>CM066200.1:28256820-29604793 GCA_033675215.1 Rhodiola kirilowii
GCTTGATCTTGAGTACTCTCATCGGTTTTTGTAAGTACTCTCTTCTTTACTTTACTATCTTTCAAAGTACTTTACTTTCCTGTCTTCACTTTCGAAAACTTTACTTTACTGTCTTTAAAAAACCTTTACTTTTTAAAGCACTTAGCTATGATGTCCTGTTCCATGAATATTCGTAGCTAAACCCTTCATTCGTTTGAAGGGGTGTGCTTGTATCATACAATGTTTTAGGCCCTTCTCTTAGTGCCTCTATGTGTTCAAAACTTGTTCTATGTGCCACATATTAGGTTAGAACTTCCAAGGTTGAGTGGATGCTTTAACGGGCAAAGCTCTTCCGTGGGGTTCGTGAACATACTCGGGTAAGTGGATACTTTAACGGGCAAAGCTTATCTGAGGAGTTCGACCTCTTTTAAAAACCATTTGGTTGATCGTAACTGAAGATCAAATGGATGCACATAAGGCTAAGATACTTCGAAAGGAGGAATTAGTCTAAATAGAACAAGTGTTTTAAATGATGTGGCAAGTCATGTGCTAGATATAGCCTTGATTCATCTTTGAATACATAGTATGATCATTAGAGGTCAATGATAAACAGACTATGATACAATGCCCCCTAAAACCGAATACTTTCCTTTAATTGTAATATCAATCGTTCCTTTACTTTCAGTACAATATCAACTGTTTACTTTCTGTAAGACTTGTCCATTAAGCACCTTACTTTTCAATAACTAAAACCAAAACCAACCCCCCAACTGCTTAATTTAACTCCCTCTTTTAGAAAGAATAATTAATCCACTAACTCCCTTGTGTTCGACCCGTACTTACCACTTACTACCAAAAATAGTTAAGTCATGAGTATCGGAGATATAAATTAATTTTTGCACAGAGAACATCGCACCTTAACGACAGTGCGATGGGCTTCGTCAAAATTGGCGTCGTTGCCTGGGAGTTAGCTTTCTGACTAGTTGTTCTTTTCTTTTGTACCCGTTTCTGCATAACCATGTCTCGCGAAGGAAGCCACCATGACTATCAGGATGACGACGAGATGAACCTGTACGATCGAAATAATGAGGCGCAGCCTCCATTTGTTGACGATCCACAACAGCTCATCCGAAACCGAAGAGCTCGTGATAGGGAAGGCGCCCGAAGAAACCAAGAACCACCCGAGGGCTGAAATGAAGCTGGTCCAGTACCACCCCCTAGACATCCCCCACCTCCTCAACATCAACAAATGCCAAGACGGGAACCCATCTTCGATGATTACTATGGGGATAACAACTACCGTGAACCTACTATGGGAGAACTTAATGCCCCAGATTTCGAAAATCAGCCGTGGTGCATTTACGAGGGTGACAGAACCGCTCGTCGTCAAAGCGATTTGTACAAATAAATTTATAATAGTCCACTACTTGCGACTATACTACTGGGTAGTACTTGGTAAGTAGGGGTCGAACCCAAGGGAATCAGGGGAATAGATGTCTTTGAGGGGGTTGTTTAGCGAGAGAGCGTGTTTAAAGTCGGTTGGTTGGTTTTAAAGCTACCAGCTATTTTGATTGATTGATTGGTTGGTTGGTTGATTTTAAGACTGGAAAGTAAATTACAGTTTATAATTAAAAGAAATGTTCTGTTTCAGGGGACTTGTATTATATCCTGTTTATCATTGACCTTTAGTGACTCTCCTAAGTATTCAAACGGTGTATCAAGGCCATTCCAAGCACTCGATTTGCGTACACTGTCTAGCCTATTCCAAGGACGTAGAACACTTATTCTATTTAGACTAATACTCCATTCCCGGTTATATTAGCCTATGTGCATCCATTTGATCAATCATTCCCGATCAACCAAATGGTGTTTAGGATGAGTCAAACTTCTCAGATAAGCTTTGCCATTCCAAGCATCCACTTATCCGTACAAGTTTACGAACCCCCATGGTGAGCTTTGCCATTCCAAGCGTCCCCTCAACCATGGACGTTCTGACTTAATATATGGCACATAGAATAAGTTTTGAATACTTAGACTAGACACTAAGTTTAATAGTCTTAAAACATTTTATAATACAAGTGCGCCCCTTAGACCGAACTACTAGTTTAGCTACTATTCATCGCGCTAAACATTATACTAAGGAAATTAAAGACAACAGTTAAATAAATTAATACTAAGAGAAACTTACAACCGTTGAAGCGCCAAGGGAGCTATCCTTTATTTCCAAAGCAAGATTACAACGTTACAAATATTACAACTTCTAGAGAGAGAAGTGAAATTGAGAATTGGTGTGTTTTGCAAATGAGGTTTGGCTTGGTATTTATAGCCAAAGGGAGGAGAAATGGATGGATGAGATGGAAGCACATGTCTTTTGATCCAAGGGAGGAGAAGGAGGAGCTTGTGGAGGAGACAAGTGGCGCAAGGAGGAGGAGCCGGCGACTTTTGGTGGAGGAGGGTGGCACCGCCGGTTGCCGGTCACCCAAGGGGGAGGAGCTCCTCCCTTGCCCACCTCCTTGAATGGTGGCCGGTCATCTTTGCCCAATGTGTGATTTTGTACAGTTTTGTGCAGTCTTTTCACAAAACTGTAAATGTGTTTCTTCCCCGGGCTGTCTTGACTCCACTCCTGATTCCTCTGATTAATTTGTTCTGGTCAATTTAACGTCAGGATCCTTGATATCTCTTCAGTCGGCATATGATCTTGACCTTGGATTGACTCTTGTTATCTTTTCAGCTTAAAATCCTCTCCTTAGCATGTTTTCACTTCAGTCTCTAAAATGCCCTGTGGAAATATATCGGGACTAACACGTAGAAGTTAGATAGACAAACAGTCTAATTAAGGGGGTTTTACTGTGTTTCTAACTCGTATAACTTTGGTCCATCAGATTACCCCCCACTTTTAGTTGTTCGTCCCGAACAATGCTATTAAAGGGCGTAAGTTCTAATTTTGGCTTTGGAATATGAAAATTAGACTGTGGTACTCGATCTATCCTAATTCATGCATTGCTTACTTATTACCAAATTAAACTGTGTAAATAAATAGAAGAAACTTAATACTTGTACCTCCGTGCTGAGATGCAAATTATATTGGATGTCTCGGGAGATAGCCCTGTTCAGGTTCCTGGGTTGCAGCCTCGGGATCGTCTCGCACTATATGGTTTTCTTGTAGCTTTCTCTAGCACATGATTCGATTCGGGTTTCAGTGAGTTGAGCCTTTTTGATTTTCTTCTTTTTTGGCGAGGGACTGCTTTTGTAGTGAATTGGCCTTTGGCCTTTGATTTGACTTTTTTGAGTGCTTCACTTTTGCTCGGTTAAAACCTTCACAATTTTGGGCCTTTGGCCTCTTTTGATTTGCTTCATTGAGCTTTTCGTCTTTTTGTGATTGCTAGTCCATTTTCTCGAGCCTTTTTGGGAGGTCCAATCATCGCCCGCAAGCCTATGGAAATACCTCCCCGCTCCTCTCGTCTTTGTCTTTTTGCGTGGGTCAAGATGAGGGTCGCCCATCTATTTTCTCGGCTATTTTGACTAGAGAGAGGACGGTCTGATTCCCGTCCTCGCCTTTGCATAGATGCTTCATGGCGGAGTTGACTTCAATTATTCACTGAAAACCCGAAGTGCAGCCTCCACTGACTTCGAAAACCATATAGTTTGATCTGATCCTTTGATTGCTTTCCAAGCCTCTCTAGGGCAGTTTATATCAACTCCACATCCCTAGTTATCTCAGCACAAAGGACAAATGGAAAGTTACATTCTAAGTTTTTAAACAGTTGAATTTTCACAAGGTTAATGCATGAATTATGATTTATCTTTTTCACATTCTTAAGTTCATATTTTCAAAAAGGTACTATTACTAAAAAAAAGAAAAAACAGCTGCATGTTATTTATGTACGTAGGTGGTTCTCACCCCCCACTTTTGAACGAAGGCGTGCCTTAGTTCAAAAGTCATGCAGGCTTAAAACTAAATACTGAATTTAAAAGACAGAAATTAAAGTGCGGAAAAGTAAGATAGTGTCGGGTTACCTCTCGACCAGTGCACTTGTTTTACGTCGTTGGCTCGACGATACCTCGTTGTGGATTACTGGTTTGGGTCCCATGGGTGGCTGAGGTCAAACTTTGCCACTATCCCGGTGTTGGTTTTTGCCTTGCTTTTTCCTGATTTCTTGTTTAGGTTGGAACTCCACGGTTTTGGTGCTTTTTCTTTCCATAGTTTCTGAGAAAGCTGGGGACCTTTTACCATAACTGCTGGTTCAATGAGCCGTGCTCTCTTGTTTTTCCTTCCGGGCTTCCATTGCACCGGGCCATGTCTTTGTCGCTTCTTAGTGTATGGCCGGTTGGCATCTTTGTAGTTTTGGAAGTTTAGTCTTTTGCCAAGCGACCTTAAGCATGCGCCCTTGCTAACCCTCTTCTTTGTGGCAGAGATGAATTGCCATCCTAGAACGAGTGAGTTTTCAGTCGGCTTTTCTTGGCTCATGACGAGAGAGTGCTCCATTGTTGGCTTTTCTTGCCTTTGTCCCGCTTCCAACTCGCCTTGCACCTCCTTATTGATCACTTTATCTTCAGGGGCTGTGATCTGTATACAAAGCGAGGGGACAAGTTCGGGAACTTTCACCACAAGGGCTAGGTCTTTCTTGAGCAGTTCTTCAGTGAGGGCCGGGCCTAATTTGGCCGATTCCTCTTCGGTTATTTGTGAGTCCTCATCCTCAGTCGGCTCTGTGGGCTCCAATATTGGCTCCTTTAGAGCTGCTTCCACGTCCATTACTTCCCTTGTACTGATGTCTTCTTCCGGTTTTGTTGTGGGCATGCTCGTAATGGGTGTGGTGTCGGGCTTGTTTTGAACTGAGTCCACTTCCATTGTTGGTGCCTTATCTTCAGTTATGTGCGTTGGTCCTTGTTTCGAGCTCTCTGCCAAATCGTCTATGAGTCGCCAGGTTTGAGACATGGTTAAATTTGCGATCGAGCCTCCCGCTGCATCGTTAAGTTTTTTCTGCTCAAGTGGCAACATTCCACCGAGAAACCTTTGAATAAGGTTGACTCTGGAGAGTCCATGGTGCGGGCAGCTTGCCACAATGGAGTCAAAGTACGCCAAGTACTCGTCCAATGTTTGGTCTCGGAATTGCTCAAGATTGAGAATCTTCTCGCGGGTTTCAAGTCGGAGAGATGGAGGCCAAAACTTCTCTAGGAATTTGGTTTGTAGATCCCCATAATTATTTTCATACTCACCACATGAGTAATACCATTCTAATGCCGAGTCAGTTAAAGAAAATTTAAAACATGTAAGTTTAAATTCCTCTAGTCATTCATTTTTCGGCCTCATGTGGCTGCATATGGAGTGGAACGTTTGTGTATGCTTCACGGGATCTTCTCCAAGAGCTTCTCCGAATTTGGCGAGACAGTCACGCATTTTAAACATAAGGTTGCAGCGTCCATCATACGTAATGGGTAATGACATAGGAAAAAGAAAGAAAAAGAAAGGGGAGAGAAAGAACAACTATCCGATGGCTGATTCCCCGGCAACGGCGCCAATTTAACAGAACCGCTCGTCGTCAAAGCGATTTGTACAAATAAATTTATAATAGTTTACTACTTGCGACTATACTACTGGGTAGTACTTGGTAAGTAGGGGTCGAACCCAAGGGAATCAAGGGAATAGATGTCTTTGAGGGGGTTGTTTAGCGAGAAAGCGTGTTTAAAGTCGGTTGGTTGGTTTTAAAGCTACCAGCTATTTTGATTGATTGATTGGTTGGTTGGTTGATTTTAAGACTGGAAAGTAAATTACAGTTTATAATTAAAAGAAATGTTCGGTTTCAGGGGACTTGTATTATATCCTGTTTATCATTGACCTTTAGTGACTCTCCTAAGTATTCAAACGGTGTATCAAGGCCATTCCAAGCACTCGATTTGCGTACACTGTCTAGCCTATTCCAAGGACGTAGAACACTTATTCTATTTAGACTAATACTCCATTCCCGGTTATATTAGCCTATGTGCATCCATTTGATCAATCATTCCCGATCAACCAAATGGTGTTTAGGATGAGTCAAACTTCTCAGATAAGCTTTGCCATTCCAAGCATCCACTTATCCGTACAAGTTTACGAACCCCCATGGTGAGCTTTGCCATTCCAAGCGTCCCCTCAACCATGGACGTTCTGACTTAATATATGGCACATAGAATAAGTTTTGAATACTTAGACTAGACACTAAGTTTAATAGTCTTAAAACATTTTATAATACAAGTGCGCCCCTTAGACCGAACTACTAGTTTAGCTACTATTCATCGCGCTAAACATTATACTAAGGAAATTAAAGACAACAGTTAAATAAATTAATACTAAGAGAAACTTACAACCGTTGAAGCGCCAAGGGAGCTATCCTTTATTTCCAAAGCAAGATTACAACGTTACAAATATTACAACTTCTAGAGAGAGAAGTGAAATTGAGAATTGGTGTGTTTTGCAAATGAGGTTTGGCTTGGTATTTATAGCCAAAGGGAGGAGAAATGGATGGATGAGATGGAAGCACATGTCTTTTGATCCAAGGGAGGAGAAGGAGGAGCTTGTGGAGGAGACAAGTGGCGCAAGGAGGAGGAGCCGGCGACTTTTGGTGGAGGAGGGTGGCACCGCCGGTTGCCGGTCACCCAAGGGGGAGGAGCTCCTCCCTTGCCCACCTCCTTGAATGGTGGCCGGTCATCTTTGCCCAATGTGTGATTTTGTACAGTTTTGTGCAGTCTTTTCACAAAACTGTAAATGTGTTTCTTCCCCGGGCTGTCTTGACTCCACTCCTGATTCCTCTGATTAATTTGTTCTGGTCAATTTAACGTCAGGATCCTTGATATCTCTTCAGTCGGCATATGATCTTGACCTTGGATTGACTCTTGTTATCTTTTCAGCTTAAAATCCTCTCCTTAGCATGTTTTCACTTCAGTCTCTAAAATGCCCTGTGGAAATATATCGGGACTAACACGTAGAAGTTAGATAGACAAACAGTCTAATTAAGGGGGTTTTACTGTGTTTCTGACTCGTATAACTTTGGTCCATCAAGGGCCCTGAACTGGAAAACATTACCATCGACGCATCAGTGGCCCACAGCTTGGCCAAGTTCTCAGGAGCTCATGGAGAATCTGCGACAACTCATCTCCAACGCTTACATTGCATTTGCCAAAATCTAAAGCCCAATCGAGTGAATATAGACGACTTCAAGTAGAAGGCATTCTATTTTTCCCTCATTGACTCGGCAAACGACTGGTTCCTTTCATTGCCTTCGGGAAGCATCAGAACATGGGCTCAGATGCAAAAGAAATTTATAGACAAATACTACCCAGCAAGAAGAGCGATTCAAGTAAGGAGGCAGCTGTAGGACATAAAGCAAGGGCCCAACGAGTCGATGTTCGACTACCTCGAGAAATTCAACCGATTAGAGCAAAGCTGCTGCAATCTTCTATTACCCGAGAAGCTCATCATCGAGTACATGCTTGACGGATTGAACCGCTTGGACAAAATGCTCCTGGATGCCTCGGCTGGAGGGTCAATGATGAGCTTACCATTAAGCGGCATAAGGCGACTAGTCACAAAATTTGCTGAAAATGCCCGGTTCAGAGAGGAGACCACTCGGCAGGATGAGTTTACCCGAACCAAGAACGTGGCAAGTGCCGAGACACCGGTAAACTCAATGCCCGAGCAAATGGAACAGATGAAGGAAATGATGATGCAAATCCTACGAAAGCAGACAGTTCAAGTAAGACCTTGTGAGTTTTGTGGCTCTACGGACCACAAGATTGATGCATGCCCAACTTTGATCGAAGAGGACCCGGTAGAGGCCAATGCAGTAAAGGATATCAAGGGTACAATAACAACAACAACCACGCCGGTCCAAGCCGGCAGTATGGTCAAGCAACCAACCCGAGCTGGAAAAACAAGAACCACCCTCCAAGGATGACCCAACAAGCCGCACCTCAACCAGCTCAGTCATTCTACCAACCGCCCCACCAGCAGTACAACCAAACGCCCCACCAGCGGGCCAATATCAACAGAAGGGACCAAATCAGTACCAAGCCAGCTCGAGCAATCATCAAGGACCAAACAAGTCACTTGAGGACACGATAAAGCAATTGTCGGGCACTGTGCAGCAGTTGAGTACTACTGTGCATCAAAACCAAGCCGAAACAAAGGGAGAATTATCGGACTTGAAGAAGCACATGTCCCAACTCGCTACCTCAATGTCTGCGCTCACAAATGAACCCGGCAGACTTCCTTCACAAACCATCCAGAACCCGAAGGGAAATGTGAATGCCGTGGCTCTTAGGAGTGGAAAAAAGCTAGTCATTGCACCCATGGAACGAGAGGAAGACGAAAGCCCGGAGTTGCCCGAGGAAAGCACGGACGCACCCGAGGAAGAAGAGAATGCGCCTGAGGAACGCAGGCAAGGCCCGATACCAGCGGCCAGCCCAGTGCCCAGAACCGAGACCTCTAAAATCACCGCTGCTCTTCCATTTCCAGTGCCAGCCCGAGTACCAAAACAGCATGTCATGGACGAGGACGTGTTTGAGTTATTCAGTAAAGTCGAAATCAACATCCCCCTCTTGGAGGCCATCAAGCAAATCCCTCGATATGCTAAGTTTTTAAAAGAACTTTGCACCAACCGGAGGAGGAGTACTAGATATGATCAAGAGCTGATGAGTAGGAACGTGTCGGCCGTCATACAACGAAAAGTGCCCCCCAAATGTGGTGATCCGGGAACTTACACCATTCCATGCACAATTGGCAACATCCGAATCGAGAACTGCATGCTAGACCTTGGAGCATCAATCAACGTTCTTCCCTTCTCTATCTACTCATGCCTTAGGATTGGACCGCTCGAACTCACCGGTCTCACTATTCAACTGGCAGATCGATCGTGCAAACAGCCCGAGGGAAAAATAGAAGACGTCCTGGTTCAAGTAGGCGAATTGGTGTTTCCAGCAGACTTCTACGTCTTAAAAATGGAGAATAGCGGACCTACAGACCATGCACCCATCCTTCTCGGGCGTCCATTTCTCAAAACATCAAAAATGAAGATAGACTGTGGAAGTGGAATGCTCTCAATGGAAGTAGAAGGAGAAGTCTTCAGCTTCGACATATTCCGAGCAATGAAGCACCCCATGGAATTCAAGGAAGTACACGCTCTCGATGCTTTGGACGACCTGGTCCAAGAAATTCAGCCAGAACCAAGAGCAGATCCCTTAGAAGCCATACTCAATGGAGCCGAAAGCTCTTATGAATTAACCGAAAGCATGCATGAAACAGTGGCCCACTTAACAATCTCGGAGCCTCTCACACCAAAATATGAAGTCAACGAGGTAAAATTATTCAAATCAAATACTTTTCTGCCCTCAGTGATGCAAGCTCCCAAAATAGAATTAAAGCCCTTGCCCGGGCATCTGAAGTACGCCTTCCTAGGGGATAA
The DNA here is from genome assembly GCA_033675215.1 of Rhodiola kirilowii. NCBI lineage: Eukaryota > Viridiplantae > Streptophyta > Magnoliopsida > Saxifragales > Crassulaceae > Rhodiola > Rhodiola kirilowii. Next base: position 28,266,237 of record CM066200.1, read on the forward strand.
TAACACACTTCTAGTGATCATCAAGAGTGGCTTGGAAGCAGGCCAGGAACGAAGTCTGATAAAAGTGCTGAGACAACACAAGTTGGCTATTGGATGGACTCTAGCCGACTTAAGAGGAGTCAGCCCGGCTGTATGCATGCACCGTATTCTACTCGAGGATGGAGCAAAGCCATCAAGAGAGCCTCAACGACGACTCAACCCAATCATGATGGAGATCGTCCAAAAGGAAATACAGAAGCTACTAGATGCGGACGTTATCTATCCCATATCGGATAGCCAATGGGTGAGTCCTGTCCACGTGGTCCCAAAGAAAAGTGGGATCACGGTCGAGGAAGATGCCGAAGGAAAAATGGTGACAACAAGGGTCAAGAACGGCTGGAGAATGTGCATTGACTATAGAAAATTGAACGCCGTCACAAGAAAAGACCATTTCCCTCTACCATTCATCGATCAAATGCTAGACCGACTAGCGGGCAAACCATATTTTTGCTTCCTGGACGGGTTCTCAGGCTACAACCAGATCCCCATAGCGCCTGAGGACTAAGAGAAGACTACATTCACCTACCCATTCGGTACATTCACCTTCAGAAGGATGTCGTTAGGCCTATGCAATGCCCCGGGGACTTTTCAAAGGGTAGTGACCAGCATCTTTTCAGACATGATAGGAGAATTCATTGAAGTCTTCATGGACGACTTCACCATCTATGGAGACACATTCGACGCTTGCTTAAGCAATTTGAGCACAGTTTTGGCACGATGTGTGTCCATGAACTTAGTGCTCAATTACGAGAAGTGCCACTTCATGGTAACACATGGAATAGTCTTGGGACATATCGTCTCACAAGAAGGCATGGAAGTGGACAAAGCAAAGATCGACCTGATCATGACTCTACCATACCCATCCACGGTTCGAGACATCCAATCATTCCTTGGCCATGCAGGATTCTACCGACGATTCATCAAAGACTTCTCCAAAAAGGCGTTGCCTCTATCCACTCTTATCCAAAAAGAAGTGCCTTTTGAATTCACCAATGCATGCAAGGAGGCCTTTGATGATCTAAAGAAAGCCCTCACTAGCACACCTATCATCCAAACGCCAAATTGGGAACTACCATTCAAAATCATGTGCGACGCGAGCGACTTTGCTGTGGGAGCATGATGTTCCCATGAATGGCATGGATTTGGCAAAACGGCTTTAGACAGTTCAAGCTGGAGTTCAACCACACACTGGAACAGAAGTACAGCGTACAGCAGACGCAAGGATTTGCATATCCAAAAGATCGATGAGATTATCTGATTGGGATCAATTGACGAGTCATCATTAAAGATCAGATATTCAAATGAATATCTTCAGCTTGGATTCGAGAATATTAGATGATTTTGCTCAGAAGTAATCTCCAAAGATTGGATATGGAAGAGATTGAATATCTATCAAATATGTAGGAGTATCTCCGAAATATTTGACAAGAATATTTCAATCTGGTTGGAGTCGGCCAGCTAGGAATTCGAAGATTCAGATATTCAAACGAATATCTACACATCAGATTAAAGGCGGCGTGGCTGACTTGGGAAGGAAGTTTTCGAATATACTTCATAAAGATTGGAGAAAGATATACATCGAATATTTAGGAATATTTCCTAAATATTTGATGGGATTATCTTGAGCAGATTTGGATGGCATCCGAGCATATAAATACAATGCTAGGGCATCCATAATCGTGTCGCTTCCTGAGAGAAAAGATAAACACGAGAGTTCGTGAGATTGGAGGAGGAGCGACCACCAGCTGATTATTCCTCACCAGAATATCAACGGAGAAGAAGCAGTCTGTTCAGTGTGCTGTTCAGACTGCTCTTGGAGAACTATCAAGCGCACACACACACACGGTGATAAAGACACGTCTTTGAGAGAAGGTGACTGGACTTCCGAGAAGCCCAAGACTAGGCCGAGAGGGAAGTCTCGTCCTACCCATAGGGGATCGAGGGGAGTTGCGACGAACTGAGATTGCAAATCCGAGAGACGGAGTGTTAGTGGTGAGGCCATTACAAACGAGGAGTTGTGTAAGAGTAAGACCTCTTGTAACCCTAAACTCGTAATAAGATTTGTGTCCCTTTTTCGGGTGTGGGAAACCCCCCAGAGTAGGCGGAGCCGAACTGGGTTATCATATCGTGTGTGCTCCTATTTTGTGCTGTTTATGTTCTGTCTGCTAAGGTGTTCCAGCCTCTGTTTGAACACAACCTGAAACTGTCCAACAAGTGTTCGAGACGCAGTTCGAACACCATCTAGAACTCATCTTGACTAAGACAAGTAGATTTCAGAGCAGTTCTCGGCCAAAAGGTTGATAAGAAGGCAGGTGTGATCTACTACGCCTCACGAACCCTAGATTCTGCCCAACGAAACTACTCCACCACCGAGAAGGAACTCCTGGCAGTGGTATTCGCTCTGGAAAAATTCAGATCCTATTTGCTTGGAGCAAAAGTGATAGTTTATTCTGACCATGCTGCCATCCGTTACCAGATGAAGAAGAAGGAGGCCAAACCAAGGCTCATTCGGTGGATATTACTACTGCAAGAATTCGATGTGGAAATAAGGGACAAAAAGGGGATCGAGAATACTGTGGCCGACCACCTAAGCAGGATTGTCCGAGAGGAAGAAGAAGGGCACATAACCGAGTCATTTCCAGACGAGCACCTATACGCTGTCTCAACCAAGGTGCCGTGGTATGCCTCAAACGTCAACTACCTTGTAGGAGGTACATTTCCTCCTTTTACTAAAGCACAATGCATGAAACTTAGGCATGATGCTAGACATTACTTATGGGATGATCCTTATTTGTGGAAAATAGGAGCAGATCAAATACTTAGGAGATGCATCCCCGATAATGAAATAGCTTCTATTATTAGCTTTTGCCATGAGTTTGCATTAGGAGGACACTTCGGGCCTAGGAGAACCGCTAGGAAAATCCTAGATAGCGGCTTCTTTTGGCCGAGTATATTTAGAGATGCCTATGAGAAGTGTAAAAAATGCGATAGGTGTCAAAGAGTAGGAAATGTGTCAGCTAGAAATGAGATGCCTCAAGTACCCATATTAGTCAACAATGTTTTCGACATTTGGGGTATTGATTTTATGGGACCATTCCCAGTTTCATGCGGTTATACTTACATTTTAGTTGCTGTAGATTATGTGTCAAAATGGATAGAAGCTAAGGCCACAAGGTGCGACGATGCAAAAACTGTCATAGATTTCTTGCGCACTAACCTGTTTTGTAGGTACGGGGTACCTAAGGCCATAATCAGCGACCAAGGAACTCATTTCTGCAACCGCATGATGGCTGCCACCTTGAAGCACTACCATGTCCACCACCGAACGTCCACGGCATATCATCCCCAAACCAATGGTCAAGCGGAGATCTCCAACCGTGAAATCAAAGGTATTCTAGAAAAGATGGGGAAGCCAGGTATGAAAGATTGGAGTCAGAGGCTAGATGAAGCTCTTTGGGCTTATCAGACGGCATACAAGACGCCAATTGGAACCTCCCCCTTTTGGCTTGTTTATGGGAAGGCCTGCCACCTTCCGGTGGAATTAGAACATAAAGCCTATTGGGCGCTCAAGCATTACAATCCGGATTTGAAGGATGCCGGACTGGATAGGAAGCTTAATCTGTGTGAGCTTGAGGAGTTGCGGCTTGAGGCCTATGAAGGACAAACGGACTACAAAGCGCGGACCAAATTGTATCATGACAAGTTCATCCTCCGACGCTCATTTGAGGAAGGACAACAAGTGCTACTCTTCTCCTCACGGTTGAAGTTGATGCCTCGCAAACTAAAATCAAGATGGACCGGCCCTTATACCGTGACTAAGGTATTCAACCATGGGATGCTTGAGTTGGAAAGCATGGAGAATGGAAGCAGATTCACGGTAAACGGGCAGCGAGTCAAACATTGCCACGGTGAAGTCGACTTAGCTCCACAACACTACGACCTGAGCCACCCATGGGACCCAACCTTATGATCCAGGATGAAGGTACTGTCGAGCTAACGACGTTAAACAAATGCAGTGGTCGGGAGGTAACCCGACACCTATCTTACTTTTAATCATTTTATTTTATATCATTTAATTTTTGCCATAAGTTATTGATGAGCCTTATTTATACGACTCATCGACTCATCGAGTCATCAAATCCCACCAATTCCAGCACTTTATTATGCAAACAGTTACTTTTTAGTGTTGTTTTGCATCTCAGGTGATTTGGAAGCTCTAGGAGGAAACGCGCTTAAAAGACGGCATTTTCATGCCAGAAGCATCGCAGTTGAAGAACGAAGCCAGAGGAGCATCGTGAACAGTATTTTTCGGCTCATGAACAGTGTCCGGGATGAACAGTATTTCGGGTCATGAATAGTGATTTTTGGGAAATTTCCCAATTTCGTCCTTGGCGGTTTAGAAGCTCCTGGAAGGTTCTGGAAGTCCCTGGAAGACTCTGGAAGACTTGCACAAGAAGTTAACTTAGAGATCAAGCAAAGTCGGATTTGGAAACCTTTCCTAATTTGTCTTTTGGGCCACCGATTTGACCTAGCCCAAGAGGGATTTCGTGCCTCACTCAATTCTATAAATAGAGGACCAACTCAGCCATTCAAATCATCCCTCATCACAGAAACGAGAGCTCATCTCTCAATTCACTCATCTCGGCTCATTGGCTCGGCGCACGCCTAGCTCTCTCGGTACACGCCCCTGCTCTCTCGGCTCATCCGTCCTCATTGCTCTCGACACATCAGCCCTTGCTCCGCCCTTGCTCAGCCGCACCTCAGCCCTCACGGCCCGGACTTCAGTCACTCTCGGCACTAGTGAAGTTTACTCGTTTTTATTCATTGTTTTTGCCCTAATGGCCATGTGTAACTAATTCCATTATTCGGGCTAGGGCTTATACATTGTGACGAATGTTTTTGAGACTTGGTTTTTAATGCTATTCATGTTTTACTAATTCTCGTGCATAAATCCCATGAATTATTGCTAGACTAGGTGGATACTGTGTCGTAAAACTTAGTTGCGCAATATTTCTAAATTTATCATCTATCTAGTACTTTGTCATTTGGATAGGTAGCACGACTAGGTTAGATAACACCTTTGTCGGGTTATTAAACCTAGGGGAATTAGAAGCTTAACACCTTTGTCGGGTTAAGTTGTGGCGTAACACCTTTGTCGGGTTACTTGGGTAGGCATCTTTGTCGGGTCAACCACACTTAAAAACTATGAATTAGAATATTAGAAGTCGATGATAAAACAAGTCACAATCAAACCCTAGTCTGAATATTCTCATCATTAGTGTTCACTCACTTTATTTCCTTATTCGCACTTGTTTCCTAAACTGTTTACTCTCACCCAATCGTTTCCTTTCCTTTCTTACATAACAAAGTAGTAACCATCTAGCTCTCTAGGGTTCGACCCCTTACTTACAGCTATACTAAACCAAGAGTAAGCGGACATTATAAATTTAGATTTGCAGGTACCGACGACGACCTGTCAAATTTTGGCACCGTTGCCGGGGAGCTACGCACGGTGAAATTTGTTCTTTCCTTTTTCGGTTTTTGCCTTTATTTCCTTTTATTTCTATTTCCTAGCTTTTAAAGGATTCTGTCACCAAGACTTACGAGTCTAAGGAGATTGGGTTTTTAGTGAGACCATTTGTGACTCCTCCAATCTCCTGGGAATCCTTTATTTGCTAGTTTGCGTTTTGCTACTCTTGTGCCATGTCTCACGCAGGTAGTAGAATTGATGACGAAGAGGAAGAATAGTTCGAGCTAGAGAACTTTGACGAAAACCCACCAATAGTCGACAACAACAACAATGCTGAAGCACCACCCATAGTCTACGAGGACCCGGAGAGGTTGTTCAGGGACCGGAACCGAGCCAACCGAGAAGCAGCCCGACAGGGCCAAGGAGCGGCCGGAGTACAACAAGGAGGAGGACCGGCCTGACAGCAGTTCCCGGCCAGACAACCCGTCTGACCACCAGCACAGGTCCAGCAACAAGTCCAACAGCGAGCACCTATCCGACAGCAGGTCCAGGCCCGACCGCAACACCCAGATCAGCATCAGGTCCAGGTCCGACATCCGATCAGACGACCCAGACAGCCGGTGTACGAGGACGAGGAAGCATACTATCACGATGAAGAACCATCCATGGGAGAGCTCTCGGTCCCCGACTTCAAAGACCAGTCATGGTGCATCTATGAAGGACCAGAACTCGAAGCCATCACCATCAGCACCTCGGTCGTCCACCATCTGCCCAAGTTCTCAGGAGCGAAGGGGGAGTCAGCCACAAGGCACTTAAAGCGTTACCATGGCAGCTGCCATAATCTTAGGCCCTTTGGAGCCGGAGTGGATGATTTTAAACTTAAAGCATTTTATTTTTCACTCACTGACTCCGCTATTGACTGGTTCTTGTCCTTACGCTCAGACAGTATCTACACATGGGAAGAAATGCAGAGGGCGTTCCTCACCAAGTACTATCCAGCAAACCGGGCCATGCAGGTCCGAAGACAGTTGCAAGAGCTCAGGCAAGGTACCGACGACGACCTGTCAGTCATTCTCACCTTGCCTGTATATATTTGCTTGCAATTAACTTTTGAACTAAGTTGTGCTGCGAGGCACGCCTTCGTTCAAAAGTGTGGGTGAGAAATGCCTTCGTACATAGTTAGTTAACATGCTTTCTTTTTTCCTTTTCCCTTAATATTATCTTTTTGAAAATATGAACTTGAGAATGTGAAAAAGATAGATCATAATTCATGCATTTACCTTGTGAAATCTCAACTGTTTAAAAACTTAGGATGTAACTTCTCATTTGTCCCTTTGTGCTGAGATATACGGGGGATATCGAGTTGATATAAACTGCCCTAGAGAGGCTTGGCAAGCAATCGAAGGACTGAATTTCACTATATGGTTTACGAAGTCAGTGGAGGCTGCACTTCGAGATTCAGTTGAGTCAGAGTCATCTCCACCATGCAGCGTTTATGCAAGAGGCGGGATGGGAATCAAACCGTCCTATCTCTAGTCAGAGTAGCCGGGAAAACAAATGAGCGACCCTCATCTTGACCCGCGCGAAACGGCAAGGATAAGAAAGAGCGGGGAGGTATTTCCATATGCTCTCGGGCGACGATTGGACCTCCCAAAAAGGCTGAGAAAATGGATTAGCAAGTCACAAAGAAGCAAAAAGCTCGAAGAAGCTAATCAAAGGCTGAAAGCCAAAATTGTGAAGGTTTTAACCGAACAAAAGTGAAGAAACTCCAACTCAATATCAAAGGCCAAAGGCCAATTCACTACAGAAGCTGTCCCTCGCCAAAAAGAAATCAAAATACTCAACTCAGTGAAACCCAAATCAAGTCACGTGCCAGAAAAAGCTACAAGTTAAACCATATAGTGCGAGTCGGTCCCGAGAATGCAGTCCAGGAGCCTGAAAAGGGCTATCTCCCTAAACATCCAAATTAAATTGCATCTCGGCTCGAAGGTACAAGTATCAAGTTACTTCTAAGTATTTACACGGTTTAGTTTGGTAATAAGTAAGTAATGCATGAATTAAGATAAATCTAGTCCCACAGTCTCACTTTCATATTTAAAAGTTTACTTAGATTGTGTTCCACACTTAAATAGCATTGTTCGGGACGAACAACTTAAAGTGTGGGGTGATTTGATGGACCATAATTGTATGAATCATAAACACAGTTAAACCCACCAAATTAGACTCTTTGTCTATTTAACTTTTGCTTGTTAGTTCCGATATTTATCTACAAGGTATTTTAAAGTCTTGAGAGAGAATATAGGCTAAGGAGGAGTTTTAAAGCTGAAAATGGATTACAAGACACTCCAGGCCACAATCAGATTTCGACTGTACAACTTTCATAAACCTGATATGGAATCACTCAAAACAAGTCCAACCGAAGAGCAACCAGAGTCAGACCGGAGCTGAAAGAGAGCCGATGGCTTTTGGGAAAAAAGATCTCAACTCACACTCACTCTCCTTCCTCCATGTGGCCGGCGGCTAGAGGGCTTCTCCTCCCCTCATGACATGTGGCCGGCGGCTAAGGGAAGTGCCACCTTGCTCCGTTGGCTTTTGCTTCTCCTCCCATTTCATGACAAGTGTTGTGATCTCATGGCTCCTTCATGCCTATAAATAGAGCTCCTCCTTCCCTTTGTATCTCATTCAAAAATCAACAATCATCTCATATCACAAGTCACTTATCTCTCTAGCTTTTGTGGGCACAATCATGTAATCACTTTACTTTGATATCGAAGCTTGATCTTGAGTACTCTCATCGGTTTTTGTAAGTACTCTCTTCTTTACTTTACTATCTTTCAAAGTACTTTACTTTCCTGTCTTCACTTTCGAAAACTTTACTTTACCGTCTTTAAAAAACATTTACTTTTCAAAGCACTTAGCTATGATGTCCTGTTCCATGAATATTCGTAGCTAAACCCTTCATTCGAATGAAGGGGTGTGCTTGTATCACACAATGTTTTAGGCCCTTCTCTTAGTGCCTCTATGTGTTCAAAACTTGTTCTATGTGCCACATATTAGGTTAGAACTTCCAAGGTTGAGTGGATGCTTTAACGGGCAAAGCTCTTCCGTGGGGTTCGTGAACATACTCGGGTAAGTGGATACTTTAACGGGCAAAGCTTATCTGAGGAGTTCGACCTCTTTTAAAAACCATTTGGTTGATCGTAACTGAAGATCAAATGGATGCACATAAGGCTAAGATACTTCGAAAGGAGGAATTAGTCTAAATAGAACAAGTGTTCTAAATGATGTGGCAAGTCATGTGCTAAAAATAGCCTTGATTCATCTTTGAATACATAGTATTATCATTAGAGGTCAATGATAAACAGACTATGATACAAGGCCCCCTAAAACCGAATACTTTCCTTTAATTGTAATATCAACCGTTCCTTTACTTTCAGTACAATATCAACTGTTTACTTTCTGTAAGACTTGTCCATTAAGCACCTTACTTTTCAGTAACTAAAACCAAAACCAACCCCCCAACTGCTTAATGTAACTCCCTCTTTTAGAAAGAATAATTAATCCACTAATTCCCTTGGGTTCGACCCGTACTTACCACTTACTACCAAAAATAGTTAAGTCGCGAGTATCGAAGATATAAATATATTTTTGCACAGAGAACATCGCACCTTAACGACAGTGCGGTGGGCTCCGTCAATTGATCCGAAGCAAAGCAAAGCATTTGGTGAAGATTTAGGCAAAAACAGGACAAAACAGGGCAGACAGACCTTTGCGACGTATTGTGCATGCCCAGGGCGCATATCGTGTCCAAATGGGTCAAAATTCAGCTTGTTGGTAAGGTAACTCCAAGAGATCTGGTCCGCATAGGTCCACACAAGTCCATATGAATTAACTCAAGAGGTCGGGTGGAACTTACCTAAGTTTTGGACATGAAGGATGACCTAACCTGCTTACCTTTTATACATACATCACACATACTCTCAAGTTCACTTTCTACCTGTGGCAGTCCGTTTACCAACTCCATCCGATGTAGCTTTGAGAGGAGGTGTACACTTGCATCTCCAAATCTTCTGTGCCACAGCCCTGTATCTTTTGATTTTGAGGTGAGGCACAACTCTGTTTCAGGGATGAAGGATGGATCAATAGTGTAGATTTTAGCAGCTCGCTTTCCTTTCAAAAGAGTTTTCCCTATACTAATGCACTCAATATAGCACTCATCAATAGTAAACAGTACTCGATTCTTTCCATTTTGACATAATTGGGAAACATTGAGTAGATCATAACTGATACCTTCTACCAGACTCACATCATTTATACGAATTTTACTATTGAGTGTTACCTTTCCTATCCCAATGATCTCACCTATACTTTTGTTTCCCAAAGTGACCGGTTCGCTAGAGTGACGTCGAAGATAGGTGTACCATCCTGCATTCCATGTCATATGAATGGAGCACGCGATGTATATGTACCAGGAGCTGCACCTCCTTCCACCCTGCAAGCAAAGATAGGTTAGTTCTTACGTACCCAAGCAAGGTTAGGCTTGTTTGGTTTGTGTCCTGCTCGCTGATCCTTGGAATTCTTATTTTTGGATCTTTTCTAGGCATTATCCTTTGCCAACCCATGTTTCTTTGGAGTGTCAACCTTATGCTTCTTCCGGTTGGGAAAGTGCTTCCTGTGGTGACCTTCCTGATTGAAGTGCCAGCATATTAGTGTCGGTGGACCATACCTAGCTTGATTCCTGTCATCCTCATGCTTTCTCCGCATGCGGTCCCTGTAGAGATGTCCAACCTGTCCACAATGCCAGCATACCGTGTGGTGCTTAAGATCCACGTACTTGCTCAATCCTGGTGGAGGAATGGAGTTCTTAACCTTTCTGAAGTAAAAGTCAATATGAGCTGGCTTTGTACTCTTGACATGTTTTAGTCATAATGCGTAGGCCTTCTTTCCGTTGAAGGGTACATTTGTTTCCATATTCAAATGCAAATTATTTCAGCATTGACACTTACACTTAGCTGGCTCACTTGCTTCCTTAGCCATCTATTTCTTTTTTGAGGTCGTATCAGCACTTCCCGATTCGTGTCCTAACCCTTGTTTAACCACAAACCTTCTCGAGAAGTCTTCCTTGATATCCTTGAGCTTCTCTTCTCTGATTTTTTTTAGCAGGGCTTCTTTATTGTTTTCGTTGGTGGTCTTGATAGCTTCCATCTCAGATAGCAACTTGGCATTTTCAGATTCTAGGATTGCTATCTTTTCTTCCATTTATGTGAGCTTCTAGGCACGGGGGATATCTTCCTTAGTCCGAAGCTTCGACAGCTGTCCTTCTAGGGAGCGAATCCTTTTCTGTAGTTTGTACTCAGTTTTGCATAGCTCCTCTTCAAGTATCATTGCTTTCTCTGACCACTGGTCCCCATGTTCCTCAAGACCACCAATTTTATCTTCCTACTTATCTAGGCTTGCGCTCAGCTCTTCGTTCCTCTCAGTCAGCTTCTTCAGCAGAGCCAATACGTGTTTATTAGAAATGTCAGATAAACTTGTAATAGTATCTAGACTCATTATCTCATCAATTGCCATTATGCACAATGTGTTGCTTGGGTCCTCTCCTTCGGTCTCTCCTTCTGATTTATCCCAAGCTGGAAGCATGGCCTTGGTGCTCTTTTGAGCCGAAGGCTGTCATGCTCTCTTGCTGAAGCCGTCTTTAGCCATATGGTCTTTTTCTGACAGTGGTAGCAAATCACCTCTTTTGGTGGCTTCTTCCCTTTGAAGGATCCTAACCCTCCAATTCCTACCATCCCGAGGGCTCTAGTTACCAACGCAGTGTCGTCGTCCACTATTTCAATAGTCTGGGTGAGCTCAAATTCTTTCTCGACCTTCAGAGCCAGGGAATGGTCCTTCTCAGGAGCACATCTTGCAGTTTTCCTTTGTTGGATACTGTCGTTACTCTGAAGTCTGGCAACGCGCTACTCCAGGCTTATGTCCTTGATATCCTTCTGGGCTTGGAGTGCTAAGGTCACAACACCCCACTTCGAATTCAGTGATTGAAGGAAGTAGTGAGTGACTTTCCACACGTCAATCTCCTCTCCGAGAAACTCCAGCTGACCAACGTACCTTTGCAATTGTGAGTGGATATCTTCCAATGTCTCACTCTTTCCTTGCATGGTGTTGTCATAGTCTCTCACTGTAGGCAAGATTTGATTCTTCTTCACATCTGCACTTCCGGAGTACAGTCACTTTAATGCGTCCCATATCTCTTTGGTAGTCTTGTAGCGAAGCATCTTTTTCAAGTCACCTGAACCAAGTGCAGAGTGTAGGACCTTCTTTGCTATGCTATTCTTCTCTAGCACCATGTAGTCATTGTCATCGTAGTTGTCCGGCTTCTTCTCTATCATCATAGGATCCAAGATAGGTACTGGTCCCTGCTTGATTATTTTCCGTAGTTATCCATCCAGGGAGCATATGTGTGACTCAAACTGCTCCACCCACCAATCGTACTCTCCGGGCTTTAGTTGAGGTGATTTCCAGAAGAAATCGTTGATTGTTGTCATCTTACCTGCAAAGCTAACTAAGAATCTAGAGACCAGGCTCTGATACCAATTGTTATGTTCGTTAGTTCGCTGCACTTGTCAAGTATTGATACATGCTAAGTATGTATGCAGCGAAATAAACCAAAGCGTAAAAGTAAATACAAGACAACAATATATAGTGGAAACCCAGATACTAAACAATCTAGGAAAAACCACTACCTTCTAGTTTCCACTAGAAGGATTTCGGAACGATTGCTTGTATTGATGTTACTCGATTACAACGATTATACCAGCAGAATTAGTCTTACATAACGGCTTTACAGCAGAATTAGTCTTACATAACGAAAAACTTAAACAAATCCAAAAAATGAAAGGAACCTTGAAAAAGGAAGAAATATTCAAAATACCCAGAACCTTAGTAGGATTCCTTAGACGAAAAAATGAAATTATCTATTGCGTAACAACTAAAGAATTACCCATAGATATGAAAGACACAAGAGGAAATGTATACTTACCTCTCATAACAAAACAAGAAATAAATAAAAAGCTAAATAGCCTAACAGATGAAGTTAGAAGAAAAATGACCACGGTACATTTAGGCGCAGTTAAAATAATACTTACAGCACACTTCCAGAATGGGATAGATACACCTATAAAAATGGCATTAATTGATAATAGAATTAACAACAGAAAGCTCTGCGTTATAGGCGCAGCCAAAGGAAATCTAGCATATGGCAAATTTATGTTTTCAGTCTACCCAAAATTTAGGATTAATTTAAATACGCTAAACTTAGACAAGACACTTAGTTTTATACATGAATTTGAAAACAAAGATTTAATGAACCTTCCGGATCTTTTAGGTATTCGGTAACAGTAGTTGGGTTTACATTGAAGGTGGCTTCTTCGAATAATTTTTTCCATCCTTTAACAGCTTCTAATTCTCGTGGATTAATTGGTTTGTTGAAGTGAGAATGAATGATAACTTGGGGGCTGCAGTAGTTGATTTTTAAATCAGAGCTATCCTTGACTTTGAATAATTCATAAGCAATGTTTCCGAGGGTGAGAACCCTTAATTTTATCAAGTCTTCTTTGCAGATAACTGGATTTGCCTTTAGTTGAGTAATAGCTTGTCGAATTCCAGCTGGTCCCATTCGAATCCAGTGATAAGGAAGAATAATCTTGCCTTGTTCATTGAAGTCCGCATAACTTGATTGAAACTTTAAGTAGATTTGTTTATCTGTCTGAGTTTTCTTGACAAACTGAAGAACAGTTTGTTTTATCGAGGAATTGAAATGCTCCAACTCTTTATAATTTTGACCCAGATAAATGGTGTCGATAAGTCCGAGGCAGAAGAGTTCATACACTCGTTGTGGTTTAGCTTCTGGATAAATCATTAGTTTAAGTAGTCCTGTCCTGATAATCGGATAAATACCTTGCTCACATTTTCCTTGCAGAAAATGGTTGTAAGTTGAGAGGAAATCACTTTCTAATAAGTCAGAACAATCCTTTCGGACAATAGGTTGCATAATTCCCATTGGGGCAGTGTTTTGAGGTACGTGCCCAATAACTTGGAAGTGATTTTTAGGTTTGGCAATGCTGAGCATGGCTTCTTTGTAATCGTTTTTAGGTTGAGGGCCAAGATAAGTTGATAAAACATATTTTGCTTCAAACTCCGTAGGAAATTCCTTAAGTATGTCTCTTTCTCCGACTTCGGGATAAGTTGTATAAATACCTTTTCTTGGTCCATTCATAATGGCGTATACTTTGGGAGGATTAACTCCCTGGTTTGTAGCTTCAGATTTTTTATCTTCTATCTTTGCTCTTTTTAGGTCATTTGCGGTAATTAATGGTGCTGGGAATCCAGACTTATTTGCTTTTGCTTTAAGTAATTCGAGTTCTTTCTTCAGAATTGACTCTTGAAGTCTTTCTAACTCGAGTTCTTTCTCCATAATCGTGATATGGCTTGCATCCATTTCTTCGTATGTACCTGCATAACATTGTTAGTTTCTTCTTGGGTAATTGACTCAAATTTTTCTTCTATATTATTTAGTTCACGAGTTAGGCTATCTGCTAAGCTATTTTTTGTTCCTGGTATATGTTCTACTTGAAATTGATAATAGTTGAACCATTGTTGCCATTTAAGTAATCTTCCTTGCTTATAATCTTCGGCAATATTTGTTCTAAGGAAATAGCCAAAATTTTTGCTATCTGTTCTAATTAAGAATTCTTTGTCAATAATATATGCTCTAAATTTCTTAATGGTCTTTTTGATAGCTAAGTATTCTTTTTCATTAGAATGATATCTAGTTTCAGGGCCATTGAAGGTGCCTGAAGCATATCTACATAAGTGTTCAGTATTATTTTCTGTTCTAGCTTTAAGGATACCTCCCCAAAACGAATTGCTTGCATCTGTTTCTATAATCATAAAATCGGTTTTTCTTGGATGATATAAGTTTGGTAAGTTTTTACATTATTTTTTACATTTAACAATGTAATTTGTGTCGTTATCATTCCACGTCCATCTCACATTTTCTTTTAATTTTATTTGCAAGGGTTTTCTTAGTTCTGCAAGTTTGTAGATGTAGGCTTCTGCATAAGTTAAGCATCCTAAAAATCTTTGAAGCATTTTCTTGTCTTCCATTTTATCAGGAAATTTATTTATGTGTTCATCGACATAAACAAGACAATAGTCTCTATATTTTTCTAATACTTTATCCATATATCTTTGAAAAATACCTGGGGCTTGTTTAAGTCCGAAAGGAACTACGTTCCATTCATAATGTCCTTGTGGACAGCTAAATGCAGTGAGTTGTTTTGATTCTTTACTTAAACGTACTTGCCAAAATCCTGATTTACAGTCTAAACCAGTGTAATATGTTTTTCCTCTTATCTGTGCTAATAATGTTTCTTTGTTAGGTAAGAAGTAACCATCATCAATTGTTTCTTTATTTAAAGCTTTGTAATTTATAACCATTCTTTTCTTTCCTCTTTTCTTTTCAGCCTCATTTTCTACCATGAATGCGGGTGAGCTATGTGGACTTTTACTTGATGTGATTAAGTTCATTTCGAGTAATTCTTTTATTTGTATTGCAAATTCATTTCTATCTTTAGGAGTGTAGATCATAGGCTTTACCCTTATTACTTTATTTTCATCTCTTAATTTTATGATTGCGATTTCTTTTGATTTGTTTATCCTTAGGTCTAAAGGATTTTCACTGGATGTGTCTTTTAACAATTCTTTTAGTTCTTCTAATTTTGTTATTTGTTGTAAATATTCTATTGTTGTTTCTTCTAAAATTTTTGCAATCACCTCACCATGTTTTTGCTGATTTTCTTTTTTAAATTGTTTTAGGAAATCAGGTTTTGCTATTTTAATAATGTTATTTTCTAAAGTGCAAAAAATTCGTCTCTTGGTTAGGTGATGCGTTATGCTTATCCAATCTATGTCTTGTATAAATGGTCTATTTAGTTTTAAAAAGTTGTTTCCTATTATTAAATCTTGTCCTGTCTCTTGTTGATAAATAGTTGGGAAGACAAAGTCTTCGCCACATAATTTTATGTTTATATTTTTTACTACCATACTGACAGGTACTGAAGCTTTATTTGCAATGAGAACAGTAAATTGGTTTTCTACATTTGTCCAAAGTTCTTGTGGAAATATGTATTTACTGGCAACACAAATACTTGCTCCTGTATCTAAGTATGCAAATAGGTGATATTTCTTATATTTTTAAGTTTTATTTCGACTTTAATGTAGCTACTGTTTGGGTTTGCTAAGTTATTCAGAATCTGATGTGTCATATTCAGAATCTGTTTCATATTCACTATCTGTTTCGAGGTAATACAGTTGCTCACAATCACTTAAATCATTTTCTTCAATTGGTTCTAATTGTTGCGAATATACATATTCAAGTAGTTTTACCTTTTCTTTTCTTTCTTTATTTATTTTTTCTTTATTTGGACATTTATTTGCATAGTGTCCTTCTTCTTCACATAGCCAACAAGTACATGATTTTTTGCCCGTGGGGCAATATTTGTCTTTTTTATAAGTATTTTTCTTATTATATTTTTTGAAATATCTTTTTCTGTATTTTGGTTTTGTATATTTAGACTTATAAGGGACTGATTTAAATTTGTACTTGTTTCTATACTTTTTATATTTTGGTTTCTTATATTTCTTATAGATGTTTTTTCTGTCTTGACATCCATATTTTCCTGGTATGTCTAATTGTGATCTGTCACAACAAATCCTATTATTTTTTGTATAGTATTTTTGTTTATATATTTGCCTTTGTGTGCATATATCTCTTAAGAATATCTCTATAATTCTAATAATTCCCCCTAGAGTATCAGGTATATCAACCGGTTTTGATTTCCATAATTCTTTTATTTTTTCTCCTGATGGTTTGGGTAATTTATTTAAAAACATTTCTTTATATGTATGCCTTGTTGTATGATTTAATTTGTAGTAGTATTTTTCATATTCGCATGCAAAAGTGCTGAAATAGCACATGTCACATATGACCATATTTTCTAAATGCCATTTAGCTTCATTTCTTCTGCTTCTCTTACTTCTTTTTGATGATTTATTTCTTCTCTTCCAATAAATTCGGAGTAAATTACTCTAACGAAGTTTTTTAGCAAAATACTTCCTGTGGTAGCGTTTGTCTCTATTTCTTTTTTATGATCTTCTGTAAGATTTTGATACCAACTTTTAATATTTCCTGATAGCTTGTGTAGAATAAATGATTTAGCTGCTCCTATGTTATCTTTAAGTCCATTATTACTCTGTATAATTACGTCAATTCCGTTTCCCCAGTCATCCAATGTTCTAGTTCTGTCTTTGCAACAATCTAAGTTTAGGACATCATATTTAACTTTGGTGACTTCTTTAGGTTGATATTCGTCTGGGATATATCTTGTTGAGGGTATCCTAGTGTTTTTATAATCTTTATATGGCTGTTTTCTGTAATTATATTTTCTTTCTCTATTGTCATATCTATATCTACTTTGTTCATATGTTGTATCATATGCATCATACATATCTTCATCTCCATGATGAGGTACCACTTGCCAATTACTTGGTCCTCCTTGATCCATAAATATTTCTCTATTTGGCATTTGAGGTTCTTTGTAATTAATTCTAATTTTTGGTGTTTCAGGTTCTTCTTCTGTTGAAGAATATTCGTATATAATATTTTCTTCCTCTTCATTATTTAATAGTGTTTCTTGAATTAATTCATTATCTGTTAGACTTAATAATTTAATACATTTATCCATATTGATTCCTGCATCGAATTCTTTTTCTAATTCTGTTCTTATTGTTAATTTATCTTTAACTGATGTTTCTATTGGTTCGATGGTCATAACTTGGTTTTGTAGCAGTTCTGATTCTATGTCGGCTTGCGTACTGTTTGTTGACCTAGCTATTTTGGGCAAGAAACAAAAAATCCTTTTAATTATTCTTTTAATTTTCATTGTCAGTTATTTGTTGTCTTTCGTCTTTTTCTTTATTATCTTCAAACGGTTTTCCCCATGGTAAATTAGGTGGTGGTTGAAAGTCTGAAAAATTTAATCCTGAGTTTTTTCTTGGGCTGTTGTGTAATTTGATTTGTAACATTTGTCTCTGTATTTTATCGAGTCCATTTCTGCATATATTTAATTCTTCTCTGAGAATTTTAATTAGCTTTTCTTCCGTGATAATGATGGCTTTTATTTCTTTTAATTCTTCTTTTAGGTATTTTAGTATGGATTCAGTCGTAGTTGTCATTATTCTTCGTTCCCTATGGCTCTACTAATATTTTCTAGAGTTTTGAACATTTTTGTAAAGTCTTTTAAGAGTGGTTCTATATCTGGTATCTTCTCATTTAATTCATGAACTGTGTTTTCTAATTTCTTTATATCAATTGGTTTAATAATATTAATTATGTGCTGATTTTGTTCTGTAAGTTTCTTTAATTTACTTAGTTCATGTGTCCTTAAACTAATTAAATCATTTTGAAGATCCGTGACTTTTTCTTTTAGTGAGCTATCTCCATAAACTTGGTTATCCTTATCTATAAATTCCCCATATTTTTGTTGACTAAGTAATGTATTAAGTTTTTTAAATTCATTATCATTATGTATGATTGACACCATGAAACGCTTAATTCTTGAATACATGATCAATGAGAAAATGCCAAGGAGGGGAGTAACCCCTTGAAACTCCTCTTATCTATCTTTTATCGCTAATTACTCACCACTTAGGATTTAGATACACACCTTATACATTTTTTATTTAGAATAGCCGAACGGAAACACAATCTTACATAGTGCATGTGCTTGGCTTGCTCCTTTGGGTTCGGCCCGGTACTTTACCGGTTAATCTATAAATTCTTTTGACTCTACGACGATCCTCTTCATCAACAAATCGAGAGGGTAAAAATAGAGCTTGTCAAAATGGCGCCGTTGTCAATTCGAGTTTTCGACTCATTAAGAGTCATTTTTCACTATAGATTTGAGTCGTTTTCGATGATATTTTGATGTAGTTTGACCTCTATATCTACGTTTTAGGTAGAAAATGAGTCTCCCTCAAGGTCAAAGCCTAGATACAAAAACTCGGGGAAAAACTGAAGATTTAGAGCAAAAGTGGGCAGAAAAATTATCCAAGTCGACCTGTTCAGAATCTCCCGTGAACCAGCCGGTCGGCTAGGTGAAGGAGCAGAAGAGGAAGCCACCCGGCCACATCCAGTAGGTCGGCTGGCCAGTCCAGTCGATTGGCTGGCATAAGACATTAGAGTGCTCCCAAACAGGCCACACCCAGTTGGTCGGCTGGCCAGTCTAGTCGGTCATCTAGAATAAAGCTTCAGAGTGCTCGCTCGAAAATATAGAGTAAATATTCGATAAGTGAATCAAATACTTATGCTAAGTCACGTTAAATCAAAACATTTGTAAAGACTCGGGAAACCCAAGGTCGTACCCAAGAGATAGGTGATTAAACTAATTGCGCTAATGATTAAACCTAGATTGTCTATGGTTTGGGGGGGTTTATGCCTCGAAAGAGGTTGATAGCAATGATTTATTATCCAAAGAGAGAGATTCTAGCAAAGAAACGAATAAACGATCAATCAAAGAAGACTAGGGATTACTTCCCCACCTAGACAATCATAGTGATGATGATATTAGATGTCAACTATGAATTTGCATGCACTTGAATAGAATTTAGCCATGTAACATTTCCCCTAAGTCCCACTCGCGCTACAACCTAGGATAAAGAGGTTACACCTCGCATAGGACCTCACACTCGCGCTCTATTGGCCCTATAGAACATGCATTTCTAATCTCACACTCGCGCTCTATTGATTAGATAAACATGTTCTTGTTAAACTCAAGCCAATCTCATTAGGTTTTAAGTGTCGCCATGTAACACAAAAGTCCTAATGCCTCTTCATTCATTTCATTAAATTCATATTGATCAACGTTAGCTACATCAAACATGAAATTACACTAAGTTCCCATTGAGGACATTTCACAAACACCGTATGGGCAACTCTAGGCATGTAGTTCAAATGAAGAAGATTCATGTGCAAACTCATTCAATATGACATCAATGGTATTTACATCATCACAATATGTCTAGGGGGTCCATAATCCCCAATCTAAGTCACTACTCACTCATAATGAGTGTGCAAGCAAAAGCATCCATGGAAGAGTATGTAAACATGAAGAAAATGAGTTTAGGAATCTAAAACCAAAGTAGGAACTCAAGAGAGTGATGTTGGTCTTCTTCTCCTTCACTCAATCTCCTCGAAATTCGTGCTTGATCTCCTCCAAATCCGTGCCAAAAAAGTCCTCCTCGAAAATCCCCCAAAAACTTTCTATTTATAGCCCAAGTTAGGGTTTTCGGGTACTGTAGCCCAGTCGATCGACTGGCGTTGTGTGCTGGACCAGTCGATCGACTGGCGTTGCTTGATTTGCAGGCCCTCCTGAGAATTGCTTGAGTCGATCGACTGGAACAAAGAAGGATCCCAGTCGATCGACTGAGAAGGGTCAAATTGCCGTGCCTCCTGAGAGTTGAGCGAGTCGATCGACTGGAACAAAGAAGGATCCCAGTCGATCGACTGAGAAGGGTCAAATTGCCGTGCCTCCTGAGAGTTGAGCGAGTCGATCGACTGGAACAAAGAAGGATCCCAGTCGATCGACTGAGAAGGGTCAAATTGCCGTGCCTCCTAAGAGTTGAGCGAGTCGATCGACTGGAGCAGGGGAGCATCCCAGTCGATCGACTGAAAAGGGTCAATTTCTGATAACTTGCTCAAATCTTCGAATTTTCCTCGTTTCTTTGTGCTAAGGTCCTGAGCTCAATGCATGGTTGTTCCAAGCCTGAAATGCAAGGAGAGGGGTCAAATGGCATCGAAATAGCATTGGGAATGGACCAAAACTCTTCGTAAATGGGCATGTAAACGAGTCGAGAATTCGACTCATCAAACACTCCACACTTAGAGTTTGATCGTCCCGAGCAAACAATAAGAACAAGCCAGAGAGAAACAATAGGAAAACTTTATTTCTAACTACTCTAACACAAATATACAATCTAACTCCTTTTCGTAGGTGTGACGAATGCATTTAGCATATGCATTAAGCCTTTAAACCCCTAGGCTACCCTAGTGGACGAGTTATAGTCTCGTGAGAGTTTTCAGAAAAGGGAATACTCACAAATCCCAAGTGCACTTATCCCATGAGGATTGAATTCAAGAGTGTTTAACCAAGGCCATGATTTCTCAAAACAAACTCCTCACCCCACGCTAGGACTATCATCACAATACCATCAAAAGGACTTTCGAACCACTTTGAGTACCATTAAGGTTGTGCATTCAAGGTCATCAATACTAGAGCTATCAATCGTCTCATCCAAATGTCTATTCATTTTCAAGGTAATACAATAGAAGTTGAGCATTTAGCTTGCACAAAAAGTGTCAATCGCTTGCCTATGCTAGCTAGGGCTAGTCCACGGGTTTGCGACATGGAACTCGTTCCCAAGTTTTAGGCGCTTAAGCCGTAATCCATAAAGGGAAGAGGAGTTCGACACGAGAGTTCTTAACAAACAAGTCATAAACCAAATGAAATACTCCCGTGCAAGCACATGGGTCGTCCAAAAGTCACTCCAACTAGCACACAAAACAAATGGTGCACCCGC
Organism: Rhodiola kirilowii; assembly: GCA_033675215.1. Lineage (NCBI taxonomy): Eukaryota > Viridiplantae > Streptophyta > Magnoliopsida > Saxifragales > Crassulaceae > Rhodiola > Rhodiola kirilowii. The sequence goes on from CM066200.1 coordinate 28,287,439, forward strand.
ACAAGTGAATAATGATGGAAGAACATAGAGTCAAGTTTTAAGTGCTTCTTATTTTCTTTTTCTCTTTTTCAAAAACTGCTCTCACTCATTATCGTCCTTTTGACGCGAGTCAAGGCGAGGGTTGCTCGACTATTTTCCCGGCTACTCGGACTAGAGATTGGACGGCGTGAGCCACCATCCCACCTAACTGCATAAGTACCGCAGAGGCGAAGCAGAAAATTCAATTTTTTTTTCATGACTCCACACTTAAAACTTGACAATATGTTCAAAAAACGTATGGAATGTGCGGGAGACATACATAAGCAAGGCACCGTGTTAGAGGACTCAAGTCACCAAGGAATAATCAAGAGATTTAGGTTTTTCACGAAGAATTTTTAAAAGTGCTTGCCATAGCTTGATCCAAGGTATTTCAACGAAAATACTTAGAGAATTAGATAGACGAGATGGCAATGATATTGGTTTTCAAGAATACACATTCAATGGACTAGGTCGGTTCTAAGCTCAATATTCCGATAAATGTAGCAAATAGGCTAGGTGTGATTTATAGGAATCGGAATTGATAGTCACTAGCCTATGTGGTTAACACTCTCTCATGTAGGGATAAGGTGCAAAAGATGCAAGTGTCCATCAAAAATGATATGCAAAGCATGCAATCATGTGAACTATGCGCACAAACCACTCCACACTTAACTCAAGCTTAGTCCCTAAGCGCAAAGAATGATTAAATAAAGTAAAAGGCGCATAGGAACTCCCCTCGTTTGAAGCACCGGTGACAAAACTCAAGGGAGCGATAAATACCCTTTTGGTTGCAAAGGTGGATAAAGAAGGTGAATTCTGAACATGAGCAAAATATGGGTGCATATCCTGTAGAGTGAACAGCACAAATGGTAAACACCTTCAATATCATATCGAATGTATCATACAACCAAAAGCAAGTAAAGGGCGTATCACTCAGAACGGCATACATCATCCAAAATTGCGCCAAAAAGGCGACTTAACATCCAAGTACATGATCCAAATAAGGAAACATCAAAATGTCAATAAAAACATGATCAGAAAGTCTCTGAACGTGAAGACGCCCTCTCGTCACCTCCCGAAGTGGTGCCTTCATCAGTGTCTCCCTCCTCGGTATCTCCATCAGAGGCTCCCTCGTCCTCCTCTAAAGCGTCTGCGGATGGTGCATGAGGCATAGGAGAGGGAGTGCGGGAAGCAGCTGGAACTGTAGCAGCTGGCGCAGTCTGGCCTCTCATCAGGGACTCAAGTGCAGTGCGGACCCACTCCGACTCCGTGCGGACGAGGTCCTCTATGCGGGCCAAATCACTCCTCATATCAGTCATCCCGGCCGATAACCGAGCAATCTCTGATGTAACTGTCCGCCTCCACTCCGCTGAGTCATCAACGACCGGAGGGGGAATATGGACCGGGGGATCTGCTGCGGGAACCTCCTCATCTGCTAGTGGGAGCTCGTCGTCTGCCTGTCCCTCGGGAACGACTGGAGGTGAGGGTGGAGGAGGTGAACCGGGAGGAGAGGGAGAGAGGTTGGCTCGGCAGTAGAGGGGGAACTTCTGCTTGAAGACCCTCCTCTTCGCAGCAGCATCAGTCATAAGGGTCTCCACATGGGGTGACGGGTCATGGCTCCACGTCTTACCGTCCCGCCTGACCATATGCATGTTCTTCATCAAATCTATGTCAAGCTTGCTCCTTTTAGGGGCCTCACAACCCTCGTAGCCAAAGGTGAAGTTACACCTTCGGGCTATCAATGTAATCAAGGAGCCTCCTCCCATCCCCTTGTTCCTCGTACCCGGCTTCACCACGGTCTCAAACCGGTCGGCGAGAGTAGCTAGCCAATCAACAGTTCGCCCAAAATCCAAAGCGACCATAATGTCCATATCCGGGAGGGTGACTTTCCTAGCCTTCTCAGTCCTCGTATTAATACCAATAGCTATGACGTGGTGTATAATCTTCCAAACTGGGTCAACTATCGCGGAAGAATTATATGAAGATATAAACCACTCATGCCTACCGGAGATTCTCCTCCAAAGCTTGGACTGGTCATGCTCAGAAATCACCGGGGGCAACGATGCCTCGGGCCGTGGAAATCCCAACCACTCACGGATCGTACTCTCTCTGATCCGGAAATCTCTACCCCCCAGCACAAATTTCCAAAAATAAGTCCAATCTACCCCCTCCCCATCTATCTCTTTAACCAATTCAAACGAGCAAGTAAACTCTTCTACAACCCTCTGGTAGGTACCCGGATCATCAGATAATAAGAAGGACAAGCCATATGTAGTAAGGCGAGATTGTACCTCAGTCGCGACCGCTTCGTCAATGCCACGAAGCAAACCCATGTCGGGGTACAGTGTAGGGATGGCAGTCTTCTTCTTTGACGTGATGGTAGCGTGATGAGTCTGGTGCTTCTCGTCCCTAAAGACCAAGGGAGCTGAGAACGGATACGGGACCGGAATGGGCATCGGTCCCTCATACGGCCCCTCGTGAGGCTCAATCGGCACTATGGCCAAGGATGCAGGGGCTGCAACAGGGGAAGGTTCTCTGGGCACTGGGGGCGAAAGGGCTCTAGGGGGAGGAGGCACGGGCGCTTTCCTCTTCGGTGCCGGTTTCTTCGGTGGAGGATTTTTCTTCTTTGGTGGCGCTGGGGAAACCGGCACGGCCCCAATCTCAGCATCTGACTCTGAGTCAATGTCAGCAAGCGAACTCCTCAACAATTTCCTCTTGCGCGAAACAAGAGGTCTATCATCCTCGTCCTCGCTATGAAACTCATCAGTTTGATCGTCGAGAGAGGGCTCGAGAGCGATCCCTTTCCCCTTCGCTTTTGCACTCAATGATGTATCGGAACGACCCATAGTGCTGGAAATGAAATCCGCGACTGAACTGGACCAAAAACTGACAAATGGGCACTGAACCGTACCTCAGTCGGTCGACTGGACTGAGGCTGTGCTTCAGTCGATCGATTGAGCTGGGATTTAGGGCAAAAATCAAGATTTTTCTGGGGGGATTCTTTGAATCAAATTGACGGTTGGGGTTTGTCGGCGGTCCAAAGAGGAGTCGATTGACGGTTGGAGCAGGAGGAACGGAGGCCGGACGGAGGAGATCGGCGGGATTTGCGATTTCCGATTGAGATTCGGTTTTCCGGACGAATTGACGGTTGGTTGAGTGGCGGCTTGCGGCGGAAGGGTGGCGGAGGACTTGCGAACGGGTGGCGAGTTGATGGCGAGAATTGGTGGATGTCGGATCGACGATCGGAGATTAGGGTTTTGGTGATTTGTGTTTTCGGTGGAATGAAAACGAAGAAGGACGAATTGGGTTAGATAGGCAATTCCCAGTCGATCGACTGGGATATAACTTCCATCCAGTCGATCGACTGAGGAGGTTCGAATTACAGGACCTTCTGAAATATCTTCCCAGTCGATCGACTGGGCTATAGCTTGCCTCCAGTCGATCGACTGAGATCGGAATTCTGCTTGAATTATTTTTCTTTTTCCAACGATTCCTAACTCCACACTCATAATTTTTCACCCATATCCAAGAATAGGTACCACTAAAAATATCACATAAAAATCAAGGTATGCCCTCCTAATCAATCGCTAGCACATAAACATACGATTTTCGATCAAATTAAGCTAGGATCACCACTCCACACTTAAAACACCACCATCATCAAGAAATTCATGCAAGCTCTACGCCACATTACACACACCCCAAATCATGCATTTGGGTCAAACAAATATCAAGTTCACATGCATAGTTCAAAGAGCACATGCCAAACATATATATAGAACGATTTTGCATAGATGGACAACTCACAAACCGGGCTACCTCCCGTTAGGGCCTAGTTTAACGTCTTGGCAAGACCGAGCCGAAGCTTTGGTATGAAGAGAAGCACACTAAGAGAAGTCCCGAGCGGGATCCCTTCTCTAGCGGCGATAGCATATAGGATTCAAGAGGGGGCTTCCAACATGTGTTGGTTTCCATGGTTGGCGTGATAGATTTTGACTCTTTGCCCATTTGCCTTGAACAAATTCCCTTGATTCCCAATTAGCTCTAAGTGCCCATCATTGAAAACTCTATGAATTTTGTACGGCCCGGACCACTTAGATTTGAACTTCCCGGGGAACAACTTGTACCTTGAGTTGAACACCAAAACATTATCTCCTTCCGAGAACTCCTTCTTTACAAGAAGTTTATCGTGCCACTTCCGAGTTCTCTCCTTATAGATTCTTGAACTTTCATAGGAGTCTAGCCTAATTTCTTCTAGCTCATTCAGTTGAAGGAGTCTTTTCTCTCCCGAAGCCTTTCTGTCGAAATTCAATTCTTGAATGGCCCACATGGCCTTGTACTCAAGCTCCACTGGAAGATGGCATGCCTTGCCATATACTAGCCTATAGGGAGACATACCGATCGGTGTCTTGAAAGCAGTTCTATATGCCCAAAGCGCATCGTCAAGCTTCAATGCCCAATCTTTTCCCGACTTCCCAACTGTCTTGGTCAAGATATTCTTTATCTCTCTATTAGACACCTCGACTTGACCATTAGCTTGAGGGTGGTAAGGAGTCGAACATCTATGGAAAATTCCATGTTTCTTCAACATGGACTCAAATCTCTTCTCCTTGAAGTGGGAGCCATTATCACTGATCACCGCTCTAGGGACTCCAAATCTTGGGAATATGATCTTCATGAACATTTTAATCACCACCTTAGCGTCACAAGAAGGGGAAGCGACTGCCTCAACCCATTTTGACACGTAGTCCACCGCTACAAGAATGAAGGAATTCCCTTGAGACGAAGGTAGGGGTCCCATGAAATCTACTCCCCATACATCAAAAATCTCCACTTCTAAAATCCCCTTTTGAGGCATTTCATCCCTTCTAGCAATGTTTCCCGTCCTTTGACACTCGTTACAAGATTTGACGAATTCATACGTGTCCTTGAATATGTTGGGCCAATAAAATCCCGATTGAAGTACCTTAGCTACGGTCTTCGAAGTTGAACCATGTCCACCATAAGAAGAGGAGTGACAACAAGCTATAATTCCTTTTGCGTCTTCCTTGGTCACACACTTTCTATAAATCCCGTCGGCGCATAGCTTGTACAAGAACGGATCATCCCAAAAGTACCTTGAAACGTCGTGCAAGAACTTCCTCCTTTGGTTATGATCGAGGTCATTAGGGAGAATGTCGCACGTCAAATAGTTCACATAGTCCGCATACCATGGGGCTTCATCTTAGACACTTAGCAAATATTCCCCGAGAAAAGAGTCTCGTATAGGCATTGAGAACCATTTTGTATCAAAATGCTCAATTCTCGAGAGATGATCCGCGACTACATTTTCGACCCCTTTCTTGTCTTTGATCTCAATATTGAACTCTTGCAAAAGAATAACCCAACGAATAAGTCTCGGTTTCGCATCTTTCTTATCCATCAAGTACTTAATAGCCGCGTGATCCGTGTAGACGATCGTCTTGGACCCAACAAGGTATGGTCTAAATTTTTCAAAGGCATACACCACGGCTAGCAACTCCTTCTCGGTTGTGGTGTAATTCGATTGGGCATTATCAAGCACCTTGCTCACATAATAGACTACATGGAGTCTCTTATCCACTCTTTGTCCCAAAACGGCTCCAATAGCAAAGTCGCTTGCATCGCACATGAGCTCGAATGGAAGATCCCATTTTGGTGGTTGCACTATGGGTGCCGATACAATGGCTTTCTTGAGCTTTTCAAATGCCTCTAAGCATCCTTCATCAAAGTCAAATTTCACATCATTGCATAGGAGATGAGTAAGCGGCTTGGCAATCTTTGAGAAGTCCTTAATAAATCTTCGGTAAAAACCGGCATGCCCTAGGAAACTTCTAACTCCTTTTTGATCCTTTGGTGGCGGTAGTTGCTCAATAACTTGCACTTTCGCTTTATCAACTTCCACACCTCTACTAGACACCAAATGCCCAAGCACGATTCCTTCTTGAACCATAAAATGGCATTTTTCCCAATTAAGCACCAATCCCGTTTCAATGCACCTAGCAAGAACATGAGAAAGATTAGTTAAGCAATCACCAAATGAAGTTCCATGGATAGAGAAGTCATCCATGAAAACTTCCATGCATTTCTCAATGTAGTCGCTAAAGATAGACATCATGCATCTTTGAAACGTTCCCGGTGCATTGCATAACCCAAAGGGCATGCGTCTAAAGGCAAAAGTTCCATAAGGACATATAAAAGTGGTTTTTCTTTGGTCATCCGGCAAAATGGGAATTTGATGAAATCCACTATAACCATCTAGGAAACAAAAGTACTTATGTCCCGCAAGTCTTTCAAGCATTTGATCAATAAAAGGAATGGGAAAGTGGTCTTTCTTAGTTGCTTTATTCAATTTCCTATAATCAATGCACATCCTCCATCCATTTACGGTTCTAGTGGGGACTAATTCCCCTTTGTCATTTTGAACGACCGTGAGTCCTCCCTTCTTAGGGACGACATGGATGGGACTTACCCATTCCGAATCCGGAACCGAATAAATGATTCCCGCGTCTCTTAGCTTGGTGATTTCTTTAAAAACCACCTCGCCAAGTTTAGGGTTCAATCTCCTCAACAACTCCCTAGAAGGTTTCACATTTTCCTCAAGATTAATCCTATGCATGCATAGTGAAGGGCTAATTCCCGTAATATCATCAATGGAATAGCCTAGGGCTTTTCTATTGGCTTTCAAAACATGCACAAGCTTGGAAGTTTCATCCTCATTCATAGTAGCACCAACAATAACGGGGTAGGTAGCATTGGACCCAAGAAATTCATACCTTAGATTCGAAGGTAGAGGTTTTAACTCTCCTTCGAATTCCTTACCTCTTGACGCCGGGTCTTCCCTAATTTCATGATCATTCGGCCTTTGCTCACCTTCATCCAAGGTAATGTCTCCCACATCCTCATCTTCCATATTCATTAAAGAAGCAAAAAGTGTACTAGAGTCGTCTAACTCCATAACTTCACTTTCAAAAGATGTTAGCCCGAAAGTTTCACAAGAAATATCAAGCATATTGCACTCAAAGGATGAAGTAGGGGCTTTCATAGCATTTTTCAGAAAAAATTTCAGTTTTTCATTCCCTATCTTCAATTCAATTGACCCTTCACCACATTTGATGACCGCTTCAACGGTATTTAGAAAGGGTCTCCCTAAGATGACGGGTGTCTCTTGTTCACTAACCATATCTAACACATAGAAGTCCACGGGGATGAAAAATTTCCCAACTTTTATAGGCACATCCCTTAGGACTCCATTAGGCACCCTAGAGCTCCTATCGGCTAGTTTCAAAGAAATAGTGGTGGGATGTAGCTCACCCATGTCAATCTTTTCATACAATGAATATGGGATCAAAGAAATACTAGCACCAAGGTCACATAAAGCCCTATCAATTTCAATTTTGCCTATGGATATAGGAATAGAGAACGACCCTTGGTCTTGCATTTTTCTAGGCATGCGGCTTTGCACAATTGCACTACATTCGGCATTTAAAGCTACCATGCTAGACTCTTCAATAACCCTACGGTTTGACACAATATCTTTCAAGAATTTAGCATAAGTAGGGTTTTGTGTGATTACCTCGTGGAAGGGGAGCGTGACATATAATTTTTTAAGCATCTCCACAAATCTTTGAAAATGAGCATCAAGCTTGCTCTTGTTTAGTCTTTGTGGGAAAGGCACCATGGGCACGTATTTCCTCATTAGGATCGGCTCTTCATGCTCCTTTTCCTCTTCTATTGGGGCTTGAGGCTCACTTTCCGAATTTTCCTTAGAAATTTCCCCTTCCACTTCCTTGCCCTTCGAACTAGATTTCGGTTGAGGGGTAGGCAATACCTTCCCATTCTTCAACGTGATAGCATCAACGTGCTCAATATAACTCACATCCGGTTGGGAGGGAAGTTTCCCTATTTGCTTCAATTGGGTATTCTCCCTAGCAAGTCTTTTGTTTTCGGCCGCTAGCTCATCCAATTTTGCTTCCATTCTTCGGTTGCTTGCCTTGCTTTCTTTGTTATCCTCCATCATTTGAGCCATCATTGACATCATAGAGCTCTCTTGAGAGCTCGAGGAAGAATTTCCTTGCTCATTCATATTGGCTTTAGCTTGATAGGGCTTTTGATTTTGATAGTTTCCTTGATAGTTTTGAGAGTTTTGATTTGACCCTTGGCCTTGGTTGGAGTAGGAATTCTGCACTTGGTTTGAGAATGAATTTTGCCCTTGATTTTGGTTTTGGCTAGAGCCATAACCTTGCCTTTGATTATTCCCTTGATAATTGCTTTGATAATTTCCTTGCCCTTGAGGCCTTGAGGTGAAGTTAGAATCATTAGACATCCTCTTTTGCAGAGGCTCATAATTTCTAGTGGTAGGATTCGCATTTTGATTGTAGTTTCTTTGTTGGTTGACAAAATGCGCCTCCTCATAGCCATCATCATCTTCCTCATATTTCCCTTCGGGACAATTTTTGGTAGAGTGCCTTGTACTAGAACACAAGAAGCATGATTGGTGTGCCGAAGTTCTCTCCTTATCGGCCTTAGGCTTAGTGGCCTCCACAGAATTTACCATACTTATCATAGACTCCATCCTCTTTGATAACTCATTAATTTGCTCTTTCGTTGCATAACTCGAGGAATCATCTCTTGACTTGGCCATCTTTTTGTGGTCTACTCCTTGGTATTTATCGGAGTTTGAAGCTATTTTGTCCACAACCTTAAAACCTTGGTTAGCCGGTAACTCCATTATAGCGCCTCCACTAGCCGTGTCCATTTGATTCTTAGCCTCCTTACTCATCCCCAAATAGAAGTAACGCATTAGATCGGCCTTTCTAAAATTATGATGAGGGCACTCCCTCAAGTAGTGTTTAAACCGATCATAAGCTTGGTGGAAGAGCTCGTTGTCCCTTTGAGAGAATGTTAGAATAAAGTCCGTGAACTTCTTGGTTCTAGACGGAGGGTAGAACTTGTTCAGAAAAGCCGTGGCTAAATGGTCCCAAGTACGAAAAGTCCCCGGATCATGATTTTGTAGCCACTCCTTGGCATCTCCATATAGCGACGAAGGAAATAATTTCAAGTAGACATATTCAACGGGTGTATTCCTCGGCTTATAGGTCCGGCAATACTCTTGGAAGTTGGCTAGATGATTGGAGGGATTCCCGGCCCCTTGAAATTGGTCATTCGTGATCATATGCACTAGAGACGATTTAACGTCGAAATCAAAGGCATCCTCATCGGGAGGTTGAATAACCGAGCCATTTCCCTCGAGGGTCGGAGTCATGTAGTCCCCTACGGGTCTTTCATCCTCATCTTCTTCATCTTCCTCCTCATACCTATTGTTTCGGTTCTCTCTACGATGAACACGAGGATTCCGGATAGGACGTCTCTCATTCTCATTATAATTGTCATTTCTAGCTTGAGGATCCTCTACTTCTTCCCCATCAATTCTACGATTTTGAACATTTCCTTGAAGAACCGGACGGTTCCCATCTTCATTTTCCATAATCACTTCTTGTCTTTGATTTTGGATGATAGGTGGGACAATAGGAACCAATGGAGGTAGAGGGTTCTTGCGAGGTCTACCTCTTCCTCTCTTAACGGTAGGTTGAGAAGGTCTAGAAGTACTTGAAGAAGAGCCGGTTGCTACGTGTTTCTTTCCTTCAAATCTTGTGTTCATTCAATTGCCTGCGAGAACAAAAGAAATTCTTAGCAATGAGCGGCAAAAGAGATAAACACAATCAAGATCAACACAAGTAATGGCTACCAAGTAAGGAAAAGCAAACAAAACTAGATAATCTAATAGCACGATAGTTAATTAACCTATCCCCGGCAACGGCGCCATTTGATCGCTCGAAAATATAGAGTAAATATTCGATAAGTGAATCAAATACTTATGCTAAGTCACGTTAAATCAAAACATTTGTAAAGACTCGGGAAACCCAAGGTCGTACCCAAGAGATAGGTGATTAAACTAATTGCGCTAATGATTAAACCTAGATTGTCTATGGTTTGGGGGGGTTTATGCCTCGAAAGAGGTTGATAGCAATGATTTACTATCCAAAGAGAGAGATTCTAGCAAAGAAACGAATAAACGATCAATCAAAGAAGACTAGGGATTACTTCCCCACCTAGACAATCATAGTGATGATGATATTAGATGTCAACTATGAATTTGCATGCACTTGAATAGAATTTAGCCATGTAACATTTCCCCTAAGTTCCACTCGCGCTACAACCTAGGATAAAGAGGTTACACCTCGCATAGGACCTCACACTCGCGCTCTATTGGCCCTATAGAACATGCATTTTTAATCTCACACTCGCGCTCTATTGATTAGATAAACATGTTCTTGTTAAACTCAAGCCAATCTCATTAGGTTTTAAGTGTCGCCATGTAACACAAAAGTCCTAATGCCTCTTCATTCATTTCATTAAATTCATATTGATCAACGTTAGCTACATCAAACATGAAATTACACTAAGTTCCCATTGAGGACATTTCACAAGCACCTTATGGGCAACTCTAGGCATGTAGTTCAAATGAAGAAGATTCATGTGCAAACTCATTCAATATGACATCAATGGTATTTACATCATCACAATATGTCTAGGGGGTCCATAATCCCCAATCTAAGTCACTACTCACTCATAATGAGTGTGCAAGCAAAAGCATCCATGGAAGAATATGTAAACATGAAGAAAATGAGTTTAGGAATCTAAAACCAAAGTAGGAACTCAAGAGAGTGATGTTGGTCTTCTTCTCCTTCACTCAATCTCCTCGAAATTCGTGCTTGATCTCCTCCAAATCTGTGCCAAAAAAGTCCTCCTCGAAAATCCCCCAAAAACTTTCTATTTATAGCCCAAGTTAGGGTTTTCCGGTACTGTAGCCCAGTCGATCGACTGGCGTTGTGTGCTGGACCAGTCGATCGACTGGCGTTGCTTGATTTGCAGGCCCTCCTGAGAATTGCTTGAGTCGATCGACTGGAACAAAGAAGGATCCCAGTCGATCGACTGAGAAGGGTCAAATTGCCGTGCCTCCTGAGAGTTGAGCGAGTCGATCGACTGGAACAAAGAAGGATCCCAGTCGATCGACTGAGAAGGGTCAAATTGCCGTGCCTCCTGAGAGTTGAGCGAGTCGATCGACTGGAGCAGGGGAGCATCCCAGTCGATCGACTGAAAAGGGTCAATTTCTGATAACTTGCTCAAATCTTCGAATTTTCCTCGTTTCTTTGTGCTAAGGTCCTGAGCTCAATGCATGGTTGTTCCAAGCCTGAAATGCAAGGAGAGGGGTCAAATGGCATCGAAATAGCATCGGGAATGGACCAAAACTCTTCGTAAATGGGCATGTAAACGAGTCGAGAATTCGACTCATCAGTCGGCTGGAAAAGGACTTGAGAAAACTCGCCCAAAGACATATCCAGCCGACCGGCAGGAACTGCTACAGTACGTTTTTTTCAGCGAGGTCTATAACTAGAAATTGAGGGATTTGACCTAGGTGTGGAGGTTTTTGGCAAGAAAAAGACCAGAAAAGGAGGTCAAACCAAGGTCATCAATCATCAAAGATCCAACCGAGGAGAAGAAGAGAAGATCAAAAGGGAGTTCAAGGATTAACCATCCTCCTTCCTTTACACTTTTCCATTCCCTTTTTTGTGTGCTATAAACCCTACTCACACCATGTTGTCTTACATGATGTGTGAGTAGTGATCTTGTGTTTTGAGGGTGTTGTAACCATTCTTGGTACTCTATGACCATGTAAATAAATTTGATTCAATAATCTATGGTGTTAAATTCATATTCTCTATGCTCTTCAATTATGACATGCTACTAAGTGTTTGATGAAATTCCTAAGTGACATGTTGATCTTAAAACTTGACCTAGGTATCGAAAGAACTTAGTGATGGTTTGGATGTAGTGAATATGATCTTATCTAGTGTTTATGAGAGTAAATGCATGGGTAGAAAGTGAACTTGTGCGTATGTTCATTGCATTTATCTCCCACCCATAGGAAGATAATGCTATGGAATGAACCAACATTCTAGATTGAGTGAGGTTCTAATTAAGAGAGTTTTGCTAGGAATAGATTCAAGTGAGAGTTGGTCTACCCTAGTCTAAACTAGGTTCAAAACTATTTGACACCTTGAAACGCTTAGTTCTTGAATATATGATCAATGAGAAAATGCCAAGGAGGAGAGTAACCCCTCGAAACTCCTCTTATCTATCTTATATCGCTAATTACTCACCACTTAGGATTTAGATACACACCTTATACATTTTTTATTTAGAATAGCCGAACGGAAACACAATCTTACATAGTGCATGTGCTTGGCTTGCTCCTTTGGGTTCGACCCGGTACTTTACCGGTTAATCTATAAATTCTTTTGACTCTACGACGATCCTCTTCATCAACAAATTGAGAGGGTAAAAATAGAGCTTGTCAAAAAGGCGCCGTTGTCAATTTGAGTTTTTGACTCATTAAGAGTCATTTTTCACTATAGCTTTGAGTCATTTTTGATGATATTTTGATGTCATTTGACCTCTATATCTACGTTTTAGGTAGAAAATGAGTCTCCCTCAAGGTCGAAGCCTAGATACAAAAACTCGGGGAAAAACTGAAGATTTAGAGCAAAAGTGGGCAGAAAAATTATCCAAGTCGACATGTTCAGAATCTCCCGTGAACCAGCCGGTCGGCTAGGTGAAGGAGCAGAAGAGGAAGCCACCCGGCCACATCCAGTAGGTCGGCTGGCCAGTCCAGTCGATTGGCTGGCATAAGACATTAGAGTGCTCCCAAACAGGCCACACCCAGTTGGTCGGCTGGCCAGTCTAGTCGGTCATCTGGAATAAAGCTTCAGAGTGCTCCAAACATGCAACACATGGTCGGTCGGCTGGAAAAGGACTTGAGAAAACTCGCCCAAAGACATATCCAGCCGACCGGCAGGAACTGCTGCAGTACGTTTTTTTTCAGCGAGGTTTATAACTAGAAATTGAGGGTTTTGACCTAGGTGTGGAGGTTTTTGGCAAGAAAAAGACCAGAAAAGGAGGTCAAACCAAGGTCATCAATCATCAAAGATCCAACCGAGGATAAGAAGAGAAGATCAAAAGGGAGTTCAAGGATTAACCATCCTCCTTCCTTTACACTTTTCCATTCCCTTTTTTGTGTGCTATAAACCCTACTCACACCATGTTGTCTTACATGATGTGTGAGTAGTGATCTTGTGTTTTGAGGGTGTTGTAACCATTCTTGGTACTCTATGACCATGTAAATAAATTTGATTCAATAATCTATGGTGTTAAATTCATATTCTCTATGCTCTTCAATTATGACATGCTACTAAGTGTTTGATGAAATGCCTAAGTGACATGTTGATCTTAAAACTTGACCTAGGTATCGAAAGAACTTAGTGATGGTTTGGATGTAGTGAATATGATCTTATCTAGTGTTTATGAGAGTAAATGCATGGGTAGAAAGTGAACTTGTGTGTATGTTCATTGCATTTATCTCCCACCCATAGGATGATAATGCTATGGAATGAACCAACATTCTAGATTGAGTGAGGTTCTAATTAAGAGAGTTTCGCTAGGAATAGATTCAAGTGAGAGTTGGTCTACCCTAGTCTAAACTAGGTTCAAAACTATTTGACACCTTGAAACGCTTAGTTCTTGAATATATGATCAATGAGAAAATGCCAAGGAGGGGAGTAACGCCTCGAAACTCCTCATATCTATCTTTTATCTCTAATTACTCACCACTTAGGATTTAGATACACTGCTTATACATTTTTTATTTAGAATAGCCGAACAGAAATACAATCTTACATAGTGCATGTGCTTGCCTTGCTACTTTGGGTTCGACCCGATACTTTACCGGTTAATCTATAAATTCTTTTGACTCTACGACAATCCTCTTCATCGACAAATCGAGAGGGTAAAAATAGAGCTTGTCAAAATGGTGTCGTTGCCAGGGAGCAACTAGTTAGCACATCCCTAGATTAGATTGTGTGGAAGTTCCGACTATTCTTGCAAATATTTTTCTTTTTCTTATACTTGTATATCCTTTTTTCAGTCATATCCCTTGCTAGCTTACGTTTATCTTGTTTCGCGATGATGGATCACTACAACCAACAAGTCATCCACAATGGAGATTTATATGAAGAGGAGGAGCAACTAAATTCGTATTATCAAGAGCATGGCTATCCGACAAGTTATTACACTCCGAATTGGGATGATAGCTAATGCTTCGAAGTGGAAGACTCCTACCCTCAATACACTCAACCACCTCTTCCTTCAAGCGAGCACTCCAATATAGAATCCACGATTGCTACACTCCTTGCTCACCAAGAGACTATGATTATAAATCAAGAGAAGATGCAAGCTCAATTGTATAGATTGGAGGCTCAAAGCCATGTGTTAGAAAACACATTGGCACAACAAGAATTTTAAAATGGAAACTTGGATGGGGAAGAGGAGGTCTCCAAAGAAGAAGTCCTTGAATCTAATGCCTCAAAGCAAGAATGGGATCAAGAATCGGAGGATGAGTTTGGGAGAGCTTTCTACAAGACAAGGGACGGTGAATCTTGCAATATGGACGAGATGGAATGCAAAAGTGAATCATCCTTCACTATTAGCACATCTCAAGATCATTTGAAGGAGGACACACAAGAGTTTGCCATTCCATCAACGCTTCGGCTCTCCGATGAGGAATTCTTCAATGATGATGCCACTTATATAGAGGAAATACCTTTTGTTGATGCCGAAGAACTCCTCCCTCCCACTATAGAAGAGCCTAAATGTGAATCCCAATTACTTGATGAGGATAAGATAGAGGAAGAGCGTATAGAGACAAAAGGATTTCAAGGAAACGAAGACTTTGTTGAGGTTTACATGGACCAAACCAAAGAGCCACCTCGCATACAAGGAGTAGAAAGTTTAATGACGAAGATTGAGGATTGGGCACCCATGGACATCATTGAAAAACTAAAGGAAGGTGTGCCCATTAATCTCTAGACAAGTTATGAAGACCCTTTCTTCACTACGACGTCTCGAGACAAGTTTTGGAGCTTCTTGCCCTATTTTGAAAGACTATTTGGAAAAAGCTCCCATGACCCCTTAGTTCTTTAGGGATCTTCATACTTGAAGGGGTCATGCTCCCAAAGGAAAGTCCATTGTAGATTTGATGGGAGGAAATTCAAATGGGATTTGAAGGTGGATTGACACGACCAAATCCAAGGCCCCGTGAGAAGGGATCACAGCAAAGGACTTCTCAACGAGTGATTCTATGGGGCGATTTGCTACGTCTTTGCCAAGATGGGAAAAACTAGGCCCCCTAGGAGGTAACCCGACTTGTAAGTTGTTCGTTCTCACTTTTCATGTTTAAGTGTTTGGCATGATTTGGAGTAGCTTAGGATCTAAATATTGAATGTGAAATGTGTAATGTGTAATTAGTGGGTAAATTTTTAAGTGTGGAGTGAGTAGACTTCACATCGCCAAGCCCCTCCACCTCTCCCTTGATTTATCTATGAATAATGATGTTGCCCTTACTGCTCATGTGCATATTTTGGAGGGTGCATGTCAATTTCCTTGTTTGAACTCTATTAAACTTATGCCATGATGTTATCATGCGACTTGTGATGCTCTCTTGCTCATACTTGCGTTTTGCATGACCTTGTATGTCACTTGTTACTTTTAACCTCTCTTGTGTTCTTGCCATCAAGGAAGTTATTCGCATCATATACTATCAAGCTTAGCACAATGATGTCTTTTCTATTGGTGGGGCACATCTACAAACGAGGGGAGTTCCTATGCGCCGTTATACCATTGTTCTTCATTGTTTGCGCTTAGGGACTAAGCTACATTTTAAGTGTGGGTGGGTGATGGACCACAATTATACGAATCAAAAACACAGATAAACCCCCCAAGTTAGACTGTTTGTCTATCTAACATCCACTTGTTAGTCCCGATATATTTCCACATGGCATTTTAGAGATTAAAGTGAAAACACGTTAAGGAGAGGCTTTTAGCACAGAAAAGATATAAGGAGTCGATTCAAGGTCAAGATCATATGCCGACTGAAGAAATATCAAGAATCCTGACGATGAATCACTCATCACAAATTGTGCAGAGATGGAATCAAGTCAACCCAGTGCCAAATTACACTGACAGTTTTGTGAAAAGACAGTGCAAAACTGTACAAAACTCACATATGGGCAAGATGACTTGTTGACTTGGAGAAGAGGTGGCCAAAGAGGAAAACCACCCCAAAACCACCACCCACCACCGGCGGCTCCTCCCTCCTCCTCCATGGATGACCGGCTCTCCTCCGCCCAATGAGCCGCCGCCATGTGGTGGCTCCTCCACCACATGTTCCTCCTCTCTCCTCCTTGGATGACTTGATGACTTGCTTGGGAGGTGGCTTCCACCACCATTTGCTCCTCCACCACAACCACCCACCGGCGGCTGCTCCTCCACCACTCCTCCGCCGCCAAGTGGCGGCGCCTCCTTGGCTCATCCATGCCTCATTCTCCACCCTTGGATCAAATGAATCCTAGCCCTCCATTTCCTCCCATTTCTCCTATAAAAGGAGGCTCACCCCTCCTCATTTTATCATCCAAAAACCATTCCATACACAATCACTTATCTCTCTACATTTTGTAATATTTTGTAAGTTGGTTTGGATCAATAAAGTTACGATATTTGGCTAGGCGCCCTCCTCCATGGACAGGCGAGGCTAAACTCCTCATTCGGCGGAAGGTATAATCTTGTATTATTTAATGTTTAATTAGCTTAGTTTATTTTCTTAGTATTCAATACTTGTTGTATGTGCCATATAAAAGTCAGAATGTCTCTAAGGTAGAGTGAACGATTTTGGGAATGTGACCATTAGGGGTCCAACTTCGTAAGCTCTTCCTTAAGATATTCGTGATCACACCCGGATAGGGGAGGTCGTAACAGACAAAGCTATTCGAAAGAGGTCGACTATATTTAAAAAACCATTATGGGAAACCGTAACAGGAGAGCAGGTGGATGCACATAGACTAGCGTACCTAACTGGTACTGGCGCTAGTCTAAATAGAACAAGTGTGATTTAGCCGATGTTGCAAGTCTTGAGCTATCGCTAGCCTCGATTCATCGTTTGAATACTTAGAAGATTTACTAAACTAATAAACATGTGATAATACAAGAATACCTGAAACCGAATACGCTCTTTCAATTGCAAACACCCCCTGTATTTAATTTCCTAGTATAACTGCTCAATCAAACACAACCACCAACCACTCACATACCGGAGGAATCAACAATCACGCATCACCCACTGTAAGTCTTCTAACCCTCAACTCCTTTATTTTCTGTATTTAATTTCAGTATTTATTTTCTGTATTTACTTTCCGCACAAAAAACCCAAAAAACCCAAAAACAGTAGTTTAGTAATTAGCAGTAAGTCCACACTCGACCTAAAATCACGCACCGTGTAAGCCGTAACGAACAATCTATCCCCCTAATTCCCTTGGGTTCGACCCCTACTTACCCTTACTACCCAGTAGTTAAGTCGCGAGTAGTGGACATTATAAATTTATTTGTACGAGACGCATTGCACCCTAACGACAGTGCAACCGACGCTCCCGTCAAATTGGCGCCGTTGCCGGGGAATTAGTCAGTTAATCGGATAAGTTGTTCAAATCGATACGCGCTTCAAAACGACCATGTCTCGCGAAAAAAGTCACCATGACTACCAGGATGACGAAGAAATAAACCTGTACGATCGAAACGATGAGATACCGCTTCCATATATCGACGATCCGGAATAGCTCATCAGAAACAGGAGAGCTCGCGATAGGGAAGCTAACAGACGAAACCAAGAACCACCCGAGGACCGAAATGCAGCTGGTCCAGTACAACCCCCTAGATATCCACCACCCCCACGCCCTCGACAAGTACCAAGACGTGAACCCGTCTTTGATAATTACTATGGGGATAACGACCATTATCACGAACCTACTTTGGGAGAACTCAACGCACCGGATTTCAGGATTCAGTTGTGGTGTATCTACGAAAGCCCTGAGCTGGAAAATATCAACATCAACGCTTCAGTGGCCCACAACTTACCGAAGTTCGCAGGAAATCGTGGAGAGTCAGCAATGGCCCATCTCCAGCGCTTACATGGAATTTGCCAAAACTTAAAACCAAATGGCGTAAACGTAGACGACTTCAAGTTAAAAGTGTTCTACTTTTCCCTCATTGACGCGGCAAACGATTGGTTCCTTTCATTGCCTTCCGGAAGCATCAGAACATGGGCTCAGATGCAGAAGAAATTCTTAGACAAATACTACCCAGCAGGAAGGGCAATGCAAGTAAGAAGGCAACTGCAGGACATCAAGCAAGGACCCAACGAAACCATGTACGATTACCTGGAAAAGTTCAACCACCTGGAGAGAAGCTGCTGTACGCTGGGACTGCCCGAGAAACTCATAATCGAGTACCTCATTGATGGATTAAGACCCTTAGACAAAATGCTCCTGGATGCCTCAGCTGGAGGATCCATAATGAATCTATCATTGAGCGGAGTTAGGCAACTGATAAATGACGTTGCTGAAAATGCTCGATTCCGAGAGGAGACAACTCGGCAGGAAGAATTCTCCCGAACAAAAAGTGTGGCAAAGGCCGAAACACCATTGAACTCTATGTCTGAGGAGATGAAACAGTTAAAAGAAATGATGACTCAGATCCTACGAAGGCAGCCAGTTCCTGTTAAGCCTTGCGAATTTTGTGGCTCGACGGACCACAAAACTGACGCATGCCCAACTTTAATAGAAGAGGAACCAGCAGAAGTGAATGCGGTGGGAGGATACCAAGGATACAACAACAATAACAATAACAGAACCGGACAAATCAGACAGTTTGGTCAAACAACCAACCCGAGCTGGCATAACGGCAACTATACTCAGAAAAATGCTCAACCAGCTGTCCGTCAATCAACTCAGTCATCCTACCAACCCCCACACCAGCAGTATAATCAGAACACTCCTTCGGCAAGCCAATATCAGCAAGGAGGACCAAACCAGAATCAAGCCAGCCCGAGCAATCAGCAAGAACCAAGCAAGTCACTCAATGACACGATGAAGGAACTTGCGGGAAACGTTAATCAGTTGGGAGCTTCACTACACCAGTTCCAGGCAAAAATAGACGGGGCAATTTCTGAATTAACCAAACAAATGTCCCAGCTTGCCACTGCCATGTCAACACTCACTGCTGAACCGGGCAGACTTCCTTCACAGACCATCCAAAATCCGAAGGCTAATATAAGCATGATAAGAAGGTCGGACATGAAAGCTACACTAGGAGAAGTAGCACGATCCCCAGCCTACAAACTGACGAGCAATCACTTCAACCGCAGACGTCGACCTGATTGGGACCAAGAGGAAGACCGACCCAAGGATGGCAAAACATGGGTCACACATGCCGACAACGGACGATATGCATTCACTGTTTGCATAACACCTCCGCCAATCCTACACTCTGACGTATCAGCATCTGGATGGGATGACGACAACAAGCTAAGGCGGGATCCCCCGACAAATATTTATGCTTCAAGGCAAAAGATAAAAGGGCCCGAATATCCAAATCCCAAGCCAAGGAATTGGCAGAATGACCCAACAACTGAAAAAGCCCTCACTTCAGATCATGAGTCGCAACCGGAAAGAAACAAAGACCCAGGGGCCTTTACAGTCACCTGTGGTATTGGGGAAATCCAGATCCGTAAGTGCTTAATCGATCTTAGGGCTGCGGTCAATGCCATGCCTTCCTCCTTATACTATTTATTAGGACTGGGTCCGTTGAAACCACCCAGGTCGAATATCGAGCTAGGGGATAAGTCGTGCATCCGTCCGATTGGAGAGTTGGAGGATGTAATACTTCATGTAGGAAAACTCGCTGTGGCTGCAGACTTCTATGTCATACCAACAGAAGAGACCTGCGAAGACGACTCGCCAACAATAATATTGGGACGACCATTCCTCTACGCCACTAAAGCAAGAATCGATGTAGGTAAGGGATCGTTATTGCTTAAGTTCGGCGGCAAAATTGCACACTTCTACATCAATACAAGCCGCCCGGACACAAAGAAACCACCGGACATAACACCTATCTCAGATCACAGTGCACAGTTTGCTGACCTGTCATTAGAAACCAAAAAAGTAACAAGACCAGCAGCTATGGTCAAGGGTCTCTCGCCCTGTCAGAAGCAATGGAAAGAGAAAACACCAAAACCCTGGAGTTCTATCCCAGGCACAGGAAAAGTTAAAACAAAAAGCAACGCAGGAACGGTGACAAAATTCGACCTAAGCCACCCATGGGATCCCAACCAATGATCCAGAACAAGGTACTGTCGAGCCAACGACGTTAAACAAGTGCACTAGTCGGGAGGTAACCCGACACTATCTTACTTTCTGTCATTTTAATTTTCAATAAGCGCTCTCACCCATCTTTTTGTCCAGAAGAAATGTCTTACATGTAGGAATTAAGTTTCGGAGCAAGGATCAGATCAGCCAGGCAGCTTCCGTGAATTTACCGGGCCTGCGCTGAGAGTTTAAGGCCCCAGCCGAACTCCCTCGATTATCCAGCCTCATGCCATGTCGTTCACTCGACACCTTAAAGGGAGTTCTGCTCTTCTTTTTTCCTAAAGTCATTTCCTTCTCCTATATATATTTGCATGACTTTTGAACTAAGGCTTGCCTTCGTTCAAAAGTGGGGGGTGAGAATCAATGCATGTTTTTCTTTTTTTTTTTAAAAAGTATCTTTTTGAAAGTATGAACTTAAGAATGTGAAAAAGATAGATCATGATTCATGCATCAACCTTATGAAAAGGCAAACTGTTTAAAAACTTAGAATGTAACTTTTCATTTGTCCCTTTGTGTTGAGATAACCTAGGGATGTGGAGTTGATAGAAATTTCCCTAGAGAGGCTTGGCAAGCACTTAAAGGATCGAATCAAACTATATGGTTTTCGAAGTCAGTGGAGGCTGCACTTCGGATTTTCAGTGAACAATTGAGTCAAACTCCGCCAGGAAGCATCTATGCAAAGGCGAGGACGGGAATCAGACCGTCCTCTCTCTAGTCAAAATAGCCGAGAAAATAAATGAGCGACCCTCATCTTGACCCGCGCGAAACGACGAAGACGAGAGGAGAGGGGAGGTATTTCCATAGGCTTGCGGGCGATGATTGGACCTCCCAAGAAGGCTGACAAAATGGACTAGCAAGTCACAAAGGAGCAAAAAACTCAAAGAAGAAAATCAAAAGAGGCCTAAGGCCCAAAAATTGTGAAGGTTTTAACCGAGCAAAAGTGAAGCACTCAAAAAGACAGATCAAAAGCCAAAGGCAGAATCACTACAAAAAAAGCTAGTCCCTCGCCAAAGTAGAAAAAAGAAAATCAAAAAGGCTCAACTCACTGAAACCCGAATCGAATCACGTGCTAGAGAAAGCTACAAGAAAACCATATAGTGCGAGACGGTCCCGAGGGTGTAGTCCAGGAGCCTAAAAAGGGCTATCTCCCGAAACATCCGGAATAATTCGCATCTCGGCACGAAGGTACACGTATCAAGTTACTTCTAATTATTTTTACAGTTTAAATTGGCAATAAGTAGTAATGCATGAATTAGGAGAAATCGAGTACCGCAAACTTAATTTCATACTTCAAACCAACTTACATAGTAACGCCCATATAAAGCATTGTTCGGGACGAACAACTAAAAGTGGGGGGTGATTTGATGGACCACAATTATACGAATCAAAAACACAGATAAACCCCCCAAGTTAGACTGTTTGTCTATCTAACATCCACTTGTTAGTCCCGATATATTTCCACAGGGCATTTTAGAGATTAAAGTGAAAACACGTTAAGGAGAGGCTTTTAGCACAGAAAAGATATAAGGAGTCGATTCAAGGTCAAGATCATATGCCGACTGAAGAAATATCAAGGATCCTGACGATGAATCACTCATCACAAATTGTGCAGAGATGGAATCAAGTCAACCCAGTGCCAAATTACACTGACAGTTTTGTGAAAAGACAGTGCAAAACTGTACAAAACTCACATATGGGCAAGATGACTTGTTGACTTGGAGAAGAGGTGGCCAAAGAGGAAAACCACCCCAAAACCACCACCCACCACCGGCGGCTCCTCCCTCCTCCTCCATGGATGACCGGCTCTCCTCCGCCCAATGAGCCGCCGCCATGTGGTGGCTCCTCCACCACATGTTCCTCCTCTCTCCTCCTTGGATGACTTGATGACTTGCTTGGGAGGTGGCTTCCACCACCATTTGCTCCTCCACCACAACCACCCACCGGCGGCTGCTCCTCCACCACTCCTCCGCCGCCAAGTGGCGGCGCCTCCTTGGCTCATCCATGCCTCATTCTCCACCCTTGGATCAAATGAATCCTAGCCCTCCATTTCCTCCCATTTCTCCTATAAAAGGAGGCTCACCCCTCCTCATTTTATCATCCAAAAACCATTCCATACACAATCACTTATCTCTCTACATTTTGTAATATTTTGTAAGTTGGTTTGGATCAATAAAGTTACGATATTTGGCTAGGCGCCCTCCTCCATGGACAGGCGAGGCTAAACTCCTCATTCGGCGGAAGGTATAATCTTGTATTATTTAATGTTTAATTAGCTTAGTTTATTTTCTTAGTATTCAATACTTGTTGTATGTGCCATATAAAAGTCAGAATGTCTCTAAGGTAGAGTGAACGATTTTGGGAATGTGACCATTAGGGGTCCAACTTCGTAAGCTCTTCCTTAAGATATTCGTGATCACACCCGGATAGGGGAGGTCGTAACAGACAAAGCTATTCGAAAGAGGTCGACTATATTTAAAAAACCATTATGGGAAACCGTAACAGGAGAGCAGGTGGATGCACATAGACTAGCGTACCTAACTGGTACTGGCGCTAGTCTAAATAGAACAAGTGTGATTTAGCCGATGTTGCAAGTCTTGAGCTATCGCTAGCCTCGATTCATCGTTTGAATACTTAGAAGATTTACTAAACTAATAAACATGTGATAATACAAGAATACCTGAAACCGAATACGCTCTTTCAATTGCAAACACCCCCTGTATTTAATTTCCTAGTATAACTGCTCAATCAAACACAACCACCAACCACTCACATACCGGAGGAATCAACAATCACGCATCACCCACTGTAAGTCTTCTAACCCTCAACTCCTTTATTTTCTGTATTTAATTTCAGTATTTATTTTCTGTATTTACTTTCCGCACAAAAAACCCAAAAAACCCAAAAACAGTAGTTTAGTAATTAGCAGTAAGTCCACACTCGACCTAAAATCACGCACCGTGTAAGCCGTAACGAACAATCTATCCCCCTAATTCCCTTGGGTTCGACCCCTACTTACCCTTACTACCCAGTAGTTAAGTCGCGAGTAGTGGACATTATAAATTTATTTGTACGAGACGCATTGCACCCTAACGACAGTGCAACCGACGCTCCCGTCAGTGGGGTAGTCGTATAGTTCACTCATATTATGCCATGCCTATCATTTCAGAATGGACACTTGCATTCATGTATTCTATCCCTAACATGAGAGTATTTTTAACCACATAGGCTTGTGACTATCAATTCTAAAAACCTATAAATCACATCTAGCCTATTTGTCACATTTATTGGATCTTGAACTTATAACCAACCTAGTCCCTTGAATGTGCATTCTTGTGAATCAATATCATTGATATCGCTTGTCTATCTAATTTTCGAAGTATTTATGTTGAAATACCTTGGATTAAGTTTCAGCAAGCACTTTTAAAATTTTCATGAAACACTTAGACCTTTTGTATGCTCCTTGGTAACTTGAGTTCTTCTAACTTAGTACCTTACTTATGATTGTTTCCCGCGCATTCCATAAATTCCTTGAACATATTGTCAAGTTTTAAGTTTGGAGTCAAAAGAAGGCGAAAAATAGGCCCCAACAAAAAAATGCTTCATTTTCATGGTTAAAGAGGGCAAAGCCCTGACTAAAAACTTTCTCGATGTGCACGAGAAGTTTTGCTCCAAAATATAAAAATGTCGGGGGTTAGGAAGAAAAGTTCTCCCTCGAAAGGATTTATAGGCCAAAGGCCATTTGAAAAAGAAAATAAGGAACACTTAAAACTTGACTTTATGTTCTTCCATCATCCTACATTTGCGCGAGTACATCGTTTGTATTGTGTGCTAGTTAAATTAACTCTTGGACGACCCTTGTGCTTGCTCCGGGGCTCTCAATTGGTCTATACCCATTTTGTAAGAACTCATAAGTGTCGAACTCCTCTTCCCTTATGGATTAAGGCTTAAAAGCCTAAAGCTTGGGAATGAGTTTCATGTCGTGAACCAATGGAATAGCCCTAGCTAGCATAGGTGAGCGGTTGACACACTTTTGGGCAAACTAACAACTATGACTCTATTGTATTGCCTTGAAAATCAGTAGATCATTGGACTAGACATTTGATAGCTCTAGTATTGATGATCTTGAATGCACAACCTCGTGGGATATTTAAATGGTTCAAAAGTTCTCTTGATGATAATGTGACGGTAGTCCTAGTTTGGGGTGAGGAATTTGATTTGAGAAATCCTCACCTTGGTTGATCACTCTTGCATTCATTCTCATGGGGTAGGTGCATTTGGGATTTGTGAGTATTCCCATTTCTGAAAACTCTCACGAGACTACAACTCATCCACTAGGGTAGCCTAGGGGTTTAAAGGCTTAATGCATACACTACATACATTCGTAACGCCTACGAAAAGGAGCTAGTTAGGATGTACATATATACTTTCATTTTAACATGTTTAGGAATAATGATCGAGACCTTGTGAAAGCTAGTGAGGCAATTAGACGAAAACATAGCACCACTAGCATTTTGCCATTTGCATGACCTTGACATATTTTCATACTTTGTTCGGGACGAACAAAGCTTAAGTGTGGAGTGTTAATGATTCGAGTTTTCAGTCATTAAGAGCCAATTTTCACTATAGCTTTGAGTCGTTTTTGATGATATTTTGATGTCATTTGACCTCTGTCTCTACGTTTCAGGTAGAAAATGAGTCTCCCTCAAGGTCGAAGCCTAAATACAAAAACTCGGGGAAAACCTGAAGATTTAGAGCAAAAGTTGGTAGAAATATTATCCCAGCCGACCGGTTCAGAATCTCCCCTAAACCAGCCGGTCGGCTAGATGAAGGAGCAGAAGAGGAAGCCACGTCCAGTCGGTCGGTTGGAATAAGACTTCAGAGTGCTCCCAAACAGGCCACACCCAGTCAGTCGACTAGAATGAAGCTTCAGAGTGCTCCCAAATAGGCCACACTTAGTCGGTCGGCTGGAAAAGGATTTTAGAAACCTCGCCCAAAGACATATTCAGCCGACCGGCTGGGATTTCACTTCATCATTTGTTATGATCATTTGTCTTTAAATTTGTTATGTTAACATGTCACTTTAAGTTTGTCGTGAAATTATAATTTTTATGTTCATTGTTGTGTTCTTTGTGTAAATGTTATTAGATCAATATTCACATTGATGAATTTATTTTACTCTTCTTTTGCCTAGGAAAAATGAATGTCGATGTGAAGCAGCTGATTGATTAGCACCATTCAGATGATCCAAGCATCATTGTCGACCCTCTCCTAACGAGTACCCAACTGAATATAATTTCAAGAGATGTTGGGCAAAAAAAAGGGACTCAAGTTTCTAGAGTGGGTGGGAATTTTAAGTGGCCTCCTCGTCCGAGAGGCGGGGCAGCTACCAAACTGTTAAATGAAGAGCTTGTAAGGGCAAAAAAAGAGGCTGCAAAAAAAGATGTTGAGTTTAAGGATAGGCTGAAGGCTCTTGAATAAATGCTGCGAGGGGCTCCTTCTGGACTTGGGGGTAATGTTTCTGATGGTGCGAGTTTTGCTCTCCCAACTCTCTGAATACGTATGATGTATTTTCTGAACTTGTGGTTTTATGATGTGGACAAGTTTTTCTATGTAAACTGAATATTGGATGTCCAGCTATGTACTTTATGAACTGTTTTGTGTACTTATGAATCAGTTTTTCGATCACTTAAATGACTGCCAATGCACACATTCATACTTAAGTGACTGAAATAAGGACACCATTTAATCTGTTCTACGTGACTGACATTATATAATATCACTTATACGACACACTTTGTGCAGTAAAATCAGTATTGACACCTTTTAAAAAATACACTTATGTGACACATGTAACGACTTACGTGTCACATTCAAGGTACTGTCACTTAAGCTCTTAAATGACTGTGTGTTTTAGGTACCGTCACTTCGAATCATATGTGATTCAACTTATGTGACAGGATCTTATGTGACCGCCATAAGTCGTAATAAGTTTTATGCGACTAAAAACGTCCTTATGCAACTATTTTTGGTCAGTCACCCAAACGCAAATCTAGCATAGTGGACAATGGCAATGGCAATGGCACTACGTCTTTGGGATTAAGTAGCTAGACAGTACAGATAGTGATATTCGCCAATATGTATCAGAAAATGGTGATCACATCATCTACATCCATTAGGAACAAAATTATGAAGCCTTCCTTTCCATACAGGAATCAAATTGTAATTTTCGTCATCCAGATATGTCTTGAGATGGTACTACACTCCCGAGCCAAAAAAACATTTTGGCATAATATGTTCAACGTGCTAATGCTGCATCTCACTTATTTCAAAGTAATATTGCCAAAAATTATTTTATTCAAAAAGTAAACTCTAGAAACACCTAGGCATTTAAAATAGGGGCTTCGGCACAGCAAAAAGACAACAATTACAAGCAAAAACAGTTCCCCAACTCAGAATATATGCAGTGAACAGTGAGTATAAAAAATCATAGGCTAATGTTCCCATTCCAATTCCAATTCCAATTCCACATTGCAGGTCTTAAAGACAACTAAGAGCTAAGTTAACAAATTACTATATAACAACAAGAGCATTTTTTTCACAGCCTAATTCCCATGGCAGACCAGATCATATATGTAAAGATACAAATTTAAACAAACATGAAAAGTAAAGAATTTATCTTAATTATATTACCGCTTTGTGTGCGCCGTCCTTGTCGACATAGGTTCCATCAGGCTTCCTTTTAAGTCTCACGTACATGTCGTAGCAATAAATTGTTCTCCCGAGAGCAACTGTCTGTAAACAACAAAACATGAATTCAATGGTACACATAACATTCTTATGAAAACCATGAATAGGTTGCTGCAAAAATAAAATGTATCAAAACATTTGGCAACCTATCGCATAAATATTTATTAGCAACAAGCATTACTTACCATCCTTTCCTTATGAATGTGCACTACACCAGTTGGTCAATTATGTAACACAGTTAGTATCAGTTACATAAGGACTAGTCGCATAAGTACCCTTGGGTTTGTCGCCCAATGGTACTTATGCGACTAGTCCTTATGTAACAGACCTAAGTGTGTTACATAGGTGGAGTTAAGCGACACGTTCTTATGTAACAGATATAAGTGCGTTACATAGGTGTACTTAAGCGACAGGTTCTTATGTAACTCACTCAAACTGTGTTACATAGATGTACTTATGTGACACGGCTTGGTTTGACCGACATAGTGAGTCGCGTAAGTGTAATACATAAAGTGCCACATAATCTCCGATATTTGAAATTGTTTGACCGTCGTACGTTTGACTATCGTACTATTGTATTTAAGTGGACCGTACACCAACCATATGCTTACGCGACTAATATTGGCTAAGTAAGTCGCAAAAGGACAGAAGCATTTAATGAGGAAACATAAACTTTCTTCACCCATCTTTCTTCCTTTCCTTCACTCCCACATTTCGTCACTCCCACTGCTGAAAACGTACGCAGCAACTCCTCCATTCGAAAAAGCAAGGTAAATATGTTTTGATTTGTGTTTTGAGTTTTACATTTGTTAGTTGCAAAGCACCATATGTTGATTTGCTTTAAAAAAGATTAGTTATGAAATACCTTGTTGTTTGTAACATTATGTTGATTTTGGATTTTTATGATTATGAAGGTGGAAGTTGACAATGGATAAAAGTTGGATGGGGTTAGAAAGGGGCGACTCACGGTATATTCAAGGGCTTGTTGAGTTTAGTGAATTTGCAAGGCAAACCGGAGGAAATACACATTTGTGTCCTTGTAGAAGTGTTTGTTGGTTAGAGGAAGAATTTCTACGAAGGATATGTTTGTCCATTTGCTTAATAATGGTATGATGAATAGTAACAATACATGGACATCACATGGTGAAAAGAATAATGAACCTTCGGCATATCAATTGAGACTAGGATGGCTTGCGGAGAGGTACGGAAAAACAAGTACTGGTGTTACTCATCACCAATTAAACCGAACCTTGGAGATTCTTCATGATCAATTTCCTTTTCGACATATCCATGAAGAGGATCATATGAATATGAATGCAGAGGATGGTGATTCAGAGAGTATAATGGCTTATGAAAGGTATAACAATCTTGTAGGTGAAGCCCAGATTCCTTTGTACAAAAGTTGTGACCATACCGTACTTGAAACAATTTTGAGGGCAATGCAAATGAAAGTTGAGAGTTGACTGTCAGACAAGGGGTTTGATAAAATGCTACATAACACCAAGAAAATTCTTCCACTGGATAACAATTACCCCGGTTCTTATAAAGATGTGAAAAAAGTTTTGAGGAATATGGGGTTGGGTTATGAGATGATACATGCTTGCGATCATGGATGTGTGTTGTACTATAAAGAGTTCAAAGATCATCTTAGTTGCCCCGTGTGTAGCGTGGCAAGATACACCCAATGTGGAAGTAAAAGCAAAGTTCCAAAAAAAGACTGTGAAGTACTTCCCCTTGACTCCAAGATTGCAGCGTTTGTATATGTCACCCCATACTGCAGGCCAAATGAGGTGGCACGCCAATATAAATGAAACTGATCCAGAGTACATTAGCCATCCTACAGATGGGGAATCATGGAAAAATTTTGACAAGGAATTTCCAGAGTTTGCAAGTGAGATCAAAAATGTTCAACTGGGTTTAGCCACCGATGGTTTTAATCCGTTTGGAGCATCAGGCCTCTCTCACAGCACATGGCCTATTGTTCTTATTCCCTACAATTTGCCACCTCATATATGTATGAAGAAGGAGTTTAACATACTAAGTTTGTTGATATCAGGGCCTAACTCTCCTGGAAAGTGCTTGAATGTATTTATGAGGCCGCTTATTGATGATCTCAAGGTGTCATGGGACGAGGGATGTTGTAAATTTGATCGACATGTTGGGTCACCCTTCATTATGAAAGCGGCAGTGATGTGGACTATAAGTGACTTTCCGGGTCTAGGCATGTTGGGAGGCCTTAAGACAAAAGGGTACAAATCTTGCGCCTTATGTCTAGATGAAATTGATGCTACTCATATAACAGGTAGAATGTCTTATCAGGGCCACCGAAGATGGCTCCCTAGAGATCATGATTGGAGGTTTGCAGCTCATAGATTCAACGACCGAATCGAGACTAGGGATCCCCCCTACATCATATTCGGGTCCTCGCATATTGAACCAAATAATGGCTCATGATTACCCCACTCTCAGCTTGCATCCGCAGTTTAAGCCTAGAGGAAGTGCTGAGAAAATTTGTTGGACACATGTGTCCATCTTCTATGACTTGCCATATTGGCAATCAATTTCTCATCCTTATTCGCTTGATGTCATGCATATAGAGAAGAATGTTTTTGATAACATAATCGGAACCATACTTGGGCTTGAAGGTAAGACCAAGGACGACATCAAGGCTAGAAAAGATTTGGAAGAACAAGGGGTACGAAGAAAGTTATGGTTCAAACCATCCGGGTCAAAGAAAGAGAAGGTGAGTAAAGCACCTTACATTGTAACTCCGAATGAAAAGGTAGAAATCCTTGAACTTATGAGAGACGTCAAGTATCTCTATGGGTATGCAGGAAGTTTGAGGAATAAAATTAATCTTGATGACAAAAAAATTATTGGACTGAAGACACATGATTGTCACGTGATGTTGCAACACCTGCCACCGGTTTTCATTCGACCTTATTTGCCATTCAATGTGGTAGACCCTCTTATGTCATTATCGTACTGGTTTCAGAGACTATGTTACAGAGAGTTAGTAAGGGAGGAGGTGAATAACATGAAGTTGGAGATAGTTAAGATTCTGTGTCAGCTAGAGAGAATATTTCCGCCGGCATTCTTCACAATAATGGTACATCTCATGGTTCATCTACCTGATCAAATAAACTTGAAGGGGCCTGTTCACTATAGTTGGATGTACCCCATGGAAAGGTATGCAAATACGGCATTAATTAATAGATCATCATTTACATACACATATATATTGCATAGCTAACACTTTGTATGTTTATTTACTTTATGCAAACAACTTGGAGAGTACAAGAAATATGTGAGGAACACACGTTATTCGGAAGGTTGTATTGCGGAACAATATGTTGCTCACGAGTGTGTCATGTATTGTAAGTTGTACATGGGAAAGATTGATGATGAAACGACAGATCAAGAGGAGGAAGAACCTTAGGACATATGAGTTATGTCACATGTTACCAAGCCGATGGGGTACATTAGACGGATGCAACTCCAAAGAGATGAGATAGATGTTGCTCATTGGTCAGTGATGGAAAATTGCGAAGAGGAAAGGAAGTATATTTACAAGCATGAGAACAAATACTACAAGGAAAATCCCTCCGGTGGTGATAATGATTCACGGGTTGAATATTTTCACGTCTATTTGGTTGATCTGGTAACTTGTTACATCATCAATTTCATATATTAATTGGTAGTGTTTTATGAACAAGTGCACTAATTTTATGTGTTTTCCTATATGAAGATGATTGATTTACGCAACAGAGGATCTGACAAGTATTGTAAACCACTTCACATTTTGGCTAGTAAGCCACAATGTCACAGTTTCAACACACATTTGTCTTGTTAATGGCTTGAAATTTGTCATTTCGGATAAGGACCAGCATATGAAAACCCGTGGAGTAATGGTTTTGGCGGGTAAGTGTGTTTTATTGACTAATACATACAAGTAGTGCATTTCATTTATTCTCACATTATTTGACATGATTTGTTTATTCAGGAAATGTTAAATACTACGGAGTTTTGCAAAATGTCATCGAACTTAAGTATGCCGAAGGAATGCCAGTCATCATTTTCAAATGCAAATGGTTTAACACCGATCCGTTAGAGGAAAACATAAAGACGGACCATGGTATAGTCTCGATCGACACTTCCACACCATGGTATGATGATGCTCCTTATTGTCTTGCGAAACATGCCCAACAAGTGTTCTATCTAGAAGATCCTAAATTAGGCGACAATTGGAAATTTGTCAATGTGGTTGCGCAAAGAGGCACTTATAGTGACTCTTGTATATCTGGCGATTTAAGTTCAAATGTTGTGGAGCAAGCATACTAAGAAGATGAAACCACAAATATCCCCCCTTTTCACATGTCCAATGAATATGATGAAGATGATGACATTGATGAATGATTAGAGACACCACGCACAATTCCTTCTTTATACTACGATGTACAAACAGGTGACGATCCAATGGATGTGGAAGACAATGAAAATGAGTTTGCAGAGGAATATGAAGAGGATGATGATGACGAACTTGAATAAATAAGTGACAATTATGAAAGTGATGATGAGGTTGACGGTGAGGTGGATGGGGATGACCAAGAAGATGATTAGTAGTTCTACCCCAGTATTTTGGCAATGTTTGTTGCAGGTGTCATGTGTAATGGTGTTAGGGATGCTTGTTGTAATAAAGACAGAGTTTTCAATTCTGATGCCTCTTACGCGACTGAATATATGTTTATGAGTTACGTAAGATGGTCAGATTTATAGGGGGAGATGAGTATTCTTTGGGCAGGACAAATTGAATTCTGTAGAGGGAAATGAAATATTACATTTTCTAAAAAAACTTCCTTAAGCGTCTCATTATCAATGTTAGTCTCCTAAGGGTGTAAATAATCATAGCCAGACACGTGTCCAATCTGAACCACGTGTACGTTGGAAACAAAAAAATCCCTCGGTTTACTTAGGGTTTGTTCTCATTTCCTCACTCCTCATCCGCCACACTCCAACATCTCTCCATCTACATTCGACATCTCCGCCACAATCACCATGCCACCAAAGAAGAAATCCCTCTCCGAAGTCGCCAATGCCACCAGCAAAGGTCCGATGAAGCTCCGATCACCTAGCAGTCAGAAACTGGCCAGGATTCACACGCCCGAGCCAGCTCAGAAGAGAGGAGGATCGGACAAGGATAACCAGAAGAAAGTGCCTGTGAAATGCCCTGCAACGGCGACACAACCACAACAAAAACCACCATCAAAACCTCCGTCGAATAAGCAACCAGCCACCGAACAATGACCTGACATCGTCGTCCCAACCGAGCTCGAAAGACCGACCTGTGAAACTGCTATCCATACTACTCCGAAGAAGAAGTCCATCCAACTCCAAATCCGTTGTAGCCCTAGAAATTCGTCAAAGCTTAGAGTCCAAAAACCTTCAAACATTGAGACCGAAACCCTAAATGTTCCTCCCCTAACTTCAAAATACCCTGCTCGTACCTTAAGCACTTCATCACTTCAACGTTCAACTGCTAGTGACTTATGCCTATCCCTTACACCCTCGCTCCAAGTATCTGACAAAGAAGATGATGATGACGATGCTGACAAAGGAAACGACTTTGCTTATGAAATGGCGGAAGATAATAATGTTGCTGACAAAGAAGATGATGCTGCTGACAAAGAAGTGGATCCGGAAGTCTATGGGGGTGCCTCTAAAGAGGCAGAGGGTGTTGAATTTTTTTATCAGAATGTTGAGGCTGATAATACTGAAGAAAAAGAAGATGAAGAACTGTTGAGCATAAGATGCAACAATTCCTTAGCAACTGGTTAGTTGGTCTATATATTGAGATTTCACTATGATCTTTGTCATTTATTGATATTTGGTCGGTTTTATGATGGGTTACATTTGCTTATTAATGTCACTGTCTAATTGTTATAGCAGATTTCCCTGATCAACCAGGAAAAAAGTGCAAGCGTAGAGGAGTTGTCTGTGGCGCCAAGTTAGCGGACTTGATGTATAGATTGGGATCGAGGATAAAGGTGGAGTGCAGCTTTGAGGCAAATGGCCTAGTTAGCGACAAAATACGGAGCATGATGACCCATCAAATTGGGAGTTGCGTAAGGGAGAAAGTGTCGATGTTAACCCCAACCTACTTTAAATTGGACCCAAAGCACTGGAATATAGTCACCAATTACTTAAGTGTAAGTTCCAGTTGTTTACTCATGAGCATTAGTATGTTTCTTACTACTTATATTTAAAAGTTATTGGACTAACATAATTTTTTTGGGTTGGTACACAACCTCATGTCTTCTTGCCCGAAGACGACACTATGTTATGGGAGTATATAACTAGGCAGGCCAACTCTCGCTACAAAGACTAGAAATCTGATTGTCGCAGTCACTATCTGGCTCATGGTGAAAAAACACCCAAGGAATTCAAACACAGAGAAGAAGAATGGAAATGGCTCATGCAGCACTTTCAAGAGCCTGCTCGATAGGTGATGTTACATTATAAGTGACAGTTTTTTTCATTATCTGACATATTTTTGTTTGGCTAATTTTTTACTTTGTTATGTAGGCAATATCAGCTAGAATGAAAGATGCAAGGAAAAAGAAAATGAACCACCATTCGGGCAAAACTCCATTCACCATCAGAGCGGTGAAGCACATGGAAAAGGGACATAAGGCACCCCATGTTGCCGCATTTGAAGAGGTGTACTCCCAGGAGCCAGAGAGTTTTCCCTTAGTGGTAATGTTTTAAGTCCTGCTTTTCAATTGCATTTTCTGTAAACTGAAAAAATTATTGGATATGATGAATATGTTTCTGGTATATTGTCTATTAGGACTATGCAAACTGTTTTATGTTTTGTTGTTCAATAATTATAAGTGTTATGTTTATGTTGCATTTCAGCTGTTTAAGTATTAAATCTTGCTGGTATATGTTTATGTCTATGAATATGTTGCTGGTATGTGTTACTGTTTTATGTTTATGTTTATGTTTAATTACCTAGATCATGATTGTATCAAAGTTCAAAGTACATTTTTGTTATTTGTTTAGTTAAATAAGTTATTTTTTGTTATATGAGGAGCAAATGAATTGTGCTGTCAGTATGCTGACCCAAGATGACCATGATGATTTTGATGACCCTAGCATGGTTGTCCAGCGTGAACCCCTCCCGGCAAAGATACAGCTAGACATCATTTACAAAGCTGTCGGGTAGAAGAAAGGGACTGTGGTGTCCGGAGTTGGTGGAAAACTTAAGAGGCCTCCTCGCTCTAGAGGCGGGGCATCTAACCATGCACTCAAGAAAGAGCTGATCAAGGCAAAGGAAGAGGCAGCAAAAAAAGATGCTGAATTCGAGGGTAGGCTCAGGGCTTTGGAGGATATATTGAAGGAAAGGGCTTCAGGACATGGTGGCAATGTTTCGGATGGTGCTTCATTTGGTTTGGGTAATCTGTGAACTTTGGCTGTATCTTAACTTATGTTGGTTAACTTTTCAGTACACCTTTTTAGGTGTTTTGTGTAATATACTGAATGTTGACATGGTGTTCTTTTTGAACTTGTTGGTCACTGTTTTGTGTAATATTAGGGGTTTCTGAATGTGCCAAAATTCCAATAATGATATTTTCTGGTGCCTTACGTAACTATGGAACTTAACAAAAGAAGACGATTTAAAATTTATGCGACTTAGTCATGTGGAACTTAGGCGACTTACCAAATGAACATCTGTCACTTACGTGACCGAAAAAATAACTTACGCGACTAGACAATTGTACAATTAACCCGCACCTACGCGACCGAATAAATTACAGTACATAACATACTAACGCGATAGATATTTGAAAAAAATACTTAAGCGTCTAACTCATTCTGTAAAAACATCATCTCACTTGTGGAAATACATAATCTAATGCGACTAACGTATTTCCTAACGCGGCATAAAAAAAGTATGTCGCTCAAGTAGTCTTATGTGACTGATGTCCATTAGTAAGTCGCAATTATTCTTATAGCACACCATTTATGCGACTGGTCCTTATGTCACTGACCTCAATCGCATAACGTCTTATGCGACTGAAAACGTCCTTACGCGGCATTTTTTGCCAGTAACATAATTGACCAATTGGTGTAGTGGTGGGAGGCTTTATACCCTCCCTATGCACACAACGTTCATCCGACCCTTCGGAGTTTTTCTTGTTCCAAATGCAGTTGTTGTCGGTCGGAACAGCACTACCAGCCCCTGCAGAAGACTCACCCCTCATATAGTTACGTGATGGGGCCGGGTCGGGATAAGGGTGTGAAATAGGCTCTGTCCTGTCCATCGAGTCTATGGAGGGTGTAGCCGCTACTCTATGGTGGTGTGAAAAATGAGTTGCACGCATGGATAGCAAAACGGACTCTTAATGGATAGCGGGTCAAACTCCCGTTTATCGTTACCAGGTTTAGCGTGCGGATTCTTAATGGTAACGGGTTAAGCGGGTTAACTCGATAAACCTATTTTTTATCCATTTAGACATTTTTTTGTTTATAAAATGATGCAGATTCACGTCACTTTTTAGGTCTCTTCTTTTGAATTTGAAAATTCTGGTGTCATTTCGCTAAGCAATTTAGGATTCTAATTAAATTTTTAATTTAAATTAAATATCTGATTCTTTAGTTTAAAAGTCAAAATTAAAGTAGCGGATAAGAGTCATGCAAACTGGATAGTGGACAACATGAAGCATATTTCTTGCCAGAGGCGTCTCATTTAGGGGTGGGCTCGGGTCGGTTCGGGCCGAAAATTTGTGAAAACCGAACCGAAACCCGAAAATTCGGTTCGGGTCGGTTTCGGTCTTTTTGAAATTAAAAATCGATCAAAGCCCGATTTTTGGGTTTCGGTTCGGTTCGGTCTTTTTTCGGTCTTTTATTTTGGGGTCATTTTCGGTCTTTTTTCGGGTTTTTCACGAATTTTCGGCTTTTTTCGGGTTTTCGGTCTTTTTCTGTAAATTGACAGAAAAACATATATTCGGTTCGGTTCGGTCTTTCGGTCCGAGGAAAATCAAAACCGAGGCTTTGGGGCGTAGAAAAAGATAGATTGATGAGATACGTGTTGGGTAGTTCATGTTGCTTGCCATTTTTTGGATGGAAACAATTTTGATATTTGAAAAATTCTAAAATAAAAATGCTTCTTCATTCAGATTGAACGAGAATAGCATCCGGTTAGAAAGAATAAAATTTGATTTCTTAACGGGTTATGCGGGTAAACCCGTTTATAAACAAGTTTTCAACGGACGTAGGTTTACTTAACCGTTTACTAATAGGGCGGTCAATGAACTTATTTTAACAAGCTAAACGGGCGGGTTTAGGATATAATTACCACCTCTAGTTGCACGTTCCATGGGAATGTCCCCTTGCGCTACATTGGGGCTTGAACAGCAGCATGTGCAGTTTGGACTGTAAGAACTATTCTAAGAACAAATCGTCATCAAAAGTTTGGGGAGGAAGCTTGGAAGGTCCAAGGCGAGGATCCCATACTTATGATACCATCTGGTGTACCCTGTTCGACGATGGATATGAGGAACATAGTCGGTCGGCGGTGAATGGTGTGGCGTGAGGATGGTGTGGTTCTGCGTACCTGTGTGGCATCATACGTCGACTGTATGTATTTCCATACGACTGCACAGGTTGTTATGGTGATATGGATGCAGCTTGTGTCGATGTACCGGCTGTATC
Source organism: Rhodiola kirilowii (assembly GCA_033675215.1). Lineage (NCBI taxonomy): Eukaryota > Viridiplantae > Streptophyta > Magnoliopsida > Saxifragales > Crassulaceae > Rhodiola > Rhodiola kirilowii. The sequence continues at coordinate 28,324,308 of CM066200.1, forward strand.
CTCTGAACGAGGTATTATTTTTCGGGCAATAGCTCTTTTCTCCAACAAACAGTCCATAACCCTTTTTCGGCTAACCCAGTACGGGTGGGTGTCTGCCCATCTAACTCATCACCAGGTTACATGTTAATACAGCTCCCTCTTTGAAAGCATCAAAGCATATATTTCCATCTGATACGCTTATGATAATAAACAAAACACCAATATCACAAGTCCTTCAGTAAAAAAGCAAGCTGAAGCTCATTAAAAAACTTTCTACAATAACAACATCAGCATGACAAATGATTAACATCTGGTGGCAGTTAATCCAAATACAATACTTGCAAACAGTATAAGAAAAAAAATAGTATCCACCTTTTGTAAAATTGAAGACCACAAATGAAAACAGTACAATCAATTTCTGATATGAAAATACTAGGTAAAAGTATTACATAAGAATTTTATTAATCCACCTACTATAAAAACACCTACTGTGAAAACAGTAAAAAACTTTCTACAATAACAACATCAGCATGACAAATGATTAACATCTGGTGGCAGTTAATCCAAATACAATACTGGCAAACAGTATAAGAAAAAAAATAGTATCCACCTTTTGTAAAATTGAAGACCACAAATGAAAACATTACAATCAATTTCTGATATGAAAATACTAGGTAAAAGTATTACATAAGAATTTTATTAATCCACCTACTATAAAAACACCTACTGTGAAAACAATGCAAGCATTATTTTAAGCATATAAGAAGAACACTGGTTCTACAAATATTACCACCATTGACAATAGTACCTTGTAGCCAAATCAAACTCAATTACATGGATGTGGAACTTTAACAACAGCTTACCAACTGTTTAGTGCGAGCTGCAATCAAGAAAAATTAGAAGACCCAATCTCATGTCATGTGTGAGTGTGTGACCCTTTTTCTTTCTTAATTGAAAGCAGAGGTATTTTATGCATTTTGTTATGCAATCAAGTTATTATGCATTTTGTTATGCAAAACTTTGTATTTTACAGGAGGATAAAGAAGAAATTGAAAGCAGAGGTACCTAAATCCACTGATGAAGGAGTTGAGGATGATACACATCAGAAGAAGAAACTTTTGACAGGACCCTTTCGATGGAATTTTATGTCATGACTAATGTCCTCTTAATCTTTCACCAATCACCATTGGAGCTCACTCAAATCTATTAAACAATTTGTCGATGTAATCTGACAGTGCTGATACTATTTGTATAATTTCACAAACATGTATTTTTTTGTCTTCTGGGTATTAGAAATTTTATGTCCTTGAAAATTAGTAAAACACTCAATATCCAGAGGGTCACATATGCCTTTGAGTAGCTAATCGATGCAGTTACAGAAAAATATGCGGATACCTCATCCAGTGCGTCCTTCGTAACAGTTCGTAGATGTTAGAGATATATTAGATATATCCGAGTTACCATAATTAGGTTAGATAGTATACTGTGTATATTTGATTGTGATTCGTACTTATCTCTTGTATAGTATATACAGGCTATTGGCCTCATATCAACGATACACTCGATTCATATATTCATAACATGGTATCAGACGCTAGGGTTTTCTTCCCTAATTTCGTTTAATTTTTTATCGATTTCTTTCGGTCTCGACTGTCGTTTTGTTTTGTGCGTTCCCTACTGCAATCAGTCACAGTAGGGGTAATACCGACATGGTATCCGTGCTCAGCTGCTAGCTCGCCATCCCCGTGTTACTTTATTAGAGGCTCTTTCAGATGTTCATAGTGATGAGACACGCTTCGAAGTGCTGGGCTACTACCGAATCTTGAGACAAATGAACATATCTTCTTCCAATGCCCAACCTTTCTCCTCCTTTGCAGATACTTAAAAATCATGGGATCAAAGTGAATTGGACTACATGGGAAGATCTTATGCTATGGAAGAATAGTATAGCAAAGCTCAAAAAGAAGTTGCATTTTTTCTGATTAATGTTGTTATTTATGAAACATTGAGATGTAGAAATATGCGTATATTCAAAAATATTTCTATTACTGCTGTAATGGTGATGACTTTTCTGAAGAACCTCCTTACGATGAAGGTTGTTGTGCTGTAGATGAGAAAGAGAGGAACGAATGTTCTAACAAGTTTACATGAGATCAATATCAGTTATGTTGTATAATTAGTTGTTGGCTGTTTGTTTTCGTCCATGGGTTTCTGTGGCTGTTTGTCTAGTTTTTTTGGGTTTTTTGTTTCTGTTTCTTGAGGCAGGTTTGATTTTGTTGGTGCTTGAGTAGAACATGTGTTCATTGTAGTGCAGTTCTGTGTTTTACCTTTTTTGAATGACTACATGACGCGTCAAATTTAATATTTATAATTCGCTTACTAAAAGCTAGTGTAGCGGCAAGCATGGTCGAACCCAAGGGAGTTGGTGTTGTTGAAGCTGTAACTGAAAACAATTAAAGAAAAGGGGGTTGTGAGTGATTATGAGTGCAAGAGAGAAAAATAGCAAAAGATTCCAATCAGAGAGAATATTCAGCTTAGGGTTTCTATTGTAACATGTTTATTCGACTGCTAAATATCAAATCTCAAGTTTCTAAGTGTAGAATTCCGGCAAAGTTAATATCCTAAAGTATCCCGACAAAGGTGATACACCACAATCTAACCCGGCAAAGGTGCTAGACTTCTAATTCTTTCATAAATTAAATAATCCGGCAAATGTATTATTAAATCTAAGTGTTACGATCTACCTTTACAACAAAGTTTCCAGTAGATATTAACGATAAGAATTGGTTATCAAATTAAGCTTTACGGCAAAGTTTCCACTGAACCTAACAATTCAATTCTTAGGATGAAGCACAAGAACTAGAGAAACAAGAAATTGCATTAAGAAACGAGTCTGAAAACATAAGTCACAACGAACAAAACCCTAAACTGAATTGAGAGTTTAGCTACACATAATCATGAAAAAACACATAATGAAAAGTAGTAAGAAAATCTCTTCTCTCGTCGAAAGCTTCGCCTTCTCCTCTAGAGTCGTCTTCAAACTTCGTAGAATGATTGATGATGGAAACCCTAACACAAACCTTTTATTTATAGCAAAAACAGGGTTTCCAAGTCTTATTTTTGGGTTGAACTTCCAAATCCCGGCCTGCTGATGTCATCACACGCGTTGCTGATGTCATCACCTCGTCGGGTTTGCCGCGCCAAACGAGTACTTTAGCGCCGCGCTCGTAGTGCATTTTAGCTGGCGCGCCGAACACTCTTAAAGTGTTCCTTTGGGCCCGTGACTCACGGATTGGAATTCCTTCTTTCGCTCGAAGCTCGACTTTGGCTCTTCGATTGATCTTTCATGAACTCCATGTGATGTATTTGGCACCGAAACGCCGTCTTTAAGCACGTATTCCTTTCAAGGCTTCCGAAACACCTGAAACGCAAAACAACACTAAAAAGTAACTGTTCGCATAATAAAGTGTCGAAATAAATGGGAATAATTGATTCGACAAGTCGTATAAATACGACTCATCAATACACATTTTATACACACACAAAAATAAGTCATTATATATTAATTGTACATGACATACATGGTAACTGATAAAGACAAAATATCTTGGCATAGAGTAAACTACTAATACTAACATAATAAAGATACATTTTTCAATAATATAGTAATATTTTAAATAGAAAATACCGAAACTCATCTATGGGGAGAAAATGGGGGAGGTATCTGTGATTTTAGATCAGCATATAAAGTGAAAATGAGAATTCAGTCTACCCACCTTGATGTCAGCGGTGCGCGGCAATTTGATAAGTATAAGTTGACGGCCTTCTAGCATATGATATATGTTGTGGAAACTCCCCATCCCAAGGAAAATTTTGCCGAAGGATATATCATTCCGTACTTCTCACAGGTCATGCCATGAGGAAAAGAGGAATCACTACATCGCATAGCTGTAATATTTTTTAAATATTAGGAATTTCCAGAACCTTGCCGATCGATTTGCTTTTCTTCTGTTAAAGAAATTTGGTTGGTAATATTTTTTGCAAAGTGGTTGTAAAAATTAATCGACTCCATTCTTTGTTGCTATTGAAGCAGGTTATATAGTGTTGAGAAGATCAGTTGGATTGGCGCCTTTATTTGAAGTTGGGGTCAGTTTGTAAATACAAATAGTCGAGTCTGTATATTGATATAGTTAGGGGTGTGTACTGTATTTTGAACAAACTCGGCAAAAGTCTGTTATAAACTTTTGGATCCATTTTGATTTTTAATTGAAAATCATTACAAAATTCTCTCTCCGATCCGATTTATTCGATTCAGGTCAAGCTTTTTGGGCCTCCAACGAATCAGATCTGTAAGTTTCTATACTTTGCTTCTTCTTTTTTTGATAGAGATTACAAGTTATACAAGATCATTACATCATATTTCAATGACACTATCTAGTACATTCAATCTGACTGAAGCACGAGCCTAATGCACCTCCACGAAAGGGAGGAAATCCACCTCCTGCAAAAGGGAGGAAAACATCCACACACCCATTGCTAGGTGGGGAGAAAATTTCCACACCTAAATTAGGTGGGAATGGTGCATTGTGGGGGGGGGGGGTTGAACTCCTCACCTCTTGGTTACAAAGCCAAGAGTTGAACCAACTCAACTACAACCCCACATGTGTGGGTTTCTACACTTTGCTGAAAGAGAGAATTTGTTATTAATTAAAAGAATACTTGTATGCAAACAAATATTTCTATAACACTTTATACAAGATTGTTAGAATCGAGTATGCGTAGAACCTGATATTGGTGATTGGTCCTAATATCTATTAAAGATCAAAGTTGATTGATATGGCATGCCGCTTGCGCATGAAGACCAAGGTTGTCAGAATCGAATTTTTATCTTGATTTATTTTGCATATGTGGAATCGATTCGTAAAATTGTCGAATTTACCTAATATTAAAATAATATTAAATTTCATATACTTGATATGTAAATATGCTATGTTCTAATTTATGAATTATAAAACACATGTCTTCATCTCATCTTCCAAAAACAAAGAGGGAATACAGAAAAATAGATTTTCACAAGTTTAAAAGGTTTCAACTTTTAAGTAAATGGAATTTCACATAAACCATGAAATCAAAGCATTCCAATTTCCAAAACAGAGCATCAAAAAAGATCAAATAGATCATTCAATTCAACAAAGGCTTGGCTTTGGCAGCTGCTGCTTGTCTTTCCTCGTTAAAGTCTTCATCCATCTTCGAAGTTCGAATATAGCTTCACTTTGCCAAGTTCAAATTGTCTCTAAATACTAAATTCATTCTTTGTTGATGCAGTCGATTCCTTTTTTTTGGTATGGACCTATAAAATAAATATAGTTAGATAAGAGGTTTAAATCTGATGGAGCAACAAAAAAGCCACAAATATAAATTTCATGCAGCAACAAAAAAGCCACAAAAAACAACAATCAAATCTGATGCATATAAAGGTAAATAAAAATCTGATGCATATGACAGTGAACCAAAATCTGATGCAAAAATAAAAAAGTTTGCAATACCTTGAAGGTATAAATTGGAGGGTATAAATCTGATGCAACAATAAAAAAGCCACTAAACACACCTAAACCAAAATCTGATGCGTATTCTCATCATCATCATTCATTTCTATTAAAGGCATATAAAACTAAATGTAATTATCATTTCGAATGCATTCCAATTACGCTCCCATCCAGAAGAACTATAAGTCAAGCTCAAAATTCGAATAGCAAACTTCTTTAAATGTGGAGTATAATCTCCATATATCGATGTGAATTTCGCAGCTTTCACCAGAACTCCATAAGTAAACCGTCAAAGCAGCGCCGCCTCCAAAGCAATTGAATTTTTCATTCCAAATCTGTCGTCCAGTTTGCGTCGTTGATGAGAAGATCGAGCGGAATAGAAGAAAAATATGTCGTCCTGCTTGGCAGTTGGCATAGGTGTCAAGCGCCGGTCTCGTGACAGTTGATGAGAAGATCGAGCGGAATAGAAGAAAAATCTGCCGTCCTGCCGCCTCCAAGTCCAAAGCAATTGAATTTTGTCGTTAATTTTTAACAGGATTAGGGTTTTTTTCTTTCTATTGTTTTTTTTTGTCTGCCAGGTAAATTGACAGCTATTGGAGTTGTAGCTGGAGATGAGGAAGTGCGGATATTAGAGCCAAGAATTTACAGGTTGAATGGCAGACAGCATTAATATCCTTCAAATTATAAATTATCACATCCCATGCTCAGGGTGTGGATATTGCTTGGACCTGTGCCTTCTCTATTGGAACTTGGTTTCTATAAGGCGAGAGGCAAATGATTATTGCCAAGGAAACTAGAACTCACCAAGTTGGATGCATGCCCAAGAGTTATTCTCAAATATCCCCAACTGTTTTGAGTTCTCTTGTTGTTGCCTTGTTGGTAGGCGAACAATCAAAAAAATAACTGCCAACATATGTTGTCCTAGAAAGCAATATGAGTTTTCAGTTCCGGACATCATTTATAGTCCTCATCTTGAGTTCAGTTTCAATTCATACCAAACAATGAAACAACAATTATTTATGATTCGAATCCAATGCCCATTGACCAGAACCATAGCTATCATTCCCGGTCCGTATGCATAAATTTTTCAAAATAACAAAAACCAGGGCAAAACACTACAAGTTTACACACCATGGAAAAATAGATGGCATGAGCTGGTTGATCTGGATCCGTCCCAGATCGAATGCCAGCAGTTTCACACATAATGATGCGGAAAAAAAAATTACAGCAGAGGACACAAGTTGAGCATACTGGCCATTCACTTTTCACTCCATCTTCCATGCATACAAAAATAAGCAGAACTGCGATGACCTCCCAGCGCAACTATGCGTGGAATGATACCTACTACCGCTTCCATCACTCCCGCTCTCTGCATCCCCATCATCCCCATACTCCTCCCCTGCAGCTGGCTTAAAAATAAACAGGCCATGGCCAGTCCCCAGCGCCTTAAACAACCAATCATGCACGTCCCAAAACACTTGTACCGCCTGACTCCCAACGCTGATTGTCTGATTCCCTCTGAACTTCCACTGCAAATTCTTTATATGAATCAACACAATCCCATCCACACTGATCCACATTTCAGGGTCTCTCGGCCAGGAATTGGAACATTCTACCACAATGTCATGCTCGCGCTGGCTTCGATCGTCGAACCTGGCCTTAGTGGAGAAGCTTTTTTTGGAGAAGACATTCTCCTTTTTGTAGCAGAGTATAGCATCAGCCAGAGCTGGCCTGGACTTGGTTCGCTTGTAAGCCTTTTTGCTGCAGTCGCCTAACAGCAACACCACCTCGTCGTCCGAGACAACAGCAACGTAGTAATCAGACGAAGGTTCCGGACTGCCATTGAATTTAGCAGATCGGAGGTCCCAGTAGACGTCAACATCAGCGTCATCTACATCAAACGATTTGTATCCCTTTTTGCTCCAGAAATGCCATGGCTTGAGGTCGATTTTGCAGCTCTGGTAATGGAGCTGCTGGCCGTCGTAGCTATCAACGGTGATGCTCATGGAATGCGTCATTAGGTTTTTTGACCATTGCACGGTGACGTTGCGCCAGACGCCGGCTATATGAGCCTGGTAGAGGCACGAGACGGAGTTTTGAGCGGTTCGGTAGGCGTAGGCGTCGTCGGTTGTTTTATCGGCTATCGGAGGAGACTGATGACGATCGAATACTGTAGAAGATTGGATCCGCCTATGGTATGTGAACATCTTCTCGCATATGTTTCCAGATTGACGATCGCAGCAGCAGATCCGACGACAATCCGAGATCCGAATTTCAGAAACCGGCTACCGGCGCCGAGTCTAGGGTTTTGGATCGCACCGATTTTGAATCGCTACGCGATTAAGGAGACGACATGTCCATAGATGAGGATTTGGAAGAGGAAATTGGACCGGAGGAGGATGAGGTTTACAGCCTGATGGTGATTGGAATTGGTTACAAAAATGGTGAGATGAAAACTGACTTCTATTTATAGTAACTGGTACAGATATCAGTTTCAGTTTTGAATTGATCAACAGCTCTGGTCTAATTAAAGGGTTTTTTATTCTTGTGATTTTTTACATGGAGGTTAGACTATGTCACTGCCGTGGCATTGGCGTTCTTGTGAGTTGTTGTTGGCATCAGTGATGTCATTTGAGTCTATGCCGCCTGCGATGGAGCTGTTTCTACCTAGTGCTGGATGGACCATTCCGCCAATATGATTGGACGAAGCACTTGCTTGGACAGCTTCCAAGTAGAGGATCTTCATTAGATTCTGGAACCGGCGCCTGAACGTTGGGATTCTGGACATGGAAGCTACCATTCCTTGTAACCTGATGAAATAGGAAGTATTATCAAGCAGCATGCCATGTTTTTCAATACTCTGTGCTTGTTTATACTTTATGGTAGTACCTCCGAATGATGGCTTGAAGCTGCGCTCTTCTGACACTGGATGGAAATCCGGTGTCAACCCAGTCTTCTGGCTGGTCATTTTTTGACTGCATCACCAGCTTTGCCAGACAGAGCTCCTCGTTTTCATCCAACTTCAGCCCTTTCAGTTGCTCCTTCATGACGAAGAGTGGCCCAACATACCACTCGAAAACCTTGCCTATTGGCGAGTTGGTCTTTGTGAGTTCAACCTCATCAGCTGGCAAAAGCGGGATGGGAAAATGAAGATACAGATAAAACATACTAATGACTAGTCATGAACAGTAGTGCCAACATATATGAGTTTGAAGGGCGTACAGATGATCAGGCCTGGTGAATCTGATTTCGCTGAAGTAACCAGGCACTGGAGAATTGACCAGGCAGGTAGTTTGATGGCCAGCTTCTTGAAATTCCCCTTTATGCATTCCTCAACATCCTTCATCTCTATCAAACCATCACGCAATAGAATCCTCCCATTTATCTTGCATGATTTGAAAAGCCAACCCCAAACCTGAGAGATTTAACGATAAAAAGCGCAAGTGAGCATGATATAAGTAAGTTCAAAATGAATCAGCTGGGATATTACCTGCACCGGCTTGTATTGCTGAATCGCCTTCTTCAGTGTAAATGATCCCCCCGAAACAAGCCTTGAATTGTAAGTGCCTAGCTTTGTGTTGTATGAACTTTCTCTTCCAATTTTAGATTCATTATCGCTTGGTTCACTTGAATTTCTCTTGTTGGTAGGAGACTTCATATCTTTGCGATATCTTGGCCTGGCTGTCAACATCAATCGCAGAATCAGAATGAACCACCAGGGTGAAAGTCCCTCTGACTGAAGCAGATTAATCTGAGCCCTAATGGATCTTACCTTGGAAGGCAGGAACCCTCTCTCAAGTAGAGCAAGTCATTAACATATTCGTCATACAGGGACAAAACTGACACGATATACACCAATCCCATTCTGAGGGACTCTTCCTGGAATGATTAAAAAAGTAAGCTCCAAGCAGGAACATATCCAACTCATTTTTAATCATAATTAACTACGTTGCACAAACCTGATGGACAATAACCCCACTATACAGTCCAAGAAAGAAGCTTGAAATTATAGAAGCCAGCACACCTCCCACAACAGCTAATGGCCATAATACTATGGCCAAGCCGGCTAATGGAACACATGCAGCTTCTAAAAACGGCCCTTCCCGTCCTACTAAATCCTCAATTAGTCTTTTCCAACCTCGAAATAGCATGTATGGACTCTTCCAAAGGGCTAACAAAGTGATTAGAAGCACATCAACTGGTACACCAATCAGGACCACTAGAAAACAGCTGGGCAGCATCAAAAGCCTAGTGACGTTAAAATGATATTTAGACAGGACATATGCTGCAGACTCCAGCATGAAACAAAAACAACAGAAATAGATGAATGGTAGAGTGAATAATACTTAATGTCTGCAGGCTCCTTGTCCGCAGGTTTATTTTCACTTAGTCCATCCATGTACGAGAAGTAGGAGTGGAAACAAAAATCTGTGAAATCCCTCACTGCCGTGCAGCTTTCTTCTATAGTAGACCAGCAACCATCCTGAACAACAATAATCAAGCTGTACAAAATAGTTCTACTTCTACACATAGCATGCACAGCGGAAAACTAAACTGAACGAGAACATAGATGTACGTTGACCACACATGGATCAAACCAGAAATAAAAATTTACTCATTTAAGAGCAGCCCAATGGCTAATCCCACTCAACAAACTCATTTATCTGCTAAAATTGTCCTAGGTGCAAGGTGCTTAAACTGCTTATTGATGGCGTGGTTGTTATACTTTATTATTAGATAAACTTACAGCAAAACAGTGATAAAATTTGTCAGTAACACCCTCTCCAATGGCCTCAAAGGTAGCAAGCAACGGAGCAAAGAAGCCATATCCTATTCCACCAAGAAGACTTCCTACAATCCCAACAACTGGCCAAATGACCAGAGGCACTGGCGAGCATATCACTATCAAAATCTTCAAAACTAGCCCAATCCTTTTGGTCCTGAAATAGTAGTACAAAACTCATATACAATAAATAAAAACAAAAACTAAACAACTCTTCAACAAATCATTTAATCAAATGAAAAATCATGTCAATGAGCTACAAGTCCTACTTGATGACACAGTAGTATGTCCACACAAAATGCGCCATCCAGAGGCCGATTATCACAGCTGAGTTCCCAAAGAAGACAATCCCTGCCGCGGTGCCGCCACAGGTCCAATTACTAACCCTACAAAATCAGCCAAATTAAAATCGAATTTCAACCCTAATCTACCAAATTCAAAATCAGTAAACGAATACTAAATCTGAAAAAAGCGTCATTACCTTTGAGAAAGCCGAGCACAAGTAGGCAGAAGAAGAAAGGAAGGAACGACAAGAAGCTCCACATAATCGCCAACGAGCCGCCACGAATCTCCATCCTCGCAAATCAAATTCGGTTCACAACAGAATGACAGATGATCAGATTAGGGCACGGACTGCGAGGGAAATGACGAAAATGGAATAGGCTGATATGTTCTATTCAAATGCTGTCGGGGCAGTTTGAAAAGTGACGATGAACGCTGCCAGTGATTACGTGGTTTGACGAACTGCTGCAACGCTGCCACGTGACGACGACACGTGGAAACTGAGGACGGGTCTGCTGTTCGGTTACACTTTTGGCGGGAATTGATGTTATTCGGCTTGGACTCTACTAACATGCACATGTTTTTTTTTTTTTGATGGAACTAACATGCACATGTTGGCTGTGGCTGATATACAGAAAATCGACTATCACGATAAGTACCGTACCCGCCCTATAGATGCAAATGTACCCGTCCGTTTCAACTAAAATTTAACTTAAATGAATTTAATTTAGTTTATATTAATTAAATTAAATTAAGTACCCGCCCTATAGATGCAAATGTACCCGTCCGTTTCAACTAAAATTTAACTTAAATGAATTTAATTTAGTTTATATTAATTAAATTAAATTAATTTAATTTATATCAATTTAACGTAACTTATTACATCATCATCATTACAACCATCATCATATCATCATCATCATGATATCACCATCATCATCATCACCATCACACCATCATATCCTCATGATCATCATCACAAACATCATCATCATATCACCATCACTAGGGTATGGGAGAGGATCATGAACTATTTTTGGTTGGTCATGAATGGGGGTACATGACCAAATTGGTCATGAGTCATAATTAGATGAGAGATAAAGTGGATGAGAGAGATGGATAACATGTTTTTTTAGTCATTGATGAGCCGTATTTATACGACTCATCGAGTCGTTAATTCCCACCATTTCATTCACTTTATTATGCGAACAGTTACTTTTTAGTGTTGTTTCGTATTTCAGGTGATTTGGAAGCTCTAGGAGGAAACACGCTTAAAAGACGGCATTTTCATGCCAGAAACATCGCAGTGGAAGAACGGAGCCAAAGGAGGGTCGTGAACAGTACTCCGGCGTGAACAGTACTCCGGCATGAATAGTAATTCCGGCATGAATAGTAATTCCAGCGTGAATAGTGATTTCAGGGCCGTGAACAGTACTTCGGAAAAAGGAAGTCCAAGCCCTAAATCCAGCAGCCGGCCCATTCTACATTGTGATATTAGGGCAACATTCAAATGCTAGGGTTTCGGAAGGTTCCAAGAAGATCAAAGGGTTTCCAAGAATATCAAAGGGTTTCTCAAACCCTATATAAGGAGGAGTCCACAAGCATCTCATCATCCCTCATTCTACAATTCAGCCGTGTGCTACTCTCCTCACAATCCAGCCGTGCCTCCTTGCTCAGCCACAATTCCGCCGCTTCTCAGCCTTGCACGACCGTCCATCAGCCCTACACGGCCAACCCTTGCTTGCCTCGGTTTTGTGAAGTATTTCATCCCCTTTTATTATTTGCATTGTTTCATTATGATCATGTGTAACTAAACCTTCTATTCGGGTTAGGGTTAATATATTGTGACTATGTTTTTGAGACTTGGATCTTTAATGCTATATTCTATGTTTTACTAATTCTCGTACATGAATTCCATGAAATATTGTTAGACTGGACGTATACTTTGTCGTGAAATCTAGTTGCGCATATTTATACATTAATCATCTATCTAATACTTTGTCGTTTAGATAGATAGTACGACTAGGGCAATTAACACCTTTGTCGGGTTAATTAAACCTAGGGGAATTAGGTCGTGGCGTAACACCTTTGTCGGGTTACTTGGGAAATCACCTTTGTCGGGACAACCACACGTAAAACACGAATTGAATATTTAGAAGTCTATGATAAAACAAGTCACAATCAAACCCTAATATGAATACTTTTCTCTGATATTTACAACCTTGCAATTTTCGATTATTTCACTAACCGTTACTCTCATTCTAGTTTCTTGTTTTTCTCCATTACAGAACAAAGTAGTAGCTATCTAGCTCCCTTGGGTTCGACCCTTGCTTGCCATTGTGCTAACCCACAGTTCAGGACAAGGAAATTATAAATTGTTTTTGCACAGGTACGACGACAGCCTGTTCAAAATGGCGCCGTTGCCGGGGAGCTAAGCACGGTGAAACTTTTGTTCTTCTTTTATTTTTCGTTTATTTTTCTTCTTGCTATTTTGAAATTTGTTAGTCGGTGAATTCATATTCAACTGTTCGAGATTTTGTTTTCCATTCTATTCGATTTCCGTTTTCTAGCTCTCAGAGGGTTCTGTCACCAAGACTTACGAGTCTAAGGATTTTGGGTTTTAAGTGGGACCGCTGTGACCCCTCCAATCTCCTGGGGACCCTTTGTTGCTAGTCTGTCTTTGTTATTTCGGTGTTTGCTATCTCGGTGTTTGTTACTCTCGTAACATGTCTCACGCAGGTAGTAGTGTTGGTCACAACAGTCACAGCAGTCACAACAGTCACGTAAACGAAGAAGTTAACCAGAATGTTCAAGTACAACATGGCGAAATCAGGGGGGCTATCCCTGATCAGTTTCAACAGTTCCAACAACAACAACAACCTCAAAACCAACAACAACCCCAACCACAGTACCCATAATACCCTCAGTACCCACCATATCAACAATATCCTCCACCACCATATCCACAGTACCCACAACCACTCTACCCTCAGTATCCACAACCATATCCACCACTACAATACCTTCTACAACCACCACTACAACACCCACCACAAGCCCCACGTAGACAAGCAGTTGTGGATGATGAGGACGAATATGAAGGACCCACTATGGGCGAGCTCTCGGTTCCTAGCTTCAGAGACCAGTCATGGCCAATTTACGAAGGACCAGACATCGCAGCCATCACGGTCAGTACAGCGGTCATTCACAATCTGCCCAAGTTCTCAGGATCCAAAGGAGAGTCGGCCCAGTCTCACTTGACGCGTTTCCACGGGATATGCTTGAACCTCAGGCCACACGGAGTAGAGGTGGATGACTTCAAACTGAAGGCATTCTACTTCTCACTGCAAGAAGCAGCTACAGATTGGTTCTTAGCTTTACCCTCAGGCAGTGTTCACACATGGGAACAGATGCAGAAGCACTTCATCAGCAAGTACTATCCGGCAGGGCGTGCAGCGCAAGTCCGGAGACAGTTGCAAGAGCTGAAGCAAGGCCCACACGAGACCATGTACGAGTACGTGGAGAAATTTCTAGCCTTGGAGAAAAGTTGCTACAATCTGGAGCTCCCGGAGAAATTAGTCGTAGAATATATGCTGGATGGACTTCGCAAGATGGACATGAAGTTACTAGAGGCCTCAGCTGGAGGCCAACTCATGAACATGACGCCAGCCAGAGTGAAGCAGAAGATCATATCAGTGGCAGAGGGTGAGCGATTTCAGGATGAGACCATGAAGGAGGACGAGTATGCCCGAACAAAGAATGTGTCAACAGTTGAGCCTTCTATCAGTGCTGTATTCGCCGAACTCAAGGAGATGAGAGAGCTGATGAAGCATGTAGTCCGAAGGACACCAGTCCAGGCCAAGCCATGTGAGTTCTGTACATCCACAGAACACAAGACGGACGAGTGCCCTACCTTACAGACAGACGTCCAAGCTGATGTGAATGCAGTGGGCAATTATCAGAGTTATGGCAACCAACCAGGCCCAGTCAAGCAGTATGGCGCAGCAGCACCTAATCAAGGCGCCTGGAGGAACAACTATCAGCAAAATCAGACTCAGCAAGCACGACCGAATGTGCCTCAGCAGAATCAGCAGACTCAGCAGCCGTACAGACATCCTAACAGTCAGTACCAGCAGAATGCACCGGGGCAGTACCAGTAGAAAGGGCCGAACACTTATCAGGCAGGTCCGAGCAACCAAGGCCCCAACAAGTCGCTAGAGGACATAGTGAGAGATCTGGCAGCTAGCACCCAGCGGACAGATACTACCCTGAACCAGTACATGGCCAAAACCGACGGAGCGCTAGCTGACATTCAGAGGCAATTAGGGCAGATGTCCACAACTCTCTCCAGGCTTGACGACAGCACAAGACGACTCCCCTCACAGACAGTTCAGAATCCAAAGGGGAACGTCAGCCAAGTAGAAGTAGTAGCTGTGGATGCAGCATTCGAGGAGACCACCGAACCAACAAAGGAATAACCGGCCCTTACAGCCAAGGACGCCGACATTCACGGTTTCTCTTATGCTATGCAGGTAGTTGCTCCAGAAAGCCAGATGACTGAGAAAGCTGAACCAGAGCTGAGAATGGTGGTCAAGCCTACACAGAACGACCAAATAACGATGCACTCACCCACTGCGAGCCAGGAGACACCTTCAGGAAAGAGTAAGGACCCAGGGGCCTTCACGGTTACCTGTGGTATCGGTAAGACCCAAATACCTCACTGTTTAATATATTTGGGTGCCGCTATCAATGTTATGCCTTACTCGTTATATTGCTCGCTTGATCTTGGACCATTGAAGCCGCCCAGGCTGTCTATTGAATTAGGGGATAGGTCCTGTGTTCGCCCCACTGGTTTACTTGAAGATCTAACCCTCCGTGTAGGAGATCTTGCTGTGCCTACAGATTTCTATGTCTTGCAGATGGAGGAATCCAGGAAAGGCGAACCACCAGGGCTCATTTTAGGACGTCCATTCCTCCACACCACCCAGACCCAGATTGACATGGGCATAGGCTCATTGTCACTATCATTCGGTGGAAAGGAAGCTGACTTCTACGTCTATGAGGATGCGAACCGTCCATACACAAGGAAACCGCCAGACATTGTGCACACATCAGAGTATGACACCCTAGTTCCAGACCCACCAGAGCAGGCTATACAGACTACCAGGCCAGCAGCTATGGCCAAGACATCCTCACCTTCTCGGGGATATGTGAAGAAGAAACCGCCTGATCATTGGAGAGCAGGACCGAGTGAACAGCAATTTGAGCACGTTGGGCGAATTGAAGGAGTTGCTGAGAAGAAGTATGACCTCACACGCCCATGGGATCCTAACTTGTGATCCCTAAAGAGGTACTGTCGAGCCAACGACGTTAAACAAAGGCGCTCGCAGGGAGGCAGCCCTGCACGGTTTGCACTGCATTTTATTTATTTACCATGTTTATTTATGAGTCGTATTTGTCACATTGTACCTTGGAAAGGATTTGGTTTCATTTTGTAGGGATTGGACTTAGTCGGCCAGAAAATTCACTTGCGAGCTACGCATTTTGCACTCTACGCTACGCATTTTAGCACCAGACGAGTCCGGGTCGCGTCCCATTGAGACCGGACTTGGCCCGAGTTCAGCCGACCACGTCTACACCCCAGGGGAGTCTTGCTCTACCCTTCTCCTTTCCTTATCTATTTATTGCTTGCATTTGTGTCTAGATTTGAGTCGTGCCGTGAGGACACGGTTCATTTCAAAAGTGTGGGGGTGGGAAAGTCAGTTATGAGTCAGTTATCGAGTCAGCATGCCCACCACACAGAGTCAGCACGTTTCGAGTCATTTTTAAATTTTTAGTACATGATTACTTCACTATTTCCTAGACTTGCAGTATTGGATCATGATTAGGTGAAATAGATAGAGCCGATTACATGCATGTCTTTGGTGAAACTTGATTTGCGCGACTAACATGTGATCTTTAAATCATTGCGTGCCTTTGTTA
Source organism: Rhodiola kirilowii (assembly GCA_033675215.1). Lineage (NCBI taxonomy): Eukaryota > Viridiplantae > Streptophyta > Magnoliopsida > Saxifragales > Crassulaceae > Rhodiola > Rhodiola kirilowii. The sequence goes on from CM066200.1 coordinate 28,340,880, forward strand.
GTTGAGATAAACAGGGATGTGGAGTTGATAGCAATGCCCTAGAGAGACTTGACAGATCATTCAGAGACCGGACTCAGGATATATGGTTATGTGGAGCTCGTGGAGGCTAGCACTTCGAGGCAACATAGTACGAGTCTGCTCCGCCACTGCGGTACCTTTGCGGTTGGTCGGGACGGGAATACTTCACACCGTCCAAGCTCTAGTCCAAGTAGCCGAGAAAATAGGCAAGCGACCCTTGACTTGACCCGTGTCGAAAGGACGAGGATGAGTAAGAGCAGGAAGGTTTCTAATCCGAGTAACCGGGAAAATAGACGAGCGACCCTCGGCTTGACTCGCGTCAAAAGGAGAAGGAACCACGGTTCGAGCAAATCACAATCCGCACTACAAAGCAACAAATCCACAAACCATCGTGATAGTCCACACGTCTCATGTGACAGCATCATTGAAATCCCAAATCAGATGACACTATAGCTGGCCGAATAACACTCAACACTTTGAAGCTCGAATCAATCACATGCAAGAAAAAGCGGCAAAGCATAACCATATAGCAGCGAGTTCGAGTCCGAGAATGAGGGTTCATGGGTCTAAACAGGGCTATCTCCAGATACATCCGAATTGATTTGCATCTCGACTTCAAAGGTAATACGTATCTTTAGCCCTTGTTTTCGCACAATGATATTAGTAGCAAGCATGCATAACAGGTAGGATCTATAGTAGCCAAGTCATGTCCATGTAGCTCGTCTAGGATGACCGAAGCATTGTGATGTTTACATTAGTCGTTCCTCTTATGACCTTGTTCTTGTTCGGGACGAACAAGTTTAAGTGTGGGGTGGTTTGATGAGCCGTATTTATACGACTCATCGAGTCGTTAATTCCCACCATTTCATTCACTTTATTATGCGAACAGTTACTTTTTAGTGTTGTTTCGTATTTCAGGTGATTTGGAAGCTCTAGGAGGAAACACGCTTAAAAGACGGCATTTTCATGCCAGAAACATCGCAGTGGAAGAACGGAGCCAAAGGAGGGTCGTGAACAGTACTCCGGCGTGAATAGTAATTCCGACATGAATAGTAATTCCAGCGTGAATAGTGATTTCGGGGCCGTGAACAGTACTTCGGAAAAAGGAAGTCCAAGCCCTAAATCCAGCAGCCGGCCCATTCTACATTGTGATATTAGGGCAACATTCAAATGCTAGGGTTTCGGAAGGTTCCAAGAAGATCAAAGGGTTTCCAAGAATATCAAAGGGTTTCTCAAACCCTATATAAGGAGGAGTCCACAAGCATCTCATCATCCCTCATTCTACAATTCAGCCGTGTGCTACTCTCCTCACAATCCAGCCGTGCCTCCTTGCTCAGCCACAATTCCGCCGCTTCTCAGCCTTGCACGGCCGTCCATCAGCCCTACACGGCCAGCCCTTGCTTGCCTCGGTTTTGTGAAGTATTTCATCCCCTTTTATTATTTGCATTGTTTCATTATGATCATGTGTAACTAAACCTTCTATTCGGGTTAGGGTTAATATATTGTGACTATGTTTTTGAGACTTGGATCTTTAATGCTATATTCTATGTTTTACTAATTCTCGTACATGAATTCCATGAAATATTGTTAGACTGGACGTATACTTTGTCGTGAAATCTAGTTGCGCATATTTATACATTAATCATCTATCTAATACTTTGTCGTTTAGATAGATAGTACGACTAGGGCAATTAACACCTTTGTCGGGTTAATTAAACCTAGGGGAATTAGGTCGTGGCGTAACACCTTTGTCGGGTTACTTGGGAAATCACCTTTGTCGGGACAACCACACGTAAAACACGAATTGAATATTTAGAAGTCTATGATAAAACAAGTCACAATCAAACCCTAATATGAATACTTCTCTCTGATATTTACAACCTTGCAATTTTCGATTATTTCACTAACCGTTACTCTCATTCTAGTTTCTTGTTTTTCTCCATTACAGAACAAAGTAGTAGCTATCTAGCTCCCTTGGGTTCGACCCTTGCTTGCCATTGTGCTAACCCACAGTTCAGGACAAGGAAATTATAAATTGTTTTTGCACAGGTCCGACGACAGCCTGTTCAGTCATGCAGTTGGGGATGCTCTAAGAAGAGAAGTTAACATGCTTGCATAAGTTCTTGTGAAAATTGTAAAATTAGACAACTGCAACTGATGTGGTTTAGAGTGCCATCCTAAATTAGATAGAGTCAGTGTGAGTCTATTGTAAAAAATTTTCATATATATGTTTCTTCAAAAAATACGTAGGCATGTTGGCAGGCGCACTTCATATTTTCCATAAAATTAGAATAATCAAATAATAATTATGTAAGAGTTTGAATGTGCAAATCTTGCAAGAATCGAAACGCAAAACAATACATCAGAATTATACTGGTTCGGAGTCCGGGTGACTCCTACTCCAGTCCAAAGGTAATCCTCTTTATTGATCGAAATTAATACATGTACAAGCTTCGCTCAGCTCAACGAATGAATCAACAACCTCACTCGCTCTCAATTCGTACTACAGAGAAATCGAATTTAGCAGATTGCTCCAAGAACCATAAACCCCAAATTTGGAAAACGAACTCGAATTTGAACTCAGTTGTAACTCGTTTGAACTCGGACGCGCCTGATTTATACCCGTTACTCGTGCCAAAATGGTGTCGCTCTCTTAATGCTTTGAACCTCCAAGACGAGACGACAACGTTTTGTCAAACTTGAACTTTCCCACAAAGTGAAAATGCCATCGCCCAAATCAGTATCTCGCGCCACTCCAAACGCCATCGTTTAAGCAAACTCGAAAGTCCCCGCTTTAACCAAACGACCTTGTTTTGACTGAAGTCAAAAGAAAACCTCACGCACCTTCATAAACAACGCCATTCTGTCCTAATGTTTCCCTTAAACCAAGCATATATAGATTTAGCTGGCCTCTTTTGCTCAATCCTTCCCTGCAAAACCTTGTACGTGTATCAATAACTATCCAAGTGATCTAAGAACCAACAAATTACAAATCTCCACCTTGGTTTCAGATCACTTTTGGTCCTTATTGGCTTACCCTTGGCCCCTTGTTTCATCCATGTTTATCCGACCTAATAATGATCAAATTTATTGCTTGGAACTGATTTGGTTAACGTATCAACAGGGTTGTCATTGGTGCTTACCTTCACCACTAGTACCTCACCAGTTTTCCCTTATAAAGTGCATCCTCACATCAATATGTTTGGACCTTTCATGAAATATTTGATGCTTAGATAGGTGAATTTCCCCATGACTGTCACTATGGACTTTTACACACTTCTATCCATGTCCCCCAGCTCTGCCATGATTCCTCTCAACCATAATGCTTCCTTTACCGCTTCAGTAATGCCCATGAACTCAGCCTCAGTGGTTGACAAAGCTACAACCTTATGAAGATTTGCTTTCCATGACACTGCTGTACCAAATACCAAGAATACCAATCTAGTCTGAGACTTCCTTGTATCAACATTTCCTGCATAATCTGAGTCCACAAACCCTTCCACAATCTCTCTAATGTAAGTTGATCCCCTCCAAACATCAAGCCCTTACCAAGAGTTCCCTTTATGTACCTTAACAGCCACTTCACTACCTACCAGTTACTCCTTCCTGGATTTGACATATGTTTGCTGACCAAGCTCACTCCATGTGCTATATTTGGCCTTGTGCACATCATGGCATACATTAAGCACCTAACAGCAATTGAGTATGGTACATTCTTCATCATGTCTCTTTCTTGATCAGTTTGAGGTTCTTGATCTGTGCTCACCTTAAAGTGACTTGCTACTGGGATGGACACATGTTTTGCATTTAGCATATTAAACCTCTCCAGAACTTTAGTCAGGTAGTCAGTCTAGCACATGAAGAGGATTCCTTTCTTTCTGTCCCTTTGAATCTGCATCCTTGAAATTCTTTTGGCTGCACCAAGATCCTTCAATTCAAAGTTAGTATTTAATTGATTATTTAAATCAGATATCGCCACAAGATCTTTACTAGCTATTAACATGTCATATACATAAAGAAACAAGTAAATCAAGGATCCACTTTTCAGTAACTTATAATAGATACACCAATCATTGCTAGACCTTTTAAATTCACAGTTCATCATAAACTCATCAAACTTCCTATACCATTGTCTAGGAGATTGTTTGAGGTCATATAAAGATTTCTTAAGTAAGCACACTTTCTTTTCAGGGTCACCTATGTTAAAACCTTCAAGTTGTCTCATAAAAATGGTTTCATCTAGGCTACCATGTAAAAATGCAGTTTTAACATCTAGTTGTTCTAACTCAAGATCAAAATTAGCAACTAGAGCCAAAATAATTCTAATGGACCTATGTTTTACCACTGGTGAATATATTTCAATGAAATCTATTCTCTCCTTTTGTGTGAACACTTTGGCCACAAATCTGGCCTTTAATTTAGGTGCTTCCACTCCAGAAATCCCATCCTTTATCTTGATTACCCATTTGAAGCCTACCGACCTTGCTTTAGGAGGCTTGTCCACTACTTCCCAAGTCACATTCTTCTTCAAGAATTTCATTTCATCCTGCATAGCCTACAACCACAACTTACCATCCTTGCAATTCACAACATTAGTATAATTCAATGGTTCAGGTTCAGAGAAATTCTCAGCAATATCACAGGCATAATTAACAAGACCAATAAATTGAGAATTCGACTCATCACTTACTTTGACTTGTACACATTTAATTGCATGAGTTGAAGAATTAATATTACAACGTCGTGGCTATGGCTGAATATAATTTTTAGGTGACAGCAGGCGCTAAGTTAACTGGAGGTTGTTGTTAACCGGGTGAGTGAGACGGAGCAAATGTTATAGAAAAAGATTAAGAGAAGAGTTTTTCCAAAATTAAATCTGATTAAGCGCTCTTAAAAATAGCACCTGGCACTAAAATTGACACGTAGACATTTTTTTATAGACTGGCTGAAATATTTACAAAGACGATTACATAGGATTTAGAGCTAGAGAGGACCGGATCCAACAACATAAACTTACGTAATAATAAGTGGACTACTACTCCGTTTGGCTTCAGATGGTGGGCCCTCCAACTGTTCACTAGCAACATCATAATCGAAATAGGAACCCATGAAAAAAACATTCAGAATCCCCTTCCTCCGCTCCAAACAACCTCTTAATGCAGACACCCTCCGCAAGCCCATGAATTCCATCACCCGATCTGTGTCAAATTCGGACTCCGATGGACACCTCCCCAACAGATCAGTGACCAAAAACAAAAGGCGCATGTCGGCGCTTGGTCCGTAGCAAGGAGAGGAAGATAACCTCAAACCCAAAATCTAGTTTGATAAACGGCTTGAAAGAAAATCCTCTTAAAAGCGGGTAAGCTTAGAGGGAAGCAAAGTCTGTAAAAAACCCAAAATACAATTTACCCTCCCCGTCCCACCTCCTCCGCACCGCCGCAAGCCCCACTCAATCCAACCAACACTAGATCCGAGCCTCAGCGTCGTGGCCAGAGCCATCGACGCCCTCCGCCGCCATACTGAAACTCTGAAAGGGTATCCACAAGTCAGCGAAGAAAATAAGAGAAGACAGGGGAGGGGTATTGAGATTGAAAAGAAGATGGGGCATGGATAGAGAGAAGGGGAAGAAAACCCCTAATGGAAGGAAAATTTTCATTGACACGTAGACGTTGATTGAACTTCAACTGACCCAAAACATATGATTCGAACTAAAGTGATGATGTAACTACACTTTATTATTAGTTGTGTCGCCGTTCCCAACGGCGATTTTTAAAAAAATGAACATATTAAAACTTGAATTTTGTAAATTGAATAACTTGAGAATAAATTTGTTCAAAATTTTTTTATGGGAATTTATTCAATTCGTAGGCGGCATGAAAATCATCCCTCCACAAAATTAAAGAAAGGAATATATTATGGTGGGGTTCAAACCCTTGACCTTACTATTGCAAGATAAGTGTTCTACCAACTCAATCACCATATTGTAGACGGAATTTGTTCAAAATAAACAAATGAAAAACAAAAGTACTTTGTATTGTAATAGCTAGATTTCTATATAAATAATGCCAATCCCTTTGTTTTAGCCCGTGCTCGGCACGTGCAGAGCATCAAATCCACGAGAGATGAGAAGGACCCAACTAAAGGCTATGAACGAAATCGTATTTCTCACTGCCTTCTCTCCCAAATCTGAATTCCGTAACCCTAAATTTCACTCCTCATTGCCGTCGCAGTCGCTTCAACACTAGTCTCCGCAGTTCGACACCCCACCGTTGATCGCGAATTGGCTTTCCTCTTTCGCCGCCTATTTTATTACTCCATTGGTTCATCCGATGACCACATCTTGAAGTTGAATGCGCCAACTTGAACAACATGGTTAGTGCGAACTCACCAGTTGCTCGTTTTTTTCCCGCGTTGAATGTTTTTTAATCCCCTTTCTTAAAATTATGCGAATTTTTCAGCAATTCTGATTAAGTATTTATGAGATTACTGCTTGTTTTTTGAATTCAGGTATCAGCGTTGATTTTTATCACTATTGAGATTACTGCATGTTCTTTGTATGATCAGTGTTCAATATGTAATCCATCTATTTAATTTTCCTAGGAAGACTAATGCTCTTTTTTATGTTTCTAAGCTTAATTATTTAAGGCTGAGTATTGTGTTTTGGTTATTCAGGCTAGTCGAGGAGGAGATAGGTTTAGGCCAAGGAGGGATTTTACACCAAGACCTGAAGATAGTAAAAGTCAGAGGCTTAACGCACCTCCATCCAGGCATCTGTGGGTAGGAAATTTGTCACTTAATATTGATGAAAGAACCTTGGCTGATCAGTTTTACAATTTTGGGGAACTTGAAAGCGTAGCATTTCAACCTGGCCGTAGCTATGCATTTGTTAACTTCAAGAGGGAAGAAGAAGCTGTTGCTGCAATGAGAGCACTCCAAGGCTTTCCCTTAGGCGGCATGACCCTTAAAATTGAGTTCACAAAGGCGGTTAGTATTGATCAATATTTTCAAATGATAAATTTTTTTACTACTATTTTCATATGCACTTCACTTCACTTCACGTACCCGATTCTTCTATTTTAAGATGGCAGCCATCTTTTAATCGGAGACCCCTGACCGGAATAATTCAATAAAAATTAAAAGATAAAATACCTGTCTTTGCATGACCAGGCCACTCATTGTTGTGGTATAAGCCTGCCCCATTTAACTGAAAGCATAATTTAGAGCCTAAAGGTACTAAATGTGACTCACTTTCATTCAATGCACTGGCATACTATATAACTTCCGTACTTGGGCCTTTCAATACAATTCTCCATCAGCTATTACATCACTGGAGTCGAATCTCCAACACCATTTGTACTTAACAATATTGGTATCAACCATCAATGAGCACTTTGCAAGCACAAGATTTCACAGATGGAATTTCATGACATCAGACACCACTTTCAAATGCAATATCAACATGCCTTCACTAACCACCAGATGATTTCATCATGCATTATGTATCCAAACCCATAGGTTTCCGGACAAGCATCAATGTTAAGTAAAGAAGATGCATGGATTATTCTGTTTTTCCTTTTTCCACTTTTGAAGATTGCGTTGGAAAATCATCTTAACATGTCCAAAGTTATCTTATCAGTAGTTTGCCTTCTTTCCGTTGGCTCATCCGTTCTATTTTTCTGGCATCGTCACCTTTTGGTTTCTTACTTCTTTTTCTTGCAAACATCCTAATCGTCATAAAATGGAAAACCATCCAGGGCCTGTCAATATTCCAGAGTTGCACTACCATATTGTTTTCAAATTTATTTTTAATTATAATCTTCATACAAAAGGGCAAGCAGAGCATGTTTTTCCATCTCTTAATAATCATTTTTAATCATGGAAACTAGATGGGCATTTTTTATTTACCGCCTTCACTGATGTAGATTACTGCCACTCCGTAGTACCAATCTTTATTGCAACAGTTACTGAGATAGGTCAAACTTCAGGCAATGGTTACATAGACCACTGATCATGAAACTAATTGACCTTGTGAAGCTGCTATCGAGCAGGAACTTCTGCAAGTTCTCTTATTTAAATTTTCATTGGATCTATGCCAGTTGGAAACAAACATTGGTCTCAGAATGGGTGCTTTGCTATTACCTCTATTTGACAGGATTTACAATGTCAAATTTAGTCCATTTAGTTGCCTAATATGAAATGGGTGTCTTGAATACGCTAGCTGTGGGAGCGAAGGGATCTGAGTGGGATGTCTTCATTTTTATTAACAGTATACTGATAAGCAGACTGGATTGCGGTTGAGGAGAGTTTTGTTTCGAGAAATGAAAGTTTGTGGCTTTTTCGTATGTTTGGTTTCTTGTTAGTATCTCTGGCAGTTTTATCGAATGGCTGCCAGCTTTAGTCATGTTTTACTTTGAACATGTCTTGAGTTTTAGTGGGACTGGTATTAGTATCCAGTAGTCTGTGCTAGGTGCTTTTGATACTTGAACAGCTTGTCTTCTACTTCGTAAAGAGATTTATTTTAGTCTTTCTATTCCGTTTGTGGAAATTTTGCATTGTCACTTGATAGTACTGCTAATGAGCTCAGCTGATATCTGCAGAAATCAGTGATAAAGGCCTTTGATCCTTGGTGTAGGCTTGAATTCTTGATCACTATTGGGATTGTTTTGTCTGGTCTTGTTCATGTTTTCCCTACATTGCTTTTTCAGTTTCTCATGATTCATGTTAGCTAGCTATTCGACTTTAAGTTGATACCTTCCGATGTGTGCTGAATTATAAATTTCCTGAATGGGCTTTTTATAAACAGGACAAGTCGTCTGCATCTTCCCGTGTTCAGGATTACTCCCAGCATCGAGATGATCAGCGTACAGCTAGAGATTCTCGAACTCATAATGAAATCATTGAGCCACACTTTTCAGATAAGTCTAGGATGAACGAAAAAGATGATGAACCCTGTGAGGTTCTCTGGATTGGATTTCCTGCCTCGTTGAGGGTTGATGAAACGATCATTAGAAAAGCTTTTGCACCTTTTGGTGAAATCGAAAAGATCACTGTCTTTCCTGGTCGCAGTTATGCCTTTGTTCGATTTAGAGATGTCATGTCAGCTTGCAGGGCAAAGGAAACTCTTCAAGGAAAATTATTTGGCAATCCTCGTGTTCACATATGCTTTTCCAAGAGTGAAAGTAGCTCCTCTCATGGGGGAAGGGGCTCATCAAATGTACCTCCCTCTCCTGCAACACATTTCAATTACAATGTTCCTCCAAGATTTGCAGTGAACCGAGATGAAAGGAATTTTCCCGGCCTACTTGGAGATCCAAACATGAGATCCCCGAGTTTTTTACAAAATGAGGAGCATGGACATCCAGATGCCTTTGGTTATAGCAGAGATGGCTCTTTCTGGACAGCAGGGAACAATGCACATGAAAAGAGGAGATTCTCCGAAATGGAACCTGAACTGCATTTCTCGGAAGATAGATATGAACATCGAAGAAGTCCAATCAAGGAAAGGGATCCACAGTTCCCAGGATATTCTCCTCAACGAGTTTCTAAAAGAAGTCCTTTGTATGAAGAACCTTGGGATGTACAGGAAGAGAAGTACTCTTTTCATGGTACGAAGAAATCAAAACCTGATCCTTTTTCTTCTGAAAAGGATCTTCCAGAATACCCTCTTTCAGGTTATGATTATGTTAAACCAGTTGGCTCAAGGGTGTTTCCTGATCACTCTCAGCCTCCCCCCATTGATAGATTTTCTGATCCACCTAGATCTTTTGGGTACAGACAGAAAGCAGATCATACCATTAATATGGCCCCGCATCATCAGGAAGGTAGGAATAAATCATCGTATGAAAGTTTCCAGTCAGTCTCTGGTAATTTGCCCCTAAATCCATTGGGGCAGAATGCATTTATTCCTGAACCCCGTGTAGTTTCTAAAAAGGAGTGGAAGTGGGAGGGAACAATAGCAAAAAGTGGAACTCCTGTTTGCCGTGCACGATGCTTTCCTGTGGGGAAGGTCATGGATAACTCTCTGTAAGTTTTTTATGTTATTCATAGTTGTTTATATATTCTGCAATTACTGTTGACCTCTAAGTTCTTTTTTCTCAATTGGAAAATCCTTGAATAACATGTTTTATCTATTTCAAATTAATTTCATTGATGTCCATTCTTGGTTTGGAAGGAACTTGCTACAATAGCTGTAGCACCAATTCCCCCAAATTGTTGCTAGCAGTTTGCATCAGGGGCCATTCCTGACTTAGTTTACCATGCATTTAAAAAGGAATTAAATTGGTTCAAAAAATCAAAAAGTCCTTAGAAACTTTCCTTAGCATATCATAAAGTTTAAGAGGAACATTTAGTCGTAACTTTTTACCAATTGTGCTAGGCCTGATTCTCATTTCATATCGTTACAACTTTCCAACTTATGTTTAAAATATATCTCAGGCCTAGCATTTTGGACTGCACAGCGAGGACCGGATTAGAAATGCTAGCAAAGCATTTCTATTCGGCTGCTGATTCATGGGTTGTGTTTTTCGCTCCTCAAAGTGATGCTGATATAGGACTCTATGATGAATTCATGCACTATCTAGCAGAAAGACAAAGAGCTGCAGTGGCTAAACTTGATGACTTGCACACTTTATTTCTTGTGCCTCCTTCTGAGTTCTCAGAGAAAGTTCTGAGAGTCCCCGGGAAGCTGAGTATCTCTGGTCTCGTACTAAGGTTAGATCACCCAGTTATAAATTTTGGATCAGCTAATACAAACAATATGAATGATCCATCTTCCATGCACCTCCCTGGAGACCCACGGATTCCAAGGTCAATATCTCCACGACCCATTACTGAACCAGGATCTTTACCGAGTTTTGGATTCTCTGGGAGACATAACACTCTATATCCAGATAATAAGCCCACATCTGGCACTCCACTCTCTCTGCCACCACCTCCTCCACTGCCTCCTTATTCCGCAGCCTCCAATGTGTTTGCCAATAAGAATAACGAATCATTTCGAGATGGCCGACAAGAGTACCAGCTGCGTCATCAGCAAAATCTTTCACCACCACCTGGCTGGTCTGATCTGATGCAAAATCCAGCACCCGCATCCAATGGGCAGACCAGACCATCTAACGCATACAACAACACAATGACGCAGGAGCGCCAGGCCATCCAATCAAATTCACAAGAGTGGTCATCAAGTAAATATGGTTATGGTAACCAAAACTCAGTTTCTGGTGGCACCAGATTTCCAGATGAGGAAACCAATGCTAACCCTCCGTCATCATTTTCATTATCTTCAATTCCATCTGAACAGTTAGCTCAGTTGGCATCTTCTCTACTAGGTAAGCGAACGGAGATTACTCCAAACTCGTCTTCAACTACAGATTTCAGACAAACTGGCCTGTCTTATCAACAAACAGAAAATTCGTACCAGATGCCACAAGGAGGTCCCTCCGGTTTCCCGCCACACCAACTTGGCCAGTCACACCCCCAACAATATCAACAGCAGCAAATTTCGAGCATCCAGCAGTTCCAGCCACAACAACAGATACAAAGCACCCCTCTGGCCCCTCTATCTAGCCAGTTTGAGCAGCAAACAGGAAAGCAAGTCGGCAGTCAGGTCGCTCAATCTGGAACTACTCGAGATGAACCAGCTGACGCAGATCCTCAGAAACGCCTACAAGCAACTCTTCAGCTTGCTGCAGCTCTACTTCAGCAAATCCAGCAAGGAAAGGGAACTTGACACACTCATCCAAGCGCGGTACGAGAGATCGATGACAGGCAACACATGTGCTACAGTTTTCCAAAAACCATCATGGATAAACAGTTGCTCAGAACTTCCTGGGAAATGTTAGTAGTATCAATTCTGTTAAATTAGGCTCTGGTCTTATATTCAGGGCCCGTTCTATAGGGATTTGATTTGGGGTGTTGGAAGATTAAATTAGATTAGATTGTGTTGTGTGAGATTGGGGTGTGTTGGAATAGATTGGGGTGTGTTGGGTGAGATTGGGGTGTATTAGGTGAGATTGGATTAGATTGTATTAGATTAGGTGAATGGAGAGTAGATTAGTGAGTGGGTCCTATATTAAAAATAATATTATAAAAATGTTAGATATTTAGATTATGTGATTGGAGGGTAGTTTAGGTGAGTGAGTCCTAGTTTATAAATAATATTATAAAAATATTAGATATATGTGAGTGGAGAGTAGATTAGGTGAGTGGAGATTAGATTAGATTATGTTATGTTGGGTGAGATTGGGTGAGATTGGGTGAGATTCGGGTGTGTTGAGTTAGATTGGGTGGGATTGGATTGTGTTGGGTGAGATTGAGACGGATTGAACCAATCTCTATAGAACAGGCCCTCAGTTCCAATAGATTGAACTTTCTACGAAATGATAAAAAAATAAGATAAAATCCAACGGCCAGATTCTTGCCACGTAGTCAAACAATCATTCACTTAAAACGACGCCACCAGAAATCTTCCAAACTTCCGACACCGATCGCTACCTTGCGGCTCATTTATTTCGCTGTCAATCTGTCGAAACCCTAAGCAGATGAAGAGCGTAGGGTTCCGATCGGGTACAACGCGCATTTTGGCACGCGAATGGGAAATTAGGGCGAGATGGATGACCAGCAGAGCGGTGATGAGCTTCGGAGATGGAAGCCAAGGGGCGTTGGGGCTGCCGTCATCGGTAACGGGAGTCGGTGGAGACGCGTACGAGCCGACGAGAGTGGATGGACTCCCTTGCGACGTGGTCAGTGTGTGCGCAGGTCATTATCACTCGCTTGCGGTTACGTCGGAAGGTCTTGTTTGGGCTTGGGGGAGAAACAACGAAGGTCAGCTAGGTAGAGGACTTGCTGAGCCAAGGTGAATCTACAGCTTGTTATCTCATACTTCTGAATTTGTTTCTTCTTCTGAGACTGAGTTTAGATGCTTCAAAAGTAGTAAGTACAACTCAAACTTTTTTTTTTGGTTCATAGTGGTCCTAAGACCACAAAAAACTTTGATGGTCTGATTCCAGTCATTGATGCTTTTATTTGATCCAAATACTTGAGTAGATGTGAAGTTTGCTTCTTTTGTAATTATACGTGTGTAGCAGTTTGATTGTGTGGCATGTTACTCTGATTGAACATATATGAGTTTCAGGAATTGCACATACATGTTTCGTTATTGTCGGATAGTTGCTGTGAGACTCGCACATCTTTGCTTTCTGCCTTTTGACATACTCGTGGATATGTCGTATGAAATGATAAAAGCGAATATATCGAAGCTTCAGTTTTTTACATCTATCTGCTTTTTTTCATTTCATATCATGTGCTTATCTGTGTCAGCTCTTCGTCGACTGTCATTTGTCTGATGATCGGTGAGGATTTCTGCATCTCAGCTTGGGCATGTTGTACTTTGCCTCAGTACATTGTGACTGAATAACTTGCCCTATGCTCCATGATGTAATTAATTGGTTGTAGATTACTTGTCACAACTTACAAGTATTTGGGATGGGTTTGCTCTTGAAAATCTTCCTTACACCAAGTTTTCTAGCCAATTCTGAACTGAATTCATGTTGCCTTGGGTAAAGTGCAGAGACTCATGGGGTGTACCGAGGGAAGTGGAAGGGCTGGATCAGGTGAAAGTTCGAGCTGCATTTGCATCTGGTGTCATTTCTGCTGCTGTCGGAATTGATGGCTCTCTATGGGTTTGGGGAAAGTCAAAACGTGGGCAACTTGGGCTCGGAAAAGGTGTTGTGGAGGCCATTCGACCATCTAGAGTTGAGGCACTGGCAAGAGAAAACATAGTGAAGGTTGTTGATTATATTGCACATAGGACTACTTTCATATGATTTCATGAGAAAATAGTTAGTATGATGCTGTGTTATAATATTTATGCCGTGTTCTTAATTATGAAACTTGATGATTCTCTCTCTTGACAGGTCTCGCTTGGCTGGGGGCATATTCTTGCCCTATGTGAAAATGGGAAATTATATGGGTGGGGTTACTCGGCTGATGGTCGCTTAGGTATCATGGGTGGTTCTGAGACATCACTTCTAGAGTCAAATGTCGGCATACCTACTGGAGGCCAACAACTGGAACTGGTGAAAAAGCTTGTTATGGAAGGAATAGAAAAAGAGAAAGAGATGCCAGTTATCTGGGAGCCTCGGCTTTTGACAGAAGTGCGGGATATTGAAGTGGTGGATGTAGCATGTGGACTGGATCATACTCTAATTCTTTCAAGTAAAAATTTATGTTAACACACAGTAGCATTTCTTATTTTCAAGTTATTAAAGGAAGGAGCTCATTGGCTTTACGCTGCAGGAGACACCACTCTATTAAGTGGTGGAAGCAATGCTTACAGCCAGTTAGGTAGAGAGACTGACAACTTGGGAATGGCAGCCGTGAAACTGAGCCACATACCTCTGTCAGTATCCTCAGGCCTCGGCCATTCTTTTTGCATATGCCAAGAACCTGATGCTCAAGAATCTAGAAGCATTGTTTCATGGGGATGGAACCAGAACCACCAGCTCGGTAGGTCTGGACCACACAACATTTCACAAGTAATCCGCGAACTGGAAGATGAAACACCGGTATCAGTTTCTGGCGGCCGTGTGCACTCCATTGCACTCACATCCAATGGAAAAGCCTGGGTATGGGGCTGCGGTAAGAATGGGCGGTTAGGACTAGGAAGTTCCATGGACGAAACGGAACCATGCTTGTTAGAATGGTCGGCGTGTTCTGAAATTTTACAAGTCTCAGCTGGCTATGATCATAATCTAATACTGGTTACGGATTGAGTGCAGCTTTCAAAATATCTCAGAACGTTCTTATAAGCAATTTGTTGTTGTGGTTTTGGGAATAAGATAAAACTATTGGTGGCTGATCACATGGAAGTGGTGTAGAGTTCGAGACTCAAAATCCTGCAAGGGCCTGCTTGTGCTTGGTCTTGGGTTGAGTTGAGTAGCACAAGAATCTGGCACTAGAACATTAAATAATAGAGCAGTTCACGTTGATGTGCCAAATGAGGGTCACAGTTAGGGGTGGGCTCGGGTTGGTTCGGGCCGAAAATTTGTGAAAATCGAACCGAAACCCGAAAATTCGGTTCGGGTCGGTTTCGGTCTTTTTGAAATTAAAAACCGATCAAAGCCCGATTTTCGGGTTTCGGTTCGGTCTTTTTCGGTCTTTTTTCGGTCTGTTATTTTGGGGTCATTTTCGGTCTTTTTTCGGGTTTTTCACGAATTTTCGGTCTTTTTTCGGTCTTTTTTCGGTCTTTTTCTGTAAATTGACAGAAAAACATATATTCGGTTCGGTTCGGTCTTTCGGTTCGAGGAAAAATCAAAACCGAGACCGAACCGAATTTTGAGAATCGGTTCGGGTTTTTTTCGGTCCGGTTTTTGGTCCGATAAAAACCGACCCGTTCGGTCTTTTTTCGATTCGGTTAGGTTTTTTTTTCGGTCTTCGGGTCTGGACGCCCACCCCTAGTCACAGTGGGTCCAAGTGTCGCGTCATTGTACCGTTTGTACGGATCCTCTCCTCAGGAATAGTATTTTCTTATCTTTCCTCACGAATAGTTTGTGACACTTTTTAATTGGCTCATGAACATTGACAACAATTGACACTTTCTAATTGATTGAAGATAATTAATTAAAATCATATAACTTTTAATTACTAAAAATATGATAAATCATACAATATAAAATAAATTTTTTTATAAAATATATCAATATTTTTAATTTTCGGGACTCTATTTATAGAGACTTATATTGCATAAATATAATATCATATAATATGTTAGTAAATTAAACCACAAGTAAAAAAGATTGAAAAAAGATACTACAAATTTCGGATGAAAATTGCGATAATCCATATTTATTGCAGAGTTATCGTATTGTGGATGAATGCGATAACTTTGCGATAAAATGTATTGTTATCGTAAAATCACGATTTAATATGGGTTATCGCAAGTTTCATCCACAATACGATATGAATTTTTTTATAAAATATATCAATATTTTTAATTTTCCGAACTCTATTTATAGAGACCCATATTGCATAAATATAATATCATATAATATGTTGGTAACCCATGTTGCGATAACGTATTTATCCACAATACGATAACTCTGCGATAAATATGATTTATCGCAAGTTTCATCCGAAATTTGTAGTATATTTTTTCAATCTTTTTTACTTGTGGTTTAATTTACCAACATATTATATGATATTATATTTATGCAATATGGGTCTCTATAAATAGAGTCCGAAAAATTAAAAATATTGATATATTTTATAAAAAAATTCATTTTATATTGTATGATTTATCATATTTTTAGTAGTTAAAAGTTATATGATTTCAATTAATTATCTTCAGTCAATTAGAAGTTTCACTTGTCATCACTGTTCATGAGCCAATTAAAAAGTGCCACATGTCCTTAACTATTCGTGAGGAAAGATGAGGAAATTCTATTCTGAGGAGAGGATCTGGATCCCGTTTGTACATACATACAGAACAGAAGCAAAGGCAATCTACAGACCGACTAAGGGCCTGTTCTATAGAGATTGAGTCAATCCGACCCAATCTCACCCAACACAATCCAATCTCACCCAATCTCACTCAACACACCCCAATCTCACCCAATCTCATCCAATCTCACCCAATCTCATCCAATCTCACCCAATACAACCTAATCTAATCTAATCTCCACTCACCTAATCTACTCTCCACTCCACTCACATATATCTAACATTTTTATAATATTATTTATAAACTAGGACCTACTTACCTAAACTACTCTCCACTCACATAATCTAAATATGTAACATTTTTATAATATTATTTTTAATGTAGGACCCACTCACTTAATCTACTCTCCACTCACCTAATCTAATACAATCTAATCCAATCTCACCCAACACACCCCAATCTCACCCAACACACCTCAATCTCATCCAACACACCACAATCTCACCCAACACAATCTAATCTAATCTAATCTTCCAACACCCCAAATCCAATCCCTATAGAACGGGCCCTAAGCAACCTCGACTAGACATAAGCAACCTCGACTAGACACGGCAAGGAGTACATAAATTACTTCAATTGTTCTCATCTAATTGACATCATCTTCTGGTACAGTTTTCAGAATCCAGTGTATTATTTTTGTGGGGCTGTTGGCTTATTATGTTATGACTATGTTCTCTTTTAATTTTAAATTTTAAATTGTAATTTTATCTGAAAATTAAATTGAATTATTGTTAGAGTAAAAATCAGATACAAATTATATTCTTGGTACAAAATGTAAAGTTCATCAAAAATTTTTAACAATTCGTGGACGAGAAATCAAAAGTATGACATAGTTCGTTATGAATAATTTATAATTTGTCACCGAAAAATTAACCATAAACGAGATTTAATACGTGATTTAATCTCACCGTCCAAATAATCAAATCAAAAGCTATTATTGATTTGTATGTTCAATATTATGCACTTTGCACCGGATCCACTTTTTTATTGTTAAACTTGTTCTTCTTCTTCTTTTCCTGCCTTAACCTACTTCCTCCCATGTCGACACAAAAAAAAAGTTAACAAATTTTGTCATTCAAAATGAATAAAGTACTTAATTTAATTTTATTCAATAATTATTTTATTTAAGCATTCAAGTTGTGACCTTATACCGATGGAGGAAGCTAGAATAGAGTACTGAATTCCGAATTACTAATTTAAGATTCCGATCGGTTCAGTTCTGTAATTCAGAAAAACGATAAAAGTAGTATTGGAAAAGTAGTACCCATTAGGAATTTTGTTACCTATTTTAATAATGTTTAGTAAAAAATAATCAAAATATTTGTTTAGACTTTAATTTTTTTTATTCAGCAATTCTTATAAATTGAGATATAATTGTGTATGATGAATTTTTTTCGATCTTTCTGTATTTTTTACTACTTGATTAAACAATTTTTTAAACAATTTTGAAATTAGGTCGAAAAATTACCCAAATTTAGGTAAATTCGGTGCGGTAATCGGAATAAAAAAGTTTGGCTCAATAAATTTGATAAATGATAAATTTGGTAAATTACCGAACACTCCTAGAGCAGATAATTTCATTTCAAATATTTGATGGGAATTATATTTAAACCAACAGCCGGATAAACTTTGAATTCAAAGCATAACTGGACCGAACTACTCAAATTTTACTAAAACTCTAAATGCATCTAGTATTTTGGACCATTAACATCTTGATCATTTAATAAAGAAGTGAACGCTAAGTCATTAACACTACTACAGACAAGACTTTATGCAACGGTTCAAATTTATCATTACGCAACGGTTATAGTTTAGGCATCGATTTTCTGAGAAACCGTTACATAATGTGCACTTTATGCAACGGTTCTTATAAACCATTGCATAAGGTTCACTTTACGCAACGGTTCTTGTAAACCGTTGCATAAGGTGCAATTTACGCAACGGTTCTTGTAAACCGTTGCATAGGGTTCCATTTACGCAACAGTTTCTATAAAACCGATGCTTAAATATTCACTTTATGCAACAGTTTCTTAAGAACCGATGCCTAAACTCAAACCTAAAATTGAAAAACATAAGTCGTTAGTCTTCTTCCAATCCCGCTCGAACTTTTGTCATGCAGTCCGTCACCCTCATCCGCTCGAACTTTCGTCCAGTCCATCGCCCTCCTCTCGCCCAGTTCGTCGCCCTCCTCTCGCCCAGTCCGTCGCCCTCCTTTGCTCACTCCTTTCAGCTCAGTCCGTCGCCCTCCTCTCGCCCAGTCCGTCGCCCTCATCTCGCCCAGTCCGTCTCCCTCCTCCGCCCTCCACCGGCTACGCTAACTGTTGCTCTCAGCCCAATCGACCCTACGCGCTAGTCGTCCGTGTCTTCCTCTACCAATCCCTAATAAATCGGTTTGTTCCCAATATGCGCAATCATTCATATTTTTCAATTAGTGTACTAGTTTGTTTCAATTGCTTGTTTATTGATAAGTTATCTTAGGGTTTTAATTGACCCATTATTTGTTTTAACAGCGTATTTGAATTTTGTTCCGAGTCGTTGATTGTTTGTTTGGTTCTCTTCATGTATTCATGTTGGAGCAGAGTCTTTCTTCATTATTTGGTTCCCTAAAGAACTTTTTTCAAAATTTGTTTTGCTCCTATCGGCATGTTTTTTTGGCATTGTGATTGTTTGGATATATGAAGGTGTATTTATAGTAACATGTTATTAAATCGATTTGTTCTCAATTTCTTACTTGCATTCGTTCACTACTTGTAGTCCTTGTTAGTCGATTTACAAGAGGAGGCTTCTCTTCTCGAACTTGAATTCGTTAGGCGAATCTCTTTTGGCTACTCGGCTTGGTTAGAGAGGTTTGTGACCCTTCCAACTTGTTTTGGCATTGTGATGTTTGGATATATGAAGATGTATTTATAGCAACATCTGAGTTATTTGTGACCGATTAAACTAGTTTACTACTTATGTTTCCATTCATATTGGATATTTGATATTTCTTAGTTAACAAACTTATTTGTTGTCGTTTATAACTTAATTTAGAGTCGACGCTGCATCCAACCTTCGACTGTTTTCTGTGAGAGATTCTACTCTAAGGTAAAATGAACTATGAAACTCATTTACAACTTTTTTAATTGTTGGAGTGTGCTTTATGTAGTGTATTTATATGATCTCTTTCTAGTAATAAGTATATCAACCATCATATGATCTCTTTCTAACTATAAGTATATGATGCTTTATGTAGTGGATTTATAATGAATCGAGACTGGTGTCTGGTAGTAGGTTAAGTGTACAGTACGAAAAAGGGATTATGAATTTTTGTGCATTTGCATCGTCGTATGCGTCCAGAAACAACGTTGAACATGTCTATTCTCCATGTATGGGTTGTTGGAATAACAAAAAGGTCAAACAAAAGAAATTGCATAAACACTTTTTGTTAAAGGGAATTGACCCACAGTATAAAGTGTGGTATATGCATGGCGAGGTTGAACCACAAAACGTTGAACCTCAGCCCGTAGAAAGTTTGTTGGAGGATAATGATGATTGGGAGGAGGATAATTTAATTGACATGGTCAACAATGTTGCCGATGAGTTTGTTGCTAGACCTCAAGCTTTGGAGTCGTTGAGGAATGACTCGGAATTACCATTATACGAAGGGTGCTCCAAATACACAAGGCTATCTGCAACTTTGAATTTATTCAACTTGAAAGCGAAAAATGGATGGAGTGATATAAGTTTCACTAAATTGTTAACTCTGGTGGAAGACATAGGAAAACACCCTACCTAACCGTTCTTACGAGGCTAAAAAGGTTATGTGACCTATGGGTATCAAGTATAAGAAGATACATGCTTGTCCCAATGATTGTATATTGTATCGGAATACCTATAAAGATATGGATGAATGTCGGGTGTGCAAGTCTCCTTGCTATAAGTTAAACAAAGAATCGAAAAATGGTTCAGAATGCACTCCTTCTAAAGTACTATGGTATCTTCCACCGATCCCCAGGTTTCAGAGATTGTTTGCTAACTCGAAAGATTCTGATAATATGCGTTGGCATGCTGAGAAATGTGTTGTTGATACGAAAATGTGTCATCCGGCTGATTCACTACAATGGGCAAAAGTAGACAACACATTCCTGACATTTGAAGCAGAGTCTAGAAATTTACGCCATGTTCTGTGTACTGATGGGGTGAATCTACATGGAAACCTCAGTAGTCAGCATAGTACATGGCATGTCATATTGGTTATCTACAATCTTCCTCCCAGGTTAACCATGAAGCGTAAGTATATGATGCTTTCTCTGTTGATATCGGGTCCTCGACAGCCCAGAAATGATATTGATGTATACTTAGCTCCTTTGATAGATGATTTGAAGCTTTTATGGAACGAAAGAGTTTGCACGTTTGACCCATCAAGGCAAGAATATTTCAATATGCGTGCCATGCATATGTGTACCATTAATGACTTCCCAGCTTATGGTAACTTATCTGGGTACAGTATTAAAGGGTACAAATCTTGTCCAATTTGTGGGGAAGAGACACATGCACGCTATCTAAAGAATTGTAGAAAAATGGTTTATATGGGACATCGACATTTCTTATCGAGGCATCATCCTTACAGGCAAAAGAAAGCTGCATTCAATGGTGAGTCTGAACAAGGAATAGAACCTCGACCGGCTTCTGGTGATGAAATACTTTAAAAAATTGAAAATATTACAAATCAATTTGGGAAGCCCAATGCACGCATCGAAAGTGCTCCATGGAAGAAGCGATCAATATTTTTTGATCTCCCTTATTGGCATACACTTGACATCAGACACTGTATTGATGTGATGCATGTTGAAAAGAATATATGTGACAGTCTAATTGGTACTTTGTTAAATATTCCTGGGAAAACAAAGGATGGATTGAAAGCGAGACTGGATATGTTGGAGATGAACATTCGTACCAAATTAGCACCTCAAATTGAAGGAAAGCGTACATATGGGAGTTGGATTACGTAAAGTTTCGAGTACCTATTTTTAAATGTAAATGGGTTAACAATTCGGCGGTTTGTACTGATGAATATGGAATGACGTTTGTGGATTTTTGTAGAGAATGGTCTAAGGATGAGCTATTCATTATGACCGAACAAGCAAGACAAGTATTTTACGTCAGGGACCCTTCAGATAATAACCAATTTGTTGTCCTCCACGGAAAACAACAAGTAATCAGCGATACATCTGAGGATCTAGCAGAGAAATGCATGCCCGTTTGTACGATAGTTCCCGTGGAGAACGACGATAGCGAAGCTGATGATGAAATACAGTTACGAGAAGATCACGGAGGAGGAACATGGATTGATAAATAAATTTAATTTGTGTATGTTATTTATTTATTACTTGTGTAGTTATTTATTTATTTCATAAATTTTCTTATTGATTAATTAATCTGACGTTTAATTTCATGTTTGCAGGATCATGGTCAGCAGCAGCAGTGAGGATGACCATACTATCACTTCAGACACAGTTAGGATGAAGAAAGGCCCTGTATATATGAGCAAGTTCATTAAGAGACACAAGGAGGCTAGTACCAAGGCCACGGTCACATTCGATAGAAGAGGGAATCCGATAGAGAAGACTGCATACAATTGGAGGACCCACCTGGGTATGTTGGTTCGTTGTCGTGTTCCTATCACCTACACCGATTGGAGGAAGGTCCCTAAACATTTTAAGGACATTGTGCGGAGAGATGCAACTTTAAGAGCTTCTTTAACTCTAACATTGTATTTGTTTCTAAAATGGTAACTAACTTTTGTATTAATTACAACTTGTTATATATATTTTCAGGCAATTTTTGATAGAATTGAGGAGCATAAAAATAGAGTGCTTAGCTGTGCTTGCAACATGTGGAAACAATTTAAGACACGACTTGCAAATGATTACATCTACGGTGACGGAACAGACGAAGATGCTTTGAAAATGTATCCTTGTATTGTTTCCGATCAGTGGAAAATATTTAAGGAGCAGAGGCTCTCCGAAGCTGCAAAGAAATTAAGGAACACAAACACGAATCTGGTCAAGAAGAATATATATATAAGCACGCCCTAGGTCGAGAAGGATATAGAAAACTGGAAGAGGTCATGACAAAATAGAAAAAGCTGAGTTAATTTTGCAGGGGGGCAATTGAAGAGGAACAAGCTTCTAATGCCTCTATAGAGAGGCATGATTTGTGGAAGAGGGGACGAATCAGAAAAAATGCAGAGTTCGTCTATGAGGTATCTCAAGGAGTGGCTACAAAGATTGTAAGTTCCTTATGTGTGTTTTAATAGTTAATTTTTTAATTATACACTAACTATTGGTAATTTTCTGAAAAAATAGGATGATTTAGTGGAAAAGGCCGCTGAAGGAGATTTTTCTACTCAAGGCTAACGTGACATATTGACGGAGGCTATTGGCACGGATGAGCACCCTGGCCGTACCCGAGAACTCGGGACACACATTCCATGGAGGATTGGATTACATAGCTCTACCTTTTCGAGGGCGACACCCAGTTCAAGTGTTATTCGCATATAGCCGTCTGATCGACATAGTCGATGCTGCCCCACTGATGCTCCCACGAATACGGACCCGTGGAAGAATATACCAAAGGTACTTGGAGATTTTTAAATTCATTTTTCCTTACTAGTTGGTTTATTTTTCTTTCAAATGTAAATAACATGAATTTGTTTACGGTGACAGATTGGGCTAAGAAGCCTTTTATTTATCAAAGAGGGACTTAATGATGAGAGACGACTAGTGGCTATCGGTCGAGTCATGAATGGTCGATTGCTTTGTTCTATTCCACTACCCGATGATATGGTGAAGGTGAAGGTCGATAGTGCACTTGGTCAAAATGTTGGACTACCAATTCCATATGGAGAGACATTAAAGACAACACGAGATGCATAGGGGAAATCAGATTTTGTGGCATGGCCGAAGCACTTAGTTGAAAACAACATTAGAGTAATGATGGACCCTAATTATACGAATCAAAAACATAGTAAAACCCACTAAATTAGACTGTTGGTCTATTTAACTTTTGCTTGTTAGTTCCGATATATTTCTACAGGGCATTTTGGACTCTAGAGAGAAAACACGCTAAGGAGAGGATTTTTCACTGAAAAGATATTACGAGTCAGTCCAAGGTCACGATCAGATGCTGAATGCAGAAATCTCAAGATCCTGACATGGAATCACTCAAAACAAATCCAACCGAGGAACAACCAAAGTCAGACCGGAGCGAAATTGGACTGATAGTTTTGTAAAAACTACACAAAACTCACACAAAACTCATCCTTATCCTCCATGACCGGAGGCTTTGGGGAGGAGGTGGCCAAAGCCACCAAGCTTCCTCCATGGTGACCTCCAACCGGCGGCTATCACCCCTTCCTCCTCCTTCCACAACCTTGTGACACTTGTCTCCTCCTCCACCACATCTTCACTCCTTCCTCCTCCTCCCTTGGATCAAAACCATCTTAGCCCTCCAATTCCCTTCACTTTGGCTATAAATACCAATGCCAAACTCATTTGTAAATCATCCCACAATCAACATTTCACTTATCTCTCTAGAAAGTTTGGCATTTGTAAGTTTGGTTTTTGAAATAATACTCCTGTTGGTTCTTGAGTATTATAACAGTTTTAGAGAATACTCCTGTTGGTTCTTGAATATTCAGTAGGAATTAGGAATACTCCTGTTGGTTCTTGAGTATTCCACCCCCTCTCTCTTCTTACTGTCTTTCAAAAACCCCCGAGTATTTAGCTATGATATCCTCCTCCATGGATAATCGTAGCTAAACTCTTTATTCGGTTGAAGGGGCGTACTTGTATTATAAAATGTTTTAGACTATTTTAGTGCTTTTTCTCTGTATTCAAAACTTGTTCTATGTGCCATATATTAGATCAGAATTTCCAAGGTTGAGTGGATGCTTGAAATGGCAAAGCTCTTCCGTGGAAGTTCGTGAACATACTCGGGTAAGTGGATGCTCGAAATGGCAAAGCTTATCTGAGGAGTTCGATCTCTCTCAAACACCATTTGGATAAATCGGAAAAGACAATCCAAATGGATGCACATAGGCTAGTATACCTTGAAATGGGGTGCTAGTCTGAGTAGAACAAGGGCTTTACGTTTTTTGCAAAAGATTAGACAGTGTTGCAAGTCGAGTGCTTGAAATTGCCTTGATTCACTTTCGAACACTTTTGCAAAAGACTAGACAGTGTGGCAAATCGAGCGCTTGAAATGGCCTTGATGCACGTTTGAATACTTAGAAGGATTACTAAAATGATAAAACAGGCTATGATGCAATGCCCCTGAAACCGAATGATTCCCTTGACTTACAAAACCACCTTGTATTTATTTTTCTAGTATAACTGCCTTAATCAACTGCACTCACCTTCCGGAGGACTTGCAAATCACGCATCACCCACTGTAAGTCTTTCTTTTTACTTTTCAGTATTTATTTTTCTGTAATTTACTTTTCCGCACTCAAAACCAAAAACAACCAAAAAAGTCACTTAGTCATAACCGCTAAAATCTCAATCAACCTTAAAAAATGCTCTCTCGCTGTACAAATCCCTTAAAGAACAACGTATCCCCCTAATTCCCTTGGGTTCGACCCCTACTTACCACTTGCTACCCAGTAGTAAAGTCGCGAGTAGCGGACTTATAAATTTATTCTTGACGTTTGCACACGACGACTGTGCGTCCGTCAAAATTGGCACCGTTGCCGGGGAATTAGCCGTCGGATAAGTTCTTTGAATCGATACGCGCTTCAAAACAACCATGTCTCGCGAAGGAAGCCACCATGACTATCAGGATGATGACGAGATAAACCTGTACGATCGAATTGATGAGGTGCCACTTCCATTTGTGGACGATCCGGAACAACTCATCAGAAATAGAAGAGCTCGTGATAGGGAGGCAATCAGAAGAAACCAAGAACCACCCGAGCACCGGAATGCAGCTGGTCCAGTACAACCCCCTAGATATCCACCACCCCCTCAACCTCGACAAGTGCCGAGACGAGAACCCGCTTTCAATAACTACTACGGGGATAACAACAACTACCGTGCACCCACTATGGGAGAACTCAATGCCCCAGATTTCGAAACGCAGCCATGGTGCATATGCCAAAGCCCTGAACTAGAAAACATTATCGTCGACATGTCCGTAGTCCACAATTTTCTGAAGTTCTCAGGAACTAATGAAGAATCTGCAACAACTCATCTCCAACGCTTACATGGCATTTGCCAAAATCTAAAGCCCAGTCGAGTGAATATAGACGACTTCAAGTTAAAGGCGTTCTATTTTTCCCTCATTGACTCGGCAAACGACTGGTTCCTTTCATTGCCTTCCGATAGCATCAGAACATGGGCTCAGATGCAAAAGAAATTCTTGGACAAATATTACCCGACAGGATGGGCGATGCAAGTACGGAGGCAACTACAAGACATCAAGCAAGGACCTAACGAAACCATGTACGATTACCTGGAAAAGTTCAACCGCCTGGAGAGAAGCTGCTGTACCCTTGGACTGCCTGAGAAACTCGTAGTCGAGTATCTCAATGATGGATTAAGACCCTTAGACAAAATGCTTCTGGATGCCTCAGCTGGAGGATCCATGATGAATCTGTCATTAAGTGGCATAAGGAATCTCATCACCAACGTTGCTGAAAATGCCCGATTTAGAGAAGAGACGACTCGTCGGGAAGAATTTTCCCGAACAAGGAATGTGGCAAAAGCTGAACCACCAATGAGCTCTATGCCAGAAGAGATGAAACAATTGAAGGAGATGATGATTCAGTTCCTACGAAGACAACCAGTTCCAGTTAAGCCTTGCAAATTTTGTGGCTCTACAGACCACAAAACTGACGCATGTCCGACATTAATAGAAGAGGAACCGGCAGAAGTGAATGCAGTGGGAGGATACCAAGGATACAACAACAATAGCAATGACAGAGCCAGACAAAACCGACAGTATGGTCCAGCAACCAACCCGAACTGGCGTAACAACAACTATCTTCAGAAGCAAGCACAACCAGCTGTCCCTCAACTAGCTCAGTCATACTACCAACCTCCCCACCGACATTATAACCAGAACGCTCCATCGGCAGGACAATATCAGCAAAGAGGACCAAATCAGTACCAAGCCGGCCCGAACAATCAGCAAGAACCAAGCAAGTCGCTCGATGACACGATGAAGGGGCTCGCAGGAAACATTAATCAATTGGATACTTCGCTACACCAATACCAGGCGAAAACTGACGGGGCAATTTCAGAACTAACCAAACAAATGTCCCAGCTCGCCACGGTAATGTCAACACTCACTAATGAACCTGGCAGACTCCCTTCACAAACCATCCAAAATCCAAAAGCGAATCTTAGCATGATAAAAAGGTCAAACGAAAAGGCGACACTAGGAGAAGTTGCACGATCCCCAACTTACAAACTTACGAACAAGCACTTCGCCCGGTGGCGTTGACCTGATTAGAATCAAGAGGAAGACCGACCCAATGATGGCAAAACATGGGTTACAGATGCTGACAATGGACGGTACGCATTCACCGTTTGTATAACACCACCACCGATCATACACCCTGACATACCATCATCTGGATGGGATGACAGTAACAATTTAAGGTGGGACTCCCCAACTAATATTTATGCTTCGAAGCAAAATATTAAGGGATCCGATTATACAAATCCTAAGCCAAGGAATGGGCAGAATGGCCCGATAATAGAAAGAGCCCTCACTTCAGATCATGAGCCACAACCGGAAAGATATAAAGACCCAGGGGCCTTCACAGTCACCTGCGGTATTGGTGAAGCACAGATTCATAAGTGCTTAGTCGATCTTGGAGCTGCTGTCAACGCCATGCCTTCCTCCTTATACTACCTATTAGGACTTGGTCCCTTAAAACCATCTAGGACTAATATCGAGCTAGGAGATAAATCGTGCATCCATCCAGCTGGAGTACTGAAAGATGTGATACTCCATGTAGGCGAGCTAGTCGTTGCTGCAGACTTCTATGTGATACAAACGGAAGAGACCAGCGAAGACGAACCTCCTACAATAATCTTGGGATGACCATTCCTCTACGCTACAAAAGCAAGGATTGATATGGGCAAGGGCTCATTATCGCTTCAGTTCGGCGGCAAAATTGCAAATTTCTCCATTGATAATAGCCGCACGAATACAAAGAAACCGCCAGACATTATACCTATCCCAGATTGCGGTACACAGATTTCTGACCTGCCAAAAGAGACCGAAAGAATAACAAGACCAGCAGCTATGGTCAAAGGTCCCTCGCCTTCTCAGAAACAATGGAAAGAAAAAACACCAAAACCATGGAGTTCTAACCCAAGCAAGAAATCAGGAAAAGGCAAGGCAAGAAGCAACACAGGAATAGTGGCGAAATACGACCTGAGCCACCCATGGGATCAAAACCAGTGATCCAGGAACGAGGTACTGTCGAGCCAACGACGTTAAACAAAGGCACTGGTCGGGAGGTAACCCGACACTATCTTATTTTCTGTCTTTTATTTTCTGTCATTTAGTTTTTTCCAATAAGTCACTCTCACCCACTTGATGCATAGAAGAAATGACTATTCAAGAATCGGTTTTTGGAGCAAGACCGGATCAGCCAGGCAGCTTCCGTGAGTTACCGGGCCTGCACTGAGAGTTCAAGGCCCCAGCCGAACTCCCTCGATTATCCAGCCTCATGCCATGTCGTTCACTCGACACTTTAAAGGGAGTTCTGTTCTTCCCTTTTCCTTAATGTCATTTCCTTCTCATAATATCTGCTTGCATGGCTTTTGAACTAAGTCTTGCTGAAAGGCACGCCTACGTTCAAAAGTGTGGGGTGAGAACCACCTGTGTACATAACATGTTTTTCTTTTCCTTTTTTAAAATTATCTTTTTGAAAATATGAACTTAAGAATGTGAAAAAGATAGATCATAATTCATGCATTAACCTTGTGAAAATTCAACTGTTTAAAAACTTAGAATGTAACTTCTCATTTGTCCCTTTGTGCTGAGATAAACTAGGGATGTGGAGTTGACATAAACTGCCCTAGAGAGGCTTGGCAAGCAATCGAAGGATCGAATCAAACTATATGGTTTTCGAAGTCAGTGGAGGCTGCACTTCGGGTTTCAGTGAAGATTGAAGTCATCTCCGCCATGCAGTGTTTATGCAAAAAGAAAAAAGGCGAGGACGGGAATCAGACCGTCCTCTCTCTAGTCAAAGTAGCCGAGAAAATAGATGAGCGACCCTCATCTTGACCCGCGCGAAACGGCAAGGATGAGAGGAGCGGGGATGTATTTCCATAGGCTTGCGGGCGATGATTGGACCTCCCAAAAAGGCTTGAGAAAATGGACTAGCAAGTCACAAAGACGCAAAAAGCTCAAAGAAGCAAATCAAGAGGCCAAAGGCCCAAAATTGTGAAGGTTTTAACCAAACAAAAAGTGAAGTACTCAAAGAGTCAAATCAAAGGCCAAAGGCCGATTCACTACAAAAGCTGTCCCTCGCCAAAAGAAAATCAAAGTACTCAAACCATTGAAACCCGAACCGAATCACGTGCTAGAGAAAGCTACAAGGAAACCATATAGTACGAGACGATTCCAAGATTGCAGTCCAGGAGCCTAAAAATGGCTATCTCCCGAAACATCCAGAATAATTTGCATCTCAGCACAAAGGTACACGTATCAAGTTTCTTCTATTTATTTACACAGTTCAATTTGGTAATAACTAAGTAATGTATGAATTAGGATAAATCAAGTCCCACAGTCTAATTTTCATATTTTAAAACCAAACTTAATGTGCCGCCCTTTAATAGCATTGTTCGGGACGAACAACTAAAAGTGTGGGGTGATCTGATGGACCATAATTATACGAATCAAAAACACAGTAAAAACCACTAAATTAGACTGTTGGTCTATTTAACTTTTGCTTGTTAGTTCCGATATATTTCTACAGGGTATTTTGGACTCTAGAGAGAAAAAACGCTAAGGAGAGGATTTTATGCTGAAAAGATATTACGAGTCAGTCCAAGGTCACGATCAGACGCTGAATGCAGAAATCTCAAGATCCTGACATGGAATCACTCAAAACAAATCCAACCGAGGAACAACCAAAGTCAGACCGGAGCGAAATTGGACTGATAGTTTTGTAAAAACTACACAAAACTCACACAAAACTCATCCTTATCCTCCATGACCGGCGGCTTTGGGGAGGAGGTGGCCAAAGCCACCAAGCTTCCTCCATGGTGACCTCCAACCGGCGGCTACCACCCCTTCCTCCTCCTTCCACAACCTTGTGACACTTGTCTCCTCCTCCACCACATATTCACTCCTTCCTCCTCCTCCCTTGGATCAGAACCATCTTAGCCCTCCATTTCCCTTCACTTTGGCTATAAATACCAATGCCAAACTCATTTGTAAATCATCCCACAATCAACATTTCACTTATCTCTCTAGAAAGTTTGGCATTTGTAAGTTTGGTTTTTGAAATAATACTCCTGTTGGTTCTTGAGTATTATAAAAGTTTTAGAGAATACTCCTGTTGGTTCTTGAGTATTCAGTAGGAATTAGGAATACTCCTGTTGGTTCTTGAGTATTCCACCCCCTCTCTCTTCTTACTGTCTTTCAAAAACCCCCGAGTATTTAGCTATGATATCCTCCTCCATGGATAATCGTAGCTAAACTCTTTATTCGGTTGAAGGGGCGTACTTGTATTATAAAATGTTTTAGACTATTTTAGTGCTTTTTCTCTGTATTCAAAACTTGTTCTATGTGCCATATATTAGATCAGAATTTCCAAGGTTGAGTGGATGCTTGAAATGGAAAAGCTCTTCCGTGGAAGTTCGTGAACATACTCGGGTAAGTGGATGCTTGAAATGGCAAAGCTTATCTGAGGAGTTCAATCTCTCTCAAACACCATTTGGATAAATCGGAAAAGACAATCCAAATGGATGCACATAGGCTAGTATACCTTGAAATGGGGTGCTAGTCTGAGTAGAACAAGGGCTTTACGTTTTTTGCAAAAGATTAGACAGTGTTGCAAGTCGAGTGCTTGAAATGGCCTTGATTCACTTTCGAATACTTTTGCAAAAGACTAGACAGTGTGGCAAATCGAGCGCTTGAAATGGCCTTGATGCACGTTTGAATACTTAGAAGGATTACTAAAATGATAAAACAGGCTATGATGCAATGCCCCTGAAACCGAATGCTTCCCTTGACTTACAAAACCACCTTGTATTTATTTTTCTAGTATAACTGCCTTGATCAACTGCACTCACCTTCTGGAGGACTCGCAAATCACGCATCACCCACTGTAAGTCTTTCTTTTTACTTTTCAGTATTTATTTTTCTGTAATTTACTTTTCCGCACTCAAAACCAAAAACAACCAAAAAAGTCACTTAGTCATAACCGCTAAAATCTCAATCAACCTTAAAACACGCTCCCTCGCTGTACTAATCCCTTAAAGAACAACGTACCCCCCTTATTCCCTTGGGTTCGACCCCTACTTACCACTTGCTACCCAGTAGTAAAGTCGCGAGTAGCGGACTTATAAATTTATTCTTGACGTTTGCACACGACGACTGTGCGTCTGTCAAGTAACAAAATCAAATATTTGAACCATCTTTCCATAATTTAATTCATAAGATTTTATTTGAATTATTTACTAACATTCGAAATTCAGGAATATACCATGCAACTATACTATTATTTGCCACCGGCTGCAGATGATGAAGTAGACAATTATTCCACCGACTGTCGATTTCAGCATGACATGTGGTCTAACTTGGGCAGAAACATTGTTAGAGTACACATCGACGATGAAGTGTTCGGTGACGACTACACTTCCACAGTGGGCGGAGATGACGTCAGTGATATATATGCAGTAAAACCGTTGTCGAACTCACATTGCGATTTATATATATGGTAATATTCTTGTATTTAGTTGTTCATCATTTGCTGCAGAAGGTCTAACTATACCCGTTTTTCATTTTGTAGTTTTTTATACAATCAGATGATTGATTCAGAGGTTCGGTTTGGGTTCTTCAATCCCACAACCATGAGCCCGTCCAATCCCATAAATGAGAGGTTGGCGGCGTTTGTAGAAAGACTTAATATGACAGACAAAGATCACAATTATTGCTACTTTCTGCCTTATATAAATGCTGCCGAGTAAGTAATAAGTTACTTGTAATATATTACTATATTTTGAAATATGGGTGTATAAATTTAGTTTGTTGATGTAGGTTCCACTGGATGTTGTGCGTTATCTTCCCCAAACAAGGTGTAGTACATTGGTTTAACTCATCAAAATACGCCACGTTATACACAACGATGCAAAAGCTTTAGTGGACTTGTAAGTTTCGAAGTTACTGTTGTTTTGTAACTTGTATTGACAGTCACTAATTACATATTGTTATTTATTTTAGGGGATTGCAACGATACTATCAAGGATGTAACCCGAGGATTACTCGTCGAATCGAGTGGAAGATAGTGACAGTATTCATAGACGAAACTTTCCTTTAATATTCGTGTACTTTTCATTAATAAAGTGTTAAATGAGATAATTTATCGTGCAGTGTCCGAAACAACCCGAGGAAAGTAATTTATGTGGTTATTATGTTCTGAGATTTATGCGGGACATAATTGAATTTGTTCGTGCTAATAACGGGGCATATGTGGAAGACTTTGACTAAGTAAGCATGCTAGCCTCGTCCTACTCTATTAGAATGGTGACAAATGTAGAGAAATAATCTCAACATTGTGTGTCCACTCAATCAACATAAACTTGTCTGTTTCCCATACACATTCAAGGGTGATCATTTTCTTGCGTTTTGGGTAGGATATTCTAAAAACCCGCACCATTTGACATTACAACAGCCTCTATAAATTGCATACATGGGGTAAAGACAACTTGGTCAGTGAAACAAAAGAAGTGGAGATGTTAATTAATTGTATGTAACTAAATGTACAATCTCTACACTTGCAAAGTTGATCTTTTTGTTCTAAATCCATGTTCTAGGTTTGTTCAATTGTTCTAAATCAATGTTCTAGGTTTGCATTCTAAATCCATGTTCCAATGCATGTTCTAGGTTTGTTCTAAATACATGTTCTAGGTATGTTCTAAATCCATTTTTTGTATGTATTCATGTAATCGTCTTCTTATTTGTTCTAGGTTTTTCCTAATGGGAGAGAAGCATATGAGAGATGGGAAAGATACAAGACGTGCGAGATGAGATCGCCGCCTACTTGTACAACTACTTGTTTGAACATAGTGTTTACATGTGAAGTGTTTATGTGATGTTGTATAAATCAGTGTATGAATAGTTGTGCATAATGACTTGTATGAATGTTTGTATTTTGAGTGAAATGCAAGTATTTTGAAGTTTGGAAATGTGTAACAGCAGGGTATTAAATTTTATTTAGAATTTGTAATCAATTTTTTAGGTGGATTTGAGCTATAAAACAACCCAAATCTGTCACATTTTTTTCATATTATACGCAATGGTTATTTGGTAGAACCGTTGCGTAATGTCATGACATTATGCAACGGTTCGTTGCCCAAAACCGTTGCGTAATGTCATAACATTATGCAACGGTTTTCTTTGAACCGTTGTATAATGTCATGACATTACGCAACGGTTTTCATTGAACCGTTGCTTAATGTCATGACATTATACAACGGTAGCTTATGCAACGGATGAGGAACCGTTGCATAATGTGATGTTCGTAGTAGTGTAAACTTTATGTATAGAATGGGAGTATTCGAAACTCATTGAAGGACTTATTCTTGTGAGATGTTGCAAGTATAGTTGAGATACGTATTGAAAAAGTTTAATGAGTAGACATGTCTTACATATGATGTAGGATGTGCGCAAAATGGGTAATTGTATAGCACTACAGTCTTGATAAAATGATCAAGAGGTCGATGGTTCAAAACCTCCCTGGATGCACCTTATGACATGAGTTTGGAGGGTGTCTATTCCTAATCCATCATAATGGAATTAATTTGAGGGTTAACTAGAAAATTATTATTTGAGTTGTTAAACAATGTATGCAAATTCATCCAAAAGTAACTAAATGGAAAATTAAAAAGTATGATACCTAATTTAGAACCAGAGACGAATCTAGGGGGTTCCGCGACCCCTCTCACAATTGAGTTTTTTTTAATAAAAAATTTGATCAAATATCTATTTTCGGTCACTTTTTTGTGAGCTTAACCTCTGAATTTCATCTTGGAGTAAACATAAAAGTTATTGAATATTGAATTAGCTTTCTACCCATATAAAGAACATCTTAAACAGACACCGGATGACGCCTCTACGAGTTTCCGAAGGTTGGCTCAGACCCCTCGATTTCGGCTAATTTCGATCGATCATCCATCTTTGGACAATGTTTTTATTTGCTTAACCTCCGAATTTCATTTTTAGTTAAACATGAAAGTTATAGAACATTCAATTAGCTTTGATCCATATGTAGATCATCTTCAATGGACACCGGATGACGTCTTTATGAGCTTCAAAAGGTTGGCTGATCATTAGCGGACCTTGTTGTTCGAAAAAAATTCACCGGATCATTAACGCACCTTTTTTTTCAGATCCGACTTATATCTTTGTTGTTTGAAAAACAATTTTGGGACCCCCCTCCGACGAAGCTCTGGATCCTCCATTGTTTAGAATCATATGGCAATTCAGAAAATATTTTGTAATTAACCTTATAAGTAATACATGATTGCTCGATAAAACATAAAGAGCTATATGAACCGTCGAAAAAAGATATGGTGCAATCAGCATATTTTTGTAAAAAAGTTACAAATCAATGACAGTATTTGATTTGGTCATTTGGAAGGATGAGATTAAATCTCGTCGTATGAATGATTTTTCGATGACAAATTATAAATTACTTTTGATGAACTATGTCGTACTTTTTGTTTCTCGGAAACAAATTATAATCCACTTTTCACGAATTTTACAGTTTGCACCAAAAATATTATTTGTACCTGATCTTTTCCCACGAACCGTGTATTAAAACAATGTGTGCCCTTATATTTTTTAGGGAAAAGAACAATTTCAATATCAGAACTACCGCCCTGTTTCACCATAAGTACCGAACTATGGATTTTTTTCAAATTAAGTAATCTGGGGTCAAATTATAATTAAAAAACTTAATGATACAAACATCGTTAATCTTTTAACGATTTAATTTAATTTTTAACATAACGCAGCCTAGGTGAAATTTTCTAAACCGCAATCCGATGACCGATGACGCGAACGGTGAGGAAGACGCAATGACGCAGCCCGAATCCAAAGGACTTCATATCGAAAATGTTGAGGAGCCCAACTTATGCGTGATTGCACAAATGACGCAGACATATAAGCATCAGGAATTGCAGCCTAAAAGAGGTCATGATATTGATAGGGACAAGCATGCAGAGGGAATTGAGGGTTCAGGTAAGTCCGTGACTCAATGTGTATCATCGGTGGATGGAGGGGATTTTATTGGAAGTGAAGGTTATAAAGTGAAAACGTGTCATATTGAAAGGGTCGATATGGACATAGTTGTTGATGTGGATAAAGAGTAGAATAAAGGTCATGATATGGATAAGATCATCGATGGACAACTGCCGAAAGAATTACCGATTGAAGTGTTTGGTAATTCAAGACATTATCATATATGTGACATAGATACAAATCAGATTAATGAGGAGACAGTAAGGTTGAAAAATGCATCGAAGCATCTTATATATGAAGGGGTTGTTGTTGCGGATAAAGATTATATAAAGATTACAGACATGTCATTAGACAAAAATTGATTTATTCCGTCAAGATGAGAACGATATGAATCAAATGAGAAAGTAGTTAGAGGACTCTTTGAATGAGTTGGCTGGCGATGTACTAAATAGTGAGGTTAATAATGCATTGGAAGAGAAGGAGTTTGCATTAGATGTATTTCGGCTTCCTGCTAGTGGTTCTAGTGATGATGAACAA
The DNA here is from genome assembly GCA_033675215.1 of Rhodiola kirilowii. Lineage (NCBI taxonomy): Eukaryota > Viridiplantae > Streptophyta > Magnoliopsida > Saxifragales > Crassulaceae > Rhodiola > Rhodiola kirilowii. The sequence goes on from CM066200.1 coordinate 28,376,404, forward strand.
TCACTTCTTTCAAATATATATCCATATTCCAATGAGACTACTAGATTTTGTAAGGATATTGAGTTGATAACATGCCTATAGTTCAGAAACAAACAAGTCTTCAATAAAGTATTGAGATAATATGTCGTGATGAAGGATTCGACTTTTACTAGGTAACTAATGGTTTAGAAAAGGTGGCTGCATTATAGAAATCAAGAATGTCCTTGGAGGGTTTTTGCTTCGTGGTACAAAGATGGACATAAAAATAAAAGTTTTATGATCAAGACATTGGTGCCTCATCTCAAATATTGTCCAAACGTATTTGACAATTCTAAAGCCACTGCTAAGTTTTTAACATAGACTTGGATGCTTTCAGAAAAAATACCAAATGGAATGATGAGGCTTTCCATGAACATGTGAGGGAGGATTTAAAAGTGAATGTGCACCGTATGAAGTGTTTTAGAGTTAGACATCAAGCTCTGCAAATTTTAGAGGGGGGAGTCGGTAATATTGTGCTACCATCTTAAAATGGAATCCTAGTTCAACAGTTTTGTTAAAAACTAATGATGGTATGTTGCAAAGAGTTCACATTTGTTTAGATGCGTGCAAAAGAAGGTTCTTAGCTAAATGTAGACCAATAATCAGTTTAGACTCTTGTCATATGAAGGGCACTATAGTGGGGAATTCATTCGGCTGTTGGTCGAGAATCGAGATGGTAATGATAATATGTTTCCTATTGCTTGGGCTATTTGTGAGGCTGAGACAAAAGACACTTGGACTTGGGTTATAGAAAGTCTTTTATTAGATATTGGGATGCCAAAGGAATAATGGATGGTGCTTCATTTCTGATCAACAAAAGATAAAGTAAACAAGAAAAAATTTCTATCATTTTGAATGTGAAGCATTGAGATGTGCAGTTAGTATGTTCTCATTATTTGAGATGTGTTGTTTGAAGCATCTAATTTGATTATTATGTGCATGTTTAGAACTAAGTTTTATTTGCATATCAGATGATTTTGATTTCTACATCAGATCAGATTGCTTCTTATGTCTTTGTCTCATTTGATGTTCAGGTCCATGCTCGTGTAATATGTGAGACTTAAATGGCATTCCTTGTGTCCATGCTTGTGCTGCAGCTTTTCATATAAAAAGAAATTTCGATGATTATATTCATCATTCGTATAAGAAGGAAACTTATATGAAAATATATGATGCTGTTATAATGCCTATTCCCAGACCAAATGAGTGGCCAGAGGCCTATGGAGATATTGTGTTACCCCTGTATTTAGGAGATAACAAGGCAGGCCTCGAAAAAAAGAATTAGGCCAGTTGAAGAACCTCGGAACCCACACAGGATAAGAAAAATAGGAACTCAAATCAAATGCTTCATATGTCGTAATACTGGAAATAATTCTAGAAGATCAACATCACAAGTTGTTGATTCAAAGGTAGCTGCTAGTGGAATCAAGGATAAACAAAGGGCTGCAAGAAATCGAAAAAAGAAAAAGGAACAATCACAATCACATGACACACGGCCTACAAACCCGAAGGTGATTCTTATTATACATATATCATATTTCATCATGTTATTGATATATATGAAATCGCTACGCGTGAGATGAGCTCAACTGTGCCAGCAAGATGTAGCACACACTGTGGTACAGTTGCTTGCACAGACTAAGATAATCGAAATGAAATGCAGAACAGTAAAAGACACAAAGCACTTGGTGACTGATGAGCCGTATTTATACGACTCATCGAGTCATTAAATCCCACCAATTTCTGCACTTAATTATGCAAACAGTTACTTTTTAGTGTTGTTTTGCATTTCAGGTGATTTGGAAGCTCTAGGAGGAAACGTGCATAAAAGACGGCATTTTATGCCAAAAACATCACAATGGCAGATTGACCTTTGGAGCTTCGCCGGAGGACTGGGAATGCACTGATGATCAGAAAAATACAAGACACATGCCGTTGCGTAGGTGACTCAATTCCCTACAACTCTCTAGTTCACACCGAGAGCATCCGAGGTCGTTTGGAAGGTCAAATCGAGAGCCGAAGTCAAAACAGATGTGCAGAATGGATGAACAGTGTTTTTCGGCTCGTGAACAGTAACTCCGGCGGTGAACAGTACTCCGGCGGTGAACAGTGATTTTCGGGAAATTTCCCAATTTCATCCTAGGCGGTTTAGAAGCTCCTGGAAGGTTCTGGAAGTCCCTGGAAGGTTCTGGAAGTCACTGGAAGACTCTGGAAGACTTGCACAAGAAGTTAACTTAGAGATCAAGCAAAGTCGGATTTGGAAACTTTTCCTAATTTGTCTTTTGGGCCACCGATTTGACCTAGTCCAAGAGGGAATTTCGTGCCCTACTCCACCCTATAAATAGAGGAGCTCATAAGCCTTTCAAATCGTCCCAAAACGTGGAGAGTTCCTCTCTCCACAAATTTCCTCCCTCTCGGCCGAAACCCTAGCTTTGCTCCGCCTCTTCCTCCACCGTTGCTCAGCCATAGCGCCACCGTGCACTGCCCTTGCTCAGCCATTACTCAGCCCTCACGGCCCGGTCTACAGTCTTCCTCGGTTTTAGTGAAGTTGTCTTCGTTCTTTTACTTATTGCATTGTTCTTCATGACCATGTGTAACTAAAACCCTTATTCGGGTTAGGGTTAAATAATTGTGACTTATGTTTTTGAGATTTGAATCTTAATGCGTGTTTCGTTATTCGATTAAACCTTTTGTGCTCATTATTTGGATTGAATTGTGAAGTTAAGTGGAGGCTTGGAATGGCAAAGCTTAACTGATCAATTCAACGCCCCTATTTACTATTTGTTGATACTAGAGAGCTATTAACAAGTAGTGCACTAATTCGATATATCTTGGAATGGAGTATTGAATTATTAGGTTTAAAAGAATTAGAAACATGATGTTTAGAAATCAATGATAAAACCAAGTCACAATTGAATAATACCCTAACCTGAATATCTCTCTCTGATATTTATAACCTTGTTATTTTCGTGATTTACAGTTGTTTCCTAATCCATTACTTTCACCCAATTTTCTTGTTTTTTCTCTCTTTAAGAACAAAGTAGTAACCACTCTAGCTCCCTTGGGTTCGACCCTTGCTTGCCACTACACTAGTTTCTTGCAAGGAAAATATAAATTTAAATTTGCAGGTCAAACGACGCCTGTCAAATTTTGGCGCCGTTGCCGGGGAGTACTATCCACCACCCTCCCTACGAGAAGTCCGAGAAAAGATCATGCACCTTGAGCAATCCCGGGATGAAACTTTGGATGAGTACTTACGGTACTTTGATTCCCTTGTGATAAGCTGCCCGCACCATGGATTCACAGACTTATATCTTCTTCAAAGGTTTCTCGCTGGGATGTTACCACATGAGTGGAGTTGGCTCAATGAGGAGGCCGGAGGCTCGATCTATGAATTGACCATGAGTGCTACTTGGGACTTGATAGCTGATTTGGCCGAGAGATCTAGACCAATACAAGAGCAGACCAAGTCACTTGAAGATATGCTGAAAGAGATGGCAGACATGATGGAGAAATCTCAGGCCGAAATAGAGAAAAATTCGGTCGAGTTATCAAAAGCATTGTCCGACATGGAACGGGCCACGTCCGAGAGGATAAGAAGACAAAGGGTTATTGAAGATGTCGGTACAAAAATAGAGGAGGACGTGGAAGAGGCTCTAATAGAGCCTATCTCGGAGCCCATAGAACCGGCAGAAGATGAGGACCAATGGTTGAAGGAAGAAGAGCTCAATTCGGACTACCCCGAGTATTTGGAAGAAGGCAGCCCGCTGGCACCTAAAGAAGAGCCGACCGAGCCATTCGAATCAGACCTCAGTATCAAGCTGCCCGAGACATGCTCAGACCTCATTACGGATCTGCCTGAGGAAGAACCGGTCATCACTATCAAAGCAGCAGAGGAAATCAAGGTCACATCCATCGAAGATCCTACCTCAGTAAAGGGCGCGGACGCCTCTACGATTCGTGCACGGACGTATGAGGAATTACCAATAAATCAGGAGACGTCCGCGGGAATCACTGACTCAGGTAAGGACCCAGGAATCCTCGTACTCACCCGTGATATTGACTCTTATATTTTGCAGACGGGAGATGCTAGGGATGATGATCCTCCACCATTTATTCTTGAACAACCGCTCATCCGTGCCAAAAAGAGGAGGGTTGACATGGGAACATACTTAATGTCGCTTGATGGCAAGAAACTGAACTTCCATGCCGACCACTCATACATGAAGAAACGACCAAGACAAGGCGCGTTTGGATGGAAACCAGGATGGAGGAACACTAGAGTACGACTCAATGGACCAGTGACTATGATAAAGGTGGCCTCACCAGCTCAGAAGGATGTAAAGGCGAATCCGCCTGATCTTTGGAAGGTAGAGCCGAATGGATAGCTAGAGGAGCAGTATGGACGAACAGAAGGAAAGGCCGAGAACAAATATGACCTCACACGCCCATGGGATCCTAACTTGTGATCCCTACAGGAGGTACTGTCGAGCCAACGACGTTAAACAAAGGCGCTCGCAGGGAGGCAGCCCTGCACGGTTTGCACGTTTTTTTTTTACATTTCAGTTTATTTATTTACTATGTTTATTTATGAGTCATTATTGTCACATTGTACTTGGGAAAGAAAATGATCTTCATGCAGGGACAGAGGCGAACGTATCAGAGATGTTAGCGACAGACTGTATCTAGCATGAGTAGTTCACACCTCGAATAAGTTGTGTCGAGAAACATGAGCGTTTAAAGATTCTGTCACAAAGACTTACGAGTCTAAGGAGGTTGGGTTTTAAGCAAGACCGCTGTGACTCCTCCAACCTCCTGGGAATCTTTTATTCGTCTTAATGTCATTGACGCAGACCTTTCGGTGTGCAACAAACTCACGCTGCGATGCAAGCTCCAATGGTGCTCTTCGAGGACTCACAGGAGAATTATCAGCCATCTCTCATTGTCACGCACGCACGAGGGAAGTGCCTGTCCTTACTCTATTCTTATTTCCCTTTGTTTTATTGCATGCATTGTGTGTCTTGATTTAAGTCGTACCGTGAGGACACGGCTTATTTCAAAAGTGTGGGGTGGGAGAGTCAGTATCGAGTCAGCACGTTTATTTCCTGCACCCTGCACAGAGTCAGCACGTTTCGGGTCAATTTTTAAAATTTTGTACATGATACTTCACTATTTCCTAGACTTGCAGTATTGGATAATGATTAGGTGAAATAGATAGAGCCGATTACATGCATGTCTTTGGTGAAAATTGATTTGTGCGACTAACATGTGATCTTAAAATCTTTGCGTGCCTTTGTTAGTTGAGATAAACAGGGATGTGGAGTTGATAGAAATGCCCTAGAGAGACTTGACAGATCATTCAAAGACCGAACTCAAGGTGTATGGTTATGTGGAGCTCGTGGAGGCTAGCACTTCGAGGCAACATAGTACGAGTCTGCTCCGCCACTGCGGTACCCTTTGCGGTTGGTCGGGACGGGAATACTTCACACCGTCCAAGCTCTAGTCCAAGTAGCCGGGAAAATAGGCAAGCGACCCTTGACTTGACCCGTGTCAAAAGGTCGAGGATGAGTGAGAGCAGGAAGGTTTCTAATCCAAGTAACCGGGAAAATAGACGAGCGACCCTCAGCTTGACTCGCGTCAAAAGGAGAAGGAACCACGGTTCAAGCAAGTCACAATCCGCACTTCAAGGCAACAAATCCACCACCATTGTGATAGTCCACACGTTTCTCATGTGAAAGCATCATTGAAATCCCAAATCAGATGACACTATAGCTGGCCAAAAAAAAACACTGAACACTTTGAAGCTCGAATCAATCACGTGCAAGAAAAAGCGGCAAAGCATAACCATATTCCAGCGAGTTCGAGTCCGAGAATGAGGGTTCATGGGTCTAAAAAGGGCTATCTCCCGATACATCCGAATTGGTTTGCATCTCGACCCAAAGGTAACACGTATCATTAACCCCATGTTTTTCGCACGATGATATTAGTAGCAAGCATGCATAACTGGCGAGATCTATAATAGCTTAATTCATGTCCATGTAGCTCGTCTAGGATGACCGAAGCATTGTGATGTTTACATTAGTCGTTCCTCTTATGACCTAGTTCTTGTTCGGGACGAACAAGTTTAAGTGTGGGGTGGTTTGATGAGCCGTATTTATACGACTCATTGAGTCATTAATTCCCACCATTTCATTCACTTTATTATGCGAACAGTTACTTTTTAGTGTTGTTTCGTATTTCAGGTGATTTGGAAGCTCTAGGAGGAATCGTGCTTAAAAGACGGCTTTTGAAGCCAAAAACATCGCAGTGGAAGAACGGAGCCAAAAGAGAGCCGTGAACAGTGTTTTTCGGCTCGTGAACAGTAACTCCGGCGTGAACAGTAACTCCGCATGAATAGTAATTCCGGCGTGAATAGTAAATCCGGCGTGAACAGTGATTTTCGGGCCGTAAACAGTAACTTTGGGGAAAAATCCAAATTTCATGCTGAGTCCAAGCCCTAGCGTACAAGTCCATTCGTCCGGCCCAAAAACAATGTGAAATTAGGGCAAACTTACACCTAGGGTTTTGGAATCATCTAGAAGATTCAAGGTGGCTTGAAGATCAAGCAAGATTACTTTGGAAATATTTCCATAATAATCTTTGGTGCCTATTTTGGAAGTTTTAGGGTTTCTACAAACTCTATATAAGGAGGTGCATACTACACTAGAATTCATCCCTTCAACACATAACAAACCGTGTGCTCTCCTCCTTGGCCGTGCACCACCTTGCTCCGCCCAGCTCCTCCGCCGTCCGCCGTAGCTCAGCCCTCACGGCAGCAGCTCCTCCGTGCCCTAGTTGCTCCATTCTCGGTTGTTTTTAGTGAAGTTTCTTCCTTTATTACTTGCATTGTTTCACCATGATCATGTGTAACTAAACCTTCTATTCGGATTAGGGTTTATTATATTGTGACTATGTTTTTGAGACTTGGTTATTAATGCTATATTCTATGTTTTACTAATTCTCGTACATTAATTCCATGAAATATTGTTAGACTAGACGTATACTTTGTCGTGAAATCTAGTTGCGCATATTTCTACATTAGTCATCTATCTAATACTTTGTCGTTTAGATAGGTAGTACGACTAGGGCAATTAACACCTTTGTCGGGTTAATTAAACCTAGGGGAATTAGGTAGTGGCATAACACCTTTGTCGGGTTATTTGGGAAGTCACCTTTGTCGGGACAACCACACTTAAAACATTGAATTAGATATTTAGAAGTCCATGATAAAACAAGTCACAATCAAACCCTAATCTGAATATTTCCCCCTGATATTTACAACCCAGTTTATTTCGTGATTTACTGTTTTTGCACTAACAATTACTCTCATTCCAGTTTCTTGTCTTTCTCCATTACAGAACAAAGTAGTAGCTATCTAGCTCCCTTGGGTTCGACCCTTGCTTGCCATTGTGCTAACCCACAGTTCATTGCGAGGAAATTATAAATTGTTTTTGCGCAGGTACGACGACAAGCCTGTTCAGTGACCCAGTTCGGCTCAATGTAGCCTACGTCTGGGGGACTTCTCCCAAGTCCAAGGAACAATCCACTATCACAGTATATAGTACAGATTGACGTTTGAACAGCTTTCCAAACTACTGTTACAACTATACTACTCTCCAAGTGAATTGGGTGATCTAAGGTTCCCTTAGATCCAAAAGCTCCCGCCTTGCACGTCCAGACCTCCTCCCGAGGCTGATACAGTCGAACCTACCACAGCAGATTCTCCTGGCAGTGTTGGTCGTCTTTTGTGTGAGTCGAACTACGAGCACAGACTTGTACAATGCAGCGACGACACCACTTGAACTCTGAAAGAATTTTTGCGCAGCAACAAAGTATGAGTTCAAGTAAGTAAAGCAAGTTATTTACCAACGTGTGGCCTCAATCCTTCTACGGCAGCACGAAGACTCGTAGATTAGGTTGATGAATTCCGCTCTCATATTGATGGCTCTTCCACACGGTGTTTCTCAGGTGTTGCACAATCCCAATAATGAACCCTGGCCTCCTTTATATAGACCCGTGTGAATCTAGAAGATCAAAAATCCTAGATTTGATATTCTAAAACCCTAGATAAGATATGGATTAATTTAGTTGAGATTTAATCTTGATCTGCATATCTTTATCTCATAAGAACCGGTTTTGATGATGTGGCGGTTGAATAGATTTGATTGAGATCCATCTGTTCGAAAAACTAGGAGTTGTGCTGATTTTTCGCAACTGAATGATTGATCTTGCACAGCTTCTAGCACAGATCATTTTGCAAGCTTCTTGCACAGATTTGTATTTTGCCTAGATGGCACTTTTTACTCCAACAATATAGAATTAAGATCATATGAGAAGTTACATTTTTCATGAGAAATAAGAAGTTATTTCAGCCATTAGATCTCTATTAATTAACAGAAACATTTGCTCATAATCATTTCTTGATTACGTTTAAAGGTTAAGTTAGTAAAATGACTTTTTCATAACCGCAGTCCCCTTCCTCCCCAAACTCGACCCGCTTAACCTCCTTCCTCATCTCCGCCGACGCAACTCTCTTCCTCATCTCCCTCCCCAAACTGATGCAATGAATTGATGGTTCTAGTGCGATTAAATTTCTAATTGAGTATCATATGGAAATCCCATGGCTTGCGGTAATCTGATGTGTCGATGAAAACCCTAAATGGATTTTGGTTCAATATGATGATTGCCTTTTGCGCCGATAGCAATGAAGGATTCTAGCGGATTCTACATTCGAGAGATAAATTAAGCCCTATATTGGGTTTAGGGTTCAAAGATGATAGATGGGATGGTGGAGCTACGCCATGATGCTTCCTTGTCCAAATCTTTTGTTAACATTAGACACAGGCACACAACACGAGGAGCAGGCTGCGTTTTTTTGGCCAAATTATGTTGATCTTTAAATGGTTGAGTCGGGTCCTTTGACGCCTGGACATATAGTGGAGAATCAGTTCCGATTTAGTCACTCCCTCTATAAAATGCATTGTTTTGAACATATAATGCGTAGTGGAATCGCGCGTTGTAATTTAGTTAACGATATTTAAACTTCGTAGCTGTCAACATATAAGTCGTATCAGATCAAAATTTGTAACTTTTAGTTTAACATTCGTAGCTTCTTGCTTATAATGTGTAGCGTTCTGTTTAAAATTTGTAGCAGTCATAATGACTGTTACGAATTTTATTTGTAATTGTTACGCATTTTAGTGGTAAAGCACCTCAATTACAAATTACGAATTCTGATTTAAGAACTACGCATTTTAATCATAGTAACCGTTACGAATTTTAGTAGGAAAGTACCCTCAATTACTATTCATTAAGATTTTATAATTTTACGAATAAAAACTCTAAGCGCCTCGATCAAAACGGCTGATTTAACAATCTTCCAAAAACCATTTTTTCACAGTACACGTATCCTTATAATAAATAATCTCAGCTGCTTTCACAACACACCAAACAAACTCCTCTTCATATGAAATCCCTAACCAACCGGCATCCAATTAAGGATTATTGAAAATCCAATTTCGAACTCATCATAAATTCTTCATCAGCATGTATGAATCCACGACCCCCGAGGGATCCCTGAGAGATCTCACTCTCCTTAAAGCTACCAAAGCCCTCTCGAGAATTTGCTCATTGAATTAGTATCACTCTCCTTAAAGCTACCAAAGCCCTCGAGATCGGTACATCGACGCATCGCCTCCTTCCCTCCGCCATCTTCACAATCTTAGCTTCAATTTTCAAACACTTCCGACAAGCAGAGACACCCAGTTCAACCTGATCAATCACAATTCACAATCAAATAATTGGAAAAAAATGGAGATGATAATGCAGCAACATAAGTGTACCTCAAACATAAATCCAACCACCAGTAACAAATCTACAAAGCTCGATCAAATGATATCACAACCACATATGTCATCCAAAGTACAAAACAAGAGTGAAACAAAAAGTGGATTTTCTAAAAGCTCAACATAAATGGAATAAGGCATTTCTCAAACCAAACACTCACCATTTAGCAACTCAAGTAACACAACAGTACCAACAGACACTCCGGGACCAAGTTAAACACCACTTCCTTAAAACTCACAGAAACAAAAAACGAAAACAAGCTCACATTTTGCATCAGAAGTTCAATCAATCAGTCAATTTAGAGATGAAACTGACAAAACCCATCCCATTTCAATGCCCTAAAATAGCTACCAATTATGCATCTTATACTACGAATTTTAAGAATTCAGTTTTGAGACTACGAATGATACATGACATGAAGAAAGAATAACTACAAAAATACATGCATCTATGGCAGCCTCATCTCTCCGCTGCATACTAATAATACATAAATAAAAAAGAATGCTGCTTTTGCTATCAATTTGCAACCAGATAAACCCTAGTTCGTTAGAATTGACATAATTAAGAAACAAACATCGTATTTTCACCGCAGTCGAATCGAACCTGTCGCTCGTGTTCCATGAATCAGGTAGTCAAATGTCCATCGAATTTCCACAGCGGCGGAATATGAAATCAGCTCGGTAGTTTGATCGGAGATATCGAGAGAATCGGGGTTTAGATTGATATTTATTTTCCGTAATTTGCCCTTTAAGTCAAATTAATCATTAAATAACTACTAATTTTAATACAAATCACGTTTAATATCAGCCTTAGATCTAATAAAATGTAAGGTATGTTGGGGATTGTCTTTGAATTTGGCCGCAAGAGAGTCTTCAATTCAGCAATGGTAGTGCAGAAAACTTGGACTGCTTCTTTTCCTTTGTTGTAATGAGGATTCACTAAGGAATCGTATGAACTGGATATCACAATCGATCGAGTTGTCACTTTCCGAATTCAATATTTCGATCCTGTGTTGTAGTCGAGGGTTGCACGAAACTTGAACGGGGATAATCAATTGGAACAATTTCTATTCTCGACTAAAGAATTAGAAATCAAACTTGAGTTTGAGTGTTTATGGAAATCAAGCAAGGTTTAGAATCAAGGAGTGATTCTCTATGTGAGTAATTGGATTTCTTCGTGCCCTCATACTGTCCACGACCTCCAATATATAGGAGATCAGAAGGGACAAAGAGTAGGTGTGTCTGAACAGAACAGCTGTGTCTGTCAAACGTCGCCGCGTTTTCCTTAAGCATTAGAGGGCGCTTTTTCCTTAAGCATTACGCTAATGATTAAGGAAAACGCACCCCTTAATGCTTCCTGAAAACGCGGTCACTTCCGGGCCCATTTTCCCTTTACATTATCAGCCGCGTTTCGTTAAGACATTGTCGTAATGTCCAGTCAAAACGCGCCCCACATAATGTCAAGATAAAACGCGATCCGCACTGAGTTCTATACACAAAACTCACTCAACGGATGTTCCAAACCTTTCATATCATTAGGGTATGCTACCATAATATACTGTAATATTTATACTGGGTCCGAAAACCCTAAAATTACCAACAATCCTCCCCCATTTTAGGGTTTCCTTTGTTTTCCATAAAAACTTTATTTTTAAGTAAGTCACGCATAAACGAAAATGTCGCAACGATTGAATTTCCGCTTAGTGTAGTTACACATTCAAAATACCCGGAAATCATGGTGCTCATAACGTTTGAACCAATCGATCCATTTGGGTACCTCAAGATAACACACACATGAGTTACTTCACTAACTCTAAGTTTAACTTGACTCTTGATGGTCCTTGAGTCCTAATCCCTTCGTGAACGTATTGAGATTTAACCCGAACCTCATGAAGCGACCAGAAACTTCACGTTCATATAGGTAGATTCCTTAAGGGTAAGCCACCCGATTATGCTCCTACAAACAGCACTTTGTCAAAGAACCTATTAAGAAGAGTCCCTCTTCAACCTATGACTTGTAGGTCATGAACACTTACTTGGGGATGATTTATTTGTGTTCATCAATCTTCTAGGAATGGGCTTTCCACATTGAATTCAGCTCTAACACTAGTTAGATGTGAATTGGGTGTCCCATGACTAGATGATTATATGGGTTTTAGTCCCATCCCCTTTACCGATTTTGAGACCAAATCTCTAGCTAATCCCTTCGTCAAGTGATCGGCTAAATTTTGTTGTGACCTTACAAAATCCACTGATATTACCCCATGCGTAATGAGCTCTCTTACCGCACTATGTCTAACACCTAAGTGTCTAGACTTCCCATTGTATACATGGCTATATGCTTTAGCCAATGTTGCAGCGCTATCACTATGAATTGATATGGGTGATATCGGTTTTTCCCATAATGGAATCTCATGTATCAAGTTCTTTAGCCATTCAGCTTCCTTTGAAGCGGCGGCCAAAGCAACAAATTCAGATTCCATAGTGGAACTTGAGATGCATGTTTGCTTCTTGGAAGCCCATGAGATGGCAACTCCCCCAAGTAGAAATACCCATCCACTTGTGGAGGAATGATCCTCCTCATTCGAGATCCAACTTGCATCTGAATATCCTTCTATGACCGAAGGAAAATCTGAATACACAAGACCGAGGTTTATAGTCCCCTTAAGATACCTAAGGACCCTATGAATTGCTTGCCAATGTTGCATACTAGGGTTACTAGTATATCGACTGAGCTTCCCTATCGCAAATGCGATATCTGGTCTTGTACAACTCATGTCATACATCAAACTGCCTATGACTTTAGCATACTCCAATTGGGACTGAGGCTTCCCCTTATTAGGATACAAGTGAGTAGAGGAATTATAAAGAGTAGTCAATGGATGACAGTCCATATAATTGAATTTCTTTAACACATTCTCAATGTAATGAGATTGTGTTAAGGCAAGACCTCCTTCAACTTTCTTTATTCTTATCCCAAGGATAACTTCCGCCTCTCCCATGTCCTTCATGGAAAACTTAGATGACAGGAATTCTTTGGTTTGATTTATGCACTTTAAATTAGTGCCAAAAATCAACATGTCATCTACATATAGACAAATGATAACTCCATTCCCTGAGTTGTCAAATTTGCTATATACACATTTATCCGACTGATTCAATATGAATCCATCGGATAATACCACCTCATCAAAAATTTTATGCCATTGCATAGGTGCTGGTTTGAGTCCATATAGTGACTTAACAAGCTTGCATACCTTATGCTCTTGCCCTGACATTATAAAACCTTCCGGTTGTTTCATGTAAGTCTCTTCCTCTAAATTACCATTGAGGAAAGCAGTCTTTACATCCATTTGATGTACTAGCAACTTATGAATAGATGCTAAGGCTATCAACAACCTAATAGTTGAAATTCTTGCAACCGGTGCATAAGTGTCAAAGTAGTACATACCATATTTCTGTCTAAAGCCTTGGATCACCAATCTTGCTTTAAATTTATCAATGGTACCATCTACCTTCATCTTCTTTCTGAAGATCCACTTATTTCCCAATGCTTTATGTCCTGGTGGTAAATCCACCAAAATTCAAGTGTTGTTTCCTATTATAGAGTCCATTTCATCATTTATGGCCTCTTTCCAAAATGATACATCTTGAGATTTCATAGCTTCATCAAATGTTTTGGGGTCACTTTTAATAACATGACAGTACATGTATTGTGAGCTAACTTCATCCCTAGTTCCTTCCACTAGGTAGATATGAAAATCATTTCCAAATGATTTTTCTTTTCTTGCTCTCTTACTCCTTCTAATTTCAGAAATTTGGGTGTCACATTTGAAACTTGATTTCCACTAGGCACAAGATTCAAATCTTTAGGCATGCTAATTGATGAAAATCTCTTTTCATCAAATATGGCATCTCTCGATTCAATGATTTGAATCGATACCTACTTATTAGGTTCTATGACATAAAACCTATAAGCCATGGAGTGATGAGCATATCCTAAGAATATACATTCAACTCCCTTTTCTCCTAAAGTTTTATGTTTAGGGATAGGTAGTCTCACTACTGCCCTACAACCCCAAACTCGAATATGATTCAAATTTGGTTTCTTGTTGTACCAAATTTCTTAAGGAGTAACGCTGCCCCTTTTATTAGGAACCCTATTTAATAAGTAGCAAGCCGTTAACATGGCTTCTCCCCAAAATCCATCATTTAAACCCGAGTAAGAAAGCATGGCATTTACCATTTCTTTCAATGCTCTATTCTTTCTCTCCGATACACCATTTTGTTGTGGTGTGTAAGGAGCAGTGGTTTCATGAATGATTCTTACACTTTGGAAATAACTAGGATTAAAGTATTCCCCACCTCTATCGGTGCGCAACTTCTTAATAGAAGTTCCCTTTTGAAGTTCAACTTCACTCTTATAAATTTTGAATTTATCAAGAGCTTCATCTTTTAAGTTCAACAAATAGACATAGAAAAATCTAGAACAGTCATCAATATATGTTACTACATATTTCTTGTTTCATAGAGAAGGTGATGCATGAAAATCACACAAGTCGCTATGTATTAAATCAAGTAAATTGCTTTCTCTTTCAACTTTATGAAATGGTTGTCTAGTAATCTTAGTAAGCATGCATGTTCTACACTTACTAATATTTACATCAAACGAGGGAATTAAATCATGTTTAGACATTTCATGCAATCTTTTATAATGAACATGTCCTAAATGTGCATGCCAAAGTGTAGAGACATCATCATTCAAATTTGTAGTTTTAATGGTAATATCATGCTCACAATTCATATAAGTTTATTTATACTAAGCTTGAACATTCCATTACATAGGTATCCTTTACCAACAAATACACCACCCTTTGATAACACATAAGTATCGGCTTCATACACTTGCCGATAACCTTGTTTATTCAAAACAGTACCCGATACAATATTTTTTCTAATATTAGGTACATACAACACATTCACAAGAACAATATTCTTTCCCGAAGAAAATTCGATTTCTACTTGGCCTATTCCTAGGATAGGGGCGGTCGACTCGTCTCCCATGTGAAGAAGTCTTCCTTCACTTGTATTGGCAAAGGACTTGAACATCTCTTTGTCTCTACACACATGTCGTAGCACCGGAGTCAACCCACCACGAAATCTCATCATCCTGCATAGCAAAAATTTCAGAAAAATTAGAAACATAATCTATATTAGAATATGTATCTAACTTAGTTTCTAAACTTGAAATCAGATTTTTCTGACCTTGAGATTTCTGCTCTTAGTTTTTATTACCAACATCATTACCTTGAGCCTTCTCGCTCTTCCCCTTTCCTACACGACAGTCTCACTTGAAATGCCCTGCCTTCCCCCAAGTCCAACACATGTTTCCTTTTGTAGGATGCTTCTTGTTTGGACCTTTGCTAGCATACTCATGAGGCCGTTTCTTGCCTTTGTTCTTGTTCACCTTTTGAGAACTAGTCTCCAATACATTTACCTTAGGTAAATTTGTATCCACTTCCATCGCGTCCTTTTCACGCACACGAAGTTCCTCCTCCATTCGTAATTCCTTTGCGAGTTCTACAAGAGAAATATCTTCCTTCTTGTGCTTCAAGGTACGGCGGAATTCTTTCCATGCCGGTGGTAATTTGTCAATGATACTTGACACCGAGATGGCTTCATCCATCTTCAGATTTCTTTGAGCAAATTGCCCCAAGATACGCTGTATCTCATGGAACTGTTCCATTACAGGACGAGAGTCCACCATCTTGTAGTTATTGAAATTACTAACAAGAAATTTCACGCTCGAGGCGTCCTCAGCCATATATTTGGCTTCAAGAGTGTCCCATAACTCTTTTGCAGACTCAACGTTTTGATATAAATCGAAAAGAGGACCGGACATACCGTTGAGGATATGTCCTCTAGCGATGTAGTCATCGTTTTCCCATTTGTTTCTATCACGGAACGCCCCCACCGGTGCGTTCTCTCCAACTTCAGGGCATGGTGTGGACAGCACGTACACCACCTTTAGATTCGTCAGTAGGAAGTGCATCTTCCTTCTCCTACGCCGGAAATCAGTTCCTTCAAATTTGTCCAACTTCTAGAATTGGTGTAGCATATCTCACACGCTCGCCATTGAGTAGAAAATATTGAATTCGTTTGTTGGGGATTGTCTTTGAATTTGGCTGCAAGAGAGTCTTCAATTCAGCAATGGTAGTGCAGAAAACTTGGACTGCTTCTTTTCCTTTGTTGTAATGAGGATTCACTAAGGAATCGTATGAACTGGATATCACAATCGATCGCGTTGTCGCTTTCCGAATTCAATATTTCGACCATGTGTTGTAGTCGAGGGTTGCACGAAACTTGAACGGGGATAATCAATTGGAACAATTTCTATTCTCGACTAAAGAATTAGAAATCAAACTTGAGTTTGAGTGTTTATGGAAATCAAGCAAGGTTTAGAATCAAGGAGTGATTCTCTATGAGAGTAATTGGATTTCTTCGTGCCCTCATACTATCCACGACCTCCAATATATAGGAGATCAAAAGGGACAAAGAGTAGTTGTGTCTGAACAGAACAGCTGTGTCTGTCAAACGTCGCCGCGTTTTCCTTAAGCATTAGAGGGCGCTTTTTCCTTAAGCATTACGCTAATGATTAAGGAAAACGCGCCCCTTAATGCTTCCTGAAAACGCGGTCACTTCCGGGCGCGTTTTCCCTTTACATTATCAGCCACGTTTCGTTAAGACATTGTCGTAATGTCTAGTCAAAACGCGCCCCACATAATGTCAAGATAAAACGCGATCCGCACTGAGTTCTATACACAAAACTCACTCAACGGATGTTCCAAACCTTTCATATCATTAGGGTATGCTACCCTAATATACTGTAATATTTATACTGGGTCCGAAAACCCTAAAATTACCAACAAGGTATATATCTATTCTCATTTCTCATGATATTGTCACTTCTCATGGGAATCGAACCCTTGATATATATGTTAATTATTTTTTATATACATATTGCAGGGAAGAAACAAAGGGAAGATGAACACTCATCTCAATATTCGTGAGAGCCACGTTATTACGTAAATGTTGTTGTTTGTTGTTTTTTGGGGGCATGCTGCTACTTGGAATACATATTTCGAATTCATGTTGTTGTTTGTTCCTACTTGGTAGATAATGTTATTTTCTACTTGTTTCAATTGAAATACATTTTGTAATTTTAATAATTGTTTTATTACGTAAATGTTGTTGTTTGTTGTTATTTTCTGGTAGGCTGCTACCAGAAATACACATATCATGCTGTTTATTGCTCTATGGCAGTGTTGTTTGCATCTTTTTCATTTGAAATACATTTTTGTAATTCTTATAATTGTTTTATTACTACTATACAAATAACCTTTGTAATATAATTTTAATTGGCAGGTTGAAATTCAAGGACCTGCTGTGAGACAATGGAGCAATGCATATAAACAACACAAATAAGGGAGCTGAGCGTGCAGGGCCTAGTTTCATGGGACAAGACATGTTTACGAAGCCAATTTCATCTCCAAGTGTTGCTACTTCATGTGCAGAAAAAAATAATTTAGGTGTTCATGATGACCGGCAATGAATATTTAGATTGATGTTGAACCCGAATTTGACTTTTGTTTAGATAGAAATGAGTCTCTTGTAAGTCAAACAATTTCCGTTTTGTAAGGCAATCAATTGCCCTTTTTGTTGGACATGTTTTATAATTCTGAGCTTTCATACAGTATATGAAATCATGTAAAATCTTTTGTATACAATCGGATTCTATGATATGTATTTGTATAAGGGAAATGTACAATTTCAAATGAAACAAAATCATTCTTTTGTATACATAGCTAAGGTTAAAACTTGCTCCAGGTCCTTGCGAGTTACAATAATGCAAGATGGCCAATCCAGAAGCTTTATTATGAGAAGACGAATTAACAAAAATCGAGCTGACCACTATGTAATAATCTGTAATTGTATCTTGATCCATGGTGACCAAAAATGAAAAAGACTGAGCGACTAATGAATATCCATGTTTGTGTAGTTCTACCGGATTGTGTATGAACCCTCTGCATAACACACCACCACCAACAATATCTATCGAAACAGGAGTAGCAAATTGTATGTTTCAAACTAAAGCTGCAGCAGCCGCAGATGAGTAGTAAACTGTATGTGAAGCTCCAACAATAACCTTCACTTGCAATAAAATCCCCTCCATCCACAGATAATACACATTGAGTCACTGACTTACGTGAACCCTCAATTCCCTCTGCAGGCTTGTCCCTATCGATGTCATCACCTTTTTCAAGCTGCAATTTCTGATGTTTATATGTCTGCGTCGTTTGCACAATCACGTATAAGCTGGGCGCGTCAAAGTTTTAGTCTTAAGTCCTTCGGATTCGGGCTGCGTCATCGCGTCTTCCTCCCCAATCGTGTCGTCGTTCATCAGATTGTTGTTTAGAGAATTTCACCCGATGCTGCGTTACGTTAAAATTAAATTAAATCGGTAAAAGATTAACGACGTCAGTATCATTAAGTTTTTTTAATTATAATTTGACCCTGCTAGAATACTTAATTTGAAAAAATTCATAGTTCGGTACTTATGGTGAAACAAGGCGATAGTTCAGGTAATAAAATTGTACTTTTTCCTATTTTTTATAATAACATGGTCGTTTTCTCTATATTTGGATGAATTATTTTAAACAATTATTGAATCATGATTTCATTATTTAGCACGTAATAATTAGAATATTTAGTTTTCATAATAAGTTAGTTAAATATTAAGGGAGCGTTCGGTGGAGACCCTTGATGTTAGAGAGATCCTGAAACCCTAATCTCAACTCTCAGTGAATTTCCATCGGATGCACCAGAAACTACTACGTGTATCACCTGCATTGTCGATAAATCCAACAAATTGGAGGAATAGTCAATGATGTCAGCACTACAAGATGCATAATTGGTGCAAATAGATCTCAATTTCTCTATAAAAAAATGAGAAGTCTCATTTTTGCCTTTTTTTTGTCTCGATCAACAAGCAATAAAAATTAAATTAAATTTCATCTTTCAAATTTGGTGCAGATTAAGTACTTAAATTGATGTTTGTTTGGGGAGGAAACCGTATGCTTTATGGAAAATATTAGAGAGTGACATATACATATGCACACTTTGAGAAGGGGTAAAGTTAGAAACGTCACTGCCTTGAAAAACAGATTGGCAAGTCACATGGGTGCGCGCACAGAAGTTTCTTCCAACCTATCTATAAGGCCATCCTTAATAATGACCAAGTAAAAGATCATTGACCCAATCTTAAATTTCATGTTCCTTAATAGGAAACAAATTAAAGATTGAAGGATGAAGGTTCGTGAATTTGGGCTATAGGAAAAAAACAACTTAAGCCTACTAAGGGTGAGGGTGAATAGTAGCTATTTAAGTTGATAAAGTTTGAGGAAGAAGCTTTGGCTCAGTGGAGCAAGCTTGCCGGGGGTTCTCAGTGGAGGCTGCCCTAGTTCGATTCTCGGCTTTCTCATCTAATTCTCAAAAAAGGACGGATACTACTAACCTAACCCAAGTCCAATCAAAAAAAAGTTGATAAAAGTTTTATTATAAAGCTAAGGGAAAAGTATAAAAAGGGGTATCGAACTATCGCCTGTTTTTAATATTTTGTTCGAACTATTAAAATTTCCAAAATGTGTGCGAACTATATAGATTTTTTCCAACTTTTTGTTCGAACTATTAAAATTTGTGCGAACTATATATAATTTTTTCAACTTTTTGTCCAAACTATTAAAATTTCTAAAATGGGTGCAAACTATATAAAATTTTACCAAAATGGATAAAACCTAAATAATTAACAGAATTCTATATTAGAAATTTTTTTAATATGCAGTCTCAACACAATAGTATGCATTACTATCATCTGCAAACGAGCAAATAAGAATAGAGGAACCAAACTCATATGGGTTGAGGGAGTAACTCGAAACCAAATATAAAGTTTGGTCATCTAACAGGCAGACAAATGCATATTTCAAATTCTTCTGCACTTGACTGATACAACTTCATTGAGATTATTGCAAATGATTGTGACTTCTCCTGATGACATATGTGTAGTTCATGTTCTCCAAGCAATATATAGCGAATGTGAAGCTTCTGGATGCCATCAATTGTTTCAATTGTCAATTCACCTTCTTTTGCAATAGGATGACTATTTGTCAAAAGATAAATGTACCAGGAGCTCAGTTGACAGATATATATTTTTAGAGAGATGTTGAGATATCCACAAATCATATATAGAACAACATTTTAGATAAATCTACATTCCAAGTGATGATATTTGATAAATGAAACAGGTGCAAAAATTGCAAATAATTATACCAGTCTTTGAAGGCAGTCAAATTGAAAGGGCACATTTGGAAAAAATTCGATAACAATTTTAGGTTTTACCTTTGTAAAAATTCTATATAATTCGCACCCATTTTGGAAATTTTAATAGTTCGGACAAAAAGTTGAAAAAATCTATATAGTTCGCACCCATTTTGGAAATTTCAATAGTTATGACAAAAATTTGAAAAAATTCTATATAGTTCGCACCCATTTTGAAATTTTAATAGTTTGGACAAAAAATTGGAAATATTACTTCGGTACCCCTTTTTGTACCTTTCCCTAAAACTAATAGCGACCAACCAATAATTGAGATGAAATTGCAGTTAAGCAAGGAACATGAGAAGTACTATCAATAGACACCACATTCCTTTTGCGCATAATGGTGTGCATTGAGAATTTCATTATTGGAGAAGGATGACCTTTTTGATACTCAATTTATTTAAATTATGATAAATGTACATATTGGTGTTTCGAATTATATATATTTTTTAAATGAAGGTCTAAACTATTAATTTTTTTAATCATAGTCAAAATAAAAAGTAAATTGATATATTTCGAACACCGAACACAACACTGTCGTTGCCTTTGATTGGAAAGATTAATAATTTGAACATTCAATTAGAAAAGGAAAAAGTACAGTTTGGGGGCATGAACTATCACCATTTTTCAACTTGTGGGCTTGAACTGTACAAACTTCCAAACAAAGGGCGAACTATCAAACAATTTTCCAAATGAGGGGCACCGTCCAACGCTGTTAAGGTTTTCACTAACGTTGTTAGACGGCGTTAACACAGTTAGTTAATAAATTAATTTAAGAAATTTTATAAAAAAATTCTAAAAACAAAAAAATTCTTTAAAAAAATAAAAAATTACCTAAATTTTTAAAAAATGTTTAAAAAATCAAAAAAAAATTTAAAAATTATAAAAAACTTTAATTTTTAATAAAGAGGAATATAAATATATTTTTTAAAAAATACTATGGTATTGTCGAAGTCTTACCTTTTGTTTGGTTTCAGTTGGAATTGACACGGAATTGAAGGTTTGTTGAAAAGATTTAAATTTAATAATTTTTAAAGATTTAAATTGAAACGGAATTTTTTTAAAAATTTCAAAAATATTTTCCATTTTGTATTTAATTTTTTCTAAAGTTTATTTTTAAATTTTATATTCCTAAATTTTTAAAAAGTAAAGTTTTTAATTAATTTTTTATAATTTTTATAAATTCATTTGAATTTTTTTACAATTTTATACAAATTTCTATAAATTTTTCGTAAATTTTCTTATTATTTTTTAACATTTTTAAATTTTGTTTGGTAATTTTGTGTATTTTTTATATTTGTTTTATTGTTTTTAAATTTTTAGTTTTTTTAAAATATTTTATTAGTTAACAAAGTTAACGCCGTTATTTAAAAAATTAATTTTTTTAATTTCTTATATTCATTTTTATTAAAAATTAAAGTTTTTAATTTTTTTTATAAATTCGTTTAATTATTTACCATTTTTTGACATATCAGTTTGGCAATTTTAAATTTTTAAAAACTTGTTTATGTTATTTTTGAATTTTTTAAAAAAATCCATTTATTAACTAACGGTTTAACGCCGTTCAACGGCCGTTAGTGAAAATCCTAACGACGTTATACGATACTCCTCGTTTGGAAAATTGTTTGAGATTTCGTCCCATAAGTTAGAAAATTGTGATAATTTAAGTACCAAATTGTACTTTTCCCATTAGAAAATGTGGATAGTTCAATAAATGAATGTATACTTTTTCCTAAAAAAATAGATAGAAAAATACATAGATGGGACATCATTTTGATTGTAAGGGACATGATATTAATTTTTTTTATTGAAAAATATGGCATACAAATACGTGGAAACAACAGCACAACCCCAGAACCAGAACTAACACATAATCTAAGACTTATGAGCCGGGGGAAGTACCTAAGGTAGAACAACAATAGCAAAATAATTAACCAACAAGCATAGAACAAAGCATCCAACAAAGGGTAATTCGTGCATAGTTCACCAATCCATCGGCTGCTTTGTTATCTTCACGCATGAAATGCTCCAAGGTCCAGTCCATGCCAAACTGGCCAAACAGAAGAAGTGGCTCGTCAGCCAACTTCAAAGCAACAATCAAACGCTGGCCAAAACTTCCATAAAGTAATCCTTCAAGACTGGATCCTACTACTCCATTCGTCAGCATTCGATCTGCTTCGTGCCAAGGCACACACACCAACTCTAGAAAAGGTATAATAGAGGACTTAAAGCTAGAAAATAGTAAATACCATCTAGCTGGGAGCAGCACGGACAATAAAAGCTTCCGGAGTAAGAGCAACCGGCAGCTCCACTTCGCCTCACGCCCATGCAGTGAGCGTACCCCTTGAGCAGAAGCATCGAACGACAAACCCACAAAACTAAAAGCAGGATGCAAAGTAAAAAAATAGCAAACTCTCATAAGCGAATCTGCTTAGAGAGAAAAAGTAGCTTGAAAGAAACAAGGCAAATACAAATATAAACACAAAAAGAAGACTACAACACCACAGTCCCTTACATCCCATGCAACCACCACCCATCACCATAACCACATCGCGAATTCGCCGACTCCACCACCACCCCTGAGGCCCAGATATGAGTCAACCATCCTCCACAAGATCGCCAAGCTAGACGATAGCACCTGTAAGAGCAGGAAAAGTATGAATCAACCAAATCCACGAAAACCGCGGAAGGAGAGAAGGAGAGGGAAGCCGCGGTGGGTCGCGGCGATGGGGGGTAAAAGAAGAGGGAAGGAAGAGGCGGAAGGCAAGGAAAATAAGATTGTGTGACGGTGAGAAGAAGCCGACGGAAGCGCTAGGGTTGTTTTCGCAGAGATAAGGGAGAGCACGACTCTTTTCGAAAACTTGGGACAGGATATTAATTAGTGGTATGTGAAAGTGGTATTAATGGTAAGAATTAGGATCATATGAGAAGTGTGTGTTTTGGTCAGAAATGAGAATTTAAATCAGCCATTGGATTATAAATCTGATGGCTATTATTCAAGAGGAATATTTGCACATAATCATGTTTTAATTATGGTTAAAAGATAAATTAGTAATTGGCTTAAACGTAATCGTTAGACAATTTCCCCAGTGTTCGCCATCAACGCCGATCCGGGAACAGATGCGAAAGAGGACGACAAAGTGATGGCCACGATCGGAAGTGTCACCTTTGTCATCGCCGGTCTATGTCACCTTCCCAGTCGACGTTGTTTTAGTCGATAGATGAATAGTAATTGTCCATGCCGCACGCTCAACCTTTACATTAAGGTCGCGCCCTATGTAGACATTAATTTAGACCTGCACAAATGCGGGTTCGGGCCGGGCTATTTACTATTTTATAGTCCATGTAACCGGACCGGGCTAAACCCGCCCGTTCAATTCGGGCTCAAAATTATGTCCAAGCCCGCCCATTTACTGGACCGGGTTACCCATCGGGCCGGCTGACGAACTATTCTTTTTCACCTCTAAATAGTATCAATGAAGAGAGGATCGAATATAGTGTCAAAACATTTATATTGACCGGTAAAGTACCGGGTCGAACCCAAGGGAGCAAGCCAAGCACATGCGCTATTTAAGATTGTGTTTTCATTCGGCTATTCTAAACAAAATGTATAAAAGAGTGTATATATCTAAATCCTATGTGGTTAGTAATTGGGGATAACGTTAAGTAAGAGGAGTTTCGAGGGATTATTCCCCTCCTTGGCAATTTCCCAATGATCATGCATACAAGAGTTCAATTAATTATGAGTTGATAGGTTTTAACCTAGCTTAGAATAAAATTAGACAAACCATGCATGTTTAATCCTAGTCAAGCCATCTTAGTTAGGATCTCACTAATTAAAGAGTATTGATCCACTACATAGCATTTACTCTCATAAATGCTACATGCACAAAGTTCTAGTTTACCTCTCACCATGCATTTACTCTCATAAATGTTGGTTAAGTTCAATTTTACTATATCCAAACCATCACTAAGCTCTCTCGATACTTAGATCATAGTTCTAACACAAACATGTCACTTAGGCATTTTATCAAACACTTAGAGACATGTCTAACATGAAGAGCATAGTAAAATGAAATCAACTTCAATAAATTCATATAGATGTGTATACAATGATCATTGAGTACCAAGGAGGTTCATAGAACCCTCAAAACACAAGATCCACTACTCACACATCATGTAAGACAACATGGTGTGAGTAGGGTTTTTACACAACAAGTAGAATAGAAGGGGAATAGAAATAGGATGATTAATCCTTGAACTCCCTTGATCTTCACTTCTCCTTGGTTGGATGATGATGGATGACCTTGTTTGAGCCTCTTTTCCAATCTTTTTCTCCCCAAAAACCTCCACACTTGGTCCAAAACCCTTGCTTTCTATTTATAGGTTCGGCTGAAATCTGGGCATCAAATCTGACTTTTTCATCCAGTCGGTCGACTGGGGCTAAGCTTGACTCCCAGTCGATCGACTGGGGCCTTTTTAGGTTTTTTCCCGTCCGAATTTGGTCTTGATTTCTCTTAGAGAGTTGTAGCCCTTTGAGTTAGCTTTCCAACAAGCTAAAGATCAGCCAAATCAAACATCGGATCCGTCCTATAGGTCCAAAACAAGGCGCAAAGGTCAATATGTGCAAGATCTGATGAGCTGCTGAAGTTCAATCAAGTCGACCGACTGGAGTCTCAGTCGATCGACTGGGGCCTTTTGGGTTGTCTTCCCGTCCGAATTTGGCTTTGGCGTAAACTAGAGAGTTGTAGCCCTTTGAAATACCTTTCCAACAAACTAAAGATCAGCCAAATCGGACATCGGATCCGACCTATAGGTCCATACCAAGTTGCAAAGGTCAATATGCTCGGTATTGCCCCGAAACTCCTTGTTTTGCGTCGAAACTCAACCAATCTTCACATTTAGGCCTTGACCATGGGGGAAACTTGTTTTCTACCTAAAATGTAGAGATAGAGGTCAAATGACATCAAAATAAAGTCGGAAACGACCCAAAACTATGGTGAAGAATGACGATAAATGAGTCGAAAACTCGACTCATCACCAGCCCGGTACCAATATGTGTAAATACATATTTAAATTTCCTGTATAAGTTGAATAAAAATAAACAATTCCCTATACGAAAACAATACATTTTTATGTCTAATGAATAATGATGTATCATAATAGATTAACCAAAACATTAACAAAACAAAATAATGTCCATGAATCAAAATTTGATAGACATTTTGATGTATCAAAATTTGATAGACAAAATAATGTCCATGAATAAAAACTCCTGCAACTGTGTGCCAAAATGGAATGCTGGAGGCGACATTAGCTTATGAAACAGCCATGGAGTCCTGAATTGGAGGTCGGTGCATTGTGTCTGACAGCCAACATTTTGATATAGCAGTCACCAGCAGTCAACACCACTTGTGAAAAAGACAAGAAAAAAAACATTGAGCTGCATCAATAAACAATTCAATTAGCCTAAGCATATTTACAATATATAAATATATATTAATCATTATGTTTAATTTTTTTGCGAGTTAACGGGCGAGTTTTTAGCCCGGTCGGGCTAAAATAGGTGTCCAGGCCCGACCCTAATAGAAATACGGTCCGGGTCGGGCTGGTCCGTCGGGCTACAATGTATGTCCAAGCCCGTCAAAACGACCGGGCAAACGGGTCGGGCCGGTCGGGCTGACCCGCATTTGTGCAGGTCTAGACATTATGTGCCATGTTCGCCACAACCATAATGTATACATAGAATGCGATGACTGAATGCCGCGCGCTCCACGCTCACATTAAGTGAGACGCGCCCCAAGAAGACATTAACAAGTTAATGTCAACGTTGGACGTGCCCAACTTGAGAAGCTACGCATTTTGATATCTTTTACTACAAATAGTATGCTACAAATTTTGTATGTAGTTGTTACGAATTATAATGCGTAGCAGTCATGTTCTGGAGCTTAATGACTAAAATGCGTAGCAAATTACAAACAAAATTCGTAGCAATCATGTTTTGGTGCTTTGCGACGAAAATGCGTAGCAATTATTTACAAAATTTGTAGTAGTGGGTGCTTAACGACTAAAATTCGTAGCAATTACAAACAAAATTTGTAGTAGTCATGTTTTGGTGCTTAATGACTAAAATGCGTACCAGTTACATACAAAATTTGTAGCAATCATGTTTTGGTGCTTTGCGACTAAAATGCGTAGCAATACATACAAAATTTGTAGCAATCATGTTTAGGTGTTTTACGACTAAAATGCGTAGCAATTACATACAAAATTCTTAGCAATCATGTTTTGTTACTTTGTGATGAAAATGCGTAGCAATTACATACAAAATTCGTAGCACTCAATATGACAATATTTGAACCCAAATCAATCAGCAATGCATCGCTACAAATTGATCAAGAAAACATCGGGTTTAGTCCTAGCCTGGTCCCCTTCGTAAACTTAAATCAGCACTCCCGGCTGATTATCTGAGTAGCTCGAAAACACCTGCTCCTTCTTCGTTGGGATCGTCGGGATCGTCGTGTTCCTCGGAATCAAGACAGTCATAATGATACGGGGCGGAAGCGGGACTTTACGATGTAGGATCTGATGGAGGAGGGTAGGTACTGCAACCCGACGATTCTTGAAGCCAACCACTGCTTGTACAATGACCTGCAACAAGTAATTCCCTAACCACACTCTAAGTTTCCAAACCACACAACCACGCACGAAGTTGGAAGCACAATTTGGTTGCCGTCAAACGACCGCTTATGCAATCTCACAAGGAAACTACAAGAGCAAGGGGTAGAGAACTCTCTCTTGAAAAAAGATGTAGCAATAGCTAAAATCTGAAATTTTGATGAATAAATTTGAAAATCTGAATGTGTTTGTAAAATACATGTAGATGAGTATTTATACTAAGAAATGAAAGTAGATGCATGCGTTGTGGACTTGTGCAGCCACCATGGGATCTTGAGTAGCCTCTTTTGAGCAATGAGCAGCCACCATGGAGTCTTGTGTATTCTCCTTTGATCCTTGCGCAACCATAAGTGCCCATGATTGATGTTTGTGCAATACTATTAATAGCGTGAGCATATTTTGGAAATAGCCATGCTTTCAATTTGTGCTTGGTTTTATGTGTTAAGGGAAAAGAATAAATTATGGTCCTTTATTGTTTTCTTTATTGCACTAAATGATGTTAGACTTCTCCCTTTGTTCTTCGTGCACGAGTCCTCCATAAGTGTCCTTTCTTTATGTCCATCCACTTTTGAGAATCTGAGTAATAAAAGCACACTAGATTTAGGCAGCATATAGTTCTCATCAATTGTAGTATAACAATCAACTATGAGTGAATTCACCTCATGTTGAATTTGTTTTGCTCGGTTCCTAGTCATTGGACCTTTGTAAGCTTCTTTTGTCGATGCATCAGCTTGTAGTTGTATAGGATTACTTGTAATAGTAGATGACCGACGAGGTGAGGCTAGTGTGTCATCATCAAGACAGTCATAACTTTTCCAACCATTGCCTCAAACCTCAGAACAAATCCATGTTCATCTCCTCAAATCGTGTGTCCTCATCAAGACAGTCATAATCGTCGTGTTCATCGGAATCAAGACAGTCATAACTTTTCCAGCCATGGCCTCAAACCTCGGAACAAATCCATGTTCATCTCCTCAAACCTCGCCCTCGTAATCATTGAATAGAAATCAATCGTAGAACAAATCAGATGCATCGCTGCAGCGTGATGGATGTCACCATCGGGTTCTCGAAGATAATGGAGTCGATTGAATTTAGGGTTTTTATTTGACTAAAATACTCTTAATGCAAGTTATGATGCAGATTATTAGTTTAATTAGTATTTAATTTGAACCATTGAATAAGTTAGATCTAGGGATGAGATTAGTTCTCATTTCTCATCTAAAACCCATTTCTCATGGGAATCAGACCCTTAATGGTAGATGGGTATTGCCCCTTTCTTTACTTTTTCTTTTGCTACAGTGATTGATACTTATCCGTTTATCTATGAATCTTGGAACTATCATTCATATTTCATTTATGGGTGCGGTTCAGGTACAAACCACAATTATAAATGAAAACTTAAAATCAGATTTCAAGCTGACACGTGTCCAATTTTGTTGAAATCTCGGATATAACACGGAGGGGCATTATGGGCATTTCACATATCTCGGAATGATCAGACTTAAACACCAATGATCAGACTTAATTTAAAACAGTAATGATCAGACTTAAACAACAATGATCAGACTTAAACAGCAATGATCAGACTTAAACAGCAATGAACAAACGTAACTTGGAATGATCAGACTTAAAACAACAATGATCAGACTTAAAACAACAAATATCATACATAAAACTAAAATGATCAGACTTAAAACTATTGTTGCATCAATGATCAGACTTAAAACTATTATTGTAGCAATGATCAGACTTAAAATAGTAATGATCAGACTTAAAACTAAAATGATCAGACTTAAAACTATTATTGCAGCAATGATCAGACTTAAAACTATTATTGTAGCAATGATCGGACTTAAAACAACAATGATCAGACTTAAAACTACAATGATCAGACTTAAAACTACAATAATCAGACTTAAAACTATTATTGTAGCAATGATCGGACTTAAAACAGCAATGATCAGACTTAAAACAGCAATGATCAGACTTAAAACTAAAATGATCAGACTTAAAACTATTATTGTAGCAATGATCAGACTTAAAACTACAATGATCTGACTTAAAACTATTATTGTACCAATAATCAGACTTAAAACTATTACTGTAGCAATGATCGGACTTAAAACAACAATGATCAGACTTAAAACTATTATTGTACCAATAATCAGACTTAAAACTATTACTGTAGCAATGATCAGACTTAAAACTATTATTGTAGCAATGATCGGACTTAAAACAACAATGATCAGACTTAAAACTACAATGATCATACTTAAAACTACAATGATCAGACTTAAAACTACAATGATCAGACTTAAAACAGCAATGATCAGACTTAAAACTATTATTGTAGCAATGATCAGACTTAAAACTATTATTGTACCAATAATCAGACTTAAAACTATTACTGTAGCAATGATCAGACTTAAAACAGTAATGATCAGACTTAAAACTACAATGATCAAACTTAAAATTATTACTGTAGCAATGACCAGACTTAAACAGCAATGATCAGACTTAAAACTATTATTGTTGCATTTTTTAGAACGATTATACCCTCGCAACTGTTATGTATTTTTAAATAAGTTCGTTTTATTTTTTTATTTACAAAAAGCGCCCCGAATTACGATTGGTCGAAATATACACGTGACAATTTTTATTGGGTTTTTTAGTTTTTATTTATAACCGTGGTTTGTATTTGATCCGAATCCACCTGCTCCTTCTTCGTCGGGATCGTTGTGTTCCTCGGAATCAAGACAGTCATAACTCCTCCAGCCGTCGCCTCAAACCTCAGAAAAAATCCATGTTCATCTCCTCAAACCTCGCCCTCGCCCTCGTAATCTTCGAATAGAAATCAATCGTCGAACAAATCAGATGCATCGCTACAGTGCGGTGGATGTTGCCATCAGGTTCTCGGAGATAATGGAGTCGATTGAATTTAGGGTTTTTATTTGACTAAAATACCCTTACTGCAAGTTTTGAGGCAGATTATTAATTTAATTACTATTTAATTTGAACATTAAATTAGATCTAGAGATGTAATTAGTTCTCATTTCCCATTTAAAAACCACTGCTCATGGAATCGGATCCTTAATGGTAGATAGTATTGCCCCCTTGAGTTCGGTTCCGGTGAGAAGTGTATGTTACGGTGAGAAATGAGAACTAATCTCATACATTCATATTTGTAATCAATGACTACGATTAATAAGAATTAAATACATTATTCGTAGCTTTTCATTTACTACGAATAATGTATTTAATGCATAATCTTTTGAAAAGATACGAATAATATATTTAATTCTATTTAATCCTAGTCATTGATTACAAAATATGAATGGATGAGATTAGTTCTCATTTTTTACCCACTTCTCATGTGATCTTTACTCTTGCCCCCTTCTTTACTTTTTTTTTTTCCTTTTGCTACCGTGATTGATACTTATCCGTTTATCTATGAATCTTGGAACTGTCATGCATATTTCATTTAATTATTACTCATCTTTTCTCTTCTGAAAAAATAATTAGAATTTGGAGGTGGTGGTAGGTCGAAGTCGAACCCGATGCCAACTCTTCTCTTGATGTGTGTGTGGGTGGTGCTCTTTCTTTCATTCTCTCTCTACACACAGTTCTCTCCCTTTAACTTCGACCCTTTTTATCTCTCTACCGGAGAATGAGTAAAGATTGGATCTTTCAGGAAGAAGGAGATCTATTGAATTCTGTGAGTTGGGTGGGTCTAAATAGTTTGTCTTCTTTCTCCTCTATGCTTTGTTGTGTGGTTGATTCAATTCAAGCTGATGTTTGGTCTTGTGTGACATTATATTCTATCCAGGCTTTCCTGCTACGCGTTTTAACTTAATTGGGGTCAGCTCTGCTTATATCATCCATCTCTAGTTTTCTGGGTTCATCACTAAAAATATGTTGATTTCCCCTTCGTTCGTTTTGCCGTGTTGTGTTTGTTCAAAGAGAAAAATTTGACAGCTGGTTACTTGTGATTTCATGATGTCAAATATTCGGCCAGATTTCAGCTTTTTTAGTATTCAATTCCTTGCCGTGTCCCCAAATCTATGGTAGTGGTTTCTTTCTCAATCCCTTGCCTAATTCTTTTCAATTGAATCTGTGTCTCAGTCGTGAGATTGTTGGGTGCTGTAGTTATTAATCAGTTTTTTTTTATAAAAAAAAAAAATTTCTGCCCACTTTGTGTTTTACTGATCTATCCTGTTGGTGGGTTCTACTCTATCATGTCAACTCCCCAACCCAGTTTAACATCAAGAATTTTTGTACTGTCTTGTAGCTTTTTTCGTCTGGAAGTTTCTTGTCAACTACTTGGGTAGATCTGATTTCATTGGTTCACTTCTTGAATTTGGGGCTTCGTCCCTTCTCTCTAATTTTGCTTTTGTTAGTGTTCTAATCCCCCACATGAAATAACAGATATTCCCACACACCCCCAAGTGTGTGAAACCTCTCTTCTGCTCTTTCATCCTTGAGACTCTATATATATATCTTCATTCACCCTGAAATGCTTTGCTGATTTGTTGCAAAAGTTCATAGATTGTGTATATCTCTCAGTCTCCACCACATGAAATAATGTGATTTCATATCTGCGTTGCCTGTGCCTCTTCTTGATCTTCTTCTTCTTCTTCAGATGGGGTTTGAACCTGAAACTGGAAAATCTCACTCTACTCTCCTATAATTGTAGATAAGTACATACTGCTGGAGGAGGATCCAAACTCTCTGAAATGGTTTGATCGACTTGTGTGTTGCTCCTTTTGGAGGTGGGGCTTTTAGTTTAATTTATTTGCAGTTAGTGAGAGAAGAATTAATCTGCAACTGTTGTTATATTATATGTAAAGATGTACCAATTGGGAACAAGCTTGTAACTTTGGCTAAGCTGCACAAGAATATATATATATAGCAGGTTTCGCTTCAGATGTTATCCTATGAAAACAATCCACCAGATCTGTTGAAGTCTGTTGGAAAATCTATTAATAGTAGCCATGAGAATATCACTGGGGATCATAACTCTTTGCCAGAGGTGGAGCATCAGTTGATTTCATCATCATCCGTTCAAGTTCATGACGAATTCTCCATAAGGTAATTATGTGCCCGTCTTTTCTGCAAATTAATTTTAGTTCTCATCTACCAATTTCAGTTTGTTCTTGCTTGTGTGGTGCTTTGAAGAACAAAGTGTCAAACTTTCTGTTTTGGATCCACTCAGCCACAGTTCACAAGTTACCTTTATATATCCTATCTAGAACTCATCTCGCTGCACAGCCTATAATGCAGCAATAACTCTCATGATTTTACTCCTTCATTTTTGTCTCTCTGTTGAAAGTTTGCTTTTTAACTTTGTGTTCATCGATCATTTGGGGATCCATAGACGTTCTTCAATGAAGGTTGTTTGTTCTGGATTCCGAATTTGCTTTAGATTAACTGAACAATAGTTTGCAGAGATGTTTGCGGTTCTAATTATCCCAAGTCCATTCGTTAAGCATGGAATATAATTAAGGTCATTTTCCAGGTCTTGTTTTCTTCATTTATTGAAGCCTGCAAAATAGAAGCTTAGATAAATCAGTTACTGCTCGCTACCGAAGTTTCAATTTTACTGTTTCCCTATAAATTACATGGACGATGTACTTATAATTTCTGTTTTGTAGAGATTTTGTGTTGTCTGCTCGGAACAAGGATATACGGACAAACTGGCCTTTTTCTGACAAGCATTTGAAGCTTTGTTTGATGCATGGAGTGAAAGACGTGCTGCCACCTTTTCAACCCAAAACATCTAAAAGGAAACAGTTTTCGACGATCTGTTTGGACAAAAATAGTTTGGGTGATGATGGGAACATTGCACGAATCCCGGATAAAAATGCTTCTGCAAGAGTTAACAGCCCGATAGTGTGCTCTTTGGGTGATGTTGTTTTGACACAAAAGGCAACAGCGAATCGTTTGGAAGTAAATTTGGATCAACCTGATAAAGATGGTGGTTTCGCACTAAGTGATACCAGTTATTCTCAAGCCTATCCAAGTATATCTGGTAGTACTTTCAAACATCACAAGTTTCCTAAAACCGTAGCTAAAACTTCCGCCAATAAGTGCAAGTTGGTCGTGAAATTTGTTAGCCCATCGTTTCACAGCTTGAACGAAGAGATTATGCCTCACAAAACGAATTTATCTGACTCACCAGCTTTCAAAGTTTGTCCTGTTTGTAAAACGTTTTCGTCATCTTCAAACACCACTTTGAATGCTCACATTGACCAGTGTCTTTCTATGGAAACAACCTCTGAGGGTATGGCAGATTCTAAAATTTTTACCAAATGCAAAGTGAAGCCGAGGAAGATGAGATCAATGGCGAATATATATACAACTGCTCTTGTCTGCACAATAGAAGATCTTGACAGAAGAAATGGTTCCAGATGGGCAACTGATTTGAGCTTGCCTGCTCAGAATATCTGCGTGAATTCTTCGCAAGGAAATAAAAAGCAAAGGAATTCATTTACTGAACCTGATATTGATGCTAATGGTGATAGCGATGACGGCGGAGTCTACATTGATGCTAACGGCAGGAAACTTCGAAGACAATCAAAAATGGATAGCTTTTCATCAGTGGTCACTACTAAAGAGGATGGTGGATCGAGAAGAACTCAGACAAGAAAAATACTCTCCGGTGACCAGAAAAATCATCACAAGTATCTTAAGCCTGCTGTTTCCAACAAGAAGTTTTTGGCGACAACTGCAAATTCTTCCGAGGTAAATTCTTTAATTTTCTTCTCACATGTTTCGGTGGTTGTATATGGTAAAATGATATTGCAGCCCGCTACCCTAGCTCATATGTGAGATTGATTTCCGCATCAATATTCTATGTGCATATTGGGTTACTAGTTAGAAGGTCAATTGTATTGCATCTTTGAAATGGTTAACCAACAAGTTCTAACATCGCACTGGAGAATATTTAGTGATCATTAAGTTGATAAATGAGTAATATAGGTAACGGAGCGTTGTGTTTAGAGTTTAGATTGCCTGGATTTATTCTTTTGTCACAAGTTAGCCTTGCAGATGGGTATATCAGACGTTAGCCTAGCCTATTGCAAGGATATGAGTCTTGGTTGTGCATGGCTGATCAGCTTTATAATCGATGCTCTCTCAACTTGTAATACAGGTTTCACAGAGTCAAAGGCCCTCGAATGATTCACTGCTCTCTGAGCATAAATCACATTCCCAGATCATAAATTCCAGAGACACTGATGAACTTGAAAAATTCAGAGATAACGGCACACACCAACACCCAGGGCGTAAATTACGTTCTGTTCAGCGCTCAACTGCCAAGAATCAAAAATCACGCTTGGGTACTTCTTCCCCAGAGTTCTATAGAGACTCAACAAGTTTAAATGAAAGTCGCAAGAGAATGAAGTCATCGGATTACATTCATATCAGTAAGAAGCGTTTCCTGGGAGCGAAGGAAACTGGACTCTCCATGTCCAAAGAAGATACGAAATACGAAATGGATAGAAATGGTCATAAACGGCTGAAAAAGTCCACTGAGTGCATCATTGGTAAGCACTCTACATGGAAACCACTGAAACAATTCAATAGATCTGAAGAGGAGATTGTCGATAACCGACCGAGTCATCCGAAGTGTGCTGGCAGCACCAAGCATGTCCATCAGTTCTTGCAAAAATCTTCCAAGGTATGCAAGGACGATACCTCCTCACTCGGTATCCAAGCTCTATGTTCAACCAATGAAGAGGATCAAATGCAAGTTCAGGTCGAAGAAGAAGAGGATGATGAAGATGAAGATGAAGATGAAGATGAGCATGTAGCTACATGGCAGTCTGAAAGTCGTGTAATACGTGCTACGATCCCTGAGAATACCAAAAATCAGACCATTGAGAGTAGTGTAAATGAATCAGAGCAAGAAAGGAGGGCAGTGAGCCAATCATCAAAAGATGGAGCTTTGAATATGTCTGCCAATTCGTGTGATGAATTATTTGACAATCTTGACGGCTCTTTATCGAGTAGTAAAGTGGCGAAGACAAACATCCTGACCGACACCCACATGAATTTTACAGCTGAAAGGACTATGAGAAGCTTTATCAGATCAGTGAATCCTGATATTCACGATAGAGCTGACTCTTACGATTACCAATCCTCACCACAGACATCAAAGGGTCCTTCAACTGAACCGAATTCAAAACCATGTCCTCCAGATCAAGTTTTGAGCAATGAAGTGTCTAATTACACCATCAAAGAGCTGGAACCTAATGCCACACAAGGCAATGCTTGCTCTGATACTGGTCCAATCCCTATTCCAGATCCACCAGGGTCATTTTTGCCCAGTCCTGGCAATGGGAGAATTGGAGACTACCAAGGAAATGAGTCGTTGACAGTTAGTTTGAGTTCTCATGAACAACAGGGTGGAAATTCGTTGGAATCACCGAATTCTACTGTGTCCTTGACATCCAACTTGGCTGCAGAGACATCCGAGAAGGCTGCAGAAACGTTTTCTTCAACAGGAACTCATGTGATTCCAGATTCCTCACTGTCGGACTTCCCCATTCCTATTTCGGAAGTTTCTATAGTCGAGGCACCTTTATTCCCCCAGGCACTGAAAGTTGGAGCCCGTCGAAGTGAATTCAGCGATCAGAAGAATTATGTGAGGCTTGAAGACAATAATCAACCTTGTTGCTGCTCGCGGAGGGAAAGAGTTCATCAAGGTAATGTAGTTGATTATCAAGTATCTCAAATACTTCGTAGGAGGGCCATGCCTGCAGTAGTGCTTCCGGCTAAGGAGAACATCAGTGGTAGTCTGAATACTGAGCCCAACGACTCATGTGCAGGTTCTGATATCTACTCACTCGGTAGTTCCTCAAGTTTTCGAGTTGAGGCTATTCCTGTATTCAAGAGACTGTCAGGTTTTGCTTCCCCAAAAAATTCAGATACAATACACGCAAGCAATTTCCATACTAATGTGGATTCTGAATCTGCTAGTCCATCTGCTGTTCTCCGCCTTATGGGGAAGAATTTAATGGTAGCAAAGAACGATGAAGGTTATTCCGACCTATTAGGGGATGCTGCAGCGAGTGATACAAACACGCAAAGGCTTAGTTGTAAAACAGCCTCTCCTTGCAAACCTCCCAATCAAAGCTACTGTTCTCAATCTCATAGCGCAGTCCCTCCAGATCCAGCCATTAACTCTCCATCATACCGCAACATGAGACATACTTTTGAATTCAGGATGCCGAATGGACCTTGGGGACAGATGACTTTTCCAAGACCAGATGAAACCAACCATTCACAAGCATCGGTCACCCGAATGCATGATATGCATATGAATAGCGGCGGACCAGCAATTGATCACAAATGGCAGGTGCAACAATGTTTACCCAAGAATGGATTTGATGTGTTGCATCATGAAATGTACAGAGGCACATCATTGTCAATCGATTTCAGAAAACCTATTGATCCAGGGAGTGATGTCAGCGCTTTGAAAAATGGTATAACAGTTACCAACTGCTTGAATGGCACGGGAGCACCAGTGGCTGCTGAGCCTGATCAGCCAAGACTCATTTACCCAGTTTATCGTGGTTTCCGGCAAGCACTCCCCTCCATGCCTATATACTTGCAACAAGGCTCCAGGAACACTTGCTTTCCTGTTCCATTCTCCTCTGGCCGTTCTCTGAACCCTCAAGTGAAGTATTTACGCAACGACTCGTATGTGCTACATGGCCATGGCATGGTTTCATCACCCTCAACCCATCTGAAACCAAGGCTCTTCTACACCCCGAGACTTCCCTAGCCTTGAAACGAAACGAAACTAAAGAGCCATCAAAGCAGTGTTTCAATCGAGTGGCTTGCAGATATTTTGAGTATGAGGCTTGAATTCCCAATCAGGTCTTGCATGTCACTGTCTGAACAGAGAGATGTACAAAAAAAACCTCAAGCTTTAATATAAATAACATAAACACTGTATATCCCCTTACCTATTTACTTACCTATTTACATTGATCAAGAGATGTTGAGCAGGCTGCTAGGCAAATTAAAAATGGAAGTTATAACTTCCATCCAAAGTGCGCGAGAATTAGTGTTAGTTATCTTATGTTTGTGGATGATGTCATCATCTTCTCTAAAGCTACTGCCCGGTACCTGGTAAAGGTTATAGAGGCATTGAACACCTTCCATGACTGGTCTAGCTTTGAAGTAAATGTGGATAAGTCAGTTATCTACTTTAGAGGCTGCAATGAGAGGAAAGAAAACATTTTGACTAATATTGTCAATTTTCAAAAAGATAAACTTCCTTTTACTTACCTAGGAGTTCCATTAGACCATCTACAATGGAGGTGTTGAAAAAAAAATTAAACAGTAGATTAGGTTTAATGGGGGTGTTGAATTAGGGTGTTGAAGTGAGGTGGATTAAATTGTGTTGAATAGGTGGTGATGAGGGTGTTTAATGGGTTTAATGGGGTGGTGAATTTGGGTGTTGAATGAGTAATCCCATTAAACACCCAAATTCAACACCCCCATTAAATCCATTAAACACCCTCATCACCACCTATTCAACATGTTTAATTTATTCAACACAATTTAATCCACCTCACTTCAACACCCAATTTCAACACCCCCATTAAACCTATTCAACTATTTAATTTTTTTTCAACACCTACATTGTAGCATCTACAATGTACTTAAAATTCAACACCCTCCTTTTTACTCCACATCATTTTCTCTCTCCTCCGCCTAATAATGTAACACACATTCAAATTTTACACACTCTTAAAGTTTAATCAAATTCAACACCCTACCCCACATCATCTTCTCTCTCCCCCACCTAATAATTTCATATTCTTATTTAATTTTCTATTTTTATTTTTGTAATTAAATTGAATTATAGTTATCGATTATATTTCATAAAATTTGAAATAAAAATTCAATTTAATCGATAACTATAATTCAGTTTAATTACAAAAATAAAAATAGAAAAGTAAATAAGAATATGAAATTATTAGGTGGAGGAGAGAGAAGATGATGTGGGGTAGGGTGTTGAATTTGAATAAACTATAACATTGGAGTGTGTAAAATTTGAATGTGTGTTGAATTATTAGGTGGAGGAGAGAGAAAATGATGTGGAGTAAAAATGAGAGTATTGAATTTTAAGTACATTGTAGATGGTCTTACAGGTTACGAGACCGAGAGGGGCTGACTCAATCAGATTATTGACAAGATGACAAGCAAGATTAGGCTTGGGTTTCTAAACACCACTCGTATGCGGGAATACTAGTTCTAGTACAGGGCCGGCCCAAAAGGATTTGGGGCCTGAAGCAAAGGCAAAACAAGAGGTCTTTTTAAATATTTTTGGGCCTTTTAATATTATGTAGCAAATAATTTGAAGCCTTTTTAGTAAGCATTTTAGTAACGGGTCAAGATCAGGTACAAAGTCAAATTTTGGTACAAAATATAAAATTCGTCAAAATTATTTTATAATTCGTCAGTTTATTTTATAGTTCGTCAAAATTATTTTATAGTTCGTCACTTTCGAGCCGAAAAATGAAAAAGATGAGCCGAAAAATGAAAAGACGACATAGTTCGTTAGTTTCATTTTATAATTCGTCACCAAGAAAAATACAAAAAAATCAAGATTTAGTCTCATCCATTCAAATCACAAGATCAAGAGCTATGATTAGTTTGTATTTTGTACCAAAAAATTAACTTTGCACCGGATCCTTTTCCTTTTAGTAACAGATATCTAAAATGGGCATTTTTCTTATAAGGAAAATAAAACATTTTGAATGGGGCCTGAAGCCCTTGCTTCACTTGCCTCTATGTTGGGCCAGGCCTGTTCTAGTGAAGCATGTCCTCACCGTTATAGATTCTTATTGGATGTGGCGAGTCTTCATCTTTCCACAATTTGTCCTTGAAATAATTTCAGAAATATGTAGGAACTACTTATGGCCAGGGAAAAAAAATCTGGTTGCATGGAATAAATGTTGTAAACCTAAAGAGTATGGGAGGTCTGAGCATCTTGAATTTATGCTTATTCAATAAGGCTCTACTGTTAGGAAAATTTGTGACTTAGAGTTGAAAAAGGACTCGATGTGAATCAAGTGGATGAATGATTACTATTTTAAAAATCAAAGTTATTGGCAAGTTGAAATGGAAAACCATCATTTTTGTTGCAAAAAATTATTATCTTTAAGGGATAGACGCCCTAATGTTCATTATTGTTATTGATAATCATTCCATGGTGTGGCGCTCAAGTTGTGATTCGTATGCCCTTTTGGATAGCAGGGAGCGTCCTTGCTGCTGGGAAGATGTTATGTGGAATATATTGGCCCATCCTAAGCACAGTTTCTGTGCTTGGTTGGCTGTGAAAGACCACCTACCAACGAAGGCAAGGCTACATATGGTTTATTGGACTCTGAAAGGTTCTCTGTTGCTGGTGTGCTGAATCTATTGAAAGTGGCAACCATCTTTTTTTTTCCAGTGCAATGTGGCAATGCCTATCTTCCATTATTTGGAGCTCATTAGTATTACGGTGCAATGGCCAACTTGGGACGAGCTGACCGAGTGAAAGAACAACAAATGGTGGAGGTGCAAGGCTAGAAAGAACATGACTTTCTTTATTATTACAACACCGATTTATGAGACGCAACGATTTATGAGACTTGGAGAGCTAAAAACAAGCGCATTTTAAATGGAGATTACGCAAGTTTAGATTGCATAAGGAGTCATAGTTGGACGATGTTGAGTTTAAAGATTGGTCTTGTTAAGAATAGTAAAATAGGGAGTTCAGTTTCACATTGGTTTAGTAACTTATGCTTAGCCACAGGTGTATTGTTTTGTTGTTTTTATAGGTTCTGGTGTTGTTTAGCTTGGTTTTTAGAAGTGCAAACTGTTATTGGTCCCTGAGTTGTTGTTGAATTGTTTTGGTGGTTCAGGGATTGGTCCTTGAGTTTTTTTGTTTTTGTTTGGTGTTTCTGAGTTGTTGTATTTGTTGGTGTTACAGGGACTTTGTTGGGCATTTTTGAATGAAATCTCGCTTTAGTATCATCGTTTCTTTCTCATCTATCATTTACTTCTATAAAACGGTAAGAACCGAATCGTCCAAGAGACCAATTTTAAACTATTATGCACTATTCAATTTCGCTACAATTTGTTTATTCCTTATAACAGAAATTTGGTTTGAATGAGTAACAATAATCAAGTGGACTGATGAGTAAAAATGAGATTTCAATCAAATTAAAGGGCATTTCCTAGGGATTCTATTTTCCACAGTAATGCATACGACTCTCATTATGCCCAATTCACATAACAAAGATTAATAATGGTTAGACTTATGTTTGCGTACTTTTTCGACTTGAGGAAGATACACATCCCATGTGAGCTTCAATCACTCGATGTTTTGGCTCACATCCGTCTCTTATCTCTCGATTATCAACTCTCGTCGCATAATCAATCCTTATGTGGGGGGTGAAAAACTAACCTATATCAATGTACGGATGGGTCACCCTAGTGATATCATCACCATACAAGGGTGATTTCACTTGTTTTCTGGAAATCTTAACATCGTTCTCTCGAATACTTACTTTATAATTCATGTTTCTAGCTTATTGAGACATTTTCTCAAATACTTAGTGTGCATAGTTTTAACATTCAATACAAGTGAATCACAATCATCAAAAACTTCATTCAAATGAAAGATTAATGTTAAAATAGAGGTATATACATCTAGGGGTCCATAGAACCCTAGAAAATTGGGAAACTACTCACTATTCATGTTCATAGACAAACCACAATAGTGAATTTTGTCAATATGATGAAAACAACACAAGGGAGATGAAGAAAATACTAAGATGTTCTTCAGTCCTTGATGGCTTCAAACTTGATGGATGATCTTCTTCTCCAAGCTTTAACTCTCTTTCTCTCTTAAAATCCAGATGGTTTGCTCAAAAATCAAACTTTCTATTTATAGTGCAAGGAAAAAGGTCCCACCGTTGGCGACTGTCTCGTTGGAGACAATTGTATCGAGGGCGTCTCTAGAAAAACAAGGTGAGTTCATGGCAGGCGTCTCGCGCATCTCTAGCATTTCTGGGATGAACTGTAGGGGCTGCTCGAGACAAATGCGTCTCGAGCGAGACGCCTTGGTTGATTCATTCAAAGAATCACCTCGATCCGTGTCTCGAGCGAGACATCCAGGAGGGCACTTAAAACACGTCACACACCATTCATTTTGATGAACTGTCTTCGTTGAAACCCTTGTCTGGAAAAGTCCAAATGGGATAAAAACAAAGGTTAAGGAAAAATGCATTTATATTTCTCCTCCCCAAGTCAACATGTCTTTCAAACTGCATTATCTCAATGTCATGTACGAGTCTCTTGAAAAAATTTATCGGTAAGGATTTGGTAAACAAATATGCTAAATATTTACTCGACTGTACTTGACAAACATCAATCTCTCCATTTACTTGAAGCTCGCGAGTAGAGAGGAAATTTGGTGATATGTGATTTCACTGCTTTGTTCCATTGCCTAAAGTAAATCCTTCTTTGATTTGGACGATACACGCATCATTAACCTCAT
Organism: Rhodiola kirilowii; assembly: GCA_033675215.1. Taxonomy (NCBI): domain Eukaryota; kingdom Viridiplantae; phylum Streptophyta; class Magnoliopsida; order Saxifragales; family Crassulaceae; genus Rhodiola; species Rhodiola kirilowii. The sequence continues at coordinate 28,417,981 of CM066200.1, forward strand.
ATATCACCGTGGGACTTTGTTTTTCTAATTCTATTCCACATGATGTCTTGATATAACGGACAAATGATCTGAGTCATGCACATTCGCTTCCAGCTTTGTATAATGCAATCAACTTTGAATGGTTTGATGATTTGACTACCAATGTCTGTTTTGTCGGACGCCATTAAATGGCAGTTCCTCCTTATATGGGTAAGTAACCTGTTTGTGAGAATAACCTTGTGTGGGTTATATAAATAATGCGCTTTAGCATAACCAACCAATTCTCCATTTTGTAATTTGTTTGTTCGTTAAATGAATAAACTTGTATCACTTGTTCCACGTAAGTAACATAGGATGTGATTAACACCACTCCAATGTCTTTTTTTAATAGGAGATGAGCTATATCTTGCAAATAAATTTACTACATAAGATATATTTAATCGGGTATTACTTTCAAGATACATTAGCACACCTATTGCTTTTTTTGTTATTGCTAGAATTAAGCACACTTGTTGCATTAAGATAAGGTACTCAAGGACCTAAAATCTCTTCAGTTTTTGATCGGGGACGAAAGGGCTCATTTTCTATATTAAGTGGCCTGACTACCATCAGTGTACTTAATGGATGTGCTTCATCCATAATTTAGAATTATTTCAGTATAATCTGACTGATGGATAAAAATTACAGTCCTTGTGTGCTAAAGCTGCAAGCCGTGACAATACTTGGTCTTTCATCTCAAACTACTCTATCAAATAATCTGCTACTATTTGAATCTCTAATAGTAGTCACATAGTTCACTAATTTCAGGACATGCCTATTATTTTTGAATGGACTCTTACCTTCATGTACTCTATCTCAATCTAATGAGTGTTTTATCCATTTAAGGCTTGTGACAATCACTCCTAAATCTCCTATAAATCACATCTAGCCTACTCTTCATTTCTACTTGATCTTAAACTTAGAACCAACTTAGTCTTTTGAATGTGCATTCTTGAGAATCAGTATCATTGCTATCCTTTGTCTATTTATTTTTCTAAGTATTTTCATTGCATGCCTTGGACTAAGTTTTAGCAAGCACTTTCAAAAACTTTCACGAAAAACTTAGACCTCTTGAATACTTCATGGTGACTTGAGTTTTTCCAATTTAGTGCCTTGCTTGTAATTGTTTCCTGCACATTCCATACACTTTTTGAACATAATATGAAGTTGTAAATGTGGAGTCAAATGAGGGTGAAAAATTGGCCCCAACAAAAAAAATATAAATTTCCACGGTCAAAGAGGGCAAAACCCCGACTAAAAACTTTCTCGAGTACTAGAGAAGTTTTGTTTCAAAAAGATACAAATGTCGGGAGTTAGGAAGAAAAGTTCCCCCTCGAAAGCATTTGTAGGCCAAATTCTATTTGGAAATAAAGATAAAATAAAAAGCACTTAAAACTTGACTCTATGTTCTTCCACCATTCTACATTTGTGCGGGATTCATCATTTGCATTGTGTGCTAGATTAACTCTTGAACGATCATTGTGCTTGCACGAGAGTTTTCATTTGGTCTATGCTTGTTTTCTAAGAACTCTTAATGTCGAACTCCTCTTCCCTTATGGATTATGGTTTTAGCTCCTAAGACTTGGGAATGAGTTCTATGTCGTAAACCCATGGACTAGCCCTAGCTAGCATAGGTGAGCGATTGACATTTTTTGTGCAAACTATTATCTTTGCTTTAATCGTATTTCCTTGGAGAATGAGTAGATGATTGGGTTAGACATTTGATTTCTCTAGTATTGACAATCTTGAATGCACAACCTCTTAGGTACATAAATGGTTTGAAAGTTCTTTTGATGGTAGTATGATTGTATGCTAGTTTGGGATGAGGAATTTGTTTTGAGAAATCTTTGCCTTGGTTGAACACTCTTACATTCATTCTCGAGGGATATGTGCTTTTCTGATTTTTGAGTATTCCCTTTTCTGAAAACTCTCACGAGACTATAACTCGTCCACTAGGGTAGCCTAGGAGTTTAAAGGCTTAGTGCATGCGCTAAATTTACTTGGCCTATGAAAAAGAGCTAGATAGGTTGCATTTTACTTTTAGTTTTTCTTCTTTAGCTTAGTTAGAAATAACAACCGAGGCCTTGAAATAAACACTAAGAGCAAATGGGCGACAAAACATAGTGCCACTAGCTTTCCACCATTTGCCTAATTTTGACATATGCTCATACTTTGTTCGGGACGAACAAAGCCTAAATGTGGAGTGTTGATAAGTCGAGTTTTTGACTTATTATTCCCCATATTTTATGAAGGCTTTAATTTGTTTCCGACATATTTTGATGTCATTTGATCCTTTTCTTTCAAATTTCAGGTACAAAATGAGTCTCCATTAAAGTCAAGACCTCATAATCAAAATTGCATGAAAAACCAAAGTTTCGGGGCAAAATGACCTTTACTAAGTATGTTGCATGCCCAGAGCGCATATGGTGTCCAAATGGGTCAATCTAGAGCTTGTTGGAAAGTTAAAGCAAAGGGTTACAACTTTCAGTTGACGCCAAGACCAAATTCGGACGTTAAGACCTGAGAAAAGCCACCAGAAGTCGTACTCGCTCGAGTACTATCCTCCACTCGACCGAGTACTGACTTGCCCTGAAAACTTGAAATTCTTCTGACCATGTCACTCGGCCGAGTACGACGCCTTATTCGCCCGAGTACCAGTTTCCTCTGCACCATGCACCCTCGGATAGTAGTACTCGCCCTAGTACGAGTTTGCCAGCGAGTCACCTACCACAGTACTCGCCCGAGTACGGTCGCTATGCCTGATTTTTGGACTCAAGACTATAAATAGAAAGAGTGGGTTTTGATCAAGGAAGGTTCATCATCATCATCAAATGATTGCTTAGGGGAGAAGAGGGAAGATCAATGAAGGAATCTAGTCTTTTTCTTGGGGTTTCTCTACTCATCTATCCTGCCCTTTATTGTTTTGTATTGAAAACATGTTATCATGATGATGTGTAAGTTGTTCTTGTGTTTTGAAGGTCTGGGACCCTCCTTGACACTCTATGATCATTGTATATACATTGAAATTGAAATTGAAATTGATGTGGATGATTGTTGATTTCTTTTTCTCTTGTGCTATGAAAATGCTATGCTACAAGGTGTTTGATAGAATGCCTAAGTGGCAAATTAGACTAAAACTTGAACCTATGACTTGAAGGAGCTGGAGAATAGTTTTAGCATGGAGAAAATAATCCATATCAGTCATGAAAGTGAACTCTAGGATTAAATGTTTAATTCATTGGATTTGGTTTGTCATGAAAGTTATGAACTAAGTAATGAATTGAAGTTAGTCAATAGTCTTGAAAGAGTGCGACTCCACGTTTGATGGTCTAAGGCTTGAGGAAATGTCAATGGAAGTTGATTTCCATAAGTCTTAGACTAGGTCATTAAGAAAATCATCAATTAATCCCATGAGTTACTTGTATTTGATTATTAGAGTTGCTAGGGAGGGAAAAAGCCCTCGAAACTCCTTTTATCCATCTTTTAATCTCTAATTACTTGTCACTTAGGATTTAGATTCACACACCTGATGTTATATGGTAGTTCAGAGTCCCTTGATGTTGCTGTTGTGCGAAATTGTTGTTGTGTATTTGAGTTTGGTTATGGTCCTACTCCCGATGGTCTCCACGAGTTACAACAGTCGATGCGCAATTTTTGTTCGGCCAATCGTGCCATTCCCATGGCTTTTGGCAGGGTTATGCCCAACTCATTATGGACCTCTGGTTTGAGCCCGACAATAAAGCGATTCAGCAGGTTCGTCGGTGGGAATCCTGGCGTGCGTATAGATAATGATTCAAACTTTGAAATATAGTCCGCAACTGATCTCGTTTGATGAAGTTGTTGGAGTAAAACCTCGGCGTTAGAGTACGCAGAAGGAGCGAATCGCGACAAACCATCCTGGGAAAATCTATGACAGTCGGTTACTTGATGGGTGGCATAAAGCCATTGGAACCATTGGAGGGACTCACCGCCTAAATAAAATGTGGCTATCGTCATTTTCTATTTTTGTGGCACACAGTTGATTTCAAAATATTGCTCCATTTGAAACAACCATCATTCGACAGCCTCACTAGTGAAGGTCGGAATGTCGATTTGAAATGACTTCCCCGAGATCGGGTTGTAGGTCTCCTGCAACCCCCGAGTAGTGTCCAACTGCGTCAATGACTGGTGATGTGAGATGGCTACTCCTGAGTAGACTGGTGGAGTAGATAAGAGCGGCGCCATAATGCTTTGGTCATTATTCTCGATCATTGGTTGTTTCTCTGGGTTACCATCAACAATTGGTTTGTTATGTAACTTCTCCAGCATGTCCATGATACGATCCAACTTAGTTTCATGTTGCTTGTTGGCCTCCTCAACTGCTTGTGTACGAGCGGAAAGTTCAGTGATGCTCTGTGTGATGGCTGCTAGTGCCTCCGCTTGGGTAGATCTGCGAGTATCCGGCATCATGCAAACTCAATGAAAGAACCAAAAAGAAGACAGGAAGTGGGAGATGAGAGAAAGAAAAGAGTTTTGTAGTTTTATTTCTCGTTTATTCAGATCCTTCTTCAGGTATTTATGCACCTGGGAAACTCATTACATGTCTACCACTCAACCGTTTACATTTCCTTGCCTGCTGAGCTTCTGACGTCTTCTTTCTTCTTAACCACACCAACCGCCTGCATTTCATATTCTTCAGGATTGTAACGACTCGGACGCTTGATGCTCCTCCTTCCATGTCTTGACACGTCAACGTCATCCTCATGGGCCCTTGGTGGATCAGGCGCAGTCACCGTGGCTACGAAGGGCCTGGCCTCAGACGGCTTCCGGGGATCGTTCTCCGTCTATGAGTTGTGCAACATCTTTGATCTCCAAAAACCTCTTCAGATTTCTCTTATTTGATCCATAATAAATACAATACAACACTCGATTGACTGAAAAACTGAAAAACGGAGAGCTCCGAAAATGGATCTGGTGCTAGATTTGAGCAGTGAAGATTGAAGACGATGAACTAGGTGAATGTTACGTATTGGAATATTAGAGAAATCAAGGGGTCAAGTTGTATTTTGAGGTTAGTAAAAATACGTTGTAATTGAGTCATTAGAGGCTTTCAATGAAAACAGCCAATTTCCTAGCCTCTCATATCCTCTCCCGATTCTCAACTGCTGCCCTCTTCCAAACTCTAATCTCTGCTCCTCTTCCTCAGTTCTTCTCCCCCAGTTATTCTTCCTTCACCTCTCCTCTGCATTCATCTATCTTTGTTTGTATCAATTTGGTGCTTTTTTCATCGAGAGTGACTAAATATGCCGGAGACCCGAAATGCAATAACAAATGAGGCGATCACTGCTATCACCAGTAGTGTATCCAACTTGAGTATCCGTACCCATAGGATGGAAGAAGTGGCTCAAGCGCAGGCAGCTAAGCTTGAGCAACTAGCTCAAACCCAGGAGACTAAGTTTGAGCAGGTGATGAGTATGATGGAAAAGATGAATGGATTGATTTTAGATCTTCATCATCGGCATCCAGAAAATGAAGTCATCGATGTTGATTATAATGCAAAAGATAAATATCCGGTTGTTTCCTATTATTCCTACGAGATATATATCTATAGGATTTAGGCAACATTATCTTCACTCAACTAAATTTTAAGAAATATTTCCTAATTAATTTAGTTTGAAGGTGTGATGAAAGGGTATTTATATGTGAGTTTCTTGTATTCTCATAGAGACAAAAAATAATAGAGGAAAACCTAGTAGAGATTTGACCAGTGCTTGAGCAGTTCCACCTTCCGAGTTCGGGTGCACGGATTTGGAGGAGGATTGTGTTAACCTTGGGGGGCGTTCGTCACTTGAGAACCTGTACCGGTAGTGGCGAAATTCGCTTCTAAGTCAGTGGCCTTCATACCACGGCACAATCGGAGTAATTCGGAGATCGTCAATCAAGTAAAATTATTCAAGTTCTCTTACTTATTTGATTTCAATAGCTTTATTTCCTACAATTTAGAAGCAAATTTGTCTATTGAAATCATGGGCTTATTAATGTGGCATCAGTTGCCTCTCACGTTCGGATTATTGACAATCTGAAGTATTAATCACTTGATTATTTTCATATGCATGTACCGCATACCGGGTGAATTATCGATGATCATGAACAACAATCTGGTTCATCTTGTAAACGAGATGCGATCATGTTACGATTCTATGATGGCTGATCGGGGGAATACTAGCCTTCCAAGTCATTGACCGACTTAAGATGAAGCTCTGACTTGCTAATTTGGGGATCGGCTGACATCGAAAAGCGCAACACAGTTTATCACGCTTTAGAAGAAATTGACCAAGGGAATTAGAAAGCTGCCGGTTGGTGTTGTTGGGGGATGGAGTCGGTGGAATATAGAAACCCTAATTTTGGGGTGATGATTTTGGATGATGGCACTGATTCAATTCATGCTCGGTTCAATTAAACCGGTTCGGATTTGGTTCAATCATGGATGACTAAAAGGGAACCATATGGGAGACTGCATATTCAATAAAACAATCGGACAGTTTCTTCAAGTGATTTTCCACTATGCGGAAAAGCTTTGAGGGGTTGATTTTGATTTCGTGATGCTGAATTTGACCAAGCATAGCACATATTCGATTTACAATACTTTTTAGTGGCAGTATTTTGAGAAGCACGGGTTTGAGTAGCTGTAATTTTCGGCTTCTTATTATTCTTTATGAATTATTATTCAGAGGTTGAAATATTGAGCTGTGATTATAGAGTTGCTCAAATCGGATGATGATAGAGGTCGCCAAGAACCCAGTTTTGAGTGTGGATCAGATTGAGGTCTCTCTTGATATCTGAGTTAATAATTCATACAAGCTTGGTTGATGACCGATGAGGCTTGAAAGTTGTGGGGGGTTTGGTGCTGGAGAAACAATCGAATTTAGATCCAATTACAGATGATTGTTAGCTCGATCAAAGGCTTTGGACCTTTAAGGAATTGGGAAACTCCAGAGGATCTTCTTTGCAAAAGTAGCAGGCGGCTGCTGCTTGGCTTTTGGGTGGAGATGGAAATCTAATTTTGGGACATGTGTCCTTAATTTGGATGGTTCAAGGAAGTAAAACTGAAGCCAAGGTCGGTTCAATCAGGTTCAATTAAATCAGGTTTCATTTAGATGTTAATCATTTAATTGATTAAATATAATTGTTTAAATTATTATCGGGTTTATGGTCTCATTTTGATGACGAGTCAATTTATTGACTTTCCGATTTAATCATAATTGATTAAATGTGTTCCTATTCTTTGATGGCAATCTAATCCTATTTAAATTGGTTTAAATTGCATGATCGGATGAGATGGAGCTAGCTCAAGTTAGATTTCGATCAAACCTATATGGAGTCACCCCTTGTGTTTTTAGTTCCTGGCATGGAGGATGAGAGTTACTAAAATCGGCAAGGGCTTTATCTCTTGAGATACTTTAGAGGCACCATGGAATGGGGCTTAACGTTAAAGGTTTCTCATCGGTTCCTGAAAGGTACTACGATGCGAATTGGGTCACAGATAGTGATGAGATCTTGCGACACTGGAGGTCGATTGGTTGAGAAATTTATTGGCATGCGTTCCATTGTGGGGGTAGCCGACTCCTCATGTACCTTTACATTGTGAGTCACAAGCCGCCAGAGCCGTTGTGAAGAACAGCGTGTATAATGGCAAGAAGAGACACCTTCATGTCATACATGAGTCTGTAAGACAGTTTATTGTGAATGGTGTGGTTTCTCTGTATTATGTGACAATGGAGAAGAACCTGGTGGATCTTGGACAGGAGGAAGGTACTTGAGTCATCAAGAGGTATGTGTTTGAGAGATTAAACATCTGTGGTGAGCCATCCCGAAATGGATGATGAGTATGAGCTTAAGACTTTTGATGTATCTAGCCTCATAGACCGAGGTCACTTGTTTAAGTGATGTCATGAGATGCTCTTGTAGATACGGTGATTTCTTTGAATAACCTCATAGACCGAGGTCACTTGTCTAAGTGATGTCATGAGATGCTCTTGTAGATATTGCGGTTTCTTTGATTAGCCTCATAGACCGAGGTCACTTGTCTAAGTGATGTCATGAGATGTTCTCGTAAATTCGGCGATTTCTTTTCTGATCCTCATAGATCGAGGCCATTCGAGTTAATGGTGCCATGAGAAGATCTATTATAACTAGCCTCACAGACATAGGCCACTCGAGTTAGTGGTGTCGTGAGATGACCGGTGAGTTATATAGATGGAAGGTTGAACTTAAATGTTCTTAATGTTCGTGGAACACCTGCGGTGAATGTGAAGGGATAGCCTCCTTCTATGAGTATGGGATATCTCTCTAGAGCGTTCACTTAGAGTCCCAAGATGAGTGGCTGCGTTATCGAGGAATTGCTCAAGCCTTGAAGGTGATGTGCGTGTTGTCGGGTCCCTTCAATAATCTAGGAGTTCAATCCTTTGGACACTCTCTAGACCGTTGAACACCCCACTCCACTATGTGTTAGTTCAAACCTTTGGATACTAACATTTAAGTACTAAGCCTTCTACTTACTGCTCAAAATCTCTAGGTCTTGGACTCTTTTGCATTAGTGGGGGATTGTTGATTATAATGCAAAAGATAAATATCCGGTTGTTTCCTATTATTCCTACGAGATATAAATCTATAGGATTTAGGCAACATTATCTTCACTCAACTAAATTTTAGGAAATATTTCCTAATTAATTTAGTTTGAAGGTGTGATGAAAGGGTATTTATATGTGAGTTTCTTGTATTCTCATAGAGACAAAAAATAATAGAGGAAAACCTAGTAGAGATTTGACCAGTGCTTGAGCAGTTCCACCTTCCGAGTTCGGGTGCACGGATTTGGAGGAGGATTGTGTTAACCTTGGGGGGCGTTCGTCACTTGAGAACCTGTACCGATAGTGGCGAAATTCGCTTCTAAGTCAGTGGCCTTCATACCACGGCACAATCGGAGTAATTCGGAGATCGTCAATCAAGTAAAGTTATTCAAGTTCTCTTACTTATTTGATTTCAATAGCTTTATTTCCTACAATCGACTCCCAAACTCCATCATCAAAGTTTTCTCAAGTCCAAAGCAGCGTCGTCAGACTAGAATCGAAATCACTTGTCGTCAGCTTTGGCGTGATGGTTGAATCATTTGAATCGGCTTCGGCAGAGATTGAGTTGGCTTCGATCGATGTTACAGACAAATCTGATTCGGCTATTGCAACCGCTGTATTTGAGGATGGTGATTTGTGTTTGGATGTTTCGACTATCGATTCAACTCAAGCAGAGGTAACATCTGATGTTTTCTCAACTGATTTCTCATCAGTTTTTGTCTCGAGCGATGCTATAATTGGTGTAGAGAGCTTTGAAACCAAGTTGTGTCTCAAACACTAATTTGGATTTGTGCCTTCTACGTGTTTGTGGAAATGCATCAGTGAATTTTCCTCTCGTTTGTGCGGCACATAGAGCCTTAAGTGATGACTGGTATCCTATTCAATTATTCCACAAGGCTTTTGTGTGTCTGAACCCACCTTGGAAACCTCCGGATAGTAGAACTCATATTGAATTTTTGAAGTTGATGTCATTACCGATGCCAACAAATTATGACATAGAAATTGTTATCAACAAAGAAGTTTTGTGCATTGTTTTGAAAGAAACAGAGACCATGAAAGGGGTGACAATGGAGTTACCAAGTGGCTGACAAATTCAAATTTCTTATGGGTGAATATGATTTCCTTGTTATCCAAAGATGGTTTGGTTAGAATCAAAATGAGTAACTTAAAGCTTGATGTTAATAGCGGGATGGCTACTCCCGTTGATGGTGGGAAGGATGACCTTATCAGAGCATTAGTGTGTGGATACAGTAATTGCAAGCTTGGGCCTTCTCAAGAAAATGATATTGATGTATTGAAGAATTACACGGCTGCTGATCTGCGAGTCGGCATTAACTATATTCCAAAGGAATTTCTGCTGGATCCAAGATATGCTGCTCCAGAGCAATACATAATGAGCACGCAGACTCTATCCGCGCCATCAGCGCCCGTGGCAACTGCACTTTCTCCAGTACTGTGGCAGATGAATTTGCTTGACAGATTTGATATCAAGTGTGGTGATGTAATTTACAGGAGCACGTTGCCGAGATCGAATGAGATTACACTGACTGCGCCGGCTATGATGCTGGCGTTGGGTGCTTTGTCGTATCTTTGGGCCACGCCTGGTGTGGCTCCTGGTTTTTTTGACATGTTTGTGTTGGCATTTGTCGAGAGGTTTTTCAGACCAACTTACAAGAAGGATGATTTTGTTTTGGGGAAGAAGTTGGGCGAAGGCGCGTTTGGTTCAGTATACAGGGCTACATCCGTGAAACCCAATTCAAAGAAAGAAGGGGACTTGGTGTTGAAAAAGGCTAGCGAGTTTGGTGCAGTGGAGATATGGATGAATGAGCGGGTGCGCAGAGCTTGTGCAAATAGTTGTGCTGATTTTTTGTATGGTTTCCTTGAGACATCTTCAAAAAATGGATCTCAATATTGGCTACTATGGAGATTTGAAGGGGAAGATACTCTTGCAGATCTGATGCAAAGTAAAGAGTTTCCCTACAATGTCGAAACTATGATACTTGGAGAGGTCCAGGACTTGCCTAAGGGGATTGAAAGGGAGAACAAAATCATCCAAACAATTATGAGACAGTTTGATACGACCAAGGGACTCAATTGGTGTCACATTCCCACACCAAAAGGATATGTGTCAAAGGGATCCTGGGATCGATTCCAACTTCCAACATCCGAATACTAAAACGGTTGGGGTGTATGGCCTGTAGGCCTGATACGGCAGCGTCCCTGAAACAATGGCTTGGTCCCTTGGTCGTATCGTAAAAGTGCAGCTCAGTTGGTGATACATGCCCACACTAAAGGGTTATGTATCCAAAGGGTACCTGTGGTCGATTCCCACCTCCAACATCAGAATACTAAAACGGTTGTGGTGTATGGCCTGATACGGCAGCGCGGGCAGCGTCCAGTCCATGAACACTGGCTTGGTCCCTTGGTCGTATCACAGTTCCTATTTGCATTGGATGGCCTGCATTCAACTGGCATAGTTCATAGAGAGATCAAGCCGCAGAACATTATTGTTTCTGAAGGGACCCAAACAGTCAAGATTATCGATCTTGGTGCTGCTGTCTTTGGTGCATTTTTGGTGCCTTTTTGGTGCGTTACATCAACAATCTTTTCATGTTTTCATTGCCAAGACTACCTGAAATAGCTGACCTTAAGGACAAGGTCAAACTTAAGGCGGAAGGAATGTTACGTATTGGAATATTAGAGAAATCAAGGGGTCAAGTTGTATTTTGAGGTTAGTACAAATACGTTGTAATTGAGTCATTAGAGGTTATCAATGAAAACAGTCAATTTCCTAGCCTCTCATCTCCTCTCCCGCTTCTCAACTGCTGCCCTCTTCCAAACCCTTATCTCTGCTTCTCTTCCTCAGTTCTTCTCCCCCAGTTATTCTTCCTTCACCTCTCCTCTGCATTCATCTATCTTTGTTCGTATCAGTGAAGATTAAAGACGCTTAAGTGGACTAAATTACCCTTTAGTTTGTATCTTAGCGTCAAATAATTACGAATTTCAAAATAATCTAATTTAATCTTGATTGTTGATTAACCAAGGTGAAGGGTTCACATTAGTTCTCATGAGAATTGTCATTCTCATGGGATCCAAACTCATGGTATACATGTAAAAGAAATAATTTTCTCTAATGCTAGTTTGTTCCGAGATTTCTTTAAATTGGACACAATATGATATTCAGAAACAGAGAACAAGATTACTTTGTATCTCCATCTTGAACAATTTGTACTGATAACGTGTTATAAAATGAGAATGAATGTAAACTCAAAAATGGAGACGACATGAGAAGACATTTGAGGAGAACAACATTCTTATTCATCCTTCCTTCTATTCAATGAATGACACATATATAATAAGTACATGGAGATAACCAAATGACATGACTTCAACACATAATTAAATAACAATAAAGATGGGGTGCTCCATAAGGGTGTAAATAGGATAAACAAAAACTTAGATAACCTAAGGTTGTACATGAATCATAACATGATATATTTTTCATTAATTTACATGTTTTAACTTTTGATAATTTAAACGCTGCAAAATTAAAATTTTAATGCATTTTACATGTCCATTTTTCACGGGTTGCAATGCATTTTGATTACAGTAAAGTCTTCTTGGCTTTGATATGCCAGACACATCTGCAACAACTAGAACGACACTCTTTTTTCCACTGACGTCGCTCCTTAGTTGATGCATTGATGCTTGCTGCTGGGTTTGGACTTTGGACCATGCACGGTCTTGAAATGTGCATCGTAGCTGTTCGCTATAAACAATATATAAGCCTTGAAAGTGAATGTGAATGAATCAAGTTTCTATAGAATGAAAGAACAAACATACATTGCAAATATCACACAAAACTTACTCTTTTGTTCCCTCAAGTGAACTCTTCATGTCATGCTTTGTGATAGCTCAGAGTTCGCCTATGGACCTTCTGTGGACGCTAAACCATTTCATCGGGTCAATTTTCATGGCACTATCACAGAACAGTCACCAAAGCTCATAACATGCTGTTCATAATTACTATATAAGACTCTTTATTAAATATTTTCTGCGCAACATACACACTAACAAACACATACAACAACTCCAAACTTGAGCGCATAACCACAAGGTTGAATCAAGCAGGATATTGGAACTAGAGAAGCAGGGATAGATTGGTGCGCAGAGAGACGCCAATTGGCAAAATTGCAGTCCCAGCGAGATTGAAGCTTGAGGACAGAAGCATGAATAAGAAGACTGGCTGGCAGTAAATTAACCTCTAGTTTTGGCCCTTTTCAAACCAAGACTGTCATTGAACGGGGACACTGATCCAGACATGGGAGACCCTTCATCACGAAATGTGCCATTGAGCAGTGCCAGCTCCCTCAACTGCTGCTTCTTGTACACATCTTGAGCCTCATCCTATATATAAATAGAGATTGGAAGATGATAAAACACACAATCACATAACAGGTCAGACACAGAGTCCAGGAAACATTCTTACCATGGGTTTGATAAGATCTTCTAGTATTTCCTTCGCTTGCATAAGTCGAGCGTCTATGATCTCAACAGGAAGTTCTGCCTCAACAAGTAAATGGAGTGGTTCATTCAAGTGCTCATAACCAGGCTTTCCTCTCATCATCTCTTCCTGAAAATATAAAGGAAATCAAATCATAGATTTTAGCATCCAGGGAGAGAGGTGTCGTGCATCTTAGGATATCAATGAAGGTAGTAATGGTTACAAGTTAACTCTGAGAAGATATTAAATTACCCTGGCTGGATCTTTTATACTTCCATGTCCACGTATCAAGACTCGACACTCGGTGCTTGCTTCTACACGTTTGAGGGAGTTCCCCCTTGGGCCAAGGAGTCGCCCAACAAAGTTAAACTGTAGTATACAAATGTCAAAGAGGCTTTAAGCAGCTTTGATATATTAAATGGGGGAAATATATGGGTCAACTTATGTCTTACATTTGGATATTGATCAACGGGAATGTCCACCCTAATAGTCCTTTTCACAATCAAACCAGACGAGCTAATTTGAGAACTAAACCAATTGGGAGCTGGAGATGATGACTGTCTTAGTCCTGATATCTGAAAAGTAAAGTGATAGAACTGGTCAGACCAACTGAATCAATGATGAAGTAAGAAGCCGTCTCTGAAATGAGAGTGAATCAGGCATAACATCGATGCTGTGTTCCAGTTCTTATAAACTGTAAAGTTGTGGCAAGAAAAATGCAGATAGATATTTCAGCTGCTTTACCATCCACGAGTGATGTTAACAAACAAAAATTAAAGACGATCACGGAAGATGTGCACTTGTGTAATACAATAACTTATAATAACTCAATGAATGCTCATGTATGTAGACTTCAGAAGGAAAATGTAAGACGATAGGATATGCAAGCATGTTTTTGAACCATACAATCAGTGCCCATAAATGCAGACTACGGAAAATGCAACACATTAAGGTCTGTACGCATGTTTTTGAACCTTACAGTTAGTTCCCATGTATACAAACTTTAAGGAAAATGTAACAAGGTAAGATAAACCTGCTTTTGAGCCTTACTTCTATACACAGACGGTCATACTTTATCGCCTATAGTTATTAAGAATTATGTTTGTCAGCCAGTACGATATGTTAGTAGTCTCTCATTATATTAAGACTAGATCATACTTAAAAAACTCGCTGCTATCCAACGTAAGTAATAGAACTACCGACTCATGTTTCGACATGCTTGGCAATGGACCAAACTCCAAAGAATTAAGAGAGGTTAGTGACTCATTATCATGGCATGACCATGCATAAAAATGCATTTCCATGTAAGTTACTTTGAAAGGGAAAACTGATCTCATTAGTTAGTATCCATACTTCTGACTGAAACCTTGATGCCCATCCGTTAATTTCAGCTACTCCATTAGCAAAAATCCCTCCAGAGACCAAAGGGTTAGGGAGTTCCAGTCCACCCTGGCATATAACTGAATTATTCCCCAAAATTGATGTTACACGCAATATTTCTGTTAAGAGTCAAATTTAAGAAAAGAGAAGTTAGCAGCTCTCAAGCACTCCAGTCAATCACACTTTCACCCAATTAAGTAATACCACATCAGTATTTAGACATAGTTTATAATGTGATGCAAATTCTGGACCCAAACAGTCATGCGTTAATAAGCCACGTATCAGCGCAAGTCACAAGGAACTCTATAAGTTAGTAATTATACTGTCAACACACAGGACGCGTATAATTAATGATCAGCCAGATTATCAACGTTTGAGGACATGAGTGCACATTAGTAGGTCAACCAACCATATTCCTTAAAGAATAAATGGAATGTAATGACTAGTGAGCCTTAAACTTAACAAGACCAAAAACACAAATACAATGTTCTTTGATCAACAACTTCATAACCATGATGAAAAATTATTCATAACCATTACTGTCTAGGACAAACCTTGATTAATCAGCCGATAGCATTGTGGCAGCACTGGCATAAATGGCCCTAGCTTATTACGCTCTGCGAGTAACTCTGTTAAATACCTGGAGAAAATTAACAATGACAACATGTAACGAACCAAACAACACCAAAGTAAACCACCTAAAGTAAAATGAGTGCACACACCATTCTATTTTTGACCACAGAGAAGAAATTAAGAACATTCTAATCTAATTTGATCTGGCTGTAACTAAAACTAAAATGAGAAGCATAATGTTCCAGAAATCATCAAGCCAAAACCAAACCATGCAAGCCACCCCGAGAGAGATCCAGAATTCAGTAAATTTAATTTGATATAATCATATAAAAGATGATCTCAGACCGTCAATCATTCAATCGTCTAAGTCTCACTATGCCATACACAGATGATCACAGAGCGCATATCCCAAATCAGAGACCAAAAACAACAATATCAAAAGAAGCCAAACACTCCAATCGACAAATACAACGAGATCAGATCTCGAGTGAGGCTGGAAAGGAAATAAGCTAAATCGATTGAATGAGGAGGAAGAAGATGATTGATATCATTACTTGTCTTGCTCGACCATGGCACAAGTGGCTGAGCGAAGACCGGGAAGGATAGGAGACTGGTTGGCCGGAGATGCCGAAGGTGAGTAGGCCATATAACGACCGTAAGTCATGGCAGTCGTCAAAATGGAGAGTGAAGCGTCGGTAGAATCTCTCTTTCTGCGCTGTCCGTTCTGTCGCTCACTATTTATACACTGGAACGCCAAAGCTAATATTTATTAATCTTTTTTATTTTATTTCCATACTCTTTTTCATTTCGGCTTTTTCTTAATTTTATATAAAAAGGCAAATTTTTGTTTACTTTTTCGAAGTACCTATTTTATTTCTTATAACAATAAAAGGTGAAATGAAATACACTACCTAAAATAAGTTATTTGTCATTCAGAGCATCTCCGCAATGACTAAAAAACATGTCATCCATCTCTCTCATCCACTTATCTCTCATTTAGTCATGCTTCATGATCTATTTGGTCATGAACATCCCACTCATGACCAAACATAAAGTTCATCATCACTCTCTCTCTTAATTCTACATAAATACAAACATATAAATAGCAAAATGTATCTCTATTTATGAGTCTTCAAAAAATATGAATATTGATGATAATTTTATTTTTTAATACTTTGTAATTTTTAAAATATATTCGTTAAACTGATAAAGTTCTGACGCATGACAGGTGTCGCATTAGGATTGGTTCAACTCTCATGACCAAAACTAAAAAAAAAAAATCATGAAATGATCAAATTTTGGTTTGGTCATGAAATGATCTTTTCTATGACTAGAAAAATCATTACGGGGGTGCATGATTTTTTCAATCACCTCTCATGACTCTTTTTCATGACCCAAAAAATGATGGGATGCTCATTCATAAAATAAAAAAACAAAAGGTGATTTGTCTACCTATTTAGTTTTGTACATTTTATCAGCATGTGTCTTTTATTATTTATTCTAAAATCTACCACAATTGGAGGTATCTCGTATTTTATTCCATCAAAAAGGGTTTCTTTTTTCAAATTAACTTTTTGCTTTTACTAGATTTTATTTTTCGTATTATAATTGAATGTGTTTTAAATTACTTTGGAATTAATTTAAGAGTACTTTTGAACTAATGGATAATTCTACTTACACACTTTCTCTATATCGTGACTGTTTATCTCTTTTATTACAACATTTATTTATAGCATATATGTTACATGAGGGCTAATGAAGAGCTTCACTTTACCACAATTAAATAATACTCTCTCCGTCCCTCAATGTTTGTTCAAAGGTCAAATTGCACAAGAATTTTTTTTAAAGAAGAAAATGGCATACAAAGACCTGGAAAACATGTAGAAACAAAAACAGCAAAGCAATCGACCAACAAGTACAGGAACAGAACATCTAAACAAGAAAAGTAATCCATGCAAAGTTAATCAATCCGTCTGCTGCTATTATCTTCGAACCGTGAATGCACCAAGTCCAATCCATGCCAAACTGATCAAACAGAAGAAGTGACGCGTCCGCCAACTTTGAATCGACAATGAAGCTATTACCAAATTTCCACTGAAAAACTGGATAATGCTACACTTGTATTCTCCATATATCAGTTTCCCGTCAAGAGTAGCTCGCCACCTGAACTCCAGAAATGGGTATACAGAGGACTTAAAAGCTAGGACAAGTTAGCTAGCCGGGAACAGTGAGATTCTCCACTTCGCCTCACGCCAAGGGAGGTGACCAAACCACCGAAGACAGAAAAACTACAATTGCAACAAGTGCATCCGAAGAATACCGGCAGAAACACTGGGCGAGAAAAAACCACAAATACACAAAAGACCGTGCAGACACAGCAAAGACAGCTCAGACTGAGACGGCTAAGAAGGACACCCTCATAAGCAGAACTCACTTAGAGGGAACAAAAAGATACGCCAAAAAAACCCACTCCCCTTCCCGTCAGCCCACAACCATCAACAAGCTTCACCCACACCATCAGCCGCATGTCCAACATCCGCTCCTCCTTGACCCGCCTTCCAACATGCCGAAACACCGCACCCCGCCGGCTGCAGATCTGCCAACTATGCTCATCCGAGGAGCACCGGCCATCGGGCAAGAGAAAGGGAAGACAAGAAAAAGCAACGGAGAAACAAGAGGAGGATGTGGGAGAAGAAGGATAGGGGATGACCGGGAAAGGAAGGGGAAAGGGGGTGAAAGCGAGGTGGTTGTGTGGCGGTGGAAGGCTTGAGGACTTGGGAAGGGGTAGAGAGAAGCGAGAGCTTTCTAGAGCTCTCTGGATAGGGCAAATCAAATTGCACAAGAATTAAGGAGGAAAAAACAGTACAATGTGTATATATGGTTGTATTAAATGCTGTTGAAGTATGAAATCTACTTGTCTTAGTCAAGACGAGTTCCAGATGATGTTCGAACTGCGCCTCGAACACTTATTGGACAGTTTCAGGTTGTGTTCTAACAGATACTAGAACACCTTAGTAGATAGTACCGAAAACAGAACAAACAGGAGCACACACGATATGTTACCCAGTTCGGCTTCGCCTACTCTGGGGGGGTTTCCCACACCCTAAAAGGGACACAAATCGTATTACGAGATTCAGAGCTACAAGTGGTCTTACTCTTACACAACACCTTGTTTGTAATCGCCTAGCCTCTAATTCTCCGTCTCTCAGATTTGCAATCTCGGTTCACCGTAGCTCCCCTCGATCCCCTATGGGTAGGACGAGACTTCCCTCTTGGCCTAGTCTTGGACCTCCCAGAAGCCCAGTCGCCTTCTCTCAAAGACGTATCTTGATCACCGTGTGTGTGTGTGCGCTTTGTTGTCCTTCAAGAACAGTCTGAACAGCACACTGAACAGACTGTTACTTCCCCGTTGATATTCCGGTGTGGAATATTCAGCCGGCCGTCGCTCCTCCTCCAATCTCACGAGTCCTCTCGTGTTTTCTTTTCACTCAGGAAGCGACACTGATGTCGATGCCCTAGCCTTCTATTTATATGCATTGGCGGATCCGAATTAGCCCTAGGAAATCTGTCAAATATTTAGGAAATATTCCTAAATATTTGCTAGATATATTTCTTCCAATCTTCATGAAGATCTCGATCTTTCTTTCTTGCCAAGTCATTCCGAATCTGGTTGGATACTGATGTGAGAATATTTATCAGAATATTTGTTCTCTCACGATGACTTGTCGATTGATCCCAATCAAATAATCTCGTCGATATCTTCTGGATATTCAGATCTTCATTCCAATCTTCAAGAAGATCTCGATCTTTCTTTATCACCAAGTACTTCCGAATCTTCTTAATCGACTCCTAATTGATGAGAGGATATTCATTTGAATATCTGATCCTCTAATTTATTGTTGAGCCGACTCCAATCAGATCAGATCTTCGATCGTCCAGATTAGGAAACAGCTTATCTTCAGATCTGCTGTATGCGAGTTCTAGTAGTCGGTTGAACACTCCTTGAACTCCTGCTAGAACTGTCTAAAGCCGTTTTGCCAAATCCATGCCATTCATGAGACATCAATCTCCCCCTTGGCATTTTGGCAAAACCAAATCTACGCTTTAGACACAACTTGAGGAACCAAAACAGTTACCTCAAAACACTCCCCCTTTTTGCCACAAACTGGCAAGGGGTCCAATTGAGCAACCTGGTCTCCTCGGCATCTGAAATCTTGTGAAATTCCCCTCGAACATAGCCTGGGACAGTGATGGACCATAATTGTATGAATCATAAACACAGTTAAACCCACCAAATTAGACTCTTTGTCTATTTAACTTTTGCTTGTTAGTTCCGATATTTATCTACAGGGTATTTTGAAGTCTAGAGAGAATACAGGCTAAGGAGGAGTTTTAAAGCTAAAAAATGAATTACGAGTCATTCCAGGTCACGACCAATTTCTGACTTTCAAGAACCGGACGTGGAATCACTCAAAACAAGTCCAACCGGAGGGCAACCAGAGTCAGTCCGGAGCTGAAATGGACCGATGGCTTTGTGAAAAGATCACAAAAATCTCATTTCACCCACTCCATGCCACCTTGCCCGGCGGCTTTCCACACTCCCCCTCTCCTTGCGCCACCTAGCCGGCGGCTTTCCTCCATGCCACCTCCCCACCCGGCGGCTCTAGCTCCTCCATGGGTTGCTTGCCATGTGTCTTCACTTCCTCCACAAATCACACCTCCATTAGCCTATAAATAGAGACCCTTCTTCACTTGTAAAATCCATCCCAAAATCCTCATTTCAAAACATCATCCATCACAAAGCTCTAGCTTCTCTCTAGATTTTGGGCACAACTCTTGTAAACACTTATTTTAATCTATAATACTCCTGTTGGTTCTTGAGTATTCTAGTTGTTAATGAGTTTACTCCTGTTGGTTCTTGAGTATTCTCCCTTTACTTTACTGTCTTTCAAAAACCTTCAAGTACTTAGCTATGGTATCCACCTCTATGGATATTCGTAGCTAAACCCTTCATTCGGTTGAAGGGGTGTACTTGTGTCATAAAATGTTTTAGGCCCTACTCTTAATGCCTCTATGTGTTCAAAACTTGTTCTATGTGCCACATATTAGGTTAGAACTTCCAAGGTTGAGCGGATGCTTGGAATGACAAAACTCTTCCGTGGGGTTCGTAAACATACTCGGATAAGTGGATGCTTGGAATGGCAAAGCTTATCTGAGAAGTTTGACCTCTTTAAAACACCATTTGGTTGATCGGGAATGATTGATCAAATGGATGCACACAAGGCTAATATACCTTGGAATGGAGTGTTAGTCTAAATAGAACAAGTGCTCTATGTCTTGGAATGGACTAGACAGTGTGGCAAATCAAGTGCTTGGAATGACCTTGATACACTTTTGAATACTTAGTATGATCATTAGAGGTCAATGATAAACAGACTATGATACAAGGCCCCTAAAACCGAATACTTTCCTTAACTTAAAACATCACATGCACTTTACATTCAGTCCAAATATCAACTGCTTACTTTTCGCAAGACTTGCCCTTCGAGTAACCCACTCTCTGTAAGTCTTCTTTTTATTACTTTCAGTACTTTACTTTCAGTACTTTACTTTCTGCACTAAAATCACGACCAACCCACTTACTTTTTTGTACTAAAACTAAAACCAACAACCAACCACTCACTTTTCATCGCTAAAACCTCAATCCACCTAAAAATCACGCTCCCTTTCAGTACATTCCTCAAAGAACAACTATCCCCCTAATTCCCTTGGGTTCGACTACTACTTACCACTTGCTACCCAGTAGTGAAGTCGCGAGTAGCGGACTTATAAATATATTCTTGACTTTTGCACACGACGACTGTGCATCCGTCAAAATTGGCGCCGTTGCCGGGGAATTAGAGTTAGAAATTAACAATCGGATAAGTGTTCTTTGAATCGGTACTCGCTTCAATACAACCATGTCTCGCGAAGGAAGCCACCATGACTACCAGGACGACGACGAGATAAACCTGTACGATCGAAATGATGAGGTGCCACTTCCATTTGTCGACGATCCAGAACAACTCATCCGAAACAGAAGAGCTCGTGATATGGAGGCCATCCGAAGAAACCAAGGACCACCCGAGGACCGAAATGAAGCTGGTCCAGTACAACAACCCCCTAGATATCCACCACCCCCTCAACCTCGACAAGTGCCAAGACAAGAACCCATTTTCGATAACTATTATGGGGATAACAACAACTTCCGTGAACCTACTATAGGAGAACTCTCGGCACCAGATTTCAGAAACCAGCCGTGGTGCATTTACGAAGGCCCTGAATTGGAAGACATCGCTATCAACACTTCAGTGGCCCATAACTTGCCAAAGTTCTCAGGAACACGTGGAGAATCAGCAACAACTCATCTCCAACGCTTACATGGTATTTGCCAAAACTTAAAACCGAATGGCGTAAACGTAGACGACTTCAAGTTAAAGGCGTTCTACTTTTCCCTCATTGACGCGGCAAATGACTGGTTCCTTTCATTGCCTTCCGGTAGCATCAGAACATGGGCTCAGATGCAAAAGAAATTCCTAGACAAATATTACCCGGCAGGAAGGGCAATGCAAGTAAGGAGGCAACTACAGGACATCAAGCAAGGGCCCAATGAAACCATGTATGATTACCTGGAAAAGTTCAACCACCTGGAGAGAAGCTACTGTACCCTTGGACTGCCCGAGAAACTCATCATCGAGTACCTCATTGATGGATTAAGGCCCTTAGACAAAATGCTCCTGGATGCCTCAGCTGGAGGATCCATGATGAATCTATCATTGAGCGGCATAAGGAATCTCATCACCGACGTTGCTGAAAATGCCCGATTTAGAGAAGAGACAACTCGGCAGGAAGAATTTTCCCGAACAAAGAATGTGGCAAAAGCTGAAACACCGATAAACTCTATGCCAGAGGAGATGAAACAAATAAAGGAAATGATGATTCAAATCCTACGAAAGCAGCCAGTTCAGATAAAGCCTTGTGAGTTTTGTAGTTCTACGGACCACAAGACTGACGCATGCCCAACACTGATAGTAGAGGAACCGGAAGAAGTGAATGCAGTGGTAGGATACCAAGGATACAACTACAACCACAACAACAACGATAGAGCAGGACCAAACCGACAGTATAATCAAGCGACTAATCCAAGCTGGAGAAATGATAACCATCCTCCGAAGGAGACACAACAAGCCACACCACAATTAGCTCAGTCATTCTACTAACCGCCCCACCGGCAGTACAACCAGAACGCTCCATCAGCTGGCCAATATCAACAAAGAGAATCAAATCAATACCCGACAAGCCAATATCAGCAGAAGGGAACGAATCAATACCAACCCAGCTCAAACAATCAGCAAGGACCAAGCAAGTCGCTTGAAGACGCAATGAAGGAGCTCGCATGAAGCATAAATCAATTGGGTACTTCGCTACACCAATACCAGGCAAAAATTGACGGGGCAATTTCAGAATTGACCAAACAAATGTCCCAGCTCGCCACCGTAATGTCAACACTCACTAATGAACCTGGCAGACTTCCTTCACAAACCATCAAAAACCCAAAGACGAATGTCAGCATGATAAGGAAGTCAAACATGAAGGTAGCACTGGAAGAAACAACACGATCCACAACTTACAAACTTACAAACAAACACTTCACCCGTAGGCACCGTCCTGATTGGAATCAAGAAGAAGACCGACCCAATGATGGCAGAACGTGGGTCACGCATGCTGACAATGGACGTTATACATTCACGGTTAGCATGACACCTCCACCGATTACACACTCTGACATAACAGCATCTGGATGGGATAACAATGACGATTTAAAGTGGGACTCCCCAACTAATATTTATGCTCCGAAGCAAAATATTTACCTAGAAAATCAAGAGTGAAAGGAAATCCTAAGCCAAAGGATGGGCAGAATGGCCCGATAATGGAAAGGTCCCTCACTTCAGATCATGAGTCACAACCACCGGAAAAAGATAAAGGCCCAGGGGCCTTCACAGTCACCTGTGGTATTGGTGAAACACAAATTCATAAGTGCTTAGTCGATCTTGAGGCTGCTGTCAATGCCATGCCTTACTCCTTCTATTACTTATTAGGGCTTGGTCCATTAAAACCTGTGCATCCGTCCAGTTGGAGTGCTTGAAGATGTAATACTCCATGTGGGAGAGCTCGTCGTTGCTGCGGACTTTTATGTAATACAAACGGGAGAGACCAGCGAAGACGACCCTCCAACGCTTATATTGGGACGACCTTTTCTCCACGCCACCAAGGCATGGATCGACATGGGAAAGGGCTTGTTATCACTTGCATTTGGCGGCAAAATTTCAGATTTCTACATCGATAATTATAATGGTCGCCAAAGGACAAGGAAACCGCCAGACATTGTACCTATCTCGGATCTCAGTACACAAATTCATGACCAACCAAAAGAGACCAAGAGAGTGACAAGATCAGCAGTTATGGTCAAAGGTCCCTCGCCTTCTCAGAAACAATGGAAAGAGAAACCACCAAAACCATGGAGTTCTAACCCAAGCACATCATCTCACAAGAAATCTGGAAAAGTCAAGGCTAGAATCAACGCAGGAGCTGCGGCAAAATTCAACCTGAGCCGCCCATGGGATCCCAACCTGTGATCCCCATGCGTCGAGCCAACGACGTTAAACAAAGGCACTGGTCGGGAGGTAACCCGACACCTATCTTACTTTCAGTAATTTTCTTTTCTGTCATTTAGTTTTTACCGTAAGTCGCTCTCACCCATTTTTTGTATAGAAGGAATGTCTAACATGTAGGAATCGATTTTTGGAGCAAGATCAGATCAGCCAGGCAGCTTCCGAGAAATTACCGGGCCTGCGCTGAGAGTTCAAGGCCCCAGCCGAACTCCCTCGATTATCCAGCTCCGAGGCATGACGTTCCACGACACGACACAGTAAAAGGGAGTTCAGTTCTTCTCTTTTCATTAATGTCATTTCCTTCTCTTGTATATATTTGCGAGACTTTTGAACTAAGTCGTGCTGCGAGGCACGCCTTCGTTCAAAAGTGTGGGGTGAGAACCGCCTGTGTACATAGTTAACATGTTTTTCTTTTTTCTTTTCCCTTAATATTATCTTTTTGAAAATATGAACTTGAGAATGTGAAAAAGATAGATCTAAATTCATGCATTTACCTTGTGAAAATTCAACTGTTTAAAAACTTAGAATGTAACTTCTCATTTGTCCCTTTGTGCTGAGATATACAGGGGATGTGGAGTTGATATAAACTGCCCTAGAGAGGCTTGGCAAGCAATCGAAGGATCGAATCTAAATATATGGTTTTCGAAGTCAGTGGAGGCTGCACTTTGGGTTTCAGTAAAGATTGAAGTCATCCCCGCCATACAGTGTTTATGCAAGAGGCGGGACGGGAATCAAACTATCCTATCTCTAGTCCTAGTAGCCGGGAAAATAGATGAGCGACCCTCATCTTGACCCGCGCGAAATGGTGAGGATGAGAAAGAGCGGGGAGGTATTTCCATATGCTTGCGGGCGACGATTGGACCTCCCAAAGAAAGGCTGAGAAAATGGACTAGCAAGTCACAAAGAAGAAAAAGCTCAAAGAAGCTAATCAAAGGCCAAGGGCTAAAATTGTGAAGGTTTTAACCGAAACAAAAGTGAAGAAACTCCAATTCAACATCAAAGGCCAAAGGCCAAAGGCCGATTCACTACAGAAGCTGTCCCTCGCCAAAAAGAAATCAAAGTGCTCAACTCAGTGAAACCCGAACCGAATCACGTGCTAGAGAAAGCTACAAGGAAACCATATAGTGCGAGTCGATCCCGAGAATGCAGTCCAGGAGCCTGAAAAGGGCTATCTCCTGAAACATCCAAATTAATTTGCATCTCGGCGTGAAGGTACAAGTATCATGTTTCTTCTAAGTATTTACACGGTTTAGTTTGGTAATAAGTAAGTAATGCATGAATTAAGATAAATCTAGTCCCACAGTCTCACTTTCATATTTAAAAAGTTTACTTGGATTGTGTGTGCCGCCCTTTAAAAAGCATTGTTCGGGACGAACAACTAAAAGTGTGGGGTAATCTGATGGACCATAATTGTATGAATCATAAACACAGTTAAACCCACCAAATTAGACTCTTTGTCTATTTAACTTTTGCTTGTTAGTTCTGATATTTATCTACAGGGTATTTTGAAGTCTAGAGAGAATACAGACTAAGGAGGAGTTTTAAAGCTGAAAATGAATTACGAGTCATTCCAGGTCACGACCAATTTCTGACTTTCAAGAACCAGACGTGGAATCACTCAAAACAAGTCCAACCGGAGGGCAACAAGAGTTAGTCCGGAGCTGAAATGGACCGATGGCTTTGTGAAAAGATCACAAAAATCTCATTTCACCCACTCCATGCCACCTTTCCCGGCGGCTTTCCACACTCCCCCTCTCCTTGCGCCACCTAGCCGGCGGCTTTCCTCCATGCCACTTCCCCACCCGGCGGCTCTAGCTCCTCCATGGGTTGCTTGCCATGTGTCTTCACTTCCTCCACAAATCACACCTCCATTAGCCTATAAATAGAGACCCTTCTTCACTTGTAAAATCCATCCCAAAATCCTCATTTCAAAACATCATCCATCACAAAGCTCTAGCTTCTCTCTAGATTTTGGGCACAACTCTTGTAAACACTTGTTTTAATCTATAATACTCCTGTTGATTCTTGAGTATTCTAGGTGTTCTTGAGTTTACTCCTGTTGGTTCTTGAGTATTCTCCCTTTACTTTACTGTCTTTCGAAAACCTTCAAGTACTTAGCTATGATATCCACCTCTATGGATATTCGTAGATAAACCCTTCATTCGGTTGAAGGGGTGTACTTGTGTCATAAAATGTTTTAGGCCCTACTCTTAATGCCTCTATGTGTTCAAAACTTGTTCTATGTGCCACATATTAGGTTAGAACTTCCAAGGTTGAGTGGATGCTTGGAATGGCAAAACTCTTCCGTGGGGTTCGTAAACATACTCGGATAAGTGGATGCTTGGAATGGCAAAGCTTATCTGAGAAGTTTGACCTCTTTAAAACACCATTTGGTTGATCGGGAATGATTGATCAAATGGATGCACACAAGGCTAATATACCTTGGAATGGAGTGTTAGTCTAAATAGAACAAGTGCTCTATGTCTTGGAATAGACTAGACAGTGTGGCAAATCAAGTGCTTGGAATGACCTTGATACACTTTTGAATACTTAGTATGATCATTAGAGGTCAATGATAAACAGACTATGATACAAGGCCCCTAAAACCGAATACTTTCCTTAACTTAAAACATCACCTGCACTTTACATTCAGTCCAAATATCAACTGCTTACTTTTCGCAAGACTTGCCCTTTAAGCAACCCACTCTCTGTAAGTCTTCTTTTTATTACTTTCAGTACCTTACTTTCAGTACTTTACTTTCTGCACTAAAATCACGACCAACCCACTTACTTTTCTGTACTAAAACTAAAACCAACAACCAACCACTCACTTTTCATCGCTAAAACCTCAATCCACCTAAAAATCACGCTCCCTTTCAGTACATTCCTCAAAGAACAACTATCCCCCTAATTCCCTTGGGTTCGACCCCTACTTACCACTTGCTATCCAGTAGTGAAGTCGCGAGTAGCGGACTTATAAATATATTCTTGACTTTTGCACACGACGACTGTGCATCCGTCAGACAGTGACAGTACCAACAGGTTCTTGAGTCTCGTCTCCATTCTCCGTTAGAACTCATCATGTTGGCCAGAGGGTACTTGTTCATCTCTCTGTTCACCGACTGTTCAGCTTTGACGAACTTAGTCTTTCCTGAACTGCTCCCATCAGTGTAGCCAATGCCTCTATGTCCTCCACTCATCCTCCGGGACTTCAGAATCGTATCTAGGTCTTTTGATCCATAGTTTAACATCTTCACTGATGTCTTGAACTGATTCAGACTCGTCCTTGACGCTGTTCCACTATTCAGATACATCAGTCTTCAGAGCAACACATTTTTCTATCCTTCTTTGAAAATCATCAGAAAAATTCATCTCAAATGTCCTTAGTGACCCCATGAGCTCGTCAAGCTTCATCTGCTTCATCATCATTGGGATATCGCAGAGCGTGCACCAATTGATTTATTCTTGACCTCTGCTTCTGTTCGACCTCCAATATGATCTCCACCTCCTTCAGTAGCTATCCGCGTTCAGCTCGGGACAACTTCTCACCAGTAGCTATCCTTATGGAAGACTCAGGTGCATCCTTCCTCTTCAGCCCAGGGTCCTTCAGATCATTCTTATGCCGACCCTTGAACAGCTTGTGATCAACTACCAACTTCAACGGAGCACTTGACAGTCTGTCCTGGTCAGTCTTCAAATCTGGATGCTGGTTGATGATCAGCTCATAGATAAGTGATGGGAGGATTATCTGGTGCAGAGACTTTGTAGAATGGCGTGTTTTGTAATCTAGTCGAACATAATTCTTCCCATGTCAATGACCATCCTGTTTCCAATCTGGTAGAGCAGTTGTCCCATCTCCTTGTTAACCGTGGTTCTATGAGATGTAGGCTTCCAGTTGACTATGGTGATGAAGAACAACATCGAGTAGAATAGAGTCAGATCTACAACTGGAATGGAACTGTCTTCTCATTAAGCAGCCTTTCAGGGATGATCTTTCTTTTCTGCACTACCTTCCACTTGGCTGCTGCTTCTGTACTGGCACACCATACTCCATTTTTCACAATTCCAGTTGGAACATGGGCAGGAATAGAATCTGGACTATACCTTTTCCTCTTCTTAGACGCACTTGCTCCCCCTGCGTCTGTGTTCCCATTCATCTTGATAGTTGCCTAGATGAGCATGCTTGGAAGGTCACTTTCTTCTCGGGTATCTTCTTTTCATCTTCTTCTTGATCTGATAATTGCATCTCTACATCTGTATTAGCTGGATGTTCCAACACATTCGGCACAACTGGTTCACCAGATGCTTTTTCAGCAACCTTCTTCTGGACGACAGGTTCAACAACAACTTGTTCTTCTACTTGGTCTGTCTCCTTCACTTCATCGACTGCCTCAGTAGTCTTTTGTGCTAAGCCTTCATCTGACTCTTCATCCAGTACCAAACTTCTCTTGCGAGGAGATTCAACAAACTGTTAGTTTCTAAGTCTGACATGGCAATTTTCCTCCCCCTAACAGCACTAATTCTTGCAGCGTATTTACTGGGAGTTTCGTTCCTTCAAGGCACGGCCTACATGCGGATCCATGTCTTCTTTAGCACGAGCCCTGTGGCATGCACCTTTGCATTCAACAGTTTCTTCTTATCAGAATCCCCAATCTTTGCCCTACTGGCTTCACCTTCTTCTGCAGCATCGGCCACAGAATATACAGCAGGTTTCAATCCCTTCGGCTTCTCATTAACCACTTTATCACCCTTATAGCTCACTGAATCTTTACCAATCGCCCGTACTTCTTCATCAACAGAATTGAGTGCAGTAGCTTAGGAGTGAGAACAAAGGATTACCTTATTGAGGGGTGGTTCAGCCATCGCCTGATATTCCTTCGCAGTCTGCACACTCCCTTTAGTTGGATTAGGATCAGCCTTTGACGCCTTTGAAGTAACTTCTTTCAGATCTATCACAGCCGCATCTTATCCCTTCTTGATATGCTCCAATGGTTCATAGGACTGCAAATACTTTAAATTTAATAGTACGTACCATCTGTTCCAGCCCTCTTTGTGATAGGTCAGCCCAACTGATTTGCTGGGGTTCTGCTCTTGGCTGACCTCCTTCTGGAATACTTAGTTGGCCATAACACGCAGACTCAGAGAGGATCTAAGTGTTTCGAATTGAGTGGCGTCTAGTGGCATGGTGAGGACGACAGTTATGGTTGTCATGTGCTTCGATGCGATGACCTTCTTCTCCACTAGCTCTCTAATGAAGTGATATCTGCTCATAGAGTGTTGTACTAGGTTCTTAGGCAGAAACTTCTTCACCCGTTCCACTCCGTGTTCAGACAGATTCTGCTTCATATATAGGAACTGAGTGCAGCAGCTCCCTGTAGCGATGCTCTTCCGCTCTCCCAGCACCTGGTTAACATGTGTTCCAGGAAAGTGTTTCATCTCTCCCACCAAGGTCAGCTGGAGCTCCTGTTGCATCTGTCTCACAAACTGGCCAACCAGCTTCTGTGTACTCGTGACGAACATATGCTTCTCTTCTCCCCCTCGCTCATAGCCATGGTAGATGAGGAAAGTCTTGTACCATGCTCTGGGCGCTTCTGTGAGTCCGTATATAGTCTCCTTCAGTTCGTGACTGTGAGCAAGATGATATGACTTCCAGGCTTCATATCTGGTGAGCTCTTCCAGTTCCACGTGAATGGCCACCACCCAAATCTCATCATTAAGTGCTTTGTTGACATTCTTCAGACTGGATGAATAGACAGCTAGCTCTCGATACTTGATCTCATTCGCTCGACTCTTAATTCTCCATGAGGGTTGCAGCGCAGGTGCATTGTCAAGTGTCCCAGCTGGAGTAGGTGTGGCTTCATCAGCTGGACCTCCCTTTGGAATTTTATCTTCTATAGCCTTGGTCTGAATGGGTGTTTTAGACAATGTCCCACCTCTGCATTTATCATCTTCTGGTACTGAGTTTAGGGCAACTTCATCTTTCACCTTTCCAAAAGAATACCCCATACCTGTCCCTTGCAATTCAATCTCATTTATCGTGTTTGTCGGATAGACAGTGGCACCTCCTGTGCCAACTGTGCCTAGGAAGTAGCTTTTGTTTGATGACCTACTTCCTTCCATCAGTGTGTCTCCATTCCTATCCAGTACTTGACAGGAATCACGAGTGAATGTAACAGACTGGCCTTCATCACACAATCCACTGATACTAATCAGGTTCACCTTTAACCCATCGACTAGGAGGATATCCTTGAGCTCAGGTAGATCCGGAACCTTCAATGTCCCACGGCCGATCACCTAGCCCTTCCCTCCATCTCTAAAAGTAACAAACTGACGCTTGCGAATAGGTTTAACATTGATGAGATATTGAGGATTACCTGTCATGTGAGCCGAGCATCCACTGTCGAGATACCAGCATTCTTCCTTCATGTGTCTGAATGAGCTAAGAGCAATGAGGCACACTTCTTTCCTTGATTTTGGTTTCCATACTTGTCTGACTCGAGGGGTGACTCTGGATTCCATTACTTTTCGCTCAGCTAGAAGTAGTCGGCACCTTGATTTGATGTGCCCCATCTGATAGCAATACCAACATGTATGATTGTTTCTCCTCTATTCAGTACCATGTCTTCCACGGTTGGGCATGAGTTGCTTTCTTCCTCGATTCCCAAGCTGCTTCTCAGGGTAGTGGTTCACACTCTGTTCTGCTCTCTGTGTAGGTTTCAGCTTTGCCTTAACAGAGGAAGTCTTATCTGAGCCACTGTTAACATTGAAGCCGAGACCTCTATGTCCATCTTCAATTTGTAACTCCAGGGATTCTACCTTGTTCAGAAGATGAACTTCTTTACGGCTCAACTCAACATTCTTTCTCCTTAGCTCCATTGATGGACCATAATTATACGAATCATAAACACAGGAAAACCCACCAAATTAGATTGTTTGTCTATTTAACTTTTGCTTGTTAGTTTCGATATTTATCTGCAGGGTATTTTGGAGACTAGAGAGAATACACGCTAAGGAGAGGATTTTACGCTGAAAATATATTACGAGTCATTCCAAGGTCAAGACCATATGCCGACTAAAGAAATCTCAAGATCCTGACATGGAATCACTCAAAACAAATCAAACCGAAGAGCAACCAAAGTTAGTCCGGAGCCGAAATACACCGATAGTTTTGTGAAAACATCACAAAACTCACACAAAACTCACTCTCCCCTCTATGGTGACCGGCGGCTTTTGGAGGAGGTGACCAAGGGAGGAAGCTCTCCTCTTTTTACCACCCACAACCGGCGGCTTTGGGAGGCTCCTCCTCCTCCATGGAAAGCTTGCCAAGTGTCTCCTCCTCCACCACATCCTCCTCCTCCCTTAGGCTATAAATACATGCCTCCACCCTTTGTAATCCAACAATCCCATTCACAAACACTTATCTCTCTACATTTTGGCACTTTGTAAGTTTGGTTTTCAATCTATAATACTCCTGTTGGTTCTTGAGTATTGTAGTTCGGTCTTGAGTACTCTTGTCAGTTCTTGTAGTACTCAAGCTTTACTTTTCACTATTCTTGAGTACTCTTGTCGATTCTTGAAGTACTCACCCCTTTCCCTTACTTACTGTCTTTCAAAAATTGTAAGTACTTAGCTATGGTATCCACCTCTATGGATATTCGTAGCTAAACTCTTCATTCGGTTGAAGGGGTGTACTTGTATCATAAAATGTTTTAGGCCATCTTTTTAGTGCCTCTTCTTTTTATTCAAAACTTGTTCTATGTGCCATATATTAGGCCAGAACTTCCAAGGTTGAGTGGATGCTTGAAATGGCAAAACTCTTCCGTGTGAGTTCGTGAACATACTCGGGTAAGTGGATGCTTGAAATGGCAAAGCTTATCTGAGGAGTTCGACCTCTTTTAAACACCATTTGGTTTGATCGGAAATGATTGATCAAATGGATGCACGTAGGCTAGTATACCTTGAAATGGGGTGCTAGTCTAAATAGAACAAGTGCTCTACGACCTTGAAATGGGCTAGATGGTGTGTGTGCAAATCGAGTGCTTGAAATGGCCTTGATACACTTTTGAATACTTAGAAGGATCACTAAAGGTCAATGATAAACAGGCTATGATAAAAGGCCCCCGAAACCGAATGCTTTCCTTAGATTTAAACACCACTTGCACTTACTTTTTTAGTATAAACTACTCTATCAACTGCTCACCTTCCGGAGGACTTGCCAATCACACAACAACCGCTGTAAGTCTTCTCTTTTATTTTCAGTATTTAGTTTTCTGTTATTTACTTTTCCGCACTAAAAAACCAAAAACAACCAAAAAAACACTTACTTTTCCGCACTAAAATCTCAATCAACCTAAAACACGCTCCCTCGCTGTACGATTCCCTCAAAGAATAACTTATCCCCCTAATTCCCTTGGGTTCGACCCCTACTTACCACTTGCTACCCAGTAGTAAGGTCACGAGTAGCGGAATACAAATTTGCTTTTGCACAGAGAACACCGCACCTTAATGACAGTGCGGTGGGCTCCATCATCCATCAAGCCTGTAGGATTTGTTTCTCTAATTTTCTCCATCTCAACTTTCAGAACCGATACGGTGTCAAGCAGTTCCACCTTCTGTCCAACGAGAAGTTCAACCTCCTGCCACTTTTTATCTTTTTCTTCTGTCAGGCTTGCCACTGTTTCTGTGAGCTTCTTGTTCAGATCAATCACCAATCGTCACTTCTCATAGAGTTCCTTGTACGTCTCAGTCGAGGTCTCATGAGCAAGTCCTTCGTCATCACTGCTTGATGCGTCGTCAACAAGCTGTTCAAATAGTGCACTAGAGTTTGGTTTTTCACTTGTCTCACTGCAGTCTTCAATAGTGACTACAAGTCCGACGAGATTGACATTTTGATGCTCTTCTTCTTCATCGTTAGATTCACTATCTGAACCCTTATAGGCTATTCTGAGAATATCCCATGCTTCCTTGGCCACCTCACATTCAGCAATCAGTTTGAACACATTCTCGTCCACTCCATGGAATATTGCATTTAGTGCCTTTGAATTCCCAACAGCCGCTACATCATCTGCTTCAGACCACATGGCTTCAGGTTTTGGCATAACAGTTCCTTCAGGGTTGGCCATCATGGGTTCTGTCCATCCTATCATTACAGCTCTCCAAGCCCTTTCATCGAGGGATTTCAGAAAGGCTTTCATCTTGGATTTCCAATAGGCATAATTCGGCCCTTCAAGCAACGGTGGTCGGTTAGTGCTCTGTCCTTCCTTCAAACTCATCTTGAACAGTCGCCAGATCACACTCTGTATGTCGAGTGCCTGCTCAGATGCCAATTGAAATCTACTGGTCTTAGTCAAGACGAGTTTCAGATGATGTTCGAACTGCGTCTCGAACACTTGTTGGACAGTTTCAGGTTGTGTTCTAACAGAGACTAGAACACCTTAGCAGATAGTACCGAAAACAGAACAAACAGGAGCACACACGATATGTTACCCAGTTCGGCTTCGCCTACTCTGGGGGGTTTCCCACACCCTAAAAGGGACACAAATCGTATTACGAGATTCAGAGCTACAAGTGGTCTTACTCTTACACAACACCTTGTTTGTAATCGCCTAGCCTCTAATTCTCCGTCTCTCGGATTTGCAATCTCGGTTCACCGCAGCTCCCCTCGATCCCCTATGGGTAGGACGAGACTTCCCTCTCGGCCTAGTCTTGGACCTCCCAGAAGCCCAGTCACCTTCTCTCAGAGACGTATCTTGATCACCGTGTGTGTGTGTGCGCTTTGTTGTCCTTCAAGAACAGTCTGAACAGCACACTAAACAGACTGTTTCTTCCCCGTTGATATTCCGGTGTGGAATATTCAGCCGGCCGTCGCTCCTCCTCCAATCTCACGAGTCCTCTCGTGTTTTCTTTTCACTCAGGAAGCGACACTGATGTCGATGCCCTAGCCTTCTATTTATATACATTGGCGGATCCGAATCAGCCCTAGGAAATCTGTCAAATATTAAGGAAATATTCCTAAATATTTGCTAGATATATTTTCTCCAATCTTCATGAAGATCTCGATCTTTCTTTCTTGCCAAGTCATTCCGAATCTGGTTGGATACTGATGTGAGAATATTTATCTGAATATTTGTTCTCTCACGATGACTTGTCGATTGATCCCAATCAAATAATCTCGTCGATATTACTGGATATTCAGATCTTCATTCCAATCTTCAAGAAGATCTCGATCTTTCTTTATCACCAAGTAATTCCGAATCTTCTTAATCGACTCCTAATTGATGAGAGGATATATTCATTTGAATATCTGATCCTCTAATTTATTGTTGAGCCGACTCCAATCAGATCAGATCTTCGATCGTCCAGATTAGGAAACGTCTTATCTTCAGATCTGCTGTATGCGAGTTCCAGTAGTCGGTTGAACACTCCTTGAACTCCTGCTAGAACTGTCTAAAGCCGTTTTGCCAAAGCCATGCCATTCATGGAAACATCAAAGTATAATTGACAACAATAGGAATTAAAAGTTTCAAGCACATGGATCACCATATTAAAGTAGATAGAGATGATTGAATGTAGTTGGTTGAGAATTGAGATTAATTGTTGAGGTTATGTTTAAAAGGAAAGTGGACAAACATTAGAGGACGATAAAAAAGGAAAGTGGACAAACATAGTGGGACGGAGGGAGTAGTAAAGAGAAGTGATCTAAATAAGTTAATAAATAGGTCAACTCGAAGGTTAGAATCCCTTAGTGTACATTCACATTATAACAATAAATACTTACTTTACACGTGCCATCTTTTTAATCACAAATTTCATAATCTATATCATTATTCTTGATTTTTTTACAGGTCATTATTCTTATTTTGAAAAGATACATAAAAGAACTTAAATTTTCAATTATTACTATTGTGTTGTGAAAAGTATGAATTTGAAGAGCATTGAATTCAAATGTAGAAGAAGAACATATGAAGACATAACATAAGAGAGAAATGTAGAGATTGTATTGCTTTTGATTATTTTTTGAAATCTCTACAAATGATCCCTTTATATAGGGATAGAAATATATGGATATATAAAGAGACTAGTAATAAAGAGCACAACATTGGGCATCCATTTGACATTTGGGAAAAGCATTGGACACTTGGGCACACCATGGGATACTTGGACACACCATTAGTCACTTAGGAAAAGTTATCCATATAATGTACATTTTATAACACTCCCCCTTGGATGACTTGTACACATATTATGCATCATTAAAACCTTACTAGGAAAACCATGTGGGAAAAACGAAAACCTAGTGAAGGAAAAAGAGCACATAATTTGTATCATACGCATAAATGTTACCTCATTAAAAACCTTATTTAAGGAAAACTCACAGGGACAAAACCTAAAATAAGGAAAAGAGTGTAACGCGTATCTCCCCCCTCAATGTGGCCTTTAACATAAATCTCTAAGCTTTCGCAAGCCGATTTTATAGACCATTTTCTCAAAGGGAGTTGTGGAAAGTGCCTTTGTAAACAAATCGGCTACGTTGTCACAAGAACGAATCTGAAAAATATCAATTTCTCCATTCTTTTGAAGTTCATGTATAAAAAGAACTTTGGAGATATGTGTTTTGTTCTGTCTCCCTTTATATAGTCATTTTTAATTTGAGCTATACAAGCAACATTATCAAAGAAGATAGTAGGGCTTTCTTTGTCGCTTGAAAGATCAAATGATTTTCTGATATGATGGATTAAAGACTTCAGCCGCCACACACCTTCATGACTTGCTTCATGAAGTGCTAATATTTCAGCATGATTACAAGCAGTGACGGACGCAGGATCATAATCAACGTTGGGCAAAAAAAAATTGTGAAATTTTTGCATCCAAAACATATTGGGCTTTGGCCCAATATGCCTTGCACTTGGGTCCGTCACTGATTACAAGAAGTGGTTGTAAAGGTCTGTTTGGTAGAGCGCCGAGATATAGCGATATCACCATATGTAAATACATAATCAGTTTGTGATCACGCTTTATGAGGGTCAGATAAATACCCGGCATCAGCCTATCCAACTAATTCTGATTTTGGGTCCTTTGAATAAAATAAGCCCATATCAATTGTTCCCCAAAAATATCATAAAATCTGCTTAATGCCAGTCCAATATCTTTGAGTTGGAGAAGAACTATATCTTGCTAATAAATTGACCAAAAATGCAATAGCGAATCGTGTACAATTAGCAAGATATATTAGTGCTCCAATAGCACTAATGTATGGCACTTCAGGACCAAGTAGGTCTTCATTCTTTTCTCGAGGACGGAATGGATCTTTTGTCACAATGATGATCGAACAACCATAGGCGAACTCACACGATATGATTTATCCATATTAAATTGTTTGATGACTCTTTTAGTATATGAGGACTGATGAATAAAAATGCCCTTTGATAAATGCTAAATTTCTAGGCTAAGGCAAAATTTTATTTTTCCCAAGTCTTTCATTTCAAAGTCACTTTTCAAGTATGCAATCGTCTCGGTAAGTTCATCATGGGTCCCAATGATATTCAATCATTAACATAAACTACGATGATAGAAAATCCGGTTTTCGTCCTTTTAATAAAAACACATGGACAAATTGCATTGTTGATGTACCTCCTTTAAGAGATATTCACTAAACGATTAAACCATATTCGAACGGATTGTTTTAAACCATATAAAGCTCTTTGTAGCTTTATTGAGTACATTTCCCATGGTTTTGAGATACATGCTTCAGGTAATTTTAATCCTTCGGGAATTTTCATGTAAATGTCATTATCAAGTGACCCATATAAATAGGCTATCACGACATCCATTAAATTCATTTGAAGTCCTTCTAAGACTGACAAACTCTATAAAAATCTGAATGTTATCGCATCCATGACCGGTGAATATGTCTCTTCATAATAAATGCCTGGTCTTTGCGAGAAGCCTTGTGCTACAAGTCGTTCTTAATATCTTACGACTTCATTTTTCTCATTGCGTTTGCGCACAAATATCCGTTTATAAACAATATGTTTGACATTCTCGAGTGTTAGGGAATTTTTTACAAAAACTTGGCGTTTTTCATGTGAATTCAATTCTGCCTCGATGACACTTTTCCATTTTGGACAATCATTTTTTTGTCGGCATTCATTAATCGATCTTGGCTCATGATCCTAATTTTCCTCTGTAATATCTTGAGCCATAGAATAGGCAAATATATTATACACTCTAATTTCTTTTCTATTCCATCTCTTTCCTGAAATGACATAATTGATCAAAATTTTTTCTTCGTTATCATTTTCAGGAATTTCATTATCTTTTGAAGATGACTCTTCTGGAATCATATTTATTTCTTTTGGAATAGTGGTTGATGCATTAGTTTGGTTATCTTGAACCTTTCTTTTTTTAGAATTTTTATCCTTGGACCCAATTGGTCTACCACGCTTCTGTCGTGTTTTAGGCTCACTTGCTAGTTTATTTTCAATATCTTCGTCAGAAAGATTGATTTGCAACGAGAATTGGCAGCGGATATATGTGACTTTGTCACTGTCTTAATATTCGTAAATGCACCTGACAATGTGTTTGCCACCCTTTGTAAGTGGATATTATTTTGAACCTCTAGTTCCCATTGATTTGTACGAGGATCAAAATGAGACAATGACTCTGCATTCCATGATATCTCTTGTCTTTTTTCAGACCTTGTTTTATCCCCCCTAATGCAGGAAAATTTGTCTTATCAAACTGACAATCGGCAAATCGTGCCTTAATTATGTCACCTATCACAGGTTCTAGAAATTTAATAATCGATGGATATTCAAATCCCACGTAAATCTCCAATCTTCGTTGGGGTCCGATTTTAGTACGTTGGGGCGGAGATATTGGAACATAAACTGCACTCCCTAAAACTCTTAAATAAGAGAATATTTGGTTCTTGGCCACTGACAAGTTGCAAAGGGGAATATTTATTATTTGCACTTGGCCGTATACGAATTAGTGATGCAACATGCAGTAATGCATGTCCCCATACAGAATTTGGAAACTTCGATCGCATAAGTAATGGTCTAGCTATTAATTTTTGCCTCTTAGTTAAGGATTCTGCTAGACCATTTTGAATATGATAGCAACTGAAAGTTCAATTGTAATTCCAGTTGATGTACAATAGTCATCAAAAGACTGGGATGTAAATTCTCCCGCATTATCCATACGAATTTTCTTAATTGTATGATCAGGAAACTATGCTCGTAATCGAATAATTTGAGCTAGAAGCCTTGCAAATGCCATATTACGAGTGGATAATAAACAAACATACGACCAACTTATCGATGCATCAATAAGTACCATCAAGTACATAAATGGTCCACTCGATGGGGAAATAGGTCTACATATGTCTCCTTGAATTCGTTCTAAAAATATTGGACATGCAGTCTTAACTTTCACTAGAGATGGTCTTGTGATCAATTTTCCTTGAAAACAAACAACACATGAGACAAAAGATGAGTTGTTATGAGCCTCCTAAAAGTTGAGACGACATCACAAGTTGCATTTTAGCGGAGAACGGGTAGCAAACTCGAGGCCACAAGACAAGTTTCGGCGACAGCGAAGAAACCACTGCAGAGGCTGCGACAAGAAGGTCCGCGTAGGCAATTGTCACCGAACCAATGATAGATAGCATCTTTCTGATAAATGGCACATTAGCCGGTTTTGCTGAATGTTTTGGAATGCATCAAAGTATCATGGCCGCGACGCAGCTGACAGATTCCCAGATACTGCCCCATCTTTATACTGAGTATATAAATCTAGTAACTCTGGAAGTGTCTCCTCATACTTTGTCACAAATTTTCTGAAGAAATTGTCCTCATTGACTGTCAATACCACACTCAAGGTAAAATCTTTCGCTCCCAGCACCCCCTTTGATTGAAGATACCGAATTAAGGAGCATCGGGGAATGATTCTCTTCTCGAGACTAAGTGTAACCAGCTTGGGGGTCTTTGCAACAAAGGACGGATCCAGTTTCAACTTGTTCACAAAATAATCCATAATTGCATCAATCTTCTTCTCTAATGTCGTCATACACAGAGGGGCCTTCTTGAATGCAGAAACCACTTCATCGTCTGACCATCCCCACTTTTTAAACAGCCTAACTTTTTGCTCCCATGTCTTATCACTCATTGCAGCAAGTGCGCCAATGGCCTCAACAAACATACGTCTCTTAGGGTCAAATCCCATTTGTATCACCCGGTCAACTAGCACTCTTAACTTGGCAGCTGATGATAAAAATGCAGTCGGCCTATCTTTAAGAAACGATGCAATCAAATCATCCGACATGCCCACATCCCGCAAAATCACAACATTAGGTCCCAGAAAAGGTGGCAACTTGAACCACAAAAGGCGGCTGCACCTACTCATGGCCTTCAACACATTCTCATCACTCTTGAGCATGCTCCTCAGGAATTCCAATGAAGGAACCAGTGTCTTGTCCATACTATTTTGCAGTATCCCCGGGCAGCGAAGCAATACCTTGACCAAAAAGTCTTGAGTAGGACCTAGGGAAGCCAAAAGATTCAATTTAGGTCTCAGAAACTTCCCCGGATCCATAACTATCAGGGTAGGACGTTTTACGAGAAGCCTGGAAATGTCGCCGTCATTGAATCCGTTGCCTCTCAACAAACTGAGCACCTTATCAGGTTTCTCCGCCGACTTCAAGTTGAATCTTTTAGCTGCGCTCGTTGCAGCCTCCTCCGTTAATCCGCATGAATCGACCAGATAAGAAATTGTAAAATCTGAATAATTTACCGATTTCGCCGCACTTTGATTCGAATTCCAGATAGCTGGAGCAGCTGTTGACCAGCATCTGGCTGTGGAGCGGGCTAAGTTTACAGCTTTACTATCAAAACCAAAACCAAAACCAAAACCAACACCAACACCAACACCACCCCTGATTTTGAGCAGCATCTTTGTACACTGAAACCCTATCATCTGCGAATCGAGAATTCAGAACAATTAAATCGATCGAGGAGTCAATTAAATGTGTACAGCCTTCATCACCTGCGGCTGGTCGATAAACCCTAATTCGCTGCTCGAAGCGTCCTTCTGCAATTTTTGATAGACTGCTACAAGTATAGATTTAGGGTTTGTCGGGATGACACGTGACTATCACGTGATGCAAGTGCATAATGGGCGCAATTTATCGATTATCAAACTATCGAATTCATTTTTTAGTTGGTAAACGATAATTTATCAAATTAGTTTATTTAATGATAAATAATCGAATTTATTTTGATAATATATTTGCAAAATTTTTACAAAAAATTATATAAAGAGCGACTAATCATCTAGGGGTGGCAAAACGGGCGGCTATTGGGCGGGTTATAAACGGTTAGCGGGTCAAATCCGTTAAAACCCGTTTAACATTAGTGGGTTTAACAAACATGTTCTTAAAGAGTAGCGAATTAAGCGGGTTTAATCGGTAAACCCGTTTAACCTGTTTAACATGTTTAACCCATTTAGCATGTATAACTTGTTTATCCTTTTTACTCTAAAAAATATTATATTTGTTTCAATATCAAACAATAAAATTATGATGCGAGAGATTCCACAATTTATGACACTGATACATGCATCATCGTTGAATAAAGTCGCCGTTAAAGAATTGTGAAAAAAACATGCCAACTTGCTCAAAGTCAACAAGTAAATGAGAGAATATTATATACCATGGTTACATGTGTGAGATGGAGTAGTTCATTACCTACTAGATATTGATTCAACATAAAAAAAGAAGGCATAACGAAACGTCATCGATTTAACATAAAATATCTTGTGATTCACAATGTGTAAACAAATTCGATGATAACTATGATGAAGTTCAAGACATTATGCATTGTTTTCTGGTTGATGGTTAAATTCAAAACATCTTCAAAGAGTAAAGTACACAATTGAAGAGTCTTGATCTGAAAAGATATTAATAAAATATTAGAACACTTTTAGTTTATTAAATTATTGTAGAGAAATTTGATTTAAAAAAATTACCTTTCTTGTCAAATAACCAATCTCTCAAACATAGCAATGCGCTTGTACTGTTTCTGGAAGCAAAGAATTGCGGTACTGGTCAAGTCCCCTCCCGGCTACACTAAACGCAGACTCAGATGCAACTGTTGAGATATGTATCATCAACATGTCACCTGCCCAACGAGACAGAATGAGATATCTAAGTTGCTCAGTCTTCCACCAAAATAGGACATCTAACTCCTTCTTTCTATCCAATCTTTTGTCTTCCAAATATATGTTCAATTCATTTTTCACACTCGTATTGACATCGCTATATGAAGAATCAAAGTCATATAAAGAAGTAATTGAACTATCACTCACATCAATTGATTTAGTTTGATAGAAAAAAAGTAAATATAATGTGTACCTGGAATAATATATCCTCATCTTGAGAATAGGAGCAACCCTCGTTCAATTGATCTCTTGAGTCAGCTTGACTAGACCATCTATCCACATTGCCTCATATAAGGAATGTAAAGCTTCCTTAAGCTTCATCAACTCACAAGAATCCTCACCATATAGCTTAATGTAGGCCCATTCTACAAACACCATCTTGAAACGAGGATCCATCACTACAGCAATACCAAGAGTGAGGCTGTAATCGGATCAATATTTGTGGAACTTGGCACTCATTTCCTTTCCTATATGTTTCATAAAATCACCTTCATGCATAACGACTTCCTGAATCGAATGCTGAATCTTAACGACTTTAGGAAAAAATAAGTTCGAAGTAGCATACTTTGTTCCCGAGAATAGAGAAGTCACTTCATAGAACTCCCCAAGAAACTTAGATATCACCTCAATCCGATTCCATTCTTCAGAGGTAGGGAAAGTCTTGAAGTCTATGTCAAACAACGCAAAGTATCTAAGTGCTTGACGATAGTAAAGTGCACTATCAAGCATAAGGAATGTCGAGTTCTACCTCGTAGGGACATCTTGTCTCAAAGCCCTTCAATTCCCCGTTAATCCAACTTGCTCGACGCATTCTAAGAACTTGTGTTTTCTTGCCATTGAGCCCTTAATAAACTTGACACAATCTCTAACTCTTACAACTGAATCATCAATAGCCTTCAACCCATCTTGCACAATTAGGTTCAAAATGTGGGCACAACACCTAACATGAAAAAACTTTCCATTCAGTAAGAGAAGTCCTCTAAAGTTCAACTATGTCTTCAACTTCTCCACAAAGGAATCATTTTTGTCTAAGGTGATGGAGAACAAATTCTTATCAATTCCCCCACTCACATATAAGAGAATTGATTTTCTCTACCAATGCATTTCCGGTATGTGGGGGAGGCATGTGGGAAAAACTCAAAATTTTCTTGTGTAGATTCCATTATTATCGAGAAAGTGAGTAGTAAGTGCCAAGTATCCATTAGTTGTGTGAGAGCTCCAAAGATCAGAAATTGAGCCGATTCTTCCTTTTGCCCTACTTAAAAGTTCTTGCACTTTCAACTTCTCATTTTCATATATTTTTGGAACATGACTATTGACTGTATTCCTACACGGCAAACGAAGCTCCGGAGAAACATAATCAAACACTGATCTTATTCCTTCATATTCCACAAAGCTGAACGGTAAATCATGCTTTATTATTGCTTCAATAATCAACTCACGGAATCTTTCATGCTTGAAAGTCGAGGAACGTGTAGCTGAATGAGGTGAAACGCCTAAAGCTGAACAACTATCATGGTGACGAATAAGACTTGCATTTCCCAAAGAAGAATCATACAATAATTCATTGCCACATTTCATGCATTTTGCACGTTTCTTCCCATCAAGACCCGTTGGCAATTCTTCAAACGATAGCCAACAACGAGAAGTCTACATTCTTGGTTTCTTACTTTGAGTTGATTGTTCACTTGTCGACATATCACCATCCATCAGAAATATAACATACACTGTTAGAGGAGTTGAAAAAAGAAACCCCAACAATGAGATAGATAAAAAAATGTTATTTTGAGGATTGAAAGAGTCACAAATTCCACAGCTAGCATTTGAGAATAGTAGTAGTATTACCTATTAACTATTAATTAAGAAATGGTGAGGTATGAATAATCAAGTAACCAAATAAATACCAATTCAACCTCAACTTATCACAACCCAGCCTGAAAGATTAAAAATTCTCAAATTTTTAGAAATTTTTTGCTGAGCTATGGCAATTGGCATCAACTTAGAAACTCAAATCAGAACCCAATTAGGACTTTAAAACATTGATTGCTGGAACGTGTATGAATAAATGAATTGCCAGAATTACCTGTCAATATTGGGATGCGGTAGAGTCCAAGCTTTAACCATTTTTGATTGACCAGATCGACTTAATTTTTATCCCCCAAACCCCAAAAACACCTCACGCCGACGAACAAGAGCTGCTTGAGCACAATTCGATTTTAGGTCTTCCGTCTTCAGTGCAAGCTTACGCTGTTGGAATCGATTGAAGAGAATTGCATCCTATTAGGGCCGGTCGACGACGGAAGAGATAGGACAGAAAAATCAATTTTTAGAGCTAAATGGGCTGTTAGAGGGTTAGACGGGTTATGCGGGTAAACCCGTTTAACCCGTTTATAATAGGGTTTTAATGGCTCGGGTTAATAAACCTGTTTACTAATAGGGCGGTTAACGGTCTCATTTTAACGGACGGGTTGACGGGTTTAGGGCATAAAGTATTGGACACTTGAACACACCATGGGATACTTGGACACACCATTAGTCACATAGGAAACCTTATCCATATAATAATCTTATTTATAACATATTTGTTATGAATATAATGTGGTATACTCATTAGGGTCAACATTTGTGTAACTTAGTCAATATATTAGGTTAATGTATTGACATTAGAGAAGTTAGATCCACATTTTATGGATCTTGCCTCCTCCCCTTTTGCTATAAAAGGGGTGCAAATGCAATGAGAAAAATACAACTTAAGCTTCCATTCTTACTCATCCTAAAAGGCTCTCCCTTATCCCTCTAACAAACAATATTGTATTAAGTGTTTTGTTAAGGTTTTGAAGTTATTACAACATGTTATCAACACGAACGCTCTCCACTTCCATACCGTAAGTTCCAAACAAAGGTATATACCGAAATTTTCTCTCCTCGATA
The DNA here is from genome assembly GCA_033675215.1 of Rhodiola kirilowii. NCBI lineage: Eukaryota > Viridiplantae > Streptophyta > Magnoliopsida > Saxifragales > Crassulaceae > Rhodiola > Rhodiola kirilowii. Next base: position 28,461,921 of record CM066200.1, read on the forward strand.
TTATTGTATAACGTCATTTTGTTATACAACGGGGCTACGCTACCGTATAACAAAAATGATATGATTTACACCTTGTTTTACTTTCTTAATGTATAACAACATATTATTATGCAGTGGCGGATTATCCCCCATAGTAAAATGTTGTGATCTACAAAGTAATTATCTTTACTTTAAATACTTCATTTTAATATTTTCTTTGAACCATATTTCCATAATTTATTTGATGATATTACATTGTTAATTTACTCTTAGTGCCCAACGGTAACTAATTTGTGCCCAACGATAACATAACGGCTATTTTTTTCTCTATAAATTCGATTTCATTCACCATACAAAATCACATTCATTCTCTCTTCTACTACATAATCTTCTCAAGAAAAAAAACCTTGCCATAGAATGTCTCGTCTAATACTAGTTTAATTATTTTTGTACTTACTGTTTGTTCCTTCACCGGAGATGTTTCGACGGATGAATTTTATCATTGTTTAGAAATGCTTGTAATAATGTATGTCTTCTTCTTCTTTACAATACTTGTAGAATTTTATGTTTTAAATTAATCTAATAAACTTTTTCTACTTTGTCCCTTTTTCTTTTAGTTACCACCATGTCAAACCTCGCAAAACTTGAGTTCAGTCCACTCGACATCTCAGGAAAAAATTACATGCAAGCCTTGGACGATAGACATTGAGACACATTTGGATTCAATGAATCTTCCCTAAACAATCATTGAAGGGAATACCTCATCGAAAATGGATAAGGCAAAATCTTTGATTTTTCTTCGTTGTCATCTTTACGAGAATCTCAAAAATGAATATCTCACTGTGAAAGATCTGAGTGAGTTATGGAAAAATTTGAAAGACAGATTTGATCACCAAAGAGATGCGATGCTTCCCTTATATCGGGATAAATGGGCCGCTTTACGGTTCCAAGATTTTGTGAAAGTTAGTGAGTATAACTCTTAGATGATAAAAATAGTGAGCCATTTGAAATTTTGTGGAGATACAATAACTGATGCTGAAATGATGGAAAAGACTTTGTTTACTTTCCATGCATAAAATGTAACCATACATCAGCAGTATCGTGTACGTGGTTTTCAAAAATACCATGAGTTGATTGGTACTCTCCTAGTGGCAGAAAGAAACAATGAACTATTGATAAAGAACCACCAATCTCGCCCAACGGGCTCGAGAATATTTTCTGAGGTACATTTTATCAACTCAAATGAGAGTAGACCCATGAAATATTTTCAGGGTCGAGGGCAAGGCCGAGGTCGTGGACGAGGATGAGGTCCAGGTCGTAGTTTTGGCCATGGGGGCAGTCGAGGTGGTTATTCTAATAATCCACCTCATAAGACTGCCAATTATCACCAAAAGAGACAACGAACTGACTGGAACCATGAGAACTCCCACAAAAGGGGAGGTGGTCCAAGTTCATTAAAGAGCCTTGAGACCACTTGTTTTAGATGTGGTTGTAAAAGGCATTGGTTGAAAACCTGTCGAACCCCTGAACACTTATGCAAACTCTATCAAGAGTCCGTGAAGGGAAAAGGAAAGGAGGTCAACTTTATTGACCAAACTCCTATGAATGAGTTTACTCGCCCTGAAGAATCTGATTTCAACAATGAGCATGTTGATACAGTTGGGGATTTTACAAATGCAAAGGAGATCAATTTTATTGACCATGACCCCATGAATGAGTTCACTCATCTTGGGGAACGTGATTTTAGTGATGACTTCCTTGGTGATATAACTGGAAAATGACTGGTGGGAACTGAAAGGGGAATTTGTGTAAACCCATGGAATGAAGCCAAACGGTCCGATGTTTTAATTTGATTTTCTTATGTTATATGTACGTTTTCCTTTAGGCATGACTATGTTTTCTCACACATGATAAAATATGTCTACCTTTTCATTTATCTTATCATTTTCTTGTTTACTTAAAGCTTTGAAATGGACAAAACCAAAGTCAACCAAAGGATTAATATTGAAGAAATGTGCATACTGGATAGTGGAACAACGCACACAATCCTGAAGAATAAAAGGTTTTTCTTGATGATAAAACCAACACGAACCATTGTGAATACAATATCAGGTCCTGTAGATCTGATTGAAGGAATTGGCAAGGCAAACTTTGTATTTCCAAATGGCACAAAGTTTACGATACATAATGCCTTATTTTCACCAAAATCCAAACGAAACTTATTAAGTTTCAATGATATTTATTCTCATGGATTCGAGACTCAGTTAGGACTGAAGGTAACATGAAGTTCATGTTACTCACGATGTATAGATCTGGAAAGAAATACATAGTTGAAAAAACTACCAATGCTTCCCACGGGAGTGCATTACACACATATAAATGAGATTGAGTCAAATGCGGTAGTTATGAAATCTTCAATATTAACCATGTGGCATGACCGATTGGGTCATCCAGGTTCAAGTATGATGCGAAGAATTATCAAAAATACGCATGTACACCCATTGAAGGGTCATAAAATCCCTCAAGGAAATATTTTTCCATGTAAAGCTTGTTCTCTTGGAAAGCTTATCATAAGGCCATCACCGGGAAAGGTTGAAATAGAATCACCTATGTTTCTTGAGCGTATTCAAGGTGATATTTGTGGGCCTATTCACCCACCATGTGGACCATTTCAATACTTTATGGTATTAATAGATGCATCTAGCAAATGGTCACATGTATGTTTGTTATCAACTCGCAATATGGCATTCGCTAAATTACTTGCCCAAATAATAAAATTGCGAGCTCAATTTCCTTATCATACAATAAAAAAAATTAGACTTGATAACGCCGGTGAATTCACATCCCAAACATTTTTTGAATATTGTAGGTCAGTTGGGATTGTGGTTGAGCATCCTGTTGCTCATATCCACACACAAAATGGTTTGGCTGAATCATTGATCAAACGCCTCCAACTTATTGCTAGGCCATTGATAATGAGAACAATGCTTCCTACCTCAGTATGGGGTCATGCAATTTACATGCCTTTGAATTAATTTGCATTAGACCAAGTCCATATCATAAAAGTTTTCCACTACAACTTGCACTTGGTCAAGAACCAAATATATCTCTCTTAAGAATTTTTGGCTGTGCTAATTATGTGCCTATTGCACCTCCTCAAAGAACAAAGATGGGACTACAAAGAAGTCTTGGGATATATGTAGGCTTTAAAAGTCCATCTATTGTTAAATATCTTGAACCTCAATCTGGAAATATTTGCACATCACGTTTTGCTGATTGCCACTTTGATTAGGAAAATTTCCCACCATTAGGGAGAGAAAGAAAACAGTTTGAAAAAGAAATTACTTGGTCTGTACCAACATTATTGCATCTTGATCCGTACACAAAAGATTGTGAACGTAGAGTACAAAGGATTTTACATTTGCAAGAAATGGCAAATCAACTTCCCGATGCATTTACAGACACAAAGCGAGTGACTAAATCTCACATACCGCCTGAGAATGCTCCCGTACAAATTGAAATTCCAAAAGGGAAGCCGGAAAATAAAGTCACTCATGAAATCACAACACGGTTAAAGAGTGGAAGGCCACCCGGTTCCAAAAATAAAAATCCTCGAAAAAGAAAAGGGCAAGAAAAGCAAAGCGATCCTATGGTGGAGGAAAGTATTCCTGTAGAAATACAAAATTAAAAGGATCGAGAAATTTCGATTAGTTATGCTAATATAGGCATACTATGGAACTGAAAAGAGAACATTGATGATGCGTTCTCTTATAATTTGGCATGTGATTTTATGAATGAAAATAATGGTGATCCCGAACCACAGACTATTACTGAGTGTAAAAATATACACGATTGGGTTGAGTGGAAAAGGGCAATTGAAACTGAACTAGACTCGCTCAATAAACGCAAAGTCTTTAGGCCTATAGTACTCACACCTAAGGATGTGAAACCTGTTGGATACAAATGGGTTTTCGTACGAAAAAGAAATGAGAAAAATGAAATTGCAAGATACAAGGCTCGACTTGTTGCACAAGGTTTTTCTCAAAGGCATGGAATCGATTTTGAGGAAACATATTCTCCTGTCATGGATGGAATTACATTTAGATACTTGATAAGTCTAGCAGTTCATGAGAAATTGAATATGCATCTCATGGATGTTGTTACCGCTTACCTATACCGATCGCTTGATACTGAAATTTACATGAAAATCCCTGAAGGCTTTAAAATGCATGAGGCATTAAGTTCCAAACCTACGGAAAGATATTTGATCAAATTAGAAAGATCTTAATATGGGTTAAAGCAATCCGAACGCATGTGGTACAATCGATTAAGCGAATATTTATTTCAAAAGGGTTATGTCAATGATCCCCTTTGCCCTTGCGTTTTCATTAAGAAAACAACATCCAGTTGTGTAATAATTGCCGTTTATGTGGATGATTTGAATATCATTGGAACTAATAAAGAAATTCTGGAAGTAATCTCTTATTTGAAGAAAGAGTTCGAAATGAAAGATCTGGGGAAAACAAAATATTGTCCTGGATTACAGATTGAGCACCTCCAGAATGGGATATTTGTGCATCAATCAAATTATACGAAGAAGATAATAAAATGTTTTAATATGGATAAATCAAATCCATTAAGTATCCCAATGGTCGTAAGATCCCTTGATGTGAACAAGGATCCATTTCGTCCATGTGAGGAATCTGAACAGATTCTTGATCTAGAAGTACCATATTTAAGTGCAATTGGAGCTCTTATGTACCTTGCTAATTGTACTCGACCTGATATTACTTTTGCTATGAATTTATTAGAAAGATTCAGCTCAACTCCAACGAAAAGACATTGGAATGAAGTTAAACATGTATTTCGTTACCTCCAGGGAACGATCGATTTAGGCTTATTTTATCCTAACAATACGAAACCAGTTTTGATTGGTTATGCAGATGCAGGTTACTTGTCAGATCCACACAACGGTAGGTCACAAACAGGATATGTATTTACTTGTGGAGGAACTGCGATATCTTGGCGCTCCCAGAAACAAACACTTGTTGCAACGTCATCAAATCATGCTGAAGTCATTGCATTACATGAAGCAAGTCGTGAGTGTGTGTGTGGCTGAGGTCTATGACAGAACACATTAGAACCACTAGCGGTCTTCAACCCATAAATGATCCCATCACACTCTACGAGGATAATGCTGCATGTGTTGCTCAAATGAAGGAATGATATGTAAAGAGCGACAGATCAAAACATATTCCTCCAAAATTCTTTTCATTTATTCAAGAGTTGGAAAAGAATAATGTGACCAACATCCAATACGTCCGTTCATGCGAGAACTCAGCGGATCTTCTTACAAAGGCCCTTCCCACCTCAGTATTCAGGAAACATATTCATGACATCGGCATGCGAAAGCTACAAAACTTATGAAGAGATCACTCTTGCCAACATCAGGGGGAGTTTTACGTGGCTGCACTCTTTTTCCCTTATCTTGGTTTTTATCCCACTGGGTTTTTCCAAGTAAGGTTTTAACGAGGCATCATAAACACGTAATGAGTATCCCAAGGGGGAGTGTTATGAATATAATGTGGTATATTCATTAGAGTCAACATTTGTGTAACTTAGTCAATATATTAGGTTAATGTATTGACATTAGAGAAGTTAGATCCACATTTTATGGATCTTGCCTCCTCCCCTTTTGCTATAAAAGGGGTGCAAATGCAATGAGAAAAACACAACTTAAGCTTCCATTCTTACTCATCCTAAAAGGCTCTCCCTTATCCTCTCACAAACAATATTGTATTAAGTGTTTTGTTAAGGTTTTGAAGTTATTTTACAACAATATTGTCTTTTCTTCAGTATTTAATTGTAACTTAACATTTTTTTTTTGACAAATGGGGTGTACAACTGATGTTGTACAGTACATATGGTTTAGATCCCTTGACAAACAGTTTAGGTAAGAATGAAGAAATTATCTCATTTATTCATGCTAATACATCTAGGGTCAAGATTAAAAGAGATTTGTTTTAAAATTCGTAATTATTAAATCAAAATTTGGTTCTGGATTCATAATAATGTTCGTAGTTAGTATCAAAATTCGTAACTTTTTCTGACCAACATTGGTTCTGGATTTATGATAAAATCCGTAGTTACTAAATAAAAATTCGCAACTTTTGCTAAACAAAATTGGTTCAGGATTCATGATACGTAGTTACTAGAGTCAAAATTCATACATACCGAACTTTACTAAGAATTATTTATTACATACTACAAATTTTAAGAAAATGTTCACTAACTAAACATGCAGTTGAGGTGGTGAAACAGTGCTACAAAAACTACGAGTTACATACTGAGAACTACAAATTATATTCAAAGCATGCAGTTGAGGCCGTGAAACACTATCACAGATACTACGAATTATATACTGTGAACTACGAGTTATATTCAATGCATGCAGCTGGCATCGGGAAATAGTGTTGCGGTAACTACGAATTATATACTAAGAACTACGAATTATATTCAATGCATGCGATTGATATCATGAAATAGTGTCACAGTAACTACGATGGTGAATTGAGAAACGATGTATACTAATCGATTTACGAAGTATACAATTCGATTTTCTTTCGTTCTCGAAACTAACAACCCGCGTAACGATACAATCAATCGCCGAGGTTAAGCACACGGGATTGCGCACGACCGTGTGTTGCAAAATTACAGTATCTAATCAAATAGTAATGATGTATTTGCCCTTACTAACATATTAAATATATATTAATAGAAAAAGGATCTGGTACAAATGACAAATTTTTATAAAAAATAAAAATCAATCATAGCCCTTTTATTTGGACATTCGGACAAATGAGATTAAATTTCGTATTAAATTCCGTTTATGGTTAATTTCTCAATGACAAATTATATTATTCGTGACGAACTATGTCGTACTTTTTGGCGAGGGACAGCTTTTTTGTAGTGAATCGGCCTTTGGCCTTTGATTTGACTCTTTGAGTACTTCACTTTTGTTCGGTTAAAACCTTCACAATTTTGGGCCTTTGGCCTCTTGATTTGCTTCTTTGAGCTTTTTGCCTTTTTGTGGCTTGCTAGTCCATTTTCTCAAGCCTTTTTTGGGAGGTCCAATCGTCGCCCGCAAGCATATGGAAATACCTCCCCGCTCCTCTCATCCTTTCCGTTTCGCGCGGGTCAAGATGAGGGTCGCTCATCTATTTTCTCGGCTACTTTGACTAGATATAGGACGGTCTGATTCCCGTCCTCGCCTCTTTTCTTTTTGCATAAACACTACATGGCGGAGATGACTTCAATCTTCACTGAAACCCTAAGTGCAGCCTCCACTGACTTCGAAAACCATATAGTTAGATTCGATCCTTCGAGTGCTTGCCAAGCCTCTCTAGGGCATTTTCTATCAACTCCACATCCCCTGTATATCTCAGCACAAAGGGACAAATGAGAAGTTACATTCTAAGTTTTTAAACAGTTGAATTTTCACAAGGTAACTGCATGAATTTAGATCTATCTTTTTCACATTCTCAAGTTCATATTTTCAAAAAGATAATATTAAGGGAAAAGGAAAAAGAAAAACATGTTAACTATGTACACAGACGGTTCTCACCCCACACTTTTGAACGAAGGCGTGCCTTTCAGCACGACTTAGTTCAAAAGTTATGCAAGCGAATATATACAGGGAAGGTGAGAATGATTTAGGGCAAAAAACTAAATGATAGAAATTAAATGACTGAAAGTAAGATAGGTGTCGGGTTACCTCCCGACTAGTGCCTTTGTTTAACGTCGTTGGCTCGATGATACCTCATTCCTGGATCATAAGTAGGGATCCCATGGGTGCTTGAGGTCAAACTTCTTCTCGGTAGCTCTTTTGATTTGAGAGGGTGAAGCTTTATTGACCATAGCTGCTCGTCCAATGGGTCGTGCTTGCTTGCTACTCCTTCCGGGTTTCCATTCTTTCGGCCCATGTCTTTGCCGTTTCTTCATGTTTGAATAGTTGGCACCTTTGCGAGTTTGGAAGTTTGGTTTTGTGCCATTAAATGTAGGCGACATTAAGCATGCGCCTCTGCCATTCCTCTTCATTGTGGCATTGATGGATGGTTGTCTTGGAACGAGTGAGTTTTCAGGCGGTTTTCCTTGGCTTGTGACGAGTGAGAGTTCCTTTGTCGGCTTTTTTGGCTCATGCTCCTCCTCTAACTCCCCGTGCACCTCATCATCATTGATTATATGATCTTCGGTGGCTATGATCGGTATAAGATACGAAGGGTTAAGTTGGGGCACTTCGACCATGAGGACTGGTTCTGTTTCAGGTGCTCCGACAGTGAGGACCAGGTCTTTTTCGGATAGTTCGGCAATGAGGTCCGGGACTTCCTCGGGTGCTCCGAGCGCAAGGACCGGGCCTGGCTTGATTTCTTCGGCCGCTTTGGCAGTGAGGTTCGGGACTTCTGTTGGCTCGCTAGTTAAGACAGTTATTTCCTCAGATGGATTGGTGATAAGGACCGGGCCTGTTTTGGGCAGCTTGTTAATGAGGTCCCAGAGCTGGTTTGATGCTTCTTTTTGAGCCACCCATGATTCTTCATTCTCTGTCGGCTCCTCGGGTTCAGCCGTCTTTTCTATTGCCCATGATTCGGTTTTGGCCATGAATTGGTGCATCGAGGCACTCAATTGCTGTATGTCTGCGGCCAATTGCTGGGTGCTAGCTGACAGCTCATTTTCTGCTGCCCATACTTCAGTTTTGGCCCTGATTTGGTGCATTATGTTGTCCAGTTCTTTGCTCCGCATGGCTTGATCTTGTCTTTGTCTTGACCTTGCGGCCAAATCATCTATTAAGTTCCAAAGATCATCTATGTCTAAGTTGTTCACCGAGCCTCCCGCTGCATCATTTAGCCAATTCCACTCTTGTGGCATCATCCCATTGAGAAACCCTTGAAGAAGATCGTGGTTGGTGAATCCATGGTGCGGGCAGCTTATCAACATGGAGTCAAAGTACGCCAAGTACTCGTCCAAAGTTTCATCCCGGGATTGCTTTATGTTGTTGATCTTTTTGCGGACTTCAAGTTCGAAGGGTGGTGGGGAAAACTCCTCATTGTTCCAAGGTTCCATTCCGTAGTAGTAGGACTTAGTGAATTGCATGATTAAACAAAAAAGAAAAAACAAAATAGAACAACTATTCCGATGCACAACTCCCCGGCAACGGCGCCAATTTTGACAAACGCACAGTCGTCGTGTGCAAACGTAAAGAATAAATTTATAAGTCCGCTACTCGCGACTTTACTACTGGGTAGCAAGTGGTAAGTAGGGGTCGAACCCAAGAGAGTCAGTGTGGATTAGTTGTTCTTTAATGAAGCTTATGCAGAAATTAAATGCGGTTGGGGTTGGGTTTAAGTGTGCTTTGAGAACTGAAAGTAAAGGAACAGTGATATCACAATTAAAGGAAAGATTCGGTTTTAGGGGCCTTGTATCATATTCTGTTTATCATTGACCTCTAATGATCATACTATGTATTCACAGATGAATCGAGGCTATTTCTAGCACAAGACTTGCGACATCATTTAGAATACACCTCTAATGATCATGCTATGTGTTTAAAGATGAATCGAGGCTATTTCTAGCACAAGACTTGCAACACCATTTAAAACACTTGTTCTACTTAGCCTAATTCCTCCTTTCGAAGTATCTTAGCCTTATGTGCATCCATTTGGATTGTCTTTTCCGATTTATCCAAATGGTGTTTGAGAGAGATCGAACTCCTCAGATAGGCTTTGCCATTTTAAGCATCCACTTACCCAAGTATGTTCACGAACTTCCATGGAAGAGCTTTGCCATTTCAAGCATCCACTCAACCTTGGAAATTCTGATCTAATATATGGCACATAGAACAAGTTTTGAACACAAAGATGCACTAGGTGCAGGGTCTAAAACATTGTATGATATAAGTACACCCCTTCACCCGAATAAAGAGTTTAGCTACTACTATTCATGGCACTGGACATTATAACTATGAATTTGGAAAAACAAGGGTTTTGAAAGACAAGAAAAATAAATACGAGAAGACTTACAAAACCGTTGAAGCGCCAAGGATCAAGCTTTTATTCCAAAGTAAAGTGATTACAAGATTAGTGCCCAAACTCTAGAGAGATAAGTGATTTGTGATTTTGGAATTTGTAGAGAGAGAAGCTCTCCACATTTTTTGGGATGTGAATTACAAAGGGAGAGGGCTCTATTTATAGCCATGGGAGGAGGAGAATGTGTGGAGGAGGAAGGAGGAGTGGAGAGCAAGTTTGAGTGGAGGAGTGGAGAGCAAGTTAGCCCAAAAGCCATCGGAAGATATTTGTTTCAAAAGCCATCGGTTTGACCGGAGCTTCTTGGATTTTGGAGAGTGTATTCTGAATGAAAATGTCATTCTAAGATGATCTCAAGAAGGAACCTAAGCCAAATTCTGCTTGGAACATGGTCGAAATCCCAAAACGGCTGAAATTGCCCTTGTTTGGCCTTTACCGGGCTCGGTGCCTTTGCATTGCGTTCTTGTCCAAACGCCGACTGTTCTAGCATATTTGAGTGATTCCAAGTCGGTTCCATGAAGGATGTTAAGGCTGATTTTTAGTGTAGCATGGTCGTGACCTGGAATGACTCGTACTTCATTTTCAGCTTAAAAACTCCTCCTTAGCGTGTTTTCTCTCTAGACTTCAGAATACCCTGCAGATAAATATCGGAACTAACAAGCAAAAGTTAAATAGACAAACAGTCTAATTTTATGGGTTTAACTGTGTTTATGATTCGTATAATTATGGTCCATCATACCCGTCAAAAATAATATTTTATATTTCCAACTAGCAAGTGGTAAGTCGGGTCGTATCCACAGAGATCGATATGAGAATCTGTTCACTAAGTACTAGAGTAACAATGAGGTTGGAAATTTCAAACAGTTAAATAAAAAAAACTCAAGTAAGCAACAATGATCAAGAGAGTAATCGTCACACAAATTCAAGTATAAAATATTAAAGAGCAGTGCAAGCTAGAACTTTCGACTGTGATGCAAGACCAAATCATGGACCAATTCGTTTTGATTTCTAATGTTCTATAACTTAGAGCTCCCCCGCTAAGGTTATACTCCCCGTTCTTGTTCTACTACTTAATCTCGCGCTAGCGATAATCAAGACCCTAACTCGCTAGAGTTGCATGAACATATAAACAAGTTGTCCTAGGGTGTTTAATCCTAGTGGTATATTACTCGTGTCCTAGTTTGCTATCCCCGCTAGGTTGCTAGTAAACTTGACAATCGGAATCAATAAACAAACAAAAGCTCCCCCGCTAGGGTTCTACTCATGCTAGCTGATGGACCATAATTGTATGAATCATAAACACAGTTAAACCCACCAAATTAGGCTGTTTGTCTATTTAACTTTTGCTTGTTAGTTCCGATATTTATCTACAGGGTATTTTGGCGCCTAGAGAGAATGCACGCTAAGGAGGAGTTTTTACGCTGAAAAGATATTACGAGTCATTCCGAGGACACGATCAGATGCCGACTGAAGAAATCTCAAGATCCTAACATGGAATCACTCAAATCAAATTCAACCGAGGAGCAACCAAAGTCAGTCCGGAGCTGAAATACACCGACAGTTTTGTGAAAACGTCACAAAACCTCACAAAACTCATCCTTTTACCCCATGTGACCGGTGGCTTTTGGAGGAGGTGACCAAAGGAGGAAGCTCCCCTCCTCCCATGACCTCCAACCGGCGGCTTCTACCTCCATGGAGCTCACCCTTGGATGAAACCATGTGGTTTCATCCTCACCACCCATCTCCTCCCCTTTTGGCTATAAATACAAGCCATTCTCCTCTCATTTGTATCATCCAAATTCACAAACACTTATCTCTCTAAAGGTTTTGGTACTTTGTAAGCTTGGTTTGAAATCTATAATATTCTTGTTGGTTCTTGAATATTGTAGATCATTCTTGAGTACTCTTGTCGGTTCTTGAGTACTCAAGCTTTACTTTATTATTCTTGAGTACTCTTGTCGGTTCTTGAAGTACTCACCCCTTTCCTTTACTGTCTTTACTATTCTTGAGTACTCTTGTCAGTTCTTGAAGTACTCACCCCTTTCCCTTACTGTCTTTACTTTCGAAAACTTTACTTTACTGTCTTTCAAAAACCTTTTCAAGTACTTAGTTATGATGTCCTCTTCCATGGATATTCGTAGCTAAACTCTTTATTCGGTTAAAGGAGTGTACTTGTGTCATAAAATGTTTTAGACCCTGCACTTAGTGCCTCTATGTGTTCAAAACTTGTTCTATGTGCCATATAACAGGTTAGAACTTCCAAGGTTGAGTGGAAGCTTTAACGGGCAAAGCTCTTCCGTGGGGTTCATGAACATACTCGGGTAAGTGGATGCTTTAACGGGCAAAGCTTATCTGAGAAGTTCGACCTATTTAAAAAACCATTTGGTTGATCGTAACTGAAGATCAAATGGATGCACATAAGGCTAAGATACTTCGAAAGGAGGAATTAGTCTAAAATAGAACAAGTGTTTTAAACGATGTTGCAAGTCTTGTGCTAGAAATAGCCTCGATTCATCTTTGAACACTTAGTATGATCATTAGCGGTCAATGATAAACAACTATGATACAAGGCCCCTGAAACCGAATCTTTTCTTGACTTAAAACACCACCTGCACTTTACTTTCTTAGTATAAACTGCACTATCAACTGCTGACGTTCCGCAAGACTTGCCGATCACGCAACAACCGCTGTTAGTCTTCCTGTTTATTTTCAGTATTTACTTTTATGTCATTTACTTTTCCACACCAAAAAACCAAAACCAACCAACCAATCACTTAATTGTTAGCATTAAAACCTCAATCAACCTAAAAACACGCTCCCTCGCTGTACAATCCCCTCAAAGAATAGCTTATCCCCCTAATTCCCTTGGGTTCGACCCCTACTTACCACTTGCTACCCAGTAGTTAAGTCGCGAGTAGCGGACTTATAAATTTATTTGCACATTTTGCTCTGACGACAAGCAATCTGTCAAATTGGCACCGTTGCCGGGGAATTAGCCGTCGGATAAGTTGTTCTTTCCCTTCCCTTCTCATTTCCTCATGACGCTACCCACTACGTATGCATGGACAACAAGACATCTTCCCCTGTTCGGAGGTACGGATGGAGAAGACCCAGTACTACACTGCCGAAACTTTCACCACGTTTGCTGCCACATAAAACCTGAAAATGAAATGTTAGAGGAATTTAAGCTTAAATGCTTCAAATTCTCTTTAACTGATTTTGCAACAATTTGGTATTACACATCAACCGCTAGTAGTGCAGTATATTTTGTGGATCTTTGCGTTCCATTTCTGAAGGAATTCTCCCCCCATCCTTACACCAAAAAACCCGTGAGAAGATCATGTGCCTTCAACAATCCCGGGATGAGACTTTGGACGAATACTACACGAACTATGACACCATCATCTCAAGCTGCCCGCACCATGGATTCACGAAGAAAGCTCTTCTTCAAAAATTTCTTCGTGGGATGAGGGCCGATGAGCTGACAAGGATTAACGAAGCAATGAGAAGATTAGCTAGGAACTTAACCATGGCAGACATGTGGAACCTCATAAATGACCTGGCCGCAACCACAAAACGAATACCCCAAGCTGACAGAGGAATGCAGATAGAAGAAGCTGGTCCAGAGACAGAAGAAGAAGATACCCCCGAGCCATACCCAGCTATCATCACCCAAGCTTCCGAGACCATCTACGACCAGATCCTCACAAACGGACATAACGAGGCAGAACCAAGCCTTAAGATGCAAGATTCCCAACTTTTCCCCTCGATCAATAGGCAAATCGCTGAAAACTATGTGATCAATGAAGAGGCTAGAAGGAGGATGGGAAAAGGGCCTGAGCAGAACGACTCCTCGATGGAGCATGTTTTCGCCATGACTGTACAAGGCAGCCCTAAACACCAACAAACCCAGTTCAAGAGACTAGTAGTAAAGGGTCCCTCACCTTCTCAGAGACGTTGGAAGGAGAAACCACCAAAACCATGGGAACTGGACCCAAGCACATCATCTCACAAGAAATCGGGGAAAGACAAGGCAAAAATCAACACAGGAACAGTGGCGAAATATGACCTAAGCCACCCATGGGATCCAAACCAGTGATCCAGGAATGAGGTACTGTCGAGCCAACGACGTTAAACAAGTGCACTGGTCGGGAGGTAACCCGACACCTATCTTACTTTCTGTCTTTTATTTTTTTGTCATTTAGTTTTTCCGTAAGTCGCTCTCACCCACTTGGTGCATAGAAGAAATGACTATTCAGGAATCGGACTTGGGTGCAACATCAAGCCAGCCAGGCCTATGCCAAGAGTTCAAGGCCCCAGCCGAACTCTCTCAATTATCCAGCCTCATGCCATGTCATTCACTCGACACTTTAAAGGGAGTTCCGTTCTTCCCTTTTCCTTGATGTCATTTCCTTCTCGTACAATATCTGCTTGCATGGCTTTTGAACTAAGTTGTGCTGAAAGGCACGCCTTCGTTCAAAAGTGTGGGGTGAGATCCACCTTTGTAAATAAATAACATGTTTTTTCTTTTCCCTTAATATTATCTTTTTGAAAATATGAACTTAAGAATGTGAAAAAGATAGATCATAATTCATGCGTTAACCTTGTGAAAATTCAACTGTTTAAAAACGTAGAATGTAACTTCTCATTTGTCCCTTTGTGCTGAGATAAACTAAGGATGTGGAGTTGACATAAACTGCCCTAGAGAGGCTTGGCAAGCACTCGAAGGATCGAATCTAACTATATGGTTTTCGAAGTCAGTGGACGCTGCACTTCGGGTTTCAGTGAAGATTGAAGTCATCTCCGCCATGCAGTGTTTATGCAAAAAGAAAAAAGGCGAGGACGGGAATCAGACCGTCCTATCTCTAGTCAAAGTAGCCGAGAAAATAGATGAGCGACTCTCATCTTGACCCGCGCGAAACGGCAAGGATGAGAGGAGTGGGGAGGTATTTCCATATGTTCGCGGGCGACGATTGGACCTCCCAAAAAGGCTTGAAAAAAATGGACTAGCAAGTCACAAAGAAGCAAAACGCTCAAAGAAGAAAATCAAGAGGCCAAAGGCCCAAATTTGTGAAGGTTTTAACCGAACAAAAAGTGAAGTACTCAAAGAGTCAAATCAAAGGCCAAAGGCCGATTCACTACAAAAGCTATCCCTCGCCAAAAGAAAATCAAAGACCAAACCATTGAAACCCGAACCGAATCACGTGCTAGAGAAAGCTACAAGAAAACCATATAGTGCGAGACGGTCCCGAGAATGCAGTCCAGGAGCCTAAAAAGGGCTATCTCCCGAAACATCCAGAATAATTTACATCTCAGCACGAAGGTACAAGTATCAAGTTTCTTCTATTTATTTACGTAGTTCAATTTGGTAATAAGTAAGTAATGCATGAATTAGGATAAATCGAGTCCCACAGTCTAACTTTCATATTTTAAAAGCTTACTTAGTGTGCCGCCCTTTAATAGCATTGTTCGGGACGAACAACTAAAAGTGTGGGGTGATCTGATGGACCATAATTGTATGAATCATAAACACAGTTAAACCCACCAAATTAGACTGTTTGTCTATTTAACTTTTGCTTGTTAGTTCCGATATTTATCTACTGGGTATTTTGGCGCCTAGAGAGAATACACGCTAAGGAGGAGTTTTTACGCTGAAAAGATATTACGAGTCATTTCGAGGACACGATCAGATGCCGACTGAAGAAATCTCAAGATCCTGACATGGAATTACTCAAATCAAATTCAACCGAGGAGCAACCAAAGTCAGTCCGGAGCTGAAATACACCGATAGTTTTGTGAAAACGTCACAAAACCTCACAAAACTCATCCTTTTACCCCATGTGACCGGTGGCTTTTGGAGGAGGTGACCAAAGGAGGAAGCTCCCCTCCTCCCATGACCTCCAACCGGCGGCTTCTACCTCCATGGAGCTCACTCTTGGATGAAACCATGTGGTTTCATCCTCACCACCCATCTCCTCCCCTTTTGGCTATAAATACAAGCCATTCTCCTCTCATTTGTATCATCCAAATTCACAAACACTTATCTCTCTAAAGGTTTTGGTACTTTGTAAGCTTGGTTTGAAATCTATAATATTCTTGTTGGTTCTTGAATATTGTAGATCATTCTTGAGTACTCTTGTCGGTTCTTGAGTACTCAAGCTTTACTTTATTATTCTTGAGTACTCTTGTCGGTTCTTGAAGTACTCACCCCTTTCCTTTACTGTCTTTACTATTCTTGAGTACTCTTGTCAGTTCTTGAAGTACTCACCCCTTTCCCTTACTGTCTTTACTTTTGAAAACTTTACTTTACTGTCTTTCAAAAACCTTTTCAAGTACTTAGTTATGATGTCCTCTTCCATGGATATTCGTAGCTAAACTCTTTATTCGGTTAAAGGAGTGTACTTGTGTCATAAAATGTTTTAGACCCTGCACTTAGTGCCTCTATGTGTTCAAAACTTGTTCTACGTGCCATATAACAGGTTAGAACTTCCAAGGTTGAGTGGAAGCTTTAACGGGCAAAGCTCTTCCGTGGGGTTCGTGAACATACTCGGGTAAGTGGATGCTTTAACGGGCAAAGCTTATCTGAGAAGTTCGACCTATTTAAAAAACCATTTGGTTGATCGTAACTGAAGATCAAATGGATGCACATAAGGCTAAGATACTTCGAAAGGAGGAATTAGTCTAAAATAGAACAAGTGTTTTAAATGATGTTGCAAGTCTTGTGCTAGAAATAGCCTCGATTCATCTTTGAACACTTAGTATGATCATTAGCGGTCAATGATAAACAACTATGATACAAGGCCCCTGAAACCGAATCTTTTCTTGACTTAAAACACCACCTGCACTTTACTTTCTTAGTATAAACTGCACTATCAACTGCTGACGTTCCGCAAGACTTGCCGATCACGCAACAACCGCTGTTAGTCTTCCTGTTTATTTTCAGTATTTACTTTTATGTCATTTACTTTTCCACACCAAAAAACCAAAACCAACCAACCAATCACTTAGTTGTTAGCATTAAAACCTCAATCAACCTAAAAACACGCTCCCTCGCTGTACAATCCCCTCAAAGAATAGCTTATCCCCCTAATTCCCTTGGGTTCGACCCCTACTTACCACTTGCTACCCAGTAGTTAAGTCGCGAGTAGCGGACTTATAAATTTATTTGCACATTTTGCTCTGACGACAAGCAATCTGTCAAATTGGCACCGTTGCCGGGGAATCAGCCGTCGGATAAGTTGTTCTTTCCCTTCCCTTCTCATTTCCTCATGACGCTACCCACTACGTATGCATGGACAACAAGACATCTTCCCCTGTTCGGAGGTACGGATGGAGAAGACCCAGTACTACACTGCCGAAACTTTCACCACGTTTGCTGCCACATAAAACCTGAAAATGAAATGTTAGAGGAATTTAAGCTTAAATGCTTCAAATTCTCTTTAACTGATTATGCAACAATTTGGTATTACACATCAACCGCTAGTAGTGCAGTATATTTTGTGGATCTTTGCGTTCCATTCCTGAAGGAATTCTCCCCCATCCTTACGCCAAAAAACCTGTGAGAAGATCATGTGCCTTCAACAATCCCGGGATGAGACTTTGGACGAATACTACACGAACTATGACACCATCATCTCAAGCTGCCCGCACCATGGATTCACGAAGAAAGCTCTTCTTCAAAAATTTCTTCGTGGGATGAGGGCCGATGAGCTGACAAGGATTAACGAAGCAATGAGAAGATCAGCCAGGAACTTAACCATGGCAGATATGTGGAACCTCATAAATGACCTGGCCGCAACCACAAAACGAATACCCCAAGCTGACAGAGGAATGCAGATAGAAGAAGCTGGTCCAGAGACAGAAGAAGAAGATACCCCCGAGCCATACCCAGCTATCATCACCCAAGCTTCCGAGACCATCTACGACCAGATCCTCACAAACGGACATAACGAGGCAGAACCAAGCCTTAAGATGCAAGATTCCCAACTTTTCCCCTCGATCAATAGGCAAATCGCTGAAAACTATGTGCTCAATGAAGAGGCTAGAAGGAGGATGGGAAAAGGGCCTGAGCAGAACGACTCCTCGATGGAGCATGTTTTCGCCATGACTGTACAAGGCAGCCCTAAACACCAAAAAACCCAGTTCAAGAGACTAGTAGTAAAGGGTCCCTCACCTTCTCAGAGACGTTGGAAGGAGAAACCACCAGAACCATGGGAACTGGACCCAAGCACATCATCTCACAAGAAATCGGGGAAAGACAAGGCAAAAATCAACACAGGAACAGTGGCGAAATATGACCTAAGCCACCCATGGGATCCAAACCAGTGATCCAGGAATGAGGTACTGTCGAGCCAACGACGTTAAACAAGTGCACTGGTCGGGAGGTAACCCGACACCTATCTTACTTTCTGTCTTTTATTTTTTTGTCATTTAGTTTTTCCGTAAGTCGCTCTCACCCACTTGGTGCATAGAAGAAATGACTATTCAGGAATCGGACTTGGGTGCAACATCAAGCCAGCCAGGCCTATGCCAAGAGTTCAAGGCCCCAGCCGAACTCTCTCGATTATCCAGCCTCATGCCATGTCATTCACTCGACACTTTAAAGGGAGTTCCGTTCTTCCCTTTTCCTTGATGTCATTTCCTTCTCGTACAATATCTGCTTGCATGGCTTTTGAACTAAGTTGTGCTGAAAGGCACGCCTTCGTTCAAAAGTGTGGGGTGAGATCCACCTTTGTAAATAAATAACATGTTTTTTCTTTTCCCTTAATATTATCTTTTTGAAAATATGAACTTAAGAATGTGAAAAAGATAGATCATAATTCATGCGTTAACCTTGTGAAAATTCAACTGTTAAAAAACGTAGAATGTAACTTCTCATTTGTCCCTTTGTGCTGAGATAAACTAGGGATGTGGAGTTGACATAAACTGCCCTAGAGAGGCTTGGCAAGCACTCGAAGGATCGAATCTAACTATATGGTTGTCGAAGTCTGTGGACGCTGCACTTTGGGTTTCAGTGAAGATTGAAGTCATCTCCGCCATGCAGTGTTTATGCAAAAAGAAAAAAGGTGAGGACGGGAATCAGACCGTCCTATCTCTAGTCAAAGTAGCCGAGAAAATAGATGAGCGACTCTCATCTTGACCCGCGCGAAACGGCAAGGATGAGAGGAGCGGGGAGGTATTTCCATATGTTCGCGGGCGACGATTGGACCTCCCAAAAAGGCTTGAAAAAATGGACTAGCAAGTCACAAAGAAGCAAAACGCTCAAAGAAGAAAATCAAGAGGCCAAAGGCCCAAAATTGTGAAGGTTTTAACCGAACAAAAAGTGAAGTACTCAAAGAGTCAAATCAAAGGCCAAAGGCCGATTCACTACAAAAGCTATCCCTCGCCAAAAGAAAATCAAAGACCAAACCATTGAAACCCGAACCGAATCACGTGCTAGAGAAAGCTACAAGAAAACCATATAGTGCGAGACGGTCCCGAGAATGCAGTCCAGGAGCCTAAAAAGGGCTATCTCCCGAAACATCCAGAATAATTTACATCTCAGCACGAAGGTACAAGTATCAAGTTTCTTCTATTTATTTACGTAGTTCAATTTGGTAATAAGTAAGTAATGCATGAATTAGGATAAATCGAGTCCCACAGTCTAACTTTCATATTTTAAAAGCTTACTTAGTGTGCCGCCCTTTAATAGCATTGTTCGGGACGAACAACTAAAAGTGTGGGGTGATCTGATGGACCATAATTGTATGAATCATAAACACAGTTAAACCCACCAAATTAGACTGTTTGTCTATTTAACTTTTGCTTGTTAGTTCCGATATTTATCTACTGGGTATTTTGGCGCATAGAGAGAGAGAATACACGCTAAGGAGGAGTTTTTACGCTGAAAAGATATTACGAGTCATTCCGAGGACACGATCAGATGCTGACTGAAGAAATCTCAAGATCCTGACATGGAATCACTCAAATCAAATTCAACCGAGGAGCAACCAAAGTCAGTCCGGAGCTGAAATACACCGATAGTTTTGTGAAAACGTCACAAAACCTCACAAAACTCATCCTTTTACCCCATGTGACCGGTGGCTTTTGGAGGAGGTGACCAAAGGAGGAAGCTCCCCTCCTCCCATGACCTCCAACCGGCGGCTTCTACCTCCATGGAGCTCACCCTTGGATAAAACCATGTGGTTTCATCCTCACCACCCATCTCCTCCCCTTTTGGCTATAAATACAAGCCATTCTCCTCTCATTTGTATCATCCAAATTCACAAACACTTATCTCTCTAAAGGTTTTGGTACTTTGTAAGCTTGGTTTGAAATCTATAATATTCTTGTTGGTTCTTGAATATTGTAGATCATTCTTGAGTACTCTTGTCGGTTCTTGAGTACTCAAGCTTCACTTTATTATTCTTGAGTACTCTTGTCGGTTCTTGAAGTACTCACCCCTTTCCTTTACTGTCTTTACTATTCTTGAGTACTCTTGTCGGTTCTTGAAGTACTCACCCCTTTCCCTTACTGTCTTTACTTTCGAAAACTTTACTTTACTGTCTTTCAAAAACCTTTTCAAGTACTTAGTTATGATGTCCTCTTCCATGGATATTCGTAGCTAAACTCTTTATTCGGTTAAAGGAGTGTACTTGTGTCATAAAATGTTTTAGACCCTGCACTTAGTGCCTCTATGTGTTCAAAACTTGTTCTATGTGCCATATAATAGGTTAGAACTTCCAAGGTTGAGTGGAAGCTTTAACGGGTAAAGCTCTTCCGTGGGGTTCGTGAACATACTCGGGTAAGTGGATGCTTTAACGGGCAAAGCTTATCTGAGAAGTTCGACCTATTTAAAAAACCATTTGGTTGATCGTAACTGAAGATCAAATGGATGCACATAAGGCTAAGATACTTCGAAAGGAGGAATTAGTCTAAAATAGAACAAGTGTTTTAAACGATGTTGCAAGTCTTGTGCTAGAAATAGCCTCGATTCATCTTTGAACACTTAGTATGATCATTAGCGGTCAATGATAAACAACTATGATACAAGGCCCCTGAAACCGAATCTTTTCTTGACTTAAAACACCACCTGCACTTTACTTTCTTAGTATAAACTGCACTATCAACTGCTGACGTTCTGCAAGACTTGCCGATCACGCAACAACCGCTGTAAGTCTTCCTGTTTATTTTCAGTATTTACTTTTATGTCATTTACTTTTCCACACCAAAAAACCAAAACCAACCAACCAATCACATAGTTGTTAGCATTAAAACCTCAATCAACCTAAAAACACGCTCCCTCACTGTACAATCCCCTCAAAGAATAGCTTATCCCCCTAACTCCCTTGGGTTCGACCCCTACTTACCACTTGCTACCCAGTAGTTAAGTCGCGAGTAGCGGACTAATAAATTTATTTGCACATTTTGCTCTGACGACAAGCAATCTGTCACTAGCACATCAATTCCATGAACATTGTTTATTAATATGATGCAAAACATAGAAATCAATAGAAGTCTCAAGTCAATACATCACAATTTTGAGTTCTAGCCTACACATATGAGTTTAGCTACTCATCGTAATGGAATACATCATCAAGTATTTGAATAGAATGAAACAAAATTACTGACGACGAATCCTTCTCCAAGCTTTCTTCAATTCGGAATCCTTCTCCTCTCTATTTCGTTCTCCAAAATTCTCCAAAGATCCACCACCAAAATCATCTCCAATTTGTCGCCCAAAAGAATCCACACCTTATTTCTGAAGTTGGCTCAGCAACCCCTCAAACGTGTCTCAAATTTCTTCTCAAATGTCTACCAAACGTGTGTGTCAAACACAAACACGCTGCCTGTTTTCTTTACACAATCGGACCCCTGCCCAGCTCTCCAATTCCCTCTTTTTATTCTCCTCTTATGAGCTTGCATCTCCTCGAATTCTATCTTGCATGAGCTTGCATCTCCCAAGAACATCTCCTCGAATTTTGCTTCTTCTTCCCCAAGAATATGGCTCCTTGTATTCTGTTATTTTTCCTCCCGAGATTACAAATCCGATTTTAGTAAATTCGACTGCCAGCTGGATTCCATGGACGTCTCTTGATTTAAATTCCGCGGAGGTCTTAACAATTACCGAAATTGTTCAGACCTAAGCGACTGTAATTATTCAGACGTAAGCGAACTGCACTGACTCAAACTTCAGCAATTCGGACTTCATTTCTTCGATGCAAAACATCTTCTAACGGGCTCTCTTTAGCCGATATTCCTTCCATGGTCTCCGAATGCACCTGAGAATGAAAACTACACACAGGTAGTGAAATAATATACATGCAACCACTAAGAGACGGGGTTTTAACACAGAAAATAGTCGTACAACTACGACTTATCAGTAATCCAACCCTCCACGGAATGTGTGACCCAACTCCTCGGGTGCGTCCTTTGGGCTCGGGCGTCCCAATCTCCTCAGTCAGTATGTCATGTCGTCGATTTTGAGACGACAACTGTCCTTGAGAGGATCTTTCCACTAACTCATCCTATATAAAACAATCATTAAATACCAAAAGTTAGTGTATGAAATTGACGACTGCACTAAAACAATCATTAAATATTGAAATTGACATAAGAAATAACTTACAATCTTTGTTGCCACTCGCTGGGATGCCTCGGTGACGTACTTGACGGAGCGCACTGCACTGTCGTTAAGGTGCAATGTTCTCTGTACAAATAAATTTATATTTTCCGCTACTTGCGACTACACTACTGGGTAGTAAGTGGTAAGTAGGGGTCGAACCCAAGGGAATTAGAGGGATACGTTGTTCTTTGTACTGGCGGGGAACGTGTTTTAGGTTGATTGCGATTTTAGCGCGATTGACTAAGCTACTGTTTTTTGGTTTTTTGGTTTTGAGTGCGGAAAAGTAAATTATAGAAAATAAATACTGAAAATAAAGGAGTTAAGGGAAGAAGACTTACAGTGGGTGATGCGTGATTGTGATTCCTCCGGTAGATGAGCGGTAGATGGCAGTAGCTGATCGAGCAGTTTATAAAAGTAAATACAGGGGTTTTTTTTTTGTAATTCAAGGAAAAGTATTCGGTTTCAGGTACCTTGTATTATAACATGTTTATTAATAACCGTTAGTAACCTTTCTAAGTATTCAAAAGATGAATCGAGGCCCTTTCGCAGCGCAAGACTTGCAACATCGTTTAAAGCAACACTTGTTCTACTTCAGACTAATTCCTCCTTTCGAAGTATCTTAGCCTTTTGTGCATCCACCTGATCTCTCAGTTACGATCGACCAAGTGGTGTTTTAGATAAGTCAAACTCCTCGATAAGTTTTGCTTGTTACAACTTCCACTTACCGAGTATGATCACGAATTCCTACGGAAGAGCTTTGCTTGTTACAGCTTCCACTCAACCTTGGAAACTCTGACTATAAATGGCACATAGAACAAGTTTTAAATACAAAGAAATGAAACTAAAAGAAATTAAAACATTATATAATACAAGAAAATACCTTCGACCGAATGAGGGGTTTAGCTACGAATATCCATGGAAAAGGACATCATAACTAAATACTCGGGGGTTTTTGAAAACAATAAGAGGGAAAGGGGTGGAATACTCAAGAACCAACAGGAGTATTCCCAATTTCCTACTGAATACTCAAGAACCAACAGGAGTATTCTCTAAAGTATAATACTCAAGAACAAACAGGAGTATTATTTCCAATCAGTATAATACTCAAGAACCAACAGGAGTATTATTTCATAAACCAAACTTACAAAGTAACCAAATGTTTTAGAGAGATAAGTTACAAATTTTGTGGATGATTTACAAAGTGAGTTTGGCTTGGTATTTATAGCCAAACTTGAGAGAAATGGAGGGTGGAGATGGGAGGCAAGTGTTTTTTTCATCCAAGGGAGGAGAAGGGAGGAGCAAGGAGGAGATGACACATGGGGGAAGCCAAAAGCCGCCGGTCACCTTGTGGGGAGGAGGAGAAGCCACCGGTGGCCGGTTGTCCAAGGAGGAGAGGAGGTGGTCTTGGCCACCTCTTGCACAAGCCACCGGTCACCCATGGAGGAGGAGGAGTTTTGTGATTTTTGTGCAGTCTTTTCACAAAACTATCAGTCCAATTTCACCCCGGGTTGTCCTTGATTATTCCTCGGTTGGATTTGATTTGAGTAATTCAACATCAGGATCTTGAGATTTCTTCGTTCAGCGTCTGATCTTGACCTTGGATTGACTCTTAATATCTTTTCAGCGTAAAATCCTCTCCTTAGCGTGTTTTCTCTCTAAGCGCCAAAATACCCTGTAGAAATAAATCGGGACTAACAAGTAGAAGTTAGATAGACAAACAGTCTAATTTGGTGGGTTTTACTGTGTTTTTGATTCGTATAATTATGGTCCATCAGATTACCCCACACTTTTAGTTGTTCGTCCCGAACAATGCTATTAAAGGGCGGCACACTAAGTAAGTTTGTTGAAATATGAAAATTAGACAGTGGTACTAGATTTATCCTAATTCATGCATTGCTTACTTATTACCAAATTGAACTGTATAAATAAATAGAAGAAACTTAATACTTGTACCTCCGTTCTGAGAAGCAAATTATTCTGGATGTTTCGGGAGATAGCCCTTTTTAGGCTCCTGGACTGCAACCTCGGGACCGTCTCGCACTATATGGTTTCCTTGTAGCTTTCTCTAGCACGTGATTTGGTTCGGGTTTCAATGGTTTGAGTACTTTGATTTTCTTTTGGCGAGGGACTGGTTTTGTAGTGAATTGGCCTTTGGCCTTTGATTTTGACTCTTTGAGTACTTCACTTTTTTGTTCGGTTAAAACCTTCACAATTTTGGGCCTTTGGCCTCTTGATTTGCTTCTTCGAGCTTTTTGCCTTTTTGTGGCTTGCTAGTCCATTTTCTCAAGCCTTTTTGGGAGGTCCAATCATCGCCCGCAAGCCTATGGAAATACCTCCCCGCTCCTCTCAACGTTGTTGTTTCGCGCGGGTCAAGATGAGGGTCGCTCATCTATTTTCTCGGCTACTTTGACTAGAGAGAGGACGGTCTGATTCCCGTCCTCACCTTTTTTCTTTTTGCATAAACGTTCTGCATGGCGGAGATGACTTCAATCTTCACTGAAACCCGAAGTGCAGCCTCCACTGACTTCGAAAACCATATAGTTTGATTTGATCCTTCGATTGCTTGCCAAGCCTCTCTAGGGCATTTCTATCAACTCCACATCCCTAGTTTATCTCAGCACAAAGGGACAAATGAGAAGTTACGTTCTTAGTTTTTAGACAATTGAATTTTCACAAGGTAAATGCATGAATTTTAGATCTATCTTTTTCACATTCTTAAGTTCATATTTTCAAAAAGATAAAATTAAAAAAGAAAACATGTTTATGTACACAGGTGGATCTCACCCCACACTTTTGAACGAAGGCGTGCCTTTCAGCAAAACTTAGTTCAAAAGCCATGCAAGCAAATGTTATACGAGAAGGAAATGACTTAAATGAAAAGGAAAGACAGAACTCCCTTTATTGTGTCGAATGACATGGCATGAGGCTGGATAATCGAGGGAGTTCGGCTGGGGCCTTGGACTCTTAGCGTAGCCCTGACTGGCTTAATGTTGCACCCAAGTCCGATTCCTGAATAGTCAAATCTTCTATGCACCAAGTGGGTGAGAGCGACTTATTGAAAAAGTAAAATACAGAAAATAAAAGACAGAAAATTAAAGTGCGGAAAGTAAGATAGTGTCGGGTTACCTCCCGACCAGTGCACTTGTTTAACGTCGTTGGCTCGACAGTACCTCATTCCTGGATCACTTGTTGGGATCCCATGGGTGGCTTAGGTCGAATTTCGCCACTGTTCCTGTGTTGGTTTTTGCCTTGCCTTTTCCTGATTTCTTGCGAGATGATGTGCTTGGGTTGGAATTCCATGGTTTTGTTGTTTTTTCTTTCCATTGTTTCTGAGAAGGCGGGGGACCTTTGACCATAGTTGCTGGTCTTGTTACTCTTTCGGTCTCCTTTAGTAGGTCAGAAATCTTTGTACCGTGATCTGAGATAGGTATAATGTCTGGCGGTTTCTTTGTATCCGTGCGGCTATTATCAATGTAGAAATGTGTGATTTTTCCGCCGAACTTAAGCGATAATGAGCCCTTGCCCACATCGATCCTTGCTTTAGTAGCGTAGAGGAATGGTCGTCCCAAGATTATTGTTGGAGGGTCGTCTTCGCTGGTCTCTTCCGTTTGTATTACATAGAAGTCTACAGCAACGACGAGCTCTCCCACATGGAGTATTACATCCTCTAGCACTCCAACCGGACGGATGCACGATTTATCTCCTAGCTCGATATTTGACCTGGGTGGTTTTAACGGACCAAGTCCTAATAAGTAATATAAGGAGGAGGGCATTGCGTTGACAGCAGCTCTAAGATCGACTAAGCACTTATGAATCTGTGCTTCACCAATACTGCAGGTGACTGTGAAGGCCCCTGGGTCTTTATCTCTTTCCGGTTGTGACTTATGATCTAAAGTGAGGGCTTTTTTAATTGTCGGGTTACTCTGCCCACTCCTTGACTTAGGATTAGTATAACTGGATCCCTTAATATTTTGCTCAGAAGCATAAATATTAGTTGGAGAGTTCCATCTTAAATTGTCAGTGTCATCCCATCCAGATGCTGGTATTTCAGAGTGTATGATCGGTGGTGGTGTTATACAAATGGTGAATGCGTACCGTCCATTGTCAGCATGCGTAGCCCATGTTTTACCATCATTGGGTCGATCTTCCTCTTGATTCCAATCAGAACGACGCCTCCGGGCGAAGTGCTTGTTCGTAAGTTTGTAAGTTGGGGATCGTGCAACTTCTCCTAGTGTCGCCTTTTCATTTGACCTTTTAATCATGCTAAGATTCGCCTTTGGGTTTTGGATGGTTTGTGAAGGGAGTCTGCCAGGTTCATTAGTGAGTGTTGACATTGCCGTGGCGAGCTGGGACATTTGCTTGGTTAGTTCTGAAATTGCCCCGTCAGTTTTCGCCTGGTATTGGTGTAGCGAAGTACCCAATTGACTAATGTTTCCTGCGAGCTCCTTCATCGTGTCGTCGAGCGACTTGCTTGGTTCTTGCTGATTGTTCGGGCCGGTTTGGTACTGCTTTGGTCCTCTTTGCTGATATCGTCCTGCCGATGGAGCGTTCTGATTATACTGTCGGTGGGGGGTTTGGTAGAATGACTGAGCTGGTTGAGTAACAGCTGGTTGTGCTTCCTTTTGAGGATAGTTGTTGTTACGCCAGCTTGGGTTGGTTGCTTGACCATACTGTCTGTTTTGTCCGGCTCTGTCATTACCATTGTTGTTGTATCCTTGGTATCCTCCCACTGCATTCACTTCTGCCGGTTCCTCTTATATTAATGTCGGACATGCGTCAGTTTTGTAGTCTGTAGAACCACAGAACTCGCAAGGTTTTACCGGAACTGGCTGCCTTTGTAGGATTTGAATCATCATCTCCTTTAGCTGCTTCATCTCTTCAGGCATAGAGCTCATCGATGCTTCAGCTTTTGCCACATTTTTTGTCCGGGAGAATTCTTACTGCTGAGTTGTCTCTTCTCTGAATCGGGCATTCTCAGCAACGTTGGTGATAAGATACCTTATGCCACTTAATGATAGATTCATCATGGACCCTCCAGCTGAGGCATCCAGGAGCATTTTGTCTAAGGGTCTTAATCCGTTAATGAGATACTCAACGGTGAGTTTCTCGGGCAGTCCAAGGGTACAGCAGCTTCTCTCCAGGTGGTTGAATTTTTCCAGGTAATCGTACATGGTTTCATGGGGTCCTTGTTTGATGTCCTGCAGTTGCCTCCTTACTTGCATCGCTCTTCCTGCTGGGTAATATTTGTCTAAGAACTTTTTCTGCATCTGAGCCCATGTTCTGATGCTTCCGGAAGGCAATGAAAGGAACCAGTCGTTTGCCGCGTCAATGAGGGAAAAATAGAACGCCTTTAACTTAAAGTCGTCTACGTTTACGCCATTCGGTTTGAGGTTTTGGCAAATCCCATGTAAGCGCTGGGGATGAGTCATTGCTGATTCTCCACGAGTTCCTGAGAATTTTGGCAAGTTGTGGGCCACTGAAGTGTTGATGACGATGTTTTCTAGCTCCGGGCCTTCATAGATACACCACGGCTGAACTCTGAAATCTGGTGCCGAGAGCTCTCCCAATGTAGGTTCGCGGTAGTTGTTGTCATCTCCGTAGTAGTCATCGAAAGCGGGTTCTCGTCTCGGCACTTGTCTAGGTTGTGGGGGTGGTGGATATCTAGGGGGTTGTCGTACTGGACCAGCTGCATTCCGGTCCTCGGGTGGTTCTTGGTTTCTTCTGATGGCTTCCCTATCACGAGCTCATCTGCTTCGGATGAGTTGCTCCGGATCATCCATAAATGGAAGTGGCACCTCATTGTTTCGATCGTACAGGTTCATCTCATCGTCATCTTGGTAGTCATGGTAGCTTCCTTCGTGAGACATGGTTGTTTCGAGCGCGTATTGATTTAAAGAACTTATCCGATGGCTAATTCCCCGGCAACGGCGCCAATTTGACGGAGCGCACTGCACTGTCGTTAAGGTGCAATGTTCTCTGTACAAATAAATTTATATTTTCCGCTACTTGCGACTACACTACTGGGTAGTAAGTGGTAAGTAGGGGTCGAACCCAAGGGAATTAGAGGGATACGTTGTTCTTTGTACTGGCGGGGAACGTGTTTTAGGTTGATTGAGATTTTAGCGCGATTGACTAAGCTACTGTTTTTTGGTTTTTTTTTGGTTTTGAGTGCGGAAAAGTAAATTACAGAAAATAAATACTGAAAATAAAGGAGTTAAGGGAAGAAGACTTACAGTGGGTGATGCGTGATTGTGATTCCTCCGGTAGATGAGCGGTTGATGGTTGTAGTTGATCGAGCAGTTTATAAAAGTAAATACAGGGGGTTTTTTTGTAATTCAAGGAAAAGTATTCGGTTTCAGGTACCTTGTATTATAACATGTTTATTAATAACCGTTAGTAACCTTTCTAAGTATTCAAAAGATGAATCGAGGCACTTTCGCAGCGCAAGACTTGCAACATCGTTTAAAGCAACACTTGTTCTACTTCAGACTAATTCCTCCTTTCGAAGTATCTTAGCCTTTTGTGCATCCACCTGATCTCTCAGTTACGATCGACCAAGTGGTGTTTTAGATAAGTCGAACTCCTTGATAAGTTTTGCTTGTTACAGCTTCCACTTACCGAGTATGATCACGAATTCCCACGGAAGAGCTTTGCTTGTTACAGCTTCCACTCAACCTTGGAAACTCTGACTATAAATGGCACATAGAACAAGTTTTAAATACAAAGAAATTAAACTAAAAGAAATTAAAACATTATATAATACAAGAAAATACCTTCGACCGAATGAGGAGTTTAGCTACGAATATCCATGGAAAAGGACATCATAACTAAATACTCGGGGGTTTTTGAAAACAGTAAGAGGGAAAGGGGTGGAATACTCAAGAACCAACAGGAGTATTCCCAATTTCCTACTGAATACTCAAGAACCAACATGAGTATTATTTCCAATCAGTATAATACTCAAAAACCAACAGGAGTATTATTTCATAAACCAAACTTACAAAGTAACCAAATGTTTTAGAGAGATAAGTTACAAATTTTGTGGATGATTTACAAAGTGAGTTTGGCTTGGTATTTATAGCCAAACTTGAGAGAAATGAGGAGGCAAGTGTTTTTTCATCCAAGGGAGGAGAAGGGAGGAGCAAGGAGGAGATGACACATGGGGGAAGCCAAAAGCCGCCGGTCACCTTGTGGGGAGGAGGAGAAGCCACCGGTGGCCGGTTGTCCAAGGAGGAGAGGAGGTGGTCTTGGCCACCTCTTGCACAAGCCACCGGTCACCCATGGAGGAGGAGGAGTTTTGTGATTTTTGTGCAGTCTTTTCACAAAACTATCAGTCCAATTTCACCCCGGGTTGTCCTTGATTATTCCTCGGTTGGATTTGATTTGAGTAATTCAACATCAGGATCTTGAGATTTCTTCGTTCAGCGTCTGATCTTGACCTTGGATTGACTCTTAATATCTTTTCAGCGTAAAATCCTCTCCTTAGCGTGTTTTCTCTCTAAGCGCCAAAATACCCTGTAGAAATAAATCGGGACTAACAAGTTGAAGTTAGATAGACAAACAGTCTAATTTGGTGGGTTTTACTGTGTTTTTGATTCGTATAATTATGGTCCATCAGTACTCATCATTCTTCATTTTCCGTCCCCCCTTCCACAGCTCATGTCTCTCTATAGTGACAGAAGACTGCAACTCTTCAATTGCGCCCTGCGCAAATAACTCGGCTATCTTCTCAGTTGTCAATTTATCTTGAAGTTTTCTGTAGCCTCCTCGAACAAGTATGTGCCCATATACATTCTTCTTAACAAGCTCTTTGTTAGTCTCTCTTAACTTCAGAGCATTTTCAGAGAACCTCTGCTCCTTAAATATCCTCCAGGTGTCTTTGTCAAGATACTTATACTCAACCAAGGGATCTTCATCTGCTTTGGCACCGTGGATGTACTCTCTTGCCAGTCTTGACTTGAAATTCTTCCATATGCTACCAGCGACCTTCAACTCATGCTTTTTATGCGGCTCACATCCCTCAAAAATTACCTAAAGAGACATATAACAAGTTATAATTAATAAAAAAAATAATCAACATCACAAACAAGTATAAGTGTCAATAAAAGAAAAACTTACAGTTGCATCTCTCCACAAAGTTATCTTATAATGGTCAGGAACTTTCCTCCAATCGTTGAAGGTGATAGGAATTCGAGAATGAGCCACCATACCCAAGAAGCTCCTCCAAGTGTCTCCATTTTTCCCTTTGGGATTACCCTTAATATCGAAGTTGATCGTGATCTTGGTACCAGCCGTTGTGTGTTGCTTAATCAACCTCGCCAAGTATATAGGGCCTTTCTTCTGTCTCGGTGTGCGGGAAGAGACACAAAAATCATCCTCACCGCTGCTGCTGCTGCTAGCCATGATCCTGTAATGGAGTCACATTAAATGTCAGATTAAACACATTAAATATATGAATACATAAATGAAAACGATTATTAAACAAATAAAATGACGTGTGATAACGAAATAAGTAGCATATACAACATACGCACAAATTAAGTTTCTTTATCAATCCATATTCCTTCACCGTGATCTTCTCGCACCTGTATTTCATCATCAACTTCGCTGTCATCATTGTCTACTGGAACTGTCGTACAAATGGGTGGGCAATCCTCATTCATCTCTTCAGATGTACCACTGATCAACTGTTGTTTTCCATTTATCACAACATACTGATTGTTGTTCGAAGGGTCTTTGACGTAAAACACTTGTCTTGCTTGTTCGGCCATAATGAATGGCTCATCCTTATATCCCTCTCTTTGAAAATCGACAAATGTCATTCCAAATTCATCGATATGAACCGTCAAATTATTAACCCATTTGCATTTAAAAACGGGTACTCGAAACTTTACGTAATCCAACTCCCATATTTCTTGGATAAACCCAAAATAATTCACAGGCACAGATATTGGATTCCGATCTCTTGCGCTAGAAACATGAGTGGTTTCGGAAATAAGTGTGACACCACTATTTTGCACAATGGTGTGCTCATCTTGATCTTTTGTTTGAAAACAAAATTCGTTAATATCATAAGCTTTCCACGTTTGTACAATAGGTCTTGGGCTTGCCATAAGCCACTTCACCAAGTCATCAGATTCTTCTTCAGAGTTGGTCTGATTATTTAAAACCTCATTACTCCTTAGCCATTCACAAAATGACCGACTGTGTTCTTTTTGCAACCACTGCTCATATTTTCCTCGGTATGTACTCCTCAATAAGTTTATGTGATCCTCGATGAAAGGTATTATTTCAGGTATATGTTGCAGTACATAGAAATGAGCTTTCGTTAACTCATCAAATGACTTAGGCATCAGTTGACGTCCACTTGTGCCTTTTCCCAAGAATCGATCAAAATGACGTGGCCTTGGAACCCCAACCGCAGTTGTATTTCCCAAAAAGTTAGTGCAAAATTCAACAGCCTCTTCAGCTATGTATCCTTGCACTATACATCCTTCGGGACTTTGTATATTCTTCACATAGCTCTTAAGAACCTTCATATACCTCTCAAAAGGATACATCCCTCTCATATAAACTGGTCCAAGAATTCGAACCTCACGCACCAAATGAACAGTAAGATGCACCATTAAGGGAGGGAAAAACATCTCTAGTTGGCAAAGTGTAACAACTATCTGCTCTTGAAGTCCATCAAGCTCCGATGTATCAATAACCTTAGCACATAAAGGGCTAAAAATTATGCAAAGTCTTTGTACAGCTGTCCTTACTTTGTGAGACATTATACCTCTGATTGCAATAGGCAGGAGTTGTTGCATCAATGTATGACAGTCATGAGATTTTAAGCCATTCAACCTCAGATCCTTCATTGAAACCAAGCTGGCAATATTTTAAGAGAACCCATATGGAACTTTAACTCCCTTCAGACATCTGCACGAACTAGTTTTCTCGCTCTTAGAGATTGTGGTGCACGACGGTGGCAAATATGTACGCTGCCCTCGAGATTCAGGTGCTAATTTGGTACGAATATTCATCTCCACCATATCGAGTCTTGCTTTAACTCCATCTTTTGTCTTTACAAGAATGTTTAATAAAGTACCAAGCAGACTTTCACATATATTCTTTTCAACATGCATCACATCAATACAATGTCTGATGTCAAGAGAATGTCAATAAGGGAGGTCAAAAAATATCGACCGCTTCTTCCATGGAGCACTTTCGGTGCGCGAATTAGGCTTCCCCAATCGATTTGTAATATTCTGAAGTTTTTGAAGTATTTCATTGCCAGAAGCCGGTTGCAGTTCTATTCCGTGTTCAGTCTCACCATTGAAGGCAGCTTTCTTTCGCCTGTAAGGATGATGTCTCGGTAAGAAACGTCGATGTCCCATATAAACTATTTTTCGAAAATTGCTTAAATGGCGTGCATGTGTCCCTTCCCCGCATACAGGACAAGCTTTGTACCCTTTAATACTATATCCGGACAAGTTACCATAAGCTGGGAAGTCATTGATCGTACACATCAGCATAGCACGCATATTGAAATATTCTTGCCTCGATGCATCATATGTGCGTACTCCTTCGTCCCATAAAAGCTTCAAATCATCTATCAGAGGAGCCAAGTATACATCGATATCATTTCCAGGTTGCCGAGGACCCGATATCAACAAAGAAAGCATCATATACCTACGCTTCATGGTTAACTTGGGAGGTAGATTGTAGATAACAAAAATCACATGCCATGTACTATGCTGACTACTGAGATTTCCATGTGGATTCATCCCATCAGTAGAAAGACCAAGGCGTAAATTTCTAGACTCTCCTCCAATTACTGGGAATGTATTGTCTACTTTAGCCCTTTGCAGTGAATCGGCAGGATGACGCATTTTCGTATCAGCAACACGTTTCTCAGCATGCCAACGCATATTATTGGAATCTTCTGTGTCAGTGACAGAGCCTTGTCGTGAGGCAATGTGCAAAATAAATTTATAAGTCCACTACTTGTGACTTCACTATTGGATTAGTAAAGCGGTAAGTAGGGGTCGAACCCAAGGGAGTTAGTGTGGAATGGTTGTTCTTTAAAAAGAAAGACAGAAAAAGAAAGTAAATACAGATTGGGTTTTATGGTTTTTTCAGACATAAAGTAAATTGCGTAAAAGTAAAGGTACTGAAAGTAAAGTGCGATAAATTAAAGTGCTGAAAGTAAAGACTGAAAGTAAGTGCTGAAAAGTAAATTGCTGGAACAGTCGAGTTCAATATCAACCAAACAACATACTTTTGGTTTGTCACACGCTGTATTTCAAGCGCAATCCGTACCAAATGTATGTTGGATTGATATTGAAAGCGTTTGTAGTAAGCGAAAAGTAAATGACTGAAAAGTAAAGTGCTGAAAAGTAAATGTGCTGAAAAGTAAAGTGCGGAAAAGTAAATGACAGAAAAGTAAAGTGCTGAAAGTAAATGACAGGTAAGTAAGGATGAAAGATATTCAGTCTAGGGTCTCTACTTGTGAGACAACCATCATGGACGTCAAATGATCTTACATTGTGTTCATAAGTGTGGAGTTATTCCTTTTCAAGACTTAACCCCTAAAGTAAGGCTTTTTCAAGCGCTTACACCACAATCTACTCCAAAATCAAGACATAGACTTCTAGTTCTAAGTGCAGCCACTTGATCTTCAGTTACGATCAACCAAGCGACTTAAGGAAGAGTAAACTACTCGGCTAAGATTTGCTCTTTCGAGCATCCACTTAGCCTTGTCGTTCAATCGAATAATGGCACCGAACTAGTTGACACAAAATAGCATTAAGTTCAAGTCTCAAGATGCATACACAAGTATGAACACCCCTTTGACCGAATATGCTTAGCTACTTGTATTCATGGTAAGGAATACAAGCACCATACTTACAAAAGTAAAGAAAATAAGAAAAAGTAAAACAAGTGACCGAAAGCTTTTGTAACCAAAAACAACAAGAAAGTAAAATAAGCTTTAGCTACTTGTATTCATGTCAAGGAATACAAGTAGCCATGGCTTTGAACAAGAAAGTAAAGGGAGAGGAGCTCCAAATCAAGACAAGTAAATGAAAGAGAGCTTCGGTTTTTGACAAGAAAGTAAAGGAAAGCATTAGCTACTTGTATTCATGTCAAGGAATACAAGTAGCCATGGCTTTATCAAGACAAGAAAAGTAAAGAAAGCTTGCTGGAAATTAAGAGCTTTGAAGCTCAAGAACAAGTGAAGAACAAAGAACAAAAGTGTGTTTGCATTGAAAGTGAAGAGAAGAGAGTTAAGCTCCCTTCTCTCTAAGGACTTTGGGATTTCGAAGGGCTTCATTACATGAGGCATAAGCCTCTATTTATAGGCTTAGGAAACTTGGAGGCTAAGCTTTGCTTGAGAAATATCCTAAAGAAGATAAGAAGATAAGTGTTGGCTTGGAAATATCTCTTGCATTTGCCTTATCTCTTGCCTCCAACCGACTTGTCCATGGCCAAACAAAAGCCTCCAATGCCAACCGACTTTCTTGAGCCAATCACATGCCAACCGACTTTGAATAGTAAGGGCCAACCGGAATCCAAAAGCCAACCGAAGTGAATAGTAAGTCTAACCGGAAATGAAGTAGTTTGGATTTAGTTGGACTTCCCTGGAATGTGGCCGGAGCAAGAAATGACCGGAGCATGGTGGTGAGGATATGAGCTTGATCGGAGCATCACCAGAGGTTGGCCGGAGTTCGCCGGAATATGGCCAGAATCTGCCCGGAATCTTGGCCGGAGCTTCTTGAATTTTGGAGAGTGTATTCTAAACGACAAAGTCATTCTAAGATGATCTCAAGAAGGATGCTAAGCCAAATTCTGCCCGGAACATGGTCGAAATCCCAAAACGGCCGAAATTGCCCTATTTTGGCCTTAACCAGGCTTGAGCTGGTTCCACTCGGGCGTTTTGTCTGAGAAGTGAGATTGTCCAAGTTATTGGGCATTTAAAACACTTTGGTTGAGCCAGATTTGCCAGATTCTATGGTTTGGTCGAGCGACTTGGTTTCGATGCCTATGCGCGCGGGGCCTTTGCTTTGGAATTGGGCCAACTGCCAATCTGCCCGAGCATTCTCCTTGGTTTTCCGACATTGTCCCCCTTATTTTCCATTTTGATCACTTTGCTCGAGGTGGATTCGTCAGATCAGCTCGTTTGCCCGGGCAACTTGAACTCAGTGCTAGATGGCCTGGGCGCGGCCTGGGACTCTCTCGGGCGAGGACCTGGTTTCTCAGACGGGTCTGGGACACGGACCTAACATTCTTGAATGGGCCCGGGTACGGCTCTCGGTACCTGGGTGAAGTTTCGCGGTCCCTTGCTGAGGTCCTCGGGCCTTGGCTGGCTTTGCTCGGGCCCTGGTTGATTTTCCTCGGGCCCTAGTTGCGACTTCTCGGCCAGAAATGCTTGGTGTGCTTTTTGGGCTCAAATCTCCCCTTTTAGGCATGTTTCCTCTCTAAAGCTCAAAATCACCTGTAGAACAAAAATGGAACTAACAAGTAAAAGTGATTAAGACAAAGTGTCTAATTTGGGGGTTTAGTAGTACTTTATGAGTCGTATAAATACGCTCCATCAAATACCCCCACACTTATTCTTATTCGTCCCGAACAAGTGTAGTCAATAAGAGGAACGACAACACCCTAAGTCTTAAATATGAATGATAGATGCAAAACTAGACTTCACCTTTTGCATCCATAACTTACTTGCTTCCAAACGAAATCATGCTCACATATGAAAGTAACTAGATACTTGTTACCTTTGAGCCGAGATGCAAATCAATTTGGATGATTGGGAGATAGCCACTTTTTAGGCCCTTGAACTGCATTCTCGGATCCGATCTTACTATATGGTTATGTTACTTGCTTCTTCTAGCACGTGATTGATTCGGGCAACTTGGGTTGAGCTCTTTTTCTTTGTTTGTGTGGTTGGACAGCTTTTGTAGTGAGGTTTGGCCTTCGGCCTTTGATTTGACTCTTTGAGTACTTCACTTTTTTTTCTTCGGTTTGGGTTTCACCATATTGGCTGATTTCTTTCTTTCTTTACTTTGAGCTTTGCTCCTTTGATGATTGCTCGTCCATTTCTTCACTTTTGGGAGGTCCAATCATCGCCCGAGAGCATATGGAAATACCTCCCCGCTTTTTCTCACCCTTGCCTTTTTCGCGCGGGTCAAGATGAGGGCCGCTCATCTATTTTCCTGGCTACTTTGGACTAGAGAATGGACGGTTTGATTCCCGTCCCGCCTCTTGCATAGATTCTGCATGGCGGAGACCACTCTTAACCAACAAGCCCGAAGTGCAGCCTCCACAATCTTCACATAACCATAAAGTAAGGATCCGGTCCCTTAAGTGCTTGTCAAGCCTCTCTAGGGCATTTCTTTCAACTCCACATCCTACATTTATCTCAGCACACAAGGACAAGTAGAAAGTTAAATACACATGTTTTTACACAATTAAGTTTTCACAAGGAAATGCATGAATCGGATCTATCTATTTTCATATCATGAAAGTGTATGTTTTCAAAAGGTTTCAAAAAGATAAAAATTTTAAGAAAAAGAAAACATGCGGACTAATATGTGCAAAGACTCACCCCCACACTTTTGAACGAAGTCGTGCCTCACAGCACGACTTGGTTCAAAACACAAAAAAGTAAGTTAAACAAGGAAAGGAGGTGTGTATAAAAAATGACATACAAAAATAAAACTGAAAAAAAATTGAATATGCCGGGTTACCTCCCGGCAAGTGCCTTTGTTTAACGTCGTTGGCTCGACGGTACCTCACTCATGGATCATAAGTTCGGATCCCATGGGTGTTTGAGGTCAAACTTCTTCTCGGGTGCCCTTTTATTCTGCCCAAAGAACTTGTGGAGTGATGTGCTCGGTTTGGTTCTCCATAGGTCCGGCAGGTTTTCTTTTACATGCATCCGAGAAGGTGAGGCTCCCTTGACCATAGCTGCTGGTCCATCGAGCCGTGGTCTCTTGCTACTCCATCCCGGCTTCCATTCTTTTGGGCCATGTCTTTTTTGCTTCTTCATGTTCAAATGGTTGGCACCTTTGCAATTCTGGAAGCTCGGTATTGTGCCTTTAAACATTGGCGACCTCAAGCATGCTCCCATGCTAACCCTCTTCTTTATGGCAGAGATGATTGGCCATTCTAGAACGAGTGAGTGTTTAGCCGGCTTTTCTTGGCTCATGATGAGTGAGTGCTCCATCGGCTCTTCTGGCCCTTGATTTGCCTCCAACTCCCCTTGCACCTCATCATCATCGGTCACATGATCTTCGGTGGATGTGATCTGCATTAGACATGAAGGGTTAGGTAGGGGCTTCTCGGTCGGTTTGGAAGTGAAGTCCGGGACTTCTGTTGGCTCGGCGGTGAGGACTGTGTTAGACTCGGCTGGTTCGGCAATGAGGTCCGGGACCGGCGTGATTTCCTCGGGTAGATTGGTAATGTGGACCGGGCTTGAATTGAGCAGTTTTTCTTCTAACTCCCAGGGGTAATCTGAGTGGAGCTCTTCTTCAGGCAACCATGGGTCCTCATCGTCGTCATTTATATGGTCTCCGGGGGAAATCACACAGAGGTCCGGGTCTGAATTAGGCAGCTCGGCAGTGAGGATCGGTTCTGATTTGGGCAGCTCATTAATGAGGACCGGGACTTCCTCGGGTGCTTCTTCCTCGGGCTCGTTCTGCAATGAGTCTGCTTTCACCGTCGGTGCCTTATCTTCAGTGTGGTGCATTGGCCCTCGTTTTAAGCTCTCGGCCAAATCATCAATGAGGTCCCAGGTTTGAGACATGGTGAGATTCATCACCGAACCTCCCGCTGCATCATTAAGCATAGACCGCTCAAGTGGCTTCATTCCACGAAGAAACCTTTGGAGAAGAACAAAGTTCGTGAATCCATGGTGCGGGCAGCTCGAAACAATGATATCGAAGTACGTATAGTACTCATCCAAAGTTTCGTCCCGGGATTGCTCAAGGTTGATAATCTTCTTGCGGGTTTCAAGTCGGAGAGATGGCGGGGAAAACTCTTCTAGAAATTTGGCTCGTAGATCCCCATAATCGCCTTCATAAGCTGCACATGAGTAATACCATTCTATTGCGGAGTTAGTTAAAGAAAATTTAAAGCATTTAAGTTTAAACCCCTCTAGCGATTCATTTTTAGGCCTCATGTGGCTGCATATGGAGTGGAACGTATGTGTATGCCTCACGGGATCTTCTCCAAGAGCAACTCCGAATTTGGGGAGACGGTTAAGCATCTCAAACATAAGGTTGCTGCCCCCATTATTCCAAAGTTCGTTTCCGTAGTAGGAAGACATGTTGGGCTGCAAAACAAAAACAAAAGAAAAACAAATAGAATAACTCTTCCGATTTCACGACTCTCCGGCAACGGCGCCAATTTGATAGAGCCTTGTCGTGAGGCAATGTGCAAAAAAATTTATAAGTCCACTACTTGTGACTTCACTATTGGATTAGTAAAGCGGTAAGTAGGGGTCGAACCCAAGGGAGTCAGTGTGGAATGGTTGTTCTTTAAAAAGAAAGAAAGAAAAAGAAAGTAAATACAGATTGGGTTTTATGGTTTTTTCAGACAGAAAGTAAATTGCGTAAAAGTAAAGGTACTGAAAGTAAAGTGCGAGAAATTAAAGTGCTGAAAGTAAAGACTGAAAGTAAGTGCTGAAAAGTAAATTGCTGGAACAGTCGAGTTCAATATCAACCAAACAACATACTTTTGGTTTGTCGCACGCTGTATTTCAAGCGCAATCCGTACCAAATGTATGTTGGATTGATATTGAAAGCGTCTGTATTAAGCGGAAAGTAAATGACTAAAAAGTAAAGTGCGGAAAAGTAAACGTGCTGAAAAGTAAAGTGCGGAAAATTAAATGACAGAAAAGTAAAGTGCTGAAAGTAAATGACAGGTAAGTAAGGACGAAAGATATTTAGTTTAGGGTCTCTACTTGTGAGACAACCATCATGGACGTCAAATGATCTTACTTTGTGTTCGTAAGTGTGGAGTTATTCCTTTTCAAGACTTAACCCCTATAGTAAGGCTTTTTCAAGCGCTTACAACACAATCTACTCCAAAATCAAGACATAGACTTCTAGTTCTAAGTGCAGCCACTTGATCTTCAGTTACGATTGAAATTATGTCCCCTGTTCAAGCCTGTGTCTAGGGTACTGTTGCGACAGACCTTGAACTCTTTGCACACCAGTTCAACTGACAGTTCAAGGTATGGCTCAGACACCCCTTGGACACCTCTCGTAAAGATCTAGCAGTTAGTGAAGATAACTGAAACACACACAGTTAACAGAACCCAAACTCTACCAGAGAGTGTTCCAACAGATTATCTATGCAGTGTATCAAGCAGTACCGGGAACCAAAGTAGAAGAAACAAAAGACAGGAGCACGCACGGTATGTTACCCAGTTCGGCCTCACCTACTATGGGGGGTTTCCCACACCCTATAATGGGGCACAAATCGTATTACGAGAATTAGAGCTACAAGTGGTCTTACTCTTACACAACTCTAAGTTTGTAATCACCTAGCCTCTAACTCTCCGTCTCTCGGATTTGCGATCTCGGTTCGTCGCTACTCCCCTCGATCCCCTGTGGGTAGGACGAGACTTCTCTCTCGGCCTAGTCTTGAACTTCTCGGAAGTTCAGTTGTCTTCTTTCAAAGACGTAGCTTGATAGCTGTGTGTGTGTGCTTCGTTGATCCTCCAGCACAGCCTGAACAACACAATGTGCAGACGGTTGCTTCAGGGCTGATATTCCTATGTGGAATAGCCAGCCGTCGCTTCTCCCCCAATCTCACGAACTCTCGTGTTTAGTTTTTGTTTTCTCTCGGGAGGCGCACATATGAGGATGCCCTAGCATTGCATTTATACGCTAGGAGGAAAACCTAATCCGATCAGAATATGTCGTCAAATACTTCAGAGATGTTGCGAAATATTTGCTGAATATTCGATCTATCTTTAAAGATGACTTCCACCCCAAGTCAACCGATATTCCCTCAGCCAATTTGCGTATATTTGATCGCACAGTTCTTTTATGATGATCCGTCGTTTGGCTTCCATCAAATAGCTTTGTCGATATCTTCAGGATGTCAATCAAATAAGATATCTGCTTCAATCTCATCGTCGACAGCTTCTTCATAAGATATCTTCTTCGACAAGTTAGACAAGAGGTTTCCAATTTCGGCAGGGAAATATTAGAGTGACCTCTCGAAAGATCTCTGTCGTTGGTGACTAACTCCAACTGGAAAGATTCTCAATCTTTAGTATCTTCAGAATAACCGTATCTTGATCATGCGTCTTCTGTACGCTGTACTTCTGTGCCAGCATCTGATTGAACTCTAGCTTGAACTGTCTAAAGATGTTTTGTCAAAGACATGCCAATCATGGGAACATCAATCTCCCCCTTGGCATTTTGGCAAAACCGAATCTATCTTTAGACCGAAACTACTCCCCCTTTTTGCCACAAACTGGCAAGGGGTCCAACCGACTTCATCCAGTCAATCAATCAGCGCATGCTGATGCTGAGGGAGCACTTACGACTCTTTGGTATCTGAAGTCTGGTTAACTCCCCCTCGAACATGGCCTGGGATACGCGCACATACCGTGAGACTGTCGGACCAAGATGTCTTAGCAGCTGTTCGAATTCCTGAATGATCTCTACTTCCTTCAGTAGAATATAGTCAGAGCTGCTGTTGGGAATGACTCCCTTGGGACAGACGACTTATTAGGTAGCCTCTTAGAGATGACCTTCTTCTATGCTTTCTTCCACTTTGCTGCATCTGTACCAACTAATCACATTTCATGCTCAGGTCCTTTAGTTGATACACTGGGTGGGGCCGCTCCTGGAGCACTCTTCTTCCTTTGCTTGGATGTACTTGCTCCCCCTGCATCTGTACCGTGCTATTCCTCTGGGTGGATACTTCTGTCGAGTATGATTGGATGGTCACTTTCTTATCAGTACTCTCTTTAGTTCAGCCATTGACACTGAGTCCCGATTTCCCTTGAAACTCCATCATCTGGTCTCCCGTCACCGGATCACTCCTTCAACAGCTGTCTTCACAGTAGTCCTGTCGGTGTCTAACGTTTCTGGTGTCTTGACACGCTCATCTCCTTCATGAGTGATAGTGTCTACCTTGTCCGAGTCTTGGACAGTCTTATCAAGGTCCATGTCCATTAAGTTCGTCATCTTTCTGAAACTTCTGATCCTCAATCAAATCGAATTATACTCAATATATGTCTCTCTTTGACATCAAGACATGAATAGCTGGGGGATCCACCAACGTATGGGCATCCTCCGTAACGTCATCATGCTTCCTTCCGTCCCTTAAATTTTCTCTGGATAAGATCTGGATGACTTTTGTGGTAAAGCTGTCTTACCACCCTACTCCATAGTTGAGACCGCACCATCTGGCACATTTTCCTCCAAATCTATAGTCTGGGCTACTGGGGACTGGTCAGCTTTTGTCTCAACACGATTGGAAATCTTCTAGTTTAGCAACTCATCAATAATATCATCAATATCCTTGAACGGCGCATCCAGGTCTTCATTCTTGTAGGGTATATGGGACTCTTCCATCACATTACCCAATTGCTTTGCTTCCAGTCCTCTACTTGCATTCTCATTCTCCTGCTTAACAGGATCACATTCTTCGCCCTGCGGACTTACCCTTCTTCTGCAGAAACAGTCATAGAAACTCTCTCTTGGTAGCACGAGAACAAGCCTTGGGTGAGCAGAGGAGATTACCTCATTTAGGGTCAGGAAATCGTCTGATTTTCCATTACAGTCTGCACACTCTCCTTGTTTCGGGTAGATACTCCCTTCCTTTCCTTCGGTTCCAGCTTCCTGTTGATAGGTGGTCAGCCCAACTGTTTGAGCTGGTGTTCTGCCTGTGACTGACCCCTGTCTGGAACACTTAGTTCTTGATAACACACAGACCCAAGGAGGATCTGAGTGTTTCAAACTGAACGGCATCAAGTGGTTTGGTGAATATGTCCGCCAATTGTTTGTCTGTTATAACATGCGTAAGAGTAACCACCTTCTGTTCAACCAGCTCTTGGATGAAGTGATATCTGATATCTATGTGTTTCGTCCTGGAGTGTTGTACTGGGTTCTTTGAGATACTGATTGCGCTCATGTTGTCACAATACAGGGTCATTTCTTCTTGTTTAACTCCGTATTCAGACAGCATCTGCTTCATCCATAGAAGTTGAGTGCAGCTGCTTCCTGCTGCTATGTATTCGGCTTCAGTCGTAGACAGAGAGATGCTGTTTTGCTTTTTATTGAACCACGAGACCAAGTTATTTCCTAAGAAGAAGCATCCTCCAGATGTGCTCTTTCGATCTTCAGCGTTTCCTACCCAGTCTACGTCGCAGTAGCCAACCAGATGTGGATTGGTGTCCTTGGTATACCAGATTCCAAAGTCAACAGTCCCGCATACATACTTTATGATTCTCTTAACTTATAGGAGATGACTTTCCTTGGGGTCTGCCTGGTATCTTGCACAAACGCCAACGGCATAAGCTATATCTGGTCTACTAGCTGTCAAGTACAGGAGGCTTCCAATCATACTCCTGTACAGTGTCTGATCGACCTTAGTTCCAGCCTCGTCTTTGGTAATCTTTATGTGAGTAGCGGCCGGAGTTCGTTTGTGACTTGCTTTCTCAAGGTCAAATTTCTTTATCAGATTCTTGGCATACTTGCTTTGAGAGATGAAAATGCCGTCTTCCTTCTGAGTCACCTGGAGTCCTAGAAAGTAATTCATTTCCCCAACCATGCTCATCTTGAACTCCTTCTGCATCTGTTCCACAAACTGATCCACCAGGTTCTGGGTATTGGACCCAAACACAATATCGTCAACATAGATTTGTGCGATAATAAAGTCTGACCTTGTGTATTTAACAAACAGGGTCTTGTCCACTCCCCTCGCACATATCCATGATCGACGAGGAACACTCTGAGACGCTCATACCAAGCTCTGGGTGCTTGTTTGAGACCGTATAATGCTTTCTTCAGGTGGTACACTGATGCTGGGTGATGCGGATCTTCAAATCCTTTCGGTTGAGTGACGAAAACTTCCTCATTCAGAAGTCCGTTTAGGAAGGCACTTTTGACATCCATCTGGAACAGTCGAAACTTTAAGTGACATGCCAGAGCAAGCAGTAGGCGAATGGCTTCAAGGCGTGCAACCGGAGCAAAGGTTTCCTCAAAGTCTATCCCTTCTATTTGAGTATATCCTTGTGCCACTAGGCGAGCTTTGTTTCTTGTGATGTTTCCCGATGCGTCGGACTTGTTTTTGAAGATCCATTTTGTACCAATAACGTTGACCCCATCAGGTCTCGGAACCAAATCCCATACATCGTTTCTAGCAAATTCTTCCAGTTCTTCCTGCATAGCGAGGACCCAATACTCATCAAGTAACGCCTCCTTTATGGTTTTAGGCTCGATTGATGAGAGGAAACATGAGCAATCAGGCAATTCTCTGGAGTTGCTCAGAATTCTGCGAGTTTGATCTCCGTCACTAGGTGAGCCAATAACTTCAGAGATTGGGTGATCCCTGGCAATTCGTCGAGACGGTTGTAGCGTAGTAACATTTTCTCGGGGGTTCGCAGTAACAGCTTCGTCAGAGGGATGATCTTCAGTGGAGTTGTCAGGCGATCCTTCAGTCGGTTCATGCTCAGTCTGCTGGGATGATGGTTGTGTTGCAGGAGCTGTGCTGGTGCTGTTCTCAGCGTCGTCCGGGACCGCCTGTACGAACACTTCATCCTTTACTCTAACATTTATAGATTCCATGACTGATCCTGTGCGCTTGTTGAATACCCGATATGCTCGACTGTTTGAGGAATACCCAAGAAAGAACCCTTCATCACTCTTCGGATCCAGTTTTTGTTGGTACTCCCGGTCGTTCAGAATGTAGCACTCACTTCCAAAAATGTGGAAATATTTGACAGTGGGCTTCTTTCCTTTCCAGAGTTCATAGCATGTCTTCTCCGTTCCAGTGCGTATAGTGACTCGATTTATAATGTGACATGCTGTGTTCATAGCTTCGGACCAAAACTTCAGAGGGACCTTTTTGGCATGAATCATCACCCGGGCCATCTCTTGAATGGTACGGTTCTTTCGTTCCACCACTCCATTCTACTGAGGGGTGATTGCTGACGCAAACTGATGAGCAATTCCATGCTTCGTATAGTAGGCACTCATAGTAACATTCTTGAATTCTGTGCCATTGTCACTCCTGATGGATATCAGTTTTTCCCTTTTGTCTTCCCTTTCTCGTTGGATAAGAGTAGCCAGCTCTATGA
Source organism: Rhodiola kirilowii (assembly GCA_033675215.1). Taxonomy (NCBI): domain Eukaryota; kingdom Viridiplantae; phylum Streptophyta; class Magnoliopsida; order Saxifragales; family Crassulaceae; genus Rhodiola; species Rhodiola kirilowii. Next base: position 28,506,892 of record CM066200.1, read on the forward strand.
ATTATTGAGCAGCTTCCGTCTTGTCTCGAAGGAACCTTGTACAGGTGAATCTGGTGAAGTCGTCAACACAGACCAGGACATACTTCTTTCCTCCATAGCTCTCAGTTTGCTTGGTCCCATCAAGTCCATATGGATCAGTTCCAGAGGTCGGTTGGTGCTTATTTGAGAGACCTTGGGGTGTGATGCTTTCGTCTGTTTCCTGATCTGACATTCTCCACACATCACATCCTGACTTCCTTTGACATTTGGTATTCCCCTGATGAGTCCAGATGAGCAGAGTTTTTTCAATGTCTTGAGATTCAGATGTCCCAACCGTCTGTGCCAAAGGGACATCTCATCTGCTTGACTAGACTGACAGGATGTTTCAGTTCCTGTTCCAAACCCTATTCCATCAGATCTGATGAGATAACAGTTGTTGGCTGCTCTGCTTCCTTTCATCAATATTCCCCCATCTTTGTCGAGAACTTGGCAAGAGTTGTGAGTGAACTTGACATGGTATCCTCCGTCGCAAAGTTGACTTATGCTGATCAGGTTCACTTTCAGTCCTTCAACTAGGAGAGTGTCTTCGAGGACAGGTAGATCCGGAACCTTCAATGTCCCACAGCCGATTACCTGTCCCTTTCCTCCATCTCCGAAGGTGACGAACTGCTTCTTAATTACAGGTTGAATCTTCATAAGAAATCTGGGGTCTCCTGTCATATGGGCCGAGCATCCGCTGTCGAAGTACCAGCGATCTTTCTCCATGTGACTTGAAGAGCTGAACGCAACCATGCAAACATCTTTACTTCTGTAAGTTTTGGTGTCTGTCATCTTGAACAGTTTCAGGATCCCACTCAGTGTGTCGAGTGTTTGCTCTGATACCATTTGAAATTATGTCCCCTGTTCAAGCCTGTGTCTAGGGTACTGTTGCGACAGACCTTGAACTCTTTGCACACCAGTTCAACTGACAGTTCAAGGTATGGCTGAGACACCCCTTGGACACCTCTCGTAAAGATCTAGCAGTTAGTGAAGATAACTGAAACACACACAGTTAACAGAACCTAAACTCTACCAGAGAGTGTTCCAACAGATTATCTATGCAGTGTACCAAGCAGTACCGGGAACCAAAGTAGAAGAAACAAAAGACAGGAGCACGCACGGCATGTTACCCAGTTCGGCCTCGCCTACTCTGTGGGGTTTCCCACACCCTATAATGGGGCACAAATCGTATTACGAGAATTAGAGCTACAAGTGGTCTTACTCTTACACAACTCCAAGTTTGTAATCGCCTAGCCTCTAACTCTGCGTCTCTCGGATTTGCGATCTCGGTTCGTCACTACTCCCCTCGATCCCCTGTGGGTAGGATGAGACTTCTCTCTCGGCCTAGTCTTGAACTTCTCGGAAGTTCAGTTGTCTTCTTTCAAAGACGTAGCTTGATAGCTGTGTGTGTGTGTGCTTCGTTGATCCTCCAGCACAGCCTGAACAACACACTGTGCAGACGGTTGCTTCAAGGCTGATATTCCGATGTGGAATAGCCAGCCGTCGCTTCTCCCCCAATCTCACGAACTCTCGTGTTTAGTTTTTGTTTTCTCTCGGGAGGCGCACATATGAGGATGCCCTAGCATTGCATTTATACGCTAGGAGGAAAACCTAATCCGATCAGAATATGTCGTCAAATACTTCAGAGATGTTGCGAAATATTTGCTGAATATTCGATCTATCTTTAAAGATGACTTCCACCCCAAGTCAACCGATATTCCCTCAGCCAATCTGCGTATATTTGATCGCACGGTTCTTTTATGATGATCCGTCGTCTGGCTTCCATCAAATAGCTTTGTCGATATCTTCAGGATGTCAATCAAATAAGATATCTGCTTCAATCTCATCGTCGACAGCTTCTTCATAAGATATCTTCTTCGACAAGTTAGACAAGAGGTTTCCAATTTCAGCAGGGAAATATTAGAGTGACCTCTCGAAAGATCTGTGTCGTTGCTGACTAACTCCAATTGGAAAGATTCTCAATCTTTAGTATCTTCAGAATAACCGTATCTTGATCATGCATCTTCTGTACGCTGTACTTCTTTGCCAGCATCTGATTGAACTCTAGCTTGAACTGTCTAAAGATATTTTGTCAAAGACAACATCAACGATCAACCAAGCGACTTAAGGAAGAGTAAACTACTCGGCAAAGCTTTGCTCTTTCGAGCATCCACTTAGCCTAGTTGTCTAATCAAGATTGAACTACTCGGCTAAGCCTTGCTCTTTCGAGCAACCACTTAGCCTTGTCGTTCAACCGAATAATGGCACCGAACAAGTTGACACAAAATAGCATTAAGTTCAAGTCTCAAGATGCATACACAAGTATGAACACCCCTTTGACCGAATATGCTTAGCTACTTGTATTCATGGTAAGGAATACAAGCACCATACTTACGAAAGTAAAGAAAATAAGAAAAAGTAAAACAAGTGACCGAAAGCTTTTGTAACCAAAAACAACAAGAAAGTAAAAGAAGCTTTAGCTACTTGTATTCATGTCAAAGAATACAAGTAGCCATGGCTTTGAACAAGAAAGTAAAGGGAGAGGAGCTCCAAATCAAGACAAGTAAATGAAAGAGAGCTTCGATTTTTGACAAGAAAGTAAAGGAAAGTATTAGCTACTTGTATTCATGTCAAGGAATACAAGTAGCCATGGCTTTATAAAGACAAGAAAAGTAAAGAAAGCTTGCTGGAAATTAAGAGCTTTGAAGCTCAAGAACAAGTGAAGAACAAAGAACAAAAGTGTGTTTGCATTGAAAGTGAAGAGAAGAGAGTTAAGCTCCCTTCTCTCTAAGGACTATGGGATTTCGAAGGGCTTCATTACATGAGGCATAAGCCTCTATTTATAGGCTTAGGAAACTTGGAGGTTAAGCTTTGCTTGAGAAATATCCTAAAGAAGATAAGTGTTGGCTTGGAAATATCTCTTGCATTTGCCTTATCTCTTGCCTCCAACCGACTTTTCCATGGCCAACCAAAAGCCTCCAATGCCAACCGACTTGCTTGAGGCAATCACATGCCAACCGACTTTGAATAGTAAGGGCCAACCGGAATCCAAAAGCCAACCGAAGTGAATAGTAAGTCTAACCGGAAATGAAGTAGTTTGGATTTAGTTGGACTTCCCCGGAATGTGGCCGGAGCAAGAAATGACCGGAGCATGGTGGTGAGGATATGAGCTTGATCGGAGCATCACCAAAGGTTGGCCGGAGTTCGCCGGAATATGGCTGGAATCTGCCCGGAATCTTGGCCGGAGCTTCTTGGATTTTAGAGAGTGTATTCTGAACGACAAAGTCATTCTACAATGATCTCAAGAAGGATGCTAAGCCAAATTCTGCCCGGAACATGGTCGAAATCCCAAAACGTCTGAAATTACCCTATTTTGGCCTTGACCGGGCTTGAGCTGGTTCCACTCGGGCGTTTTGTCTGAGAAGTGAGATTGTCCAAGTTATTGGGCATTTAAAACACTTTGGTCGAGCCAGATTTGCCAGATTTCATGGTTTGGTCGAGCGACTTGGTTACGGTGCCTATGCGCGCGGGGCCTTTGCTTTGGAATTGGGCCAACTGCCAATCTGCCCGAGCATTCTCCTTGGTTATCCAACATTGTCCACCTTATTTTCCATTTTGATCACTTTGCTTGAGGTGGATTCGTTAGATCAGCTCGTTTGGCCGGGCAACTTGAATTCAGTGCTAGATGGCCTGGGCGCGGCTTGGGACTCTCTCGGGCGGGGAACTGGTTTCTCGAACGGTCCCGGGATAGGGACCTGGCATTCTCGGATGGGCCCGAGTACGGCTCTTAGTACCCGGGTGAAGTTTCTCGGTCCCTGGCTGAGGTCCTCGGGCCTTGGCTGGCTTTGCTCGGGCCCTGGTTGATTTTCCTCGGGCCCTAGTTGCGACTTCTCGGCCAGAAATGCTTGGTGTGCTTTTTGGGCTCAAATCTCCCCTTTTAGGCATGTTTCCTCTCTAAAGCTCAAAATCACCTGTAGAACAAAAATGGAACTAACAAGTAAAAGTGATTAAGATAAAGTGTCTAATTTGGGGGTTTAGTAGTACTTTATGAGTCGTATAAATACGCTCCATCAGTCAGCAAATAATCTCGGAAACCTGGGGATCGGTGGAAGATACCATAGTACTTTTGAAGGAGTGCCTTTGGATTTACCTTTCGATTCTTTGTTTAACTTGTAGCGAGAAGCCTTGCACACTGGACATTCTTTGAGTTCACTAAAAGCATTTCGATACAAGATACAATCATTGGGACAAGCACGTATTTTCTTGTACTCGAGGCCCATGGGACACATAACTTTCTTAGCCTCGTAAGTACGGTTAGGTAGGGTGTTCCCCTCAGGAAGCATGTCTTTCACCAGCGCCAATAATTCAGTGAAACTCTTGTTGCTCCATCCATTTTTCGCTTTGAGATTGAACAACTTTAACGTTGCCGATAGCCTTGTATATTTGGAACACTCTTCATACAAGGGTAATTTGGAGTCATTCCTCAACGACTCCAAAACATGTGGCGTATCAACAAAGTCATTGGCGACGTTGTTAACCATCTCAATTAGATAATCCTCTTCCCAATCATCATTATCCTCCGGCAAGCTTTCTACGGGTGGAGGCTCAAAGTTTTGTTGTTCAACCTCGCCATGCAAATACCACACCGTATATTGTGGGTTAATCCCCATTAACAAAAGGTGTTTACGTAACTTCTTCGGTTTGACCCTTTTGTAATTCCAACAACCCATACACGGACAAAAGACACGTTCAATGTTGTTTCTAGACACATATGCCGACGCAAACGCACAAAAATCCATAATCCCTTTCTCGTACTCATCACTCAACCTATTACCGGACACCCACTCTCGATTCATTATAATTCCACTACATGAAACGTGTAAATATTATTAGTTACATACTACTAATTTACACGAACAAACAATTATATTTGAGTGAATTACAAGCACTCCAACAATTAAAAAGTAGTAAATGAGTTACATAAACTTGCGATTTACCTTATAATAGAAACTCGCGAAGAAGAATCTTAATGGTGGGTGTGCAACAAGTACGGACTAGAGCTACAAACAGTAAGAACGAATTAGTAAACAAGGAAAAATAAATTCAAATCTCCATGTTCATATTAAAATAAAAAAGATTGATAACCCTCAAATACCAAGAATTGAATAAGCGAAGAACCACCAACGGGAAGAGGATGTAGATCGCAAATGTTAACCCTAAACAAAAGAACATCAATTAAATTAATATACTTAAATTCAACTAGTTATTAACTCCGTTCAACGATGAAAGAGCAATAGTATGTCCAATTTTGAAAGCTATACACAATTAACACAATAGAATACCTTACTTGATAGTAATAAAAAAAAAGATATGATGTTTGGAGGATAAACAAGGTACAACTTCCACCGTATAGAAGTAATACGCCGCTCGAATCTATGTTTTCAAACAAAAATATTAGCATACACATGAATTCAACGATGATAGAGCAACAACTACAATTTCAACTAAATATTAGCATACTTGATTGTTAGTGGATTACAACTGCAAAATACCCCTAACTATTACATACTAAAATCTCAGCCCTAACCTGTTGATTCGGAGCCGATTGGAGGAGGAGGAGGAGCAATGGTGAGGATGGCAATGAGCGGCGTCGGGCCGAGTGGCGCGGAGACGACTGGCGACGGAGACGGAAACGATTGGAGGCGACGAACTCGGTTCTGCGATTGGAGGCGACGAAGGTGAGCTGACGGACTGACGGAGACGATTGAACACAACGGAGGCAGTGAGATGGAGGTAGTAAGACTGAGAGCGTCGATTGCGCATGTATAATTGATATTAGGCTAACAATGTTTATATATAACGTACATAAGATGAATCAAATCAGATCAACTCAACATATAATATATGGTTAAGATATATATAGAGAATATATCTTATCATATCAAAATAGTCCTCTAACACCAACAACCTGTTAAATACTTGATGACATTAACATCTGCTGGAACTAGACGCATCCCATCCCGACTTAACAAATATTGAATTCAATAAAGCTCACTTTTTTTCATAACTAACTATACGAGATTTAATACGGGATTTATCTATTGAATATAATTTATAAGTCGTCAAGAACTGTGATTAGTTTGTATTTTTTACAAAAATATGCCCTTTACACCATATCTTTTTCATAATTGTTACACAAAAATTAGGTTAAGAAACATTTGCATACAGCTTGAACAATGTCAAATTTTGTAAATAAATTTACAATAATAAAAATAAAAAACAAGTTTCCTTCAAAAAAAATGCAAAACTATACAATGATGATATTATATTCAATAGATAAATCGGACTGCTTATAGAGAAATCTGAAGGAATGTGAATGAGTCAAGCTATTACGGAATCAAGTTAAGGGAGTTTATTTTAATAAGTAAAAGTTAGGTTTATTATCTGAATTATAAGAAATATGTAATCTCTTTTAAGTGTCGGAGAGTGTAATGGAAGAGACAACAAGTGAATGAATTCTTAATTTCCCTCTCCTCTACTTGTCCTCCCCCAACTCACCTTCACCCCGCCGGATTCCGACAACACACCCTCACATTTGGTGCTTTCATCCAGAGTCGAACCCAAGAGGTTGACTATGGACGAACAACAAGTATCAGTTGTACTACTTGCTATCAACAAGGTAAAAGAAGTTGTGGATGACATGAGAAAATCAGTGGATGACTTGCGGACGAACCTCAAGGAGATGCAGAAAGCATTAAATACAATCACTGCTCTGCTCAAACATTTTGGGAACTCCAAGAAAGAGGTTCTGACTGAGGATGACGATGTCACTAGCTCCAAAGTTGTTGTGGTTGGATGGAATGGAGCAAGAAGCTGTGAGCCACAATATTGTGCGCTCAACAGTAGTTTTAAGTCTGGCTAAAAAAACAGTAGTTTTAAGTAGGGCTGGGTTTTAGTACCGAAAAACCGAACCGAATCGAAACCGAACCGACCAAAACCGAACCGAATCCAAAACCAAACCGAATTTCGGTTTTTCTTACCGAACCGACTTATTTCGGTTCGGTTTCGGTTTTCATTTTGAGAACCGAAATAAAACCGAACCGAACCGAACCGACAAAAACCGAAAAAAACCGACAAAACCGACAAAAACCGAAAAACCGAACCGACAAAACCGATAAAAACCGACAATTACCGACAAAACTGACAAACCGAACCGACAAAAACCGACAAAACCGAACCAAAACCGACAATTTCGGTAAAACCGAACCGAAACCGAATGTCGGTTTACCGAAAAATCGGTTCGGTTTTCGGTTTCATTTTTCACTAAACCGACAATTCGGTTCGGTTCGGTTTTTGAACCGAACCCAGCACTAGTTTTAAGTCATGTCTCCCAACCATTTGTGAAAATGACTCAGTCAGATTGCCATCTGTTTTTGTCACAAAATTGACTTTTGGGGGAAGCTGGTGGTATAACCAGGCACTTGTAGCATTTTCCGTATTTATCAAACCACCTGTGAAACCGCCGGATGAACCTTTAAAAGATTTTATTACGTGGATCTCAAGACTACACGCAGAGAACTACTTGGTTTTTAAAAAGGTTGGGGACATGCTTCATAAGGCTACTGATTTCGAGGAACCCTTTTTTACTGAAGATGGATCGATATTAGCTGGCTTGGTGTGCTGTTTTGAGGTGGACTCGACAAAGCTTGACTAGCCAATAAATAGGATATGGCCCAAAGAAGTTAGATTTAAGGGGTTTGTAAAAAATTTATTTAACAAGGAACCAACCGAGCTACATGATATCATAGTTATTGAGGCAGTGACAGAGGGCACAAGTCCATCGAATTCCAGCGTTCAATTTGGCATTGTGTGGATAAACAAAACTACTTACAAATTTACTTTGAAGGTGCACAAATGGGCCAAAGCAAGTTTACTAAATGATTTAGAAGCTGCAAACATTTATGTGAAGCAATGTGGATGGTGACATGCGTATTTTTAACCCTTTATAATTGTGAAGTTATTAGTTTTAGGGGTCAAGTTGCAGTCAAAAACAATTTATATATAAACCTTGGTAAGTCATGGTCGATCCAAGAAACAGACGCGTACGTGTACTAGTATGCAAGTAATGTGTTCAGCTACTCCTATAGGAAAAAGGTTTGGGTAATTACTAATTCCTAAGTGACTGAAATTAGGAAAGGTTTGATTTAATTAGAGAAATAATTCCAAGATCAAACTTCACCCGTGCCTGCCATACAATTCATGTGATAATATCATGCAATCCAAATATGCCATCAAATATGGAAATAAACCAAAATAACATTAGACAAGTCACCCATCCACGGATCATTGTCTAAATTAACCTAGATTGTTGAACGCCGCTCATCCACGAATTATCAACAATTTTGATTGGTTAAGCCGAGGGTTTTCCAAACATTAATTATTTCACTACGTACTTGTTTTACCATCGCCGCGGATGCGCGTGCGTTGTACTTACAGATACCTACGTACTACCAGTGTATCTACCGTAGTCTAGTGAAACAATAAATATTAACTCTCCTATTAGGTCATATACTATCAGCATAGCTACTACGACCTAACATCAATTCTACTTGATCCAGTTAACTGCCTCAGACCCATCCATCTTTTGGTGTTTAACCTAATTTCGTTCATACAAGAAAACATCAAACCAATGTATAACGTGCAAGAATGATAAAATTAAGCGTAGTAGAATTGAATACTTGAATTGCAATAATGAAAGCGTTTCTATAAATCACATGAAGAGTTGGGTACAAGCGCGAGATCAGTAGGATCCCAGAATAAAATGAGTACTCACGATTCATGGCTATCAACCACAAATATATATATAGGGGAGCACTCGGTTGAGGCAGGGTTGGTAGAATGAGGCAGTGAAGCACGATCCGAGTCGTTGATCGAGTTGATCGGACGCACGTGACGAAGCCACGTGGCACAGCTGCCGTTCGTGTTCACATTACGAAGTAGTGGGTTTTACTATTTGCCATGTGGCGCACAAATGCATGGGGGGTTAGTTGTATGGCTGAGATCGTGCCTCACGTGCCTCACTTTACTGTTCACTACCTCATTTGAACGCTCCTATATATATATAGGAGCGCTCAAATGAGGTCGGGTACTATTGGTGAGATCGTGAGGCCCCAATCTTAACCACACATCTAAACCCCCCGTGCGTTGTGTGTGCGCCACGTGTCCCACTACCAAAATCCAACAAAAGCAAACAGTAAAAGCAAAACACTATTCTCTGCACCTTTAAATTTCAACCATTAGATCAAAATGATCTAAATATATATAGGGGGCATTCTTTTGAGGACATCAAAATTTGTAAGGACGTGAGGACAACCAATCACAACGCGCCACGTATGCAGAATATGGTAGTGGGTTTTACTGTTTACTTTTTGAATAGTGCAGGATTTTGGTAGTGCGACACGTGGCGCACCCACAAAGCATGGGGGTTAGATGGATGATGATCTAATGGAGGAGATTTGTCCCTACGTCCTTACAAATTTTGGGTGTTCTCATTTGAATGCCCCTATATATATATAGAATGGGGCAGTGAGGCACATTGTGAGCCACTCATTTTGTTGATGTGGCAGGAAATAGTACCGGAATAGTATTTTATTTTTTGCTTTTTGAATAGTGCAGGATTTTGGTAGTGGGACACGTGGCGCACCCACAAAGCACGGGAGATTTAGATGTGTGGCTCAGATCGTGCCTCACTTGCCTCATTCTAATTTGGGGTGCCTCATTTGAACGCTCATATATATATATAGGGGAGTGCTCAAATGAGGCAAGCAAATTAGAATGAGGCAGTGAGGCATGATCTGAGCCACACATCTAACCCTCCGTGCTTTGTGGGCTTGCCACGTGTCCCACTACAAAAAAACAAAAAGTAAAAAACAAACAGTAACCAACTATTCCCTGCCACATCAACACAATGAGTGGCTCATATTGTACCTCACTGCCTCATTCTACCAACCTTGCCTCAATCAAGCGCTCCTCTATATATATATCTATATAGGGGAGTGTTCGGTTGAGATAGCTTGGTAGAATGAGGCAGGTGAGGCACGATCTCGGCCTTCCAGTGTGACACGTGGTGAAGCCACGTGAATTGAGCCGCCATTTGCGTTCACACTACGAAAGGGTTTTATTATTTGTCACGCGGCGTGCCCACAATGCACGGGGGTTGATGGATGGCTGAGATCGTGCCTCAGCTACCTCCTTCTTATTTGCCTTGCCTCATTTGAACGCTCTTCTATATATATATAGAAGAGCCCTCAAATGAGGACATGTGAATAGTGTGAGGACGTAGGGATACATCTCACACCACACATCTAATCCCCCGTGCTTTATGGGTGCGTCACGTGTCCTACTATCAAAAATCCATCAAAAGCAAAAAACAAACATTAAAATCCACTACCCAAAAATCTACTATTCTACACACGTGGCGCGTTGTGGTTGGTTGTCCTCATGTCCTCACACTATTCACGTGTCCTCAACCGAGCGCACCCCTATATATATATAGGGTCGCGCTCAAATATTACCCCTTCTTAGAGTGTTACCCTATTACTCGCTTGTGATTGATTGAATGGAGGCGCCACCTCACAAAGCACGGGGCCCATTGGACATGTAAGTGGATGAGTTTGGTGAGTGGGACATGTGGCGCGTCGTGAGTGGATGAATTGGGTGAGTTGGACCAATCAGAATGGAGTAATAGGGTAACACTTTAAGAAGGGGTAACATTTGAGCGCAACTCTCTATATATATAAAGAGGAGCGCTCAAATGTTACTCCTCTCTTAGCATGTTACCTATTACCCAAAGATGGGCTTTGATCCGTTCTCTCTCATTCATCCACGTGTCCCCTAAAAAACAATTCTTTTGTTTGAAAAAAATGATCGAAGGGCAAATTGGACAATTCATTTAATGCTTTAGACTATTGAATCTCGTCGTTTGATGCGCCATACTTACACCATCTCTCTCCTCCGTGCCTGCTTGCGTATTCGTTTGTCCTCGACCTCTGAAACTGTAGCCATCTCGGACCACACCCATGGATGATGACGAGTCCGTCGAACGCTTCGTGTATCGCCGCAAGAGGCGACATCGATCCAACAACAAACCATCCGCATCTGTCTCCGCACAGAAGGTATTTGGCCGTCCTTGGTGTTTAAAGATGTCCGCATCCAACTCCGTCGCAATCCCAGCCTTTCTCAGCAGTCTTCGTCAAAATCCCTGACGGGCAGGACTCAGAAACTCACTCCCAGTGGAAAGGCCAAGAAAGGTGAGTAGCTGTCTGATTTTGCTTAGCTTTTTCTCGCTCATCGTTCCCAACTTTAAAACTGACCGACCTCAGCCAGGATGTAAAAATGCTGAACTTGAGTTTATATGGATGTTGCTGATTTAGATTGGGGGTTTTGTGAGCTGCAATTTAGTTCATATTACTAGATGCCATCGAGTCATATTTTTACACAATCATCTCAGAACTAAGAGTTTGCTTAGCTTTGATTAGAATGCGTGTTGCTCTTATTTTGTATTAGAATGTTGTACTCATCTGATAAGCTGCAATATTTTTAGTGCACGGAAGCTGTTTGATGAAATTAGGGAAAGAAAGGTCAAAAAGATGAAAGGGGAACTGAGACCTGCAGTGATGTGAGTCGTCTAATTGCTTCTTGATTTGTTTATAATTTTACTATTTCAGAGTCCAGTTGTTCTTCCGTCTCCGTTCTTCACTTTCAATAACATTGATGGTGAGTGAGACTGTCCTAGGTGGTGATTCGGTGGATGGTTGTTAGAGAAATGATGAACTGTAGTTGTTCGAGGTTATGCCCATGTAGTCTTGTTGTGCTCACCAGTTATCCTTTGCCTATTAATCATATCGTCAATGCTGTATGATATTCTTCGATGATGAAAATTGAAACATAGAAGCAGAAATGAAGATGGGTATTGCTTGAGCATGTTATTTTTTTATACCTTGCTGATGCTCAATGTGTTCTATTTTATCTGATAAAATGGGATGTGTTCTTATATAGGTTGCTGGGAACATTAATAGAGAAGCGCTACTTGTGACGGTGGTGTTTGGAGATGCTTGTGGTCGGAAACTGTAAGTAAGCTTCCATAACCCTAAAGTTGAAATCGACATTAGGATGTCGACTGTTGCCCCAATTGTCTTTGGCTTGTGTATGGACGCGTAGTCATTTGGTAAATTTTGAATGGTGTATGTTGCAAATCTTAAAATTTTGTTTTGGATACGGAAGGAAATGTATTGGTGCTTGCTCATTTTCAGCATATGTTGCTAGATACCACACAAATTAAACAAATAGAGTATACAACACAGTTGCTTTGTGGTCAGTTTATGTTGTGGATTGAGTACTTATTGTTGTCTATTTGTTTTTGTTATATGAATTGTGGTTGTAGATTGCATTGTGTTTTCATGCATATTTTCCGACTTTATTGCTTAAATATCTATCTTTCTGACAACATGATGTTGAATAGTCTGATCTCTCTGCCCATTCATTGATTATTGATTTCCAACAAATGATAATTGTAATGTACACGATGTTCTCATTATTACTTGCTTGTGTATGTGTTAGTTTGCGATGATTAAAACACTTCTGAGCCAAGTTTCTAAACATTGCCATTTGTTTGTAAGCTGTCAAATAGTTTGTGTTCTTGCAGCAATGTGTTGCAACTTTCCTGCGAATATATTGTAAAAAACATCTTTATAATCACTCGAGCCATGGCCAGGCATCAAATAGCTTCCATATTATCAGGTTTTCAATAAATTATGGTTATGCTCTTGTTGATTTTAGTTGTGTTTCTGCTCCAAATGTGTAGTGATTAGTTGCACGCAAGAGCATCGCCTCGTCTAATTGCGAGTTGGCCTTGGTTGTGGCAGCGACTAAGAGTATGTGCTTGATAAAATGGAGTTGAGGAAACAGATGTGTTATAGCAGCAACTCTCAGCCTCCTCAATCCACAATCCACTTCAGATGTTACAGCACTTTATTATGTGAACATAATTTTTATTTGTGCCAACAGAATTTATTTTGTGAACACAGTAAACACAAACATTATTTTGTGAACTCAGTGCTTATTACTCAGTTTTGACTTGCTCCCAACAAATTAAATCAACACAAAATCTAATCACCAAAACTGATATTTGACACCAAGCATAATTTCAATAAAAAATTATCATTAATTACCTATTCCATATGACATTACACCCTTATTTTATATTTCATTACACCCTTATTTCATATGACATTACATCCTTATTTCATATGACATTATACTCTTATTTCATATTTCATTACACCCTCATTTCATATTCCATTACACCCTCATTTCATATTGCATTACACTTATTTGGGGTGTAATGGCTTATGAAATAAGGGTGTAATGGCTTATAAAATAAGGTGTAATACCCTTATTTGGGGTAATGGCATTACATCGCTATTTCATATGTCATTACCCCCTTATTTCATAAGTCATTACCCCCTTGTTTCATTAGTCATTTGTTTCATAAGTTATTACCCCCTTGTTTCATAAGTCATTACCCCTTTGTTAAAATAATACATAAGTCATGACCCCTTTGTTTCTCCATTACCCCCTTATTTCATATGTCATTACCCCCTTATTTCATAAGTCATTACCCCTTGTTTCATAAGTCATTACCCCCTTGTTTCATAAGTCATTACACCCTTGTTTCATAAGTCATTACCTCTTTGTTAAAATAATACATAAGTCATGACCCCTTTGTTTCTCCATTACCCCCTTATTTCATATGTCATTACCCCTTTATTTCATAAGTTATTACCCACTTGTTTCATAAGTCATTACCCCTTTGTTAAAATAATACATAAGTCATTACCCCCTTGTTTTTCCATTACACCGTTATTTCATATGTCATTACCCCTTATTTCATAAGTCATTACCTCCTTGTTTCATAAGTCATTACCCCTTGTTTCATAAGTCATTACCCCCTTGTTTCATAAGTCACATGGAATTACACCTTTATTTCATATGCCATTACGCCCTTAAATTATGCATCGATTTTGTGCCATAACCGATGCATAATGTATGATTTTTTTTGTTATTTTTAGCTAGTAATTAAATTACTCAAATTAATCTGAAATTTTGTAAATAAATTTCATAAATACAATTGCTCATATCCAAATTTTGAAAAAAATTTTATTCGGCCAAATACAATATTTCATACATGATGTCATTATATATATACCATTTATCTCTACAACAAAAATTTCATATTTTTTTTCTAATAATGGAGAGCCTTCTTTGACTTCACTAGTATATCTTTTTGCTTCTTCTTCGCTGAAGTTTTATGAATGTCACCCCCATTCCAAATCAGAATGTCAGCAGCAATAGTGACTAATTTTGTCACCCATTCTATTTCTTTGACAAGTGATTCAACTAGTCTGCTAGCATTCCAATCTCTGAGCTAAATACAGCAAAAACAATAAAAGTAAAACAAGTTATATAGAGGCTTCAGATCATCAAGAAAAAACAAATGCGATTCATGTAAAAATAAGAATTCATACACTTTGAAATGAAACTGTATATCAATGGAAACGATGACAATCATGGTATGTATACGAAGCTTTAATATACATCTGACATACAATAACAAAGAAATTTTCATTAGCAAATATATTACTTAGATTAAGTATACGGATAGCATAAATGACATACCCATAGTGTCATTCGGACGAATCTTTTCTTCTATTTGTGTAACTGTGAAGAACCCAACTTTATACATCTTTGTTCTCCAAGTATCTGGACAAGCATTGCTAGCAATTGAGCTCGGTCCGTAGAAACCTACAAACCAAATCATCCTCTTACAAATATCAAGAATCCTATCAAATAAAATGCTGAAGGGTTTAGATCAAGCTTATCGAGACAACGCTTAAGTGTAAAAGTGTTGTGTATGCTTGGACTAAAAATAGAGCAAACAGAACCTCAACAACCTCCAACTCAATATCTTTCTCCGTTTGCCTTTTAGATCCAGCAGTGTTCTGCAACAAACAAAAATGTATAAATAGACTTGCCATTCACTTTACGAGAACAAATAAAAAATCTGTGTAACCAAAATCGTGGAAAAACGGACTGCCGGGATAAGCTCAAGTAACTACTAATAAATACCTCATGTATCCCAAGGCAATGCTGGATCAAATGCCAAATGTTTATTTGATTCCTTTGCTGTACTCAATGTATATTAGTCCTTTGATTCCTTTGATGTACTCAAAGATCACATATTTTTCAGTAAAGATGAATCAAATTACAATTCAAGGTTCATAAACTCACCTGCATACTCACACACAAACTGCTTGTCCGCACTGAATAAACTCAGCAGCATACAAACCACAACCTTTTCTCCCATTTTTCACAATCTTCAACCTCACACAAATCCCCCTCTGGGTCAACTCCATCAGCAAAAAATCAAGTTTAATAGACATTCGAATCTGATCAAACCCAACAAATTTCAGTTTACCCCAAAGAAACGAGAAAAAAAAACCATCCATTTTGGGCATCTATAATGAGGAAGAAAACTGTCAAGTGGGGATAGCAGAAGAATAACAATGAACTTTGCTCTAAAAAATATCACAACCTGAGAAACTACTCGATCCATGACACCCCCTGAATCTCCAGAGGCAACTTGGTTCTCAATGAAGGGACCTATACTAAACAGTGAGATAGCATCCTCAACAGACTTGAACTGCAGCCTTGTATCCACTTCTCCGACTTCCATCTCCAAATAATAAATTCCCAACTATAAATTAATTATCAAATGCCACCCATTCAATCATACATCTTTCACTGGGAAGGATTTGCGGCCATTAAAATGTCAAGTACCAGCAGCAGCTCACAACAAAACTGAAACAACCTTAACCTGTTTCACTTCAAATTTTTGATCGCTCCCCGATCAAGTTAACTCCTCTAATTAAAACAGCAAACCCAATCATCGATCGAATCCCCAATACATTCAAGTTAATATTAAATCAGATCGAACATTCCTCACCTGGGACCTAGCCGAGCGACGACATGCGGTGGATGACCAAACACTAGGTGAAACATAGCTAGCAATAAACAAATTTTAGCTTATTCCAGGTCCGATGGCGCGACGCGATGATGAAAAAGACTGAGATCGGAAGAAGCTCTTCGTGCCTCACAGTTGCTCCGAATCAGTTGTAAAAAAATCTGGAATAAGCTACCACAAACAATAGATCTGACCCGTTTCATGAAGCTACGACTAAATCTCTAGTCCTTCACAGCAACGGAATCGCGACAAAAAACGACACCCACATCCGGCGATTAAAACCCATATCCGTCGATTAAAACCCTAAAATCGCCAATACGTAGCTCCTTCTCTCTCCCCTTCTGTTTTTGATTAAAATACAATTTTTTCTCCTATTTGTTTCAAAATCATTACTTTCCAAAATCCCCAAATTACCCTTTAATAAATTTCCTCCAACAATTACTTTTCCAATTCCACCTCACCAAAATGATTGGCTCACGTTGTGCCTCACAATTTCATTCTACCAACCCTGCCTCAACGGAGTGCTCCCCTATATATATATATAGGAGCATTCAAATGAGGCACCCTAAATTAGAATGGGGCAAGTGAGGAACGATCTGAGCAACACATCTAAACCCCCGTGCTTTGCGGGTGCGTCACGTGTCTCACTACCAAAATCTGCACTATTCAAATAACAAAAATACTATTTTGGTACTATTCCCTGCCACATCAATAAAATGAGTGGCTCACAATGTGCCTCATTACCTCATTCTACCAACCCTGCCTCAATCGAGTGCTCCTATATATATATATATATATGGGAGCACTCGGTTGAGGCATCGTTGGTAGAATGAAACTGTGAGGCACGATCTCGGCCGTCTATTTTTTTGAACGGACGCACGTGGCGAAGCCACGTGGCAAGCCGCAATTGTTGACTTTTCAAAAGTTAGTGGGTTTACTATTTGGGACACGTGGCGCACCAGAAATGCACGGGGGGTTAGATGGACGCACGAGATCGTGCCTCACAGTTTCATTCTAATTTTGCTGCCTCATTTGAACGCTCCTCTATATATATATATATATACAAAAAGATTAGAAATGAGGAAACCGTGTTTTGATGAAGCGTAGCCTCGAATCTTGGTCTTTCTTAAGCTCTTAGTCGTCCTCCTTCAATCTAGGTCAAAATCGATCTCCAAAGTCAGCGTACTCAAAATCAGGTCCGAAACTGCTATTTATAGCCCAAAATTGACGACGGGCCCATGACAGTTAGAAGTTTCATGGCCTGTCACGGGCTTCTCAATTTTGCACATGCTCGGGCACGTCCCGTGACACTATTGATATCCCGTGACCTTTTTTGATGTCTAACCCTTCGAATCTGCTCTTGGCGTCGACTACAAAGTTGCAGGTCTTCGAGTTAGCTTTCTAACAAGCTATAGATTGACCAATTTGGACACCATATGCGTTCTGGTCATGGAAATTAAGTCGAAAAGGTCCGTCTGCCCTGTTTTGTCCTGTTTTTGCCCAAATCTTTACCAAATGCTTTGTTTTGCTTTGGATCAGTCCAAAAGTGTTAGGTATGTGATATGTGACCTGAAACAATATTAAAGAGGTTAAATGACAACAAAATGTCCGAAAAACAAACCTAATCCATCATCAACCGATCAAATGGCAAGGGTATATCCGCGAGCAAGGCAATGACAGTTTCTGCTGCACTATTGGTTGGTATTTAACTCTATAATCCTCCTCAATCAAGTGGGATGGATCTTTGTTTCATTTAGATTTGAACTTTTTGGGCAGTCAATTTGATGCATTGATGAGGTGCTTGTCGCATTCTACCTCATTCATTACCAGTGAATGCTGTATTGAGCCTTTGATGTTGAAGGATAATTGTATTGGGATCACTACGCCATTTTACATCTCAGGTAACTGACCCAAATTAGTCGCATAAGTTCGTTTTTTGTCGCATAAGGGTTTATGTGACTACACTCATTCACATAAGGACCAGTCACATAAGTTGTGTCGCATTAGGTCTGGGGTGACTGACCTAAATCACATTAGTCAAGGACACTGGTCAGTCGTATAAGTGGTAAAGTGAGGTGCCAGGAAAAAGTCAACGGTGCCGTTCAGTTAGTCACGCAAACTAAAATTTACAATCTCCGTCCTGAAAGAAGTCATGAGCGGCCATGAAACGCAGTCGCATAAGTTTGATTAGAAGACGACGTGTGGTACGAATATCAGTCGCGTAAGAGTACGTAAAAAGATCTGGTGATAAGGAAACCCATTCGCATAAGTGTATGTAGAAGTAAATTTGTGAGTTGAGTGTGTCACGTAAGTTGAGATATATCATTTAAGAACTGTTTTTGTGTCACATAAGAGTATAACCAAACAACCCTGTTTAATTTGAAATTCTTGACCTACACAAAAGTACCTGAAACATTTCAGGATTTATACAAAAGTTTCCAGCATTACAACAATTCCAACAAAAGTTTCCAACAGCACAACGTAGCAAAACATGTTCACAAACTAAAACATGAAGTGATATAGAATTCAAAGAGTACCGAGACCGAAACTCGCACCATCAG
The DNA here is from genome assembly GCA_033675215.1 of Rhodiola kirilowii. Lineage (NCBI taxonomy): Eukaryota > Viridiplantae > Streptophyta > Magnoliopsida > Saxifragales > Crassulaceae > Rhodiola > Rhodiola kirilowii. The sequence goes on from CM066200.1 coordinate 28,525,552, forward strand.
AGACGTTACATCCAATTCCCGTGCCACCACCTCCACCCCCTTGCAGCATTTCTTCGAGCGCTCTCAGCCTGTCTTCGAACTCAGCATCCTTTTTAGTAGCCTCCTCCTTTGCCCTAATGATCTCTTCCTTCAGGGCATGGTTTAAAGCCTCGCCTCTAGGACGAGGAGGCCTCCTTATATTTCCCCCAACTCTAGATATCTGAGTTCCTTTCTTCTGTCCAACAGCTTTAGAAATTATCTCCAACTGAGAGCTCGTCGCGATAGGGTCAGCAATGCTGCTGGGGTCATCGGACTGCTACTCATCAAGAAGTCTCTGCACCTCGGCATTCATGTGTTCCTATGCCCAAGTGATAAGTCGTAGTTGTACGACTATTTTCTGTGTTAAAACCCCGTCTCTTAATGGTTGTCTGTATATTATTTCACTACCTGTGAGTAGTTTTCGTTCTCAGGTGCATTCGGAGACCATGGAAGGAATATAGGCTAAAGGGAGCTTGTTAGAAGATGTTTTGCATCGAAGAAATGAAGTCCGAAGTGCTGAAGTTTGAGTCAGTGAAGATCACTTACGTCTGAAGAATTAAATCTACTTACGTCTGAAGAATTTCGATAATTATTAAGACCTCCGCGGATCATAATTGTTGAGACGTCCGCGAAATCCAGCTGGCAGTCAAATTTCTTAAATTTAGATTTGTAATCTCGGGAGAAAAAAAAAACAGATTTCGAAGAGTCTTTTCTCGGAAGAAGAAGACAGAATCCGAGGAGGCTAATTGAAGATTGGGAGAAGATATAAGGAGAAAAAAGAGAAGAGAAGAAGGGAGCTTTTGGCCGTGGATCTTTGGTGTGGTTTTTGACACACGGCTGGAAGGAAAAAAATCAGAAAAGACACACGTTTGAGTTGGAATTTTTGGAAGAAAAGTGTGGATTTTAGAAAGACGTTTTGGAGGAGAAAAGGAGAAGGCTTGGAGAAGGATTCCGAAGGAATACGTTGCTGGTTTCAAGTGTTGGAGTAGAGCTGCAGCGTGGTGGAGAATTCAACATAAGTATTTTTGTTTCATTACATTCAAAATACTTGATGATGTATTCCATTACGATGAGTAGCTAAACTCATACGTGTAGGCTAGAACTCAAAATTGTGATGTTTTGATTTGAGACTTCAATTGATTTCTGCGTTTTGTGTCATATTACTATGCAATGTTTATGGAATTGATGTGCTAGCATGAGTAGAACCCTAGCGGGGGAGCTTTTGTTTGTTTGTTGATTCCGATTGTCAAGTTTACTAGCAACCTAGAGGGGATAGCAAACTAGGACACGAGTAATATTCCACTAGGATTAAACACCATAGGACAACTTGTTTAATTGTTCATGCAACTCTAGCGAGTTAGGGTCTTGATTATCGCTAGCGCGAGATTAAGTTCGAGAATACGAACGGGGAGTGTAACCCTAGCGGGGGAGCTCTAAGTTGTAGAACATTAGAAATCAAAACGGATCGGTCCATGATTTAGTCTTGCATCACAGTCGAAAGTTTTAGCTTGCACTGCTCTTTAATATCTTATACTTGCATTTGTGTGACGATTGCTCTCTTGATAATTAATCATTGTTATTTGCTTGCGTTTTTTATTTAACTTGTTCGAAATTTACAACCCCATTGTTACTCTTGTACTTAGTAAACAGATTCTCATATCGATCTCTGTGGATACGACCCGACTTACCACTTTCTAGTCGGAGATAAAAAAATATTATTTTTGACGGGTACAACGACGCCCATCAAATTTTGGCGCCGTTGCCGGGGATCGGTAACGAAGAATCTCACTAGTATTTCTTTCTTTTAGTTTTATTTTATTGTCTTTTGTTTTTGTTTTTGTGTGGTTTTATGGTTCGCTATGTATTCCTATTATAGTGAACCAATTCGTGATAATGAAGAGCAAAGGAGTGTACTAGGAGATAACATGCAAGAACAGAGGCAAGGACCACCCCCCAGAAATAAGAAATTTGTGAATGAGTTTGCTAGACCTCGTACAGCTAGACACGAGGATTACGAGGATGAGTTGGATCGAGAATACCTCGGTGGAGGAAACCAATATGGACGGTTACCTAGGCGTCGGGATTTGGGACGCACTATGAGAGGAGTTTATGCGCCGTATAGCGATGAGGCACCTTGGTTCATTAGGTTGGACAAGGACCCGATCAAGGAATTTAGAGAGGAAATGAGAGGCATGTTCAAAGAACTCGCTCAAAAGATGGGCCTACAAGCTGGAGTCATTAACGAGCTAAAGAAGCAAGTGTCTCAATATGCTAGCGCCGTTTACGAAAGGTGAGAAGAAGAGCTGAATGAAGATTCGCCCTCAGTGGAGTAGGCGGACGTCTCAACAATTAACGCGCAGACGCCTGATGAATTACAACAAAATACAGAGACATCCGCGGAAGAAACTCAGGAGACATCCGTGGGTTACTCAGATTCTGGTAAGGAAATTCCAAATTCTAACACCCCTCTACTATTCCCAATGCAGATGATATCTCCTAAGGACCACACGATCGACAAAGATGAGCTAGGAGGCAGATTGGAGGCGAGGAATGAGCAAAACGATCCAATGATGGAGCGCCCAGCTTCAGCAAGTCAAGTAGCACCACCCAAAAAGTGTAAGGACCTAGGTACTCTCAGAATCACCCGTGATGTTGACTCTTATATTTTGCAGATGGGAGATGCCAGCGCTAACGGTCCTCTTGCACTCATTCTGGGATGATAAATCCTCTTGGCCAAAAGGACCAAGAATGACATTGGAACATACTTGTTGTCGCTTGCGTTTGCTGGCAAGACATCAAACTTCCATGTTTACGAGGATTCTGACCGTCCATACATGAGGAAGCGACCGAGACAGGGCACGTTTGGATGGAAACCAGGATAGAGAGACACGAGAGCACCACTCGATGAGGGCTATGAGCATCACAAGGGAGTACAGAAGTTTGACCTCACAAGCCCATGAGATCCTAACTTGTGATCCCTAAAGAGGTAATGTCCAGCCAAGGATGTAAAACAAAGGCGCTTACCGGGAGGCAACCTGGTGTGTTTTTACTTTACACATGTTAGGAGTAGATTAATTAGTGGAATTGGTACCCTGATAATGCGCCCTGAGTGCATATTTTTTCTGGTGGTTTCAGGTGAATGAATGAAGAAAGGAATTCAACATCAGTGCATTTGGCGCACGTCTGAACAATTAATTTCGCGGACGCCTATACAATTATCGCATAATCATCAGACCTCCGCGGCATTAAATGATGGAGACGTCCGCGGTGCACGCAGCCACCACCACCACCAGAGTATTAGGGGAGTACCAGTTCCTTCATTTTTATTTATTTATTGTCTTTTATTTTTATTTGAGTCTGTTTTGTTGTCCATCTTATCTCTTGAGTTGTACCGTGAGGACACGGGTCAATTTAAGTGTGGGGTGGGATGTTATAGAGTCAGTTGTGTGTCGTGTCTTTTTATTTTATTTTTTATGCTTCATGTTATGTGTCGTGATGAACTGATGATGTACTGCTATGCCTTTCTCATATGTCGAAATCTTATTTCCAGCTTAGTATGACTATTGTGCTCATTTGACAAAAAATTCAAAATTTCAAAAAAATTCGATGCTTTGTTCTTGTGAGTTGTGATATGCTAGGATGTGGAGTTGACAGAAATGTCCTAGAAAGGTACGGCAAATTGCAGGAAGTTCTGAGTTTTGGTTCTGATGATTGAGAAAAGCGATGGAGGTTGACGCTTCACTAGCCTAGTCCTGAGAGTAGCTCCGTCACCAAGTTATACAAATCTATTCATGCGTTCGCAATGGTGGCGGGACAGAGAAAACAAACTGTCCATCTCTAGTCGGAGTAGCTGGGAATGGGTGGGTAACCCCTACCTTGCCTCATGCAGAAAGGACGCGGATGAGAAAAGAGCGGGACGCACTCCTATGCTGTTATCCGAAGGCTATGATTGGAGTGGTTCAAAGGCGCAAACGATTATGTGGACAAGAAACAAATTCAAAAGCCGAAGGCAAACCATCAAGTAAGAAAAAAATCAAAATCTGATTGATTCAAGCAAGATGTGTCGTTTATCAAAGTCCATACAACTTAAAGAACTCAAGACTCAACGGTATGAAAGCAGTGAATTAATCATGTGTCAGAGAAAGCCGCCGACTCAATTAAAAGACCAAAACTCAGAATAGAATGCAGTGTCCGTGGTACCTATAGGGGACTATCTCCCAAACATCCAAGGTCGTTTGGATTTCAACTCGCGAGGTAACACGTATCGAAAAATCTATCTATACTCGCATTGTTAGAATCTTAAGCATGATAAGATTAATGGCTGGATTTGGGATTGAGATGTAAGGATTGCAGGACTAGTACGTTGTTAATTCTTTCTATGGCTTTGTTCTTGTTCGGGACGAACAAGTTCAAGTGTGGGGTAGTTTGATAAGTCGTAGTTGTACGACTATTTTCTGTATTAAAACCCCGTCTCTTAGTGGTTGCCTGTATATTATTTCACTACCTATGAGTAGTTTTCGTTCTCAGGTGCATTCGGAGACCATGGAAGGAATATAGGCTAAACGGAGACTGTTAGAAGATGTTTTGCATCGAAGAAATGAAGTCCGAAGTGCTGAAGTTTGAGTCAGTGCAGATCACTTACGTCTGTAGAATTAAATCCACTTACGTCTGAAGAATTTTGATAATTATTAAGACCTCCGTGGAGAATAATTGTTGAGACATCCGCGGAATCCAGCTGGCAGTCAAATTTCTTAAATTCAGATTTGTAATCTCGGGAGGAAAAAAACAGATTTCGAAGAGTCTTTTCTCGGAAGAAGAAGGCAGAATCCGAGGAGGCTAATTGAAGATTGGGAGAAGATATAAGGAGAAAAAGGAGAAGAGAAGAAGGGAGCTTTTGGCCGTGGATCTTTGGTGTGGTTTTTGACACACGGCTGGAAGGAAGAAAAATCAGAAAAGACACACGTTTGAGTTGGAGTTTTTGGAAGAAAAGTGTGGATTTTAGAAAGACATTTTGGAGGAGAAAATGAGAAGGCTTGGAGAAGGCTTGGAGAAGGATACCGAAGGAATACGTTGCTGGTTTCAAGTGTTGGAGTAGAGCTGCAGCGTGGTGGAGAATTCAACATAAGTATTTTCGTTTCATTACATTCAAAATACTTGATGATGTATTCCATTACGATGAGTAGCTAAACTCATACGTGTAGGCTAGAACTCAAAATTGTGATGTTTTGATTTGAGACTTCAATTGATTTTTGCGTTTTGTGTCATATTACTATGCAATGTTTATGGAATTGATGTGCTAGCATGAGTAGAACCCTAGCGGGGGAGCTTTTGTTTGTTTGTTGATTCCGATTGTCAAGTTTACTAGCAACCTATCGGGGATAGCAAACTAGGACACGAGTAATTTACCACTAGGATTAAACACCCTAGGACAACTTGTTTAATTGTTCATGCAACTCTAGCGAGTTAGGGTCTTGATTATCGCTAGCGCGAGATTAAGTACTAGAATAAGAACGGGGAGTGTAACCCTAGCGGGGGAGCTCTAAGTTGTAGAACATTAGAAATCAAAACGGATTGGTCCATGATTTAGTCTTGCATCACAGTCGAAAGTTCTAGCTTGCACTGCTCTTTAATATTTTATACTTGCATTTGTGTGACGATTGCTCTCTTGATAATTAATCATTGTTACTTGCTTGCGTTTTTTATTTAACTTGTTCGAAATTTACAACCCCATTGTTACTCTTGTACTTAGTAAACAGATTCTCATATCGATCTCTGTGGATACGACCCGACTTACCACTTTCTAGTCGGAGATAAAAAAATATTATTTTTGACGGGTACAACGACGCCCGTCACCAAGTCCAAAATAAATTAAAACATCAAATTGTTTACACATATTCAGAAAATCCAAAATTTAATCCACACATTCATAAACAGTCATACTTGTTCACATTCCAACATTTAATCCACATTCATACTTCAATACTTGTTCTTACACATTCCAACATGCACAATCCACAGTAAATTCATACATCAAATTGATTACACAATACAACATTTAATCAACACGCATACTTCAATACTTGTTCATAAACATTCCAACAATTAATCTACACATTCCAACAATTAATCTACACATGAGTGATATATATTCAACAAACAGATTGCCACAATTGGACCATATATTTAGCAAGACATAATAAAAAATAAACAGAGTAAAAGAAATACCACTATCTCAGCACATTCGGGTTCTTGGGAATAGACCTCGGTATATGTTGCAACATGGTTTGCTTTGTGCCCTTTTTGGAGGTGGTCAATTGCTCTGATGGCCGTTGGAGTCTTTCCTCCACGGTGATTCTTCTTCTTTTCTCGGGCCTCCTTCATCCTTTTTGATTTAGCCTTCAAAATAATAAATGCCCATGAAACAGATGAATACTTATAATAAAAATTAAACTTACAGTTGAGTTTGGTCACCACACTTCACCTCATATGCAGGTTCTTGAAAGTGCTTAACCAGTCATGCCCATTCCTCCTTGCATTGGACAAACTCCAAATGTACTTTCTTCCAGTGCTTCAGATAATGTTTGTGGCAATACGACTTCCAATCCTTGTAGCGGTTATTTACTATTCATGTAATGTACTCCCAAAGTAGAGCGTCTTTCTTTGGCAAAAAGAAATGAGGCTGCAATAAATATAAAATCAGCGTGTGTCAAATTTGCAGTGAGATAAACAAAAAATTTGTAATTAAAGACATATACAACTTACACTGAGATAGTACACCACGACATCCCAATGCTTAGGTTCTAGCTCATTGTACGTTGGTGCTAACATCGGCACATTCTGTCTCACACACGCCCCGATTTGGTGGCACACCATACTCCTTATTTGCTTTATTACTGGGCCATTTGCCTCTTCAGAGCATTCAACCTTGATCCTAGTCCCCAATGAATTCACCAAAGTCGCAACCTTGGTGTCACACACAACTCCCCGGCGATGTCTCGTCTTTGAGGTTTCAACTTCACTTACATTGCCATCCTCATCTTCTAGCATCAAGTAACAAACAATTTATATTAGTATGATAAGATGTATTAATAACAGAAAATTATTAAATAGACAATATTAATGTTATACCGGAAGAATTCTACAGCTTAGTCACGCGGATACTCAGAGGCAGTTCCTCCATCTCTTCGGTGTTGTCATCAGTATAGTCAGCATCATTTGGCACTTGAGAGGGATTAGCGGGAAGATCTTTATTTGAGGGATTAGCAGGTTGTTCTTCATTTGGTGAATCATTGAGTACTTCATTAGAGGGATTCGCAGGCGGTTCTTCATTTGCGAGATTAGTATGAGTTTGAACAAGAGGGTTTTCAGAAACTGCAGGTGATGGTGTAAGTGAGGGGTAGCGATTGATGGTTTGGTGGGAGGATGAGACAGTTCTTGTTGGGTATTTAGAAGCAGCAGGAGGATCAACTAGCATGGGTACTAACAAAGGACACTCAGTTTCGGTGTCACACTCAGTAACAAGGTATGTTAGGGCTTTTTTGGGATCATTTTTGGAGGGTTTATCTACTCTCAATTTTGTAGAACATCTAGAGCTTCTACGCGATATTATTTGCACTGAAACATTCCTTTTCTTAGGTCTACTAATCGGATTTGGAACAACATCATCACTAGTAAGGATAGTGAGATCAGTAACATTACCTTCAATAGGAACTTTTTTCTTCTTCACCTCAATCAAGGTGCCGGCTTTCTTCTTGGGAGTGGTCACGGCCGCAGATGCCTTCTTCGGAGGTTTGGCCGGTTGATCCTTCTTCTTCACCGCAGGCTCCGACGTATGTATTTTGGCTGGACGCTGAGTACTTGGAGAGCGGAGCTTCATGTTATGACCGTCGCTGGTTGCGGCTACAACGTCGGTCAAATTTTTCTTCTTTTGTGGCATGATGGAAGGTCGAAATCAGAGTGTATGGAACGAATTTGGAAACCCTAAACGTTTTCAGTGAGAGAGGAAGTGAAGAAGTGAAGTGAAGTGGAATGAATTCGGACTTAGATGTTTAGAGTTATGGTTCAAAATATACACGTGTTCATTTTTTGGACATGTGTTAGGCACTGATCGTGTTTTTCTTAAATGACATACTTAGTAAAGTTAGTCGCATAAGTGGATTAAAGATGCGCGCTCAGTAAAATTTAATTTCCCCCTCGGATTTAGGTTTCCCGCCCATGGTTTTGGAATTTCCCACCTGTTGTAAACAGTACTTATGTAACTGATAAACATATGGGCAGTCACATAAGTGAAAGTCAACCTGAAAATGAAACTAACATTTTACTTTGTTCACATACTCTGCATATTCCAAAATGGACAACATATTTCACAACATTCAAAGTTAGAAAACACATGATGTTGAAACACATGATAATCTTCAATCCTCCTCGTCAATATCATCAAACCCTTCCTCATCTTCATGATCTTCCTCACTTACTTCATGATCACTAGAATAATGGAGTTCATCAACATCTTCCTCTTCATCATCTGTTTCATCATCAATCTTCCCATTAAATCTATGGGATGCAAACCTCCAGTCATGGTCTCTTGGGAGCCATCTTCGATGCCCTTGATACAACATCCTTCCAGTCAAATGGGTAGCATCGATGTCATTTAGACATAAGGGACAAGCTTTGTACCCTTTTGTCTTAAGGCCTCCTAACATGCCAAGACCAGGAAAGTCACTAATGGTCGATATCACCGCTGCTTTCATAATGAAAGATGACCGATCACGTCTATCAAAAGTACAAACTCCCTCATTCCATAGTACTTTCAACTCGTCGATAAGAGGCCTCATAAAAATACTTAGGCACTTTCCAGGAGATTTGGGTCCAGATATCAACAAACATAGTATATTGAACTCTTTTCTCATACACATATGGGTGGTAGATTGTAAGGTATGACAACGACAGGCCATGTGTTGTGTGAGAGTCCCGAAGCCCCAAATGGATTAAAACCGTTAGTTGCTAAGCCAAGTCGGACATTCCTTATCTCACTTGAGAACTCTGGATACTCCTTGTCAAATAATTGCCATGATTCACAATCAGCCGGATGTCTAATGTATTCCGGATCATCAACATTTCTTAAAGCGTGCCACCTCATTTTGCCTGCAATATCCGGTGACATATAGAGACGCTGCAATCTTGGAGTCAAAGAGAAGTACTTAAATGTCTTTTTTGAAACCTTTCTTTTCCTTTCATTTTCTCTATACCTTCCCTCACCGCACACGGGGCAAGTAATACGATCTTATTGCTCCTTGTATTACAGTATACAACCATGCTCACAAGCGTGTATGGTCTCATAACCAAACCTCATATTCTTTAAAACTTTTTTCACATCTTTATAACAACTAAGGTAGTTGTTATCGAGAGGTTGAATTTCTTTTGTGATCTGTAGAATTTTATTGAAACCCTTATCCGACACTCGACTCTCTACTTTTACTTGCATTGCCCTCAGAATAGTTTCAAGAACGGTTCTGTTACAACTAGTGTATAAAGGTGGCTGAGCTTCACCTACGAGACTTTTATACTTTTCAAAAACCACCCTACTATCTAAATAACCACTCTCTGTATCCATGTTCATCTGAAGATCATCATTCTGCATATATTGGAAAGGAAATGCATCTCGAATAATATCTTCAGTCGGGTTTGATTGATGATTCTTCACACTACTACTTGTTTCTCCATACCTCTCCGCAAGTCATTATTGTCTCAACATGTATGGGAAAGGTTCAGTACTATCTTACCGTGGGATGTCCATGTGTGGTACCCATTCATCATACCATTGTTGATCAAATGGATAAATATTTCCTTTGTTGTAATTCTTCCTCTAATCATCAAACACCTTCTACAAGGACATAAATGTGAATTTCCTCCATTTTGCTTTGCGAATTCAACAATGCCTTGAATGTACCGTGTGTCACTCCTTTCCAACCCCATCCAAGTTTTATCCATTGTGAATCTTCAACTTCATAATGTAACAATGGACACAAATTAACAAAGATAAGCAACAAACATGATCAATAAGCAACAAATTAACATCACTAAAGCAACATACATGAACAATATATACGACGTGTTCGACGGAGGAGAACCAGGGAGCCAGTATGTATTTTCGACCGTGGGTTGAAGGAACAAGAAGAAGAACGAATGCCCAGGTTGGTTGAGTGTTTAGTTATTTTCATTTAATGTTGCGTTCTATCGACTAACTTTTAGTATCTCAGTCGCTTAAGTAAACCTAACGCTCTGAAATTAAATAAAAGTTGGTGAACCATAAAAAAGTCAACATTTTCAAATGTCAGATCTGACGTGACATTTATACTATTTACTTATGTGACTCACCTTGATGACGCAAATAGGACCAGTCATATAAGAACACGTAAGTCACTAACGCAATACAGTCATATAAGATGTAGTCACATAAGTACGCTTACATCACTGAGTTATGTCAGCTACATAAGTCCCTGACACTAATGTAAACTTGAGTGACTAACTTTGGTCAGTCATATAAGTACTAGTCACATAAGTGACCTTAGATGACTGACCGTCTATTCTCTGTCGTATAAAGTCACTTATGTGACTGGTACTTAAATGACTGACACAAACTCTGTCGTCTAAGATGCAAACTGGCGTAGTGGATGGTTGGTCAGTTTCTACATATTCGCGGCATGGTTGAATTCATGCGGACTTTAGAAAGAAGTGTGAAGGATGGTCTGGTTTTTGGGACTGATGAGCTACAATTTTTGTGTTTACCAGCTCACCGGAAGGACTCTGACTTCTTGCCTCATACAATTTTTAATCGGATGATGTTCATTATTGCTTACAGGAGAACTTTTTATCTCTTGGATATATATATACAACTATAAATTTGGAGCTTAACAAAATGGGATGTACTCATGTTTATGGAAAGGAGCTTGTGGTTCTTTATTCTCTATATATTATCATCATATCATTAGTTGTGGCCCCACTGATGATTTTATGACTGATGACATTCATTTTAAGCAATTACAGCATACCTTGTGCATTCTGGAAGGCAGTGCTGAAAAATCATCATATGAGTGGAAGATGGCAAATGATGTCGCAGCGAATAGTGATTTTGATGGTAACCATCCACCGAATAGTGATTTTGATGTTGCAGTAGGCATGGAAAGGGATGGAGCAGCTGTTACTCATCATGGTGTTGAGCTTGAATTGGTTGTCAGTAGTGAAAATAATTTATGTGGTGGATTCTCTGCTGGAAATGGTGACCATATTGAGACTGCGAGTCAGCGAGTGGTTATAGGAAAATGTTTTCAGCAATTTGCCCAACCTCAATAACTCGTGCAAGGTCCATATGCAACCCTTCCCTCGGTTCTCAATGGGTATATTCGTATGCATTGAGGTGGTTCAGTTTTTCCATTTACGCAGCTATGTTGCCAAACTGAAGCTCATGATTCAGTTACCTTCGCAAAGCTATAAATTCTTGCAGGACTGACATATTTGGAGACCAAGAAACATGAGTTGGTAGCTAACAAGGTTCTGCAGACGGGCATTGAGTGGGGAAATAATTATTCTGAACTTATTGCACCACGAGATGTAGCAGCTAAGGAGTTTGTGTGCATTGGCAAGTTTCGGTTGGACTGAGCTGAAGAATAAAGGTGTAAACAATTCAAACTTCAAAAATCCTCTGGAGTTTGTTACTTAAGCCAAGGAGCTCTGACAGGCTGTCGTTGTGACCTGCAAATTTACAATTTATATTTCCACTACTTTAGTGACTCACTAATGATAGTAAGCGGTAAGTAGGGGTCGAACCCAAGGGAGTTTGGTTGGAAACAGTTGTTCTATTGAAAGCGAAAAATAAAGTAAGGACAATTGGGGTTTTTTGATTGTGGTTTAGTGCGGAAAATAAGTACTTGGAAGGTAAATGACTGAAAGTAAATGTGCGAGAAAGTAAATTGCTTGAAGGTCCAAGTCTTAGGAAAGGACAATAAGTAAATGTGCTAGAAATGTAAAGTGCTTGATGGTCCAAGTCTTAAGAAAACAAAGGCAATAAGTAAATGTGCGAGAAAGTAAAGGAAAGGTAACTTGGTGCGAGAGATATTCAGTCTAGGGTCTCAAACTTGTGATACTTCCATCATAGACTTCAAATGATCTCTTTTACAAATCTATGTGTGATAATCCCGACAAAGGTGATAACCCAAATACCCCGACAAAGGTGGTATTCCACACTCTTAACTTGTCAAGATATTGTGTGATTACCCCGACAAAGGTAGCAATCCAAATACCCCGACAAAGGTGGTATTCCACAACAAGCTTGACACGTTAAGAGCTTCTAGTCCTCTCCTAGAATGAACAACCCGGCAAAGGCGTTGCTCAAACTAGGTTGTCACTATCTACCTTTGCCGCAAAGCATCCGATAAATATTGACTATAGGGATCATTTGGCTCGGCTAAGCTTTGTGGCAAAACATCCACTTAGCCTTGCCGAATGATCCTTGAAATGAACTTGAGAACTAGAGAAATGTGAAAGGCATTAAAAACATAGTCTCAAGAAGTCGGCACAAGGATGAAAACCCTATACCGAATATGAGCTTTAGCCGCTTGTACTCATGGTAGAGAATACAAGTGCTATTACTAAGAAAGTAAAGATGACGTAAATGAAAATGGAACAAGGACGAGAAGAGGAATTGAAGCTTTCGATTTCAAGTACAAAGTATTACAAGTGTTTCCGCCCTATGCTACAATTTCCACTCGGCACTTCTCCCTCTAAGATTTTCTCTAAGAATTGGCAAACAATTGCCACTCAATAAAAGGGATGGAGCTTTTCTATTTATAGGCATGGGTGGGCGGTTGCTTCATGGAGAAGGAAGGCTTCTCATTGGCTAGCCGTCTTTAAGCTAGCTGGTGCTAAGTGTCGACCTCTTAGGAGCTTCCTTCATCCTTAAGCTAGCCGCAATATAAGCTAGTTGGTGCCAAGTGGTAAGTGTTGGGGCTTTCCTCTTTACAAGGGTTAGCCGCAATTTGAGCTAAGAGCTTCCAAGGCTAGCTGCTCTTAGAGCAAGGTGCTTCCAAGGCTAGCTGCTCTTAGAGCAAGGTGCTTCCAAGGGGCACCGGACCTAGCAAGCAGCTGGAACTTCGCCGGAGTTTTGGTCGGAAAAAGTTCTACTCGGGCGATTGGCTGGGCGCTTGTCTCGGATGCACTCGGGTGCTTGTCTCAAATGCGCTCGGGCGCCTGTCTCGGATGCGCTCGGGCGCCTGTCTCGGATGCGCTCGGCGCCTGTCTCGGATGCGCTCGGGCGCTCGCTCGATTGGGCTCGGACGCTTGTCTCGGGCGCAGCCCGACATTTCTTGGCCATGAACCTCAGCGCGCTTGCGAGCACACAGCAGTGATGCCCGGCACTGTTCTGGGGCGCGCCCTTATTTCTTCGGTATTGACTCTTGGGCCACAGCCGAGTCCGCTCGGGTACCGACTTGGGACGCGACCCGGTATTTCTCGGTCGCGGCCCGGTACTGAAGATCGGCCACGCCTGGGGCTTCTCGGGCGCCGACTGGGTCCCTCGGTCATTGACTGACCCGATCAACTTGTAATTCTTTTCTAGCATAAAACTCCTCTTTTAAGCTGATTTCTTCCCTAAACCTCAAAATAGCCTGTAGAACAAAATGAAACTAACAAGTGAAAGTTGTTAAGACAAATTGTCTAATTTGGTGGATTTAACTGTTTCAATGAGTCATATAAATATGCCCCATCAAGCTCGTTAATGATTTTTTTCAAACAATTACACCTCAAGCCTTGAGTATTCTGGTGACAACAAATCAAATTTGTTGTTTGACATCAATCAGAGTGACCATGCGAACACTTTATATGATCAAGTTCATGAGGAGGCTGTTATTCAGTGTATTTACCATTTCATGTTTGTTGATATGAGGATGCAAGCAAATGCATGCAGAACTACCATTGGTGAGTTGAAGAAGGAAGTCGAAGCTTTGATAACTGACAATCAAACACAGGCTCGGATTGACTCCCACAACAAGTTCATTTTCAAGAGGAATTTTGCATGGAATCTCATTGCTTCGGTCTTTACTCGAAGACACGAGTTTTTTATTTTTTTGGTGCCGGAAGTCAATGACCTTGAGGATAAGGTCGTGTCGTTTTCAAGGGGCGATGAATAGTTATGGGAGTTTATTGTAATAAGTAAAAGTTAGGTCTATTATCTGAATTATAAGAAATATGTAATCTTTTTAAGTGTCGGAGAGTGTAATGGAAAAGGTAACAAATGAATGAACACCTGGTATTTTTGAATTTTTGCAAATGTATTATTTGGTAACTGTAAGTCTGATACATTATGACCACAGGGTTAGCAATTTATAACGATTGACGTTTTGATATGTTGTAGATGTCAATTAGCGATACGGCTGAGAAGATTGGTTTTGTGTCAACTCCTAATCTCCTGCCCATTTCATCTATTGCATGCTCACTGAGAGTTTAGCAACTAAAGAGCTCATATGTTTATATTTGTTAACAAAATTTTCAGAATAGGGTTAAGCATGATCACTGATGCTGAAAAAAGCGGTGCCATATCTCCCGAGAAGGTAGTTCGCCTTCTTCTATTTTCTAAAATTTAAAAATCTCAAATTCACTCCAAACATTTAGCTACATTTTTTTCAGTCTTGGTTGATATATTTTGTGCTTTTGGTATTGAATTTATGGTTTGTGTAGAGCGTATTAGTTGAACCAACCACTGGAAATACTGGACTTGGTCTTGCCTTTGTTGCTGCGACTAAAGGTTACAAATTGATTGTCACTATGCCTGCATCTATAGATCTTGAACGAAGAATCCTCCTGTGAGCGAGCATTTGGTGCGGAGATAATTCTTACAGACCCAGATAAAGGTCTAAAGGGAGCATATGATAAAGCCGAGCAGAATGTTTTGAATACACCAAATGCGTATATGTTTCAATAGTTGGACAAACTAAGGTTAACATAAAATGAGTAAGGTGTTGGAAAAATGTGTGTTAAAGGTTTAAAGAAAATTGTGGTGCGCCACATTTGAGACCTAAAATTGAGCGTGGAGGACACCTCAAATTGTGTTGATAAAATTAGATTAAAATACCTTGAGTTAAGAGGTATGAAATCGAATATTGAATGGCCAAAAACGAAGTTGTTGCGCGGTTCGTTTTGCCTAATTCGATTTTAATTTTGGTTTGATTTCAATTGTGAATCAAACGTGTTTAATTTTGGTTTGATTTCAAATGTGAATTAAAACCGTCAACACAAGACTGAGTCAATTAAAAGATCAAATTGATTTTAAGACTGAATCAGTCTTCGAGAAGTAGTTGCTGAAATCAAGGGCTGTTGCCTTGTGATCAGTCTTGTTGAGTTGATCGTGGACTGATCCAACCTCATCTCTTTCAGTTTTCAACACAGCAATATATAAGGAGCTGTTCTCCTCTGTTAAAAAAAACACACGCAGAAAACCCTAAAGTCCCTCACATATCTCGACTTCACTTTTCTTTTATTTCCGATCAGTGGTGATAGTGAAATGTCGAATAGGTTCGAACAGTAAGGCTACGGTGCTCGCGCTTACTGTGATTCTTTCATCCTGGGAAGCTCATTGCCATCGGATCCAGCACCTAAGGGAGGCAATACAGCTTTAAGGACAGCGTCATCGACGTGACTGAATCAACAACTCGGTTTCGGTTTACTGTCCTCTACTTTAATCATATTGCAATTTGTGATTTTTGCAATGCGCTGTTTCAGTTTATTCAACCTGCATGAGTTATACATGTTCCTGTTCTTCAGTTTATAAAAGAATGCTCTTTGTTTCAATATCAGTTAAGCTACATATCTTCATATGCTCAGATTACTGTTATCTTTGATTTATTATATTCAGATTCATACAAATATCCAACAAGCTTAAAGCTGTATTCTGTTTTCTGAATATACGTTGAAGTTACTAACTCAAACATGAGATGATTGTAGACAGAAAGCGAGATGATCTGATAATAGCAGTTCAGATAAGAAGTATGCTGGAAATCAAATCCATGACAATATATGAACGATGGATTTCATCTGCAGAAAGTTTTCAAACTTCAGAGAGTCGCTCAGATTTTTTCTTTTGATTACTGACACATGATTCGATTATACTTTATTTAATCAAAGTTTGCTTGTGTAAAGCATCACTACATCAGGAACATGTGGAGACGTGGCGGTTCTAGCAGTTACAAAGTAATGGAGAAGTTGATGGCAGGAGGTGTCGGTTTCAAGCAACAATTTGGGCCAAGATGAGGTCTTGAAAATCCAAATAGAGAAGCTGAGACCGAACGATGTGAACGGAGCATCTCGGAAAGCTTCACAGTGGATGAAAGTCGAGGAGGAGGATGACGCCGTGCCCTAATCTGACATCGTGCTCATCTGATTCAATCAAAGCTTGGATCTCGATATGTATTGAATCGAGCTACTGAAGTTGATTCGATTGCTTGTGCAGGGAAGCATGGATGGACGCAGCGATCAGATCGTTGCTGCAGTCGATTATGACTGGACTAACATCGGTTTGTTGAAGTGTCGGGATGGCGGAGAAGGCGCTGGGGTCCTGAATCGGAACAGATGCAAACGAGGATTGTTGCCCTCCTGACCATGTTCACTGGAGACGGAAAGTCGAACTGAAGAGCCGAATGCGGAGCGGACTCAATTTGGGGTCGCACATATGACTGATTGAAGTCTGATGAAATCCAGAATTTGTGGATTATGTTTTCAGACCGAACGAAGAGATGGATGAGCATCTTTGACCCTGTCCAATTGAACTTATATTTTCGACTTATAAGTCACTATAAGTTAATATCAGTCACTATAAGTTAATATCAGTTAAGATCATTCACTATAAGTTAATATCAGTTAAGATCATTTAAGTTAAGTTTCAGTTAACTTGAGTCATACCATCATACTATTCATCATCATACTATCATACTATTCATCATACCATCATCATCATCATACCATCACACTATTCATCATCATCATACTATTCATCATACCATAACCATCATCATCATACTTTTCATCATACCATCATCATCATCATTATCATCATACTATTCATCATACCATCATCATCATACTATTCATCATACCATCACACTATTCATCATCATACCATCATCATCACACTATTTATCATACCATCATAATATTCATCATACCATCATCATCATCACACTATTCATCATAACATCATCATACTATTCATCATCATCATACTATCATACTATTCATCATCATCATCATCATCACAACCATACTATTCATCATACCATCATCATCATATTATCATACTATTCATCATACCATCATCATCGTACTATCATACTATTCATCATACCATCACCATCATACTATTCATCATCATAAAATTACTATTCATCATCATCATCATCACCCCATCACCATCATCGGTATATTACTATTCATCATCATAAAATTACTATTCATCATCAGCATCACAACCATCACCATCATCAGTATATTACTATTCATCATCATAAAATTAATATTCATCATCATCATAAAATTACTATTCATCACCATCATCACCCCCATCATCATCATCAGTATATTACTATTCATCATCATAAAATTACTATTCATCATCATCATAAAAATACTATTCATCATCGTCATCACTACCATCATCATCATAATAGTACTATTCATCATCATAATAGTACTATTCATCATCATCATCATCACAACCATCACCATAAAATTACTATTCATCATCATAATATTACTATTCATCATCATCATCACAACCATCATCATCATAATATTACTATTCATCGATCAACATAAGTTTCAGTTAAGTTAATATAAGTTAATATCAGTTAAGATCATTCACTATAAGTTAATATCAGTTAAGATCATTCACTATAAGTTAATATCAGTTAAGATCAACTAAGTTAAGTCAAATATAAGTCAAAATGGACAGACCCTTTGTATGATGTGTTTGGTTTTGGCAGCAACCAATCATCAACCACCAATGGCACTCACCACAATGTTCAAATCGGCCTGATAGAGGATTGATAGAAACAGATTTTAGATCTTCGGATTCGAATCTGGATCCAATCCGTTGTGCCGTGCGCTGCGACCATGACGAGGTTGTAGGGATAAAAAGGTGTGGGCCAGTCAAATAGAATTGTCTGTTTGAACACGTGGACCGGAAGGAAGAGACCATCGACCTGGGCTGCGCAGTGGCAGTCGCTCGTGGAGAACCGCTCTACTGTTGAGACGGTTGGGTTCCGGCGATGATGGTGGAGCCATTTCTGTGGCAGAGCTTGGCCACCATGATTGCGGTATTGAGAAAAGAAATCCTATCTAGGGTTTCTGTTGGGAAAATGAACCGGCGTGGTTCAAAGTTCAAACCAAACCTGGTTGAACATAGTCGAGTTCTGCTCGGGTGAGGCCGCAGACTGCTCGGAACCGTCTCATCACTCGCCTGTGTGGCAAAAACTTGGATGGAGTGGATTTGAGGAGCCACATGGAGCATCTGATGATATCAGGCACGTGAAGGTGCCTCTTTGAGCCGTGTGCTCGATCCGAGCAGACACGTCCATTGATGAATTCCGTGAAACTGCTAGCAATTTGAAGGAGTTGGGAGCTGCTTTGAGTGATGACAGCAGTTGATCCATGAATTTGACATTGGAAATCCGATTGGGCTTTGACTCAATGGAAATGGATTGGTTCAGTTAGAACCAGTCAGGTGAGCTGTGAGCATGGGACCATGGCTGTGAAAAAGTACAACGAAGATCGTGTCTGAGAAGACATTGATTGTGACGGTGGTGAAGATGATAGTTAGGAAGCCAGTTGGGCGTTGGTGTTTGCACGGTTATGGCTCCGACTGTTATCTATACTGAGTGGCTTGATCTTGCCTAATACAGTAATAAATTCATTGAAGATGCGTCATCTTCAATTTGAGCTGTCAACAACATTTGATGGAAGAATGGAGCAGTTAAGCTGCTGCCATCATGCTTCCACGTCAAAAGTGGAATCCTAGAGTTACCAGTGGATGAGAGCCACGACTTGAGTCTTGAGGACTAACGAGTTTGTTGAATCGGAAAGCATTAAGAGATGCTCTATTTTGTTATGATGGTTGTTGGGCTCTCATATAAAGCATGTTTGCATGCAGGCTTTGGCAAGCATAATGGAGGATGCAGGTCAGCAATGCTTAGTTGGGCCTGAACTGATTGAGTTGGCTCATCAGGGATGATTGCCTACAGATTAAACGAATCCAACTCATGGTTTTTTTTTTGATGTGAAAAGTTTTACAGATATTGGACATTGACGACTCAATGACTCAAATCAGTACATGAGCTCCGATTGTCGCACAGGCCTCGAAACGGCCAACCCATCTTCGTCAGAAATTCATCAAAGGCACTAATATCCCCAGGCCAGAGCCGGGGAAATAGAGCAACTGAGACAACTACTGCGACTATCACTCAATCCGAATCCAACTCATGGTTTTGATTCAAGAAGGTTTGAATCAATTGATGTTGGAGTAAGAGAATCCGAATATGAGGTGGCTCTCAACGTGAGGTGTTAAATCATTTTGTTGTTCTCTACAACCAAAAATAGACTTGTGATCTAGTTCAAGGAATATACTTTCGAGTATAGTTCCAAGCGGTTGAGTGGCATGAGTGTCTATCATTGTGCTTGACGAAGTTGGATTGTATATCCAAATGTCAATTTAAAAGCACAAATGTAAATTTGCATTAAAGCAAATGTAATAGTGAATCTTTTCATAGTGTTGAAAGTGTGAAATTCCTTGATTTAATCCATAATGAGTTATGTGATTTGAAATATGGGGTGGTAATAAGTATTTTGTGACTTTCATTGATAGTACAAAATATTATTATAAATATTTGCTTAAAAGCATAGCTGTGACAATTGAAAAATTCGTCATGTGAAGTTGAATATCAACTACAGAGGTTGAGTACCAACTTGATAAGTTGAGAAAGTGATATTGGAAGTGAACATGATCACTCTATGATACTCTCCTCAGTCTAACAGTGTTTCGAAATGGAAAAGTTGCATTCGAAAGAGATGATGAATGTGATAATGGTATGCTCCGGGTTAACCCACCGAATGTGGGGGAGGCCATCTTATGAGCAAAGTACGTTTTGAGTAAGATATCTCGCAAGAAGTATAAGTCTCTCTATGGTCTGAAAAAGGCACCAAAACAATGGCATAAGAAATTTGACAAAGTGATACTGTCAAACGGATTCAAAATCAACGAGTGTGACAAATGTGTATATAGCAAAAACACTGAACACGGTTATGTGATTTTGTGCTTATACGTTGATGATATTCTCATTGTGGGAAACAATGAAGAAATGGTCAAATCCACTAAGTCTAAGTTAAACTCAAGGTGTGATATGAAAGACTTAGGTCTGGCCGATGTAATTTTAGGGATTAAAAAATTACAAGGACGGCAGATGGATTTGTCTTAAGCCAAGCACACTACGTTGATAAGATTTTAGACAAATTTGGGAAAGATAGTATAGGAGTTTATAAAACTCCTATAGATATGAACCAACACCTGTCTAAAAACAAAGGGGAGAGTATCTCTCAAGTGGAATACTCAAAAGTAATAGGCAGTCTAATGTACTTGATGAATTGTACTAGACCTGATATTGCTTATTGTGTGAGTAGGCTTGCAAGATATACGAGTAACCCAGGAACTGAACACTGGAAAGCCATCGTGAGAGTACTGAAGTATCTACGATATACTCGTGACTACGGTCTACATTATACCAGATATCCTGAGGTCATTGAAGGTTACACTGATGCAAGCTGGATATCTGATATACAAGATTCGAAGGCCACCAGTGGATATGTATTCACTTTGGGAGGTGCAGCCGTGTCATGGAAATCCTCGAAACAAACTCTAATAACCCGATCCACGATGGAAGCTGAGTTCGTGGCATTAGATAAATGTGGCGAAGAAGCCGAGTGGTTAAGAAATTTTGTAGAGGATATTCCTGATTGGAAAAACCCTGTGCCACCAATATGAGTGTATTGCGATAATCAATCAACAATTGGTAGGGCACAGAATGTCATGTATAATGGTAAGTCTAGACACATACGTCGAAGACACAATACCATAAGACAACTTCTCTCATCCGGAGTCATAAGCATTGACTTTTGACTACGTGAGGTCCAAAGAAAATATATCAGATCCGTTAACCAAAGGGTTAAATAAGGACCAAGTAGAGAAGACGACTAAGGGAATGGGACTGAAGCCTTTTGATTGCTAACATCAAAACATAGGCTTAAGCCCTTGGGCTATAAAAGTTGAGGCAAAGGAAACCCTACCATGATGACTGGAGATCCCAAGAACTTGGTTCAAAGGGACAACCTACCTGCTAAGACTGTGTGAGGTCACTGTGGGGGTAACACCCCAATCCTATTCCCAGATAAAACAGTGACTCCTGCACGAGGCTAAGCTTGAAGCTTTTAATGATTCTAGTAATTTGAATAGTGAGATTCAAATGGGTAATGCAGGATTACTTTAAGAAAGAATCACCTATGTGAGAGAGAAGTGGGGTCGCTTCAAAGGAGAATTCAAAGGGCTTAATTCTTTAGAAACTCTTGCAGAACCAGGAAAGGGGTATCACGACCAAAATGAGCCCACCAGTAAGAACTGAATAAGATCAGGATAATATCTGTGGGAACTTGATTTCGTTTACAGTATAAGACGAACAGTTCAAAGACATCACGTCTACTGAATAGTCAGTAAAGAGATCATGTTATCCCAATGGAAGGTTCAAGGGGGTAACCTACCTATCCTGTGCAGGTATTATCCGTAGAAGCTATCACCACTTCAAGTCGAGGTTGATTATCGAGGATTATTGTTTTATTTGTTTTCACCACTCGATTTTCTTCATGTGGGGGATTGTTGGAAAAATGTGTGTTAAAGGTTTAAAGAAAATGGTGGTGCGCCACATTTGAGACCTAAAATTGAGCGTGGAGGACACCTCAAATTGTGTTGATAAAATTAGATTAAAATACCTTGAGTTAAGAGGTATGAAATCGAATATTGAATGGCCAAAAACGAAGTTGTTGCGCCGTTCGTTTTGCCTAATTCGATTTTAATTTTGGTTTGATTTCAATTGTGAATCAAACGTGTTTAATTTTGGTTTGATTTCAATTGTGAATTAAAACCGTCAACACAAGACTGAGTCAATTAAAAGATCAAATTGATTTTAAGACTGAATCAGTCTTCGAGAAGTAGTTGCTGAAATCAAGGGCTGTTGCCTTGTGATAAGTCTTGTTGAGTTGATCGTGGACTGATCCAACCTCATCTCTTTCAGTTTTCAACACAGCAATATATAAGGAGCTGTTCTCCTCTGTTAAAAAAAACACACGCAGAAAACCCTAAAGTCCCTCACATATCTCGACTTCACTTTTCTTTTATTTCCGATCAGTGGTGATAGTGAAATGTCGAATAGGTTCGAACAGTAAGGCTACGGTGCTCGCGCTTACTGTGATTCTTTCATCCTGGGAAGCTCATTGCCATCGGATCCAGCACCTAAGGGAGGCAATACAGCTTTAAGGACAGCGTCATCGACGTGACTGAATCAACAACTCGGTTTCGGTTTGCTGTCCTCTACTTTAATCATATTGCAATTTGTGATTTTTGCAATGCTCTGTTTCAGTTTATTCAACCTGCATGAGTTATACATGTTCCTGTTCTTCAGTTTATAAAAGAATGCTCTTTGTTTCAATATCAGTTAAGCTACATATCTTCATATGCTCAGATTACTGTTATCTTTGATTTATTATATTCAGATTCATACAAATATCCAACATAAGGATCCGGTGCAAAGTTAATTTTTTTGGTACAAAATACAAACTAATCATAGCCCTTGATCTTGTGATTTGAATGAATGAGATTAAATCTTGACTTTTTGATATTTTTCTTGATAACGAATTAACAAATAACAAACAACAAAAAATAGTTAGTAATCCTAATGTACGTCTAGTGCAAGACTTGGCAAGTCTAGAGCTTGAGCTCCCATATGTAATCTAGGTCTAGGTTAGAGCAGCTGGGACTTGGAGGAGGAGTTGAGGAGAAGCAGCCGAGCTGGGACTGTAGTAGGGCTAAACGTTGTTGCTTTGCTCTGGAGGGAAAGACTGAGTTTGGACATCATGATGAAACGCAAGCATTTCCTCAAGGCACGAGTAAGGTAAGTCGGACGGTGCCGTTTCGCTTAAGGCGCGAGAGTTTGGATATCGGACGAGACGTCGTCGTTTTCGACAAACAACTTCGTGCTTAAGATGAACGCTACCGTTTTGGACGAGCGCGAGGAGGTTTTTAAACGTGCGCGATACTGCGTCGTTTTCAAGCGAGCTGACTTCGGTACTTAAGATCGGTTCTGGGAAATTAGGGTTCATCCGATCAATTTGGGGCTTTCGACATCGACTTCGATTCTCAATCGATATTCGGAGATTGAAGGTTCCTGAGTCTTCTACGTATCCGTGTGACTATGCTAAAAGCTTGATTGGTATACGATTGGGCAGAATCAAGGCGCTGCATCGGTGGTGTCTCCGCTAAGGACTCTTTGGCGAATCGCTATTCCGGGCGACGTCCGACGAGGCTTTGTCTTCTCTGCTACTCAGGGAAGTCTTCTGATTCTTCTTGCAGTGATTATGTGGTTGATTGATCTCCGGTTTGGATAGAATCCGTAGATAGGTCAAGTCTTGCATATAGGATGTGTAATCCGAAATACCAAAGCGCATAATATTATTGTTCTCGAGTCGCCAAGAGGCTCACCGAGGACGAGGAGTAGGCATTGATGTCAATTGGCAGTGGTGTTCGAACCTCCTTAAATCCTTGTGTCATTAGTTTAGGTAATTTTTCTGCAATTGCCTAAAATTGACTAAGTGATTAAAAGGATATCAAGAATTGGATTTGTGCATAAGGTTTTGGTGATTGAATTAAGTAATTGGTGAATCCTAATATTACAACATTGTGGTATCAGAGAAAATTATTGATCCTCCTGTGGTTATCTTGACATCTTACCCTGTTATATTGTGATATATCTTCATATAGCATTAGTTTTGGTCTTCTTGTACCAAGAACTGATCTGTGTGCCACCTGATATTCAGGTGACTTCCTATTGAGCCATGACTGACATGAAGAATCAGATGTTTGATGACACTCAAGACTACTCCATTTGGAAGGTCAAACTGAACGCCATCCTAACTAAGGAGAGGTGTATTAAGGATGTGACTAAGGAATGGGTGGCTGGAACTTCTGCTGATAGGAAGCTTGAAATGCAGGAGCAAGCCCACTTAGAAATTATGATGAGGCTAAGTGATGAAATCATCAGACAAGTGGTAACCTATTCTAACCCAAAAGAATTAATGGATGCCTTGGATAATATCTTTATTAACACTCTACCTAGTAAGATTTCTCTGTTATGTCGGCTCTTTAATTTTAAGATGGACATGTCTAGGGCTCTTGAAGAGAACTTAGATAACTTTCTTAAACTTACACAAGACTTGTCTAGATGTAAAGAGAAAATTGATGAAACTCACCAAGCTGTCATTATTTTAAATGCCTTGCCATCTCAGTTTGACAACTTAAAAGATGTTATACAATATGGTAGAGATGATATCACTCTTGCTAAGATTATTGAAGTTGTTGTCCAGAAAAATGAATCACTGAAAGTGTTTAAAATGAGGTCTGTCTCTAAAACTGAACTAGGCAAGAATCTAAGAATGAGGTGATGATATTTAGGGGAAAACTTAAGAAGAAATTCTCTAAAAACAAGAATGTGAGGCCTAATGCCCTGATAAACCTGCTGAGAAAAACACTGATAAATCTGCTGTGAAATGTATATATTGTCATAAACTTGGTCATTGGACCAAGGACTCTTTTAAGAACAAGAGGGATGAAAGGTACAAGAATGGTAATGAAAATGAATCTGGTTCTTCTAATGTGTTTGAGTCTGGTAAGCAGTTACTAATGAGATCATGATGGCTGGTGAGGGAACTCAATCAGACCAATGGATCTTGGACTCAGGCTGCACCATGCATGCTACCCCAGGTAAGCATCTCTTTAGTAGTTTAAAACTCTGCAATGGAGGTGAGGTAAGATTAGGGGATCAAACTATTCTACTCATTAAGGGTATATGTAGTGTTTCCTTGAAAATGCATGATGGTATTACTATAACTCTTACTAATGTTAGATGGGTTCCTGATTTGAGAAGAATCTTTATGTCTGAATCTATGTTTGATGATATTGGCTGTGAAATCAACACCTATAATGGCATAAGACAAGTTATTAAAAATGACATTGTTTTGATAAAAGCTGTTAAGGAAGGTGGCTTGTACCATGTAATCTCCTCTAATGAAATAAATGTTTCTGCTGCACCTAAACTGATAAGAAGCTGATAGAAACATAGATGTGGCATGATAGGCTAGGACATATAAGAAATCAAGGGCTGAGCTGTTTGTATAAGGCTGGAATAATTCCTATTGAACCAGTTAAACTGAATTTTTGTGAAACTTGCATATTAAGTAAGAAAACAGCTCATTCATTTCCTAGATCTTCTTTTACTGTTTCTCAGCGTCTTGAATATGTGCATTCTGATCTTTAGGGCTCTGCCCAAGTTTCCACTCTTGGTGGCAGGTCTTATTTCATTTCTATTATTGATCACTTCACAAGGAAGGTATGGATTTATCTGCTGAAAAATAAGAGTGATGCTTTTTGATAGCTTTAAGGATTGGAAGGCTTTAGTTGAGGGTCAATCTGGCCATAAGGTTAAGTGTCTTAGAACTGATAATGGATTAGAATTTTGTAACAAAGATTTTAACCAATTTTGCACTAACCATGGCATTAAAAGAAACTTAGCTGTCCCTAGAAAACCACAACAAAATGGAAATGCTGAAAGAATGAATAGGACGCTGCTAGAAAAAGCTAGATGTTTGTTGTTCAGTTCTGGTATGAAGAGTTCTTTGTGGGGAGAAGCAGTTATAACCTCAGCTTATCTTATTAATAGAAGCCCTTCTTCTGCTATTGGTTTTAAAACACCTTATGAAATGTGGACTGGTAAAAAGCCTAATCTGAGCTATCTAAAACCTTTTGGATGCACTGCTTATGCTCATGTAACTCAGGGAAGTTAAAGCATAGGGCCATAAAATGTGTTATGCTAGGTTACCCTGTAGGAACTAAAAGATACAAGTTGTTAGAAGTTCAACCAGGTGGCTATAGAGTCATCATTGCTATTTTTAGTGACCTATAATGAGACTGACTTCCATTTAAGAACAAGCTAACATCTTCTACTGAGCAAGCAGGTGCCCAAGAAGCCACTCAAACTACCTTCATACCTCAATGGTATGCCCAAGCAGCAGGAGAGCAGGAAACTGACACAAATAAAGAGGAATTTGACCATGGATTGGTCCAAGAAGTGGAGTCTTATGCTCAAGGGAATGGATCAAATGATGATCATCCCATCAATCATGCATCAGATTGAGTAGAAACCAGCCACCACCCTCACTCTACTAGTGAAAGAGGTAACCCTGAACTTATCTCTTACAATTCCACAAATATTGAAGCAACAGTGGATGATCATGTTATGACTGATAATATTGCTGATGTGAACCATGATATGCCTATTATAAATGTGCCTGATTTATCAGACTATAGGCTATCTAGAGATAAGACTCCTAGAAGGGTAATACCCAATATGAAATATTTCGCAAATCTGTTTGAAATCCTGAATGTTGATGAATATGCTTTAATGGCTGCTGAGAATGTTAAATATGATATTCCTGATACTTATGATGATGCTGTGAGTGATAAAGAGTCTAAACTATGGCGGAAAGCTATGAATGAGGAAATACAGTCAATACATGATAATCAAACTTGGAGATTAATTCCCAAACCTGATAATGTAAAAGCTATAGACTATAAATGGATCTTTTGAATAAAAGATGGTAATGACAGTGGTGATCCCCTTAGATTTAAGGCAAGACTAGTTGCCAAAGGTTTCTCACAAAGAGAGGAAATTGACTTTAATGACATTTTTGCTCCAGTAGTTAAAATACAAAACTATGAGACTTTTATTAGCCATGACTGCTGTGTTTAACTGGGAACTAGAGCAAATGGATATTAAGACTGCATTTTGGCATAAGGACTTTGATGAAAGACTTTACATGAAACAACCCAAGGGCTTTATTG
Organism: Rhodiola kirilowii; assembly: GCA_033675215.1. NCBI lineage: Eukaryota > Viridiplantae > Streptophyta > Magnoliopsida > Saxifragales > Crassulaceae > Rhodiola > Rhodiola kirilowii. The sequence goes on from CM066200.1 coordinate 28,552,823, forward strand.
ATAAACAAAAACTTGAGCATGTCTATTTTTTTACAGAAATCTATGTTTAAAGCAATCACCTAGACAATGGAATAGGAAATTTGACTCTTGTATGTTGTCTTTGGGTTTCAAAAGAAGTTTATATGATTCATGTCTCTATTTGAAAGCTGTTAAGTCTGCTACCCCTCTCTATGTTATGCTATATGTGGATGACCTTTTGCTGATTTGTCCTTCTTTACCTGTCATCATGAAATTGAAAGATAATCTTAAGAAGTTTTTTGACATGAAAGACTTAGGTAAAGCACAAAAGATATTAGGGGTAAAAATCATAAGGGATAGAAAGAACAAACAAATCTTATTGTCACAAGTGGACTATATTGATAAAGTTCTAACCAAATTCTCCATGAAAGATTCTAATCCCACTATTGTACCCTTAGGAGGGCACTTAGATATCTCTAAGCATGCTGCCCTAAAACTTACCAAGAAAGACAAAAAATGGACAAAATTCCTTATGATGTTGTTGTTGGTTCTATCATGTATGCTATGTTATGTATTCGGCCTGATTTAGGCTTTGCTATTAGTGTTTTTAGTAGGTATATGGCTAATCCAGGACCTAAACATTGGCAGGCTATAAAGTACTTGTTAGGATACTTATTCGGTACTAAAAATCTAGGCTTAATATATGGTGAACATGCTAATAAAACCCACTTAACTGGATATGTTGATTCTGATTATGCGAGTAACAAAGACACTAGAAAATCTACTACATCTTTCTTCTTTACTTGGACTGGGAACTGCATTACTTGGAAGTCTAAACAGCTGATGTTGAAGCAGCCAAGGAAGCAATCTGGCTCAAGGGTGTATTGAATGAAATTCAAGGTGTTGTGTTTGTGCCTGTGATATTCATGGATAGTCAAAGTGCTTTGTGCTTGTGTAAGGACCATGTTTACCATGAAAGATCTAAACATATTGATGTTAGATATCATTTCATTAGGGACATGGTTGAATCTAAGGAATTTGTTTTTGAGAAAATATTGGGTGATAAAAATCCTGCTGCCTTTGGTACTAAAGTTGTGACATTTAATAAGTTTGATTTTTTTTGCAGGAGATCTATCCATATTGGAAAGGTCAGTTGAAGACGATCCGTGGGCCAATGACTGGTAACTCTTGAGAACTTGTTTATTATGCGCTTGGTAGAATAGGATTATACATTAGGCTTAGGAGGGCAATTGTAAAATAGTTAGTAATCCTAATGTATGTCTAGTGCAAGACTTGGCAAGTCCAAAGATTGAGCACCCATATGTAATCTAGGTCTAGGTTAGAGTAGCTGGGACTTGGAGGAGGAGCTGAGGAGAAGCAGCCAAGCTGGGACTGCAGCAGTGCTAAACGTCGTCGCTTTGCTCTGGAGGGAAAGACTGAGTTTGGACATCAGGATGAAATGCAATCGTTTCCTCAAGGCGCGAGTCAGGTAAGTTGGACGGTGCAATTTCGCTTAAGGCGCAAGAGTTTGGATATCGGACGAGACGTCGTCGCTTTGGACAAATGACTTCGTGCTTAAGATGAACGCTATCGTTTTGGACGAGTGCGAGGAGGTTTTCAAACGTGCGCGATACTACGTCATTTTCAAGCGAGCTGACTTCGGTACTGAAGCTCAGTTTTGGGAAATTAGGGTTCATCCGATCAATTTGGGGCTTTCGGCATCGACTTCGATTCTCAAGCGATATTCGGCGATTGAAGGTTTCTGAGTCTTCTACGTGTCCGTGCGACTGTGCTAAAGGCTTGATTGGTATTCGATTAGGCAGAATCAAGGCGCTGCACCGGTGGTGTCTCCGCGATAAGGACTCTTCGGCGACTGGCTATTCCGGAAGACGTCCGAAGAGGCTTTGTCTTCTATGCTACTCAGGGAAGTCTTTTGATTCTTCTTGCAGTGATTCTGTGGTTGATTGATCTCCGGTTTGGATAGAATCCGAAGATAGGTCAAGTCTTGCATATATGGTGTGTAATCCGAAATACCAAAGCGCATAATAATATTGTTATCGAGTCGCCAAGAGGCTCACCGAGGAGTAGGCATTGATGTCAATTGGCAGTGGTGTTCGAACCTCGTTAAATCCTTATGTCATTAGTTTTGGTCATTTTTTCGCAGTTTCCTAAAATTGACTAAGTGACTAAATGGATATCAAGAATTGGATTTGTGCATAAGGTTTTGGTGATTGGATTAAGTAATTGGTGAATCCTAATATTACAGTTGGGAATAAATTGTGTTGTTGGTGATCCAGGCTATATACCCAGCATTTTGGATGTTAAGTTACTAGATGAGGTTGTAAAGGTAGCTCATTTTTCTTGATTGTTAATATATTGGGACGTGGTTTGTTACCATTACTGAGTTCATATTTGTTTGATAATGATAATTCAGGTTACAAATGCTGAAGCAATTGATATGGCGAGAAGGTTAGCTTTGGAAGAAGGCTTGCTGGTATGTTTGGGGATGTGCTTGTATATATCTAATTAAGCGCAATCGAGGCAATCCTTTGCGATGGTTCCACTATTTGATCAAGTTTACTCGTACGTTTCAGTGTTGTTGCAGCCATTGATTTCAATGTTGGGTGTCACTGTAATGTTCAAATTTCTTGGGATTGGCAATCCTTTGCGTGTTAGTTTGTTTTTGGTTTAGAAGCTACACCACCTTGAATAAAAATGCAAAACTCGATACACAGTGTTCCACGATAAATACAGAAAGGCTTTAAGGGTCTGTTCTGTAGAGTTTAAATTTCATGTTTTTCAATTAAGTACAGTTAAATAAAGTTCAGTACAATTAAATTAAGTTAAATAAAATAAAATTAAATTAAATTAAGTTAAATAAAATTAAATAAAAAATTCAGATTTTAATTTTGTAGTTCAACATGATTAAAACTTAAATTAAACACCTTTATTCAAAAAAATTACTTTTTTAAGTTCAGTAAAATTAAATAAATTTAAGTAAAGTTAAATAAAGTACATAAAGTTCAGTACAGTTAAATAAAATAAAATTAAGTTCAGTAAAGTTAAATTAAATTCAATAAAGTTAAATAAATTTTTTTCAGCTCTATCAAACAACACCTAAATCTCTCTGTAGTGTCAAATCTCAGTAGTCTCAGCTGTATGGGTTGCTTTGGTGCACCAAAATGTGATATTAATTGATAGAATAATTTAATTACTTTGTCTATTTTACCCTTATGTAATTATATATACATTGTTAATAATATTATATCCACAACTTTTGGGATCATCACCTTTACATGGTATCAGACAAAAACCCTAGCTCCTTTCTTTCTTCCCCAGTCGACATCTCCTCCTTTGGCTCTTAGCTTCTTCTCTTGTCATCTTCCTTCCCTGTTTTTGTTTGTTTGTTTTCTCCTCAACCATTCTTCCCCTGAAATATGGCAGATCAAAAACTCCCATATAACACTCTTATTCACATGTTAAATATTAAGCTTTCCTCTTCCAACTTCATGTTATGGAAGACTCAAGTTCAACATATCTTGCGAGCTCAGAAATTCTTTGGTTATTTAAATGGTTCCCAGCCATGTCCGCCTGCTCCTATTTTGCCTCCTGCAGCGCCGTATCCTGCTGCGTCTGCTGCTGTTGCTGCCAAGGTAGCCTATGAAGATGCCCTCACAGCTTATGACGACTGGATGGCTGAAGATCAGAGGCTTTGTGGTCTGCTCTTCTCATCTCTTTCAGAGGAGGCTATGTCGGAAGTTATCGGCTGCTCCACAGCAAATCAGATTTGGGAAACTTTGTCTTCTGTCTACTAAAATCGCAGCCGCTCTTCCATATTGCAACTCTGAGATCAGGTTCTTAACCTCCGTCGCATAGGTACCGTCCATGATTTGCATCTTAAGTTCAAGGCCATTTTTGATCGTTTATCTTCGATGGGCTCTGCTGCTTCTAATGATGATCAAGTGTTGTGGTTTTTGCGAGCTCTTGGTTCTGATTTAAAGGAGTTCAGTGCTCCTATCATGAACCAGTCACCGTCTCCATCATATATCAATGTGGTTGCTCAAGCCAAAAATCATGAAGCCTTTCTGAATTCGCTGTCTGGACATGGCTCTTCGAGGCCGCTAGTTCCTGCACCTACTGCATTTGTCGCCTCAGATCGATCGGGTTTTGATGAGGGTAATCGGTGGTCATCGCCAGGTCGTGGTGACAGTTTTTCTGCTAGCCGGACTGGTGGTCGTAGTGGCCGCTCTAGCGGGCGACGTAATGGTCGCGGTCAAGGACGTCGCCGTGCTTTACCGCAGTGTCAGTGGTGTGGCAAAACTGGCCATGTTGCCTCTTCATGCTTCAAATTGATTTCACTGCCCTTGCGGCAGCAAGCATCAGCCAATTTAGCTGTTGCTTTTCAGTCTTCTATGCAATTGGAGCCCTCATCTCGGTCATCAGATTGGTACATAGATTCTGGGGCTACTAATCATATGGCATCTTCATCATCTACTCTAGAGAACGTCAATCCTTATAACGGTACTTCTCGTGTCTCTGTTGGTAATGGTGCTTCTATTAATATATCTCATATTGGTGACACTCAGGTTACTCCTTGTTTACGATTATCGGATGTTTTGGTTGTGCCTCGTATTACTAAAAATTTGCTCTCTATTAGCAAGTTGACTCGTGACCTTGATGTTCTTATTACTTTTGATGACTCTTCATTTATTATTCAGAACAAGGTTACCAAGGCGGTCGTGGGCAGAGGCCATAGTGAGACCGGCTTATATGTTCTAGATCGAGGGGATACTGCTTTTGTTGCTTCCATTCAACAAAATAAGGGTCGCGCGTCATTCGAGCTTTGGCATGCTCGCTTGGGACATGTGTCTCATATAGTTATTTCTGCTTTAAGCAAAACTGGACTATTGACTGTTTCTTCGTTGTTGCATAAACCTCATACCTGTGCCTCATGTGTTATGGCAAAGGGTCAAAAATTGTCTTTTGTTGAGAATTCTAAACGTGCTTCACATATTCTTGATTTGGTACATTGTGATTTATGGGCTCCTTCCCCGGTTTTGTCCGGAAATGGTTTTGCTTATTATGCTATCTTTGTGGATGATTTTTCACGCTTCTCTTGGTTATATCCTCTTCGTCGCAAATCTGATTTTGTTGATACTTATCTGCAATTTGAGGCATTTGTTGAGAATCAATTCTCTTCTCGCCTTAAAGTCTTTCAAAGCGATGGGGGGACTGAATTTGTGAATGGCAGACTTCGAACACATTTTTCTTCTAAGGGTATTCATCATCAGATCTCTTGTCCTTATACGCCTGAGCAAAATGGGCGTGCTGAGCGTAAGCATCATCATGTTACTGAAATGGGCCTTTCTATGTTGTTTCATTCACACATGCCGCTATCTCACTGGGATGATGCTTTTGCTGCTGCTGTCTATACTATCAACAGGCTACCTACGCATGTGCTTCAGGGAGAGACACCTTTCAGTCTTTTATTTGGTCGCTCCCCTATATACTCTAACTTCCACCCTTTTGGTTATAGAGTTAATCCGTTTGTTCGACCTTTTGCTGAGCATAAGCTCTCTCCTCGGAGTCTTCCTTGTGTGTTTCTTGGTTACAGCTCTCAGTATAAGGGTTTTCGATGTTTGGACACAGCAACGGGTCGTGTTTATGTTACTCGTCATGCTCGGTTCGATGAGGCTTTCTTCCCTTTTGCTTCTAGTCTTAGCTCAGCGGCTGTTTTCTCATCTCTGGATGTCTCTGCCTTTATTGATCCCGAAGAGCCAGTGCCCTCTTCTGTGACATCATCTCCACCTTCGCCACCTTGTCGCCTTTGCTATTCTGATATTTCTGAGACAGACCTTGTTGTTACTGCATCTTTGGCTCCATCTCCCACTTCGTCTCCAGCTTCTAACTCCGTTTTAGCTGACTCACCTGGTCCTCTGCCAGCACAACCTCACTCTATGACTACTCGCTCTCGCACCGGTTCTCTCCGACCCCGTGATTTCTCTAATTATGAGGTTTCTGGTTTTCTTGCCGCCTTGCTTGCTCAGACTGAACCACATGATTATCACTCCGCAATTTGTGATCTACATTGGGTAGCTGCGATGAGTGAGGAGATGGCCGCTCTTCGTCGTCAGCACACTTGGGACCTTGTTCCTCGTTGTACCGATGCCAACATTGTTGGGTCGAAATGGGTTTTTCGCCTCAAGTATCGTGCTGATGGTAGTGTTGAGCACCACAAAGCTCGACTTGTGGCACAGGGTTTCTCTCAAATTCCCAGATTTGATTTTGATCACACCTTCAGTCCTGTTGTTAAGGCTTCTACTGTTCGGACTGTTCTTGCTATTGCTACCATGAGGAAGTGGCCTCTTCATCAGCTTGATGTCAAGAATGCCTTTCTTAACGGTGTTCTTGATACTCCTGTTTATATGGCACAGCCTGTCGGTCATAAGGATCCTCTTCATCCTGACTATGTTTGTCGCCTTCGGAAGGCAATTTATGGGCTGAAACAAGCTCCTCGTGCCTGATTTCAGCGTTCCAGCTCCTATCTCTCTAGGATGGGGTTCACTTGTAGCAAAGCTGACACTTTGTTATTTGTCTTCTCTAGTGGGAACACACTGCTATACCTGCTGGTGTATGTTGATGACATCATTCTCACAGGAAATGACTCTTCTGCCATTCGTCAGTTCATTGCTCGCACTAATAAGGAGTTCTCGATCAAGGACTTAGGCTCCCTCCATTATTTTCTGGGCCTTGAGGTTACCTCGACTTCTTCTGGTCTGTTCTTAGGCCAAGCTAAGTATGCTCGTGACATTCTTCAACGAGCTGGTATGACTGATGATGCTACTGTCTCTACGCCTTTTCTTCCGCTGTCTCAGCTTCATAGTAGGCACCAGTGCCCAATTTGTGAATCCCACACTATATCGCTCCTTGGTTGGTGCTCTCCAGTATCTAACGATTACCAGGCCTGATCTTGCTTTTGCTGTGAACTCTGGCAGTCAGTTTCTTCAGGATCCTCGAGAGGATCATTTTGCTGCTGTTACGCGGATTCTTCGTTATGTTTGTGGCACTATTCATTATGGTCTTTCCTTCAGCTCTGCATGTTCGCCCGAAGTGTCAGGTTACTTTGATGCGGACTGGGCTCGTTGTTTGGAGACTCGTCGTTCTACTTATGGTTATGATGTATTCTTCGGCAATAATCTTGTCTCTTGGAGTGCTAAGAAATAGCCTAATGTATCCCGTTCCAGCACTGAGTCCGAGTATCGTGCCCTTGCCAACTCTGCTGCTGAGGTTGTCTGGTTGACTCATCTGCTTCGTGATCTTCGCATTCCTTTGTCTAGTGCGCCTCTTCTCCTTTGTGACAATAACAATGTTATCTTCTTGGCTCAGAATCCTGTTGCTCACAAGCGGGCCAAACACATTGATATTGACTATCATTTTGTCCGTGAGTTGGTCACTTCTGGAAAGCTGCGCGTTCAACATGTTCCATCCTCTCTTTAGATAGTTGATGTGTTCACAAAGGGCCTCTCTCTCGTCCGCTTTTCGAGTTTTTTAGATCCAAGCTTTGCGTCTCGCACAATCCGACGCTTTGCTTGAGGGGGTGATATAATAACTTAATTACTTTGTCTATTTTACCCTTATGTAATTATATATACATTGTCAATAATATTATATCCACAGCTTTTGGGATCATCACCTTTACATTAATCAAGGTTCAAATGGGGTACAGCAAAATTTTACAAATTTCCTCTAGCCAAATCATCTTTATCATACCCTGCAGAGCCTATATATAACCTTTGTTAAAAGCAAGGTTACAGAAAGCGCTAGGCGCTAATCGTGCGGACAAGCTCCTCTAGGATTAATCGGGGATTAGTCAGAATTAATCGGTTTTTTATTTTATCATATTTTTATGTTTATAATTGAAAAATAGTTATATAAATGCTTTCTATAGATGCATTTGTTGACCTGTAAGGTTGTAATCAAAATAAAACAGGATGCATCATGCATGCCAAAACTAAACAATCCATACTACTTCCAATACATAACATGACACAACTCAAACACAAATCGAGTCACAGAAACTAGGTTAAAGTTAAAATATATAAACAAGTCAATAAAGCAAGTCTACTCCAAGTTTACTTGTTTAGTTTTAATTTTCAATTTCATTTAAAAAAATCTTAAATATTACAAAAAAAAGTCCTCCAAGTTTATTCCTTTACATTTAGCTGCCCAGACCGATTAATCGCCTATTTAACCGATTAATCGCCGATTTGGCGATTAATCGCCGATTTGGCCGATTAATCGCCGATTTGACCCGATTAATCGGACACCCAATCGCTTCCCCGATTTGTTCAACCTATTTTACTCAAATCGGATCGGCTTCAAGAATTTGGCCGCCTAGGCGCCGATTAATCGCCGCATTACCCCGATTTCTGGAACACTAGTTAAAAGGCAGCGTTATTTGTAATCTTGACAAAATTGTGTTATTCTTGATGATTAAAAATTAACAAAACCCGAATTGTTGGACCCCTTACCTAGGATTTTACCCAATTATTTCATTCTTGATGGGGCTTGATGATCCACCAAGGGCCCATGAGGTGCAGAGTAATGATGTGGCTGTAGCTGTACACGTGGCAAGACATGGAAAGAGGACCATCAAGCGTCCAAACCGTACAATGCTGAAGAATATGAAATGCAGGCTGCTGGTGTGGTTAAGAAGAAAGAAGATGCCAGAAGCTCAGCAGGCAAGGAAATGTAAACGGTTGAGTGGTAGACATGTAATGAGTTGTCCAGGTGCATAAATACCTGAAGAAGTTTATGAATAAGCAAGAAATAAACTATCAAAACTCTTTTCTCCCTCTCATCTCTCACTTCCTAACTTCTTTCCGCATCACTTGATGTTAATTATCTTACAGCAAGAGATTTACAATTAGGTTCTGCTTGCTTGTCTGCCAGGTAATCTTTCCTAGCTTTGGCGAGAGGTGCATTTCAACTGCTCTTTTTCGTTCAATCCACGGAGAAGCACTGAAATTGCAACCAGAATAGAATCTAATCTTAGCAAAGACAACCAATTGGCCAAGCCATTTCAGATGATAAATTTTTTGCGACAAACCAATCAGCCTACCTATTTCACACTCGACTGGTTATGAGCTTCTGTGGAGTTTTTTTTCTGTCCTGTTTTTGAAATTCAATTTCACTTTTGTCCTGTCTGAACTCAAATCTCAATTTTGCCCTATTTTTAAAGAAATCAGTTTAGGCGAAACCAGTTTCACTCATTTTTGAGTGAAACCGGTTTCTCCCAATCCGATTTGGTTGATTTTCAACGAAACCGATTTGAGAAAAATCGATTTGCTGACTGTGCACCTACGTGACATTATTTAATCCTATGTGGACCTAAAGAACTGGAAACGTGTGAAACCGATTCGAGAGAAACCGATTTCATTTCAAAACTTATTGAAACCGATTTGTGGCAAACCGATTTATTATATCAATTTTTTGCCCTAACCTGTTCCTCGAAACACGTCTAATGCTAGTTTATTTGCCGGCCGCCGCCCCTTCAATGGCCACATGATACATGTTAATCATGCTACATTCCAGAAACTTCATCATTTAGCTTCTTCCAACGTTTTTCACATGATGACACACGCCTGAGGATTATCATCGCTGAACGCAGTGGTGTACCGCACCTCAGTCGAGCTGTCCCGAGCCAGCTGGTTGATCTGTGGGTCGTACACGTTGCGGACATACCCAGACGGCGCCTTTTTATCATACACTCCCGGCGCGTAAGGGTGAGCCACGACGTCGTACGGGACGTAAGGCCAGAGCTCGGCGTGCTTGCCGGTACGATGTCGGAGTCGGACCCGAGCCACCACCTTGGCTGGATCGACGTAGCCGACTACAGTCAGCTTGTGCTGCTTCGGCTCGATGTCTACTGACGTCACGCCCTTCATTCCTTCCACTGCTCCGCGCACGCGCCGCTCGCATCCCTCGCAGTCCATCTTCATCTCCACCGTCTGGAACTGCCAAAAAGAAAACCGGTTCACCACATTTCAATATTTTATCCACACAAAATAATTTTGTGATATGAAACCGGTTTCACCCGACCGGTTTCACACGTGTTTAGAATATTGTATTTCTTTGAGTCCACGCAGTCAGTAAATCGGTTTCGTCCAAACCGGTTTGGTTGAAAATCAACCAAACCGGGTTCCCCAAATTGGTTTTTATCAAAAATGAATGAAATCGGTTTCGTCCAAACCGATTTCTTTAAAAACAGAGCTGAAATTTGAGTTTCAGACAGGACAAAAGTGAGATTGAATTTCAAAAACAGGACAGAAAAAAAAACTCGCTTCTGTGCCTCAATTCAGTTTGTTGTAATGTCCGGCTAAAAGTTACAATCTTGTTTTCCAGAACAGGCACAACTATGGGTGAAGGTGTGGTGTAGCCCATGGGATTTGATGATTTGGTTAAAACTATTACCATGCTTATCAGATGTAATTTATTCAATTGTAGGAAATAAAAATGAGATGATCCTTCTGTGCTCTCTTTATATTTGTGAACATTGATTAAGCTGAAGCTTCATCACTACTCTATCTGTCCCTCAATGTTTGTCCACTTTCTTTTTTAGGTGTCCCCTAATGTTTATCCATTTTTCTTTTATATACATAACTCAATAATCAAATCAATCATCTATTTCCTACCAAAAAAATTATTTTTATTAAAAAAATTGTACTTTCCTCCACTTTTCCTCTCTCATTATTATTTATTTACTGTACGGGACCCACCTTCACATACAATCTCCTCCACTTTTTCTCTCTCATTGTCCTTTATTTACTTTTCTTAATTCTCGTGCCCACTGTACTTTTGGACAAACAAAGTAAGACGGAGGGAATAGTTCAATAGTTAGTATGTCCGTTTGAATTTAAATTTAACTTAAATTAATTTAACTTAAATTAGTTTGATTGAAGATACCGAATTAAGGAGCATCGGGGAATGATCCTCTTCTCGAGACTAAGTGTAACCAGCTTGGGGGTCTTTGCAACAAAGGATGGATCCAGTTTCAACGCGTTCACAAAATAATCCATAATTGCATAAATCTTCTTCTCCGATGTCGTCATACACAGAGGGTACTTCTACTTCTTGATTGAAGAAACAACTTCATCGTCTGACCTTCCCCAATTATTTAAACAGTTCAACTTTTTGCTCCCATGTCTTATCACTCATGGCAGCAAGTGCGCCAATGCCCTCAACAAACATACGTCTCTTAGGGTCAAATCCCATTTGCATCAACCGGTCAACTAGCACTCTTAACTTGGCAGTTGATGTTAAAAATGCAGTCGGCCTATCTTTAAGAAACGATGAAATCAAATCATCCGACATGCCCACCGCCCGCAAAATCACAACATTAGGTCCCAGGTAAGATGGAAACTTGAACCACAAAAGGCGGCTGTACCTACTCATGGCCTTCTACACATTCTCATCACTCTTGAGCATGCTCCTCAGGAATTCCAACGAAGGAACCAGAGTCTTGTCCATACTCTTTGAAAGTATCACCGGGCAACGAAGCAAAAATGAGTGTTGCTCTAGAATAATCGTTCTGCTTGCCCTCGTTCCCTCTTGGCATACTTTTATTGTTTGTTCGGGACGATCAAACTCTAAGTGTGGAGTATTTTGATGAGTCGAATTTTCAACTCATTTACTTCTCCATTCATTCAGAGTTTTGGTTCATTCCTGACGCTATTTCCTTGCATTTTGACCCTTATTTTTACGTTTCGGGTTAAAAGCAGCTCTCCATTGAAGCCAAAGCGTAAAGACCAAGACTTGAAGAAAAATCGAGCTTTTGGGGCAAAAAGTACCAGAATGAAGCTTCAACCGGCCGTCTAAAAGAATGGACTTGGAACCAACCGACCGGTTGAGGTAAGACTAGGAAATGAGCTAACTCTGAGGTTTCGAACCGACCGGTTGGTGAAGTGCAGGCATAGCTCAACCAATCGATTGAGATGCCCAGAAACTGTAAAAGAGTCTAGCGCCCAGCAAACCGACTGGCTCGGGAGAGGCGGAGAGCTCCTCAAAGCTCAACTGACCGGTTGAACAACCCAGAGTCAGACGGTCTTGTTGAGCCTTGAGCCACCCGACCGATTGAAAAGTCCTCACAAGAGCCAACCGACCGGTTGGTCTGTTATGGCAGGATTTCGCTGACTTGTTATGAATAGAAACCAAGGGTTTTACTCAAAGGATCAGAGGTTTCTAAGAGAGAACAAGGGTTTTGGAGATCAAGACATCAAGTTTGGAGCTACTCTAAGAATAGAAGGGAGACTTCCATCCTTGGTCCTTCATCTTCTTCGTTTCTACTTCATCATCCTTGTAAAAACTACTTTGTTTTGATATTGAAATGAATTGTGAGCAGTGTTGTGAAAACCGACCCGGGGATCGACTCGGTCAGGTAACTGGGTTAATGGGTCAGTGGTTCAACCGGGTCGAACCGGATTGACCCGCACACTCTAAAAAAATAAAAATTAATAGTTATATGGAAAATGATCAGGTACAAAGTTGATTTTTTGGTACAAAATACAAACTAATCATAGCCCTTGATCTTGTAATTTGAATGAATGAGATTAAATCTTGATTTTTTGTGCATTTTCTTTGTGACGAATTATAAAATGAAACTGACGAACTATGTCGTCTTTTTCATTTTTCAGCTCGAAAAGTGACGAATTATAGGTTGATTTTGACGAACTTTGTATTTTGTACCTGATCTTGACCCAAAGTTATATATGACATTATAATTTAATATGTTTATGACCAAATTAAATTTTACATGATTTATGACCAAATTAAATTTTACATGTTTATGATTTAAATAATCTAAACATGTCGGATAATTGTATTTCAATTTTTTCGGCTCATTATACAATCATATTATATTCAAAATTTATAATTTTATTTGATATTTAATCGAAGCGTTGATTAAAATAGGGTTACATATATTTCTCAAACTCAAAATTGAAATAACTCTAACATAAGTGAAAAATTATTGAGTTATATTATACGATTGTGAAGTACTATTTAACTAAATTAAATTTCTAGTTAAATTGATAATATGTATTAAGTGTGATAGATGAATATATATTACTTAAATTATCTTAGAACCAGAAATCATCTTTAGCCTAGTGGAAAGAAGGTGACTAAATATGCATGAGTTGTTTAGTCATCTTCTTTCCACTAGACTAAATATCAAGGTTGCAGAAAACGTTAGGCGCTAATCGTGCGGACAAGGTTCTCGAGGATTAATCGGGGATTAATCGGTTTTTTATTTTAATCCTATTTTTATGTTTATAATTGAAAAATAGTTATTTAAATGCATAGATGCATTTGTTGACCTCTAATCAAAATAAAACAGGGTGCATGTCAAAACTAAACAATCCATACTACTTCCAATATATAACATGACACAAGTCAAACACCAATTAAGGGTCACAGAAGCTAAGTTAAAGTTAAAAACTTAAAATACATAAACAAGTCTATAAAGCAAGTCTACTCCTCAAATTCTTCTTCTCCATATCCTTCAAGCACTTCCTCATTTTTGGACTCAAATTAATTTTCAATTTCATTTTAAAAAATCTTAATTATTACAATAAAGTCCTCAAAGTTTATTTCTTAACACTTAGCTGCCCATACCGATTAATCGCCGATTCGGCCGATTAATCGCAGCATGACCCGATTAATTGGACACCCAATCGCTTCCCCGATTTTTTCATCCGATTTTACCCAAATCGGAGCGGATTCAAGAATTAGGCCGCCTAGGCGCCGCATTACCCCGATTTCTGAAACACTGCTAAATATGCATGAGTTGTTTAGTCATCTTCTTTCCACTAGACTAAATATGCATGAGTTGTCAATATCAAAAAAAATATGCATGAGTTGTTGTGTTCGAGTCTTGTTGAGCTCAGAACATTTAATAATTCTGACAAAATTGGTGCGGTTGAACCGGCCGGGTCAACCGGGTTAATCAAAAACCCACCGATTCAACCTGATTGAGAGCGGTTCAATGGCAATACCGGTCCGATTAGAGAATCGAACCGGTCTGGTGACAGGTTCCCGGTCAAACCGACCGGTGCAGTCCGATTTTCACAACACTACTTGTGAGTAGTCCCTCGAGTTTCTCGGGGTCCTACGGACCTCCTTGGTGTACCAACTCTAACTTTCATTGAATATATGCTTGAATGAAGTTTTTGCCTTCTAAGTGTTTGATAAAATGTCTAGATGGTTTAGAAACATGAACTTGAGGTTCAATATTCGAGAGAATTAGACTAATGGTTCTAGAATACAAGTGGATTCCCCTTTGTGTTGTGGTGTTCACTAGGGTGACCCGTTAACACTTTGAGATAGGCTTGGTCTTCACCACTCTTGGATATCGATCATTCAACGAGACTTGATGATAGAGAAACATGAGTTAGACGTGAGCTAAAGATATCGAGAGATTGAAGCTCACATGCGAGGTGCCTCTCCCTTAAATCAAAGAAGTAATTGAACGTTGTATTTTTAGGTACAAGTCAAAAACATTTATATTGACCGGTAAGTACCGGGTCGTCCAAGGAGCAATTCTAAACTTATGAGCACTATTCGATTTTGTTCTGATAAGTCTATTCTAATTACGAAAGGTTGGATTTGATGTGATTGCTAGAGCAAATGCATATAAACAATGTAAACAATCTAAGGAAACTAGAGATAGTGTCACTACCAAGGCAAAGGGTGTACTCTAGGGAACTACTTCACTCATGTGTGTTTTTAGACTCCAAGAGTTCAATTTCATGCAAAAACAATCATGTTGGATGATTAGATTAAGGCGTGCGACTATTAAATCAATATCAATCGCTAGATGTTGTTACTTGATTTAAGGGAGAGGCACCTCGCACGTGAGCTTCAATCGCTAGATATTGTTAGCTCACGTCCTACTCAAAGGCACTACTACAGAAGAGAGATTAGGCAACGGTTCTGACATAGCTTATGCAACGGTTTCTCATCCGTTGCATAAGCTACCGTCGCATAAGGTCCATACCTTATGCGACGGTTTCCTGAAACCGTTGCATAAGCGTAACACCTATGCAACGGTTTATTGTTAGAACCGTCGCATAAGAGCAACACTTATGCAACGGTTTATTGTTAGAACCGTCGCATAAGAGAACACTTATGCAACGGTTAGTTGTTAGAACCGTCGCATAAGATGAACCATTATACAACCGTTTTGGTGCTCAAACCGTTGCATAAGTGTAGCTCTTATGCGACGGTTTTTATGGAACCGTTGCACTAAATATGAAAAAATTTGGCAGGTTTCAGCTGTTTTAGCTCAAAATCCCCCTGAAAATTGAATACACATTCTAAACCAAATTTAGTACCCTGCTTTTACACATTTCCAAACATGGAAACACTTCCATTTTACTCAAAATACAACCATTCATACAAGTCCATCCATATATACATTGATTTATACAAACGTCACATATATAAATAATATTCACATGTAAACACTATGTTCGAATAAGTAGTTGTACAAGTAGGCGGCGATCTCATCTCGCACGTCTTGTACCTTCCCCAACTCATATGATTGTGTCCCATTAGGAAAAACCTATAAAAAATAAGAATACGATTAACATGAATATAAAAAAAAATAGAGTTAGAACAAATTTGCCTAACTAGAACATGGATTTAGAAACAAACGTAGCTAGAACATAGATTTAGAACACACTTAGCTAGAACATGGATTTAGAACAAACATAAGTAAAACATGGATTAAGAACATGGATTTAGAACACAACCTAGCTACATTTGTCAACATTCTAATAGAGTAAGACGAGACTAGCATTCTTACTTGGTCAAAGTTCTCCACATATGCACCGTTATTAGCACGAACAAATTCCATTATGTCCCGAATATTTCTCAGAACATAATAACCGCATAAATTAGAGTTTGTGGGTTGTTTCGGACTCTGCATTATAAGTAAACTCAGTTAACACTTTATTAATGAAAATTACAAGTATAGTAAAGGAATGTTTTTCTATAAATAGTACCTTCACTATCTTCCATTCGACTTGACGATCAATCCTCGGATTACATCCTTGATAGTATCGTTGCAACCCCCTAAAATAAATAACAATACGTAATTAGTGAATGTCAATCCAAGTTACAAACTAATAGTAAGTTCGAAACTTACGAGTCCACTAAAGCTTTTGCATCGCGGTGTATAACGGTGGCGCCTTTTGAGGAGTTGAACCAATGGACTACACCTTGGTTGGGGAAGATAACGCACAACATCCAATGAAACCTACATCAACACACTAAATTCATAAACCCATATTTCAAAAAATAGGTTATATGGTACAAGTAATTTATGTACTTACTCCGTAGCATTTATATAAGGCATAAAATAGCAATAATTGCGATCCTTGTCTGGCATATTGAGTCTTGATACAAACGACTCAATCCTCTCATCTACGTCATTGGAAGGGCTCACGGCCGTGTGATTGAAGAACCCGAATCGAACCTCTGATTCAAGCATTTGATCGTATAAAGAACTACAACATGAAAAAGATGTAAAGTTAGACCTTCTGCAAGAAATGATGAACAATTAATGACAAGAGTATTACCTTATATACAAATCACAATGTGAGTTCGACAACGGTTTCAATGCGAATATATCACGGACATCATCTGGGCCCACTATGGAAGTGTAGTCGTCACCGAACAATTCGTCAGCAATGCGTACTCTAACAACGTCTCTGCCCAAGTTAGAGTACATGTCGTGTAGAAATCGACAGTCGATGGAATAATTCTCTACTTCATCATTTGAGGCCGGTGGCAAGTGGTAGTATAGTCGCATGGTATATTCCTGAATTTCGAATGTTAGTAAATAATTCATATAAAATTTGATAAATTAAATAATGGAAAGATGGTTCAAATAATTGATATTATTACCCTTGGGTTTATTTCAACCAAGTGCTTCGGCCATGCAACCAAGTCTGCTTTCTCCTCTGCATCTCGTGTTGTCTTTAATTTCTCTCCGTGGGGAATGGGTAGTCCATTAATCTGACCAAGAGAACTATCGACCTTCACCTTCACCATTTCATCGGGCAGTGGTATAGCACGTAGCAAACGACCGTTCATGACTCGACCGACAGCCACTACTCGTCTCTCATTATTAAGTCCCTCTTCGATATATAATAGGCTTCTTAGCCCAATCTGTCAACGTAAATAATTCAAACGGATGTTTACATTTGTAAGAAAAATATAAACCAAACAGTAAGGAAATAATGACTTTAAAAATCTCCAAGTACCTTTGGTATACTCTTCCAAGGGTCCGTATCTGTGGGAGCACCGTGGAAGCAGTACTGACTCTGTCGGTCAGACGGCTGAATATTGTGAATAGCACTAGCACTGGGTGTCACCCTCGAAGAGCTAGAGCTAGGTAATCCAATCCTCCATGGAATGTGTGACCCGAGTCCACGAGTGCGTCCAGGGTGCTCATCCGTGCCAATAGCCTCCGTCAATATGTCACGTCGGCCTTGTGATGAAAATTCTCCTCGAGCGGCCTTATCCACTAAATCATCCTATTATTTCAAAAAATTACCAATAGTTAGTGTATAATTTAAAAAATCTTAGCTATTAAACCACGCATTTTTGTATCAATAACACGTTTCTCAGCATGCCAACGCATATTATCAGAATCCTCCGAGCTAGCAAACAATCTCTGAAACCTGGGGATTGGTGGAAGATACCATAGTACTTTAGAAGGAGTGCCTTTGGAACCATTTTTTGGTTCTTTGTTTAACTTATAACGAGGAGACTTGCACACCGGACATTCAACCATATCTTTATAGGAATTTCGATATAATATACAATCATTAGGACAAGCATGTATCTTCTCGTAATCGATACCCATCGGACACATAACTTTTTTAGCCTCGTAACAACGGTTAGGTAGGGTGTTATCCTCTGGAAGCATATCTTTCACCAGAGTTAACAATTCAGTGAAACTTACATCACTCCATCCATTTTTTTGCTTTCAAGTTGAACATTTTCAAAGTTGCCGATAGCCTTGTGTATTTGGAGCACCCTTCGTACAATGGTAATTCTGAATCGTTCCTCAATGACTCCAAAACTTGAGGTCTAGCAACAAAATCATCGGCAACATTGTTGACCATGTCAATTATATTGTCCTCCTCCCAATCATCATCATCATCCACCGGTAAACTTTCAACGGGATGAGGTTGAACATTTTGTGGTTCAACCTCGCCATGCATATACCAAAACTTGTACTGTGGGTCAATTCCCTTTAACAAAAGGTGTTTCCGTAATTTCTTGGGTTTGACCTTTATGTTATTCCAGCAACCCATACATGGACAATAAACACGTTCAATGTTGTTTCTGGACGCATACGAAGATGCAAACGCACAAAAATCTGTAATCCCTTGGTCGTACTGTACACTTAACCTACTACCGGATACCCAATCTCGATTCATCATAACTACATAAAGCATTATATACTCATAGTTAGAAAGATATATTGTTATGGTTGATATAATTATTAGTAGAAATAGACCATATAAATCCACTCCATAATGCACACTCTAACAATTAAAAAAGTTGTAAATGAGTTACATAGTGTATTTTACCTTAGAGTAGAATCTCTCGGAGATAATAGCCAAAGGTTGGATGCAGCGTCGACTCTGTAAAGTTATAACAACAAGTTAGTAAACGAAGAAATATCAAGTATCCAATTTGAATGGAAACATAAGTAGGAAATTAGTTTAATCGGGCAATTTACCTTAAAATAGAAGCTTGCGTAGAACAGTGAAGATTCCTCTTGCTATTCGGCTAACAAGTACTACAAGTAGTGAACGAATATCGGTAAGAAATTGAGGACAAATCAATGCAATAACATGTTGCTATAATACACCTTCATATATCCAAACAAGTAATACAACTAGTACGCAAATTTCTCTTGCTATTCGGCTAACAAGTAATACAACTAGTACGCAAATTCATCTTGCTATTCACAATGCCAAATCAACAAACAAGCAATCAATAAAACTAGTATAGTTGTTCTGACAAATATGAACCATTTGGCATATTGGGAACTAACCGGAATTCGTTCAGATTCAATTGAGCGAGGGAGCGGAGGCAGTGAACTGGGCGAGGGAGTTCAACAGCGCGGAGGCAGTGACTGGGCGAGGGAGTTCGACGTCGCGGAGCGGAGGCAGTGACACGAGGTACGAGGGGCGACGAAATGGGCTGAGAGCGACGGACCGACTGGCGCGGAGACGGTGAGAGCGACGGAGTTCGACTGGCGAGCGGAGGATATGGACAAATTCTTCGAGCGGGATTGGAAAGAACACAGAAGACTTGTGTTTTTTAATTTTAGGTTTGCGTTTATGCGACGGTTCTAACGAAACCGTCGCATAAGTTATACCTTATGCAACGGTTATATTAGAACCGTTGCATACGGTTATAACTTATGCGACGGTTTTAAACAACCGTTGCATAAGTTATAACCTTATGCAACGGTTCTAATATAACCGTTGCATACGGTTCTAACTTATGCGACGGTTTTAAACAACCGTTGCATAAGGTATTACTTAGGCAACGGTTTTAAACAACCGTTGCATAAGGTATAACTTATGCAACGGTTTCGTTAGAACCGTTGCCTAAGTTATACCGTATGCAACGGTTGTTTATAGAACCGTTGCGTAAACAACAACCGTTGCGTAATCGAATATTTGAACCGTTGCCTAATCTCTCTTCTGTAGTAGTGAGGTTCTCAATCATCAACGCTAGTTGAGTGATCGATAGCCAATGAGCGGTTTAAGATCAAGCCTATCTCAATGCCAAGATGAGTCACGCTAGTGATCATCACTTAACAAGGGTGAATCTACCTCATTCTAGAACCATTAGTCTCGTTCGCTAGAACACTCAACCTCAAATTCATGTTTCTAGACCACTTAGGCATTTTATCAAACACTTGGTGGGCATAGAATTGACATTACATCCAAGTAGATTCACAATCATCCAAACATGTTATTCTAACATTGATTCATAATAGATAAGGAGTATTAACACACATGAGGTCCATAGGACCCTAGAACACAAAGGACTACTCACAAATCATGTTCATAGACAAACACAAATTGTATTGAGTACACAAAAGAAGAAGATACAAGGAATGAATAAACCGATCTAGTGTGTAGATGATCTTCTTCAATCGTGGATGATCCTCCCTTTGAAGCCTTGGTCTTTTGTCCCTCTAGAAACCCTTGATTTCGTGCTCCAAACCCTAGCAAAAATCCCCAAAAATCCCCCCAATCTAATCTGGTTATGTTTCCTTTTATAAGCTTCGAACAAGGCCAAGGAAAGCCCAAAACAATTTTTGGAAATTTCCCGAGATTACTGTTCACGACGGTTGAGCCGGTCGGTTGAGAATTTGGCCTGAAGTTGAGCCGGCCGGTTGACCTTGCTCCGGAGGACCTAAACTTTCTGAGGTTTTGAGCCGGCCGGTTGGAAAATTGGCTTTGGGTTGAGCTGGCTGGTTGAGATGAGCTTCAAGGGACTCCAACTCTCGGACCCTTTGAGCCGGCCGGTTGAGATGTGTGCACGAATTTGAGCCGGCCGGTTCGGATTCTCAGAGCCTCTTACCATCCGAATCTGATCTTGGTGTAAACTACAAAGTTGTAGTCCTTTGAATTAGCTTTCCAAAAAGCTTTGAATCGACCAAATCGGACACCGTATGAGCCCTAAGCGTCCAAAACAAGGTGCAAAGGTCAATATTGTTCGGTTTTGCCCCGAAACACCATATTTTGCTCCGAAACTTCGGTTTTCTTCGAGAATTGATCTTTTTGAGCCCAAGGACCGTAGAATTGGTTTCTAACCTGAAATAGCAAGCAAGAGGGTCAAATGGCATCGAATTAGCACAGGGAATGGACCAAAACTCCTCATAAATGGATATGTAAATGAGTCGAGAATTCGACTCATCAAAACACTCCACACTTAGAGTTTGATCGTCCTGAGCAAACAATAAAATCAAGCCAAAGAGAAACAAATGGAGAATAGCTAAGTCATTATGTCCAATGCCCATTTTCTCCTATCATCCATTTAATGTCTCAAACTTTTATTTCTAACTATTCTAACACATATTTACAATCTAACTCCTTTTCGTAGGTGTTACGAGTGCATTTAGCATATGCACCAAGCCTTTAAACCCCTAGGCTACCCTAGTGGACGAGTTATAGTCTCATGAGAGTTTTCAGAAAAGGGAATACTCACAAATCCCAAATGCACTTATCCCATGAGAATGAATTCAAGAGTGTTCAACTAAGGCTATGATTTCTCAAAACCAACCCCTCACCCCACGCTAGGATAACCATCACAATATCATCAAAAGAACTTTTGAACCATTTAAGTATCCCTTGAGGTTGTGCATTCAAGATCATCAATACTAGAGCTTTCAAATGTCTCATCCAAAGGTCTATTCATTTTCAAGGTAATACAATAGAGTAATAGTTTAGGTTGCACAAAAGAGTGTCAATCGTTCACCTATGCTAGCTAGGGCTAGTCCATGGGTTTGCGATATGGAACTCATTCCCAAGTTTTAGGCGCTTAAGCCGTAATCCATAAGGGAAGAGGAGTTCGACACGAGAGTTCTTGTAAAACAAGCATAGACCAAATGGTAGCTCCCGTGCAAGGATCGTCCAAGAGTCGTTCTAACAAGTACACAATGCAAATGATGAATCCCGCACAAATGAAGATTGGAGGAAAAACATAGTGTCAAGTTTTAAGTACTTCTTATTTTCTTTTTGAAACGACCTTTGGCTTACAAATGCTTTCGGGGGGGGGGGGGAACTTACCTTCCTAACCCCCGACATTTGTATATTTTTGCACAAAACTTCTCTTGCGCTTCGAGAAAGTTTTTAGTCGGGGCTTTGCCCTCTTTGACCGCAAACATTTTTTTGTTGTTGTTTTTTTTATTGGGGCCAATTTTTCGCCCTCTTTTGACTACACATTTAAAACTTGACAATATGTTCAAAAAGTGTATGGAATGTACGGGAATCAAACATAAGCATGGCACTAAATTAGAAAACTCAAGTCACCAAGGAGCAAACAAAAGGTCTAAGTTTTTCGTGAAAATTTTAAAAGTGCTTGCTAAAACTTGTTCCAAGGTATTTCAACGAAAATACTTAGAGAATTAGATAGACAAGAGATAGCAATGATATTGGTTCCCAAGAATGCACATTAGTAGGACTAGGTCGGTTCTAAGTTCAAGATCCAATAAAAATGAAAAGTAAGCTAGATGTGATTTATAGGGATTTAGAATCGATAGTCACAAGCCTATGTGGTTAAAAACACTCTCATGTTAGGGATGAATGTAAGTGTCCATTCAACAATGATAGGCATGACATGAGTGAACTATGCAACTACCCACTCCACACTTAGGAGCTAGCTTAGTCCCTAAGCGCAAACAATAAATAAAATGAGAATAAGGCGCATAGGAACTCCCCTCGTTTGTAGATGTGCTCCCTTTTATAATAGAGACGCCAATGTGCTAAGCTTTATCATACATGATGCAAGTACTTTCCATGATGACAATAGAACATGAGAGGTTAAACGCAACAAGTGACATACAAGATCATGCAAAATGCAAGTATGAGCAAGAGAGCATCACAAGTCGCATGATAACATCATGGCATAAATTTAATAGAGTTCAAACAAGGAAATTGACTCGCATCTTCCAAAATATGCACAAGGGTTCCTAAATGCCCCAAATGTGAAACTAGAGTCATAGCACAATATAATAAAATATTTCCACTCTAGTCAACTTCAAGAAGGCACATGAACACTAAGGGGCGACATCATCATACATTGAGAAATCAAGGGAAAATGGAGGGGCTTGGTAATGTGAAGTCGAATTGGAGTGAGTAGAACTCACTCCACACTTAAAATTTGACCCACTAGTCATAAATATCACACTCCACACTTAGAGTCTAAGCCACTCAAAATCATGTCAAACACTTAATCATGAAGAACGAGAATGAAAAACTTACAAACCGGGTTACCTCCCGCGAGGGCCTAGTTTTTCCCGTCTTGGCAAAGACGTAGCAAAGCGCCCCATAGAATCACTCGTGAGAAGTCCTTTGCTAGGATCCCTTCTCACGGGGCCTTGGATTTGGCGTGTCAAACCACCTTCAAATCCCATTTGAATTTCCTCCCATCAAGCCTACAATAGACTTTCCTTTGGGATTTTGACCCCTTCAAGTATGAAGATCTCTTTAGAGCAAAGGGGTCATGGGAGCTTCCTTCCAAAGATCTTGCAAAATAAGGCACGAAGCTCCCAAACTTGTCTCGAGACGTCAGAATGAAGAAGGAGTCTTTAAAATTTGTCTCGAGCTTGATGGGCACACCCTCCTTTAATTTCTCAATAATTTCCTTGGGTGCCCACTCTTCAATATCGCTCATTAAACTTGTGTCTTCTTGTGTGCGAGGTGGCTCTTTAGTCTCTCCCATGAAAACCTCAACAAAGTCTCTATACCCTTGAAGTTCTTGTGGCTCAATATCCCCTTCCTCTAATCCATCATCAACAAGAGGATCGGGATCACTTTTAGGCTCTTCTATAACGGGAGGGAGGAGTTCTTCTTCGTCAATAAAAGTTATTTCATCTATGCAAGAGGCATCATCATTGAAGAATTCCTCGTCGGAGAGCCAAGGTGTTGATGGAATGGTGAGCTCTTGTGTGTTCTCGTCTAAATGGTCTTGAGATGTGCTAGTAGTGAAGGATGCTTCACTCTTGCATTCCAACTCGTCTTCGTCACAAGATTCACCATCCATCTCCTTATAAAAATCTTGGGTACCGACTCTCCAAAGTGTATCCTCCCTTTCTTGATCCCTTTCTTCCCTTGAGGCATTAGATTCATGAGCTTCTTCTTTGGACACCTCTTCTTCGTCATCCAAGTCCTCATTTTCATTCGATTGACCCCATTGTTGTGTCGAGGAACTAAAAGTTCCAAGCACGTCTCACTTGTCTTGGAGCATCTTGGCGTTAAGAGCTTGTAAAGAGGCCATAGTTTCTTGTCTAACCCTCTCACTTTCATTCAAAGAGTTTAGCAATTCCTTGTAGAAGAGTTCCTTGTCCATAGGTTGTGGATTTAGAGGATAGGTAGGGTAGGAGTCATCTTCAAATGAGTATTGGCTATCATCCTGATAAGAAGAGTACGAATGTGTCGGATATCCATGCTCTTCCCAACATGCATTTTGTTGCTCCTCCTCTTGGTAATATTGTTCATTGTAAGAGACTTGTTGGTTGTATGAATCCATCCTCGCAAAACAATATAACAAAAGTAAGCAAGAGATATGAGTGTATAGAATGTACAAAAGAAAAGGAAACATATTTACAAGAATAGTCCAAATCTCACAAAATCTACTCTAGTGCTCTAGTTAATTCATTGCTCCCCGGCAACGGCGCCATTTTGAACGTTGTATTTTTAGGTACAAGTCAAAAACATTTATATTGACTGGTAAGTACCGGGTCATCCAAGGAGCAATTCTAAACTTATGAGCACTATTCGATTTTGTTCCGATAAGTCTATTCTAATTACAAAAGGTTGGATTTGATGTGATTGCTAGAGCAAATGCATATAAACAATGTAAACAATCTAAGGAAACTAGAGATAGTGTCACTACCAAGGCAAAGGGTGTACTCTAGGGAACTACTTCTATCATGTGTGTTTTTAGACTCCAAGAGTTCAATTTCATGCAAAAACAATAATGTTGGATGATTAGATTAAGGCGTGCGACTATTAAATCAAATTCAATCGCTAGATGTTGTTACTTGATTTAAGGGAGAGGCACCTCGCACGTGAGCTTCAATCGCTAGATATTGTTAGCTCACGTCCTACTCAAAGGTTCTCAATCATCAACGCTAGTTGAGTGATCGATAGCCAATGAGCGGTTTAAGATCAAGCCTATCTCAATGCCAAGATGAGTCACGCTAGTGATCATCACTTAACAAGGGTGAATCTACCTCATTCTAGAACCATTAGTCTCGTTCGCTAGAACACTCAACCTCAAATTCATGTTTCTAGACCACTTAGGCATTTTATCAAACACTTGGTGGGCATAGAATTGACATTACATCCAAGTAGATTCACAATCATCCAAACATGTTATTCTAACATTGATTCATAATAGATAAGGAGTATTAACACACATGAGGTCCATAGGACCCTAGAACACAAAGGACTACTCACAAATCATGTTCATAGACAAACACAAATTGTATTGAGTACACAAAAGAAGAAGATACAAGGAATGAATAAACCGATCTAGTGTGTAGATGATCTTCTTCAATCGTGGATGATCCTCCCTTTGAAGCCTTGGTCTTTTGTCCCTCTAGAAACCCTTGATTTCGTGCTCCAAACCCTAGCAAAAATCCCCAAAAATCCCCCCAATCTAATCTGGTTATGTTTCCTTTTATAAGCTTCGAACAAGGCCAAGGAAAGCCCAAAACAATTTTTGGAAATTTCCCGAGATTACTGTTCACGACGGTTGAGCCGGCCGGTTGAGAATTTGGCCTGAAGTTGAGCCGGCCGGTTGAGCTTGCTCTGGAGGACCTAAACTTTCTGAGGTTTTGAGCCGACCGGTTGGAAAATTGGCTTTGGGTTGAGCTGGCCGGTTGAGATGAGCTTCAAGGGACTCCAACTCTCGGACCCTTTAAGCCGGCCGGTTGAGATGTGTGCACGAATTTGAGCCGGCCGGTTCGGATCCTCAGAGCCTCTTACCATCCGAATCTGATCTTGGTGTAAACTACAAAGTTGTAGTCCTTTGAATTAGCTTTCCAACAAGCTTTTAATCGACCAAATCGGACACCGTATGAGCCCTGGGCGTCCAAAACAAGGTGCAAAGGTCAATATTGCTCGGTTTGGCCCCGAAACACCATATTTTGCTCCGAAACTTCGGTTTTCTTCGAGAATTGATCTTTTGAGCCCAAGGACCGTAGGATTGGTTTCTAACCTGAAATAGCAAGCAAGAGGGTCAAATGGCATCGAATTAGCACCGGGAATGGACCAAAACTCTTCATAAATGGATATGTAAATGAGTCGAGAATTTGACTCATCAGTAATCGAGAGATGGAATTTGATTTTATAGTTGCACGGCCTTAATCTGACCATTAAACATAATCCATTTGTGATCGCACTTTATGAGGGTCAGATAAATACCCGGCATCAGCATATCCAACTAATCCTAATTTTGAGTCCTTTTTTTATTACCAAACGCAAGACAACAAACAGCTGCAAACACATGGGAAAAGAAGAAAGCCACGCAGGGCACTGGCTAGAAGGAATGACGCTCCTACTGAAACAGAACCTCCTACAAGATTTCTCCAAAAGCACCTATAGCTTCCTCTTCTCTTGTACGCAAATCGGGATAAGGCTCAAATCTAGCCATCTCCAGAACTGTCTCCTTGGTCTCTTTGCTATAAGGTCCGCCAATGGGTTGCTTTCCCTGAGCACATGGACTAACCTCCAACTAGGATTTCTCCCAAGCCTCTCCACACCTGTTACCAGCTCTTGTGAGTGTACACCTTCGAAGACCCCCACCTGGAGTCCTTTGAATAAAATAAGATCATATCAGTTGTACCCCAAAGATATCTTCAAATCTGCTTAACGCCAGTCCAATATCTTTGAGTTGGAGAAGAACTATATCTAGCTGATAAATTGACCGGAAATGCAATAGCGGGTCGTGTACAATTAGCAAGATACAATAGTGCTCCACTAGCACTAAGGTATGGTAGTTCAGGATCAAGTAGTTCTTCATCATTTTCTCGAGGACGGAATGGATCTTTTGTCACATTAAGTGATCGAACAACCATAGGCTAACTCACACAATATGATTTATCCATATTACATCATTTGAGGACCCTTTTAGTATATAAGGACTGATGAATAAAAATGCCTGTTATAAATGCTCAATTTGTAGGCCAAGGTAGAATTTTGTTTGTCCCAAGTCTTTCATTTCAACTTCACTTTTCAAGTATGCAAAGGGGTCCCAATGATATTCAAATCATTAACATAAACCGCGATGATAGAAAATACGATTTTGTCCTTTTAATAAAAACACATGGACAATTTGCTTTGTTAATGTACCCCTCCTTTAAGAGATATTCACTTAGGCGATTGTACCATATTCGACCGGATTGTTTTAAACCATATAAAGCTCTTTGTAGCTTTATTGAGTACATTTCCCGATGGACGACACAATGGGTCGCAAAGGCTACGACAAGAAGGTCTACGTAGGCAATTCTCACCGAACCAATGATAAAAAGCTCTTTCTGATCTTTCTTTGTCACAAAGGATGACTGCATGGAGAGGCATTGATTGATCTGCAATGAAAAGAAAAAGGCGAAGAAAAAAATAGCAAGAGGACGTCTCTGACTAGCACAATAGGCCAGAGAAGCAATTGAAAAAAAATCAAAGCGAAAACAATTTGGGGTGGTGGTGCGCGAATAATTGTCGATACACCACCACTAGCAAAAAACACTAAACAACGAAAGCTCTGAATCAAGAAAAAAACTAAGCTCTTGATGCCATGTTAATATGAATATTGCATGTGTAACGGCTATTAGGCTAACAACGTTATATAACGTAAATAAGATGAATCAAATCATATCAGATCAACATATAATATATGGTTAAACTATATACAGAGAATATATTTTAACCATATCAAAATATTCCTTTAACACCAACAACCTGTTAAATACTTGACAACATTAACATTTGCTGGAACTGGACGCATCCCATCCCAACTTAACAAATATTGAATTCAAAAGCTCACATTTGTTCATAACTAACTATACGAGATTTATTCGGGATTTATCTATTGAATATAATCTATATGTTGTCAAGGGTTGTGATTGGTTTGTATTTTTTTTACAAAAATATGCCCTTTGCACCGGATCGTTTTTCATAATTGTTAGAGAAAAACTAGGCTAAGAAACATTTGCATACAGCTTGAACAATGTCAAATTTTGTAAATAAATAATTTACAACAATAAAAATAAAAAAACAAATTTCCTTCCAAAAATGCAAAACTATACAATGATGAAATTATATTTAATAGATAAATCGGACTGCTAATAGAAAATCTATAGGAATGTGAAGCATTAGATGAACACCTGGTATTTTTGAATTTTTGCAAATGTATTATTTGGTATGAATTTTTGTAAATCACAATGGTCCGGTGTGAGGTTGGCTTCCAGTTCACAATCACAATGAAAAATAGCATTGAGTATGACGTAGTCAGGTCTGCTACTGGGATAGAAGTGTCCTTCCACTCAGGGTATGTGCCAATAGTCAGAGCGCAAGGAATCTTGTCATTGTTTTCTTCTTCTACTACATTGTGTGGATCATCCATGGCACAGAACACATTGATAATCTCAGGATCAATCTTGACCCTTCTCTGTCTCACATACAGCACCCCATACTCCTTGTCTCCAACGATGCCGAACTGGCTTGGCATATTTGCAATTGCATCTTTAACCAGTTGTTCATTGACTGGTTTGCATCCTCAAAATGTCCAGAAGAGATCAGTTTCTTTTAGTAGCTTGACAATCTCCTTCCCTTTGTAGCTTTTCTCATCCATTATCTGTTTCGGAATGATTTTCCTTCGTTGAACTACCTTCCATCTGCTTGCAGCGTCTTTACAAGTGAACCACACTCCATTTTTCACAAACCCAGTTGGAACACTCGAATCTGGAACACTCCTCGTTCTCTTTTTTAGATGCACTTGCTCCCCCCTACATCTGAGCGTCTACCATCCGTCTTGGTAGTTTCCTTAGTCGAGCACACTTGGATAATCACATTCTTTGTTGGTTTCTTCTTTTCAGCCTTCTTGAGCTCAGCTAGCGGAACTGAGTCCTGATCATCCTCCTACGCGTTCTCTGCCTCCGGCTCTGCATGGCATGCTTCCCGCATCTCCACATCTTGACTCACTGACTGTTCAAGATCTGTTGAAACATCTGCTGCACCAGCCACTTTCTTAGCTGATTTTTCGATCTCTGACTGTTCTGCAAACTTAACAGTTCCATCTCCTTCCCGATTGACAATCCCTTCCTTCTACTTTCTGTTTAGTTCCGCCACTGATATGGACTTCTGATCATCCTTCAGTGAGTCTTTGGCCACCGACGCAACCTGTTCTGCTTCCTCCATCACCACATTGTGGTTCACTGACTGGTCTATCTCTTTCTGGGCCATTGGTTCAACATGAGCTTGCTAAGAAAGACTTGGACCACCTCATCAATTTGCTTATTTACCTCCTCAAGTTCACTTTCTTCTTCAGACGGGTCTGATTCAATTGTGGCAACATCTTCAGATTCTGGTTGCTTCCTTTCTCTGCATTCATGGGTACATCACCATCATCCATTGCCCCAGTTTCATTAGTCTCCTTCATGACTTCTCCGTCTTGACTCTTCATTCAATACCAGATTTCTCTTGCTAGATGTTTCAACGAATTGCCCAATTTCCGAGTCTGACATAGCAATTCTCCTCCCCCTTACAACACAAATCCGTGCAACGTATTTTTTGAGAGTTCCGTTCTTTCGAGGCACGACCTTCCTGCGGATCCCTGTCTTCTTTAGCACGAATCCAATGGCATGCACCTTTGCATTCAGCAATTTCTACTTATCAAAAACTCCAATCATAGCCCTACTAGCTTCACCTTCTGCTATGACCTCGGCCATAGCTTTTACTACAGGAACTTGAGATTGAATACTAGGAATTACCTCTTTGAGGGGTGGTTCAGCCGTCAGCTGATTTTCCTTCGCATTCTACTTGCTTCCTTCAGTTGGTTTAGGGTTAGTCTTTGACGTCTTCGAAGTCGCTTCCTTCTGTTTTGACACAGCCGCCTCTTCTCCCTTCTTTTTCCCTTCTCTGATCTTACGTTTGCTGGCACTACAGCTTCATCCGACTTCGATTCAACTATTTTCTTTGATTTCTCACTTTCTATCACAGTCTTCTTCTTCTCTTTGACCACCTTAGACTTTGTTGTCTTCGCAATTTTTGGATTTTTGGTCAGAACTCTCGAAGCAACGCCTTCTGACGATTCCTTCGTTTCCTTCTTCGATTCAGGTGAGGCCTTGACTGTGTTCTTGACATTCTTTCGTGTGTTCACCGTCGTTTTTGATTTGCAGTCGCTAAAAAGAAGCTTGAGAGGATTGTCGAACTAGGGTTTTGGTAAGATTAGGTTCGAGTAAGTAGTTGATGAAGATTTGATATTCAAAATGTTTGGTCTTCTGAACTTCCCAAAAACTGGCCCGCGTGTATCTCTTGAGATATTTGTCCAATCATCTCTCTCCTCTCAACAGCTCAAAATACTGCGAAAAATTTGAATATAATAATTAATTCCGATCACATACTATTTGTTCCAACCCTCTTCTTTGATAGGTCAGTCCAACTATTTTACTAGAGTTCTGCTTCTGACTGACCCCTGCCTGGAACAGTCAGTTGTTGACAACACAAAGTCCCAGAGAGGATCTGAGTGTCTCGAACTGAGCGGCGTCTAGTGACATGGTGAATTTGTCAGCTGGCAGCTTATCTGTTGTCACATGTTCAATGTGATATCCTTCTTATCCACAAGCTCTCTGATGAAGTGATGAATGTGCTTCAACTCGAACTGTTGCAACGGAATTTGTGTGCTGTAGATTTGTGTGCAACTTACCCCAAGACTTGCAATAATACATTGTTCTGTGTCATTTAATAATTTCTTCACCAGACTATCCATGCCTGATGTTGTTCCATTATTTGTGATAGCTATCTTACTCTCATTGCTTATTTGCTTGCACACTGGTCATATATGTATGGGTTTTGGTATTCTGGAAAATGACTAGCAAGCTCATATTTTTACTGAATCAGCAAGAAGCTTCTTCGGCTGCCTTTACCAATGCTCAAAAACAAATGAGTGCAATCGAGGAAAAAAATCAGATCAAGGTCTTCCAGCATTGCTAAACTAAAGGACGATAGAGCAACACGAAAAAAAGAAGCAGCAGCTGAAGCTCGTAGAGTTGAACAAGTGTAATCTATTTGAAGTTTGTTAGTTGTGTTGAAACAACAAAGACTGAAAAAGTTTGCATTTCTCACAGGAAAGCACTACAGAACAATAAGAAGTTATACCGTTGGAACAGGCTGCCAGACGAGACATCTTCTGTCATGGAATCCGAAAAAAGTCAATGGAATCCACCAATTCCACCACTACGAAGTGTAATTCACAACAGAAGCAGGCATAAACCCTCTAACTAGAAGCATTACCTGCATACAACACACGTCCACACCAAGATGAAATGAAAGAAAACTTTCACTTCAAGGCGGGACGGAGAAAAGAAAAAAAGGGAAGAAGGAAGAAGAAGATAATTCTCATAAATATGAAAATTAGAAACTTTAGGATTCTTCTCAACCAGCAAACCATCACCCTAATAGCAGTTAACATTACAATATAAAAAGTTGAACTAAGAGCATACTTCATTTTGTCATTTGCATTCATAACAACAAGAAAGACTTAAATTTATTGACTAATCAAAACTACATTATGACGACAGTAGCATCTTTCTGATAAATGGCACATTAGCCGGTTTTGCTGAATGTTATGGAATGCATCAAATGATCATGGCGGCAACGCGACTGACAGATTCCCAGATACTGCCAGTAGCATCTTTCTGATAAATGGCACATTAGCCGGTTTTGCTGAATGTTATGGAATGCATCAAATGATCATGGCGGCAACGCGACTGACAGATTCCCAGATACTGCCCCATCTTTATACTGAGTATATAAATCTAGTAACTCTGGAAGTGTCTCCTCGTACTTTGTCACAAATTTTCTGAAGAAAATGTCCTCACTGACTGTCAAAACCATACTCAAGGTAAAATCTTTCGCTCCCAGCACTCCCATTGATTGAAGATACCGAATTAAGGAGCATCGGGGAATGATCCTCTTCTCGAGACTAAGTGTAACCAGCTTGGGGGTCTTTGCAACAAAGGATGGATCCAGTTTCAACTCGTTCACAAAATAATCCATAATTGCACCAACCTTCTTCTCCGATGTCGTCATACACAGAGGGGCCTTCTTGAATGCAGAAACGAATTCATCGCCTGACCATCCCCACTTTTTAAACAGCTCAACTTTTTGCTCCCATGTCTTATCACTGATTGCAGCAAGTGCGCCAATGGCCTCAACAAACATACGTCTCTTAGGGTCAAATCCCATTTGCATCACCCGGTCAACTATCACTCTTAACTTGGCAGATGATGCTAAAAATGCAGTCGGCCTATCTTTAAGAAACGATGAAATCAAATCATCCGACATGCCCACCTCCCGCAAAATCACAACATTAGGTCCCAGGTAAGATGGCAACTTGAAATACAAAAGGCGGCTGCACCTACTCATGGCCTTCAACACATTCTCATCACTCTTGAGCATGCTCCTCAGGAATTCCAACGAAGGAACCAGAGTATTGTCCATACTCTTTGAAAGTATCTCCGGGCAACGAAGCAATACCTTGACCAAAAAGTCTTGAGTAGGACCTAGGGAAGCCAAAAGATTCAATTTAGGTCTAAGAAACTTCTCCGGATCCGTAACTAACAGGGCAGGACGTTTTACGAGAAGCCTGGAAATGTCGCCGTCCTTGAATCCGTAGTCTCTCAACAAACTGAGAACTTTATCAGGTTTCTCCGCCGACTTCAAGTTGAATGTTTTAGCTGCGCTCGTTGCAGCCTCCTCCGTTAATCCGCATGAATCGACCAGATAAGAAATTGTAAAATCTGAATAATTTACCGATTTCTCAGCACTTTGATTCGAATTCCAGATAGCTGGAGAAGCTGTTGACCAGCATCTGGCTAAGATTACAGCTTTACTATCAAAACCAACACCAACACCACCCCTGATTTTGAGCAGCACCTTTGTACACTGAAACCCTATCATCTGTGAATCGAGAATTCAGAACAATTAAATCGATCGAGGAGTCAATTAAATGTGTACAGCATTCATCACCTGCGGCTGGTCGATAAACCCTAATTCGCTGCTCGAAGAGTTCTTCTGCAATTTTTGATTCTGATTGAAATTTAGGCTCTGTTTGATAGAGCTAAAAAAAACTTTATTTAATTTAATTTAATTTAATTTAACTTGACTGAACTTTATTTAACTTTACTTAACTTTATTTAACTTTACTGAACTTAAAAAAATAATTTTTTTTGAATAAAGGTGTTTAATTTAAGTTTGTAATCATATTGAACTACAAAATTAAAATTTGAAAAATTTTATTTAATTTTATTTAACTTCACTTATTTTAACTTTATTTAACTTAACTTAACTTTATTTAACTTTATTTAACTTAAAAACATGAAATTTAAGCTCTACAGAACAGGGCCTTAGACTTGCTACAAAGTATATGTTTAGGGTTTATCGGGATGACACGTGACTATCACGTGATGCAAATGCATCTCTGTTTTTTTTCGATAAAAAAGCTGTGAACAAACAACAAGACAACGTCGAACCGAGGTCTTAAAGCTGGGACAAGTTAACCAGCTGGGAACATTACAGACAAAGCAAATTAAAACGTGAATAAACGGGAATCTGCAGCTCCACTTCGCCTTGGCGTAGCACATCATCCCGTCATTCACAGCTTGTAAAAAACAGGACCCCAACGGGAAGCATTTACGCTATATCCTCCTACCGAAACGGCCGGTTATACCCGGCCAACACTAGAAAACCTTAAACAAATCGGGCCACAAGGGACCCGCCACCTAGTCAAACGGCAAGTCCGGCCAGTTCCGCTCAGCTCCACCCGCAGTCGCACCGACTGAAGCCTAGCAGCTCAAACCAAAACCATCGTAGACTAGCCTCGTTCCACAGCCGGACGCTAGCTGCAACAGCCTCAAGATGCCGCCACAAGCCACCTCCACCTGGACGACACCCACAGCCATCGGATCCGGCACCCCAGCCCAAAATTCAGCGCCCCGAAGAGCCAAAATCAACAACCCCACCGCCAATCTTCACCCCCAATCCGCATCGGCTGAAAAAACCGACCCGCCCAACCCCGCCAAAGCCACCCCAACCATCGACAACAAAGCCGATCAGGTGAGATTCGCCGACGAGATCAGCGAGAGGGGAAGAAAAGAGACAGTCGAGCCCCACGCGTTGCAGAAATCGCCGCCGACCGCCTTAAGCTTTCACCCCAAGCAGCCGAGCTCCACCGCCTTCGAGAGAGTTCTTCTCTCAAAAAGATAAACTCGGGTGTCACACACAATAAAAAATAAAATAATGTGAAAAATAAAATAAAAAATGAAACTGTGGGTGTCATTCAATTGAAAGAATGGCTCCTTGTACAACCATTTCAATGAGAGCTCGATGGCTTGCCTAACTAAGTTTCTCAGCTATAACACCTTCTATAGATCCAACCAGAGCAAAGAATGTCACACACAAGCACGCGCCGCTGAACATCTGTAGCAATATCCATTTTGTGGACCACGGCGCGACCTTCTTTTGTGCAAAGTACATCTGTACAGGGAAGTATATGGCCAATGGCCAGAAATTCAAGCCTCCTAGAACTCCCAGCACCTGATTGAAGTAAGGGAATAGCATAGCTACTGCAGTACTCGACGCGACGTAAATGCTCCGGTAACATAGCTTGGACAGGTTTAGTTTGATTGCTGGAAGAATTGGTAGTTTTAGGAAATGATCATGGTTTATAAATTCGCTGTCCGGGTACTTTCCTGTTAGCCATCTGTCGATCGCTCCGAATACTGGCTGGCTGTAAATCTGAAAGCCACCGACTAAGTGAAGCACTATGCAGGCATTGGCAAAGTCAATGAGCCAGTATGGCTCGTAGAATCCAAAGCCGGTTAATAAATTTCCTGGTGTGTCATCCCCGAATGCTGCGTACCCGAAGCCTCCACAAGAGACATAGAACAATGTTGTTATTGAGATAGATATTGCTGAGGCCTTTTTCATTGTTTTATTCTCAGGTGGAGGAGGCTTCAATGTATCCTTCATTTTTCGATAAAGTTTTCTTTAATGTGAATTCCTTCAGGACAAGTATCAGATAAATACAATGTAATTAAAGTAAAATCATTCACCTGTATTTCCAGCAAGATTAGTGAGTATGGATAGGCAAAGGCAATGTCTCCGAGAGCCTGTGCAATTAGCCATACTTTTTTAATAGCGCTAGACGTTGCAACTCCGGAGATGCTACCCTTGATCTTCCCATCTCCTGCAGTGCACGTGATATTACGAGTCATAATTACGTATCTTGTCTCGCACAAAAAGTACTATTGAGTACCTATTGTCTTGGCCAACCCGAGTCCCAGTCCAATGGATGAATATGCGCATGACATGACTGCAGCGACAACCGAGAGCCACTCCATTTCATGGAAATCGGGTATCTGTGACATAAAAAGCTGAATGACTCCAAACAGTAGCATATATTTTGTATGGCCATACTTGCAAGCTGCCTGATGCCCTTCTCTATGGTAACAGTTTGATTTCTGAATGGCTCTTCAAAACAAATTAACATCTTCAGAATACGTCACAAATGAAAAAGATCAATTCTTCTAAACACATGAATTGTAGTTGCGAGTTCAAACCTCATACTCTTCGCAGAAGTGATTACATATGCAATTCCATTCCCATACAAGCTTACATATACAAAAAGTCCACAAATCGTCGCATTCAAGTTTCCTGAAAATAAAAATGGACAGTTCATGCGTCATTTGCACAAGAAAAAAAAGACAATCCTCATTTCATGAGAGAGTCTAATTTTAAAGGAATTGCTGCAAATTGTGATGAAAAAAAGTTGCTAAAAAAATGATAACATGAATATGTACCTAGATTTGAGCGAACGGCGTCAAGGTAAGATCGGTTTCTTATGGTACCGAATTCAGGGTCTGGAGACCGATAAAAATCGCATAAAAGGAATGCAGAAACAATCGTGACAGCTGCAAACAACAGCATTGAAATTGGGCCTGCAATCCATCCAAGTTGAGCCATGCTCCATGCCAAGGATAAAACTCCAGAGCCAATCACTCCTGTGATTATGTGAGCTACTGCTGTCCATAAGCTCCCTTCACACACACACAAAAATCGCAAACTCAAGATTCCTAATCATTGACCATTTAAACCCCAGATCAGCACAAATCTTATCTAGTCTGGGTTCAATTCCTGATCTGAAAAATCACCGAGGAGACTCTTTTTTTACTAAAAAGTTCAAAAATGCAGTCATCAGGCAAAGGCTACATTTTTCGATAATCCGGTTGTCTCATATATTGACTAAAAAGTGGAGATCTGGTAAGTAAAAGCAACACAAGGAAATCACAGTGAGAAACATGATACCTGTTCTATTGACAGCCTGAGAAGATTGACGCTGATTAGATGAAGGAGGGAGCAGAAATGGAGTATCTGCTCCTTCCATTGCGTCACTTGGCATGTTTTTTCTTAGCACCAAGTCATAATATTTTTTTATTAAAACACTGAAACCGGCATCCAACACTGAGCTGTTCTGTTAGTTGCTTATAATTACTTGTCCTTTGACGTTTGAAGGGTTGGTGGGGTTTGATGTTTTATGTTTACCAAACAGGCCATTAACGGTTGGGAATCTCTACTATGTTCTCTTTTCTAGAAGTTAAAGTGCATATGCACCCATCCGAAGGAAATATTAGGAAATGATTTTCTCACCTAGTACTTCCTTCGAACAAAGTACTAAGTTATGTAGAAAGTTCTCTCACACAAGTTTTTTGAGGAACTTCTTACCTAATTTTGTACTTTATCGAGAAAAAAATAAATAGAATAGGTTGCCCTTTTGTTTTTGGAAAGAGGGCTAAGCTGGTATATTATCAGTTTCGATGATGAAGTGATGAGAAGTTGCCTTTCATTCTTATCTTTCACACTAATTCAATGCTCGTCTGGTTTAGATGAGGCTTAACAAAGTTTCAGAGCTCATCCACAACTCTACTAATTACCCAGAATTTGGACAGGGCTGTTGTTTCAGTACATTTTCAGGAGATAATTGATCTGGTTGAAGGAATTGTGTCCTTTAATTTAATGTGCAATGACTAAACTTGGAATAGGACAATTAACTGAATGAATTCAATCCGATTATTTTAGGAGTCGTAGTGCTTTGCTAGAAGCCAACTACGATTGATAGGGTTAAACAGGTTAAACTCATAGCTATTATAATCGGGTCCTATGAGGTCACATGCTCAGAGTTGACGGACTAGACCAACGGGAAAGATGGTTAATTATTAATAGATATTAGATATAATTAATAATAAGACTTATTATTTATTTAAGAAATAAATAATAAGTTATGGAATCAATTATAATGGATTTACCATTGATTGCCAATTAAATGCCCTTAATTATTAAATGAATAATTATGGAAATCAAATTAGGAGAATTTGATCCCTTGAGATTAATTGAGATTGATTTCGTGCGAGAGAAATTAAAAGAAGAAAAGGAAAGGGTTTCTCTTCTTCGTAACTGACATGAAAAAGTGAAAGAAAAAAAAAGGTGGTATTCTTCTTCTTTTTTCTGGTGAAGATCATCGCACACCAAAACACCATCATTCTCGAAAAAGCAATCTGATTGCTTCCCTTCGTCCATTTGTCCTAGCAGTCGAAGACAAGGGGATCTAACCGGGCTCGTGTGGACCAATTAGAGGAGCAACACGTGGAGGTCTCATCGCTATCAATCCTACCCGATCAGATTTGGTTCACGCATCAAAGGTATTCTCATGATCTATCAACTATGTTTGTAGATCCGTGATGGACCATAATTATACGAATCATAAACACAATTAAACCCACAAAATTAGACTGTTTGTCTATTTAACTTTTGCTTGTTAGTTCCGATATTTATCTACAGGGTATTTTGGAGCCTAGAGAGAATACACGCTAAGGAGAGGATTTTACGCTGAAAATATATTACGAGTCATTCCAAGGTCACGATCAGATGCCGACTGAAGAAATCTCAAGATCCTAACTTGGAATCACTCAAAACAAATCCAACCGAAGAGCAACCAAAGTCAGTCCGGAGCAGAAATGAACCGATAGTTTTGTGAAAACATCACAAAACTCACATCCACTCCTTGCTCCTCCTCACATGGGCGGCTAAGGGGAATCTTCTCCTCACAAGGGAGGCTCCTCCTCACATGGGCGGCTAAAGGAGAGATGCTCCTCCTCACATGGGGCGGCTAGCTTGCTCTCCACTCCTCCTCCTCCATGGAAAGCTTGCCAAGTGTCTCCTCCTCCACCACATCCTCCTCTCCCCTTTAGCTATAAATACCCCATCTCCTCTCCTTTGTAAATCATTCACCATCCCATGCCACAAACCACAAGTTAGTGAGAGAAGCTCTCACTTCTCTCTAGAGTTTGGGTACTAATCATGTAATCTTACTTTGGAATCAAAGCTTGATCCTTGGCGCTTCAACGGTTTTGTAAGTCTTCTCGTATTTATTTTACTGTCTTTCAAAACCCTTGTTTTTTTTCCAAATTCATAGTTATGATGTCCAGTGCCATGAATAGTAGTAGCTAAACTCTTCATTTGGTTAAAGAGGAATACTTGTGTCATAAAATGTTTTAGGCTATACTCTTAGTGCTTCCTCTCTTTATTCAAAACTTGTTCTATGTGCCATATATTAGGTCAGAACTTCCAAGGTTGAGTGGATGTTTGAAATGGCAAAGCTCTTCCGTGGGGTTCGTGAACATACTCGGGTAAGTGGATGCTTGAAATGACAAAGCTTAACTGAGGAGTTCGACCTCGCTAAAACACCATTGGTTTTGATCGAAAATGACGGATCAATGGATGCACATAGGCTAGTATACCTTGAAATGGGGTGCTAGTCTAAATAGAACAAGTGTTCTACGACCTTAAAATGGGTTAGACAGTGTATGCAAATCGAGCGCTTGAAATGGCCTTGATACACGTTTGAATACTTAGTAGGATCACTAAGGGTCAATGATAAACAGGCTATGATACAAGGCCCCTAAAACCGAATGCTTTCCTTTAATTGTAATATCCACTGTCACCTTACCTTTCAGTATTAAAATCATAACCAACCCACGCTACTCTCAGTCCTAAAATCACAACCAACCCCAAAACTGTCCAACTTAAAGAACAACTATTCACCTGACTCCCTTGGGTTCGACCCCTACTTACCCTTTACTACCCAATAGTAGAGTACGAGTAGCGGAGATATAAATTTATTTTGCTCAGAGAACATCGCACCTTAACGACAGTGCGGTGGGCTCCGTCAAAATTGGCGCCGTTGTCGGGGAGTTAGCTTCCGATTAGTTGTTCTTTTCTTTTCTTTCTCTCTCTCAATTCTCGAAATCACTTCTACGTAACCATGTCGTCGTACTACGGAAGCGAGCCTTGTAATGATGGAGGCAGCAACTTTATGTTTGAAATGATTAGACGTCTCCCTCAATTCGGAGGTACCATTGAAGAGGACCCTTTGATACATTGCCAACATGTTCACCACATCTGCCGCCACATGAAACCCGAGAATGAGAAGTTAGAGGAGTTTAAGCTGAGATGCTTCAAATTTTCTTTAACTGACTCGGCATTAAAATGGTATTACTCATGTGCTGAGTATGAAAGTGATTATGGGGATCTACAAATCAAATTCATAGAGAAGTTTTGCCCTCCATCTCTCCAACTTGAAACCCGCGAGCAGATTCTCAATCTTGAGCAATCCCGGGATGAAACTTTGGACAAGTACTTGGCGTACTTTAACTCCATTGTGACGAGCTGCCCGCACCATGGATTCACCAACCACTATCTTATTCAAAGGTTTCTTGCTGGAATGACGCCCCTTGAGTGGAAAAAACTTAACGATGCAGCGGGAGGCTCAATCATGAAGTTAACCATGGCTGAAACTTGGGACCTCATAGACGATTTGGCAGAAAGCACAAAACAAGGGCCAATGCACCAAACTGATGATGAAGCACCGACAGAGGATGAGGACTCACAAATAACCGAAGAAGAACCGGCCAGGACAGGCCCAGTCCTCACTGTCAAAGAACCCAACACGAGCCTGTGCAATTTGCCAGAGGAAGTCTTGGACTTCACTGCCAAATCAGCCGAGACATGCCCGCTCCTCACTATCGAAGCACCTAAGGTAGGACTGGTCCTCATTATCAAACTATCCAAGAAAGACCTGGCCCTTATGGTGGAAGTTCCCCAACTTTTCCCTTCGGTTTGTATGCGGATCACAGCCCCTAAAAATGAAGTAATTAACACTGAGGTGCAAGGCAAGTTGGAGGCAAATCAAGGGCAAGAAAAACCATCAATGGAGCTCTCACTCACCACGACTCAACAAAGCGGCCCTGAAAACTCACTCGCTCTAGGACGACCATTCGTCGCTGCCACAAAGAAGAGGCTTCACATCGGAACAGGCTTGATGTCGCCTACATTTAATGGCACAAAACCAAACTTCCAAACTCGCAAAGGTGCCAACTATTCAAACATGAAGAAGCGGCAAATACATGGGCCGAAAGAATGGAAACCCGGAAGGAGTAACAAGCAAGCACGACTCATTGGACCAGCATCTATGGTCAAGAAAGCCTCACCCTCTCAAATCAAAAGAGCTACCGAGAAGAAGTTCGACCTCAAGCACCCATGGGATCCCTACTTATGAACCAGGAATGAGGTATCGTCGAGCTAACGACGCTAAACAAAGGCACTAGTCGGGAGGTAACCCGACACCTATCTTACTTTCAGTCATTTAATTTCTGTCATTTAGTTTTTTCATTCTTACCTTTCCTGTATATATTTGCTTGCATGACTTTTGAACTAAGTCGTACTGAAAGGCACGCCTTCGGTCAAAAGTGTGGGGTGAGAACCACCTTTGTACATAACATGTTTTTCTTTTTCCTTTTCCCTTAATATTATCTTTTTGAAAATATGAACTTAAGAATGTGAAAAAGATAGATCATAATTCATGCATTAACCTTGTGAAAATTCAACTGTTTAAAAACTTAGAATGTAACTTCTCATTTGTCCCTTTGTGCTGAGATAAACTAGGGATGTGGAGTTGACATAAACTGCCCTAGAGAGGCTTGGCAAGCAATCGAAGGACTGAATTTCGCTATATGGTTTTCGAAGTCAGTGGAGGCTGCACTTCGAGTTTCAGTGAAGATTGAAGTCATCTCCGCCATGCAGTGTTTATGCAAAAAGAAAAAAAAAGGGCGAGGACGGCAATCATACCGTCCTATCTCTAGTCAAAGTAGCCGAGAAAATAGATGAGCGACCCTCATCTTGACCCGCACGAAACGGCAAGGATGATAGGAGCGGGGAGGTATTTCCATATGCTCGCGGGCGACGATTGGACCTCCCAAAAAGGCTTGTGAAAATGGACTAGCAAGTCACAAAGAAGCAAAAAGCTCAAAGAAGTAAATCAAGAGGCCAAAGGCCCAAAATTGTGAAGGTTTTAACCGAACAAAAAAGTGAAGTACTCAAAGAGTCAAATCAAAGGCCAAAGGCCGATTCACTACAAAAGCTGTCCCTCGCCAAAAGAAAATCAAAGACCAAACCATTGAAACCCGAACCGAATCACGTGCTAGAGAAAGCTACAAGGAAACCATATAGTGCGAGACGGTCCCGAGGTTGCAGTCCAGGAGCCTAAAAAGGGCTATCTCCCAAAACATCCAGAATAATTTGCATCTCAGCACGGAGGTACAAGTATCAAGTTTCTTCTATTTATTTACACGGTTTAATTTGGTAATAAGTAGTAATGCATGAATTAGGATAAATCGAGTCCCACAGTCTAACTTTCATATTTTAAAAGCTTACTTAGTGTGCCGCCCTTTAATAGCATTGTTCGGGACGAACAACTAAAAGTGTGGGGTGATCTGATGGACCATAATTATACGAATCATAAACACAGTTAAACCCACAAAATTAGACTGTTTGTCTATTTAACTTTTGCTTGTTAGTTCCGATATTTATCTACAGGGTATTTTGGAGCCTAGAGAGAATACACACTAAGGAGAGGATTTTACGCTGAAAATATATTACGAGTCATTTCAAGGTCACGATCAGATGCCGACTGAAGAAATCTCAAGATCCTAACTTGGAATCACTCAAAACAAATCCAACCGAAGAGCAACCAAAGTCAGTCCGGAGCAGAATTGAACCGATAGTTTTGTGAAAACATCACAAAACTCACATCCACTCCTTGCTCCTCCTCACATGGGCGGCTAAGGGGAAGCTTCTCCTCACAAGGGAGGCTCCTCCTCACATGGGCGGCTAAAGGAGAGATGCTCCTCCTCACATGGGGCGGCTAGCTTGCTCTCCACTCCTCCTCCTCCATGGAAAGCTTGCCAAGTGTTTCCTCCTCCACCACATCCTCCTCTCTCCTTTAGCTATAAATACCCCATCTCCTCTCCTTTGTAAATCATTCACCATCCCATGCCACAAACCACAAGTTAGTGAGAGAAGCTCTCACTTCTCTCTAGAGTTTGGGTACTAATCATGTAATCTTAATTTGGAATCAAAGCTTGATCCTTGGTGTTTCAACGGTTTTGTAAGTCTTCTCGTATTTATTTTACTGTCTTTCAAAACCCTTGTTTTTTTCCAAATTCATAGTTATGATGTCCAGTGCCATGAATAGTAGTAGCTAAACTCTTCATTCGGTTGAAGGGGAATACTTGTGTCATAAAATGTTTTAGGCTGTACTCTTAGTGCCTCCTCTTTTTATTCAAAACTTGTTCTATGTGCCATATATTAGGTCAGAACTTCCAAAGTTGAGTGGATGCTTGAAATGACAAAGCTCTTCCGTGGGGTTCGTGAACATACTCGGGTAAGTGGATGCTTGAAATGGCAAAGCAAATCTGAGGAGTTCGACCTCGCTAAAACACCATTGGTTTTAATCGGAAATGACGGATCAATGGATGCACATAGGCTAGTATACCTTGAAATGGGGTGCTAGTCTAAATAGAACAAGTGTTCTACGACCTTGAAATGGGCTAGACAGTGTATGCAAATCGAGCGCTTGAAA
Source organism: Rhodiola kirilowii (assembly GCA_033675215.1). Lineage (NCBI taxonomy): Eukaryota > Viridiplantae > Streptophyta > Magnoliopsida > Saxifragales > Crassulaceae > Rhodiola > Rhodiola kirilowii. The sequence goes on from CM066200.1 coordinate 28,595,855, forward strand.
TGGCCTTGATACACGTTTGAATACTTAGTAGGATCACTAAGGGTCAATGATAAACAGGCTATGATACAAGGCCCCTAAAACCGAATGCTTTCCTTTAATTGTAATATCCACGGTCACCTTACCTTTCAGTATTAAAATCATAACCAACCCACGCTACTCTCAGTCCTAAAATCACAACCAACCCCAAAACTGTCCAACTTAAAGAACAACTATTCACCTGACTCCCTTGGGTTCGACCCCTACTTACCCTTTACTACCCAATAGTAGAGTACGAGTAGCGGAGATATAAATTTATTTTGCTCAGAGAACATCGCACCTTAACGACAGTGCGGTGGGCTCCGTCAATCCGATTATTAGATGTTTAGATATGATCTGAAATTCCGCTTAACGCATCTAATAATAACCAACAATGGTATCAAGAGCCAGATTGCATAGATTGATATGATCAATGTTTTGATGTGGATCTTGATTGAAATTTGTGATGAATTTTATATGGATAAAGATGTAAAATTGAAATGGAGATTTTGATGAATTGCGACATGAAATTGTATGAATTGATATGAAAATTTGAACACCAACCGAGTCGGATTCGATTCAATTCGGGGATGGAAATGTCACAAAATTAAGATGGATAATATTATGATATTATTTATTTTAATTGTTTTCTAAAAGTTAGGAAATTCCACTTAAGATTAAATATTTGATATTATATTTTTTTCATACAATTTAATCCAATTATTACATTTTAATGGTTAATATTGATTAATACCATATACGGAATTAATTTTAAATTGAGATTTTTTTTCTGCTTGTTTTATATTATAATATATTGCTTGCAAAAGTGACTAGTATGGCCCATAAATACGATCTGTGTATCGTTATGTTTTCTTGTACACGATCTGTGCATCGTTTATTTTGTTGTAATTTAATTTCTGCGATTAGAGTAATTCAAAATTGGAATACAAGAAGAAGTACAAGACATAAGAAGGTCAAGGATGGAGATCCATGCAGGATACAAGATGAAGATATTATGAAGATTAGATCTTTATTTTATGCATCGTAGGGGCCATACTAGGATCACAATTATTGCGTTTTGAATGCTTTATTTTAAGTCTTTATATTGTTTTTATTTATGACATTTTTTCACTTATAAATAAAAGACAAATAAAAGACTTATGTTCCAACGGTAAATTGGGGCAATGCCTTTCCATATCATAACCCATTAAATTCTGGATTGTGGTTGGATGGGCTTCACAAAAGTGAGGGTGTTCTTACATAATCTTGGACTGAGTGAGGGTGAATCTATACGGGGGTTCATAAACCTTGATATGTTAGTACCCAACGAGAGACCAAAAAGCAAAGTTTTGGATCTTGAGGCATGGGATGATTTTTATATTGGATGTGGATCATCAACCAAGAATTATAAGAAGTTATAATTAGTAATTGTTACTTACCCTGAACACATATGACTTAAGGCAGTGCAAAAGTACGTTGAGTCTTGTCTGGGATGGGATCTTGGAATATTTTATTCAAAGGGACGACAACAACTGAATAAAATGTGCTTTTTCTTATTTTAAACTGTTTAAATATAAGTATATGCAATTTCAAACATATACTGATTTGTATGTCATTGATATTTTGTAGATAATGTCGAATGATAATTTGAAATTCTCTCTGCGATCAATTGTTGAGAAAAACAAGCTCAATGGAACAAACTTCCTTGATTGGGAAAGGAATCTGAGAATCATTCTCAGGTCCGAGGGACGTGAGGACGTCCTAGCTACCTGATGAGTCGTATTTATACGACTCGTCGAATCAACTAATCCCATCTATTTCGACACTTTTTTATGCGAACAGTTACTTTTCAGTGTTGTTTTGCATCTCAGGTGTTTCAGAAGCTCTGGAAGGAATATGCGTTTAAAGACGGCATTTCGATGCTAAAATCATCACATGGAGTACATGGAGTCGAATCGAGAGCCAAAGTCAAGACTGACGAGCAGAAGAGGAAATGCACCTCAGACCAGGCCGCGGACGCAGGCAAGATTAAGAGGGTCGTCCGCGGATGGTTATGTGTTCATTGTCCGCGGCGCTAAAATGTACAACGTCCGCGGCTGACGTCAGCAAATCGAGATTTAGAAGCCTGGCCCAAAACGAAATTAGAAACAAAACTTCTTATAGTTTAGGGTTTCTAATCTCAGGATCACATCGATGATTCCCAGAATTGAGGAGACACGGCTCGAGAGAAGATCAAGCTTTCAACAAGAGAGAAGAGAATTTCTACTTTCATCTAAAATATTTGTTTATTCTTTCATGGATATGAGTAGCTAAATTTCTGTTTCAGTTTAGGGTTTCGTACGTTGTGAACACGTTTTGAGATTTTCGTTCTTAATGCTATTTCATATTTCACTAGTTCTTGTGCCTAATATTAAGGATTGAATTGTGAAGCTAAGCTGAGACTTACCCGTGAAGCTTAGCCGAATAATTCAGTTCTTATCGTTAATACTCGTTTGAGACTTACCCGTAAAGACGACTAAGAACACCTAAGTTTAATATTGCCTTACCCGGATTATTAGATTTAGGAGAACTAGAAGTCTAATGCCTTACCCGGATTAGATTGTGGTGTATTGCCAGAAACGGAATACTTTGGGTTAGAGCCTTTCCCGGAATAACCACACTTTGAAATATAAAATTGATCATTAGATATCTATGATAAACGTGTCACAATAGAAACCCTAGACTCAATTTTCTCGCTGATTGAATCCCTCGATAGTATTCTCTTGTGCTTTTTAATATTTTCTCACACACAAAATCCCCAATTCATTTGTTACAGGACAACTGAACCACACCAGCTCTCTTGGGTTCGACCCTTGCTTGACACTACACTAGTTTCTCGCAAGGAAAAATATAAATATAAATTTGCAGGTCAAACGACGCCTGTCAAATTTTGGCGCCGTTGCCGGGGAGCTGCGCTTCGGTGAAGTTGTTTCTTTTTGTTTTCATTTTTATTTTCTGTTTAGTTTTTATTTTTATTTTTATTTAGTTATTTTTTCGTGCTTGCTACTTGTTTCACCATGTCTCACGCAGGTAGTCAGGTTGGTGATGACCAGAACAACAACAACAACGAGCTTGCTCCGGTCGATGAAAACGTAGTTATACCTCCATTCTATGAAGACCCGGAGCAGCTTGTCCGTGCTCACAACCGTGCAGTCAGGGAGGCTGCCAGAATGAATCAAAGGGCACCAGCAACACTGAACGGTGCTGGCCCGAGGCAACTGCGACCACCTCCCCCAGCACCACTACAGCCGCCAGCCCCAGCAAGACAACAGCAACCACCTCCACCTCGGCAGCCTCACATCAGGGAAGAGTATTGATGAGACGTATTTATACGATTCATCGAGTCAACAAAACCCACCAAATATGACTTTTGAACATACAAACATGTGCTTGTTAATGTAGTTTTGCATTTCAGGCAATTTTGGAGTCTAAAGAGGAATATCGGTTAAAAGGAGCTTGTTGAAGATGTTTTGATCGTAGACCTTGGTGGCGTATTTTGGACATACAGATCTCATATGATCTCCGATTTGGTTGATTCAAAGCTTGGTGGAAAGCTAACTCAAAGGGCTACAACTCTTCAGTTTAAGCCAATACCAAAATCGGTCCCAACCGGTCATGTGAAAGCTTCTAACCGGCCGGTTAAGAAATGTGCCTCAAACGTCCAATTTCTCTGAGGTTTTTAACCGGCCAGCCATGCCAAAATCAGCCCTAACCGGCCATGTGAAGCTTCTAACCGGCCGGTTAAGAAAAGTGCCCCGAAAGTCATATTTTGCTGAGCTTTTGAACCGGCCAGCTCAAAACCAAAAATCAGATTTCTCCCCTTTTGCAAAGTGAACCAAAAGACATCCTCCTCCCATGTTCTTTCATCCAAAAGCATTGAGATCCCTCTCCCATCACACACACACGATGGGCACACAAGAGAAGAACACATGTGGGGATAAAGAAATGGAAATGGGTTTCACTTTTCATGGTTTTTTAAATGAAGAACAAAGAAGAACACACAAGACAACACATGCATAACCCATCCATACTCATGCATATATCAATGAAGAACAAAGAATCATGGGCAAAAGTGGCACAAGTGGGAGAAAACAATGGCAAAAGACCACAAGGCATGGGCATCTATCTTAAAGAATGAGAGGAGCCTCTAGCTTATGGCTCTATAAATAGTGAGCCAAAACACACGAAATTGACACCCCTCATCCCTCTCAATCCCTTACAACTCAAGCTTGTAACACTTCTCTACTTATTATTGATATTGAAAACTCCAACTTCTCTCTACTCCTTCTCTTGTTACGCACTTTACATTTCAAGTTACGCATTTTACCTTCTACTCTACACATTTTGGGTTGTACCATCCTTATTCCGATTATGCTCCTTAGCTCTCATATTCATTTCATGAATATGAGTGGCTAAAACCTCCATAATTCGGTTTGGGGTCCCCTAAATGTTGTAGCAAGGCTTTGAGACCTTGAATCTTCATACTATCTTTTATTCATTTGCTAGTTGTGACAATAGATTGGGAATGAGTACCTAGGTTAAACTAATGCTTGGAATGGCAAGGTTTAGCCGTATGGTCTCTTCACAACTATTGAGTTTGTTTTCATTGGAATGTGGAACAAACCTTGCACCTAGTTTAGCATACCTTGGAATGGGGTGTTATTCTTTAGTACACTAGTGATTTGTTCTTGGAATGGAATGAATCATGGAACAAGTGCTTGGAATGGCCTTGTTAGGGTGATCTCTTGGAATGGAGTAACCACACCTATGGATGCAAGATAGATCATTAGAAGGTCAATGATGAGTTGAGCTATAACAAAGGCCCTAGAATTCTATTATATCAATCACAATCCATTTGCATTTACTTTTAGTTCTACTTTACAAAACCACTTTCAAAACCCCAAAACTTGTATTTACTTTACTTTACTTTTTACTTGCATAAGAACAACGAGTAGTTGAACTATTTCCCTTGGGTTCGACCCCTACTTACCGCTCTACTAATTCATAGTGAGCCTAAGGTAGTGGACACTTATAAATTTAGTTTGATTTGGCACACGACGACGTGTCTTGTCAAAATGGCGCCGTTGCCGGGGATGTAGATAAATCATTGAAAGTTGTTCTTGTTTTCACTTTTGTTACTCTTATACATTGTGAACCATGTCTCGTCATAGTGCTCATTTTGATGAAGATGTGGTAAACAATGACATGGAACAAAACGACGGGATTCCTCTAATCCATGAGAACCCGGAGGACTTGTTCCGAGACATGAGGCGTAGGCAAGCGGCCGAGAGAAACCAAGGGTTGCCCGATGACCAAGCTCGAATGGGTCCGAGGCAACCGGTTATACCCCCGCTTAGGCCTCAACCTCAACAACGCGCCCCAAGATCGCAATATGAAAACTTTGAGAATGTGTTCTACCAAGAACCCACCATGGGGGAACTATCGGCTCCTAACTTTAGAAACCAATCTTGGTGTATCTATGAGAGCCCGGAACTAGAGGATATATTGGTTAGCACCGGAGTTGTGCACAATTTGCCTAAGTTCGCGGGTACTCAAGGAGAGTCCGCTACTTCCCATCTCAAACGTTTTCATGGAACGTGTCAAAATCTCAAGCCCCATGGGGTAGAAGTAGATGACTTCAAGTTGAAGGCCTTCTACTTCTCTCTAATGGATGCGGCCACTGATTGGTTTCTCTCTTTGCCCTCGGGTAGTATTCAGTCTTGGACCCAAATGCAAGCAAAAATTTTGGCCAAGTACTACCCCATTGGCCGAGCCTCACTAGTGAGGAGGCAATTGCAAGAGTTGAAACAGGGCCCGAATGAGTCAATGTATGACTATCTTGAGAAGTTTAACCAACTCGAGGGGAGTTGTTGCAATCTAGGGCTTCCCGAGAAACTCCTAATTGAGTATTTGTTGGATGGGTTCAAGCCATTAGACAAGATGTTATTGAATGCCTCGGCTGGAGGATCAATGGCAAGTCTTACATTGCGAGGGATAAGGGACTTGATAGTAAAAGTGGCCGAAAATGCACGTTTTGAAGAAGCCAATAGCCGTCAAGAGGAGTTCACCCGAACGAGAAATGTAGCCAAGGCCGAGGTCCCTATGAACCAACTTTCCGAGGATGTGAAGCAAATGAAGGAAATGATGATACATTTGATGAGAAGGGAACCGGCGGCCAAAACCAAGCCATGTGAGTTTTGTGGGTCTACGGACCACAAAACGGACTCTTGCCCAACATTGCTAGAAGAGGACCATGGGGACGTGAATGCCGTGGGCGATTATCAAGGGTATCAAAACCGGTCCGGACCTAGTCGCCCTTATGGACAAGGACCGGCCGGTGAGACGTGGCGCCATGGCATTCCGAGGGACTTCGCTCAACAATCTAACCATCAACAAGCCGCTCCTCAAGCTACCCAACAATTCTATAGGCCTCCCCAAAAGCAATATCAACAAGGCGCACCTCCTCAAAACCGACGGGGCCCGAATTACAATCAAGGCGGTCCAAGCCCGGTGGGACAAAACCGGTCCTTGGAGGATATGATGAAGGATATGATGAAAGAGATGGCCGCAAGTAATGCTCAATTGAATGCCACCATTCAGCAAAATCAAGCCAAGACCGATGGGCGAATGACCGAGATCGAAAAACAAATGTCCCAACTTATTGCAACCGTATCCGAAATGAAGAAGGAGACCGGTCGGCTTCCCTCTCAAACCATCCAAAATCTGAGGGCAAATGTTAGCATGATGGAGGTGATCATGATTGATGATGACGAGCTAGATAGATTGGAGGAGTTGCCCGAGCAAGATGGACCCATGATGGAGCTTGCTCTCACTACGAGCCATAAGGTTAGAGACCCGGGAGCTTTCACGGTCACATGCGGTATAGGAGAGGCTCAAGTTCCTCATTGTTTGATCGATCTTGGTGCTGCCGTTAATGCCATGCCCTACTCCTTATACCACTCATTAGGGCTTGGTCCGTTGAGCCCGCCTAAACTGATAATTGAGTTGGGCGACAAATCATGCATTCGACCGGTTGGATTGCTTGAAGATGTGACACTCCAAGTGGGAGACCTTGCTATTCCTGCAGATTTCTACGTCTTGCAGATGGGCAATGCTGGAGACGATGAGCCTCCTACGCTGATATTGGGACGGCCATTTCTCTACGACACGAAGGCTAGGATTGACATGGGCGAGGGTTTATTGTCACTTTCATTTGGCGGTGGAATTTCAGATTTTTACATCTATGATAAAGATGACCGTCTGGGCACAAAGAAGCCGCCGGACATTGTGCACACCTCGGATTTCAGTACCCTAGTCCCTGACCGACCAAGAGAGACCGTAGGCACGACTGGGGCAGCAGCTATGGTTAATACTTCCTCGCCGACATGGAGGAATGAGAAGGCGAACCCGCCCGACTATTGGATACCAGAATCGTGCACATCAATCCACAAGGGCTTGGGGCGGATCGAAGGAGACACTGAAGCGAAGTTTGACCTCACCCGCCCATGGGATCCCAACGAACCTCCTTGAAGGAGGTAGCGTCGAGCCAACGACGTTAAATAAAGGCGCTCGCCGGGAGGCAGCCCGGCATTTTACAGTATTTTCCTGCATTTCATTTTCTTGCATTTTATACTAACCCTCACCTCTTTTATGATTGGAAAGAAATAAGGATGTTTTTGTAGGTCGGGTTCCGAAATGCTACGCACTTTGCCGGTTCTGCTACGCATTTTAAGCAGAACCGGGCGTGCCAAAGGAGAACACTGAAGCGCATCCGAGACCTTAGGCCCGAGGAAACCAGCGACGGTCCTAGACCGGGACGCACCCAAAGCCGAGGCTCCCCTGAAAGACCGAGCCCGACCTAGCTTCCCATGAGTTTCCGATGCTAGTCCACGCCTTGTCACTTCATGGCATACGAGGGGAGTTCTGTTTCAGTCTAGTACCTTGTTCTTTCCATTGATTGCGTGCATATTGTCTTGATTGAGTTGTGTCGTGAGGCCACGGCTCATTTCAAAAGTGTGGGGTGGGGTGTTTAGTAGTTTGTTGTGTCTCACGTCTATTTTCTTGCACATGCATGAGTCAGCACGTTTCCCTTCAAAAATTTTAAATTTTTGTGAATAAAATGCGTGGGAGTTGAGCTTGCATGATGTGAAATAGATGAATCCTAGTACATGCATTACTCTTATGAAATTAAAATTGTGCGACTAACATGTGAATCTAACTATCTATGTGTTCTTATGAGTTGGGATAATTAGGGATGTGGAGTTGATAGAAATGTCCTAGTGAGGCTTGACAAAACACTCAAGGATCCGGGATTCGAATTACATGGTTATACGGACTTGTGGAGGCGGCATTTCGAGACTTGTGGTATAGAGTGACTCCACCATTGCAACATTTATGCAAGTGGTGGGACGAGAATCAAACCGTCCTATCTCTAGTCCTAGTAGCCGGGAAAATAGGTGAGTAACCCTCATCTTGACTTGCGCGAAATGACAAGGATGAGAAAGAGCGGGGAGGTATTTCCATATGCTTGAGGGCAATGATTGGACCTCCCAAGAAGGAATGAACAAAGAAACTCACAAAAAGGAGCAAGGCTCAAAGAAAAATCAACTCATGTGAAGGTTTACCCGAATCAAGTGAAAGATCATCAAAGTCAAACAAAGGCCGAAGGCCAAGTTCACTACAAGTATGCCCAAGCAAAGCAACAAAGACTCAAACCTTGAGCTCGAATACATCAAGTGCTAGAAGAAGCAACAAGTATAACCATGTGACAAGAACCGGACCCAAGAGTGTAGATCATGGTCTAAAAAGGACTATCTCCCACTCATCCGAATTGGTTTGCATCTCGACTCAAAGGTACATGTATCAAGTTAATTCCATGTTTTAGCAAATGCCTTGAGTAGTGATTGAGAATGCATGGAAAGGGGAAGTCTAGACTAGCATTTGTCTAGAGTGTCGAGAAGGACTTGTATGTTTGTTTTCCTCTTTTGACTAGCCTTGTTCGGGACGAACAAGATTAAGTGTGGGTGATTTGATGAGACGTATTTATACGATTCATCGAGTCAACAAAACCCACCAAATACGACTTTTGAACATACAAACATGTGCTTGTTAATGTAGTTTTGCATTTCAGGCAATTTTGGAGTCTAAAGAGGAATATCGGCTAAAAGGAGCTTGTTGAAGATGTTTTGATCGTAGACCTTTGTGGCGTATTTTGGACATACAGATCTCATATGATCTCCGATTTGGTTGATTCAAAGCTTGGTGGAAAGCTAACTCAAAGGGCTACAACTCTACAGTTTAAGCCAATACCAAAATCGGTCCCAACCGGTCATGTGAAAGCTTCTAACCGGCCGGTTAAGAAATGTGCCTCAAACGTCCAATTTCTCTGAGGTTTTTAACCGGCCAGCCATGCCAAAATCAGCCCTAACCGGCCATGTGAAGCTTCTAACCGGCCGGTTAAGAAAAGTGCCCCGAAAGTCATATTTTGCTGAGCTTTTGAACCGGCCAGCTCAAAGCCAAAAATCAGATTCTCCCCTTTTGCAAAGTGAACCAAAAGACATCCTCCTCCCATGTTCTTACATCCAAAAGCATTGAGATCCCTCTCCCATCACACACACACGATGGGCACACAAGAGAAGAACACATGTGGGGATAAAGAAATGGAAATGGGTTTCACTTTTCATGGTTTTTTAAATGAAGAACAAAGAAGAACACACAAGACAACACATGCATAACCCATCCCTACTCATGCATATATCAATGAAGAACAAAGAATCATGGGCAAAAGTGGCACAAGTGGGAGAAAACAATGGCAAAAGACCACAAGGCATGGGCATCTATCTTAAAGAATGAGAGGAGCCTCTAGCTTATGGCTCTATAAATAGAGAGCCAAAACACACGAAATTGACACCCCTCATCCCTCTCAATCCCTTACAACTCAAGCTTGTAACACTTCTCTACTTGTTATTGATATTGAAAACTCCAACTTCTCTCTACTCCTTCTCTTGTTAGGCACTTTACATTTCAAGTTACGCATTTTACCTTCTACTCTACACATTTTGGGTTGTACCATCCTTATTCCAATTATGCTCCTTAGCTCTCATATTCATTTCATGAATATGAGTGGCTAAAACCTCCATAATTCGGTTTGGGGTCCCCTAAATGTTGTAGCAAGGCTTTGAGACCTTGAATCTTCATACCATCTTGTATTCATTTGCTAGTCGTGACAATAGATTGGGAATGAGTACCTAGGTTAAACTAATGCTTGGAATGGCAAGGTTTAGCCGTATGGTCTCTTCACAACTATTGAGTTTGTTTTCATTGGAATGTGGAACAAACCTTGCACCTAGTTTAGCATACCTTGGAATGGGGTGTTATGCTTTAGTACACTAGTGATTTGTTCTTGGAATGGAATGAATCATGGAACAAGTGCTTGGAATGGCCTTGTTAGGGTGATCTCTTGGAATGGAGTAACCACACCTATGGATGCAAGATAGATCATTAGAAGGTCAATGATGAGTTGAGCTATAACAAAGGCCCTAGACCGAATTCTATTCTATCAATCACAATCCATTTGCATTTACTTTTAGTTCTACTTTACAAAACCACTTTCAAAACCCCAAAACTTGTATTTACTTTACTTTACTTTTTACTTGCATAAGAACAACGAGTAGTTGAACTATTTCCCTTGGGTTCGACCCCTACTTACCGCTCTACTAATTCATAGTGAGCCTAAGGTAGTGGACACTTATAAATTTAGTTTGATTTGGCACACGACGACGTGTCTTGTCAAGTATGACGAAGAATACTACTACCAAGAGCCCACCATGGGGGAACGGTCTGCTCCAAACTTCCGGAATCAGCCTTGGTGCATTTATGAGGGACCAGAACTTGAGGAAATAGCCATCAATTCGGCAGTCATCCATAACCTGCCCAAGTTACGGGACGCCAGGGAGAGTCGGCTACCGCGCATCTTCAGCGCCTCCATGGCATCTGCCATAACCTCAAACCATACGGAGTTGAATTGGAAGACTTTAAATTAAAGGCATTTTACTTCTCTTTGATTGACGCCGCTAATGATTGGTTTTTGTCTCTGCCTTCAGGTAGCATCCAGACATGGGACCAGATGCAGAGGAAGTTTCTGAATAAATACTACCCAGCGGGAAGGGCGATGCAGGTTTGCAGGCAATTGCAGGATCTCAGACAAGGGCCGAATGAGACGATGTATGAATACGTGGAGAAGTTTAACACTTTAGAGCAGAGCTGCTGCAATCTCGAACTTCCCGAGAAGCTGATTGTAGAGTATATGCTCAATGGACTGAGGAAGCTGGACAGGAAGTTGCTGGACGCCTCGGCCAGAGGAACCCTCATGAGACTTACTCCAGCCGGTGTGCGAAGAAAGATAGTGGAAGTGGCTGAGAATGCAAGGTTCCAGGACGAGTCCAACAACGAGGAAGAGTTCAGTCGGGCTAAGAACGTCTCGCAGGTCGAGCCCCCATCCAGTTCTATGGCCGAAGAAATCAAGCAACTCAAAGAGATGATGCAGCAGGTCATCAAGAGACAGCCGGTCCAGGTCAAACCGTGCGAGTTTTATGGTGCAACAGACCATAAGACAGATGCTTGCCCCAGTCTACAGGAGGATACACATGCCAATGTCAACGCAGTGGGTGAACTCCAAAGCTACAATAATCGTGCACCTCAACAATGCCAGCAGTCCAGTAATTACCGTCCACCATACCGCCAGCAACAGAGAGGCTACAACAATCATAACCAGTACCAGCAGCGAGGGCAAAATCATAACCAGGCAGGCCCGAGTCAGCAAGGAAAATCCCAAGAGGACATCGTGAAAGACCTAGCTACCTCGGTGCAGCAATTCCAGGCTAAGACCGACGGGGTAATAGCTGACCTATCTAAGCAGATGTCCCAGATAGCTACCACGGTTTCTGAGCTGAAAAATGATCCAGGACGACTACCGTCACAGACCATACCCAACCCGAGAGGAAATGTTAACGCAGTCACATTGCGGAGCGGAAAGGATTTGAATGAAGCAACGAAGGAGCCCGCCTCAGACCGGGTCGCGGACGAAGAGCATTTTAATGCCGTCCGTGGTCAGATAAAATGCCCCTCACCCGCGGATATAAACTTTGAAGAACCCGCGGTGGAACAATTATCCGCGGACGACGAACAGGTTATAGGCGCGGACAATGAAGAGATTAACGGTCCGCGGATGATGGACCATAATTATACAAATCGAAAACACAGTAAAACCCACTAAATTAGACCTTTTGTCTAGTTGACTTTTGCTTGTTAGTTTCGATATATTTCTACAGGGTATTTTGGACTCTAGAGAGAAAACACGCTAAGGAGGAGTTTTTAAGCTGAAATTGAAGTACGAGTCATTCCAGGTCACGACCATGCTACACTCAAAATCAGCCTTAACATCCTTCATGGAACCGACTTGGAATCACTCAAATATGCTAGAACAGTTGGCATTTGGACAAGAACGCAATGCAAAGGCACCGAGCCCGGTAAAGGCCAAACAAAGGCAATTTCATCCGATTTGGGATTTCGACCATGTTCCAAGCAGAATTTGGCTTATGTTCCTTCTTGAGATCATCTTAGAATGACATTTTCATTCAGAATACACTCTCCGAAATCCAAGAAGCTCCGGTCAAATTCCGGTCAAACCGATGGCTTTTGAGGAACAAATATCTTCCGATGGCTTTTTGCCATGGGAAGCCACATGGGCGGCTAGCTTGCTCCCCACTCCACTCCATGGATGCTTGCCATGCACTCCTCCCTTGGATCAAAGCCATCCTCACCCTCCATTTCCTCCTCCTTAGCCTATAAATAGATGCCATAACTCACTTGTAAAATCATCCCATCCACCACAAATCACAAATGTTTTAGAGAGATAGAGGGCTTAACCCTATTCTCTTCACTTTCAATAAATATTGTTCTTCATTTTGGAGCTACTTTTAGCGCTTGGATCTTGCCTAGGAGCTCCTCTCCTCCGCTTATTGTAAGGTATAAAATTACTTTCAAGTATTATTTGTTTTTACTTTAAAGTTATTTTATTATTCGGTACCCTTGTTCAAGACAATAGTTTGCTTGTATTCCTTGACATGAATACAAGCAGCTAAAAGCTTGTACTCGGTCGCAGGGGTGTACTTGTATTATAAATGTTTTAGACTCTACTCTTAAAGTATCTCTGTAATCAAAACTTGTTCTATGTGCCATATATAGTCAGAATTTCCAAGGTTGAGTGGAAGCTGTAACAAGCAAAGCTCTTCCGTGGGAATTCGTGAACATGCTCGTTAAGTAGAAGCTGTAACAAGTAAAACTTATCTGAGGAGTTCGACTTATCTAAAAAACCATTTTGGGAAATCGTAACAGAAGATCAAATGGATGCACATAAGGCTAAGATACTTCGAAAGGAGGAATTAGTCTAAAGTAGAACAAGTGTTTTAAACGATGTTGCAAGTCTTGCGCTAGAAATAGCCTCGATTCATCTTTGAATACTTAGCATGATCATTTCAAGTGTTCTACGCGATGTTGCAAGTCTTGTGTTAGGAATATCCTCGATTCATCTTCGAACACTTGGTATGATCATTAGCGGTCAATGATAAACAAATATGATACAAGGCCCCTAAAACCGAATCCTTTCCTTACAGTCCATTATTGTAATTTACTTTCAGTTCTCAAATCACACTCAAACTCAACCCCAATCGCAATTAATTTCTACATAAGCTTCATTAAAGAACAACTAATCCACACTGACTCCCTTGGGTTCGACCCCTACTTACCACTTGCTACCCAGTAGTGTAGTTGCGAGTAGCGGAAAATATAAATTTATTTGCACAGAGAACATTGCACCTTAACGACAGTGCAGTGGGCTCCGTCAAATTGGCGCCGTTGCCGGGGAGTTGTGCATCAGAATAGTTGTTCTATTTTGTTTTTTCTTTTTTGTTTTATCATGCAATTCACTAAGTTCTACTACTACGGAATGGAACCTTGGAACGTTGAGGAAATTTCCCCACCACCCTTCGAACTTGAAATCCGGGAGAAGATCAACAATATAAAACAATCCCGGGATGAAACATTGGACTAGTACTTGGCGTATTTTGACTCCATGTTGATAAGCTGCCCGCACCATGGATTCACCAACCACGATCTTCTTCAAAGGTTTCTCAATGGGATGATGCCACAAGAGTGGAATTGGCTAAATGATGCAGCGGGAGGCTCAGTGAACAAATTAGGCATATATGATCTTTGGAACTTAATAGATGATTTGGCCGCAAGGTCAAGACAAAGACAAGATCAAGCCATGCGAAGCGAAGAACTGGACAACATAATGCACCAAATCAGGGCCAAAACTGAGTTATGGGCAGTAGAAAACGAGCTGGCAGCTAGCACCCAGCAATTGGCCGCAGACATACAGCAATTGAGTGCCTCGATGCACCAATTCACGGCCGAAACCGAATCATGGGCAATAAAAAGGATGGCAGAACCCAAGGAACCGGAAGAGAATGAGGACCAGCAGATAACCGAAGAAGAACCAGCCAAGACATACCCAGACCTCAATGACGAGTTGCCCATATCAGACCCACACCTCAGTATGATTGCCTCCGGAGACCATATGAATGACGAGGATGAGGACCCATGGTTGCCTGAAGAAGAGCTCCATTCAGATTATTCCTGGGAGTCAGAAGAAGAACTGCCCAAATCAGGCCCGGTCCTTATCACCAATCCATCCGAGGAAATCACAGTCCTAAATGCCGAGCCAACAGAAGTCCCGAACATCACTACCGAAGCGGCCGAAGAAATCAAGCCAGGCCCGGTCCTTACACTCGGAGCACCCGAGAAAGCCCCGGTCCCACTCACCACGACTCAACAAGGAAAATCACCTGAAAATTCACTCGTTCCAAGACAACCATCCATCACTGCCACAATGAAGAGGATTGGCAGAGGCGCATGCTTAATGTCGCCTACATTTAATGGCACAAAACCAAACTTCCAAACTCGCAAAGGTGCCAACTATTCAAACATGAAGAAGCGGCAAAGACATGGGCCGAAAGAATGGAAACCCGGAAGGAGTAACAAGCAAGCACGACCCATTGGACCAGCAGCTATGGTCAATAAAGCCTCACCCTCTCAAATCAAAAGAGCTACCGAGAAGAAGTTCGACCTCAAGCACCCATGGGATCCCCACTTACGATCCAGGAATGAGGTATCGTCGAGCCAACGACGTTAAACAAAGGCACTGGTCGGGAGGTAACCCGACACCTATCTTACTTTCTGTCATTTAATTTCTGTCATTTAGTTTTTTCATTCTCACCTTTCCTGTATATATTTGCTTGCATGACTTTTGAACTATGTCGTGCTGAAAGGCACGCCTTCGTTCAAAAGTGTGGGGTGAGAACCGCCTTTGTACATAACATGTTTTTCTTTTTTAATATTATCTTTTTGAAAATATGAACTTAAGAATGTGAAAAAGATAGATCTAAAATTCATGCATTTACCTTGTGAAAATTCAACTGTCTAAAAACTTAGAACGTAACTTCTCATTTGTCCCTTTGTGCTGAGATAAACTAGGGATGTGGAGTTGATAGAAATGCCCTTGAGAGGCTTGGCAAGCAATCGAAGGATCGAATCAAACTATATGGTTTTCGAAGTCAGTGGAGGCTGCACTTCGGGTTTCAGTGAAGATTAAAATCATCTCCGCCATGCAGTGTTTATGCAAAAAGAAAAAAAGGCGAGGACGGGAATCAGACCATCCTCTCTCTAGTCAAAGTAGCCGAGAAAATAGATGAGCGACCCTCATCTTGACCCGCGCGAAACGACAAGGATGAGAGGAGCGGGGAGGTATTTCCATAGGCTTGCGGGCGATGATTGGACCTCCCAAAAAGGCTTGAGAAAATGGACTAGCAAGTCACAAAGACGCAAAAACCTCAAAGAAGCAAATCAAGAGGCCAAAGGCCCAAAATTGTGAAGGGTTTAACCGAACAAAAAGTGAAGTACTCAAAGAGTCAAATCAAAGGCCAAAGGCCGATTCACTACAAAAGCAGTCCCTCGCCAAAAGAAAATCAAAGTACTCAATCCATTGAAACCCAAACCGAATCACGTGCTAGAGAAATCTACAAGGAAACCATATAGTGCGAGACGGTCCCGAGGTTGCAGTCCAGGAGCCTAAAAAGGGCTATCTCTCGAAACATCCAGAATAATTTGCATCTCAGCACGGAGGTACGAGTATCAAGTTTCTTCTATTTATTTACACAGTTCAATTTGGTAATAAGTAAGTAATGCATGAATTAGGATAAATCTAGTAACACAGTCTAATTTTCGTATTTCAACAAACTTACTTAGTGTGCCGCCCTTTAATAGCATTGTTCGGGACGAACAACTAAAAGTGTGGGGTGATCTGATGGACCATAATTATACGAATCAAAAACACAGTAAAACCCACTAAATTAGACCTTTTGTCTAGTTAACTTTTCCTTGTTAGTTCCGATATATTTCTACAGGGTATTTTGGACTCTAGAGAGAAAACACGCTAAGGAGGAGTTTTTAAGCTGAAACTGAAGTACGAGTCATTCCAGGTCACGACCATGCTACACTCAAAATCAGCCTTAACATCCTTCATGGAACCGACTTGGAATCACTCAAATATGCTAGAACAGTTGGCATTTGGACAAGAACGCAATGCAAAGGCACCGAGCCCGGCAAAGGCCAAACAAAGGCAATTTCATCCGATTTGGGATTTCGACCATGTTCCAAGCAGAATTTGGCTTAGGTTCCTTCTTGAGATCATCTTAGAATGACATTTTCATTCAGAATACACTCTCCAAAATCCAAGAAGCTCCGGTCAAATTTCGGTCAAACCGATGGCTTTTGAAGAACAAATATCTTTCGATGGCTTTTTGCCATGGTGAGTCACAAGGGGCGGCTACTTGCTCCCCACTCCATCCATGGAAACTTGCCATGCACTCCTCCCTAGGATCAAAGCCATCCTCACCCTCCATTTCCTCCTCCTTAGCCTATAAATAGATGCCATAACTCACTTGTAAAATCATCCCATCCACCACAAATCACAAATGTTTTAGAGAGATAGAGGGCTTAACCCTCTTCTCTTCACTTTCAATAAATATTGTTCTTCATTTTGGAGCTACTTTTAGCGCTTGGATCTTGCCTAGGAGCTCCTCTCCTCCGCTTATTGTAAGATATAAAATTACTTTCAAGTATTATTTGTTTTTACTTTAAAGTTATTTTATTATTCGGTACCCTTGTTCAAGACAATAGTTTGCTTGTATTCCTTGACATGAATACAAGCAGCTAAAAGTTTGTACTCGGTCGCAGGGGTGTACTTGTATTATAAATGTTTTAGACTCTACTCTTAAAGTATCTCTGTATTCAAAACTTGTTCTATGTGCCATATATAGTCAGAATTTCCAAGGTTGAGTGGAAGCTGTAACAAGCAAAGCTCTTCCGTGGGAATTCGTGAACATACTCGGTAAGTGGAAGCTGTAACAAGCAAAACTTATCTGAGGAGTTCGACTTATCTAAAAAACCATTTTGGGAAATCGTAACAGAAGATCAAATGGATGCACATAAGGCTAAGATACTTCAAAAGGAGGAATTAGTCTAAAGTAGAACAAGTGTTTTAAACGATGTTGCAAGTCTTGCGCTAGAAATAGCCTCGATTCGTCTTTGAATACTTAGCATGATCATTTCAAGTGTTCTACGCGATGTTGCAAGTCTTGTGTTAGGAATAGCCTCGATTCATCTTCGAACACTTGGTATGATCATTAGCGGTCAATGATAAACAAATATGATACAAGGCCCCTAAAACCGAATCCTTTCCTTACAGTCCATTATTGTAATTTACTTTCAGTTCTCAAATCACACTCAAACTCAACCCCAATCGCATTTAATTTCTACATAAGCTTCATTAAAGAACAACTAATCCACACTGACTCCCTTGGGTTCGACCCCTACTTACCACTTGCTACCCAGTAGTGTAGTTGCGAGTAGCGGAAAATATAAATTTATTTGCACAGAGAACATTGCACCTTAACGAGAGTGCAGTGGGCTCCGTCATCGGACAGCACGAGTAAAGTGTGCACCGTCCGCGATCCCGTCTGTCGAAAATTCCAAATCTGATCGTTCTCTTCCGTTTCCTGTGCAGGTCAGAGCTTCAAAGAAACATATGATTGATCGAGAAGTTTGGGAACTATTTAGCAAGGTGGAAATCAACATCCCACTCCTCGAGGCGATCAAACAAATTCCGCGCTACGCGAAGTTCTTAAAGGAGCTGTGCATCAACCGGAGACGTTCCACTGGCATTGACCAGGAACTACTGAGTAAGAACGTCTCAGCTGTTATTCAGCGAAAGGTACCTCCTAAATGCGGTGACCCTGGTACTTACACCATCCCTTGCACTATTGGTAATATTCGCGTTGAGAATTGCATGCTTGATCTTAGTGCATCGATTAATGTCTTGCCATATTCGATATATTCTTGTCTTCGTATTGGTCCGTTAGAACCTGCAGGACTTACCATACAGCTGGCAGACAGATCATGCAAGCAACCAGAAGGTAAAATTGAGGATGTACTAGTGCAGGTGGGGGAACTGGTGTTCCCCGCTGATTTCTACGTGCTTAAGATGGACAGCAGCGACCCGACGGATCACGCTCCTATTTTATTAGGTCACCCATTCTTAAAGACTTCAAAGATGAAGATCGACTGCGACAGTGGCACGCTGTCTATGGAGGTGGAGGGTGAAGTGATTCGCTTCGGCATTTTTCAGGCCATGAAGCACCCACCAGATTTTGCATCGGTACCCGCTCTAGATACACTGGATGATCTAGTCCAGGAGGTGAGACCGGAAAGGGGAGCAGACCCACTCGAGCTCACGGTAGAAAATGCGGTTTACTCACATGAGGACTCCTACGAGTTCGCTGAGACAATTCTTGATGTGCTATCTCAGCTGGAGATCGCGAGACCTCTCACACCCAGGTATGAAGTTAATGAGGTTCGTCAAATTAAAACTAACGTGTTTCTGCCTTCTACTGTGCAGGCACCGAAACTGGAACTGAAACCTCTACCTGAGCACCTGAAATATGCATTTTTGGGGGAGAATAACACGCTGCCGGTCATCATAAAAAACGGGCTAGAAACAGACCAGGAGAGGTGATTGATCGAGGTGCTAAGTAGCCACAAGCTCGCTATTGGATGGACGCTTGCAGACATCAGAGGAATCAGCCCAACTGTGTGCATGCACCGAATTTTGTTAGAGGATGGAGCTAAGACTTCCAGAGAGCCTCAGAGGAGGCTAAACCCGATTATGATGGAGGTTGTGCAGAAAGAAATCCAGAAACTGCTGGATGCTGACATGATTTACCCGATCTCAGACAGTCAGTGGGTGAGTCCAGTGCACGTAGTCCCGAAGAAGACAGGAATCACAGTTGAGAAGAATGCTGCGGGTGAGTTGGTGACTACAAGAGTCAAGAACGGATGGCGCATGTGCATCGACTACAGGAAGCTGAATGTCGTGACGCGTAAGGATCACTTTCCTCTTCCGTTTATTGACCAGATGCTTGACAGGCGGGCAGGTAAGCCTTATTTTTGTTTTCTCGATGGATTTTCTGGTTATAATCAAATTCCCATTGCACCTGAGGACCAGGAAAAGACCACCTTCACATGTCCATTCGGTACGTTTGCTTTTCGACGTATGTCTTTCGGCTTGTGTAACGCACCCGGTACTTTTCAGCGGGTGGTTACTAGCATTTTTTCTGACATGATACGTGTTTTTATTGAGGTGTTTATGGATGATTTCACTATTTATGGTGACACTTTCGATGCATGTTTGGATAACTTGAGTAGAGTACTAGAGCGTTGTGTTTCTATGAATTTGGTGCTCAATTATGAGAAGTGTCATTTTATGGTTACTCATGGTGTGGTCCTTGGTCATATTGTTTCACACGAAGGTATTAAGGTAGACAAAGCGAAAATTGACTTAATTCTTACTCTGCCTTATCCTTCTACGGTGCGTGATATAAAATCTTTTCTTGGGCATGCTGGTTTTTATCGTCGATTTATTAAGGATTTATCGAAGAAGGCTCTGCCTTTATCTAACCTTTTGCAGAAAGATGTTCCTTTTGAGTTTACAGATTCATGCAGGGAGGCCTTCGACGAGCTGAAACAGACACTTACCAGCACGCCTATCATTCGAGCACCAGTCTGGGACCAACCATTTGAGATTATGTGCGATGTCAGCGACTATGCTGTGGGAGCTGTACTAGGCCAAAGAGTGGACAAAAAGCCAGTAGTGATTTACTACGCTTCAAGGACTCTGGATGCAGCCCAGCGAAACTACTCGACTACTGAAAAAGAATTATTAGTAGTAGTTTTCGCTTTGGAGAAATTTCGGCCCTACCTGCTTGGTACTAAAGTAGTTGTTTTTTCTGATCATGCAGCTATCAGGTACCTGATGACGAAGAAGGAGGCCAAACCATGATTAATCCGATGGATTCTGCTGCTACAGGAATTTGACCTAGAAATCAAGGATAAAAAGGGGATAGAAAACACGGTAGCTGACCACTTGAGTCGACTAGTACGAGGAGAGGATGCAGGACAAATCACAGAGACCTTCCCAGACGAGCACTTATATGCTCTTACAGGTAAAGTACCATGGTATACTCCCATCGTGAACTACCTGGTCGGAGGTAAATTTCCACCCTCTTACTCGAGAGCTCAGTGTCTGAAACTTAAGCATGATTCGAAATACTATGTGTGGGATGACCCGTATTTATGGAAAATTGGCGCAGAACAAATACTTAGGCGGTGTATTCCTGATGATGAGATTGTTTCTGTGCTTAGTTTCTGTCATGAGCATGCATGTGGTGGTCATTTTGGCCCCAAGAGGACTAGTAGAAAAATTTTGGACTGTGGTTTTTTTGGCCACATGTGTTTAGAGATGCCTACGATCATTGTAAGAAATGCGATAAATGTCAGAGGGTAGGTAATATTTCTGCTAGGATCGAGATGCCCCAAGTGCATATTTTAGTTAATGATGTTTTTGACATATGGGGGATTGATTTTATGGGTCCTTTTCCTGCATCGTTTGGCTACTTATATATTCTTGTTGCAGTAGATTATGTGTCTAAATGGGTAGAGGCTAAGGCTACTAGATGTGATGATGCTAAGACTGTTGTGGATTTTCTTCGCACTAACATATTTTGCAGATACGGAGTGCCTAAAGCCATAATCAGTGATCAGGGGACACACTTCTGCAACAGGATGATGGCCGCAACTTTGAAGCACTACCACGTTCATCACCGCACTTCCATAACTTATCACCCCAGACGAATGGACAAGCAGAGATCTCTAACCGAGAGATTAAGGGGATTCTCGAGAAGATGGTGAAACAGTCCAGGAAGGACTGGAGCCAAAGGTTGGATGAGGCACTATGGGCCTACAGGATAGCCTACAAGACACCGATAGGCACCTCGCCTTTTCGGTTGGTGTATGGGAAGGCATGTCACCTCCCGGTCGAGCTAGAGCACAAGGCGTTTTGGGCGCTTAAGACGTGCAACGTGGACTTGAAGGCTGCCGGATTGGATAGGAAATTACAGCTATGTGAGATTGAGGAGCTACGCCTAGAGGCTTATGAGAGCCAATCAGACTACAAGGCGCAGACCAAGCTGTACCATGACAAGTTCATCCTACGACGCACATTCGAGATTGGCCACCATGTACTTTTATTTTCATCACGTTTACGATTAATGCCTGGCAAATTGCGTTTCTAGATGGACAGGTCCCTACACGGTGATGACGGTTTTCAGCTAAGGAGCACTTGAGCTCGAGGACCCGGCAACCGGAAACCGCTTTAAAGCCAATGGACAACGGGTGAAGCATTATCAAGGCGAAATCAACCTACCCGTTCAGCAGTGTGAACTTGAGCCTCCTGTTGAGACATAAACGAGGTATCGTCGAGCCAACGACGTTAAACAAAGGCGCTCGCAGGGAGGCAGCCCGGCAAAATTTTTGTTTTTCCATATTTTATTTCATTTTTTGTTTATTTGGGTGCTGAGTCGTTTTGTTTGAGTCTGTCTCATTTGTTCGCATGTGTCTCGGGAAAGAAATCTATTTTGCGCAGGGAGAGGCGTATTGCTCAGACTGGATCGCGGGTGAAGAAGACATTAGGACCCGCGGACGATGAAGATATTAAATGTTGACCGCGCCAATAAAATACAGATAGTCCGCGGCATATGCATTGACCAAACAGACTGGCCTTTCTCAGAGGGGATCGCGGACAAAGGAGAGATTAAACCCGCGGACAACGAAGATATTAAGTATTGACCGCGGGAACTTAAATGGTCTTTACCCGCGGAGTTGTTTGACTCGAAACCCTAATACCCAATTTTACACTGTTGTCTTCTCTCCTCACTCCCTCCCCATTCGAATTGAAACCGCCGCCCCTCCCCACACCAAACACCGCCACCTTCAACCGCCAATCCGCTGCAGTCCACGCCACCGGAGCTTCGCTCAGCCTCATCCTTGCCCGATCCACCACCAAACTCAACCGGAGTGAGGTATTTTTTTTGGGTTTTCTAGTGGGATTTCTAGGGTTTTCGAACTAAGGTGGCTATACTTCTTCCCATGGACAATTGGCGTTGAATTTGCAGTATTTGAATCATCTTGAGGTGTATAACTTTGCTACGTGTTCGATTTCGGCTTACATTAGAGAGTTCCAATCGAAGGACTCGATCGACGATCTGAGACTGAATTTGCAGGATATCAGCGGACCATTCAGATTTTATCTCCGTGGACACAGAGTATTTTAGATCCACGGATGACACACTTGAAGTGTGCATGATCCGCGGCGTGCGTTGACAAGCGTTGACTGGTTCAATTTTTGGCTTGATTTCCTATTGATAATCTAATTGTTTCCGTGTTTCTTATTTGCAGTGTCATGGCACCCCCAGCACTTACATTTGAAGAACTGTACGCGGGACTGATGGCTCGCAAACATGCAGCGAGTAGATTCGTGGATGCAGACTTTCTGCGACTTACCGGATTCGAGGATCGAGTTCGAGAGCTGCTGATGGTCAGTGGTTGGCCAGAACTCCTGACCCTCCATAGTGAGACCGATGTAGAGGACACATGTGAATTTTTGGCCTCCTTTTGCTACGTCGATCACCAGGAAATCACCTACAGACACCGAGGAGAGTGGCACACCATCACTCCTCCTTAGATTCGAGAAGTGTTTGGATGGCAAGAAGGAGGAGAGTGGATTCGTGATGAGTTCGCTCTGGTAGATGCCTGGGCCAGGTTCAGAATTCCCGGTGGAGGCACATTCACACCAAGCAAGACGAGGGTGAACTTCCTTCAGGACCCAGTGATGTTCTACATTCAGAAGCTGTTGGGGAACACTATATTTGCTCGGGTGAATGGGATCGACAAGTTCAACTACAGTGACATGATCTGCCTCAATGCTATGGATCAGGGGAGGCGTGTCAACTACTGCCATTTGTTGTGCTATTTCTGGGAGCACCGCCCGACTGCAGGACCGGTCGTGTGTGGTGGAATGATCACATATTTGCTGCGCCATCTGCACGGGCAGCCCGCTTTGGACCACCAGATCATTCCAGCAGCGTTTTTAGACATGAAGGCCTTCACTTCCATGAAGGCGATCAAGAAAAGACCCACCGTCCCGGATCAGTTCGCCTGGACATACCATGCAGTGGCTGAGTATCGTCAGCCGTTACCTGTTGAGAGGCGTCGTAGCCATGCACAGGAGGCAGGACCTTCTGCGCCTCGTCGTCGCCGTACTCAAGATCAGCCTCAGCCACAACTCGTTCCCCAGCCAGCACAACTTCCACAGGAACAGTTGGACATAGCATTCAACACTTATAGAGTGATGTACCACGTGATGCCCGGAGCTCAGCCAGTCCCAGCCCCACCAGGATGGACACCAGATCAGCCTATTCCCCCAGAGTACATTATTCCACCACAGTCGCCATCTTCAGACACATACTAGGGGAGTCCTGCTGTTCTTTATTTCTATTTTCTTTCCCTTTTTGTTGTGTCTGCATTTGTTTGTTTGTCTTTAAACTAAAGTCGTACCGTGAGGACACGGCTTGGTTCAAAAGTGTGGGGTGGGAGAGTCAGTCAGTTGTGTCAGCACGTTTATTTTTCTTGCATATGCACTGTGTCAGCATGTTTCATTAAAAAAATTGAAAGCATGAAATCTCTCTTCTGTTCTTGAATATGCAGTATTGAATGTTGATGTGAAATAGATGAGTTGATTAAATGCACTTCTCTCGTGAAATTCGAATTATGCTTTTACTTGTGAATTTAACCCATTACGTGTCTTCTGAGCTGAGATAAACAGGGATGTGGAGTTGATAGAAATGTCCTAGAGGGACTTGACAAAGCACTCGAAGGACCGGATTTCTATTTATATGGTTATATGGATTTTGTGGAGGGTAGCACTTCGAGACGACATGGTTAAGAGTCTACTCCGCCACTGCAGTCCTTATGCGGTTAGGTGGGACGGGAAAACAACACACCGTCCAATCTCTAGTCCGAGTAGCCAGGAAAATAGACGAGCGATCCTCGGCTTGACTCGCGTCGAAAGGACGAGGATGAGTGAGAGCAAGAAGGTATTTCCATATGCTTGTGGGCGATGATTGGACCTTCGTCAAAGAAAAGGAATCACGGACGAGCAGTTCACAATCAGTAGCAAAAAGAAAAAACAAATCAGTCATTTGTGAAGTTTTACACGCAACAAAAGTGAAGTACACCATTGCTATACCAAAAGCCACGTCACTACAAAAGCTGTCCCAAAAGAACTCAAGCACCTTAAAGCTCAAACAAATCACGTGCAAGAAAAAGCAAAGAAGTATAACCATATGACTAGAATCCGGAACAGAGAGTGCAGATCATGGGTCTAAAGAGGACTATCTCCCAGACATCCGAATTGATTTGGATTTCGGCTCTGAGGTAACATGTATCAAGTTAATTCCATGATTGAGCATGATGATTTGAGTAATGATTGAGCTATGCGTAGAAAAGCAAGTCTAGACTAGCAACTCATATTCATGTGCATTTATTCAAGACATCGAAGAACGAGTGTGATGTCTTTTTGTTCCTTCTATGACTTAGTTCTTGTTCGGGACGAACAAGTTTAAGTGTGGGGTGGTTTGATGAGTTGTATTTATACGACTCGTCGAATCAACTAATCCCATCTATTTCGACACTTTTTTATGTGAATAGTTACTTTTCAGTGTTGTTTTGCATCTCAGGTGTTTCGGAAGCTCTGGAAGGAATATGCGCTTAAAGACGGCATTTCGATGCTAAAATCATCACATGGAGTTCATGGAGTCGAATCGAGAGCCAAAGTCAAGACTGATGAGCAGAAGAGGAAATGCACCTCAGACCAGGTCGCGGACGCAGGCAAGATTAAGAGGGTCATCCGCGGATGGTAATGTGTTCATTGTCCGCGGCGCTAAAATGTACAGTGTCCGCGGCTGACGTCAGCAAATCGAGATTTAGAAGCCTGGCCCAAAACGAAATTAGAAACAAAACTTCTTATAGTTTAGGGTTTCTAATCTCAGGATCACATCGATAATTCCCATAATTGAGGAGACACGGCTCGAGAGAAGATCAAGCTTTCAACAAGAGAGAAGAGAATTTCTACTTTCATCCAAAATATATGTTTATTCTTTCATGGATATGAGTAGCTAAATTTCTGTTTCAGTTTAGGGTTTTGTACGTTGTGAACACGTTTTGAGATTTTCGTTCTTAATGCTATTTCATATTTCACTAGTTCTTGTGCCTAATATTAAGGATTGAATTGTGAAGCTAAGCTGAGACTTACCCGTGAAGCTTAGCCGAATAATTCAGTTCTTATCGTTAATACTCGTTTGAGACTTACCCGTAAAGACGAGTAAGAACACATAAGTTTAATATTGCCTTACCCGGATTATTAGATTTTGGAGAACTAGATGTCTAATGCCTTACCCGGATTAGATTGTGGTGTATTGCCTGAAACGGAATACTTTGGGTTAGAGCCTTTCCCGGAATAACCACACTTTGAAATATAAAATTGATCATTAGATATCTATGAGAAACGTGTCACAATAGAAACCCTAGACTGAATTTTCTCGCTGATTGAATCCCTCGATATTATTCTCTTGTGCTTTTTAATATTTGCTCACACACAAAATCCCCAATTCATTTGTTACAGGACAACTGAACCACACCAGCTCTCTTGGGTTCGACCCTTGCTTGCCACTACACTAGTTTCTCGCAAGGAAAAATATAAATATAAATTTGCAGGTCAAACGACGCCTGTCACTACCCCTATCCCTTCTTTGACCGACACCTCATCAGATGAGGAAAAGGCAACAGAAACTAGGGTGAGGTCTGATTCATTACCTGTAACTTGCCTCATGCTTGCTGTAATGGAGCCTGATTTGCAAAAGCGGTTTGAGCATTCTGATGCTTATACTATCATTACTGAACTGAAAACGTTGTTTCAGGATCAAGCAAGGATAGAGCGATATGAGACTCACAAGGCTATACTTGATAGCAAGCTTGTGAAGGGAAAACCAGTGAGTCCTCATGTGATTAGCCTGACTGGGCTTTTTAAGAGGATGGAAAATCTGGGGACCCCATATGACCAAGAGTTGGCCACTGATATTGTTCTTAGATCATTGCATGATGGTTTTGCACCATTCAGAATGCAATACCATATGAATGGTTTGAAGTATGATATGAATGAGCTTCATGGCTTGCTTAAAAATGCTGAGGCAAATATTATTGATGACAAGAAGAAGGAAGTTCTGAATGTCAACAATTACAAGGGTTTTAAGAAGGTGGCTAAGAGTAAGAGCAATTACCAAGGGAAAGGCAAGCAAGTTGCCAAACCCAAGGGTGGTGAGAAGCCAAAGGTGGCTGCTGATCATGATTGTTTTTACTGCCAAGCCAAGGGACACTGGAAGAGGAACTGTCCCAAGTACCTGGAAGACAAGAAGAATGGAACTGTGAGTTCCGGCACTTCAGGTATTTATGTTATTGATATAATGACAACAAATGTTCTCACATTAGAATATGATCCCACTTGGGTATTAGATACCGCTTGTGGTGCTCACATTATTTCTTATGTGCAGGAACTAAGAAATAGAAGGCAAGTGAAGAAGGGGGAGATAGACCTGCGCGTTAGAAATGGAGCAAGTGTTGCTGCACTTACCGTGGGAGATTTTAGTCTGTCTTTACCTTCTGGTTTCGTAAAAGAACTGAATAATTGTTATTTTGTTCCATGCATTACCAAGAACCTTATTTCGGTTGTATTATTACATTCTGAGGGATTTGATTTTAGCATTAAAGATGGATTTATGTTTGTTTTTAGAAACAATATTTTCTATGCTAATGCACCAATGAGTAATGGACTTTTTGTGTTGGATCTCAAATCGGATGTATATAATATAAATAACAAAAGGAAAAAACCAAATAGTTTGAGTGAGGCCTACCTATGGCATTGTCGATTGGGCCATATTAGTGTGAATAGCATGAAGAAGCTCCATAAAGATGGACTTTTAAAAGACATGGATTTTGAATCCATTAACACATGTGAATCATGTCTAATGGGCAAAATGACAAGGTCACCTTTCAAAGGAACAAATGAAAGGGCTACTGAATTGTTGGGCATAATACATATTGATGTATGTGGGCCAATGACCACAGAAGCTAGAGGTGGCTACAGATACTTCATTACGTTTACTGATGACATGAGTAGATATGGATATATATACTTAATGTCACATAAATCGGAATCCTTTGAAAAGTTAAAGGAATTCCAAAATGAAGTAGAGACTCAAAGTGGCAAGAAAATAAAAGCACTTCGATCAGATCGTGGTGGTGAGTACTTGAGCCACGAATTTGAACATCATTTGAAAAACTGTGGGATAGTAACACAGTTGTCTACCCCAGGAACACCACAGCTGAACGGTATGTCTGAAAGGAGAAACAGGACCTTGTTAGACATGGTTCAATCAATGATGAGTTTTGCCGATCTTCCGGTATCCTTCTGGGGATATGCCCTCACTACTGCTGTACTTACATTAAACAGGACTCCGTCAAGAACTGTAGACAAAACTCCATATGAGATATGGACTGGAAAGGTTCCAAAGTTGTCTTTTCTGAAAATATGGGGATGTGAAGCTTATGTAAAGCGTTTACAAACAGAGAAGCTTGCCCCAAAATCAGATAAATGCTTTTTTATAGGGTATCCAAAAGGAAGTTTTGGATATTACTTCTACAATCCGACTCAGCAAAAGGTGTTTGTTGCGAGGGATAGTGTCTTTTTGGAAAGAGAGTTCCTTTCCAACAAGTCAAGTGGGAGAAATATTCATCTTGAAATAGTTCAAGATGATGAAGAGCAACAAACTCAACAACAAGATGACATGGATGATGTCAATGATGAGATGATTACTTTTGAAGGCTTAGGGCCTCAGATCATCCAAGAGCCGGAACAAGAGAATCTACAAACAGTTGTGGATCATATTCTGGATTCAGTTGTTGAACAAGTTGAACCCACTCGTAGATCGGAAAGGCCAAGGGTACATCCAAGACGTTATGATGATTTCATCTTGAATGTAAGCCTTGATGTTCTTATGTTAGAACATAGTGAGCCTTCTACATATAAGCAAGCAATGATGGGTCCAGAATCTAAGAAATGGCTTGAGGCCATGAGGTCCAAAATGGATTCGATGTTTGAAAATCAAGTATGGGACTTGATAGATTTGCCAAATGGGGTAAAACCCATAGGAAGGAAATGGATTTTCAAACTCAAAACTGACAAGGATGGAAATGTATCTATTTACAAGGCAAGACTAGTTGCCAAAGGTTTTAGACAGATTCATGGTATAGACTATGACGAGACTTTTTCACCAGTTGTGATGATTAGATCCATTAGGATAATCCTAGCTATTGCCGCATATTATGACTATGAGATATGGCAAATGGATGTCAAAACCGCCTTTCCAAATGGTTTTTTGGAAGAAGATGTGTACATGACACAACCTGAAGGTTTTGAAGATCCAAATGATACTGGGAAGGTATGCAAGCTTAAGAAATCCATTTATGGACTTAAGCAAGCATCCAGGAGTTGGAACTTTCGATTTGATGAAAAGATCAAAGAGTTTGGTTTCATTAGATGTGAAGAGGATCCTTGTGTTTATAAGAAGTTTAGTGGGAGTAAGGTAGCCTTCTTAGTCTTGTATGTGGATGACATACTACTTATTGGGAATGACATTCTGATGCTAGAGTCCGTAAAGGAATGGCTGAAGAAATGTTTCTCAATGAAAGACTTAGGAAAGGCCGAGTACATACTTGGAATTAAGATCTACAGAGATAGATCTAAGAGGCTTCTTGGATTGAGTCAAGGAACTTATATTGATAAGATTCTTGATAGATTCAAGATGCAGGATTCCAAGAAGGGGTTTTTACCCATGCAACATGGTGTGTATCTCAGCAAGACGCAGTGTCCTAAAACACCTGTTGAGCTTGAGAAGATGAACAAGATCCCATATGCTTCTGCTATAGGATCTATCATGTATGCCATGGTATGTACACGTCCTGATGTTGCATATGCTTTGAGCATGTGTAGCAGATACCAATCAAGTCCTGGAGAAGCACACTGGAGTGCAGCTAAGAATATCCTGAAGTACTTGAGAAGGACCAAGGATGATTTCTTAGTATATGGGGGAGATGAAAAATTAATCGTACAAGGCTATACTGATGCAAGCTTTCAGACTGACCGAGATGGCTTTGAGTCTCAATCGAGTTATGTCTCCATCCTCAACGGAGGAGCTGTGAGCTAGAAGAGCTCCAAGCAGGATACAGTAGCAGATTCTACAACAGAGGCTGAGTACATTGCTACTTGTGAAGCAGCAAAGGAGGCCATTTGGATGAGGAAGTTCCTGGATGAACTCGGTATAGTTCCTAGCATTTCAGTGCCTATCGACATCTATTGTGACAACAATGGTGCCATAGCCCAGGCAAAGGAACCGAGTTCGAGCTCCAAATCCAGACACGTTATGAGAAAGTATCACCTTATTCGACGCATCATCACTAAGGGTGACATTAGGATGTGTAAGGTGCATACTGATGACAACATCGCAGATCCATTGACCAAGCCTATGCCTAGGCCCAAGCATGAGAGTCACACTAGGGCTAAGGGTCTCAAGCACATTGGAGAACGGCTTTGAGTTTGCTTTTATATTACGTTGTATAATTATGAGTGTTGGACACTAGTGTTATGTTTGACTTGATGATCTTATGATATTTCATCCTTATTTAAATATTGTTTTGATCAATATTGAATAATCTGTCCAAATAATTCATTATTAACAAATGGGATCACTTTAAGTGTTATGGTGAATGAAACCCCATTAAGTGAAATGGAGTTTTGAATTATTGAAAGTCTATAGTTTGAAATCATCAAATGGACATGGATGATTTCATTAGTGACTATATTGTAAGTTGACTGATAGCGCCAGGTTTCATGGGCTATAGGGACGTGGAGATGTCTAGTCATTTACATATATGTGTATGGATGATACATGTAAGACTGACCCACCTTAAGACTCTACAAAAGAGATTGTAAAGTTTTAAGTTAAACTAGGATTAGTAGATTCCTCAAACATGAGTATGTTGTGGTCTCACTTGATGATTGGTATTTCTTTGACACTGTTAAACGCTTTCCGTAAAAGGGAGTTATAAAGGCAGTTGTTAGGATTGCAAAAAGTTGAGTGGGAGCCATAGTCATACAAGATTGGAGAAGTCCTCCTGGTTTGTGTATACTGTGATACATTGAACAGGATTGGTGTCTCGGCCACTTGAAGAGTGAGAACTGAAAATGCATGGCCATGCTCGGATGATTATTTGAAATCATCCGTTTAATTGACAGTTCAAACTCGGAGTTCAAGAAACACATTTGACGCAAGATATGAATGTCACCATATCGTCAAATAAGACATTAAGAGACAAAGGTATCTTATATTGCACACTTGTTTAAGGACAAGTGGGAGATTGAAGGAATTGTGTCCTTTAATTTAATGTGCAATGACTAAACTTGGAATAGGACAATTAACTGAATGAATTCAATCCGATTATTTTAGGAGTCGTAGTGCTTTGCTAGAAGTCAACTACGATTGATGGGGTTAAACAGGTTAAACTCATAGCTATTATAATCGGGTCCTATGAGGTCACATGCTCAGAGTTGACGGACTAGACCAACAGGAAAGATGGTTAATTATTAATAGATATTAGATATAATTAATAATAAGACTTATTATTTATTTAGGAAATAAATAATAAGTTATGGAATCAATTATAGATTAATGGATTTACCATTGATTGCCAATTAAATGCCCTTAATTATTAAATGAATAATTATGGAAATCAAATTAGGAGAATTTGATCCGTTCAGATTAATTGAGATTGATTTCGTGCGAGAGAAATTAAAAGAAGAAAAGGAAAGGGTTTCTCTTCTTCGTAACTGACATGAAAAAGTGAAAGAAAAAAAGTGTTATTCTTCTTCTTTTTTCTGGTGAAGATCATCACACACCAAAACACCATCATTCTCGAAAAAGCAATCTGATTGCTTCCCTTCGTCCATTCGTCCTTGCAGTCGAAGACAAGGGGATCTAGCCGGGCTCGTGTGGACCAATTAAAGGAGCAACACGTGGAGCTCTCATCGCTTTCAATCCTACCCGATCAGATCCGGTTCACGCATCAAAGGTATTCTCATGATCTATCAACTATGTTTATAGATCCGATTATTAGATGTTTGGATACGATCTGAAATTCTGCTTAACACATCTAATAATAACCAACACTGGTAAGTCTGTGTATCTCCCCACAATAATTATGTTAGTACGAGACATAAATTGTATGATATTTAGTTTGTTCAACTTTGAGCGATCTTCATTTTGTTTTGGGGGCATATCTGTTAATTATAGAAGGCTTAATTGCAGGCATTTACATGTATTCTATATAATTGTCTTTTACATTTCTCTATGAATTTGGTTCATTTTACGATGATGGAACATATGAATTCGTTCAAGTGAGTGAGTTCGTAATCACACGGATAGCGTTTCATGACAACTCCTCCAAGTATTACATCAATGACGGATCAATCAATTTCACAGAGGTCACAAAAAAAAAATTAAAAGTGAAAGGAGTGGATTTAGACAATAACCGTTTTTTGATTTTGTAGGTAATTTTATGTCATAAAATAATTTCTAAATATATGGTTCATTTTGGACCTCTTTTATCCTTTTTTTTTTGATGGAGGACCTCTTTTATCATTGGTATACACTTTTGTTATATCAGGGCATCCACACCAAGGGGAGCAATAAACAATAATAGAGAGACTTTATTGCTTATTGCTCTCATGTAACAAGTAAGCAAAAAAAAAGAGCAAAAAGTAATGCTTGATAGGTGAGCAATAATGGAGAGGGTGTGAGATATGAAAGCAATAAGTGAGGCCCACATATATTTATGAAGAAAAACAAAAGGAAATTACATTTCGTTGATTTTGAAAGAACTAAAAATGAGAAATGTGATATCCATCTATAAAAAAAATAGAAATGTCATAAAATGAACGTTAGATGGACAAAACAAAAAAAACAAAAAAATTAATGAATCTTGGGACAAAACAAAAAAATGAAATCATAGAAGTGATAATTTTGGATAATTGAATGGTTATGAGTATAGTTTTTTGCTGAGCCATTTTTGCTCATTGCTTTTAGCTCTGCTTTGCTACATGACTTTTATGAGAAAATACTATTTTTGCTTATTGCTTATTACTTCCTTACTACGAATGCCCTCAGTAAGAAGTCTGAGCAAATATATCTGATGAAGCCCAAGTCCCAAGTCCCAAGGACAGCATGATGAAGGTTTTCTTTAGTACCTTGAGGACATAATTGGAACAAATAAATACGCCGAGAAAATTGACGAATCATTTAAACAGTGAGTACCATTACTATTTAGTTATCAGCAGACCCAATTTTTAGATGTCATTGCTTCTGCTGGTGCCTGCTCAAAATGGAGATAGTCCATCCTCTCGTTTCTGCATTATTTGTAATTTTTAATTGACAAACTGATAAAATTTAATTAGCAAGACTGGTGTAGCAGAAGAGAAAAAATAAATAGAATAGGTTGCCACTGCCAATGAACTTGATATTGATATCGCAGAAGCTAAAATCTCAAAAGAAATACAAATAATTCTTTGAAAATTCCGAATTCAATTTGAATATGATAGATTGAATACAATTATCTTCTTCTCAATGTAGTTATCCCTCTAACAAGAAACTAGTATTGTATGCATTCACTACACCAGTTGGTCACTTAAGTAATACAGTTAGTATCAGTTACACAAGAACTAGTCGCATTACTACCCTTGAGCGATTGAGAAATAGCGGTTTGTCGCCTATGGGAACTTATGCGACTAGTCCTTGTATAACAGACCGAAGTGCGTTACATAAGTGTACTTAAGCGACAAGTCCTTATGTGTCCGACTGGGTTTAGCCACCGATGGTTTTAATCCGTTTGGAGCATCAGGCTTCTCTCACAGCACATGGCCTATTGTTCTTATTCCCTACAATTTCCCACCCCATATATGCATGAAGAAGGAGTTCAACATATTATATAAGTTTGTTGATATCAGGCCCTAAGTCTCCTAGAAAGTGCTTGAATGTGTTTATGAGGCCGCTTATTGACGAGCTTAAGTTGTTATGGGACGAGGGATGTTGTGGACGAGGGATGTTGTACATTTGATCGACATGTTGGGTCACCATCATTATGAAAGCGGCAGTGATGTGGACTATAAGTGACTTTCCGGGTCTAGGCATGTTGGGAGGCCTTAAGACAAAAGGGTACAAAGCTTGCCCCTTATGTCTAGATGAAATCAATGCTACTCATATGACGGGTAGAATGTCTTATCATGGCCATCGAAGATGGCTGGCTAGAGATCATGATTGGAGGTTTGCAGCTCAGAGATTCAACGGCCGAATCGAGAATAGGGATCCCCTACATCATTTTCGAGTCCTCACATATTCAACCAAATAATGGCTCATGATTACCCCACTCTCAGCGTGAATCCGCAGTTAAGCCTAGAGGAAGCACTGAGAAACTTTATTGGATACACGTGTCCAGGTTCTATGACTTGCCATATTGGAAATCAATTTCTCATCCTTTTTCGCTTGATGTCATGCATAGAGAGAAGAATGTCTTTGATAACATAATCGGAACCATACTTGAGCTTGAAGGTAAGACCAATGACGACATCAAGGCTAGAAAAGATTTGGAAGAACAAGGGGTACGAAGAAAGTTATGGTTCAAACCGTCAAAGAAAGAGAAGGTGAGTAAAGCACCTTACACTGTAACTCCAAATGAGAAGGTAGAAATCCTTGAGCTTATGAGAGACGTCAAGTATCCCTATGGGTACGCAGGAAGTTTGAGGAATAAAATTAATCTTGATGACAAAAAATTTATTGGACTGAAGACACATTATTGTCACGTGATGTTGCAACGCCTGCTACCAGTTTTCATTCTATCTTATTTGTCATCGAATGTGGTATACCCTCTTATATCATTATCGCACTGGTTTCAGAGACCATGTTATAGAGAGCTAGTAAGGGAGGAGGTGAATAGCATGAAGTTGGAGATAATTAAGATTCTGTGTCAGCTAGAGAGAATTTTCCGCCGACATTCTTGACAATAATGGTACATCTCACGGTTCATCTACCTGATAAAATCATCTTGAAGGGGCATGTTCACTATAGTTGGATGTATCCCATGGAACGGTATGCAAAAACGACATTAACTAATAGCTCATCATTATACAATTATATGAACATATATATATATATATGTGCGTTCAATTGAGGACACCTCCAGAAATGAGGACGTAGGGACAAATCTAAAACTTTTAGATCAAATGATCCAAATGTGCATAATGAGTCAAAAAGTGTTTTTTGTCATTATGCACTTTTATCTTTTAGGTAAAAGACAAAAATGCATAATGACAAACAACTTTAACTTTTTGGATTTGTTCTGCACCTTTGGATCATTTGATCAAATGACCCAAATTTATCCCCACGTCCTCACTTGAAAACCATGTCTTTATTTGAACGCTCCTATATATATAGGAGCGCTCAAATGAGGACATGTGAATAGTGTGAGGACGTAAAGACACATCTCACACCACACATCTAACCCCCGTACTTTATGGGCGCGCCACGTGTCCCACTACCAAAAATCCATCAATAGTAGTGTGAACACATTTTTGCACTATTCCTGCCACTACATCAAAATGAGTGGCTCAAAATGAGTGTCCTCACGTCCTCACACTATTCACGTGTCCTCAACCGAGCGCACCCTTATATATATATAAGCGCTCAAATGAGGCAGGCCTTGGTACGTTGAGGCAGTGAGGCACGATCTCAGCCGTCCATCAACCCCCCGTGCTTTGTGTGTGCCACGTGTCCCACTCACACTAGTAGTGTGAACGCGTTTTGCGGCTGTGACACGTGGCTTTGCCACGTGCGTTTGACGACCGAGATGGGTGGACAAGATCGTGCCTCACTGCATCATACTAACAAGCTGCCTCAACGAAGCGCCCCCTAAATATATATATAGTTGCGCTCAAATGTTACCCCCTTCTTAGAGTGTTACCCTATTACTCCATTTTGATTGGTCCAACTCACCCAACTCATCCACTCACGACGCGCCATGTGTCCCACTCACCAAACTCATCCACTCACATGTCCAATGGGCCCCGTGCTTTGTGAGGTGTCACCTCCTCTCAACCAATCAGAATCGAGTAATTGGGTAACACTCTAAGAAGAGATAACATTTGAGCGCGACCCTATATATATATAGGGGTGCGCTCGGTTAAGGACATGTGAATAGTGTGAGGACGTGAGAACAACCAACCACAACGCGCCACATGTGTAGAATAGTGGATTTTGGGGTAGTGAAGTTTACTATTTGCTTTTTGCTTTTGATGGATTTTTGGTAGTGGGACACGTGACGGGCCCACAAAGCACGGGGGGTTAGATGTGTGGTGTGAGATGTGTCTCTACGTCCACACACTATTCATGTGTCCTCATTTGAGCGCTCCTCTATATATATAGGGGTGCGCTCGGTTGAGGACACATGAATAGTGTGTGGACGTGAGGACACTCATTTTGATGTAGTGGCAGGAATAGTGCCGAAATGTGTTCACACTACTGTTGACGGATTTTTGGTAGTGGGATACGTGGCGCGCCCACAAAGCACGGGGGGGGGGGGGGGTTAGATGTGTGGTGTGAGATGTGTCCCTACGTTTTACCCCTTCTTAGACTATTATCGTGTTACTCGAATCTGATTGGTTGAATGGTTGGGAATAGTGCTGGAAGGCTTCTCTCCAACTTTCTTTGGGACCTGAATGCAGCTAGTCGGCGACATTGGGTTAACTGGGATGAAGTTTGCAAACCTAAGAGTGGTGGCGGCTCAGGCATTACACACCTCAAAACTATACAATCAACGCTACATCATAAGCTTACATGGAGATGCATGGACGTGAACTCTCTCTGGGGTCATTTTGTTAGATCCAGGTATAAGCTGGGGCAGGCTGGGTCTCACATGTGGAATCATATCAGTAAAGTTCTACCCGACTATCCAAGTGCAATCCAACTGGTCCCTTAACCGAGGCAATACCATTGTTAGAGACTTCTGCTAGGTGTATAATGTATGTCCCCCTCCTCATCTACAAGCTAAGCGCATCAATGAGGTCGTCCTGACGTAAGAGGGACGAGATGACCTCTTGAGTTTCCTCCCAGGGGCAGCCCAACATGCCATTATGACTATGGTGCAGTCCCCTCAGCCAGATGAGTTGCACTGGTTCGGTGGTCCAGAGGGTGCGCTCACAACCACCTCTTTCAAGAAACGTCTCACTTATCCTTTGGAGCTTGACAAGGTGCTGTCCCGGGTTTGGCAATGATGGATTCCGGCCGGAGTAGGGAGAGAAGCCAAAGTGTGGCCCAGGACAGAGTTGAGAACAGCTTCTGTGGCAGCTTTGGTTCATGGACTGTCATGTTAACTCGTTTACGGATGGCCTCAGGTTGATTTAGGTGTGTTGTGGGGTCTGGGAGCTTTGGAAACTCCGCAACAATGTCATGCATGGAAAAGGGGCATCTGACGTTGTGAGCCATAATCGCAGCTGGGTAGTGTCGCTTGCATCTTTGATCAAGCTTCCTCACTCCGCTGGCTACAGACATGATCTCATCTTGGGCATCCTTAATCTGCCCCGTATCTACATTCCTCGCCCCAAGTGGACTTGCTGGTCCACCATCGAGCCAGGCCTCACCCTCAACTGTGCGTGGGCTGACCACTCGCAAGGCTACTTAAGCGCCTATGTGGTGCGGAATGCTGCTGGGTTTGTTAAGTGGTCTCGTGTTTCTTCCGGAAATGAGCTCCTTAAAAACCTTTACACTGTTCTGCGGGTGCTCAAAGCTTTACAGTTATCTCCTAGAGTTATTCAAAGCTGTCATCCTATCATGGCCACTCACAAACTACCTAGGTCGAAACATACTATAGCTCCACATATCCTTGCAGAAGTTGAGCTAGTTCATCGTTTTTGCCCCATTGCAAATAGGGTTGCGCGTCTCTTGGCCAGTCCTTCTCTCATCGGACATCCAGCTAATAGCTGCATGGCCTTCCCTGTCGATGTTCAGAATGCGCTCACGAGGGACAGGTTCAGGCTAACGGCCCCTTGCTTGGATCATGACTACCGGTTCGCTTCCTCAATCAGGCCGGTGGTCTCCCTCGGCTTCCTCAATCTGGCTCTAGCATGGTTCACATGCCCTTGTTCTAGCCACGGTTCAGGCTTTTTGAACCTTGTTGCCGTAATAAATCTGCTATTGTTCTAAAAAAACTACGAATTATATTCAAAACATGCAGTTTAGGTCATAAAATAGTGTCACCGAAATTATGAATTATACACTTTGAACTACGAATTATATTCAATACATGAAGTTGACATCGTGAAATTGTGACACGACAATTACGAATTACATTCTGTGAACTACGAATTATATTCAATGCATGCAGTTGACATCGTGAAATAGTGTCACAGCAACTACGATGGTGAACTAAGAAACTAGGTATACTCATCGATTTACGAATTATACAATTTGATTTTCTTCCGTTCTTGGAAATTCCGTGTAACGATGCAATCGATCGCTGATGGACCACAATTATACGAATCAAAAACACAGATAAACCCCCCAAGTTAGACTGTTTGTCTGTCTAACATCCACTTGTTAGTCCCGATATATTTCCACAGGGCATTTTAGAGATTAAAGTGAAAACACGTTAAGGAGAGGCTTTTAGCACAGAAAAGATATAAGGAGTCGATTCAAGGTCAAGATCATATGCCGACTGAAGAAATATCAAGGATCCTGACGATGAATCACTCATCACAAATTGTGCAGAGATGGAATCAAGTCAACCCAGTGCCAAATTACACTGACAGTTTTGTGAAAAGACAGTGCAAAACTGTACAAAACTCACATATGGGCAAGATGACTTGTGACTTGGAGAAGAGGTGGCCAAAGAGGAAAACCACCCCAAAACCACCACCCACCACCGGCGGCTCCTCCCTCCTCCTCCATGGATGACCGGCTCTCCTCCGCCCAATGAGCCGCCGCCATGTGGTGGCTCCTCCACCACATGTTCCTCCTCTCTCCTCCTTGGATGACTTGATGACTTGCTTGGGAGGTGGCTTCCACCACCATTTGCTCCTCCACCACAACCACCCACCGGCGGCTGCTCCTCCACCACTCCTCCGCCGCCAAGTGGCGGCGCCTCCTTGGCTCCTCCAAGCCTCATCCTCCACCCTTGGATCAAATCAATCCTAGCCCTCCATTTCCTCCCATTTCTCCTATAAAAGGAGGCTCACCCCTCCTCATTTTATCATCAAAAACCATTCCATACACAATCACTTATCTCTCTACATTTTGTAATATTTTGTAAGTTGGTTTGGATCAATAAAGTTACGATATTTGGCTAGGCGCCCTCCTCCATGGACAGGCGAGGCTAAACTCCTCATTCGGCGGAAGGTATAATCTTGTATTATTTAATGTTTAATTAGCTTAGTTTATTTTCTTAGTATTCAATACTTGTTCTATGTGCCATATAAAAGTCAGAATGTCTCTAAGGTAGAGTGAACGATTTTGGGAATGTGACCATTAGGGGTCCAACTTCGTAAGCTCTTCCTTAAGATATTCGGGATCACACCCGGATAGGGGAGGTCGTAACAGACAAAGCTATCTGAAAGAGGTCGACTATATTTAAAAAACCATTATGGGAAACCGTAACAGGAGAGCAGGTGGATGCACATAGACTAGCGTACCTAACTGGTACTGGCGCTAGTCTAAATAGAACAAGTGTGATTTAGCCGATGTTGCAAGTCTTGAGCTATCGCTAGCCTCGATTCATCGTTTGAATACTTAGAAGATTTACTAAACTAATAAACATGTGATAATACAAGAATACCTGAAACCGAATACGCTCTTTCAATTGCAAACACCCCCTGTATTTAATTTCCTAGTATAACTGCTCAATCAAACACAACCACCAACCACTCACATACCGGAGGAATCAACAATCACGCATCACCCACTGTAAGTCTTCTAACCCTCAACTCCTTTATTTTCTGTATTTAATTTCAGTATTTATTTTCTGTATTTATTTTCCGCACAAAAAACCCAAAAAACCCAAAAACAGTAGTTTAGTAATTAGCAGTAAGTCCACACTCGACCTAAAATCACGCACCGTGTAAGCCGTAACGAACAATCTATCCCCCTAATTCCCTTGGGTTCGACCCCTACTTACCCTTACTACCCAGTAGTTAAGTCGCGAGTAGTGGACATTATAAATTTATTTGTACGAGACGCATTGCACCCTAACGACAGTGCAACCGACGCTCCCGTCAAATTGGCGCCGTTGCCGGGGAATTAGCCATCGGATAGTTGTTCTTCAACTCACATGACCTCATGACTCAACCACCCTCGTATGCATGGACAACACGGCACCTTCCACTGTTCAAAGGAACGGATGCAGAAGATCCAGTACTACACTGTCGAAGCTTTCACTACGTTTGCTGCCACATAAAACCTGAGAATGAAACGTTAGAGGAATTTAAGCTTAAATGCTTTAAATTCTCTCTAACGGATTTCGCAACAATTTGGTATTACACATCACCCGCTAGTAGTGCAGCACGTTTCGTGGACATCTGCGCACCATTCCTAAGAGAATTCTCCCCACCATCCTTACGCCAAGAAACCCGCGAGAAAATCCTGAACCTTCAACAATCCCGGGATGAGACCTTGGGCGAATACTACATAAACTATGATGCCATCGTCTCAAGCTGCCCGCACCATGGATTCTCAAAGAAAGTTCTTCTCCAAAAATTTCTTCGTGGGATGAGATCCGAAGAGCTGGGAAGAGTAAATGAAGCAATGAGAAGATCAGCCGAGAACTTCACCATTGCGAGCATGTGGAACCTTATAATTGGCCTGGCTGCAGTCACAGAACGAACATCCCAAACTGACGAAGAAATGCAAACAGAAGAAGCTGACCCTGAGGCTGATCACGAAGAAACTACCGAGCCGTCAGAATTAACTCCTGCACCATCTGAAGAGTCAGACATAGAAAGTATCGGGAGTAACAATAAGGTGTCAGCAATAGAAAAAGTCCAGAATACCGCTAACATGCTGCCAGAACCATACCCAGCTAGCATCACAAACAATCACGACGAGGCAGAATCGAGCCTTAAGATGCAAGCTTCCCGACTTTTCCCCTCGATCAATAGGCAAATCGCTGAAAACCATGTGATCAAAGAAGAGGCTGAAAAGAGGATGGGAAAAGGGCCTATGCAGAATAATTCTCCAATAGAGCATTGTTACGCCATAACCGGACAAGCCAGCCCTGAACACCAGAAAACCCGGTTCAAGAAGTTGGTAGTAAAAGGTCCCTCACCTTCCCTGAGACGTTGGAAGGAGGCACCACCAGTACAAGGGGAACGGGACCCCAACCAGTCATCTGCTCAAAAATCAGGAAGACTCACCGCAAGAATCAAGGTCGGTGGA
This sequence comes from Rhodiola kirilowii, assembly GCA_033675215.1. Lineage (NCBI taxonomy): Eukaryota > Viridiplantae > Streptophyta > Magnoliopsida > Saxifragales > Crassulaceae > Rhodiola > Rhodiola kirilowii. The sequence continues at coordinate 28,637,116 of CM066200.1, forward strand.
ATCAAGAAATTCGACCTAAGCCACCCATGGGATCCCAACCAATGATCCAGAACAAGGTACTGTCGAGCCAACGACGTTAAACAAGTGCACTAGTCGGGAGGTAACCCGACACTATCTTACTTTCTGTCATTTTAATTTTCAATAAGCGCTCTCACCCATCTTTTTGTCCAGAAGAAATGTCTTACATGTAGGAATTAAGTTTCGGAGCAAGGATCAGATCAGCCAGGCAGCTTCCGTGAATTTACCGGGCCTGCGCTGAGAGTTTAAGGCCCCAGCCGAACTCCCTCGATTATCCAGCCTCATGCCATGTCGATCACTCGACACCTTAAAGGGAGTTCTGCTCTTCTTTTTTCCTAAAGTCATTTCCTTCTCCTATATATATTTGCATGACTTTTGAACTAAGGCTTGCCTTCGTTCAAAAGTGGGGGGGTGAGAACCAATGCATGTTTTTTCTTCTTTTTTTTTTAAAAAGTATCTTTTTTGAAAGTATGAACTTAAGAATGTGAAAAAGATAGATCATGATTCATGCATCAACCTTATGAAAAGGCAAACTGTTTAAAAACTTAGAATGTAACTTTTCATTTGTCCCTTTGTGTTGAGATAACCTAGGGATGTGGAGTTGATAGAAATTGCCCTAGAGAGGCTTGGCAAGCACTTAAAGGATCAAATCAAACTATATGGTTTTCGAAGTCAGTGGAGGCTGCACTTCGGATTTTCAGTGAACAATTGAGTCAAACTCCGCCAGGAAGCATCTATGCAAAGGCGAGGACGGGAATCAGACCGTCCTCTCTCTAGTCAAAATAGCCGAGAAAATAAATGAGCGACCCTCATCTTGACCCGCGCGAAACGACGAAGACGAGAGGAGAGGGGAGGTATTTCCATAGGCTTGCGGGCGATGATTGGACCTCCCAAGAAGGCTGACAAAATGGACTAGCAAGTCACAAAGGAGCAAAAAACTCAAAGAAGAAAATCAAAAGAGGCCTAAGGCCCAAAAAATTGTGAAGGTTTTAACCGAGCAAAAGTGAAGCACTCAAAAAGACAGAGGCAGAATCACTACAAAAAAAAGCTAGTCCCTCGCCAAAGTAGAAAAAAGAAAATAAAAAAGGCTCAACTCACTGAAACCCGAATCGAATCACGTGCTAGAGAAAGCTACAAGAAAACCATATAGTGCGAGACGGTCCCGAGGGTGTAGTCCAGGAGCCTAAAAAGGGCTATCTCCCGAAACATCCGGAATAATTCGCATCTCGGCACGAAGGTACACGTATCAAATTACTTCTAATTATTTTTACAGTTTAAATTGACAATAAGTAGTAATGCATGAATTAGGAGAAATCGAGTACCGCAAACTTAATTTCATACTTCAAACCAACTTACATAGTGACGCCCATATAGAGCATTGTTCGGGACGAACAACTAAAAGTGGGGGGTGATTTGATGGACCACAATTATACGAATCAAAAACACAGATAAACCCCCCAAGTTAGACTGTTTGTCTGTCTAACATCCACTTGTTAGTCCCGATATATTTCCACAGGGCATTTTAGAGATTAAAGTGAAAACACGTTAAGGAGAGGCTTTTAGCACAGAAAAGATATAAGGAGTCGATTCAAGGTCAAGATCATATGCCGACTGAAGAAATATCAAGGATCCTGACGATGAATCACTCATCACAAATTGTGCAGAGATGGAATCAAGTCAACCCAGTGCCAAATTACACTGACAGTTTTGTGAAAAGACAGTGCAAAACTGTACAAAACTCACATATGGGCAAGATGACTTGTGACTTGGAGAAGAGGTGGCCAAAGAGGAAAACCACCCCAAAACCACCACCCACCACCGGCGGCTCCTCCCTCCTCCTCCATGGATGACCGGCTCTCCTCCGCCCAATGAGCCGCCGCCATGTGGTGGCTCCTCCACCACATGTTCCTCCTCTCTCCTCCTTGGATGACTTGATGACTTGCTTGGGAGGTGGCTTCCACCACCATTTGCTCCTCCACCACAACCACCCACCGGCGGCTGCTCCTCCACCACTCCTCCGCCGCCAAGTGGCGGCGCCTCCTTGGCTCCTCCAAGCCTCATCCTCCACCCTTGGATCAAATCAATCCTAGCCCTCCATTTCCTCCCATTTCTCCTATAAAAGGAGGCTCACCCCTCCTCATTTTATCATCAAAAACCATTCCATACACAATCACTTATCTCTCTACATTTTGTAATATTTTGTAAGTTGGTTTGGATCAATAAAGTTACGATATTTGGCTAGGCGCCCTCCTCCATGGACAGGCGAGGCTAAACTCCTCATTCGGCGGAAGGTATAATCTTGTATTATTTAATGTTTAATTAGCTTAGTTTATTTTCTTAGTATTCAATACTTGTTCTATGTGCCATATAAAAGTCAGAATGTCTCTAAGGTAGAGTGAACGATTTTGGGAATGTGACCATTAGGGGTCCAACTTCGTAAGCTCTTCCTTAAGATATTCGGGATCACACCCGGATAGGGGAGGTCGTAACAGACAAAGCTATCTGAAAGAGGTCGACTATATTTAAAAAACCATTATGGGAAACCGTAACAGGAGAGCAGGTGGATGCACATAGACTAGCGTACCTAACTGGTACTGGCGCTAGTCTAAATAGAACAAGTGTGATTTAGCCGATGTTGCAAGTCTTGAGCTATCGCTAGCCTCGATTCATCGTTTGAATACTTAGAAGATTTACTAAACTAATAAACATGTGATAATACAAGAATACCTGAAACCGAATACGCTCTTTCAATTGCAAACACCCCCTGTATTTAATTTCCTAGTATAACTGCTCAATCAAACACAACCACCAACCACTCACATACCGGAGGAATCAACAATCACGCATCACCCACTGTAAGTCTTCTAACCCTCAACTCCTTTATTTTCTGTATTTAATTTCAGTATTTATTTTCTGTATTTATTTTCCGCACAAAAAACCCAAAAAACCCAAAAACAGTAGTTTAGTAATTAGCAGTAAGTCCACACTCGACCTAAAATGACGCACCGTGTAAGCCGTAACGAACAATCTATCCCCCTAATTCCCTTGGGTTCGACCCCTACTTACCCTTACTACCCAGTAGTTAAGTCGCGAGTAGTGGACATTATAAATTTATTTGTACGAGACGCATTGCACCCTAACGACAGTGCAACCGACGCTCCCGTCAAATTGGCGCCGTTGCCGGGGAATTAGCCATCGGATAGTTGTTCTTCACCTCACATGACCTCATGACTCAACCACCCTCGTATGCATGGACAACACGGCACCTTCCACTGTTCAAAGGAACGGATGCAGAAGATCCAGTACTACACTGTCGAAGCTTTCACTACGTTTGCTGCCACATAAAACCTGAGAATGAAACGTTAGAGGAATTTAAGCTTAAATGCTTTAAATTCTCTCTAACGGATTTCGCAACAATTTGGTATTACACATCACCCGCTAGTAGTGCAGCACGTTTCGTGGACATCTGCGCACCATTCCTAAGAGAATTCTCCCCACCATCCTTACGCCAAGAAACCCGCGAGAAAATCCTGAACCTTCAACAATCCCGGGATGAGACCTTGGGCGAATACTACATAAACTACGATGCCATCGTCTCAAGCTGCCCGCACCATGGATTCTCAAAGAAAGTTCTTCTCCAAAAATTTCTTCGTGGGATGAGATCCGAAGAGCTGGGAAGAGTAAATGAAGCAATGAGAAGATCAGCCGAGAACTTCACCATTGCGAGCATGTGGAACCTTATAATTGGCCTGGCTGCAGTCACAGAACGAACATCCCAAACTGACGAAGAAATGCAAACAGAAGAAGCTGACCCTGAGGCTGATCACGAAGAAACTACCGAGCCGTCAGAAGTAACTCCTGCACCATCTGAAGAGTCAGACATAGAAAGTATCGGGAGTAACAATAAGGTGTCAGCAATAGAAAAAGTCCAGAATACCGCTAACATGCTGCCAGAACCATACCCAGCTAGCATCACAAACAATCACGATGAGGCAGAATCGAGCCTTAAGATGCAAGCTTCCCGACTTTTCCCCTCGATCAATAGGCAAATCGCTGAAAACCATGTGATCAAAGAAGAGGCTGAAAAGAGGATGGGAAAAGGGCCTATGCAGAATAATTCTCCAATAGAGCATTGTTACGCCATAACCGGACAAGCCAGCCCTGAACACCAGAAAACCCGGTTCAAGAAGTTGGTAGTAAAAGGTCCCTCACCTTCCCTGAGACGTTGGAAGGAGGCACCACCAGTACAAGGGGAACGGGACCCCAACCAGTCATCTGCTCAAAAATCAGGAAGACTCACCGCAAGAATCAAGGTCGGTGGAATCAAGAAATTCGACCTAAGCCACCCATGGGATCCCAACCAATGATCCAGAACAAGGTACTGTCGAGCCAACGACGTTAAACAAGTGCACTAGTCGGGAGGTAACCCGACACTATCTTACTTTCTGTCATTTTAATTTTCAATAAGCGCTCTCACCCATCTTTTTGTCCAGAAGAAATGTCTTACATGTAGGAATTAAGTTTCGGAGCAAGGATCAGATCAGCCAGGCAGCTTCCGTGAATTTACCGGGCCTGCGCTGAGAGTTTAAGGCCCCAGCCGAACTCCCTCGATTATCCAGCCTCATGCCATGTCGATCACTCGACACCTTAAAGGGAGTTCTGCTCTTCTTTTTTCCTAAAGTCATTTCCTTCTCCTATATATATTTGCATGACTTTTGAACTAAGGCTTGCCTTCGTTCAAAAGTGGGGGGGTGAGAACCAATGCATGTTTTTTCTTCTTTTTTTTTTAAAAAGTATCTTTTTTGAAAGTATGAACTTAAGAATGTGAAAAAGATAGATCATGATTCATGCATCAACCTTATGAAAAGGCAAACTGTTTAAAAACTTAGAATGTAACTTTTCATTTGTCCCTTTGTGTTGAGATAACCTAGGGATGTGGAGTTGATAGAAATTGCCCTAGAGAGGCTTGGCAAGCACTTAAAGGATCAAATCAAACTATATGGTTTTCGAAGTCAGTGGAGGCTGCACTTCGGATTTTCAGTGAACAATTGAGTCAAACTCCGCCAGGAAGCATCTATGCAAAGGCGAGGACGGGAATCAGACCGTCCTCTCTCTAGTCAAAATAGCCGAGAAAATAAATGAGCGACCCTCATCTTGACCCGCGCGAAACGACGAAGACGAGAGGAGAGGGGAGGTATTTCCATAGGCTTGCGGGCGATGATTGGACCTCCCAAGAAGGCTGACAAAATGGACTAGCAAGTCACAAAGGAGCAAAAAACTCAAAGAAGAAAATCAAAAGAGGCCTAAGGCCCAAAAAATTGTGAAGGTTTTAACCGAGCAAAAGTGAAGCACTCAAAAAGACAGAGGCAGAATCACTACAAAAAAAAGCTAGTCCCTCGCCAAAGTAGAAAAAAGAAAATAAAAAAGGCTCAACTCACTGAAACCCGAATCGAATCACGTGCTAGAGAAAGCTACAAGAAAACCATATAGTGCGAGACGGTCCTGAGGGTGTAGTCCAGGTGCCTAAAAAGGGCTATCTCCCGAAACATCCGGAATAATTCGCATCTCGGCACGAAGGTACACGTATCAAATTACTTCTAATTATTTTTACAGTTTAAATTGACAATAAGTAGTAATGCATAAATTAGGAGAAATCGAGTACCGCAAACTTAATTTCATACTTCAAACCAACTTACATAGTGACGCCCATATAGAGCATTGTTCGGGACGAACAACTAAAAGTGGGGGGTGATTTGATGGACCACAATTATACGAATCAAAAACACAGATAAACCCCCCAAGTTAGACTGTTTGTCTGTCTAACATCCACTTGTTAGTCCCGATATATTTCCACAGGGCATTTTAGAGATTAAAGTGAAAACACGTTAAGGAGAGGCTTTTAGCACAGAAAAGATATAAGGAGTCGATTCAAGGTCAAGATCATATGCCGACTGAAGAAATATCAAGGATCCTGACGATGAATCACTCATCACAAATTGTGCAGAGATGGAATCAAGTCAACCCAGTGCCAAATTACACTGACAGTTTTGTGAAAAGACAGTGCAAAACTGTACAAAACTCACATATGGGCAAGATGACTTGTGACTTGGAGAAGAGGTGGCCAAAGAGGAAAACCACCCCAAAACCACCACCCACCACCGGCGGCTCCTCCCTCCTCCTCCATGGATGACCGGCTCTCCTCCGCCCAATGAGCCGCCGCCATGTGGTGGCTCCTCCACCACATGTTCCTCCTCTCTCCTCCTTGGATGACTTGATGACTTGCTTGGGAGGTGGCTTCCACCACCATTTGCTCCTCCACCACAACCACCCACCGGTGGCTGCTCCTCCACCACTCCTCCGCCGCCAAGTGGCGGCGCCTCCTTGGCTCCTCCAAGCCTCATCCTCCACCCTTGGATCAAATCAATCCTAGCCCTCCATTTCCTCCCATTTCTCCTATAAAAGGAGGCTCACCCCTCCTCATTTTATCATCAAAAACCATTCCATACACAATCACTTATCTCTCTACATTTTGTAATATTTTGTAAGTTGGTTTGGATCAATAAAGTTACGATATTTGGCTAGGCGCCCTCCTCCATGGACAGGCGAGGCTAAACTCCTCATTCGGCGGAAGGTATAATCTTGTATTATTTAATGTTTAATTAGCTTAGTTTATTTTCTTAGTATTCAATACTTGTTCTATGTGCCATATAAAAGTCAGAATGTCTCTAAGGTAGAGTGAACGATTTTGGGAATGTGACCATTAGGGGTCCAACTTCGTAAGCTCTTCCTTAAGATATTCGTGATCACACCCGGATAGGGGAGGTCGTAACAGACAAAGCTATCTGAAAGAGGTCGACTATATTTAAAAAACCATTATGGAAAACCGTAACAGGAGAGCAGGTGGATGCACATAGACTAGCGTACCTAACTGGTACTGGCGCTAGTCTAAATAGAACAAGTGTGATTTAGCCGATGTTGCAAGTCTTGAGCTATCGCTAGCCTCGATTCATCGTTTGAATACTTAGAAGATTTACTAAACTAATAAACATGTGATAATACAAGAATACCTGAAACCGAATACGCTCTTTCAATTGCAAACACCCCCTGTATTTAATTTCCTAGTATAACTGCTCAATCAAACACAACCACCAACCACTCACATACCGGAGGAATCAACAATCACGCATCACCCACTGTAAGTCTTCTAACCCTCAACTCCTTTATTTTCTGTATTTAATTTCAGTATTTATTTTCTGTATTTACTTTCCGCACAAAAAACCCAAAAAACCCAAAAACAGTAGTTTAGTAATTAGCAGTAAGTCCACACTCGACCTAAAATCACGCACCGTGTAAGCCGTAACGAACAATCTATCCCCCTAATTCCCTTGGGTTCGACCCCTACTTACCCTTACTACCCAGTAGTTAAGTCGCGAGTAGTGGACATTATAAATTTATTTGTACGAGACGCATTGCACCCTAACGACAGTGCAACCGACGCTCCCGTCAATCGCCTTGGTTAAGCGCATGGGATTGCGCACAATTGAAAGCGCGTGCAAAATTATAGGATCTAATCAAACGGTATTGACATATTTGCCCTTACTAACTGACAGCACTGCCTTGTCGCGAGGCAATGTGTACAAAGTTAATTTATAAGTCCACTACTTGTGACTTCACTATTGGACTAGTAAAGCGGTAAGTAGGAGTCGAACCCAAGGGAATTAGAGGATAGTAGTTCTCAGTGGAAATGTCACAAAAATAAATACAGTTGGGGTTGATTGTGGTTTTAGTACTGGAAGTAAATGATAAGAAGTAAATACTGAAAGTAAGTGCGTAAAAGTAAAGTGCTTGAAAGACAAGGCTTGCTGAAAGTAAGTGCGTAAAAGTAAAGTGCTTGAAAGACAAGGCTTGCTGAAAGTAAGTGCGTAAAAGTAAAGTGCTTGAAAGACAAGGCTTGTTGAAAGTAAGTGCGTAAAAGTAAAGTGCTTGAAAGTAAACAGTTGATAGTGAGACTGAAAGTAAAGTGACAGGTGGTGTTTTAATCAAAGGAAAGCATTCGGTTTTGGGGTTTTATATCATATCTTCGTTCATCATCGACTTCTAATGATCATACTAAGTGTTCAAGATGTATCAAGGCCATTTCTAGCACTCGACTTGCCACACCGTCTAGTCCTTTTCAAGACATAGCTTACCAGTTCTAGCTAGGCTAATTCCTCCTTTCAAAGTATCTTAGCCTAAGTGCATCCACTTGATCAGTCATTTCCGATCAACCAAGTGGTTTTAAAGATGGATTAGACTATGCTACCAAGTTTTGCTCTTTCGATGCATCCACTTGGTTTTGCAGTCTAATCCGGATCGAACTACCCGACTAAGCTTTGCCCTTTCGATGCATCCACTTAGCCTTGCTATGTTCTACCAAAATATAAGGCACAAAGAACTAGTTAGAACACCAAGTAGCATTAAGCAAAGAGTCTAGAACGGTTTATGATATAAATACACCTTTCAACCGAATGAAGAGTGTAGGTACGAATATTCATTGAGGTGAATACCATAGCTAAGTACAGGAAAAGTAAAGGGTTTGGAAAAAAGTAACTCAAGAACAAACAGGAGTACTCAAGAACAAACAGGAGTACTCAAGAACAAACTGGAATACTCAAGAACAAACAGGAGTATTCTAGCTAGAATACTCAAGAACAAACAGGAGTATTCAAACTAGAGAGATGTACTTCAAGAACAAACAAGAGTACATAAGAGAGATTTTGGGATGGATGAGGGATGATAATTCAAAGAGGGGTGCACCTCCTTTTATAGCCATGGAGTGGCGGTTTAGGGGGAGATATTTTGCTCCCCACTTGGCTTTAGTTCTCTCCCAATGCCTCTAGTTCCTCCCCAACTCCGGTTTGGACTTAGTTGCTCTTCGGTTGGAGTTTGAATGAGCCAAAGGGTGGCACATGGATAACACATGGGCGGCTAGGGCTCCAAAGGGTAACCACTTGACTTGGTTGAGGCTTGGTTGACGCTTGGTTGTTGGTTACAAGGGTAGTTACATCCTAAAAGATCTACCGACTAAACTAGTTAGAAACCAACTGGGAATATTGGATCTTTAAGATATTTGGTTGGTCTTCACCGGAGTTTGGCCGGAGCATGATTGGTCCATGGATGCCCTTGATCGGAGCTCAACCGGAAGGCTCGCTGGAGGTTGGCTGGAGTTCGGCCGGAGCTTGGCCGGAATTCTTGACCGGAGGTCTTTGGCTCTTGAATAGTTGATTTGGAATGGCCAAGTGATTTTAAGACTAATGGTCGAAATGGATTTGCCGGAATATGGCCGGAACCTGGTCATGGCCTGGTTTGAAGTTCAGTGTGTGCGCAGGCCTCGGGCGTGACCTGGGCGCGGCTCGGGCGCGGGCCTCGGGCCTGACCTGGGGCGCGACCTTGGGTGCGACCTGGCTTTTCTTGGTACTGGTTGCATTTGCTCGGGCCTTTGTTGAATTCCCTTGGGCCTTTTGTTTGAGAAGTGATATTGTCCGAGTCATTTGGCATTTTAAACACTTTGGTCGAGCCAGATTTTCCAGATTCGTCGTTTTGCTCGAGCAACTTGGTATTGGACCTTGGTGGCTCGACTGGGGGCCTGGTCCTGCACTTCTCGGGTCATGCGCTCGCACGGTGTCCCCTGTGCGCTCGCACAAATCACTAGCGATCCATTTTTAGCATAAAACTCCTCTCTTAGCTCGTTTCTTCTCTAAACCTTAAAATAGCCTGTAGAACAAAAGTGGAACTAACAAGTAATATTTGATAAGACAAAGTGTCTAATTTGGTGGGTTTAACTATTTCGATGAGTCGTATAAATACGCTCCATCAAATCACCCCACACTTATACTTGTTCGTCCCGAACAATGCTACTGGAAAGGGGTACACAAAAGCTCTAAATAAGAACGTGAGAATGTGTGACTAGATTCATCCTATCCATGCAATACTTACTTGTTACCAAAATAAACCGTGTAAATAAATAGAAGAAACTTGATACTTGTACCTTAGAGCCGAGATGCAATTTAATTCGGATGATTCGGGAGATAGCCCTTTTCAGGTTTCTTGGACTGCATCCTCGGGACCGACTCGCACTATATGGTTATCTTGTAGCTTTCTCTAGCACATGATTTGGTTCGGGTTTCAATGATCTGAGCTCTTTTGATTTTCTTTTGATGAGGGACAGCTTTTGAAGTGATTTGGCCTTCGGCCCTTGATTTTGAATTGGAGTTTCTTCACTTTTGTTTTGGTTAAAACCTTCACACTGGCCTTTGCCTTTGATTTGCTCTTTGAGTAATTGCTCCTTTGTGATTTGCTTGTCCACTTTCTCAATCTTTTGGGAGGTCCAATCATCGCCTGAGAGCATATGGAAATACCTCCCCGCTCTTTCTCATCTTCGCCGTTTCGCGCGGGTCAAGATGAGGATTGCTCACCTATTTTCTCGGCTACTCGGACTAGAGATAGGACGGTTTGATTCCCGTCCCGCCTCTTGCATAAACGCAGCATGGCGGAGATGACTCTGAATCTACTGAAACCCGAAGTGCAGCCTCCACTGACTTCGTAAACCATATAGCGAAATCCAGTCCTTCGAGTGCTTGCCAAGCCTCTCTAGGGCATTTTATGTCAACTCCACATCCCCTATATATCTCAGCACAAGGGACAAATGAGAAGTTACATCCTAAGTCTTGTTGAGATTTCACAAGGTAAATGCATGAATTAAGATCAATCTATTTCACATTCTCAAGTTCATATTTTCAAAAAGATAATATTAAGGGAAAAGGAAAAAGAAAGCATGTTAAATGATTATGTGCAAAGGCAGTTCTCACCCCACACTTTTGAACGAAGGCGTGCCTCTCAGCATGACTTAGTTCAAAAGTCAATTGCAAGCAAATATATACAAGAAAGGTGAGAATGACTTAAGGCAAAAAACTAAATGACATAAAATAAAATGACTGAAAGTAAGATAGATGTCGGGTTACCTCCCGACTAGTGCCTTTGTTTAACGTCGTTAGCTCGACGGTACCTCACTCAGGAGGGGTCTGGGTCCCATAGGTGGCTCAAGGCAAACTTTGCCGCGGCTCCTGCATTGATCCTTGCTTTGACTCTCCCCAAGTTTTTGTGAGATGATGTGCTCTGGTCCGGACTCCATTGTTCTGGGGGTTTCTCCTTCATATACCTCTGAGAAGGCGAGGGCCCCTTGATCATAGCTGCTGGTCTAGTCACACTCTCGGTCTTTCTTGGTAGATCAGAAATTAATGTACTGAGCTCCGAGGTGTTTATAATGTCTGGAGGTTTCCTTGTACGAAAATTTGCAATTCTGCCGTTGAATGCAAGCGACAATGACCCCTTGCCTATGTCGATTTTTGCCCTTGTGGTGTAGAGGAATGGGCGTCCCAATATGATTGTCGGAGGGTCGTCCTTGCTGGTATCTCCGATTGGTATTACATAAAAGTCCGCAGGAACGACGAGTTTTCCCACACGGAGCATTAACTTTTCTAGCACTCCAACCGGACGGACACTCGACTTATCTCCCAATTCGAGGGATATCTTTGGTGGCTTTAATGGACTAAGCCCTAATGAGCAATATAGAGGGTAAGGCAGGACATTGACAGCAGCTCCAAGATCAATTAAGCAATGATGAACTTGGGCTTTGCCGATACCACATGTGACCGTGAAGGCCTTTGGGTCCTTACTCATTTCCAGTTGTACCTCATGACTCCGAGTTAGGAGCTTATTTGTCCTCAGGCCATTTTGCTCATTCTTCGGCTCCAATTTGTTTTCCACCTTGTTCTTTTGGGTTGCATGATCCTTGGAGGCAATGACCTTCATAGGGGAAGATGAATCTTCAGCCCCAATATCCCAGCCAGATGTTGGTACGTTAAAGTGCGTGATTGGCGGTGGTGTCATGTTAACGGTGAACGTATGGCACCCATTTTCAGCATGCGTGACCCAAGATCTGCCATCATTGGGTCGGTCTTCCTCTTGATTCCAATCAGGGCGGTGCCTACGGGTGAAGTGCTTGACCGTAGGTTTGTAAGTTGCGGGTCCTTGCTGTTGTTTCATCAGCGATCATGCTGCTTATGCTCCTTTGAGTCTTTCTCTGGCTTTTAGTTCTCTGTACGACTGGGCATATGCTTCCTCTTCCCTCATCATACTAATGAACTCTTCCTTATGTTCTTCCCTAGTTGGTAGTGAGGGTTGTGCTGCCTTTTCCAGTGCCTCCTCCAAGTCTGATATCTGTACCATGCTAACATTTTCTTTAGGGTTTTGGATGGTTTGCGAAGGTAGCCGGCCATGTTCAATTTTTTAGCTCGGAGACTGTGGTAGCAAGCTGGGACATTGTCTTGGCCAAATCTGCAATTGCTCCATCAGTTTTCACCATATTTTGACGTACTGTGCTGGCCAACTCTTTCACAACATCCTCGATTGGTTTGCTCGAACTTTGGTGGTTTGGACCGGCTTGGTACTGGTTTGGCCCTTGATGATTGCTTGGGCCTGCCTGATACTGATTCGGTCCCCTTTGCTGATATTGGCCCGCTGGTGGGATGTTTTGGTTGTACTGCCGGCGGGGCGGTTGGTAGAATGACTGAGTTGATTGAGGGGCGGCCTGCTGTGTTTCCCTCGGAGGATGGCTGTTGTTTTGCCAGTTTGGGCCGAATACTTGACCATACTGCCATTTTGGTCCGGCTCTATTGTTGTTGTTGTTGTATCCTTGGTATCCTCCCAGTATATTCACTTCTGCCGGTTCTTCCTCTATTAATGTTGGGCATGCGTCAGTTTTGTGGTCCATAGAACCACAAAACTCGCAAGGCTTAGCTTGAACTGGCTGCCTTCGTAGGAGTTGGATCATCATCTCTTTCATTTGCTTCATCTCCTCGGGCACTGTGTTTACTGGTGCTTCAGCTCTTGCCATGTCCTTGGTGCGTGTAAATCCTTCCTGCTGAGTTGTCTCTTCTCAAAATCGGGCAAATTCAGCGACATCGGAGATGAGTTGCCTTATGCTGTTTAACGATAGATTCATCATTGATCCTCCAGCTGAGGCATCTAGGAGCATTTTGTCTAAGGGCCTCAATCCATCGATGAGGTACTCGATGATGAGTTTCTCGGGCAGTCCGAGGTTGCAGCAGCTTCTCTCCAAGCGGTTGAATTTTTCCAGTTAGTCATACATGATCTCATTAGACCCTTGCCTTATGTCCTACAGCTGTCTTCTTACTTGCATTGCTCTTCCTGCCGGGTAGTATTTGTCCAGGAATTTCTTGTGCGTCTGAGCCCACGTTCTGATGCTCCCCGATGGTAATGAAAGGAACCAGTCGTTCGCCGAGTCAATGAGAGAAAAGTAGAAAGCCCTCAATTTGAAGTTCTCTACATTTACTCCATTGGGCTTTAGATTTTGGCAAATGCCATGTAAGCGTTGGAGATGAGTTGTCGTAGATTCCCCATGAGCTCCTGAGAACTTGGGCAAATTGTGGACCACGGATGTGTTGATGGCAATGTTTTCTAGTTCCGGGCCCTCGTATATACACCACGGTTGGTTTCTGAAATCCGGTGCCGAAAGTTCTTTCATAGTCGGGTTGCGATAGTTGTTATCCCCATAGTATTCATCGAAGATGGGTTCTTGCCTTGGTACATGTCGATGTTGAGGAGGGGGTGGATTTCTAAGGGGCTGCTCTGGGCCAGCTTCATTTCGGTTCTCGGGTGGCCCTTGGTTTCTTCGGGCGGCTTCCCTATCACGAGCTCTTCGGTCTCGGATGAGCTGTTCCGGATCGTCAACAAATGGGGGTGGCGCCTCATTGTTTCGATCGTACAGATTAATCTCGTCATCATCCTGATAGTCATAGTGGCTTCGTGTACGAGACATGGTTATGCAGAAGCTAGTACAAAATTGAAGAACTTTATCCGATTGTTAACTAATTCCCCAGCAACGGCGCCAATTTGACAGCACTGCCTTGTCGCGAGGCAATGTGTACAAAGTTAATTTATAAGTCCACTACTTGTGACTTCACTATTGGATTAGTAAAGCGGTAAGTAGGGGTCGAACCCAAGGGAATTAGGGGATAGTAGTTCTCCGTGGAAATGTCACAAAAATAAATACAGTTGGGGTTGACTGTGGTTTTAGTACTGGAAGTAAATGATAAGAAGTAAATACTGAAAGTAAGTGCATAAAAGTAAAGTGCTTGAAAGACAAGGCTTGCTGAAAGTAAGTGCGTAAAAGTAAAGTGCTTGAAAGACAAGGCTTGCTGAAAGTAAGTGCGTAAAATTAAAGTGCTTGAAAGACAAGGCTTGCTGAAAGTAAGTGCGTAAAAGTAAAGTGCTTGAAAGACAAGGCTTGCTGAAAGTAAGTGCGTAAAAGTAAAGTGCTTGAAAGACAAGGCTTGCTGAAAGTAAGTGCGTAAAAGTAAAGTGCTTGAAAGACAAGGCTTGCTGAAAGTAAGTGCGTAAAAGTAAAGTGCTTGAAAGTAAACTGTTGATAGTGAGACTGAAAGTAAAGTGACAGGTGGTGTTTTAATCAAAGGAAAGCATTCAGTTTAGGGGTTTTATATCATATCTTCGTTCATCATCGACTTCTAATGATCATACTAAGTGTTCAAGATGTATCAAGGCCATTTCTAGCACTCGACTTGCCACACCGTCTAGTCCTTTTCAAGACATAGCTTACCAGTTCTAGCTAGGCTAATTCCTCCTTTCGAAGTATCTTAGCCTAAGTGCATCCACTTGATCAGTCATTTCCGATCAACCAAGTGGTTTTAAAGATGGATTAGACTACGCTACCAAGTTTTGCCCTTTCGATGCATCCACTTGGTTTTGCAGTCTAATCCGGATCGAACTACCCGACTAAGCTTTGCCCTTTCGATGCATCCACTTAGCCTTGTTATGTTCTACCCGAATATAAGGCACAAAGAACTAGTTAGAACACTAAGTAGCATTAAGCAAAGAGTCTAGAACGGTTTATGATATAAATACACCCTTCAACCGAATGAAGAGTTTAGCTACGAATATTCATTGAGGTGAATACCATAGCTAAGTACAGGAAAAGTAAAGGGTTTGGAAAAAAGTAACTCAAGAACAAACAGGAGTACTTATGAACAAACAGGAGTACTCAAGAACAAACAGGAGTACTCAAGAACAAACTGGAATACTCAAGAACAAACAGGAGTATTCTAGCTAGAATACTCAAGAACAAACAGGAGTATTCAAACTAGAGAGATGTACTTCAAGAACAAACAAGAGTACATAAGAGAGATTTTGGGATGGATGAGGGATGATAATTCAAGGAGGGGTGCACCTCCTTTTATAGCCATGGAGTGGCGGTTTAGGGGGAGATATTTTGCTCCCCACTTGGCTTTAGTTCTCTCCCAATGCCTCTAGTTCCTCCCCAACTCCGGTTTGGACTTAGTTGCTCTTCGGTTGGAGTTTGGATGAGCCAAAGGGTGGCACATGGAGAACACATGGGCGGCTAGGGCTCCAAAGGGTAACCACTTGACTTGGTTGAGGCTTGGTTGAGGCTTGGTTGTTGGTTACAAGGGTAGTTACATCCTAAAAGATCTACCGACTAAACTAGTTAGAAACCAACCGGGAATATTGGATCTTTAAGATATTTGGTTGGTCTTCACCGGGTTTGGCCGGAGCATGATTGGTCCGTGGATGCCCTTGATCGGAGCTCAACCGGAGGCTCGCCGGAGGTTGGCCTGAGTTCGGCCGGAGCATGGCCGTAATTCTTGACCGGAGGTCTTTGGCTCTTGAATAGTTGATTTGGAATGGCCAAGTGATTTTAAGACTAATGGTCGAAATGGATTTGCCGGAATATGTCCGGAACCTGGTCATGGCCTGGTTTGAAGTTCAGTGTGTGCGCAGGCCTCGGGCGTGACAAGGGCGCGGCTCGGGCGCGGGCCTCGGGCGTGACCTGTGCGCGGCTCGGGCGCGGGCCTCGGGCCTGACCTGGGTCGCGACCTCGGGTGCGACCTGTGAAATCTACTTGTCTTAGTCAAGACAGGTTCTTGTTGGTGTTCGAACTGCATCTCGAACACTTGTTGGACAGTTTCAGGTTGTGTTCAAACACAGGCTGGAACACCGTAGCAGACAGAACGTAAACAGAAAAAATAGAAGCACACACGATATGATAACCCAGTTCGGCCTCGCCTACTCTGGGGGGTTTCCCACACCCGAAACAGGGACACAAATCTTATTACGAGTTTAGAGCTACAAGTGGTCTTACGCTTACACAACCTCGGGTTTGTAATGGCCTAGCCTCTAACACTCCGTCTCTCAGATTTGCAACCGAGGTTTGTCGCTACTCCCCTCAATCCCCTATGGGTAGGACGAGACTTCCCTCTCGGCCTAGTCTTGGACTTCTCGGAAGTCCAGTCGCCTTCTCTCAAAGACGTAGCTTGGTCACCGTGTGTGTGTGCATGCTTTGTTGCTCTTCAAGAACAGTCTGAACAGCACACTGAACAGACTGCTTCTTCTGCCGTTGATATTCAGGTGAGGAATATACAGCCGGCGGTCGCTCCTCCTCCAATCTCACGAATCCTCTCGTGTTTATTTTCTCTCAGGAAGCGACGCTGAATGAGGACGCCCAAGCATTGTATTTATATGCTTGGACGAAACCCTAATCTGCACAAGATATCCTCATCAAATATTTAGGAAATATTCCTAAATATTCGATGTGTATCTTCAATACAATCTTGGATATCCATATCATATCTTTGACGATATCCTTGAAACCAACTCGAAACCAATCTGTAAATATTCGTTTGAATATCGTATCTTCTGTTTTGCTCGTTGATTGATTCCAGCAGATCATATCTTCGATCTTGAGAATTTTCCGAATTAGGAAACATTCGTATCTTCAATCCAATCTTCAAGAAGATCTCGATCTTTCTTTCTCACCAAGTAATTCCGAATCTTCTTGATCGACTCCTAATTGATGAGAGGATATTCATTTGAATATCTGATCCTCTAATTTATTGCTGAGCCGACTCTAAACAGATCAGATCTTCGATCGTCCAGAAACGTCTTATCTTCAGATCTGCTGTATGCGAGTTCCAGTAGTTGTTCGAACACTCCTTGAACTCTTGCTCGAACTGTCTAAAGTCATTTTGCCAAAGTCATTTTGCCAAAGCCATGCCATTTATGGGAACATCAATCTCCCCCTTGGCATTTTGGCAAAACCAAATCTGTGCTTTAGACACAACTTGAGGAACAAGAACAGTTACCTCAAAACACTCCCCCTTTTTGCCACAAACTGGCAAGGGGTCCAATCGAGCAACCTGGTCTCTTCGGCAACTGGAATCTTGTCAACTCCCCCTCGAACATAGCCTGGGACAGTGACACATGCTGTGAGTCTGTCGGACCATGGTGTCTCAGCAGCTGTTCGACCACGGGTCAGCAACTGATAGGTTCCTGAATTGCTCCAATCAGTGTAGCCAATGCCTCTACATCCTCCAATCGTTCTCTGGGACTTCAAAATTGTATCTAGGTCTTTTGATCCAGAGATTATCATCTTCACTGATTGCTTGAAATGATTCAGCTCGTCCTGTACTGCCGCGTGGTAGTCCATCTCCAGACATATCTCTCTTTGGCTCATGGCAGCATGTCTTTTCTTCAATCAGGACATCAACTCTCTCTGTCTTCTTTATCGTCACTGGGATATTGCAGAGCGCGCACCAATTGATCGATTCTTGTCCTCTACGCCTGTATGACCTCAAGTAGTTGTCCGCGTTCAGCTCGGGACAACTTCTCACCAGTAGCTCTCTTTATGGAAGACTCAGGTGCATCCTTCGTGTTCACCCCGGGGTCCTTCAGATCATTCTTATGTCGACCCTTGAACAACTTGTGATCAACTACCAACTTCTACTGAGCACTTGACAGTCTGTCCTGGTCTGTCTTCAAATCTGGATGCTGGTTGATGATCAGCTCATAAATAAGTGATGGGAAGATTATCTGGTGCAGAGACTTTGTAGAGGCGTGTTCTGCAATCTAGTCGAACATAATTCTTCCCATGTCAATGAGCACCCTGTTTTCAATCTGGTAGAGCAGCTGTCCCATCTCCTTGATGTCCATGGTTCTATGAAATGTAGGCTTCCAGTTGACTATGGCGATGAAGAACAACATAGAGTAGAATGTGGTCAAATCTGCAACTGGGATGGGTGTGTCTTCCCACCGAGGGTATGCTCCAGCCGTTAAACAGCTTTCAATCATGTCATAGCTCTCCTCTTCCACCACCTCGTAAGAATCATCCATTGCGAAGTCCACATTGATGATCTCAGGACCTCTGACACAGACTATGCCGTAGTCTTTATCATCAGCAATAGCTTCTCTCACCAAATGTTCATAAAACAGTTTGCATCTTTGGACGGTCCAAAATCAGATCAGTCTCCATCAAGAGTTGAATAGTCTCCTCTCCTTTGTACTTCTTCTCATCAAGCATCCTCTCAGGGAAGATCTTTCTTTTCTGCAATGCTTTCCACTTGGCTGCTGCGACTGTACTGGCAAACCACACTATATGCTTAGTCACTCCAGTTGGTACACTAGGAGGAACAGAACCTAGAACACTCCTCTTCCATTTCTTGAATGCACTTGCTCCCCCTGCATCTGTTCTCTAACCATCCTTCTTGGTAGTTACTCCAGTCGAGCATGCTTGGATGGTCACTTCCTTCTTTGGTTTCTCCTTTTCAGACTTCTTGAGCTCAACCAATGAAACCGAGTCCCGATTGTCCTTACAATCTCCATTATCTGGTCTCTCTAGATCAGCTTTATGCATCTCTACATCTGGGATAGCTGGCTGTTCTAACTCCCTCGAAACACCTGGTTCAACAGACACTTTCTCAGCAGCCTTGTCTGTCTCTGACTTCTCTGCAGACTTAACAGGCTCACCTCATTCTTGAGTTAGTCCCTTCCTTCTGCTTCTCTTTTAATTCAGCTAATGATCTGGGATTTTGACCAGCTCTCTGTGCATGATTACCAGCACCATGTTCTGCTTCAGTCATGATTACTTCTTGGACATCTGACTACTTTTCCTTCTTCTAGATGACAGGTTCAATAACAACTTGCTCTTCTACTTGTTCTATCTCCGTCTGATTTTCAGGTCGGTCTGACTCATCAGAGACAACATCTTCAGGCTCTTGTTGCTTCACATCATCGGCCTTCATACGAACAGCTTCACTCTCTGTCACCTTCTCTTCATCGACAACCTCAGTAGTCTTGTCTGCTAAATATTCATCCGACTCTTCATTTAATACCAGACTTCTCTTGCTAGAAGGCCCAACAACCTGCTTAATCTCAGAGTCTAACATAGCTAGTTTTCTCCCCCTTACAGCACTAATTCGTGCAGCGTATTTCCTGGGAGTTCCATTCCTTCCAAGGCCGACTTTCATGCAGATTCCTGTCTTCTTCAGCACGAAGCCAGTGGTATCTACCTTTACATTCAACAGCTTCTGCTTATCAGAACCACAATCTTAGCCCTATTGGCTTCACTTTCTTCTGCAGCATCGGCCACAGAATCTACAACAGGTTTCAAACCCTTCGGCTCCCCATTAACCGCTTTGTCACCCTTATGACTCACTGAATCTTTACCAATCGCCCATACTTCCTCATCAACAAAATTGAGAGCAATAGCTTGGGAGTGAGAACAAGGGATTACCTCATTGAGGAGTGGTTCAGCCATCGCCTGATATTCCTTCACAGTCTGCACACTCCCTTTAGTTGGATTAGGATCAGCCTTTGACGCTTTTGAAGTAGCTTCTTTAAGTTCTGTCACAGCCGCCTCTTCTCCCTTCTTTTTCCCTTCTCCGATCTTAGGGTTTGCTGATATTGTATCCTCATCCGACTTCGATTCAACTACCTTTTTGATTTCTAAAAAATTTGGACTCCTCCACTTGCCAAAAACGGTTATGTGTATATCTCTTGAGATATTTGTCCAATCACCTCTCTCCTCCTTGATCTTGCCTCATAAAGCTGCAAATATGTTGAACTTGGTAATCAGTTCCAACCACGTACCATCTGTTCCAGCCCTCTTCTTCGGTAGGTCAGCCCATCTGATTTGCTGGGGCTCTGCTCTTGGCTGACCTCCGTCTGGAACACTCAGTTTGCGATAACACACAGACCCAGAGAGGATCTAAGTGTGTCGAACTGAGCGGCGTCTAGTGGCATGGTGAGTACGACAGTTATAGTGGTCATGTGTTTCGATGTGATGACCTTCTTCTCCACCATCTCTCTGATGAAGTGATATCTGCTCATGGAGTGTTGTACTGGGTTCTTGGGCAGAAACTTCTTCACCCGTTCCACTCCGTGTTTAGACAGATTCTGCTTCATCCATAGGAACTGAGTGCAGCATGCAGCGATGCTCTCCTGCTCTCCCAGCATCTGGTCAACGTGTGTTCCAGGAAGGTGTTTCATCTCCTTTTCCCCGAGTCTCACAAACTGTCCAAGCAGCTTCTGTGTACTCGTGACGAACATACGCTCTACTCCCCCTCGCTCATAGCCATGGTCGATGAGGAACGTCTCGTACCATGCTCTGGGCGCTTGTGTGAGTCCGTTCATAGTCTTCTTCAGTTCGTGACTATGCGCAAGATGATATGACATCCATGCTTCAGATCTAGAGAACTCGTCCAGTTCCACGTGAATGGCCACCACCCAAATCTCATCAATAAATGCTTTGATGACAGTCTTCGGACTGGATGAACATGCAGCCAGCTCTCGACACTTGATCTCATTTGCTCGACCCTTAATTGTCCATGAGGGTTGCAGCGTAGGTGCATCGTCAAGAGTCCCAGCTGGAGTAGGTGTGGCTTCATCAGCTGGACCTCCCTCTGGAATTTTATTTTCTAGAACTGAGTTGGGGGCAACTTCTTCTTTCACCTTTCCAGAAGAGGACACCATACATGTCCCTTGCAATTCCATCTCATGTATCGTGTTTGTCGGACAAACAGTGTCAGCTCCTGTTCCAACTGTCCCTAGACAGTAGCTCTTGTTTGTTGACCTGCTTCCTTCCAACAGTGTGTCTCCATTCCAATCCAGTACTTGACACGTATCAGAAGCGAATGTAGCAGACTGTCTTTCACCATAAAATCTACTGATGCTGATCCGGTTTACCTTTAACCCATCCACTAGGAGGATATCCTCGAGCTCAGGTTGATCCGGAACCTTCAATGTCCCACAGTCGATCACCTGGCCCTTCCCTCCATCTCCAAAAGTAGCAAACTGACGCTTGCGAATAGGTTTAACATTGATGAGATATTGAGGATTACCTGTCATATTGTGATGAACTTCTTTGCGTCTCAACTCAGCATTCTTTCTCCTTAGCCCCACTAAGCCTGCATGATGTGTTTCTCTATTTTTCTCCATCATTGTATCACGGACGTTTGGGAGATATGCCTTCACCTTTTCACCACGAAAAACATCTTGTACAATAACTGGGACGTCAGCTGTCTCCTCTACTGAGACTTCCATTGAGGCAACAACTGTCTCAACTCTCTGCTGATCTCCTGGTTCATCTGCTTGAACACTTACCTCCTTCACAGCTTCTGGATTGAGGGCAGGTGCAGAGTTCTCCACCCCTACAGCCTGGGCCTGAGACAACTTCTGTGAACTTGTCACAGCAGACACATGGACCTTGTAGATTCTGTCCAGATCATCATCCTTTTCAGCGCGATCAGATACTTCCGCTATTGAATCATCAACCTTCTCTGATGGATTAACCTCCTCAGTCACAGATTCAACATGCTTTCTGAGATGCTCACCACCTGCTCCTCGAAGCTTTTCACCAGACCCATCGTTAGATTCACTATCTGGACCCTCATAGGCTATTCTGAGAATATCCCATGCTTCCTTGGCCACCTCACATTCAGTAATCAGTTTGAACACCTTCTCGTCTACTCCATAGAATATTGCATTTAGGGCCTTTGAATTCCAAACAGCCGCTACATCATCTGCTTCAGACCACAGGGCTTCGGGTTTTGGCATAACAGCTCCTTCAGGGTTGGCCATCGTGGGTTCTGTCCATCCTATCATTACAGCTCTCCAAGCCCTTTCATCGATGGATTTCAGAAAGGTTTTCATCCTGGATTTCCAATAGACATAATTCGGCCCTTCAAGCAACGGTGGTCGATTAGTGCTCTGTCCTTCCTTCAAACTCATCTTGAACTGTCGCCGGATCACACTCTGTATGTCGAGTGCCTGATCTGATACCAATTGAAATCTACTTGTCTTAGTCAAGACGAGTTCTTGTTGGTGTTCGAACTGCGTCTCGAACACTTGTTGGACAGTTTCAGGTTGTGTTCAAACAGAGGCTGGAACACCGTAGCAGACAGAACGTAAACAGAACAAATAGGAGCACACACGATATGATAACCCAGTTCGGCCTCGCCTACTCTGGGGGTTTCCCACACCCGAAACAGGGACACAAATCGTATTACGAGTTTAGAGCTACAAGTGGTCTTACGCTTACACAACCTCGGGTTTGTAATGGCCTAGTCTCTAACACTCCGTCTCTCAGATTTGCAACCGAGGTTTGTCGCTACTCCCCTCGATCCCCTATGGGTAGGACGAGACTTCCCTCTCGGCATAGTCTTGGACTTCTCGGAAGTCCAGTCGCCTTCTCTCAAAGATGTAGCTTGGTCACCGTGTGTGTGTGCATGCTTTGTTGCTCTTCAAGAACAGTCTGAACAGCACACTGAACAGACTGCTTCTTCTGCCGTTGATATTCAGGTGAGGAATATACAGCCGGCGGTCGCTCCTCCTCCAATCTCACGAATCCTCTCGTGTTTATTTTCTCTCAGGAAGCGACGCTGAATGAGGACGCCCAAGCATTGTATTTATATGCTTGGACGAAACCCTAATCTGCACAAGATATCCTCATCAAATATTTAGGAAATATTCCTAAATATTCGATGTGTATCTTCAATCCAATCTTGGATATCCATATCATATCTTTGACGATATCCTCGAAACCAACTCGAAACCAATCTGTAAATATTCGTTTGAATATCGTATCTTCTGTTTTGCTCGTTGATTGATTCCAGCAGATCATATCTTCGATCTTGAGAATTTTCCGAATTAGGAAACATTCGTATCTTCAATCCAATCTTCAAGAAGATCTCGATCTTTCTTTCTCACCAAGTAATTCCGAATCTTCTTGATCGACTCCTAATTGATGAGAGGATATTCATTTGAATATCTGATCCTCTAATTTATTGCTGAGCCGACTCCAAACAGATCAGATCTTCGATCGTCCAGAAACGTCTTATCTTCAGATCTGCTGTATGCGAGTTCCAGTAGTTGTTCTAACACTCCTTGAACTCTTGCTCGAACTATCTAAAGCCATTTTGCCAAAGCCATGCCATTTATGGGAACATCAACCTGGCTTTTCTCGGTACTGGTTGCATTTGCTCGGGCCTTTGTTGAATTCCCTCGGGCATTTTGTTTGAGAAGTGATATTGTCCAAGTCATTTGGCATTTTAAACACTTTGGTCGAGCCAGATTTTCCAGATTCGTCGTTTTGCTCGAGCAACTTGGTATTGGACCTTGGTGGCTCGACTGGGGGCCTGGTCCTGCGCTTCTCGGGTCATGCGCTCGCATGGTGTCCCCTGTGCGCTCGCACAAATCACTAGCGATCCATTTTTAGCATAAAACTCCTCTCTTAGCTCGTTTCTTCTCTAAACCTTAAAATAGCCTGTAGAACAAAAGTGGAACTAACAAGTAATATTTGATAAGACAAAGCGTCTAATTTGGTGGGTTTAACTGTTTCGATGAGTCGTATAAATACGCTCCATCACTAACCTATCAAATATATGTTGATATACAAAATATTTCGAAAATTGAGGGTCGTTCGATCTAAGATCGAATATTTCTTATTTCTCATGACAATTATTATTTCTCATATGATCCAAACTCTTATAAGTAATGAGTTATGTTATACACGCCTAAAAATGAATGTTCACTAAATAAAATAAAATAAATCCTTGAATTTAACGAATATTTCTCATTTCTCATGAGAATTATTATTTCTCATATGATCCAAACTCTTATAAGTAATGAGTTATGTTATACACGCCTAAAAATGAATGTTCACTAAATAAAAGAAAACAATCCTTGAATTTATCGAACATTTCGAATATTTCTCATTTCTCATGAGAATTATTATTTCTCATATGATCCAAACTCTTATAAGTAATGAGTTATGTTATACATGCCTAAAAATGAATGTTCACTAAATAAAAGAAAAAAATCCATGAATTTATCGACCGACCGAAGCAGTCGACACTACAGAACCAGATAAAAGACCGACGTGCCCTTCAACAAAACATACCCCGGTATGACCCGACCTCTATACAAACCCAGTTTGACCCGGTGACGTTGCAATATTATGCACTTCAAATGTATATGATTCGAAAGTGTAAATACTAGTCAAAAACAATTTATAAACCGGTAAGTACCGGGTCGTCCAAGGAGCAAGTCTAAACTTATGCACTATTCAATTTTGTTCCGATAAGTCAATTCTAATTGCGAAAGGTTCGGTTGATGTAGTTATTAGAGCAAATGTATATAAATAATGTCAACAATCTAAGGAATCTAGAGATAGTGTCACTACCAAGGCAAAGGGTATACTCTAGGGAACTACTTCACTCATGTGTGTTTTAAACTCCAAGAGTTCAATTTCATGCAAGATAATTGTCTTAGATGATTAGATTAAGGCGTGCGACTATTAAACCAAATTCAATCTCTTGATGTTTTTACTTGATTTAAGGAAGAAGCACCTCGCACGTGAGCTTCAATCCCTCAATGTTTTTAGCTCACGTCTAACTCAAGGTTCTCAAACATCAACGCTAGTTGAATGATCAATATCCAAGAGCGGTCTTGACCAAGCCTATCTCAATGCTAGATTGGGTCACGCTAGTGATCACCACCTAACAAGGGTGAATCTACATGCATTTTAGAACTATTAGTCTCGTTCGCTAGAACACTCAACTTCAAGTTCATGTTTCTAAACCACCTAGGCATTTTATCAAACACTTAGAGGGCATAGAGTTGACATTTGATCAAAGTAGTTCATAATCATCCAAACATGTTATTTTAACATTGATTCATCATAGATTAGGAGTATTAACACACATAAGATCCATAGGACCCTAGAATACAAAACACTACTCACAACATAGACAAACACAAATTGTATTGAGTACATAGATGAAAATACAATAGAAGGAATGAACCATTCTAGTGTAGATGGTCTTCTTCCACCCTTTCGATGTCTTACTCTCCGAATTTGGTCTTGGCGTCAAATGGAGAGTTGTAGCCCTTTGAGTTACCTTTCTAACAAGCCAAAGATCAACTCATTTGGACACCGTATGCGATCTGTGCGTCCAAAATAAGCCCCAAAGGTCGGTTTGTCCCGTTTTGCCTGAAACTCCATATTTTTGCTCCGAAACTTCGGTTTTCTGCGAGAATTGATCTTTTTGAACCCGGGGACCGTAAGGTTGGTTTCTAACCTGAAATGGCAATCAAGAGGGTCAAATGGCATCGAAAGGGCATTGGGAATGGACCAAAACTCTTCGTAAATCGATAGATAAATGAGTCGAGAATTCGACTCATCAAAACACTCCACACTTAGAGTTTGATCGTCCCGAGCAAACAATAAAATCAAGCCAAAGAGAAACAAATGGCGAAAAGCTAAGTCATTATGTTTTGTCACCCATTTGCTCTCAACATCCATTTATAGTCTCAATTTTTTTCACTAAATACTCTAACACATATTTACAATCTAACTCCTTTTCGTAGGTGTTACGAGTGCATTTAGCGTATGCACCAAGCCTTTAAACCCCTAGGCTACCCTAGTGGATGAGTTATAGTCTCGTGAGAGTTTTCAGAAACGGGAATACTCACAAATCCCACATGCGTTTATCCCATAAGAGTGAAAACAAGAGTGTTTAACAATTAAGGCTTGGATTTCTCAAAACCAAATTCACATCCAAAACTAGCATCACAATCACAATACAATTCAAGAGAGTTTTCAAACCGTTTAAGACCATATGAGTGTGCACATTCTAGGAAGTCAATACTAGAGCTATCAAGTGCCTAACCTAGAAGTCTATTCATTTTTGAAGCATGGCTTTTGAAAAATGGTTAAAGCTTTTTGCACAAAAAACGTCGATCGATCACCTATGCTAGCTAGGGCTAGTCCACGGGCTCACGGTATAAACTCATTTCCAAGTTTTAGATGCTAAAGTCGTAATCCATAAGGAAAGAGGAGTTTGACAATAAGAGTTCTTAAAACAAGCATAAACAATTCAATAGCTTACGTGAAATCACAAGGGTCGTCCTAAAGCTCAACTTGCTAGCACACAATGCACATGGTGAACTCACACAAATAAGAGATTATGGAAGGGCATAAAGTCAAGTTTAAGTGTTCTTTTATTTTCTTTTTGAAATGGCCTTTGGCCTACAAATGCTTTCGAGGAGGAACTTTTCTTCCTAACCCCCGGCATTTGTATATTTTTTTTGAAGCAAAACTTCTCTTGTACTTCGAGAAAGTTTTTAGTCGGGGCTTTGCCCTCTTTGACATTTTTTTTCTTTCGATGGGGCCTATTTTTCGCCCTTTTTGACTCCACACTTAAAACTTGACAATACGCCCAATGTGAATATGGAATGTGTGAGAAACAACCACAAACAAGGCACTAAGCAAGAGAACTAAAGTCACCTAAAAGCAATCAAGAGGTTTAAGTTTTTCATAAAGGTTTCGATGTGTGCTTGCTAAAAACTAATTTCAAGCATGTGCGAAAAATGCCTAGATTGCTAGATAGGCAAAAGATAGCAATAAATATTGATTCACAAGAATGTGCTCATTAGAACTATTTTGGTTCTAGACTCTAAATCAAGTAAAAGTGAAATGTAAGCTAGATGTGACGTATAGAAGTTGAGAAATGATAGTCACAAACCTTAAAGAGTACAAACATTCATAAAATTGGGATAAAGTACATGAATGCAAGTGTTCATTAAAAAATGATGGGCATGGCATGACATGAGTGAACTATGCGACTACCCACTCCACACTTAAAATATAGCTTAGTCCCTAAGCACAAACAATAAACAAAAAGAGATATAAGGCGCATAGGAACTCCCCTCGTTTGTAGATGTGTCCCCTTAATAATAGAGATGCCAATGTGCTAAGCTTTATCATTCATGATGCAAATACTTTCCTTGATGACAATTGAATATGAGAGGTTAAATGTAACAAGTGATAGATATAGAAATAATAACCAATTAAAGTATGAGCAATATGGTATCACAAGGTCACAAAATACCATCATGGCATATATGTTTAAGAGAGTTCAAACAAGGAAAGTAAACTACATCTTCCTTCATGCACAAGGTGTCTAAGTCATAGCAACAAAGTAGTTCCAATACAATAAAGTCACATAAAGCTCATGAACACTAAGGGCGAAATCATCATTCATAGATAGATTAAGGGTGAGGTGGAGGTGGAGGTGGAGGGGCTTGGAAATGTGAAATGGGATTGGAGTGAGTAGAACTCACTCCACACTTAAAATTCGAGCCACTAATCATAAATATCACACTCCACACTTAGAGTCTAAGCCACTCAAAATCATGTCAAACACTTAAACATGAAGAACGAGAATAAAAAAATTACAAACCGGGTTACCTCCCACGAGGGCCTAGTTTTTCCCGTCTTGGCAAAGACGTAGCAAAGCGCCCCATAGAATCACTCGTGAGAAGTCCTTTGCTAGGATCCCTTCTCACTGGCCTTGGATTTGGCGTGTCAATCCACCTTCAAATCCCATTAAAATTTCTTTCCATCAAGCCTACGATGCACTTTCAAATGCATGTTTGACCCCTTCAAGAATGTTGAACCCTTTAGAATTAAGGAGTCACTGGAGCTCCTTTTGAATAATCTCGTAAAGTATGGTAGGAAGCTCCAAAACTTATCTCGAGGCTTTTTGACAAAGAAAGGATCTTCAATGCTAGCCTCTAGTTTGATGGGTGATGGACCAAAGTTATACGAGTCAGAAACACAGTAAAACCCCCTTAATTAGACTGTTTGTCTATCTAACTTCTACGTGTTAGTCCCGATATATTTCCACAGGGCATTTTAGAGACTGAAGTGAAAACATGCTAAGGAGAGGATTTTAAGCTGAAAAGATAACAAGAGTCAATCCAAGGTCAAGATCATATGCCGACTCAAGAGATATCAAGGATCCTGACGTTAAATTGACCAGAACAAATTAATCAGAGGAATCAGGAGTAGAGTCAAGACAGCCCGGGGAAGAAACACATTTACAGTTTTGTGAAAAGACTGCACAAAACTGTACAAAATCACACATTGGGCAAAGATGACCGGCCACCATTCAAGGAGGTGGGCAAGGGAGGAGCTCCTCCCCCTTGGGTGACCGGCAACCAGCGGCGCCACCCTCCTCCACCAAAAGCCGCCGGCTCCTCCTCCTTGCGCCACTTGTCTCCTCCACAAGCTCCTCCTCCTCCCTTGGATCAAAAGACATGTGCTTCCATCTCATCCATCCATTTCTCCTCCCTTTGGCTATAAATACCAAGCCAAACCTCATTTGCAAAACACACCAATTCTCAATTTCACTTCTCTCTCTAGAAGTTGTAATATTAGTAACGTTGTAATCTTGCTTTGGAAATAAAGGATAGCTCCCTTAGCGCTTCAACGGTTGTAAGTTTCTCTTAGTATTAATTTATTTAACTGTTGTCTTTAATTTCCTTAGTATAATGTTTAGCGCGATGAATAGTAGCTAAACTAGTAGTTCGGTCTAAGGGGCGCACTTGTAATATAAAATGTTTTAAGACTATTAAACTTAGTGTCTAGTCTAAGTATTCAAAACTTATTCTATGTGCCATATATTAAGTCAGAACGTCCATGGTTGAGGGGACGCTTGGAATGGCAAAGCTCACCATGGGGGTTCGTAAACTTGTACGGATAAGTGGATGCTTGGAATGGCAAAGCTTATCTGAGAAGTTTGACTCATCCTAAACACCATTTGGTTGATCAGGAATGATTGATCAAATGGATGCACATAGGCTAATATAACCGGGAATGGAGTATTAGTCTAAATAGAATAAGTGTTCTACGTCCTTGGAATAGGCTAGACAGTGTACGCAAATCGAGTGCTTGGAACGGCCTTGATACACCGTTTGAATACTTAGGAGAGTCACTAAAGGTCAATGATAAACAGGATATAATACAAGTCCCCTGAAACCGAACATTTCTTTTAATTATAAACTGTAATTTACTTTCCAGTCTTAAAATCAACCAACCAACCAATCAATCAATCAAAATAGCTGGTAGCTTTAAAACCAACCAACCGACTTTAAACACGCTCTCTCTCTAAACAACCCCCTCAAAGACATCTATTCCCCTGATTCCCTTGGGTTCGACCCCTACTTACCAAGTACTACCCAGTAGTATAGTCGCAAGTAGTGGACTATTATAAATTTATTTGTACAAATCGCTTCGACGACGAGCGGTTCTGTCAATGGGCACACCTTCCTTCAATTTTTCAATGATGTCCTTGGGTGCCCAATTCTCAATCTCCTTCATTAAACTTTCATCTCCTTGTATGCAAGGTGGCTCTCTAGTCGTGTCCATAAATGCCTCAACAAAGTCTTCGTACACTTGAAGTTCTCGTGGCTCAATATGCTCTTCCTCTATATCATCCTCGACAAGAAAATCGGGTTCACATTTAAGTTCACATGTAGCGGGAGGGAGGAGGTCTTCTTCATTCGAGAAAGAAATTGCTTCTATGCATGAGTTGTCATCGTTGAAGAATTCCTCGTTAGAGAGCCAAGGGGTTGATGGAATGGTGAAATCTTGTGTGTTCTCAACCGAATAATCTTGAAACGTGCTAGTAGTGGAAGGTGATGCACTTTCATGTTCCAACTTATCCTCGGTGTAAGATTCACCATCCCACGCCTCATCAAAAGCTTGGCGCGCGGCTCTCATGAACTCATCCTCCATTGCTTGATCCCATTTTTGTCTTGAGGCAATAGATTCGTGAACTTTTTCTTTGGACATCTCCTCTTCCACATCCATGTTTTCATTATCCATTTCTTGTTGCGCCAATTCGCTTCTAAACACTTGTCTTTGAGCCTCCATTCTATCAAAATGGGCTTGCATGTCTCTATGCGACCTCTCTTGGGATGCAATGAGTGTGGCAAGCATGGCCTTTATATTGGAGGGCTCACTTGAAGGTTGAGGAGGTTGAGGGTATGAAAGGTAGGAGTCTCCAACTTTAAAGCATTGGCTATCATCCCAATTCAGAGTGTTATAACTTGTCGGATAGCCATGTTCTTGATAATAACAATTTGGTTGCTCTTCCTCTTGGTAGTATCTTCCATTGTATGAGACTTGTTGGTTGTATGAGTACATTCTCGCAAGACAAAAACAACAAAGATAGCAAGAGATATGAGTGTATAGAATGTACAAAAGAAAAAGAAAAATATTTACAAGAATAGTCCAAATCTCACAAAATCTACTCTAATGCTCTAGTTAATTCATTGCTCCCCGGCAATGGCGCCATTTGGACGTTGCAATATTATGCACTTCAAATGTATATGATTCGAAAGTGTAAATACTAGTCAAAAACAATTTATAAACCGGTAAGTACCGGGTCGTCCAAGGAGCAAGTCTAAACTTATGCACTATTCAATTTTGTTCCGATAAGTCTATTCTAATTGCAATAGGTTGGGTTGATGTGGTTATTAGAGCAAATGTATATAAATAATGTAAACAATCTAAGGAATCTAGAGATAGTGTCACTACCAAGGCAAAGGGTGTACTCTAGGGAACTACTTCACTCATGTGTGTTTTAGACTCCAAGAGTTCAATTTCATGGAAGATAATTGTCTTAGATGATTAGATTAAGGCATGCGACTATTAAACCAAATTCAATCTCTTGAAGTTTTTACTTGATTTAAGGAAGAAGCACCTCGCACGTGAGCTTCAATTTCTCGATGTTTTTAGCTCACGTCCAACTCAAGGTTCTCAATCATCAACGCTAGTTGAATGATCAATATCCAAGAGCGGTCTTGACCAAGTCTATCTCAATGCTAGAATGGGTCACGCTAGTGATCACTACCTAACAAGGGTGAATCTACTTGCATTCTAGAACTATTAGTCTCGTTCGCTAGAACACTCAACTTCAAGTTCATGTTTCTAAACCACCTAGGCATTTTATCAAACACTTAAAGGGCATAGAGTTGACATTTATTCAAAGTAGTTAACAATCATCCAAACATTTTATTCTAACATTGTTTCATCATAGATTAGGAGTATTAACACACATAAGATCTATATGACCCTAGAATACAAAACACTACTCACAAATCATGTTCATAGACAAACACAAATTGTATTGAGTACATAGATGAAAATACAATAGAAGGAATGAACCAATCTAGTGTAGATGGTCTTCTTCCACCCTTTAAATCTTCAATGGATGATCCCCTTGAAGCCTTGGTAGCTTATCTCTCTTGAAACTCTCAATTTTTCGTGCTAAAAAACCCTAGCTCAAGTCCCCCTCTTCTAGATCTAAATCTTTCTTTTTATAGCTGAGGATTAGCTCCGGCGAGCTTATGGGAGCTCGGGCGAGCGTATTTTGGCAGAGGCATTTGGTCCAGCTCGAGCTCGGGCGAGTTTGGTGGAGCTCTGGCGAGCTTGTGGAGGCATCCAGCTTCTGGCGACTTTTTCGATGTCTTACTCTCCAAATTTGGTCTTGGCGTCAACTGGAGAGTTGTAGCCCTTTGAGTTACCTTTCTAACAAGCCAAAGATCAACTCATTTGGACACCGTATGCGATCTGTGCGTCCAAAATAAGCCCCAAAGGTTGGTTTGTCCCGTTTTGCCCGAAAGTCCATATATTTTGCTCCGAAACTTTGATTTTCTGCGAGAATTGATCTTTTTGAACCCTGGGACCGTAAGGTTGGTTTCTAACCTGAAATGGCAATCAAGAGGGTCAAATGGCATCGAAAGGGCATCGGGAATGGACCAAAACTCTTCATAAATCGATAGATAAATGAGTCAAGAATTCGACTCATCAAAACACTCCACACTTAGAGTTTGATCGTCCCGAGCAAACAATAAAATCAAGCCAAAGAGAAACAAATGGCGAAAAGCTAAGTCATTATGTTTTGTCACACATTTGCTCTCTACATCCATTTATAGTGTCAATTTTTTTTCACTAAATACTCTAACACATATTTACAATCTAACTCCTTTTCGTAGGTGTTACGAGTGCATTTAGCATATGCACCAAGCCTTTAAACCTCTAGGCTACCCTAGTGGACGAGTTATAGTCTTGTGAGAGTTCTCAGAAACGGGAATACTCACAAATCCCATATGCGTTTATCCCATAAGAGTGAAAACAAGAGTGTTTAACAATTAAGGCTTGGATTTCTCAAAACCAACTTCACATCCCAAACTAGCATCACAATCACTATACAATTCAAGAGAGTTTTCAAACCGTTTAAGACCATATGAGTGTGCACATTCTAGGAAGTCAATACTAGAGCTATCAAGTGCCTAACCTAGAAGTCTATTCATTTTTTAAGCTAGGCTTTTTAAAAATGGTTAAAGCTTTTTACACAAAAAACGTCGATCGATCACCTATGCTAGCTAGGGCTAGTCCACGGGCTCACGGTATAAACTCATTTCCAAGTTTTAGACGCTAAAGTCGTAATCCATAAGGAAAGAGGAGTTTGACAATAAGAGTTCTTAAAACAAGCATAAATAATTCAATAGCTTACGTGAAATCACAAGGGTCGTCCTAAAGCTCAACATGCTAGCACACAATGCACATGGTGAACTCACACAAATAAGAGATTATGGAAGGGCATAAAGTCAAGTTTAAGTGTTCTTTTATTTTCTTTTTGAAATGGCCTTTGGCCTACAAATGCTTTCGAGGGGGAACTTTTCTTCCTAACCCCCGGCATTTGTATATTTTTTTTGAAGCAAAACTTCTCTTATACTTCGAGAAAGTTTTTAGTCGGGGCTTTGCCCTCTTTGACATTTTTTTTCTTTCGCTGGGGCCTATTTTTCGCCCTTTTTTTTGACTCCACACTTAAAACTTGACAATACGCCCAATGTGAATATGGAATGTGTGAGAAACAACCACAAACAAGGCACTAAGAAAGAGAACTAAAGTCACCTAAAAGAAATCAAGAGGTTTAAGTTTTTCATAAAGGTTTCGATGTGTGCTTGCTAAAAACTAACTTCAAGCATGTGCGAAAAATGCCTAGATTCCTAGATAGGCAAAAGATAGCAATAAATATTGATTCACAAGAATGTGCTCATTAGAACTATTTTGGTTCTAGACTCTAAATCAAGTAAAAGTGAAATGTAAGCTAGATGTGACATATAGAAGTTGAGAAATGATAGTCACAAACCTTAAAGAGTAAAAACACTCATAAAATTGGGATAAAGTACATGAATGCAAGTGTTCATTAAAAAATGATGGGCATGGCATGACATGAGTGAACTATGCGACTACCCACTCCACACTTAAAATATAGCTTAGTCCCTAAGCACAAACAATAAAACAAAAAGAGATATAAAGCGCATAGGAACTTCCCTCGTTTGCAGATGTGTCCCCTTACTAATAGAGATGCCAATGTGCTAAGCTTTATCATTCATGATGCAAATACTTTCCTTGATGACAATTGAATATGAGAGGTTATAAGTAACAAGTGATAGATATAGAAGTAATAACCAATTCAAGTATGAGAAATATGGTATCACAAGGTCACAAAATACCATCATGGCATATATGTTTAAGAGAGTTCAAACAAGGAAAGTAAACTACATCTTCCTTCATGCATAAGGTGTCTAAGTCATAGCAACAAAGTAGTTCCAATACAATAAAGTTACATAAAGCTCATGAACACTAAGGGCGACATCATCATTCATAGATAGATTAAGGGTGAGGTGGAGGTGGAGGGGCTTGCAAATGTGAAATGGGATTGGAGTGAGTAGAATTCACTCCACACTTAAAATTTGAGCCACTAATCATAAATATCACACTCCACACTTAGTGTCTAAGCCACTCAAAATCATGTCAAACACTTAAACATGAAGAATGAGAATAAAAAAATTATAAACCGGGTTACCTCCCGCGAGGGCCTAGTTTTTCCCGTCTTGGCAAAGACGTAGCAAAGCACCCCATAGAATCACTCGTGAGAAGTCCTTTGCTAGGATCCCTTCTCACGGGGCCTTGGATTTGGCGTGTCAATCCACCTTCAAATCCCATTAAAATTTCTTTCCATCAAGCCTACGATGGACTTTCAAATGCATGTTTGACCCCTTCAAGAATGTTGAACCCTTTAGAATTAAGAGGTCATTAGAGCTCCTTTTGAATAATCTCGTAAAGTATGGTAGGAAGCTCCAAAACTTATCTCCAGGCTTTGTGACAAAGAAAGGATCTTTAATGCTAGCCTCTAGTTTGATGGGCACACCTTCCTTCAATTTTTCAATGATGTCCTTGGGTGCCCAATTCTCAATCTCCCTCATTAAACTTTCATCTCCTTGTATGCGAGGTGGCTCTCTAGTCGTGTCCATAAATGCCTCAACAAAGTCTTCGTACACTTGAAGTTCTCGTGGCTCAATATGCTCTTCCTCTATATCATCCTCGATAAGAAAATCAGGTTCACATTTAAGTTCACATGTAGCGGGAGGGAGGAGGTCTTCTTCATTCGAGAAATAAATTTCTTCTATGCATGAGTTGTCATCGTTGAAGAATTCCTCGTTGGAGAGCCAAGGCGTTGATGGAATGGTGAAATCTTGTGTGTTCTCATCCGAATGATCTTGAAACGTGCTAGTAGTGGAATGTGATGCACTTTCATGTTCCAACTCATCCTCGGTGCAAGATTCACCATCCCACGCCTCATCAAAAGCTTGGCACGCAGCTCTCATGAACTCATCCTCCATTGCTTGATCCCATTTTTGTCTTGAGGCAATAGATTCATGAACTTTTTATTTGGACATCTCCTCTTCCACATCCGTGATTTCATTTTCCATTTCTTGTTGCGCCAATTCGCTTCTAAACACTTGTCTTTGAGCCTCCATTCTATCAAAATGGGCTTGCATGTCTCTATGTGACCTCTCTTGGGATGCAATGAGTGTGGCAAGCATGGCCTTTATATTGGTGGGCTCACTTGTTGGTTGAATGAGCACATTCTCGCAAGACAAAAACAACAAAAGATAGCAAGGGATATGAGTGTATAGAATGTACAAAAGAAAAAGAAAAATATTTACAAGAATAGTCCAAATCTCACAAAATCTACTCTAATGCTCTAGTTAATTCATTGCTCCCCGGCAATGGCGTCATTTTGTCGTTGCAATATTATGCACTTCAAATGTATATGATTCGAAAGTGTAAATACTAGTCAAAAACAATTTATAAATCGGTAAGTACCGGGTCGTCCAAGGAGCAAGTCTAAACTTATGCACTATTCAATTTTGTTCCGATAAGTCTATTCTAATTGCGAAAGGTTGGGTTGATGTGGTTATTAGAGCAAATGTATATAAACAATGTAAACAATCTAAGGAATCTAGAGATAGTGTCACTACCAAGGCAAAGGGTGTACTCTAGGGAACTACTTCACTCATGTGTGTTTTAAACTCCAAGAGTTCAATTTCATACAAGATAATTGTCTTAGATGATTAGATTAAGGCGTGCGGCTATTAAACCAAATTCAATCTCTTGAAGTTTTTACTTGATTTAAGGAAGAAGCACCTCGCACGTGAGCTTCAATCTCTCGATGTTTTTAGCTCACGTCCAACTCAAGGTTCTCAATCATCAACGCTAGTTGAATGATTAATATCTAAGAGCGGTCTTGACCAAGCCTATCTCAATGCTAGAATAGCTCACGCTAGTGATCACCACCTAATAAGGGTGAATCTACTTGCATTCTAGAACTATTAGTCTCGTTCGCTAGAACACTCAACTTCAAGTTCATGTTTCTAAACCACCTAGGCATTTTATCAAACACTTAAAGGGCATAGAGTTGACATTTGATCAAAGTAGTTCACAATCATCCAAACATGTTATTCTAACATTGTTTCATCATAGATTAGGTGTATTAACACACATAAGATCTATATGACCCTAGAATACAAAACACTACTCACAAATCATGTTCATAGACAAACACTAATTGTATTGAGTACATAGATGAAAATACAATAGAAGGAATGAACCAATCTAGTGTAGATGGTCTTCTTCCACCCTTTGAATCTTCAATCTTCAATGGATGATCCCTCTTGAAGCCTTGGTAGCTTATCTCTCTAGAAACTCTCAATTTTTCGTGCCCAAAAACCGTAGCTCAAGTCCCCCTCTTCTAGATCTAAATCTTTCTTTTTATAGCCGAGGATTAGCTCGGGCGAGCTTATGGGAGCTCGGGCGAACGTATTTTGGCAGAGGCATTTGGTCCAGCTCGAGCTCGGGCGAACTTGGTGGAGCTCGGGCGAGCTTGTGGAGGCATCCAGCTTCTGGCGGCTTTTTCGATGTCTTACACTCCGAATTTGGTCTTGGCCTCAACTGGAGAGCTGTAGCCCTTTGAGTTACCTTTCCAACAAGCCAAAGATCAACTCATTTGGACACCGTAAGCGATCTGTGCGTCCAAAATAAGCCCCAATGGTTGGTTTGTCTCGTTTTGCCCGAAACTCCATATTTTTGCTCCGAAACTTCAAATTTCTGCGAGAATTGATCTTTTTGAACCCGGGGACCGTAAGGTTGGTTTCTAACCTGAAATGGCAATCAAGAGGGTCAAATGGCATCGAAAGGGCATCGGGAATGGACCAAAACTCTTCATTCGACTCATCACCCGACCTCTAATAAAACCCTGTTTTACCCGGCCTCTATACCAACCCGGTGTTACCCGGCCACCAGGTTTTACCCGGCCTAAAATACAACCTAAACCGACAAATATACACATAAAAATCGGTCAAAACCGACCCATCACCACCCACCGGCGAAGCCACAGCCGTCAGCCGCCTCCTAGGACGTCCCGCTGGGAAGAAGCATCCTCCGGCGCCATATCAACAAACCGACACGAAGTCGAGCTGGCAGCAGCCGAAACCCAGCCGCAGCTGGCTCCAAAAACTGCACAACGACCACCGTGCCCCGCCTCCAAAAAAACGCAGCAACCTCCCGCACGATCCCACCCCCGCACCCCTCCCGCCACCAGATCTGACCCGGACGCATATAGAGCAGCACTAGGAGTGAAGACCCACGGACGGCTGCCGCCCCTACCCTCGGAAGCAACGTCTGCTTAAGATCAAAGCTCGCGACCTCTGTGGAACCTTCAGGAAAGAGAAAGTCATATATTTTTATATTTAGTATAAGGTTATTTGATTGAAAATGAATTTAATTAAATTATAAATAGAAAGTATATAACTAATGATATAAATTGGTAGATATTGATGAAAGATTATACATAAAAATCAATAAGTATGTTAATTTATGAAGTTATAAGTAAAAATAACATGTTTTTTGAAAGGGCTCAACGATCGGGTTTTTTAAGGGTCGGTCGAGCGAACAAAATTAGGTCGGGCTCGAGGGCCGAACAGAGTTTGAAAATCATGATATATGTTCGACCTTAAACATTTATGGCCAAGAGGACTTAAATTCAGGGCCAGATCCACCTTAGAGTTCGTGGGCTTAAGGACTTCGATTAAGACTTTCGAACCCTAGGCTCAATGTTGACCCCTAGATTTTGGTAAGACAACAAACGGGCCCAACAAGGCAAGATTACAATGTCGAGGCTGCTGCTGATGCTGAAAAGTCGTGATCCTCAGTGGCTCCGTCGTCGCTATCAACCGTTGGATCTGGAACACTGAATCAATCTAACCATACGCGTTCGTAGCAGCGAGAGTGTTTCAGACTCTTGTTCAGCCTCACATCGGTTTTCCTTCTAGAAATCTTCCCCTCAGCCCATGTGACACAGATAATGACATGACACTACAATCCACGTAATAAATTAATTATTAAGTTTTCCTCTATTTGAGTTTCTAGAAGAAGGAATCTAACTGAATTTCTTGTTTTGTTAATCACTCAATGGCCAATGGTTTAGGTTTAGGTACCTTTGCGAATAGCCGCTTGTTACGCTTGAAACTATGGTATGGATCACCTCCCATGTGTCAGGTTCCCCCTGTTTTAGTTCTATAAAATTCTTTTAAAAAAAATCACGAATGCCAAAGCTATTAAACATTCGATGAAATTTTTTTAACATTTTTTTAAATAATAGGTGGGTACAACAATTCAAAACATTATAATGAATTGACGTTTTATCGTCGAGTATATATATATATATATATATATATATATATATATATCTCCGCAGCTCTAATATGACATCTTCATCAGATCCGAAATCATCTGATACATTTTCTCTACTTCTGATACGCAGGCCAGGTTCGACACTTTTACCCTGCATGAATCGATACGTAGAGCTAAGACCACCTAGTACACATTTACCATTGCAAGACTCGGCACGTCCATCTTGACAGTTGCACCTCGACGAGGGATGAAGCATCACGCGCGAGGCGTGAAGAGGAAACATCCACGAGGGATGTAGGAAGCATCACGCGCGATGCGTGAAGAAGAAAACATCCACAAGAGATATATGAAATATCCACGCGCAAGGCGGAACGAGGAAGAGAAAGAGTAAAAAGGAGAAAGGAGAAAGAAAATCAATTAATATTAATTTAATTTGAGAAATCACATCAAGAACTCCTAAAGAATTCAGTATGAAATATTGCTTTTTCAATAAATTCTTTTTTTATTTAACTTTTTAGAGTCAATTAATTGTACTAGCTGATGAATTATGGTATACTTTCTGCGAACTATGATATGATTTTATCCAAATGAATTATCTCGAACCATATCATAATTTGTAAAAAATATATTATAATTCGTTGATGTGTAATTTGCGCCTAATCTTTTTCTTAACTTTCTTTTTAAAAATAAAATGAAAACAAAATGTAAAATAATGAAATATCTAAATTTAAAAGAGTGATAAGGTCTATGGTTTTTTAACTTGTTGCGCACTGCTTGTGGATTGTCCACATCTTCTAGAACGCGTATTCTCTCTCCTACCTGTATACCAATCCCAAATTCCAATCCTCTTCTGTGCTTCACCCTCCTCCCCCTATAAAACAACGTCTCACCAAATTCACATTTCAAAAATTATTCAGTCCACATCCTCAACTCAACCTGCTCAAAATCTCATATTTTCTCACCATGAACGGAACCCTAGCACCTCTCTCATCATCCAATTCACTCTTCTTCTCGCCGAAACCGTCCAGACAAGCCGGTTATTCCATCTCGAGCACCGTCTCCTTCCCTCGCCGGACCTCCATCAAATCCTCCGTCCAAACATACCCTGAAGCTCTATCAGTCAAGAAATCCAAGGCCTCCAGTCTCTACGAGGTCCTGCAAGTGAGTCGGAACGCCACGCCGGGACAAATTAAATCAGCCTATCGGACTCTAGCTAAGACGTACCATCCCGACGCGTCATCTCAATCATCCGACGGTCAGGATTTCATTGAAATCAACAAAGCTTATTTGACGCTCTCCGATCCGGCCTCCAGAGCTTTGTATGATATGAAGCTAGGATTTGGGAAAACCGGGTCATTTGGGTATTTGGGTCGGGTCACGATTGACCGATCTGGATATTCCCAGGCGGTCAGGAGATGGGAAACTGATCAGTGCTGGTAGATTTGGGCTCCATTTTATGTACAAAAATTCGAATTAGGGTTTTAGGTTTTTAGAGGCGGATTTTGTGAACGGAATGTTTTTAGTATTCTGGCAAGTTTTTGATGTTATGAATGAAAAGGCTCATACACAATTTCCCAACAATATTCCATCTACTACGTCTATTTTATTTATTTTTATATATGTATTTTGATTATGCAATCGATATGTTACAACCTCCATTCTCAACATGTATTTTGATTATGAAATCGATATGTTACAACCTCCATTCTCAACATGTTTCATCAACTTTCCATCATCCACAAACCTCATCAATCCATGTAGGTGCTAAATTAAGTAATGCAGCCTTTGTTGTTACCGGAATCACGTCAGGAACTTTTCTTCTTTTTTTTTGATCGGAAAGCTTACAACACAAAAACCAACAACACAACCAGCCGAAGGAAGGCATCAAAGACCAGCTGCAAGACAAAGAGGAATGGCATCTAAAGCATTCCAATTCCACTCTTCTCTTCTAGCTTTAGAGGCCACCAGATCCGCCAAAACGTTGCAGTCTCTCCCTACTAGCGAAACTGACCAGCCTGCGTTGTTTCGGAGGAATTCCACCCCTGCCTCCAACCAAGACTCGCACCATTCTCCCGTGTCTGAACCAAGTGAAATGGCCTTAAAAACTTCCTAGGAATCGATCTTGAAGCACGCCTCTTTTATATTCAAACTCTCTGCCAACTCGAAGCCTTGAAGCAAAGCTAGCCCCTCGACCTCACTAGCACAACCGGCAAAACACAATTGATGACTCTTCCTGGACTCCACATCCCAAGATCCATCCAAATAAACCATCAAAACATCAACTCCGGAATACTGCCGACTAACAATAGAGTCAATACTCTCCCTTGGGTTAGGCGCCAGTAGTGGGCAATCATGAGCCTAAGCACATTCTTGCCAATAATAGCCGCTCGATCAACCCCCCAGCATTCCTGGTCATGCCATACTCTGCCTCTATTTTTCCAGCACAACCATATTGTAACCAGAAAACTCCTCAGCTCTTCAGTGTTCAGCATCCCTGCACAAGTCCATATCCAGTCTGCGGGATCGGTAAACTGGCCATCAAATTCTGGAAGAGACAAGCCCAATCTGACCGTAAGCTCTCTCGCCCACCAGCAATCCTTCGTCAAATGAATGACCGACTCCATATCAGCACCGCAAATCTTACAATGATAATCTAAACTAATACCCCTTCTCCAAAGGTTTCTTGCATTAGGAAGGCTATTGTGATTGTTAGAATAATTTCATACTCCAGGATCGTAATACTCATATTCGTGTTAATTAAGCACACAGAAATTATATAAGATGACAAACCTCCGTTGATGACTCTGAACTCTTCAATGATTACCGTAGTGGATCTTCCAGTCTTTCAGCATAACCCTTTACCAGTAAGATTTCGAGAGAAGAACGTACTGAAGTTAAGTGTGTAAGACCGGGGACCACTACCTATATATAGCGTTGTACATAACTGCTATATTTCTGATAATTACAAATCCTTCCCCTCAAAAGGAGTGTAATTATTGAACCGGTATCTACATATTATATTTCCATGATCATGACTTTAATTATACTCTAAAGTCAATTATAAAATAAATCACTTTAATATACGACTTATAAATTATGATAGCATGCACATCACATAATTTACATTATGATCCCAACATTAGATAATATAAAATAATCTAACAATCTCTCATTGGATCATACAAGTAAATTCAAACTGATGTGTAACCTGATGAGCTCAAACTTTTGTTATCATAAAGAGTATACCCAAAACAATCTCGTCCATCAATTATACTAACATAGGATCAAGCCAGCACTAGTAGCATTAATCGTTACAGAACCGAACTTGTCATGTATATTAGTACAACCAAATGACACAGATCATTCATGGATGTGTAGCATGGAAATTACATGAAATGTGATC
This sequence comes from Rhodiola kirilowii, assembly GCA_033675215.1. NCBI lineage: Eukaryota > Viridiplantae > Streptophyta > Magnoliopsida > Saxifragales > Crassulaceae > Rhodiola > Rhodiola kirilowii. The sequence goes on from CM066200.1 coordinate 28,678,857, forward strand.
TACACATGTCTATTTCCTACTGGTCACCTTTACTTTACAGAGATCAATCCTTAAACCAAAATACAATATAGTGCAATGTACACTTTATTTCTGCAGAACTTAAATGTATAGGATCCATATACAACATAGAGCAAAACATGATCACAACACAAACTCCTACTGAATCCGGATATTCTCAAATTTGATTACACCCATATAAGCAGTACGCTAGTGAAAAACCTAGGGTGCTAATCATGGAGTTTTGTCTAAAAGTGCTCTATGGAAATATGACCACTCTGTACTTTATTGGAATATACTACCTCCTTATTGTCACAATATCCTTAATGGTCTTTCAATACCTTCTATAAAGTGCAGTCTTGTGACAAAATTTTGTAGTCATATTCCCTAATTAGATGCCTCACAACATGATGTGGATCTCTCACCCAATAGGCATCCTCTGAAATTGCAATCGAAATACATAATGATCTCCAACCGATCCGATTTCCTGTATGTGAGCATGTAGTCTCATGTTCTCTTTAAGAACCCAACAATTTTCTTGACTACTACCCAATGATCCACCCATGGATTGCTTGTATGTCTGCTAGACATACCAACAATGTACGCAATAACCAAATTTGTACATACCTTAATATATAAAAATCTCTATATAGCCGAAGCGTAAGAGATTTTTCTACATTTATGAATTTCTGGAGTACTTTCAAGGCATAAACTGAGATTGAATTATCTCCTATAATGACCGGGGATGTGAGAACATAAACTTTACTCCCACTGAACTTGTGATACACACATTCATCCATCAAGATTATTTCAATATCATACAAGACTATCACTTGATGTAACTTAAAGTACTACCGACGAGAATCTTCCATAAATCCATAATGGACTTCCTTATTTATACATTTGAAAAGGTTGTTCAGTTTGTACTTCAGAAATAGTGTTCTGACTCTCCGTCTGGGTTGAACAGTATTTCTAACATGAATTCTCCCGCAAACTCAATATCCTCAAAATGTTACGATTCTCGTCCCAACAAAATAACTTAATAATGGGATCGCCCAACTTAATTGGTACCTTATTAAGGATATAAGTTGTTGTCTTCAGTGCTTCACCTAGAGTCCTTCTGGTAAGTTGGAATGACTAATTATAGTCCTTACCAATTCCTTAAGAGTTTAATTTTACACTCTTCTAGGTGTCTAGTAAATAGTCACAGAATGTTGTTCACACGATTGGTCACATCTATTGTGATTTCACCACCATAATGAGATACAACACCCTTTACTCTTTAGTTGACTCTTCTCTTAACTTTAGCCTTAAATTATTTGAACACGTTGAATGACTGAAGCCTCATGTCTCATGTAGGGATTTGATTCATGATGGAACAAATTCTAACATGGGCAGATTATTATATACATAATGCATATTGGTCCCGAAATTGGAGTTTAATAGATGAAATAAATTTACTATCACCAAATGAACAATAATAACTTAATTTGCTCAATTTGGAAATATCAATTAAGTTTCGCATGATCGATGATACAACGAATGTCTATGAAATCCACACAAAATGACGAAATGCTAATAATCTGAAATTCATCATTGCCTCCTCTACCGCATGACATATCCCCAAATAGATGCATCTATCAGCGTCAATAGGTCATCAACAGCTTGGACAATCCCCTTTTAACTCGCCAAGCAATATACTTAGCCCACTTGGGACATTTCTTTTTCACGTGTCCAGTTTTCTCACAGAAATGACATGTAATGTGAGTACTGAAAACTGGAGCCTTAGAATTAGCAGCTTCATCATGCTTCAACATCTCCTCTTTTTCCACACAAAACGAAATGAGCTCATTGAGAGTCCACTTCTCTCTCTGAAAGTTATAGGAAATCCTTAACTGACTGTACTCTGAAGGAAGAGAGATTAACACCAAATGCACGAGTAGGTTCTCAGATAACTCGAGCTTTAAGGCCTTTAGTTTTGAAGCAAGTTGAGACATTTCCATAATATGCTCCCTGACGTTACCCTTGCCGGAGTACTTCAATGAAATCAAGTTTGCTAAAAGTTCACTTCTTTTCGCCTTATCATTTTCTACAAAACGCTTTTCAAATTCCGCAACGTAATATTTGGCACTGGAAATCTCATCAGGCACTATACCCCTGAAAACCTCTGGAATGCCGCAATGAATGATCATCAGACTCATCCTATTAGAATGCTCCCACATTCTTAAACGATGACGATCAAATGCACTTCTTGAATTAGCAAGATGAATCGTCTTTGCCTCTCGCAGTGCTAAGTCAAGATACATGCTACCAAAGAAAATCTTAATATTTTCTTTCAACTCCTCAAAGTTCGTCCCATTTAGTATGTGAATATTATTGAGGTTTGCAACAACTGAAGTGGCAGACATGTAAGTTGAAAGAGAACAAGACAAAAGTCAGCTTTTCATGCTCACACAAGCTAATTAAATATGACATATCAAGATACCCAGCACAACTATAATAGCAAATCTTTTGATAGTACTAATAACTGTAAGTGATACTCTTGTTGTAGTAATCAAACATTGATGATAAATGGTTTGTCAAATAAATAGCCATCTTTCAATGTACTAATTATTCACACCAAGTTCATCTTGACAATCATCACATGTCATTACCACATATATGTATAATAATTGCATTAGATAATAATTTTTCTTGGGGCCAATTAATTATCCATGTAAATTACATACATATTCCTATCCAACACCCGTCATGCATTAACCTACACATAAGAGGTCACTTTTGTGACAATTATGCTTTAATTAATACACTCTAAGTGTGGCCCAAAAAATTGAAACATATGTCATATATGTATGTACACTTTAGTTTTCAGTAATACACTCCAATTTAATTAAATTAAAATAGATTTAATTAATTAAGTGTTACTGACCAAGATTGAATTGGACCACATGACCAAACTGGTCAAATTCTTTTGATTAAACCACGGACCAGAGGAGCATTCAAATGAGGCAAGCCTCCCAAATGTGAGGCAACGTGAGGTACGATCTCAACCATCCATCAACCCCCCGTGCATTGTGGGCGCGCCACGTATCCAAATAGTAAAACCCACTATCAACAGTAAAAAGCAAAAAGAAAAACACTATTTCGATACTATTCCCTGTCACATATACAAAATGAGTGGCTCACAATGTGCCTCACTTGCCTCATTCTTACAACCCTACCTCAACCGAGTGCTTCCCCCACGGACCATACTTGCTCAAATTACTTAAACTTGATTCAATTGGAACGAGTAACAAAAAATGGACCACATTGAATTAGTTCACATATAGAACCAAAATCAACCCAGTTCTTATTAAAACGATTCTACACATAATTCAAACCAAATTATATTTGATTTGAACCAGACTAATTGAACCACAAATTGAATTGAGCAGTATATAGCATATTTGCTCAAATCACTTTAATTGAATCAACTTCAGTTGGACCAAATAACCATAATTGGACCACAATGAACTGATTCCCATAATGAACCGGAACCAAATCAGATTTTAATTGAATCATATTGGTTCGATCCAAACTGAACCATAACCGGTTCAATCGTAACTGAACCATAACCGGTTGAATCGTAACTGAACCATAACCGGTTCAATCATAACTGAACTATAAAAATTGAGTTGAACCACATAACTGAACCAGTTCAAATCACTTGAATTGAATCAGATTTAATTGGATCAAATTACAAAATTGGACCACATTGAACCAAATTCCTTTATTGGACCAAACCAAATCAATTCCAAATGAACGGGATTGGTTTGATCCCAAACCACATAATGATTCAGATCCAAACGACGCCATTCAATCGCCTGAAGCTGTCAAATTGTCATTCAATCGCCACATTCAAGACGCCATTCAATTGCCATAATTTCGCAACCTTCGGATCGACTTCTTCACCCCGACTCCAAACGCCAAGTCACACAAAAGTCGAACTGCAATCCGCATTTAACGCGGCCTTAGTACGAAGTCAGACATCTTATTCCGGCATCATACCGAATGAAGCAGCAAGATCTATCGGAGATGACCGGAATCTGGCCGAGCGAATCCGAGATATCATGCGAGGCTGAGAAAACATGTCGAATTAATCGAACCATGGACAGCGACCTCCAAGGTAGACGAACAGCGACGATTTCAGATTCGGCGCGTGGGAACTTTGAAGTGGTTCTTGGCGGTTCCAATCAGTTCGCAACGGTTGGATGGCCGAGAGATGCCGAAGTAGTTCAGTCACAAAAGCAGGAAGATGATGAACAGTAATTCACAATTTTCAGAATTTAGTTTATCAAAACCTTCCCTTAGTCGTTGTCAATTAACACAAAATAATGCGTGCTACTGATACTAATTGTTAGAATTATTTCATACTTTAGGATCGTAATAACCATATTCGTGTTAATTAAGCACACAAAAATTACATAAGAGGACAAATCTCCGTTGATGACTCTGAACTCTTCGATGATTACCGTAGTGAATCTTTCAGCCTTTTCGCATAACCCTTTACCAGTAAGATTTCGAGAGAAGAACGTACTGAAGTTAAGTGCGTAAGACCGGGGACCACTACCTATATATAGCGTTGTACATAACTGCTATATTTCCGATAATTACAAATCTTTCCCCTCAAAAGAAGTGTAATTATTGAACCGGTATCTACACATATTATATTTCCATGATCATGACTTTAATTATACTCTAAAGTCAATTATAAAATAGATCACTTTAATATACGACTTATAAATTATGATAGCATGCACATCACATAATTTACATTATAATCCCAACATTAGATAATATAAAATAATCTAATAGTGATACATCCTCCAACAAAATATTTTGATCTTGCTAGGAACTTTGCATAACCAAATCCTCTTCCAAAACTTTGTCAGGCCACTGCTGTCTGATTGTTCACCTACATCTTCTTCCCTGTTGCACTGGACTTTCTTGATCAAAGCGTACGCTGATTTGACAAAAAATTGGCCATTACTGGAATGCTTCCATCTGAGAGTACCTCTATAGCTATCCCACCAAGTTGCTTCTTTGAAAACATCAATAACCTTCATCACCCCTCGCCAGACATGTGATGGTCTTGAATCCAGTCTCGCACTACACAGGTCGCCGTCAGGACAGTACTTGGATAATAGCAATCTAGACATTAGTACGTGCTTCCATTTGTTGAAGATATCAGAGGAGTTCAAGCCAGCTAGGGGGTTAAGGCAGGGCGATCCCCTATCGACATACCTATTTTTGTTGTGTACTGAAGTCCTAAGTGCGAAAATTTTGAGCAGCCTCAACATGGGAGATATTAGTGGAGTTAGAATTGGCAAGTTAGCCCCGGGTATCACTCATCTCTTCTTTGCAGATGATGCCATGTTCTTTATCAGAGCTTCTACTACCGAGGCACTAAATTTCAAGAGGATCTTAACGCAATACGAGGAGGCTTCCGGACAAAGGGTTAATTTCAAAAAATCAGAAATCTCATTCAGTAGGAATACCCCGGCAGATGTAAGGGCTAGGATTATTGAGATCCTTGGAGTTCGGCAAGTTCCTTTCCATTCGAAGTATCTAGGGTTACCGTTGGTAATGGGCAGAAGAAATCAGAGATGTTTAGATGCATCGTGGAGAAGGTATGGAAGAGAATTAGCGACTGGAAGTGCAAGCTACTATCTGTAGCGGGCAGAGAAGTATTAATTAAAGCAGTCCTCCAAGCAAGCATTGCATATTTATACAATGTCGGTTTATAAGTTTCTTAAGAAATGTATTCAAGAGGTAACGAAGCTAATTTTCAGATTCTGGTGGAATAAGAAAGAGAACAACAGGGGTGTTAGCTGGGTTAGTAAGGAAGTACTTCAAAGAGGTAAGCTAGAAGGCGGGCTAGGATTCAGGACCTGAGGAACTTTTCTTCTAAACTCAAAATTTTACATCAATAATATTATTTTAGTTACTTTTTTTTATGAAGCGTACAATTCATAATATTTCAGAATATATATCGATTGCCTTAATCATCAATCTTCAAAACTCTATCAAGACATCTTGAGTAGATCCCGAAATCATTGGTATATATACGAACATGAGGTGTAAGGATCTATGACAAACTCCTTAACCAATAAGGCACCACCCATGTTGATATATTATTTTAGTTAAGTTTAATAAAGGGAAAAATTTCCCAATTACTCAAAATCTAAATTTGCCCTCCCTTTATACTTAATCTTCCAAATTATTTCCCAGTTTATTCACATTTTTAAGTTGTCGCTATGGATGGCGTTGTAGATTGAAACCGCTCCTCGGGATGACGCTTTAAGCCTCACGTCATATTTCTTAAAACGATGTTGAGTCAGGTTGCAAATGTGGCTTTCTCTACTAAGGTGTTGTTTTTAGCAGCGCATTAGGTCCGAAATATCAGCCCTTACTCTCAAATCCAACCCTAATCTCATGATTAGTAGACGACATCACGAACCTCAACGACTGCCCCAGCACTAGCACTGCTGCTGTCGCACCCGTCTACTTCATCTAATTCACAATCCTTAAAATTGTTAACCCAATTGCTCGATTCGGATAATGATGATGACAATTTCAGCCACCGAATTCATATGCATCGGCGGCGGACTCTTCATGTGATGGGAAATCCGCCACAACGGTAAACAAACACAGCGGAATAAACTTCGTTTGACAAAACTTTCCCAACTTGAATGAACCTTTGAGGATGCAAATAAATAGGATACTTCAACGGGAACAAAAACCAGGAACAAAGTAGAAAAGTAATCACAGACGACACACCGAAATTTTACGTGGAAACCTCTCAAAACGAGAGTAAAAACCACGGAACCTCTTAGGCCGCTTAAATCCACTATCACCAATAAGAGAGAGCAATACAAGTATTCTCTAGATATACTGGATGCATACAATCATCATCATATACTTGGAACAAATCACATCAAGTTATATGGATCAACACCAAGCAAGGATGAGGAATACTCTCACCCAAAAATATGCTACTATTCATGCCACAAATCAAATACTTTCAGATTTCCAAAACCGATCTTCACCGTTGAAAACGAAGGCCAAGATGGTGTGAAGCTACTGCAAAAATTTCATAACGATCGGACGGTTTAATCTCTGAGAATCGACTGATCTTCGTGGCTGGTTACTGCATATCCGAAATTACTCCTTTTTCTTCTCCCTTAATCTCTTTCTCTCCAAGCAAGGGTTTTTGGAAACCTAGATTGGGCATTTGTTGGGCTCTTTCTCATGGGTCAAAACTACCCACAAAACCCAACAAATCTCCCCCTTTTGACTATGAGGAAGAGACCGTCATGTTGGCGATCAAGCAACATTTCTTGAGATTTTCCCTTGATAAAGGTTTTGTCAGCATATCAGAACCATTATCATCTGTATGAACTTTGTCAAGTTTAAATAACCCTTTCTCAAGAGCATCTCTCACCCAGTGATACCGCACATCGACATGTTTTGTCCTTTAATGAAAAGTTGAATTCTTAGCAAGATGAATGGCGCTTTGGCTATCACAAAGGACCACATACCTTTGCTGCTTGAAGCCAACCTCCTGTAAAAACATCTTCAACCACAATATCTCTTTTCAAGCTTCTGTTGCTGCAGTATACTCAGCCTATGTTGTTGATAAGGCAACACACTTCTAGAATCTCGATTGCCATGACACAACTCCCCCTGCAAAGGTCATCAGTTATCCAGACGTGGACTTTCTATCATCTTTGTTTCCAGCCATGTCAGAACCTGTATAGCCAACAAGTATCGGTTTTTCATTTCCAAATGTAATACCCAATTTGGAAGTACCTCGCAGATATCTGAAAATCCATTTAACGGCTTCCCAATGCTTCTTATCCGGATTTGATAGAAATCGACTGACAACACCAACTGCATGAGCTATATCAGGCCTTGTACAGACCATTGCGTACATGAAATTGCCAACGGCTGAGGCATATGGAACTTTAATCATCTCTTCAATCTCCTTCTCCGAAGAAGGGCAATCTTTATTTGTTAGCTTAAAGTTGGTAGAAAGAGGTGAACTAACCACTTTTGCTTTATCCATGTTGAATCTGCATAGCACCTTTTCAATGTATTGCTCTTGTGACACGTGTAACTTTCTGGCAGCTCTATCTCTACTGATACGTAAGTCAATAATCTGTTTTGCTGTTCCTAAGTCTTTCATTGCAAAAGACTTGCTCAACTATTCCTTCAATCTTGCAATTCTCTCAGCATTCGTGCCAACAATTAATATGTCATCCACATATAGCAATAGAATAACAAAGTCATCATCACTAAATCGTTGATGGAAAACACAGTGATCTGAAGTCGTCTTTTGGTAGCCTTGCTTCTCCATAACCGACTCAAATTTCTTATACCATTGTCTTGGTTCTTGCTTCAAACCATATAGACTTTTCTGAAGTTTACACACATAATCTTCTTTACCGTCATACTGAAAACCTTCAGGTTGCTTCATGTAGGTTTCCTTGTGCAAATCACCGTGAAGGAAAACTGTCTTGACATCCATTTGATCAATCTCAAGATCAAGGCTAGCTGCTAAACTAAGAATAACGCATATAGAACTCATCTTCACCACTGGTGAGAAAATCTCATCAAAGTCAATACCTTTTCTTTGACTGAAGCCTTTAACCACTAATCTGGCTTTGTACTTAGGTCTTGAAGTAAGCTCATCATTCTTCAATCTGTAGACCCACTTATTTTTCAAGGCTTTCTTACCGACAGGTGAACGCTGTAGATTTTCACACGCAAATGAATGGACAAGAATCTCTATTGGTCAATAACAATTTATAATGACCGGTAAGACCGGGTCGAACCCAAAGGAGCAAGCCAAGCACATGCACTATGTAAGATTGTGTTTCTGTTCGGCTATTCTAAACCAAAAATGTATAAAGGGGTGTATGTTCTAAATCCTATGTGGTGAGTGATTAAGGATAAAAGATAGATAGGAGGTGTTTCGAGGGGTTACTCCCCTCCTTGGCATTTCCCAATGATCACATAACAATATTCAAACATTTCATGGTAGTCAAATAGTATTGAACCTAGTTCACTTCATATCTTTAAAAATGATCATATTCACTACATCCAAACTATCCCTAAGGTCGTTCTATTCTTAAGTCTAGTTTTAAGATTCAACATGTTACTTAGGCATTTCATCAAACACTTAGTAGCATGGCATGTATAAAGAGCATAGTGAACATGAATTTGACACCATTAGATGGGATTAATTGATGATGTGCTAATTGACCAACTCCAATGAATTAAACATTCAATCCTTAGTCAAGCATCATATCATAAGGTTTACTTTCATGCTTAAGATATGATCATTTTCTCCATCCTATAACTATTCACTAGCTTTCCCAAGTGATAGGTTCAAGTTTTAGGATAAGTTGTCACTTAGGCATTTTAACAAACACCTAGAGTGCATAACATTCATAACACGAGATAATGAAATCAACAATCATCCGTATGAATATCAATGTATATTGTGATCAAAGAGTACCAAGGAGAGTCATAAGACCCCCAAAACACAAGATCACCACTCACACGTCATGTAAGACAACATGGTGTGCGTAGGATTTATAGCACACAACAAGTAGAATAGGAAAAGATGTAGAGGAAGGAGGGTTGTCAATCCTTGAACTCCCTTTAGTCTTCTCTTCTTCCCCTTCGTTAGATCTTTTGATGATTGATGACCTTGGATGAGCCTCTTTTCCAATCTTCTTCACCCCAAAAACATCCACACCTAGGTCAAAAACCCCTCTTTCTATTTATAGCCTCGGGAGGAATTTTTGAAGCAGCAGAGTTCAGTCGGTCGGCTGAATGTCATCAAGTTCTGCTCCTTTAGTCAGCCGGTCGGCTGAAACTTCCTAGGCCTTTTTGGTGGTCTTCCTACCCGAATTTGGTCTTGGCGTAAACTAGAAAGTTGTAGACCTTTGAGTTAGCTTTCTAACAAGCTAAATATCAGACAATTCGGACACCGTATGTGCCCTGGGCATCCAGAGCAAGCCGCAATGGTCAATCTACTCGGTTTTGTTCTAAATCTTTAGTTTTTTCCTGAGTTTTCGTGTTTTGGTTTCGACCTTGAGAGAGACTTGATTTCTACCTGAAATGTAGAGATGAAGGTCAAAATTCATCAAAATAATGTCGGAAATGACACAAAACTATAGTGAAGAATGGCCATAAATCAGTCAAAAACTTGACTGATCAACACTCCACACTGAAGCTTTGTTCATCCCGAACAAAGTATGAAAATATGTCAAGGTCATGCAAATGGCGAAATGCTAGTGGTGTTATGTTTTTCATCTATTTGCCTCACTTGATTTAACAAGGTCTCGATCATTATTCCTAAACATGTTATTGAAAGGTAAATGACAAGTATGTACACTCTAACTAGCTCCTTTTTGTAGGCGTTACGAATGCATTTAGCGTATGCATTAAGCCTTTAAACCCCTAGGCTACACTAGTGGACGAGTTATAGTCTCGTGTGAGTTTTCAAAAATGGGAGTACTCACAAATCCCAAATGCACCTACCCCATGAGAATGAATGCAAGATTGCTCAACCAAGGCGAGGATTTCTCAAAGCAAATCCCTCACCCCAAACTAGAACTACCGTCACATTATCATCAAACGAACTTTTGAACCATTTAAGTACCAATGAGGTTGTGCATTCAAGATCATCAATACTAGAGCTATCAAATGTCTCATCCAAAGTTCCACTCATTTTCAAGGAAATACAATAGAAGCAAAGTTAATAGTTTTGCACAATAGAGTGTCAACCGCTCACCTATGCTAGCTAGGGCTAGTCCATTGGTTCGCGACATGGAACTCAGTCCCAAGTCTTAGGCGTTTAAGCCTTAATCCATAAGGGAAGAGGAGTTCGACACTATGTAATCTTAGAAAACGAGCATAGACCAAGTGATAACTCCCGTGCAAGCACAAGGATCGTCCAAGAGTTAGTCCAACTAGCACACAAAGCAAATGATGGATCCCGCACAAAAGTAAAATGATGGAAGAACATAAAGTCAAGTTTTAAGTGCTTCTTATTTTCTTTTCCTTTTTTTTCAATGGCCTTTGGCCTACAAATGCTTTCGAGGGGGAACTTTTCTTCCTAACCCCGGCATTTGTATATTCTGATCAAAACTTCTCTTGTACTTCGAGAAACTTTATAGTCAGTGCTTTGCCCTCTTTTAACCATGAAAATGAAGCATTTTTTGTTGGGGCCTATTTTTTGCCCTCTTTTGACTCCACACTTAAAACTTGACAATATGTTCATAGAATGTATGGAATGCGCGGGAAACAATCAAGAGTAAGGCACCAAGTTAGAAGAACTCAAGTCACCAACGAGCATACACGAGGTCTAAATTTTTCGTGAAAGTTTTAAAAGTGCATGCTAAAACTCAATCCAAGGTACTCCAACAAAAATACTTAGAAAATTAGATAGATAAGGGATAGTAATGATATTGATTCACGAGAATGCACATTCAAAGGACTAGGTCGGTCTTAAGTTCAAGATCCAATAAACGTGACAATTAGGCTAGATGTGATTTATAGGGACTTAGAGTTGATAGTCGCAAGCCTACGTGGTTAAAAACACTCTCATGTTAGGGATAGAGTACATGAATGCAAGCGTCCATTATAAAATGATAGGCATGAAATGAAATGAGTGAACTATGTGACTACCCCACCCACACTTAAAACATAACTTAGTCCCTAAGCGCAAACAATAAAGAGAATGAGAATAAGGCGCATAGGAACTCCCCTCGTTTGTAGATGTGCACCGCCGATGGAAAAGATGTCATTGTGCTAAGCTTGAATGTGCATGATGCAAATAACTTCCTTGATGACAAGAACACATGAGAGGTTAAAAGCAACAAGTGACATACAAGGTCATGTGAAACGCAAGTATGAGCAAGAGAGCATCACAAGTCACATGATAACATCATGGCGTAAGTTTCATAGAATTCAAACAAGGAAAGTAATCTACATCCTCCATCATGTGCATAAGGTGTCTTAAGTGCCAAGAAAATGTTAAACTAGAGTCATAGCATGTATAACTAAATAATTCCACTCTAGTCAACTCCAAGAAGGCACATGAACACTAAGAGGTGACATCATCATACATTGAGAAATAAAGGGGAAAATGGGGGGCTTGGCAATGTGAAGTGGAATTGGAGTGAGTAAACCTCACTCCACACTTAAAATTTGACCCACTAATCTTACATTTCACATTCCATATTTAGAGCCTAAGCCACTCAAAATCATGCCAATTATTTAAACATAAAAGAACAAGAATGAACAACTTACAAACCGGGTTACCTCCCGCGAGGGCCTAATTTTTCCCGTCTTGGCAAAGACGTAGCAAAGCGCCCCATAGAATCACTCATTGAGAAGTTCTTTGCTAGGATCCCTTCTCACGGGGCCTTAGATTTGGTCGTGTCAATCCACCTTTAAGTCCCATTTGAATTTCTTCCCATAAAGTCTACAATGGACTTCCCTTTGGGAAGTTGACCCCTTCAATAATGAAGACCCCTTAAGAACTAAGGGGTCGTGGGAGCTTTTTCCAAATGATCTCTCAAAATAGGACAAGAAGCTCCAAAACTTGGTCTCGAGACTTCATAATGAAGAAAGGGTCTTCAAAATTTGTCTCGAGCTTGATGTGCATACCCTCCTTAAGTTTTTCAATGATGTCCATGAGTGCCCATCCCTCAATCTCCCTCATTAAACTTTTGTTTTCTTCCGCGTGAGGAGGCTCTTTGGTTTGCTCCATGTATACCTCAACAAAGTCTTCATACCCTCGAGATCCTTTTCTCCCAATAGGCTCTTCCTCTATCTTATCCTCACCAAGAAGTTGGGGTTCACATTCAGGCTCTTCTATAGCGGGAGGGAGGAGTTTTTCTTCATCAATAAAAGTTGTTTCCTCTATGTAAGAGGCATCATCTTTGAAGAATTTCTCATCGGAGAGTTGAGGCGTTGATGGAATGGTGAACTCTTGTGTATTCTCATTCGAATGATCTTGAGATGTGCTAGTAGTGAAGGGTGCTTCACTTTCGCATTCCATCTCGTCCTCGTTACAAGATTCACCATCCCATAGCCAAGCTTCGGTGGCGCCTCTCCAAAATTCATCCTCCATTTCTTTATCCCATTCTTCCCTTGAGGCATTAGGATCAAGGACTTCTTTTGCAAGAAATTCTTGCTTCATTTTCTCTTGACGCTCAAGGAGTGTAGCAATTATGGATTCAAACTTAGAGGGTTCACTTGAAGGTTGAGGGTATGGAGGGTAGGAGTCTTCAACTTTAAAACATTGGTTATCATCCCCATTCGAATTATAATAACTAGTTTGATAGCCAAGTTCTTGGAAATAGGAATATGGTTGCTCCTCCTCTTGGTAGTATTCTCCATTAGAAAAGACTCGTTGGTTGTAGTGATCCATCCTCGCAAGACAAGATAAATGAAGTTAGTAGGGGATATGAGTAGAAAAAGAATGTACAAGTATAAGAGAAAGGAAAAATATTCACAAAAATAGTCGGAACTTCCACACAATCTAGTCTAGGGATGTGCTAACTAGTTGCTCCCCGGCAACGGCGCCATTTTGAACGCTGTAAATTTTCACACGCAAATGAATGCGATAAGAATCTCTATTGGTCAAAAACAATTTATAATGACCGGTAAGACCGGGTCGAACCCAAAGGAGCAAGCCAAGCACATGCACTATGTAAGATTGTGTTTCCATTCGGCTATTCTAAACCAAAAGTGTATAAAGGGGTGTATGTTCTAAATCCTATGTGGTGAGTGATTAAGGATAAAAGATAGATAGGAGGTGTTTCGAGGGGTTACTCCCCTCCTTGGCATTTCCCAATGATCACATAACAATATTCAAACATTTCATGGTAGTCAAATAGTATTGAACCTAGTTCACTTCATATCGTTAGAAATGATCATATTCACTACATCCAAACTACACCTAAGGTCGTTCGATTCTTAAGTCTAGTTTTAAGATTCAACATGTTACTTAGGCATTTCATCAAACACTTAGTAGCATGACATGTATAAAGAGCATATTGAACATGAATTTGACACCATTAGAAGGGATTGATTTTTTCCCAATAAGATTAGATGGGATTAATTGATTATTTGCTAATTGACCAACTCCAATGAATTAAACATTCAATCCTTAGTCAAGCATCATATCATAAGGTTCACTTTCATGCTTAAGATATGATCATTTTCTCCATCCTAGAACTATCCACTAGCTTTCCCAAGTGATAGGTTCAAGTTTTAGTCTAAGTTGTCACTTAGGCATTTTAACAAACACCTAGAGTGCATAACATTCATAACACGAGAAAATGAAATCAACAATCATCCGTATGAATATCAATGTATATTGTGATCAAAGAGTACCAAGGAGAGTCATAAGACCCCCAAAACACAAGATCACCACTCACACATCATGTAAGACAACATGGTGTGAGTAGGATTTATAGCACACAACAAGTAGAATAGGAAAAGATGTAGAGGAAGGAGGGTTGTCAATCCTTGAACTCCCTTTAATCTTCTCTTCTTCCCCTTAGTTGGAACTTTTGATGATTGATGACCTTGGATGAGCCTCTTTTCCAATCTTCTTCTCCCCAAAAACATCCACACCTAGGTCAAAAACCCCCTCTTTCTATTTATAGCCTCGGGAGGAATTTTTGAAGCAGCAGAGTTCAGCTGGTCGGCTGGATACTCAGCCGACCGACTCAAAGTGGCCGAATGTCATCAAGTTCTGCTCCTTTAGTCAGCCGGTCGGCTAAAACTTCCCAGGCCTTTTTGAATGTCTTCCCATCCGAATTTGGTCTTGACGTAGACTATAAAGTTGTAGCCCTTTGAGTTAGCTTTCCAACAAGCTAAATATCAGCCAATTCGGACACCGTATGGGCCCTTGGCATCCAGAACAAGCCGCAAAGGTCAATCTGCTCGGTTTTGTTCTAAATCTTTGGTCTTTCCCCGAGTTTTTGTATTTTGTCTACGACCTTGAGAGAGACTTGTTTTCTACCTGAAATGTAGAAATATAGGTCAAATGACATCAAAATAATGTCGAAAATAACCCAAAACTATAGTGAAGAATGGCCATAAATCAGTCGAAAACTCGACTGATCAACATGTAATTTAACCAGTTTAAAAGTACTATTCTCATGCAAGGAAGTCATCTCATCTTGCATAGCTTCAAGCCACTCATTCTTATGCTCATCTTCCATGTCCTCGGTATAAGATTGAGGCTCTCCCCCATCAGTTGGTAACACATACTCATTGGGAGGATACTTTGTAGAGGGATGAGGATCTCTTGAAGACCGCCTAACTGGGATAAATGATGGTATATTCGGTACTGGTAACTCAGGATGAACTTCTTCCATCTCTACTTGCTCAGAAACATCATCATGTTGTTCACCATCTTCAACATCATCTCCATCATGTGACTCGACAAGCTGGGGAGGAATTGGATCCAAATCAATAAGATCATTAGTATGCTGAGGAACCGTCTCCTCCTTCTCAACATCTTTTAAAAACTGATCTTCTACAAAAACAACATCTCTACTTCGAACAAGTTTCTTCTGAACCAGATCATATAACCTGTACCCAAACTCATTGATGGACCAAAGTTATACGAGTCAGAAACACAGTTAAACCCACCAAATTAGACTGTTTGTCTATCTAACTTCTACGTGTTAGTCCCGATATATTTCCACAGGGCATTTTAGAGACTGAAGTGAAAACACGCTAAGGAGAGGATTTTATGCTGAAAAGATAACAAGAGTCAATCCAAGGTCAAGATCATATGCCGACTGAAGAAATATCAAGGATCCTGACGTTGAATTGACCAGAACAAATTAATCAGAAGAATCAGGAGTGGAGTCAAGACAGACCGGGAAAGGAACACATTGACAGTTTTGTGAAAAGACTGCACAAAACTGTACAAAACTCACATTTGGGCAAGATGACCGACCACCACTCAAGGAGGTGGCCAAGGGAGGAGCTCCTCCCCCTTGGGCCACCGGCAACCGGCGGCTCCTCCACCCATGGTGACCGGCGGCTTTTTGCTCCTCCACATGGCACCTCCTCCTTCTTCCTCTTCTCCTCCCTTGGATCAAATGCACATGTCCACCATCTCCACCACCCATCTCCTCCCCTTTGGGCTATAAAAGGAGGAGCTCCTCCTCCTCATTTCACACACCAAAAACTCAAATTCACTTCTCTCTCTAGAAGTTATAATAATTGTAATGTTGTAATTTTGCTTTGGAAATAAAGGAAAGCTCCCTTGGCGCTTCAACGGTTGTAAGTTTCTCTTAGTATTTATTTATTTAACTGTTGCCTTTAATTTCCTTAGTATAATGTTTAGCGCGATGAATAGTAGCTAAACTAGTAGTTCGGTCTAAGGGGCGCACTTGTATTATAAATGTTTTAAGACTATTAACTTAGTGTTTAGTCTTAGTATTCAAAACTTGTTCTATGTGCCATATATAGTCAGAGTTTCCAAGGTTGAGTGGATGCTGTAACAAGCAAAGCTCTTCTGTGGGAATTCGTGATCATACTCAGGTAGTGGAAGCTGTAACAAGCAAATCTATCTGAGGAGTTCGACTCATCCTAAATCCCATCTGGTCGAGCGTAACTGTGAGATCAGGTGGATGCACCCAGGCTAGCATACCTTAGGGTATTGGCGCTAGACTGAAATAGAACAGGAGTTGCTTTAAACCGATGTTGCAAGTCTTGAGCTGTAACTAGCCTCGATTCACCGTTTGAATACTTAGATGATTCACTAATGGTCAATGATAAACAGGATATAATACAAGTCCCCTGAAACCGAACATTTCTCTTAATCATTAAAATAGTAATTTACTTTCCAGTATTAAAATCAACTAACCAACCAATCAATCAATCAAAATAGCTGGTAGCTTTAAAACCAACCAACCGACCTTAAACACGTTCCCACGCTGCGTAATTCCCCCCGAAGAACAATTATTCCCCTAGTTCCCTTGGGTTCGACCCCTACTTACCAAGTACTACCCAGTAGTATAGTTGCAAGTAGTGGACTATAAATTTATTTGCACAATCGCTTTGACGACGAGCGGTTCTGTCACTCATCTTGGCCATAACCAAGGAATACACATGGCTTGGATTTGACATCAAGCTTCGACCTTTCATCTTTTGGAATATGCACATACGCCTTACACCCAAAGACACACAAGTGACTGTATGAGACATCCTTACTGCTCCAAACCTTGTCAGGAACATCAAAATGTAAGGGAAAACAAGGCATTAGATTAATAACATGTACCGCTGTACTGAAAGCTTCACCCCAAAAGGATCTCGGCAACTACGCATGTGAGAGCAAACATCTAACTCGCTCAACCAATGTTCTATTCATCCATTCTGCCAAACCATTCAGCTGTGGTGTCTTTGGTGGAGTCTTTTGGTGCCGAATACCTTGCTCTCTACAATAAGCATCAAAAGGGCCAATGTATTCACCTCCATTATCTGTTCTAATACACTTGAGCTTCTTCCAGTTTGTCTCTCAACTGAGACATGGAACTACTTAAACACATCCAAAACTTGATCCTTCAACTTTAGTGTATAAACCCAGACCTTTCTGGAATGATCATCGATGCATGTGACAAAATATGAGCAGCCACCAATTGTCCAAGTCTTCATAGTACTACAAACATTGGAATGCACTAGATCAAGTATATTTTCCTTTCTAGTAGGAATATGACTTTTAAAGGTAACTCTAGTATGCTTCCTTGCCAAACAATGAGAGCACCTTTCTAACATCATGCACATCGGGTAATAACTTTCTCTTTGATAACAGAGACATCCCCTTCAAACTCATGTGCCCAAGTCTTTTATGCCAAAACTCGGTCATATCAATATTCTTCACTGCATTAACAATATTGTGAGAGATCTTTGGATGTGTCACATATAACTCCAGGAACTTCTTTCCTCTTGCAACGGTCAAAGAGCCACGAGTGAGTTTCCACAATCCGTTACCAAATCCGCTATATTAACCATCATCGTCAAGTAAGCCTGTGGAAATCACATTTAGTCGCATATCTGGGACATGTTTTACGTTGCGCAAAACCAATTACATTCCAATATCAAATTTCAAGCAGACATCTCCAACTCCAACAATCTTTGATAATCCATCATTGCCCATCTTAATGGCACCATAGTCACCTGGAGTGTAAGATGAATAAAAGTATCTTTGTGATGTAACGTGACATGTAGCACTACTGTCAACAACCCAACTCGAATTATCGTGTTCAAGATTGACCATATCATGATCAAAACAAACAAGAAACTAAGCGGTTGTTGCATTTACTTTGACATTTTCATGGTCACCATCATCTTCCTTATGGGCAGTCTTTTTATTATTGTGACTACCTCTTTTATTCTTTCTTCAAGTGTCCGCAAAATCGTTGTGTGTGCCCTTCTTACCACAATGGTAGCACTCAATATCAGCAAATTTTCCTCTCAATTTACTTCACTAATCACCCCTGTTACTCGGACCTCGACTCTGACTTCTCCCCCGCCTTTCTACAACTAAGACATCTGAATGTGAAGAGGAACTCTGCGACTTTCTTCTCATCTCTTCATTTAAGATGTTACCGTTAGCAAATTCCAAAAAAATCATGCCTTCCGGTGCGGAGTTGGACAATGATGTCCTAAAAGTCTTTCAAGAATCTGGCAAAGTACAAAGGAGCCATAAACCTTGGATCTCATCATCAAACTTGATACCCATTCCTGCAAGTTGAGTAATAATTCCCTGAAAAGCATTCAAATGGTCTGTGATAGGAGTTCCATCATGATACTTTAGCCTCATCATCTGTTTGATCAAGAATAACTTATTATTCCCAGTCTTCCGCTCATATAGCTGTTCAAACTTTTTCCACAGAGTATGAGCATTCTTTTCGCCACTAATATGGTTCAAAACATTATCATCAACCCACTGTCGGATAAACCCACAAACCTGTCTATGCAGAATCTTCTTCATCAATTTTCTTTTCAGGCTTATCAGTAGTACAGACAGGCAAATAATAATCTTTCACATAAAGAAGATCTTCCATCTTTCCTTTCCAAACATGATAATTTGAACCATTCAGATTAACCATCCTACTTGTATTAGCTTCCATCGTTCAATCAAGTCAACCTCAAATAGAAAACCAAAAGCTCTCGATACCACTCTGATGAGAAATCCGCCACAACGGTAAACAAACACAGTGGAATAAACTTCGTTTGACAAAATTTCCCAACTTGAATGAACCTTTGAGGATGCAAATAAATAGGATGCTTCAACGGGAACAAAAGCCAGGAACAAAATAGAAAACAGACGAGACACCGAAATTTACGTGGAAAACCGCTCAAAACGAGAGTAAAAACCACGGGACCTCTTAGGCCGCTTAAATCCACTATCACCAATATGAGAGAGCAATACAAGTCTTCTCTAAATACTCGAGGCATACAATCATCATCATATACTTGGAAAAAATCACATCAATTTATATGGATCAACACCAAGCAAGGATGAGGAATAATACTCTCACCCAAAAATCTGCTACTGTTCCGGCCATAAATCAAATACTTCCAGACTTCCAACACCGATCTCCACCGTTAAAAACGAAGGCCAAGATGCTTTGAAGCTACTGCCAAAATTTTATAACGATCGGACGGTTCAATCTCTGGGAATCGACTGATCTTCGTGGCTGGTTACTGCATATTCGAAAATACTCCTTTTTCTTCTCCCTTAATCTCTGTCTCTCCAAGCTAGGGTTTTTGGAAACCTAGATTGGGCCTTTGTTGGACTCTTTCTCATGGGTCAAAAACACCCACAAAATCCAACATCATGCGCGGATCATTCTCTGGTTGATGTCACACAAATCTGAATTATGTGGTTTTAGAAATCGGTGGATGATGATGATGATGATGTGGCAGATTCGGCTAAATAAATTACAAATTAGGTGGGATGGATCGAGAGGTGAGGACAGGCAGCCGCGATACACAGACCATGTGTAGGCGACGCAACCTTCAAACCTCCGAGGGGAACACCCCATGGGCAGGGACGGAGCCAGGATTTAGAAATAGATAGGGCTAAATTTTTTTTTTGAGGTTTGGAACCCAATGGGAGGCTCATCCTCACGCCTTTTTTATAGACATCAAAAGAGCGTAACATATTATAGGGGGACATAAACCGAAACCCTATAATTTATACAAAATGTGCAACTAGCTGAATTTTACCCTGCGAGGTCCACTCATTTCAAATGCACTAATTACATCATCATCGCTAATACAATCCGCAAATGTCCTCTCAACATAGAGGATCATAAGATCATCGAGAAATTCATCATTCATCTTATTTCTTAGTTTGCTCTTGATAATGTTCATTGATGAAAGAAATTCATCTCTCATATCTTGAAGTTTTTCTTTTGTTTTTGAAAGAAATTCCACAACATTCATCAATCAAATATTAATCCAATATAAAATATTCTATCATTGTTAAAGACTTAAAGTAGACACTTTTCATTGAATTATCATTCATCAATCAAATATTAATCTAATAAACTTAATTGAAACACCAAGAGAAGCAGTAGCAGTTCAAAGATTGAACTTGATTGAAACACTTAGAGAAGCAGCAGCCAGCAGCAATTCAAAGTTTGAACTTGAAATTCAAACAAAATTTAAAAGAATGATGTTGATGTCAAACTAGGAAGCAGCACTTCAAAGCAGCAGATGTTGAAATTCTAGGAAGCAGCAGCATCAAAACAGCAGAATGATGTTGATGTCAAACTAGGAAGCAGCATCAAAACAGCAGCAGCATCAAAAGTTCAAAACAGCATCAAATTCTAGGAAGCAGCAGCCGAGCAGCATCAAAATTGAAATTAGGAATCACATTCATATAGGAATTAGTATAGGATTTAGGAATCAAACTTGTGAATTTTGATGCCTGACTAGTGAGGCGTTTGAGACTTGAGAGTGCGGATTGCGGAATGCTGATGGCTGCTGCTATTCTATTCTGTTCTGCGCTGCGAGTTGACGACGACGAGGCAGGCTGTTCTCGTCAATTTTGCCATCTACCGTCTGCAGCGACAAGGTTTTCTAGGGCGCAGTGCATCGAAGCTTCCTGAATCCCGACGATTTACTTTTTCGCTTTTCGCTGCGCTGCTTAAGTTTACGCAGATTAGATATTTTTTTATTTAAATTTGGGCCGAAAGTAAGTAGGGCTTAAGCCCAAACTGCGTCAGTCTAACTCCGTCCCTGCCCATGGGAGACAAGCATGTGATGACATGAATTACAGATTGTGACCTAAGGCGATGTTATAAAAGTGCCTTAGTTAAAAAAAATCTCCGACGACTATCTGATTTAGTTTGTTTAAAAAAATATGACATGACCCATCAAAAAAATGACATGAGGCTTATATCGTCGTTCCAAAGAGCGGTTTAAACCTAAGGCGCCGTTCATAGCAACAGTTTAAAAAATGTAAATAAATTGGAAAATGATTTGAGAGATTAAGTATAAAGGAAAGTCAATTTTGGATTTCGAGTAAATTGGGAAAAAAATTTCAATAAGGGCATATTACATTTGTAGAGTAGAGATGTGGCGTCCATGTTTTGTGGGAAAAGCGGGCTGGAATTGGTTGGATAGTTTTTGGTTCGTTCCAATCGCTAATTGGGCATTCCTATAGAATAATAAAAAGATCGCTATAACATTGTTGTCAATGAATATTTTAATTTGTTTTTTATTACAAGAATAAAGGTGCAACCTCCATCTCCATCAATAATTCATGCAGAAAACTAATATAGAGTGAGATGACAAATGAGACATAGTTTATTATAGTTGGATACTTGGATGGAAGAGGAAGCTAGTCAGGGGCGGATGCACTAAGGAGCAAGGTTCTAAAAAATGCTAGACGGGAATTGGACTGACAGTAGTCAAAAGGATTAATTGGGGAATAATCGGGGTCTAGGCGGGGATTAATCGGTTTGGAGTTTTATATTTTTTTAATATATATGTATTAATATGTTATTTTATCTTGTAATAATCTGATTTTTAATTTAACTTACTGTTTTATACTATTAATTTAAAACATTATTTTGAAAGATAGGGTCTTATTGTAATGTTTTGAACTTGAAGAGCTTAAATGTAATAAGTTAAACTTTTTAATTTGTATTGTTCATCATCTTCCCCAGCAAACCATAAACGCGTAACACACGCAGTCACGCCATGGTCGACAAAACGGGACTAAACACCTTCAATTGATTAATTCCAAGCACACGGTTTCGCCTAAACACATCAAAATTAGCCTAAATGCACTTAAATTCGCCCAATCGCCGATTAATTCGTCCGTTTACAACAAATCAGAACGGGATTAAGAAAATGACCGCCTAAGCGGGCCAAGTGGCCGTTTTCTTGAACACTGCTAAGGAGGGAGGAGGGGCAGCTGCCCTGGGTCGATTTTCTGATATTTTTTTTAATATTAAGCTAATGCAGTGTATTTTTGAATGATTTTTACATCTTGCCCCTAGTCATTTTGATTATATGTCCCCTCTAGTATGAAAAATAAATTACTGAATCCGCCCCTGGTCCAAAAATATTTATCTCGCTCCTGATCTGAAAAATTCTTAGATCCGTCCCTGAAGCTAGTGGATTTGTGTTTTTCCAACCATGTGTTGTGTCCATTGATTATGTCTCCAATGTCAAAATCTGTGAGCCGTTTTTGGATGCATTTGATTTTGTCTAAAACAAATGGAAGAAGCAAATTGGAGGACTATGACGAAAACAAAACAAAACGAAACCGACACATAAATGAACCTGGACACAGTCTGAGCACAAGTCCAACTTGTTCATACACAACAAGAAAAAACTGCCATTTAACTAGTCTACTACAAAAAAAAAAAAAAAAAAAAAAAAAAAAAAACTAGTCTACTACTACTACATAATATCTTGATTTTTCTTTCATAAGTCATATATTTTTACTACTTCTTCTAGAAGGAAAAAAATGTTTGGTTTATATAAAATACAAGCATTTCTTTATAATTTGTTTCATTAATCATAAAAAACGGAAATAAACTCATAAATAAGGAAAATCATTAAAATTTCTCTAAATTTTCCTTTCAAGCAAAATGGTAAATCATTAATACAATGGAAGTGAAGATATACCTCATTTGATAAGGCAAACTGGCAAGGGGAAAGTAGTAAAGGCTATATGAATATTTATTCAAACCACCATAATTTCTATCAAAGTCAATTTGAAACTTTAGAGTTATCGATGATTTTTAATACTATTTTCATAGAAATGTCCCTTTTTTAGTTCTTACACTAAAATATATTTTTATCATATCATCAACTTTTATTAGGGGTAGTCTATAAAAAAAACTTTTATTAGGGGTAGGTAAAAACTGCTCCACATTTGAAAATCGTCGCACCGAATTGTCAAAACGTGTTTAGTAGTCACACCTCATCGGATGCAACGGTGCCGAAGGATTAATATATTTGGAACCTTAGGCATTTACAACAACAAAAAATTCTAAAACCCTAATTCATATATTTTTTTAATAATAGCTTTATATCTCATATATGACATATCAAGGAATACATCGCACACATGATATTTCTCGGGTACATTATATTTCTAGTCTATTTGAGCACAGCCACGTAAAGGACACCTCCCGAATTTGAACTTGAGTCACTCGATGAAGCGCGCGCCATATTGGCTCCTCTAACTTTGAAACTCACGAATCGACAAACACCTCAATGGAATGACCTTAGCGTAGCTTAAGCACGCCTCCGTGAGAGGGAAGTTCCTACAAACATCCACAAAAGACGATGAAAACATCTACAAATGATGTAGGAAGAGTCCGCACCATAGGTGGGATTAGAAAAATTCCACAAAATTGTGAAAATGAAAAGTGACACGGTGGGGTTTGAACACAGGACCTTGCATATTGCAAGGCTAGCATTCAAACCAACTCATCCACCACCTTGTTGGCCCTAATTCATTTTTTATATATTACAATTTTAAGCTAATTGCAAAAAATTTAAATAAATTTAAGTGAAGCCAGGCAGTCTTAAAAAATGAACAGTGCATTTTTTTTACAACATCTCATTTATTTTTTATGAATTAGAACAATAGCTCATACATATTACACACCAAAATATCGGAAAGAAGCACACATTCCATTCACTGTCGATGCCCATAAGTTTTGACTTTGGTTTTTACTTATTTATTCAATTTATTATTATTGTATTGAATATAAATTGGGTTACTACTGTCGATGCCCAAAAGTTTTAGATTTTGGTTTTTACTTATTTATTCATTTTTTTATTGTATTGATTATAAATTGGGTTTTCAACCAAACTACACCGTACAAAATCGAATATATGATGCACCGGATTTTAAGTTGTAGTATTTCTGGAACGGTTGATGGTTTGAAAATTTTACAAATTAGTTATTTTGATGGATTTATCCTTAAATCACACCAACCGTACTGTATGTTACGTATTCAAATATGTCAAACTTTAAGGGTTTTATTTGAATTTGTGGAAGAGTGTTACGTATTCAATTATTTCCATGTTTATGGGCTTCTTTTAAAATTTGTGAAAGTGATATCATTTGTATAAATTATTGAAAGAACTACACCAAACATTTAAGCAATGAATATCAATACTTGTATCTCCCGATTCTCTCCTCAAATCTCAAACCATAATCCATCTATTCTTCCACATCTCCAATAAATCTTTAGTTTCTAGTCAATTATCTTCGGTGCCATAGTGCCCACCCCTAACTTTTACAATTTATAAAATGAATCAAAATGCAATTTCTACTAGTGATAAAAAGATAAAATATAAAATAAACATTATACATAAAGACGTATAAAATGAACTGAACATGTATTCTGTATCTAAACCATAATTTGTTGTTGGCGATGGGCCGCATTACGAGTCCATTTAGTTACAGGCTTGATTATCCCGGCCCGTTAAGCCACTGTCCCACGTCAACAAAACAACCGTTTTTTTTTCCCAACGAATTATTGTTGCCCAACTTTACCAAATTCAGAGCGGAATATAAAACCAACTCCCAGCTGCAATCTTTATTGAAGAAGAAAAAAGATGGGCTGCGGGACGAAAGTGTGCACGCTGTGCATTTGCCTGATTGTGGTGGCTATCGTGCTCGGAGTGGTGTTCGGATTCGGAATCTACAAGGACGGGTTTCACAAGCTAAAGGAAGTGTTTCATGCGTGCGATCCGAGTGGCATCCTTTGCGGGAAACGGCCCTTCATCAGCTACGCTCCTTCTCCTCATTCATTCCACTAGGCTAGCTTCGCATCTTGGTTTTCATTTCTGTACATTCACTTTTCTTTAATTTGAAACAAATAAAGATAAGTTATTTTCTTAATTCAACAGGGGTGTTGACCTGTTGGTTAAGATGTCCAATATGGATCCTTACACCCAGGTTCGAATCCTGGGGTCACCATTTTCTAATGAATTATTAAGATTTTCTTCTTCTTCTTTTTTCTTTCCTTTCCCTCATCCGCGTCCCGCATCACGCGTAGATGCTTCTTACATCTCTTGTGGGGATGCCTTCCTCGTCCCACCTCGCGAGTGAATGCCTTCCTCGTGACCGCATGATGGACGTGTCATGACTTACTGTGGTATAAGTGGTCGGTGCTTCAAAATGTCAACAAATGTACCCAGTGGCGGATCCAGCAGCCCTCGATAGGGGGTCACACAATTTTTTTTACTTTTTTTCCTAATAGTGGTAAAAAAATATAAAATATATTTTAATTATTAATAATAAAATTTAAATTAACTGGAGTTAATTTTAATCAATAAATATACATTTTATATTATCTTTATAGCTTAATGGTCGAAAAATAAGTTATTTAATGTGAGAAAAAATAAATAATATGAAGTTGAATGTGATTTAACAATAAAACATACTTAATTGCAACATAAAATCAAAAGATCAACTTCAGATTCATATATTATGTTTAGTTATGTATAAGCATAAAACTTATGCAGATTAGTTGGTTGAGGTGGAATACTAAATTCCAAGAGGGCTGGGTTCGATATTTGCTGGGTGCATTTTATTTTCAGAAATTAAGAGGGGTCCTGGGCCCCCAAGCCCCCTGAAACCGCTACTGAATGTACCAATGTTTGCAGGATAGATGTGTGCGTGGATCCATGGTAAATGTGCCGGACCTGACCTGTGTTCAAGATGCGGATATATATACCAAAAAAGATTTCGGGATCTGATCGAGATGCCTTGAAGAGCTTAAAAAATTAATATACATATGTACTATGTACAAGATGATAAAGATTATCGCTCTATGTATTATGTATCTTTGTACCCCTTCATCAAAAAAAAAAGAAGAAGTTATTTTCTTAATTTTTTTCTATCAGTTTTGAAATCTGGGTTACTAGCAGATGCTTTATTTTTTTCTTTAATTTATATATCTCTTGGGTTGAATATTTTGAACTTTTAATTTTATTATAATATATTTAAGAGTGCGGCAAGGTAAAAACATCTATTATTTATAAAAACTAAAAACCAAATTTCAAGTTGACACATGTTCGATTTCGTCGAAATCTCGGATAAAACACGGAGGCGCATTATGGTCATTTCACATATCTCGGAATGATCAGACTTAACATGGAATTATCGGACTTAAATAATCAAATTTAAAACTGTTACTGTAGCAATGATCAGACTTAAATCAGTAATGGTTAGACTTAAAACTATTACTGTAGCAATAATCAGACTTAAAACTACAATGATCAGACTTAAAACTATTACTGTAGCAATTATCAGACTTAAAACTAGTACTTTAGCAAATGATCAAACTTAAAACTATTACTGTAGCACTTATCAGACTTAAAACTATTACTGTAGCAATGATCAGACTTAAAACTATTCCTGTAGCAATGATCAGACTTAAACAGCAATGATCAGACTTAAAACTATTACTATAACATTTTTTAGGACGATTATACCCTCGTATCTGTTATGTATTTTTAAATAACTCTGTTTTAATATTTTTTATCTACAAAAAGCTCCCCGAATTATGATTGGTCGAAATATACACATGACAATATTTTATTAGGTTTTATTTATAACTATGGTTTGTATTTGATCCGTCTATATTTAATTTCTTGAAATCTTATAGTACAATAAGTATTATTTTAAATTAATTAATTAGGGTTACATTTTGGGTTTTAAAACTTTTTGAGTAAAATGAGGGGATGAAGCTTACAAGCGTAATGCAAATTGAGAAATTTGTGGCGGAATTTTTTTTGTTGGCGATAAGATGTAAGTTACAAAGACAATACAGAGGATTTAAAGTTGGGAAATACATCCAGCTGGGACCAGTACATACAATAAAAGATACAACGTGAATATACATGATCTGCTGCTCCACTTCGCCTCTGATTTGGACACATCATCTCGTCACTCACAGCATGAAAATGGCAGGACCACACTTAACAGGAACCGTGTGTGCATCATCTGCCTCCCAAAGCACCGGCTAAAACCGGTCAAGAAGAACCATAATACACAAAAACCGTGCAGTCACGGCGAAGAAAGCTCAGAATCGAAACGACTGAGAATAAAATCCTCATAAGTTGAGCTCACTTAGAGGACCAAATACACACAAAAGAAGACACTAAAAGACCTCCACAGCAAAAACCCACTGCCTCCAAAACCACCCATGTCACCACCCACCGCCCACCACCTCCAAAGCCACAATCATCACCCCCAACGTCAACCCAAGCCTCCAACCAAAACCTCCGTCACTGGCGGTCGGGTGGAAGAGGAGGAGGGGGAGGAAGCAGATGAGGTGTGGACGGGGGTGGGCAGGGGTGGTTCTGGAGAGGAGCTTAGAACTGGTGGAGGGGGAAGCGGAGGTGAGTCTGAGTTGCTGCAGGACTTGGGGAGACGAGAGAGTCTTTTTAGTGGCGGAATTGGACAATTACAAGGTAAGGTAATCCAAATTCTGAAAATTAAAGGCATTGCTAAATGAATCAAGATTGAATTGTTGTCCTTGATATGAAGATGTACAACAAAGTCCTCCTGTATTGCTGACTTTGTTTATAATGAAAAGCATTATCAAAGATAATAGCGAACCGAACAAACCAAAATCGAAGCGACCCAATTCAGTATAACAAGTTGAATTGAAATTGAACCACGGTGACGACCTGTTTATCATCGGGTACGCGCGCGGCGGTTAACCACCTCCTTCTCTCCCATTTGCCAGGCAACAAAACTAAGCAAACCGTAGCGAGCACAATCAATGAAGTAAGGAAATCAGATTCAAAAACCAGCAGCGCTTGTCAGTCGCTAAACCCCTAGAAATTACAGTGGCGGTGGGAGAATTTATGGCGGGAAGGGAAATGGGAGGAGCTGTGGACAAGGTTGGAAGTGGCGGTGGAACCTCGAGCGGTACAGGGAGCGGGATGAGGACGCGATGACGGTTTCGGAGGAGATTGTTGTTGGTTGATTTGACTATTAATTCGAAGCCTCTGATTACAGATCTTACTATAATTGCTGGGGATCATGGTGAAGGGATTGCCGATGCTATTTGTTGCCGCATTGTTGAGGTTTGGTTTTAATTCGTATGAAACTTCAAGTTTCTTCTTGTATGGTTTAAATTTTTCGAATTTGATGTTGTAGGAATTGATGGTTGCAGTTTGCTAGTAGGTTTATGTGTTGTGTACTCCGGTCTGAATGTTTACTATGATTATCAATTTATATGAATGTGGTTAATGTTGGGGAATAGTCTTCAATCGTCAAAACAGTAGTACAGGAAATTGGGCAGTGAACAACTTCTTCTTCTTCTGATGTAATGATTCACTGAGGAATCTGTATTGATCTGGATATCAAATTGATTGTGTAGTCGCTTTCCGAATTCAATATTTCGATCCTGTATATTAGTCGACGGTTGCACGAAATCCGAACGGGGATAATCAACCTGACAATTTCTAGTCTCGACTAAAGATTTAGAAATCAAACTTAGGTTTGAGGTTTTTGGGAAAACAGGAGAGATTTAGAATCAAGGAATGATTCTCTGTGTGAGTGAACATTTTTCTAAGTGCCTTTCACGACATCGACAACCTCCAATTCATAGGAGATCAAACGGAGGCGAAAAGCATATGCGACTGAGCTGAATGACGCGACTGTGCCTGTTCACCGCGCGCCCAGTGTCGACATTAAGTCGTCGCGCCCAGTGTAGACTTAGCTTAATGTCTTCACTGGACGCGCCCAGA
Organism: Rhodiola kirilowii; assembly: GCA_033675215.1. Classification (NCBI taxonomy): domain Eukaryota; kingdom Viridiplantae; phylum Streptophyta; class Magnoliopsida; order Saxifragales; family Crassulaceae; genus Rhodiola; species Rhodiola kirilowii. The sequence continues at coordinate 28,708,200 of CM066200.1, forward strand.
CTTAACGTCTACACTGGGCGCGATCCGCACTGAGTTCAGTCATCCGATTATGTCCTTTGCGCGCCCACATCACACATTATCGTACCGCGCCCAGTTAAGACATTATCATAATGTCTAAGCTGGACGCGCCGGACTTAATGTCCCTTGTGGGCGCGATCCGCACTGACTTCAATGCTGCAACTCTCTCAATCGATCTTCGAAACCTCTCATTTCATTAGGGTATGCTACCCTAACATATTGGAACATGATGACAGATCCTAAAACCCTAAAATTACCAATAATCCTCCCCCATTTTAGGGTTTCCTTTAATTTTTCAAAAACCCTTTATTTTTAAGTAAAACACGAATAAACGGAAATGTCGCAACGATTGAATTTCGCTTAGTGTAGTTACACATTCAAACTACCATGGTGCTCGTAACGTTTGAACCATTCAATCCATTTGGGTACCTCAAGATAACACACACATGAGTTACTTCACAAACTCTGAGTTTAACTTGACTCTTAATGGCCCTTCAGTCCTAATCCCTTTGTGAACATATTGAGATTCAACCCGAAATCTCATGAAGCGATCATAAACTTCACGTTTATATAAGTAGATTCTTTTAAGGGTAACACCACCCGATTGTGCTCCTACAAACAGTACTTTGTCAAGGAATCTATTAAGAAGAGTCTCTCTTTAACCTATAACTTGTAGGTCGTGAACGCATACTTGGGGATGTTTCATTTGTGTTTACCAATCTTCTAGGAATGGGCTTCCCACATTGAATTCAGCTCTAACGCTAGTTAGATGTGAATTGGGTGTCCTATGACTAGATGATCATATGGGTTTTAATCCCATCCCATTTACAAACTTGGAGACCAAATCTCTAGCTAATCCCTTCGTCAAGTGATCGGCTAATTTTTGTTGTGACCTTACAAAATCCACAGATATCACCCCGTGCGTAATGAGCTCTCTTACTGCACTATGTCTAACACCTAAGTGTCTAGACTTCCCATTATATACATGGATATATGCTTTAGCCAATATTGCAGTGCTATCACAATGAATCGATATGGGTGATATCGGTCTCTCCCACAATGGAATTTCATGTATCAAGTTCAGCGGCGGCTAAAGTAACAAACTCAGATTCCATCGTAGAACTAATGATCCAAGTTTGTTTATTGGATGCCCATGAGATGACACCTCCCCCAAGTAGAAATACCCATCCACTTGTGGAGGAATGATCTTTCTCATTTGAGATCCAACTTGCATCAGAAAATCCTTCTATGATCGAAGGAAAATCTGAATATACAAGACCAAAATTCATAGTCCCCTTAAGGTACCTAAGGACCCTATTTATTGCTTGCCAATATTGCATATTAGGGTTACTAGTATATCGACGAAGCTTCCTCACCGCAAATGCGACATCTGGCCTTGTACTAGTCATGGCATACATTAAACTGTCTATGACCTTAGCATACTCCAATTGGGACTTAGGCTTTCCCGTATTAGGAAATAGGTGAGTAGAGGAATCATAAGGAGTGCTTACTGGATAACAATCAATATAATTGAACTTCTTTAACACATTCTCAATATAATGAGATTGTGTTAAGGCAACACCTCCTTAACCTCTCTTTGTTCTTATCCCAAGAATAACTTCCGCTTCTCCCATGTCCTTCATGGAGAACTTAGATGACAGAAATTCTTTTCTTTGATTTATGCAATTTAGATTGGTGCCAAAAATCAACATGTCATCTACATATAGACAAATGATAACTCTATTTCCCGAGTTGTCAAACTTGCTATATACGCATTTATCCGACTGATTCAAGATGAATCCATCGGATAGTCATCAAATTTTTGATGCCATTGCATAGGTGCTTATTTAAGCCCATATAATGACTTAACAAGTTTGCATACCTTATGCTTTTGCCCGGGCATTACGAAACCTTCCGGTTGTTTTATGTAAATCTCTTCCTCTAAATCATCATTCAGGAAAGCAGTCTTTACATCCATTTGATGTACTAGCAACTTATGAATAGATGTTAAGGCTATCAACAATCTAATTGTTGAAATTCTTGCAACCGGTGCATAAGTGTCAAAGTAGTCCATACCATATTTCTGTCTAAAGCCTTGAATTACCAATCTTACTTTAAATTTATCAATGGTACCATCTATTTTTATCTTCTTTTGGAAGATCCACTTATTTCGCAAAGGTTTATGCCCTGGTGGTAAATCTACCAAAATCCAAGTATTATTTCCTATTATAGAGTCTATTTCATCATTTATGGCCTCTTTCCAAAATGATACATCTTGAGATTTCATAGCTTCATCAAATGTTTTGGGGTCACTTTCAATAACATGACAGTACAAGTATTGTGAGCTAACCTTATCCCTAGTTGCTTCCACTAGGTAGATGTGAAAATCATTTCCAAATGATTTTTCTTGTCTTGCTCTTTTACTCCTAATTTTAGAAATTTGGGTGTTGTTTAAATCTTAATTTGCACTAGGCACAAAATTCAAATCTTTAGGCATGCTAATTGATGGAAATCTCTTTTCATCAAATATGGCATCTCTGTTAGTGAGTTTAGGGTTTATGGACCTTTCATCATGTTCCTACATGTTATGGGAGGACAGCCTAATGAAATGAGAGCTTTCGAAGATCGATTGAGCGATTTTTAGTATTGGAGTAAGTGAGGACCGCGCCCACAATGGACATTAAGTCCGGCGCGTCCAATGCAGACATTATGCTAATGTCTTAGCTGGGTGTGGCACACTAATGTGTGTAGTGGGCGTGCGACAGACTGGCTGAGACGCCTGTTTGAGTTGCGGACGCATCTGTTCTTCATCCCCGCTCATTTCCTATATATAAGAGGACGTGGCTGCATTGAAAAACATTAGAAAAACTACTAGAACTCTCAGAGAATCATTCCTTGATTCTAAGTCTCTCTGTATTTCCAAAACCTCAAATTCTAGTTTTGATTTCTACATCTTTATTTGAGAGTAGGAATTGTCAGATTGTATTATCCCCGTTCGAATTTCGTGCAACCCTCGACTAATATACGAGGTTAAAATACCGAATTCAGAAAGTGACTACGCGATCAACTTGATATCCAGACAATGACTGATTCTTCGAACGTTATGTTTATTGTGAGTAATTTCAACAACTACAAAATGGTAGACTCTCGGCCAGTGATGGAACAATTACATGACATACATCGTATCTTTGGGCAATTTGCTCAACGTAATTTGAAGATGGATGAATCCATCTCGGTGTCAAGCATAATTGACAAAATACCGACTTTTGACGTACCTTGAAGCACAAAAAGGAAGAGATGTCTCTTGTAGAACTTGCACAAGAATTGCGAATGGAAGAAGAACTTCGTGCGCGGGAAGACGACGCAATGGAAACGGATCCAAATTTGCCTAAGGTAAATGTGTTGGAGGCTAGTTCTCAAAAGATAAACAAGAACAAAGGCAAGAAAAGGCCTAATGGTTATGCTAGCAACGGTCCAAACAAGAAGCATCCTTCCAAAGAAAACGTATGTTGGACTTGCGGGAAAGCAGGGCATTTCGAGCGAGACTGTCGCTTAGGAAAGGGGAAGAACGAGAAGGGTCAAGGCAATGCTTTTGGTGCTGAAAACCAAGAGCAGAAATCTCAAGGTTAGAAAAGTTTAGTTTCAAGTTTAGAAACTAAGTTAGATACATATTCTAATGTGGACTATGTTTCTAATTGTGTTGAAATTTTTGTTATGCAGGATGATGAGATTTCATTGTGGGTTGACTCCGGTGCTACGACACATGTTTGTAGAGACAAAGAGATGTTCAAGTCCTTTGCTACTACAAGTGAAGGAAGAGTTCTTCAGATGGGAGACGAGTCGACCACCCCTGACCTAGGAAAAGGCCAAGTAGATTTAGAATTTTCTTCGGGAAAGAATATTGTTCTTGCTAATGTTCTATATGTACCAAATATTAGGAAAAATATTGTATCGGGTACTGTTTTGAATAAATTAGGAAAAATATTGTATCGGGTACTATATTTTATCAAAAGGTGGTGTATTTGTCGGAAAATGATACTTATGTAATGGAATGTTCAAGCTTAGTATCAATGAAGTTATTTCTTCGCTTAGTATCAACCACTGGTCCATCATCTCCAATTTCAGGGCATGGTGTACACAGCACGTACACCACCTTCAAATTCATTAGTAAGAAGTGCATCTTCTTTCTCCAATGTCGGAAATCAGTTCCTTCAAATTTGTCAAGCTTCTGGAACTGATGCATCATCTCTCTCACGCTCGCCATTGAGTAGTAAATATCGAATTTGTTTGTTGGGGATTAGTATTCAATTGGCAAGTGCTGGAGAGTCTTCAATAGTCAAAATAGTAGTACAAGAAATTGGGCAGTGAACAACTTTTTCTTCTTCTTCTTCTGATATAATGATTCACTGAGGAATCTGTATTGATCTGGATATCAAATTGATCATGTAGTCGCTTTCCGAATTCGATATTTTGACCCTGTATATTAGTCGAGGGTTACACGAAATCCGAACGGGGATAATCAACCTGACAATTTCTAATCTCGACTAAAGATTTACAAATCAAACTTAGGTTTGAGGTTTTTGGGAAAACATGAGAGATTTAGAATCAAGGAATGATTCTCTGTGTGAGTGAACATTTTTCTAATTGCCTTTCACGACATCGACGACCTCCAATTTATAGGAGATCAAACGGAGGCAAAGAGCAAATGCGACTAAGCTGAATGACGCGACTGTGCCTGTTCACCGCGCGCCTAGTGTCGCCATTAAGTCGCCGCGTCCAGTGTAGACATTAGCTTAATGTCTTCGCTGGACGCGCCCAGACTTAACGTCTACACTGGGCGCGATCCACACTGAGTTTAGTCATCCGATTATGTCCTCCGCGCGCCCACATCACACATTATCATGTCGCGCCCAGTTAAGACATTATCATAATGTCTAAGCTGGACGCGCCGGACTTAATGTCCCTTGTGGGTCCGATCCGCACTGACTTCAATGCTGCAACTCGCTCAATCGATCTTCGAAACCTCTCATTTCATTAGGGTATGCTACCCTAACATGTTGGAAACATGATGACAGATCCTAAAACCCTAAAATTACCAACAGTTAACTAACAATTCTTGGATGTGGTCATACTGTCTGAAAGATGGCTTCTATCGTGAGCAGGACTTGGAGCTTAGCCAAGGAGGTGCTAGAGCTGGTTTTCCCCTTCGTCACGGTGCCGAAAGATGGCTTCTACCTTGAGCAGGTTGAATGCGAGAAGATACGCTTCGAGAGTGGATGGGTTAGATGCCGAACGGCTTGTACTTTAGTAGACATAATGTACTAGATAATATGCTTACATGTGAAAACTAGATGTATCTTGTACAACTTGTAAAACCCCATCATCAAAAAAAAGTGAATGGTGGAGTGACAAGCGTATTTTTAACCCTTTATAGTTGTCAAATTGTAGTCAAACAAAATTTATAACCTTGGTAAGCCAAGGGTCGATCCAAGGAACAGTGTGTGTGAATACTAGCTAACAAGTGACCCATTTAGCTATTCCGAGTAAATAAAGGTTTGGTGTCACGAAATATAGCAGAAAATAAATAGCAGAAAATAAAAGGTTTGTACTTATCAGAGAAAGAATTACAGGATCATACTTCACCCGTGCTAACCCCACTAATCATGCAATCATTATCATGTAATTCATCATACTAGATAAGCCGCCCATCCACGGATCATTATCTAGATTAATCTCAATCGTTGAACGCCGCCCATCCACGGATTATCAACGATCTCGATTCATTAAACTAAAGGTTTTCATACAATTTCATACAATCCGATTAATACCAAGGACCCATCCATCTTTCGGTAATTAACCTAAATACGATCTAGCATGCAAACATCCCATTCGATATAAATACTTGCTTAGAATGATAAATTAAGCACGATGAAATTGAATATTCGATTTGCATTAATAAAAAACATTCATATGATCACATGAAGAGTTGAGTACAATGCGCGGGATCCATAGGATCCCAGAATAAAGAAGACTACTCGCTATTCATGGCGATTAGACCACAAATAGTGTAATAAAAGAATATTAAGGGCGAGTCAACCGTAGACGATGTAGCTCGATGATCCTCAATCTCTCACGATGTTTCGCCGTCTTCTCTCCCAAGTTAGGGTTCTTTAATCTCGGAATAAGCACTCCTCAATTCGTCCGCCCTGATTCAAGCCAGCTAATCCTCTATTTATAGCTTTCCAAAAGAGCCAAAAGCCCAAAAACGAAATTAGGAAACTTCCCCAAAAATCAGTCCCGAAAAGCCTAAAAATCATTTTTAGAAACTGTCTCCGACGGGCCGTGACACCCGTGACATTCAACATGTCACGGCATGCTCCAAAAGTCTCTGGGAGATAAGGGGGCCGTGACACCCGTGACGGTGTGTTTTGTCACGGCTGTCACGGCCATGAAAAATGGCAGAGACTTCGGGTGGATTTTTCATGGTCTTAGCCTCCAAATTTGATCTTGGTGTAAACTACAAAGTAGTAGCCCTTTGAAATAGCTTTCCAACAAGCTTTGAATCAACCGATTTGGACACCATATACGATATGTGCGTGCAAAATACATCGGAAAGGTCAATCTGCCCTGTTTTTATCGAAATCTCTTCTAAATGCTTTGTTTTGCTTCAGATCAATCCGAAAGTCTTAAGTATGTGATATTTGACCCGAAACACTAGGAAAGAGATCAAATGACAATAAAATGTTGGGAAAACAAACATAATCCATCATCGAATGAAGTGAATATAGGTCAAGAATTCGACCGATCAAAACACTCCACACTTAGGATTTGTTCGTCCCGAACAAACATTAAGCACAAGTCGATAAATCGCAGAATAGTTACCCACTCAAGTACCATGTGATCAATCCTAACTAAAATAAAAACCAAAAGATAACTCACTGTCGTAGAGGACACGAATGCATTTAGCGTATGCATCAAGCCTTTAAACCCCTAGGCAGCTCTAGTAGGACGAGTATAGTCTCGTGAAGGTTTTCAGGAATGGAACTACCTACAAATCCCCTGTACAACTAGCTATCGTGTATGCATGAAATGATGCTCAACGAGTCACAGTAAAGTCATGTCATACCTCAGATTCATCGTGTTACCTCGACTTCAAGTCAAACATCTTCATCAAGGTTGTCAGACAATCATAGATTAAATGGGTTATGCATTCAAACGGTCAGTACACATGGCTAGCAAATGACTAATCACATGTTCTAAATAGTTCTATTGCAACTTATAAAGAACACGAATAGTTACACAAAACATGCTCGCCATTCACCTATGCTATCTAGGGATAGTCCACGGGCTCTTGGCGCAAAGCTCATTCTCAAGTGCCAAGGACTAGGCAATGACCCATAAGAGAAGAGGAGCCTGGCTTAAGATATTTCTGAAAAATGGTACGAAAATTTGCATCAAAATTTCAGTGCAAGCACGAGGATCGTCCCTTAGACTCTAGCACATGAATTCTCAAGACAAGTCATGATTTGCACGCAATGAGAAGGTGGAAGTACACTACATCAAGCAAAAGGGGGTAGAAATTGTTTCAAAACTATTTTCCATACTCAAGGGGTGACTTTTCTCACTTTGCCCTTGGTATATAATCTCTCAGTTTTTTTTGTACACAAGGGGTGACTTTTCTCACTTTGCCCTTGGTATTCGACTGAAATAAATATTTTTCTGCTCTTTTTTTCAAAAACAACTATGCTTGGGGTCAATTTTTCACCCTCTTTTGAAAATTCAGAACTTTGTTCTTGATTGAAAACATTGAAAACCAATTTTCCAACTCCACACTTAAAACTTGACATAGTGTATAAATAAAGGCGGGTGCATGCAAATCACGACAAGTACAGAGAAACGCATACTAGTACTAAGGTCACCTAGAAAAAAATATGCAATTTAAGTTTTTGACATTTTGTACCGGTGCCTACTAAATTCAAGTCTCAAACATGCTTCAAGAAATACGTAAAACGTGTGATAGGCAAAGGCTAGCAATGATACTGACTAGAGAGAATACACACTTGAATAAAACTATTTCAAGTCCTAGACTTTGAATCAAAAAGAATGTCAATCAGTCAAGGAGTATCGTAGAAAACGAGGATTTCAATCGTAATACATAGACAGTTGAGCATATGTAAGAGTGAATGTGATATGCGATTTGTGTGACTATGCGCTACCCACTCCACACTTAAAAATGAGCTTAGTCCCTAAGCAAAGAAATAAAAGATAAGAAAAGGTGCATAGGAACTTCCCTCGTGTGTGATAGCTTGATATCCATAGAGATTAAACGATGTCCGGTGAGTAAAACACAACTTGTGAGCTGGTAGATATATAGAGAAACACACAAAGCTTCACAAGTAATAGGTTAGCATCAAAAATCGTAAACAAACAAGGTAAGTGATGGGGTACTGATTTGAATTTTTGGGGAAGAAGGCGATTGGACCGTGACAGCCGTGACACCCGAGCATGTCACGGGTGTCACGGCACCCCTAAGATTTCTCTGCCATTTTGACCCACCGTGACAGCCGTGACAGTGCCCCGTGTCACGGATGTCACGACACCCCTTGAATGTCTCTGCCAAAATAACCTGTCGTGACAACCGTGACAGGTTCAATGTGTCACGGGTGTCACGGCGCCTATAAATCCCAGAGTTGTTTTGTTGATCCAGAAAACCTGTTTATTGCTCACTCCACACCTGGATTCCTGTAAAGGTCACACGCAAACCATACAATGCAAAATGCAATTAATCAAAACTTACAGCGCGGGTTACTCCCCGAAGAGACCTAGTTTAACATCTTGGTGAGACATAGCTAGGGAGGTAGGACTAGAAGCATTCTCGGGAAGTCCCTTGCTGAGATCCCTTCCCGAGAAGTAGGTCATCATCAATGCCGTCAGGTGGTTCCCGGTGCTTTAGGATGTGGTAATGCATAAGGCGCTGCCCGTCGACCACTGATGGACCATAATTGTATGAAACATAAATGCAGTTAAACCCACCAAATTAGACTGTTTGTCTATCTAACTTCTACGTGTTAGTCCCGATATATTTCCACAGGGCATTTTAGAGACTGAAGTGAAAACACGCTAAGGAGAGGATTTTATGCTGAAAAGATAACAAGAGTCAATCCAAGGTCAAGATCATATGCCGACTAAAGAAATATCAAGGATCCTGACGTTGAATTGACCATAACAAATTAATCAGAAGAATCAGGAGTGGAGTCAAGACAGCCCGGGGAAGAAACACATTTACAGTTTTGTGAAAAGACTGCACAAAACTGTACAAACTCACACATTGGGCAAGGATGACCGGCCACTTGATGAAGTGGTGGCCAAGGGAGGAGCTCCTCCCCCTTGGGCCACCGCCTACCGGCGGCTTTGAGGGGTGGTGACCGGCGGCTTTTGGAGCTCCTCCACATGTCACCACCACCTTCCTCCTCCTCCACCACTCCTCTTCCTCCACATGTGGCCATCTCCTCCCTCCATTTTCTCCTCCAATCAAAATGCAACACTTGCCACCCATCTCCACCACCCATCTCCTCCCCTTTGGGCTATAAAAGGAGGAGCTCCTCCTCCTCCAAAACACACCTCAATCTCATTTCACTTCTCTCTCTAGAAGTTGTAATATTTGTAATGTTGTAATCTTGGCTTTGGAAATAAAGGATAGCTCCCTTGGCGCTTCAACGGTTGTAAATAATTCTTAGTATTTATTCAACTGTTTTATTTCCTTAGTTATAATGTTTAGCGCGATAAATAGTAGCTAAACTTGTAGTTCGGTCTAAGGGGCGCACTTGTATTATAAAATGTTTTAGACTATTAACTTAGTGTCTAGTCTAAGTATTCAAAACTTATTCTATGTGCCATATATTAAGTCAGAACGTCCAAGGTAGAGTGGATGCTTGGAATGGCAAAACTCTACAGCGGGGTTCGTAAACTTGTACGGATAAGTGGATGCTTGGAATGGCAAAGCTTATCTGAGAAGTTTGACTCATCTTAAACACCATTTGGTTGATCGGGAATGATTGATCAAATGGATGCACATAGGCTAATATAACCGGGAATGGAGTATTAGTCTAAATAGAATAAGTGTTCTACGTCCTTGGAATAGGCTAGACAGTGTACGCAAATCGAGTGCTTGGAATGGCCTTGATACACCGTTTGAATACTTAGGAGAGTCACTAAAGGTCAATGATAAACAGGATATAATACAAGTCCCCTGAAACCGAACATTTCTCTTTAATTATAAACTGTAATTTACTTTCCAGTATTAAAATCAACCAACCAACCAATCAATCAATCAAAATAGCTTGTAGCTTTAAAACCAACCAACCGACCTTAAACACGCTCCCACGCTGCGTAATCCCCCCGAAGAACAATTATTCCCCTAGTTCCCTTGGGTTCGACCCCTACTTACCAAGTACTACCCAGTAGTATAGTTGCGAGTAGCGGACTATTATAAATTTATTTGCACAAATCTCTTTGACGACGAGCGGTTCTGTCAAATTGGCGCCGTTGCCGGGGAATTAGCAAATGGATAGTTGTTCTTTTTTCTATTATACATAATTCTCCATGTCTTCATACTACGACATAGAACCTTGGAAAAATGGGGGTAGCAACCTTATGTTTGAAATGATTAGACGTCTCCCCCAATTCGGAGGTGCTCTTGGAGAAGATCCCGTAAGGCATACACAAACGTTCCACTCCATATGCAACCACATGAGGCCTAAAAATGAATCGCTAGAGGAATTTAAACTCACATGTTTTAAATTTTCTTTAACTGACTCGGCATTAAAATGGTATTACTCATGTGCTGAGTATGAAAGTGATTATGGGGGTCTACAAACCAAATTCCTTGAGAGGTTTTGCCCTCCATCTCTCCGACTTGAAACCCGCGAGAAGATTCTCAATCTTGAGCAATTCCGGGACGAAACATTGGACGAGTACTTGGCATACTTTGACTCCATTGTGGCAAGCTGCCCGCACCATGGATTCTCCAGAATCAATCTTATCCAAAGGTTTCTCGGTGGAATGATGCCACTTGAGCGGAAAAGACTTAACGATGCAGCGAGAGGCTCGATCATGAAGTTAACCATGTCTCAAACCTGGCGACTCATAGACAATTTGGCAGAGAACACAAAACCAGGGCCAATACACCAAACTGAAGATAAGGTACCGACGATGGAAGTGGACTCAGTACAAAACAAGCCCGACACCACACCCATTACGAGCTTGCCCGCAACAAAGCCGAGAGAAGACATCAGTGCGAGGGCAGTAATGGACGTGGAGGCAGCTCTAAAGGAGCCAATATTGGAGCCCACGGAGCCAACTGAGGATGAAAACTCGCAAATAACCGAAGAAGAACCAGCCAAATCAGGCCCAGTCCTCATTACCAAACCAGCCGAGCCACTTGAACCGGTCCTCATCACCAATCTTCCCAAAGAAGTCCTGACTCTACTTGACGAGCCAAGAGAAGTCCCGGACTTCACTTCCAAATCAGCCGAAACATGCCCGATCCTCACTATCGAAGCACCTGAGGCAGGCCTGGGCCTCATTACCAAAATACCCGAGACAGACCTGGCCCTTGTGGTGGAAGTCCCCCAACTTGACCCCTTGTTCTCTAAGCATATTACGGCCTCCAAAGATGATGTGGTCCATGATGATACGGTGCTAGGCAAGTTGGAGACAAAACATGAGCCAGAAGAGCCAAAGATGGAGCACTCTCTCGCCACGAGCCAACCAAACAGCCCTGGAAACTCACTCATGCTGAAACGGCCATTCACCTCTTCCGCAAAGAAGAGGGCTAGCAAAGAGCATAAACCGGATGCCAACCGTTCATACACAAAGAAGCGACCAAGAAATGGCCCGGTGGAATGGAAGCCCGGATGGAAAAATAAGAGAGCCCGACTCAAGAAACCAGCGACTATAGTGAAAGGTCCATCACCCCCTCCGGGGTATTGGAAAGAAAAGATCCCGAAACCAAGGAGTCCTAACCAGAACACAACATCCAGCAAGAAGTCAGGAAGAAGCAATACTGGAATGGTGGCAAAGTTTGACCTCAGCCACCCATGGGACCCAAACCAGTAATCCACAACGAGGTACTGTCGAGCCAACAACGTTAAACAAGTGCACTGGTCGGGAGGTAACCCGACACTATCTTACTTTTCCGCACTTTAATTTCTGTCATTTAAATTCAGTATTTAGTTTTAAGCTTGCATGACTTTTGAACTAAGGCACGCCTTCGTTCAAAAGTGGGGGGGGGTGAGAACCACCTATGTACATAAATAACATGCTTGCTGTTTTTTCTTCTTTTTTAGTAATAGTATCTTTTTGAAAATATGAACTTAAGAATGTGAAAAAGATAAATCGTAATTCATGCATTAACCTTGTGAAAATTCAACTGTTTAAAAACTTAGAATGTAACTTTCCATCTGTCCTTTGTGCTGAGATAACTAGGGATGTGGAGTTGACATAAACTGCCCTAGAGAGGCTTGGCAAGCAATCAAAGGATCAGATCAAACTATATGGTTTTCGAAGTCAGTGGAGGCTGCACTTCGGGTTTCAGTGAAAATTGAAGTCATCTCCGCCATGCAATGCAAAAGGCGAGGACGGGAATCAGACCGTCCTATCTCCGGTCAAAGTAGCCGAGAAAATAGATGAGCGACCCTCATCTTGACCCGCGCGAAAACGACAGTCAAAGTAGCCGAGAAAATAGATGAGCGACCCTCACCTTGACCCGCGCGAAAACGGCAAAAACGAGAAGAGCGGGGAGGTATTTCCATAGGCTTGTGGGCGATGATTGGACCTCCCAAAAAGGCTGAGAAAATGGACTAGCAAGTCACAAAGAAGCAAAAAACTCAAAGAAGAAAATCAAAAGAGGCCTAAGGCCCAAAATTGTGAAGGTTTTAACCGAGCAAAAGTGAAGCACTCAAAGCGACAAATCAAAGGCCAAAGGCCAATTCACTACAAAAAGCAGTCCCTCGCCAAAAGAAATCAAAGTACTCAAACCATTGAAACCCGAACCGAATCACGTGCATGAGAAAGCTACAAGGAAACCATATAGTAAGAGACAATCCCAAGATTGCAGTCCAGGAGCCTAAGAAGGGCTATCTCCCGAGACATCCAATATAATTTGCATCTCAGCACGGAGGTACAAGTATTAAGTTTCTTCTATTTATTTACGCAGTTTAATTTGGTAATAAGTAAGCAATGCATGAATTAGGATAGATCGAGTACCACAGTCTAATTTTCATATTCCAAAGCCAAACTTAGAACTTACGCCCTTTAATAGCATTGTTCGGGACGAACAACTAAAAGTGTGGGGTAATCTGATGGAACCTAATTGTATGAAACATAAATGCAGTTAAACCCACCAAATTAGACTGTTTGTCTATCTAACTTCTACGTGTTAGTCCCGATATATTTCCACAGGGCATTTTAGAGACTGAAGTGAAAACACGCTAAGCAGAGGATTTTATGCTGAAAAGATAACAAGAGTCAATCCAAGGTCAAGATCATATGCCGACTAAAGAAATATCAAGGATCCTGACGTTGCATTGACCATAACAAATTAATCAGAAGAATCAGGAGTGGAGTCAAGACAGCCCGGGGAAGAAACACATTTACAGTTTTGTGAAAAGACTGCACAAAACTGTACAAACTCAAACATTGGGCAAGGATGACCGGCCACTTGATGAAGTGGTGGCCAAGGGAGGAGCTCATCCCCCTTGGGCCACCGCCTACCGGCGGCTTTAAGGGGTGGTGACCGGCGGCTTTTGGAGCTCCTCCACATGTCACCACCACCTTCCTCCTCCTCCACCACTCCTCTTCCTCCACATGTGGCCATCTCCTCCCTCCATTTTCTCCTCCAATCAAAATGCAACACTTGCCACCCATCTCCACCACCCATCTCCTCCCCTTTGGGCTATAAAAGGAGGAGCTCCTCCTCCTCCAAAACACACCTCAATCTCATTTCACTTCTCTCTCTAGAAGTTGTAATATTTGTAATGTTGTAATCTTGGCTTTGGAAATAAAGGATAGCTCCCTTGGCGCTTCAACGGTTGTAAATAATTCTTAGTATTTATTCAACTGTTTTATTTCCTTAGTTATAATGTTTAGCGCGATAAATAGTATCTAAACTTGTAGTTCGGTCTAAGGGGCGCACTTGTATTATAAAATGTTTTAGACTATTAACTTAGTGTCTAGTCTAAGTATTCAAAACATATTCAATGTGCCATATATTAAGTCAGAACGTCCAAGGTAGAGTGGATGCTTGGAATGGCAAAACTCTACAACGGGGTTCGTAAACTTGTACGGATAAGTGGATGCTTGGAATGGCAAAGCTTATCTGAGAAGTTTGACTCATCTTAAACACCATTTGGTTGATCGGGAATGATTGATCAAATGGATGCACATAGGCTAATATAACCGGGAATGGAGTATTAGTCTAAATAGAATAAGTGTTCTACGTCCTTGGAATAGGCTAGACAGTGTACGCAAATCGAGTGCTTGGAATGGCCTTGATACACCGTTTGAATACTTAGGAGAGTCACTAAAGGTCAATGATAAACAGGATATAATACAAGTCCCCTGAAACCGAACATTTCTCTTTAATTATAAACTGTAATTTACTTTCCAGTATTAAAATCAACCAACCAACCAACCAACCAATCAATCAAAATAGCTGGTAGCTTTAAAACCAACCAACCGACCTTAAACACGCTCCCACGCTGCGTAATCCCCCCAAAGAACAATTATTCCCCTAGTTCCCTTGGGTTCGACCCCTACTTACCAAGTACTACCCAGTAGTATAGTTGCGAGTAGCGGACTATTATAAATTTATTTGCACAAATCACTTTGACGACGAGCGGTTCTGTCAACCACCATTGACTTTCCTCCCTCAATGTTAAGCTCAACGTGGCCGTTTAAGTATGCTCTCTCCACTGTGTAAGGACCACTCAATTTGGCGCGTAGGTTCCCAGTAAATAGTCTAAGGTGGGTGTTGTAGAGAATAACTCGCTCGCCTTTATTGAATTTTCTATGCACGATTCAATTGTAGCGCCACTTCGTCGTCCTCTCCCTATAGATATCACCAGGTTTGCGAAGAGGTTTCAGCTTGCCCTCGCAGGGTTTCTTACCGGGGCCCGTAATCTGCTCAGCTTTAGCTGCTCTCTCTGTGCTCACCGCGCATATATTCATCGGGATGGGGCAGCCCTCTAAAACTCTGTAAGGCTCGATAGAGGTCAGCAAAATAGGATCATCAACATCAGCAGAGTCCAGTATAACCAAGTCAGCAAACAGACTAGGACTCTTAGACATGTCAGGCAAATTAAAAACAACTCTCTCACTGCCTACTTGTAAGGCTAAGGAACCTCTATCCATGTCAATGATTGCCTTAGCCGTGTATAGAAATGGTCTACCAAGAATAATTGGGATATCTACGTCCTCAGAGATGTCCAACACTATGAAATCAGCAGGAAAATACAGGTTCTTCACCTTGACTGGAACATCCTTCAGAATCCCTCTCGGGAGTCTACAAGAACAATCCGCAAGGTAAATAGTGACATTAGTAGGACAGAGATCACCCAATTTCAGTTTAGCATACAGAGAATATGGCATGATAGACACACTAGCACCTAGATCACATAAAGCACGACAAACAATAATACCACCAAAATCACAGGGGATAGAAAAACTCCCTGAATCTTGAAGTTTGGGTGGCATGGGATGGTGCATGGTAGCTCTATACTCCTCGCTCAGGGCCACCGTCTCGGTCCCATCAATTTTTCTTTTCCCAGTCAGAATCTCCTTCATGAATTTTGCATAGGTGGGGATCTCGGTGATTGCATCGGTGAAGGCATCATGATGTAAAGAGTACGAATTTTATCGACGAACTGCATGAACTCTTTGTCTCTTCTTGTGGCTTTTATCCTCTGAGGGAATGGGACTGGCGGTATATAAGGGGCTGGCTCCACTGTCTGCGCAGAACTTTTAGCTCGGTTTTCAGCTTCCTTTGACGTTTCCCCTTCGGCAAGTGTAGAATCAAGTGCTGATTTTGTAGCTGGAGTTCGAGTGGCTTGAGTTGGCACAATTTCAATATGTTTTCCTCCTCGGAGAGTGATGACATTCACGGATTTCCTGTGATTCGGATCTGGTCTCGATGGGAGTTTCCAGTGCTCCCTGCATACCGAGCTCGCTAGCTGAGCTATCTGATTGTCTACCATTCTGCCATGAATAGCGAGCTGCTCTATAGTCTCTTGTAGGTTTCTTACCTCAGTAGCGGTTTGCTCATATGCCCTTTGCTGATCCTCAAACGTCTTTCGCTGTTCGGTTATGAAGCTAGCTAGCATGGCTTCTATGTTTGATGTCGATCCTGAATTCTGACCTCGTTGTGGCTGATCTCGATTGTTATAGCTCCCAGAAATCTGATTTTGCTGCTGCTGGGTCTGGTTGTTATACTGGTTCCTGGGCTAGTACGCTGCATTGTCTTGCTGCTGTCTGTAAGGAAAACCTGATGGGACCGGATTCTGTGGCTTATAAGAAAGGTTGGGATTATTCCTGTTCGGATTATCCCATCAGTTCATGCCTGATCCTTGGTTGTATTGCCCCACATAATTGGCATCCTCTCGGTTTTTGCCGTTATTATCTTGGCCCATCACTGGACAGCTATCTGTGAAATGAGAAGGAGAGCCACATATCTGACAATAGACAGCCGCATTAGCAACAACAGATGATTTCATAGAGGGGCCTGTCTTCAGATTTTTGACTTCAGCTGCAAGCATCTTCACCGTGTTGGTCAATTCAGCTATATCATTGGTGCTATCAGCGAGGTAGAGGTCTTGCACACCCTTCTTGTCCTTAGGATTCCCTCGGTCGCTTGTCCAGAGTTGGTAATCTTGGGCTGCTCTCTCTATAATAACATAGGTGTCTTCCAGCGGGACTCCATTTAGTCCTCCACCAGCTGTTTGATTTATCAAGGTGCGCATCCCCTGGTCGATTCCCTGATAGTGTCTATAATCTTCCATAGCTCCAGGTTGTGATGGGGGCACAGTCTCATCAGCTCTTTGTACCTCTCCCAAGCCTCGTGGAGAGTCTCACCATCCATAGATCAGAACGAGATGATCTTGTTCCTGAAATGTGCTGTCTTTGATGGTGGGAAGTACTGTTGTACAAAGGCTTCGGCCATTTTTTCCCAAGTAGTGAAAGTGCTCTCTGCATGACTGTCGAGCCACCTACTAGCCTTGTCAGACAGTGAGAAAGGGAATAGCCTCAAGTAGTAGGATTCTGGAGGAAGACCATTAGTCTTTACTGTGTTGCACATCTGAACAAACCACTTTTGCGCATAGTCACGAACTGTAGAAGACTGTGTACGGACTCACACAAGCGCTGAGAGAATGGTACGAGATGTTCCTCATCGACCATGTCTATGAGCGAGGGGGAGTAGAGAAGCAGCATATGTTCGTCACGAGTACACAGAAGCTGGTTGGACAGTTCATGAGACGGATGCAAAAGGAGCTCCAGCTGATCATGGTGGGAGAGATGAAACACCTTCCTGGAACACACGTTGACCAGATGCTGGGAGAGCAAAAGAGCATCGCTGCAGGAGAGCATGAGAGCATCGCTGCAAGGAGGTGCTGCACTCAGTTCCTATAGATGAAGCAGAATCTGTCTGAACACAAAGTGGAACGGGTGAAGAAGTTTCTGCCCAAGAACCCAGTACAACACTCCATGATTAGATATCACTTCATCAGAGAGCTAGTGGAGAAGAAGGTCATCACATCGAAACACATGACAAACGCCGCTCAGTTTGAAACACTTAGATCCTCTCTGGGTCTGCGTGTTATCGCCAACTAAGTGTTCCAGAAGGAGGTCAGCCAAGAGCAGAACCCCAGCAAATCAGATGAGTTGACCTACCAAAGAAGAGTGCTGGAACAGATGGAGGAGAGAAGTGATTGGACAAATATCTCAAGAGATATACACATGACAGTTTTTGGCAAGTTGAGGAGTCCAAATATTTGAAAATCAAAAGGCAGTCGAATCGAAGTTGGATGAGGATACAATATCAGCAAACCCTAAGATCAGAGAAGGGAAAAAGAAGGGAGAAGAAGCGGCTGTGACAGAACTGAAAGAAGCTTCTTCAAAGGCGTCAAAGGCTGATCCTAATCCAACTAAAGGGAGTGTGCAGACTGCGAAGGAAAATCAGGCGATGACTGAACCACCCCTCAATGAGGTAATCCCTTGTTCACACTCCTAAGGTACTGCACTCAATTCTGTTGATGAGGAAGTACGGGCGATTGGTAAAGATTCAGTGAGTTATAAGGGTGACAAAGTGGTTAATGAGAAGCCAAAGGGATTGAAACCTGCTGTAGATTCTGTGGCCGATGCTGCACAAGAAGGTGAAGCCAGTAGGGCTAACATTGTGGTTCTGATAAGAAGAAGCTGTTGAATGCAAAGGTAGATGCCACTAGCTTCGTGCTGAAGAAGACAGGAATCCGCATGAAAGTCGTGCCTAGAAGGAATGGAACTCCCAGGAAATACGCTGCACGAATTAGAGCTGTGAGGATGAGAAAACTTGCTATGTCAGACTCTGAGACTGAGCAGGTTGTCGAACCTTCTAGCAAGAGAAGTCTGGTACGAGATGAAGAGTTGGATGAATGTTTTGCAGAAAAGACTACTGAGGTAGTCGATGAAGAGAAGGTGAGAGAGAGTGAAGCTGTTCCTATGAAAGCTGATAATGTGAAGCAACAAGAGCCTGAAGATGTTGTCTCCGATGAGTCAGACCGACCTGAAAATCAGACGAAGACAGAACAAGTAAAAGAGCAAGTTGTTATTGAACCTGTCATCTAGAAGAAGGAAAAGCAGTCAGCTGTCCAAGAAGTAATCATGACTGAAGCAGAACATGGTGTTGGTAATCACGCACAGAGAGCTGGTCAAAATCCTAGATCATTAGCTGAAGTAAAAGAGAAACAGAAGGAAGAAGATGTGCATATTGGGTCTGCAGCACAATCAGAAAATGAATATGTTGAAGAAAAAGCATCTGACGCACTAACTGTGCCGACTGAGTTGGAACATCCAGCTAATACAGATGTAGAGATGCAATTATCTGATCAAGAAGAGGCTGAGAATGAGAACACTCAGAAGGAGGATCAGGACACGGTTTCACTGTCTGAGCTCAAGAAAGCTGAAAAGAAGAAACCCAAGAAGATAGTGATCTTCCAAGCATGCTCATCTAAGGCAACTATCAAGATGAATGGGAACACAGACGCGGGGGGAGCAAGTGCATCTAAGAAGAGGAAAACGTATAGTCCAGATTCTGTTCCTGCCCATGTTCCAACTGGGATTGTGAAAAAAAAGAGTATGGTGTGCCAGTACAGAAGCAGCAGCCAAGTGGGAAGACAGTTCCATCCTAGTTGCAGATCTGACCACATTCTACTCGATGTTGTTATTCATCACCATAGTCAACTGGAAGCTTATATCTCATAGAACTATGGTCAGCAAAGAGATGGGACAACTGCTCTACCAGATTGGAAACAGGATGCTCATTGACATGGGAAGAATTATGTTCGACCAGACTGCAGAACACACCATATCTACAAAGTCTCTGCACCAGTTGGCACTTGATCACAAGCTGTTCAAGGGTCGACAT
This sequence comes from Rhodiola kirilowii, assembly GCA_033675215.1. Taxonomy (NCBI): domain Eukaryota; kingdom Viridiplantae; phylum Streptophyta; class Magnoliopsida; order Saxifragales; family Crassulaceae; genus Rhodiola; species Rhodiola kirilowii. The sequence continues at coordinate 28,727,893 of CM066200.1, forward strand.
AAGAATGATCTGAAGGACCCCAGGCTGAAGAGAAAGGACGCACCTGAGTCTTCCATAAGGAGAGATGCTAGTGAAAAGATGTCCCGAGCTGAACGTGGACAACTACTGAAGGAGGTGCAGATCATACTGGAGGTCGAACAAGAGCAAAGGAAAATACTCAATCAATTGGTGCGCGCTCTCTAGTATCCCAGTGATGATGAAGAAGATGAGAGATTTGATGTCCTGATTGAAGAAAAGGCAGAACTCCTTGATGTTATCTCGTCGTTGAAAATACAGATGAAGAAAGATAAAGACATGCACGCTAGAGACATGGATGATCTGAAGAAAAGACATGCTGCCATGAGCCAAAGAGAGATATGTCTTCTAGATGAAGTCAAGCCCTTGAAATTACAAAGTGAGGCGGAGAAGGACTACGACGCGGCAGTACTGGACCAGTTGAATCAGTTCAAGAAACCAGATCATCAAAAACCTATCATTTGCTGACTCGTGGTTAAACAGCTGCTGAAACACCATGGTCCAACAGACTCACAGTATGTGTCACCGTCCTAGGCTATGTTCAAGGGGGAGTTGACAAGATTCCAGATGCCGAGGAGACCAGGTTGTTTGATAGGACCCCTTGCCGATTTGCGGCAAAAAGGGGGAGTATTTTGAGGTAACTGTTCTAGTTCCTCAAGTTGTGTCTAAAGCGTAGATTTGGTTTTGCCAAAATGCAAAGGGGGAGATTGATGTTCCCATGAATGGCATGGCTTTGGCAAAATGGCTTTTGACAGTTCGAGCAGGAGTTCAAGGACAGTTCAACCTCATACTGGAACAGAAGCACAGCGTGCAACAGACGCAGGAAGATTTCCGTATCCAGCTGATGGAGCGTATTTCTACGATTCATTGAGTACGCTAAACCAACCAAATTAGGCACTTTGAGTGCACGAACATGTGCTTGTTAATGTGTATTTGCATTTCAGGCCATTTTGGAGTCTAAAGAGGAATCACGCCTAAAAGGGGAGATTTGCGCCCAAAAGCATGCCAAGTCATTTTTGGCCGAGCCAAGGACCGAGAAGCCCGGCCGGGACCGAGGAATGTCGGGCCGCGTCTTGGAAATGCCGGACGCGTCCGAGAACTTCAGCCGGGCCGGCCGAGAAAACTAGGTCGTGTCCGAGTTCCAGCATCCGTGTCCTAGGCCGAGTGCCAAGAGTGCCGAGACCGAGTGCCGGGAGTGCCGAGAACGCCTGGCCACAACCGAGAAAACGCAGGACGCGTCCGGATGCTTGCGTCCGCGTCCGAGAGCGCCCAGACCCGACATGAAGAAATTAGGCCACGACCTATCTCCGGCGGCGTTCCGACCAAACCACTTTGGCCATTCAATTTCCATGAAGAATGTCATTCCAAATCAGCACTCAAAAGGCTAGGAACGCACGGTCCAAAATTCAAGCCATCCTAGGCTAAGAGACCGAGTTCTAGGCCATCCTAAGGAACGACCATGGTACGATCAGATTCAACCTTATTATCCTTCATGGACCCGGCTTAAAATCACCTCAACATGCTAGAACCGTCGGCAAATGGACAAGAACGCACTACCAAGGGCCCGAGCCCGGTAAAGGCCAAACAAGGGCAATTTTGGCCGATTGGGGATTTCGACCATGTTCCAAGCAGAATCTGGCCAAACTTAATTCTTGAGATCATCTTAGAATGACTTTGTCGTTCAGAATACACTCTCCAAAATCTAAGAAGCTCCGGCCAAAGCTCCGGTCAGATTCTGGCAATATTCCGGCAAACTCCGGCCAACCTCCGATCAAGCTCCGATCAAGCTCCGGCCAAGCACAACCAAGTTCAACCATGCTCCAACCAAGTTCCGACCAAAATCCAACCAAGTCCCAAATATTTCGGTTACATACTATTCACTTCGATTTGGTTTTGGAATCCGATTGGGCTTCAACTAAAACCAAGTCGGTTGGTACCTTCTCAACAAGATGGTTGGCTTTGGATGATGCCAAGGCAAGTGGACAATTCGTGGCTCATGGAGGAGTCAAGTGCAAAGATAAGTGAGGAGGATCTTATCCTCTTCCACAACCCATGTGGGGTGTCATATGAGGAACCAATCAAATGGCTTGCCTTTTGGGATATTTTTCAAGCCAAACTTAGTCCCCAAGTTTCCTTTGTCTATAAATAGACACCTTAGCCTTAGAAATCCTCATGTACATACTTAGAGAGTTGAGAGCTTATCTCTCTTCTCTTCCACTTCAATACCAAAAGCTCCAACATCTCTCTTGTTCTTGAGTGTTCTTGAATACTCTTGTTGGTTCTTGAGTATTCTTGAGTGTTCTTGAGTATTCTTGAGTTTACTCTTGTTTGTTCTTGAGTATTCTTGTCTTTATTTTCTTGTCCAAAACCGAGAGCCCTCTTTACTTTCCTTGTCTTTGATTTCCAAAACCCTTTACTTTTAGTGCACTTAGTTATGATATCCACTTCCATGGATACTCGTAGCTAAACACTTCATTCGGTTGGAGGGGTGTGCTTGTATCATAAAACCGTTTTTAGACCCTTTTCTTAGTGCTTCTATTGTGTTCAAGTTTGTTCTATGTGCCATATATTAGGTTAGAACATACATGGTTGAGTGGAGGCTCGAAAGAGCAAGGCTTTTCCATGGGGTTCGTGAGCATACACGGTTAAGTGGATGCTCGAAAGAGCAAAGCTTTCCCGTGGAGTTCAACCTCTTTTAAACACCACTTGGTTGATCGGAAATGATTGATCAAGTGGATGCACATGGGCTAAGATACTTTGAAAGGAGGAATTAGCCTAACTAGAACAAGTGCTCTATGTCTTGAAAAGGACTAGACGGTGTGTCAAGTGCTGGAAATGGCCTTGTTACATCTTTGAACACTTAGTATGATCATTAGAGGTCAATGATGAACGACTTGTGATACAAGGCCCCTAAAACCGAATCCTTCCCTTAATCAATTCACCACTTTTTATTTTACTTTCAGTCTCACTATCAACTGCTTACTTTCAGTACCCTTTACTTTTACGCACTTTACTTTACGCAATTTACTTTCAGCACTTTACTTTACGCAATTTACTTTCCGCACTTACTTTCAGTCTTTACATTTCCGCACTTACTTTCAGTATTTACATTTCTGCACTTTACTTTCACTACAGACTTGTTCAACATCAATCCAACATAAGTTTGTCACGTATTGCGCTTGAAATACAGTGTGCGACAAACCAAAAGTGTGTTTGCGGTTGATATTGAACTCGACTGTTCCAGCACTTTACTTTTCAGTATTTACTTTCAGTTCTGTATTTACTTTCCTTACTTTCAGTCATTTACTTTTCAGTACTAAAACCACAACCAACCCCAATTGCACCTAAATTTCTGTACAAATTTCCTCAAAGAACAACTATCCACTAATTCCCTTGGGTTCGACCCCTACTTACCGCTTTACTACCCAATAGTGAAGTCACAAGTAGTGGACTTATAAATATATTTTGCACATTGCCTCACGACAAGGCTCTGTCAAATTGGCGCCGTTGCCAGGGAGTTGTGCATCAGAATAGTTATTCTATTTTGTTTTTCTGTTTTTTGTTTTTATTTTTTTAGTTCACCATGTCCTCGTACTACGGCAGAGAACCTTGGAATGATGGGGGCAGCAACCTTATGTTTGAGATGCTTAACTATCTCCCCAAATTCGGAGGTGCCATTGGAGAAGATCTCGTGAGGCATACACATACGTTCCACTCCATATGCATCCACATGAGGCCTAAAAATGAATCGCTATAGGGGTTTAAACTTAAATGCTTTAAATTTTCTTTAACTAACTCCGCAATAGAATGGTATTACTCATGTGCAGCTTATGAAAGTGATTATGGGGATCTACAAACCAAATTCCTAGAGGAGTTTTGTCCGCCATCTCTCCGACTTGGAGCCCGCAAGGAGATCATCAACATTGAGCAATCCCGGGATGAAACATTGGACGAGTACTTGTCGTACTTTGACTCCCTTGTGACGAGCTGCCCGCACCATGGATTCACCAACTTCGATCTTCTTCAAAGGTTTCTCGGTGGAATGATGCCACAAAAGTGGAATAGGCTTAATGATGCGGCAGGAGGCTCGGTGGATAACTTAAGCATGGATGATCTGTGGAACTTAATAGAAGATATGGCAAGAAGCGCGAAACAAGATCAGGCCATGCGGCTCGAAGAACTGGCTGACATATTGCACCAAATTCAGGCCGAACTCAAGCCAAAGGTCAGCGAGGAAGAGCTTGCAATGGAGCCCGAGGAGCCTGCAAGGGATGAGGACTCTCGGATGGCCGAAGAAGAAATGCCTGAGACAAGCCCGGTCCTCATTACCGATCCGGCCGACCAGCGCCCGAGCCCGTTCCTCATAGCCGAGCCAGCCGAGTCATACCCGGTCCTCAATGCCGAAGAAATCAAGCAAGGCCCGATCCTTGCTCTCGGAGCACCAGAGGAAGTCTGATGAGTCGTATTTATACGACTCATCGAGTCAACAAAGCCCACCAAATACGACACTTAATCATGAGAACACTTGCTTGTTAATGTCGTTTTGTATTTCAGGGCCTTTTGGAGTCTAAAGAAGAATCGGGCTTAAAAAGGGCATTTTATGCCAAAATCACCACAAGGCATTATTGGGCCACACTTGAGTTCCAAGCCAAAACTAGCCCACTTGCAAAATCTTGATAATTCTAGAAGCATCTCATCATTTGGCTCCTGCCAATCCATTTTGACTACTTCCAGAGCAAGAGTGCCTTGATGATTCTAGAAGCATCTCATCATTGGCTCATGCCAATCCATTTTGGCTACTTCCACTCCAAACTTAGTGCCCAAGACAAGAGAAACCCTAGCTCATTTTTCTATAAATAGAACCTCTTGGTCTAGGAAAATAGTGTCATTCATTGAGATTGGAGTCCCATCGTGTGCCCCATTTGTGTGCCTCATTGGGGGCTTCTCTCTCTACTCCTTCATTTTCAATAGAAAGCAATCCTTTACTTTTCTTGTCTTTACTTTCTTGTATTTACTTTCCATGTCTTGCTATTGTATCCCTTCCATGGATATGAGTAGCTAAATCCCATATTCGGTTTAGGGATCCTTACATTGTGGCAAGGTTTTGAGACCCTTTACTTAATGCTATTTTGTGTTCTACTAGTGAACACAAAGTTAGATCATTAGAGGTCAATGATGAACAAGCCACGATAGTATTGTCAACACATTTTGAGATCCATGTCCTTAATGCTATTTTACATTTCACTAGTCCTTGGGCTTAATCCCACGTATCAAATGCAAGGCTAAGTGGAAGTTTTGCCACAAAGCTTAGCCACGCAAATGATCCCTATTGTAACATCTATCGGATGCCCTGCCGCAATGGTGGATAGTACACATAGGTTGAGCAACACCCTTACCGGGTTGTTCGATCTAACAAAGGACTAGAGTAGGAGGCCGAACGCCTTGCCAAGTGAGGTTGTGGAGCTTAAATGCTTTGGGTTGTCTTTGACACCACACAACTACCTTGGTGGTTCTAGGCCGTGGAGTACCACCTTTGCCGGGGTACCTTGGGTTGTCACCTTTGTCGGGACAACCACACTCTACGAAATGTGGAATTGATCATTAGATGTCTGTGATGAATGTGTGATAATAAATCCCTAGACCGAATACTTCTCTTTTTGTTCACCTTTCGCTCATTTACTTTTCACGCTTACTTTTGCATTTACTTTCAAACCCCCCTAATTGTCTTTTCTTTCTTCATTGTTTTTGCAAGAACAACAAGTAACCATTACAACTCCTCTGGGTTCGACCCCTACTTGCCGCTCTACTAATCCATAGTGAGCCAATAGTAGCGGAATTATAAATGTAAATTTGCGAGCACCCAACGGCGTGCTCGTCAAAGTCCCGGTCCTAATTGATGAGCTACCCAAATCAGACCTGAATCTCAGTGTGATTGCCCCCAGAGACCATATAAATGACGAGGATGAGGACCCATGGTTGCCTGAAGAAGAGCTCCACTCAGATTACCCCTGGGAGTTAGAAGAAAAACTGCCCAATTCAGGCCCGGTCCACATTACCAATCTACCCGAGGAAATCACGCCGGTCCTGGACCTCATTGCCGAAACAGTCGAGTCTAACACAGTCCTCACCGCCGAGCCAACAGAAGTCCCGGACTTCACTTCAAATCGACCGAGAAGCCCCTACCTAACCCTTCATGTTTAATGCAGATCACATCCACCGAAGATCATGTGACCAATGCTGATGAGGTGCAAGGGGAGTTGGAGGCAAATCAAGGGCCAGAAGAGCCGATGGAGCACTCACTCGTCATGAGCCAAGAAAAGCCGGCTGAAAACTCACTCGTTCTAGGATGGCCAATCATCTCTGCCACAAAGAAGAGGCTTGGCATGGGAACAAGCTCAAGGTCGCTCGTGTTCAATGGCACAATACTAAACTTCCAGAATTGCAAAGGTGCCACCCATTCAAACATGAAGAAACGGCCAAGACATGGGCCAAAGGAATGGAAACCCGGAAGGAGAAGCAAGAGAGCTCGACTTGATGGACCAGCAGCTATGGTCAAGGAGTCCTCGCCTTCTCGGGGATATGTGAAAAAGAAGCCTCCGGATCAAGGGAGAGCAGAACTGAGCTCGCTGTCATATGTGTTCTTTGGGCAAATCAAAAGAGCTGCCGAGAAGAAGTTCGACCTCAAGCACCCATGGGATCCCTACTTATGATCCATGAGTGAGGTACCGTCGAGCCAACGACGTTAAACAAAGGCACTTGTCGGGAGGTAACCCGGCATATCTAGTTTTTTTTAGTTTTTATTCTCTTATGTCATTTCCTTTTCTTAGTTAACTAGCTTTTTGTGTTTTGAACTAAGTCGTTCCGTGAGGAATGGCTTCGAACGACTTAGTTCAAAAGTATGGGGGTATTGAAGTAATAGTTGTACATAGTAGACAACATGTTTTGAAAATATACACTCCCATGATGTGAAAATAGATAGACCTGATTCATGCATTTCCTTGTGAAATCTAAATTGTGTAAGAACATGCGAATTTAACTCTTTACTTGTCTTTGTGTGCTGAGATAAAAGTAGGATGCGGAGTTGAAAGAAACGCCCTAGAGAGGCTTGACAAGCACTCAAGGGACCGGATCCTTACTATACGGTTATGTGAAAATTGTGGAGGCTGCACTTCGGGCCTCTTGGTGAAGAGTGGACTCCTCCATGCAGCGTTTATGCAAGAGGCGGGACGGGAATCAAACCGTCCATTCTCTAGTCCAAAGTAGCCGGGAAAATAGATGAGCGACCCTCATTTTGACCCGCGCGAAAAAGGCAAGGATGAGAAAGAGCGGGGAGGTATTTCCATATGCTCTCGGGTGATGATTGGACCTCCCAAAAGTGAAGAAATGGACGAGCAATCATCAAAGGAGCAAAGCTCAAAGAAGAAAAGAAAGAAATCAGCCAATATGGTGAAAACAAAACCGAAGCAAAAGTGAAGTACTCAAAGAGTCAAATCAAAGGCCGAAGGCCAAACCTCACTACAAAAGCTGTCCAACCACACAAACAAAGAAAAAGAGCTCAACCCAAGTTGCCCGAATCAATCACGTGCTAGAAGAAGCAAGTAGCATAACCATATAGTAAGATCGGATCCGAGAGTGCAGTTCAAAGGCCAAAAAAGTGGCTATCTCCCAATCATCCAAATTAATTTGCATCTCGGCTCAAAGGCAACAAGTATCTAGTTACTTACATGTTTGAGCATAATTTCGTTTGGAAGCAAGTAAGTTATGCATGCTTAGGTGAAATCAAGTTTGCATCTTACATTCACATTTAGGACTTAGGGTGTTGTCGTTCCTCTTGACTAGACTTGTTCGGGACGAACAAGAATAAGTGTGGGGGTATTTGATGGAGTGTATTTCTACGATTCATTGAGTACGCTAAACCCACCAAATTAGGCACTTTGAGTGCACGAACATGTGCTTGTTAATGTGTATTTGCATTTCAGGCCATTTTGGAGTCTAAAGAGGAATCACGCCTAAAAGGGGAGATTTGCGCCCAAAAGCATGCCAAGTCATTTTTGGCCGAGCCAAGGACCGAGAAGCCCAGCCAGGACCGAGGAATGTCGGGCCGCGTCCTGGAAATGCCAGACGCGTCCGAGAACTTCAGCCGGGCCGGCCTAGAAAACCAGGTCGCGTCCGAGTTCCAGCGTCCGCGTCCGAGGCCGAGTGCCGAGAGTGCCGAGACCGAGTGCTGGGAGTGCCGAGAACGCCTGGCTGCAACCGAGAAAATGCAGGACGCGTCCGGATGCTTGCGTCCGCGTCTGAGAGCGCCCAGACCCGACATGAAGAAATTAGGCCACGACCTATCTCCGGTGGCGTTCCGACCAAACCACTTCGGCCATTCAATTTCTATGAAGAATGTCGTTCCAAATCAGCACTCAAAAGGCTAGGAACGCACGGTCCAAAATTCAAGCCATCCTAGGCCAAGAGACCGAATTCTAGGCCATCCTAAGGAACGACCATGCTACGATCAGATTCAACCTTAACATCCTTCATGGACCCGGCTTAAAATCACCTCAACATGCTAGAACCGTCGGCAAATGGACAAGAACGCACTACCAAGGGCCCGAGCCCGGTAAAGGCCAAACAAGGGCAATTTCAGCCGATTTGGGATTTCGACCATGTTCCAAGCAGAATCTGGCCAAACTTCCTTCTTGAGATCATCTTAGAATGACTTTGTCGTTCAGAATACACTCTCCAAAATCCAAGAAGCTCCGGCCAAAGCTCCGGTCAGATTCCGACCATATTCCGTCAAACTCCGGCCAACCTCCGATCAAGCTCCGGCCAAGCACAACCAAGTTCAACCATGCTCCAACCAAGTTCCGACCAAAGTCCAACCAATTCCCAAATATTCCAGTTACTTACTATTCACTTCAGTTTGGTTTTGGAATCCGGTTGGGCTTCAACTAAAACCAAGTCGGTTGGTTCCTTCTCAACAAGATGGTTGGCTTTGGATGATGCCAAGGCAAGTGGACAATTCGTGGCTCATGGAGGAGTCAAGTGCAAAGATAAGTGAGGAGAATCTTATCCTCTTCCACAACCCATGTGGGGTGTCATATGAGGAACCAATCAAATGGCTTGCCTTTTGGGATATTTTTCAAGCCAAACTTAGTCCCCGAGTTTCCTTTGTCTATAAATAGACACCTTAGCCTTAGAAATCCTCATGTACATACTTAGAGAGTTGAGAGCTTATCTCTCTTCTCTTCCACTTCAATACCAAAAGCTCCAACATCTCTCTTGTTCTTGAGTGTTCTTGAATACTCTTGTTGGTTCTTAAGTATTCTTGAGTGTTCTTAAGTATTCTTGAGTGTTCTTGAGTTTACTCTTGTTTGTTCTTGAGTATTCTTGTCTTTATTTTCTTGTCCAAAACCGAGAGCCCTCTTTACTTTCCTTGTCTTTGATTTCCAAAACCCTTTACTTTTAGTGCACTTAGCTATGATATCCACTTCCATGGATACTCGTAGCTAAACCCTTCATTCGGTTGAAGGGGTGTGCTTGTATCATAAAACCATTTTTAGACCCTTTTCTTAGTGCTTCTATTGTGTTCAAGTTTGTTCTATGTGCCATATATTAGGTTAGAACATACATGGTTGAGTGGAGGCTCGAAAGAGCAAGGCTTTTCCATGGGGTTCGTGAGCATACACGGTTAAGTGGATGCTCGAAAGAGCAAAGCTTTCCCGTGTAGTTCAACCTCTTTTAAACACCACTTGGTTGATCGGAAATGATTGATCAAGTGGATGCACATGGGCTAAGATACTTCGAAAGGAGGAATTAGCCTAACTAGAACAAGTGCTCTATGTCTTGAAAAGGACTAGACGGTGTGACAAGTGCTGGAAATGGCCTTGTTACATCTTTGAACACTTAGTATGCTCATTAGAGGTCAATGATGAATGACTTATGATACAAGGCCCCTAAAACCGAATCCTTCCCTTAGTCAATTCACCACTTGTCATTTTACTTTCAGTCTCACTATCAACTGCTTACTTTCAGTACCCTTTACTTTTACGCACTTTACTTTACGCAATTTACTTTCAGCACTTTACTTTACGCAATTTACTTTCCGCACTTACTTTCAGTCTTTACATTTCCGCACTTACTTTCAGTATTTACATTTCCGCACTTTACTTTCACTATAGACTTGTTCAACATCAATCCAACATAAGTTTGGCACGTATTGCGCTTGAAATACAGCGTGCGACAAACCAAAAGTGTGTTTGCGGTTGATATTGAACTCGACTGTTCCAGCACTTTACTTTTCAGTATTTACTTTCAGTTCTGTATTTACTTTCCTTACTTTCAGTCATTTACTTTTCAGTACTAAAACCACAACCAACCCCAATTGCACTTAAATTTCTGTACAAATTTCCTCAAAGAACAACTATCCACTAATTCCCTTGGGTTTGACCCCTACTTACCGCTTTACTACCCAATAGTGAAGTCACAAGTAGTGGACTTATAAATTTATTTTGCACATTGCCTCACGACAAGGCTCTGTCACCAGCAGATCGATGAGATTATCTGATTGGGATCAATTGACGAGTCATCATTAAAGATCAGATATTCAAATGAATATCTTCAGCTTGAATTGGAGAATATTGGATGGCTTGGCACGGAAGTAATCTCCAAAGATTGGATATGGAAGAGATTGAATATCTATCAAATATTTAGGAGTATCTCCGAAATATTTGACAAGAATATTCTGATTGAAGTCGGCCAGCGAGGAATTCGAAGATTCAGATATTCAAACGAATATCTCCTGATCAGATTTACAATTGGATTGGCTGACTTGTCGTGGAAGAATTATCAAGATCTTCTCAAAGATTGGATTGGAAATATCCATCGAATATTTAGGAATATTTCCTAAATATTTGATGAGGATATTTGGAACAGATTTGGATCTCGCCCATGCATATAAATACAAGGCCAGGGCGACCAGATCTGTATCACTTCCTGAGAGAAAATAAAACACGAGAGCATTCGTGAGATTGGAGGAGGAGCGACGGCCGGCTGATTATTCCACACCGGAATATCAACGGCGAAGAAGCAGTCTGTTCGGTGTGCTGTTCAGACTGTTCTTGAAGGACAACAAACGCACACACACACGGTGATCAAGACACGTCTTCGGAAGAAGGCGACTGGGCTTCTGGGAGGTCCAAGACTAGGTCGAGAGGGAAGTCTCGTCCTACCCATAGGGGATCGAGGTGAGCTGCGGTGAACCGAGATTGCAAATCCGAGAGACTGAGTGTAAGTGGTGAGGCCATTACAAACAAGGTGTTGTGTAAGAGTAAGACCTCTTGTAATCCTAAACTCGTAATAAGATTTGTGACCCTTTAGGGTGTGGGAAGCCCCCCAGAGTAGGCGAGGCCGAACTGGGTATCATATCGTGTGTGCTCCTATTTTGTTTTGTTTTCGTACTGTCTGCTAAGGTGTTCCAGTCTCTGTTTGAACACAACCTGAAACTGTCCAACAAGTGTTCGAGACGCAGTTCGAACACCATCTGGAATTCGTCTTGACTAAGACAAGTAGATTTCAAATTTTATTTTGGTCGTCAACAATCAACACGTAATGCATGATGCAGTCCTTGCAAATTACAGTGTTATTTGTTATAGGGCCATTTTGTGATGTTTGTAGGCCTCTGAAGCATCTGATTTTTCTTCTTATATCTCAGCATCCTTTTTCAGTGTATTTATATAATAACTAGGATGTGTCTAAATGGGATCTTCTTTGTAGTTGCATATATTTCGGAATTATCTATCTTATAAATTTTCTGTGAGCTGTGATGTGACCATGTTTAAGCCTAGTTCCTTCTTCATTTGGCTTTATATCAGTGACAGTGAACTGCATGACACGTTCTGCAATTTGGAGGATGGAATCTTTCTTCGAATGATATGTGACATGTGGTTCGTATTAACACTATGTTATACCTTACAATTGTTATACGAAAACTGTTATTTTGTCATTGCAGCTTACTAGAGGAACAACTGATAAATCAAGACCAGAGGGTTCATCTCTGCTTACAGTCACAATCTTTATTCAGTGGTAATGGTAGAAGACATATCAGGTGGTGATGATGTACCTTCTCTTGGCTATCTTTAGGAAGGTCAACAAACTTTGATATGAGTAATGGAGATGGTGCACGTTTAGTACTCACTACACCATTTTACATGCTACGCCACAAACTTTGAAAATTGTCGCAAAAGACTTGTCACATAAGCCTGTTTATACTACATGACTTTGACACGTTTGTCGCAATTACATGTATATGCGACAACAGTTTATGGCACACGGAGAAAATGTCTCATAAACACTTTATTGCGACAAATCTTTTCGCGACAAAAACGTAATGTCCGGTTAATATGATAACGCGACATTGTTATACGCGACGTTACAATTACGTCTCGTTTAACTCTTTACGCAACTTTACGCAAGCGACAATAGGAGATAATGTCTCGTTATATTGTTAACGCGACATTAATATATGGGACATGTTTTTTATGTCCCGTTTAACATTTTATGCGACAACATATACGTGACAATGCAATATATGTCCCTTAATAGTGAAAAGTAGTGAGCTGTATCAGCTGGTTGCGTGACTCACCTGATTAATTTTAAACCGTGACTCGGACAGTCAAGGGGGGCACCTACCTTTTATGGTTTACGCGACATTTTACGCATAAAAAGTCGTATAAACATAAGAAAATTGAATGCTGAGTAAATGCAAGTACAGAACAAAGTATACTTTTCACCAACCTTTTCGGGATTAAGCGACGTTGGTATCCCAAGTACGTCGCGTAAACATTAAAAATTAAAATACAGAACAGAACACACAAGTGTGTTCGACATTCAATTTTATTTTGGGGGGAAAGATATTTTCAGGCGGGAGTTTTGAAAATTTAAAATACTTTAAGCGACTTACGTAGTAAATATATGTCGTTTAAACTAAAGTATTGGGCCAAAAACAAAAGCCCATACACACAATCCATGACCAAATTCCCAAATTTCTCTAAGTGTTGTGTTGGGATCAGATGGTGAGGGGATAGAGTTGTACAAGTTGAAGATTTGATGTGGATAATGTTTGATATAGTTTGGGTGATGTTTGATATAGTTGAAGATTTGCTGTGGATAAGCCCATACACCGTCCTCCATTGTTGAAGCAAGTGCAGAATCAAAAGGTGAACAAAGAGTTGGAAAGAAGCCTTGGTGGTGGTAACATCAAGATGCGGAGCAGCAGCAGCAATGGCGAGTACCGCTGATTGATTTCCCAAAATGTTTTTTGTCCGATTCATTGTTTTAACTCCTTGCGTTTTCATCCGGTAAATTTACAGGTGAAGTACTCGCAGGAGCCAGTCAATGCCACAAAGGGTAATTGCCTACCAACTCTCGCCAATCTCCCTTCAAATTGCTTTATTAATTTGAAAAAAGAAATGATTTTGATTTGTGTTTTGTTGCATACAATGTTGTTTATGTTTCTTTAAATCTATGGGTTTTCTTACAGCTTGCAAAGCTAGTGGTTCTGGTCTTGGTACTAATATCTAATTTATAAAAAAAATTTATTCTTATGTGGTTTCTTGTGTCTGAAAGTGTTCTGTCAGTGGAGGAAGAAGGTTAGATTTGAAGGTCCAAGTCTTGACTTTCAAGGATCCTTGTATGACGACTATGGGTTGATTCAACTCCCAATCAATTTCAACCCCGATGATGACCAAGTTGCTAAAAGGACTGAAGAATTGCTTATAAGACAAATATGTTTTCAAGTGTATAATGTAAGGGTATTTATACGACAAATATATTTTCAAGTTTGTAACGTAAGGATGTTTATACGACAAATATATATTTAAAGTTCTTAGCGTATGTAGTTTTATACGACAATAAGATGTACATGTTTGAAGTGTATAAACGTTTACGAGACGAATTGGAGAACCTACCATCTGTAAATTCGATCACGTAAGTCAGTTAACCCGACAAAATTTGGATTGGAAACGTAGCGTATGCCTTGCACCGAGTCGAACTCGTTCTAATGTTTTTGGGACATATAGAAATGATTGTCGCATAAGAGTTACAGTTTACGCGACGTTTCGTCATTTTTTTGTCGCAGGGACATTACGCTACTTGGATTTTGCGACCAACTTTACGCGACATTATTTTGTCACATAAACTTTATGCGACTAATATAGAGGTTTATGCGACGGAAAAAAAATGTCCCGTAGCATGTATTCTGGTGTAGTGACTGGGGCATGGCCATTTGGAAACATGCAAAATTCTCAGCAACCCTCATGTTCTATTTTACCCCGACAGATACCGATTGGGGAGTGTAACTTAGTTAATGGTGGTGATACAGTGGCTAATCAAAGGATTAAACAACTCACAGTCACAGTACTTAGCTGAACAACAGTTTGACTCAGCTCTAAACAATGTACTGCCAGGTCAGTTGTAATTTAGTAACTAGCATCCTGGGCGTCTTTCTAATAAACAGCCTAATCAAATGCAACCCCACTCCATTACCGCAACAGTATTTGGAGGGACGTGGGCCAACTGCCACGAGTCATCTAGGGACTCGCCCTTTCCACCATGGATATGTTCCTCAAGGAAACACCAGTTCTGTAAGCAACTCTGTGTCAAATCCGATGCCTGGTGCATAATTTCCAAACAATGTTTCCTCTGGGATACCGTTTATGGGGGGCACCACCTCTTTCTACCTCAGTCCCACGGCCTTCTCCGACAGCTTTAATGCAAACATCCGGCTATCCTCAGAACATTTCTAATCACGGACTGATCTCCTTGAAAAATCAACAGGTGTTTGTTTTGTTAGTAGTATTTGTGTTGATTTGTAGGTACTACAGCATTTAAAAGATCGTTTACATCATATAGGATTCAATTGGAGTTTATTGTGGATGAAGACCAGCTGAAGAAATGAAGGGATGGAGGGCGGGTGGCCGGTCGGCTGATTGATACATGAGGTCGGCTGGTCGGTCGGCTGTGCTTGTAGTGTCACAATTGATACATGAGGGGTCAATGTGCAAATAAGTCTGTAACTATATAAACTATTTTTTGTAATGAAATCTGTAGCGCGAGTTTCATCACCTTTTCTTCTTTTCGTTGCTGAAGGTTGCTTCTCCTTCACACGACTGCGATTCTTCGATCGCCGCTTCTCTGAACTCCGGTACGTCAGTCGGCGTGTCCTCCGGCCTCTGGCGAGTTCGTTCCGCATGGTATCAGAGCCGATCATCCGATTCTTGGTGATCGCTGCTATTTCTTAGTTACCGATTGTCCGATTTGGTTTCTAGGTTTCGTTTGTGTTCGTCTTCGATCATGGTGACTCCGACTTCAATTTTGACTTCGAGTTCTCAACCTGATTCGTATGTCACACCGGCCGATGATCCGTTGTTCGTCAGTGGTAATGAAAACGTTGGCGCATCGCTTGTCACCGCTGAGCTAATTGGATCCGAAAACTACATACCTTGGAGGAAATATATGGAAGTTGCTTTGGCTGTGAAAACAAAGCTAGGCTTCGTAAGAGGTGACTTTCCTAAACCTAGTGATCCTTACCAATTAGCTAGATGGGATAGATGTAATGTCGTGGTCTTGACATGGATTCTGAATTCTGTATCCAAAGAAATTGCTGCTTCTTTGGTCCATTCTGGAAATTGTATGAGTGCTTGGAATGATTTACATTCAAGATTTGCTGGATCTGTTGAGTCCAGTTTGTATGCTGTGCAACAAGAAATTGCTGATCTTACTCAGAATGGTTCGACCATAGCTAGTTATTATGGGAAACTTGTTCATCTTGGGGGCAATGAGGATGCTTTGATTAATGAAGAACCATGTACTCTTGGGGCTGATTGTGTTGCTACAAAGTGTGCTAATGATAGAAAAATGAAGAACAGAATTATGAAGTTACTGATGGGCCTTGATGAGTCCTATAATGCTGCTAAGTCTCAGCTCTTGCATATGAGGCCAGCTCCCATCTTACAAGAGGTTTACAATACTCTTACAAGAGAAGAGGCTGGATTCAAGGCCAAGAAGGCTCCCCTGTCTGATATATCTGCTATGTTTGTGAACCATTCACAAAACAAGGAGCCACATAATGGAAAATCTGGAAATCAAGCTGGTGCTAATAACAGGAATAGAAAGACTTCATTCTGCTCTCATTGTAACACTCAAGGTCACACCAAGGAGACATGCTACAAAATTCATGGATATCCTGCCAACTATAAGTTTCAAAGGAACCAAAACTCTCAAACTTCAGGGTTCAAAAATCAAAACAAGGTTGTGGCTAATGCTGTTACTTGCCCTGTTAGTAATGCAGGTGGAGATTCTGGAAATCAGAACAAGAATGATGCTGGTGAAGGTTCCAACTCAATGAGCTCCATTCAATTTACAAATGATCAATTGACCAAGTTGTTCAGTCTCTTGAATGGACCCAGCAATGAAGGGAATCAGCACATAGCAGGTATTTCTTGCTTCACTAGTTACAAAACTAGCAAAGATATCTGGACTATAGATAGTGGTGCTGCAGACCATATTACATCTAATGCTGCTCTATTGACTGAGGTTAGGCCACTTGAGAATTGTCATGAGGTAACTATGCCCAATGGACAAACTACCAAGGTCACCCATATAGGATCTTGTGTGATCAATGAGTCCTTAACATTGAAAGATGTCTTACTGGTGCCTGCTTTTGCTTTTAACCTTATGTATGTTGGGAAGTTGGTTAAGGATAGTGGCTGCAGTGTACACTTTGTTGATAACAAATGTTACATTCAGGACCATCTCAAGCAGACTTTGCAAGGGATTGGTGCTCTCATTGATGGCTTGTTTCAGCTACAGAACAAGGCTTCCTCAAGTTGCTTGCATAGCAGATCTTCAAGTGATTTAGAAGCTCTATGGCACAAAAGACTTGGACATGTTCCTTACAAAACTATGTTTTCTGATTTGAATAAACACATAGTAGGCTTGAAGTGTAATGAAGTTCCCATTTGTACAATTTTCCCTTTGGCTAAGCAGACAAGACTACATTTTGAAAACAGCAGTTCAAAATCTTCTCATATGTTTGATTTGGTGCATATGGATGTTTGGGGACCCTTTCCGACCCCTACTGTCACTGGTGCAAAATATTTCCTTACAGTTGTTGAAGATTTTTCTAGAACTACTTGGACATTCTTGATGAAAAATAAATCAAAGGTTGCTGATCACATTTTCTCAGTTTTTCAGCATGATTTTCACTCAGTTTGGCCAGAGAATAAAGGTCTTAAGGACAGATAATGGGACAGAATTTTGTAACTTCAAAGTGGGTGAGTTTTTGAAGGGTCAAGGCACTTTACATCAGACATCTTGTGTTTACACACCACAGCAGAATGGGAGAGTTGAAAGAAAACATAGGCATCTCCTTGAGATTGCAAGATCCCTCTTGTTTCAGTCTCATTTGCCTCTTCAATTTTGGGGTGATAGTGTCCTCACAGCCACTTACATTTGCAATAGGCTTCCATCTTCTGTGCTAAATGGGAAATCCCCTTTTGAGGTTTTGATGAAGAAGGAAGTCAATTATGATGTGATGAAGACATTTGGTTGTTTATGCTTTGCAACTAATACAAATCCTAACAAAGGGAAGTTTGACTCAAGAGCCATTGCTGGTGTATTCTTGGGATATCCATATGGCCAAAAGGGATATAAGGTTCTCTCTATTAAGGATCATCATGTTTTTGTGAGCAGAGATGTGGTGTTCCATGAGACCATTTTTCCTTTTGCAAAGAAAATCACAGAAATGCCTGATTTTACTGTTCATTTACCTGAAAACAATGTTCCTTTACCACAGATTTCAAATGCTACTCAAGCTACTTCTGAATTTGATGAACCTGATTTTTGGCCAGAGGCACATGTATTTACATCAGTTGAAGAAGTTTCAGCTGGAATTGATGAAGATCAGCTGCCTGATCAGATTTTGGCACCATCAGTTCCTATGGCACCATCAGTTCCTACTCCAAGTTCTGTTCAGCCAAGGAGGTCAGCTAGACTATCAAAGCCTTCATCCTTGATGAAGGACTTTATTTGCAATATTGTAGTTGGTAAATCCACTCCTTATCCTATTGCAAATTTTGTGACTTATGGTAATTGTTCTGAAAGCTACAAGTCATATGCTCTCCAAACCACTCTTTTGACTGAACCTACATCTTATACTCAAGCATGCAAGCATATTGAATGGCAACAGGCTATGCAGACTGAAATTGATGCTTTACAACTCAATGACACTTGGGAAGTCACAGATTTACCTCAAGGAAAACATGCTATAGGTTGCAAATGGGTTTACAAAATAAAGAGGCATTCAGATGGTAGTATTGAGAGGTACAAGGCCAGACTTGTTGCAAAGGGATTTACACAAGAGGAAGGTTTAGACTATCATGAAACATTTGCTCCAGTTGTTAAAATGACCACCATAAGGACAGTTCTCACAATTGCTTCTTCAAAGAACTGGCCTCTTTATCAACTAGATGTCAATAATGCTTTTCTCCATGGTACTCTTGATGAGGAAGTGTACATGATGCTGCCCCCTGGTCAGATGAAGGCCCTGAAATCTCAAGGGAAGGTTTGCAGACTAAAGAAAAGCCTATATGGATTGAAACAGGCCAGCAGACAATGGTTTAGCAAATTCAATGATGCACTCATATCTTTTGGCTTCAAGCAGAGTTTACATGATTATTCCTTGTTCACCTTTGAAGTTGATGGGATATTCCTCATTCTCCTGGTGTATGTTGATGATGTAGTAATCATAGGCACATGCACAGATATGATTCACAAAGTCAAACAGTTCATTCATGATGCTTTCAAGATCAAAGACTTGGGACTTCTAAAATATTTTCTTGGTATTGAAGTGGCCAGATCAGAGGATGGTGTCTTCATCAATCAAAGAAAATATGCTCTTGACCTTTTAACTGATGCTGGTTTACTTGGGTGCAAGCCTAGTACCATTCCCATGGATACTAAGCATAAACTCAGTTTGTCCACTTCAGAGTTACTTCCAGATCCAAGCAGTTATAGAAGACTTGTGGGGAAATTGATCTATCTAACAGTGACCAGACCAGACTTAGCATATTCTGTCCATATCTTAAGTCAGTTTATGAGAAGTCCCAGATTGGATCATCTCAATGCAGCCCATAAAGTCCTCAGATGCATCAAGCAAGCACCTGCACAAGGTCTCTTCTTTGCCTCTAATTCTGATCTCCAGTTGAATGCATTTTGTGATGCAGATTGGGCTGCCTGCCCTGTATCTAGAAGATCACTTTCAGGTTATTGTGTGACTCTTGGCTCATCCCTGATTAGTTGGAAAATAAAGAAGCAAACAACAGTGAGCAGATCATCAGCAGAATCTGAATATAGAGCTATGGCTCATGTGGTTTGTGAACTCACTTGGCTCAAGGGTCTACTAGAGGATCTCCATGTTACAGTGCACACCCCTATTCCCTTGTTTTGTGACAACAATGCAGCCCTCCACATTGCCAAGAATCCAGTGTTTCACGAGAGGACCAAACATGTAGAGATTGATTGCCATCTTGTGAGACAGCTGGTCACCAAGGGTTTTGTGGAGCCTCGCCCGATCCATACCAATGAACAACCAGCTGATTTCTTCACCAAGCCAGTTAGCAGTGACGTTCTTCTTCATCTTTGCAGCAAACTCGGTGTTAGTAACTTCTTACATACGCCTCGTTTGAGGGGGGTATTGTGGATGAAGACCAGCTGAAGAAATGAAGGGATGGAGGGCGGCTGGCCGGTCGGCTGATTGATACATGAGGTCGGTTGATCGGTCGGCTGTGCTTGTAGTGTCACAATTGATACATGAGGGGTCAATGTGCAAATAAGTCTGTAACTATATAAACTATTTTTTGTAATGAAATCTGTAACGCGAGTTTCATCGCCTTTTCTTCGTTTCGTTGTTGAAGGTTGCTTCTCCTTCACGCGACTGCGATTCTTCGATCGCCGTTTCTCTGCGGCACGTCAGTCGGCGTGTCCTCCGGCCTCTGGCGAGTTCGTTCCGCAGAGTTGAATTCAACCCACGAGGCTCTTAAATTGCGTCATGATTCTGCCAGTAAGGCTTTGTACACTGATCTCCCTAGACAATGCACTACCTTGTGGCCTTCGTTTCAAGGATCAAGAACTTCATATGAACCATATGGATTGGCATGTTACCAAAAATCAAATGAACAAGAACCGTAAGCAAAAGCCTTCCCGGAAATGGTTTGTGAATGCTAGCATGTGGCTCAGTGGTACGGAGGCACCAGGACCCGAAGCTGTTCCTGGATTCGTGCCCACAGAGACTGTTGTTGAAAACCAAGATGAAGAGCTGATGAAGATCAAATGTGAATTTATGTGGAGAGCCATTTGATGACTTTTATAGCCATGAGATGGATGTATAGAGGGACTGTGTACATGAATGGGAATCCAGGATCAACATTAGGTTTTGATAGGTCTCAGTTAGGTCCTATTGTGTACGTGCTAAATGCCAGACCTGGCCCAGTTCCGAATTCCTCCCAAAATGTTGCTACAAACAACCAGGTATATAATTTCGTTTTAGAATTGCATAATTATTGGCAGTGGAAGTAAGATTTCTACGTGGTCCTTTTCTCAGTTACCTATATACCTAATGTTTTTCTCTACATTATATCTAAAACTTAATGTAAGGCGTATAGAGGAGCGTTCAAATGCGGATCGCTACAGTAATGTGAGGCAGGTGAGACACGATCTCAACCACACATCTAACCCTCCCGTGCATTTCGGGTGCGACACGTGTCCCAAATAGTAAACCCACTAACTTTTGAAAAGTCAACAATTGCGGCTGTGCCACGTGGCTTCGCCACGTGCGTCCGATCAACTCCACAGACGGCCGAGATCGTGCCTCACTGCCTCATTCTTATACCCCTGCCTCAACCGAGCGCCCCCTATATATATATATGCTGATTCTGGGGCCAAAAGTTATTGGTTGCTTAATCTTTTCATGATATTATTTCTTTGCATGTTTTGTTGGGTAGGTTATGTGACTCTTGGTTATGAAGACGATTCCACGCACATGACAGTTAGTTTTGCCAATCAATGTAGAAGTAGAACTAACCTTTTTATGTATATTGCAGTTAAACAATTTTGATGGTTCTCAAAGGAAACGTTTACTGGTTAACTGACCAGCCAGCGCGGAATTATGTAACTTAAACTAGGAATCTCATGCCTTCATCGCATACGAGTAGTTTCAATTTGGAGGAGAGGCGGTTTTATGTTGTTGTTACGTCAGAACCATGTTCATGTAAAGTACTGTAGTATGTACCATTGTTTGAAAAAAATGCACATTTGTTTCTTTTTTGTCACCTCTTCCATTGGTGTTTCAGTTCTTATTTCCTTATACTTTGGTAACGACAGAAATTTCCATTCTTATGGCTAACTGGTTTTGGAATTGTTTCTGTTCCATTATTTCAAAAGTCATTTGGTATTTATTTCCCTGCGTAGCTGTTCCATTTGACAGAGAGAGAGAGAGATGACTGCAGCTTGGACAGTTGAGATTCTTCTACCGCCTTGTGAATATTGCAGAATTATCTCTTCTTCTTTTTTCTTTCAGAATTCTCTCTTCATTAGCTCTTCTCCTTTATGTTTTTACATGTTGTTTTAGGACAGACTTCTGGCGTTATGATGTATGAACTGAACTGTTTATCAATAAATGAATTGTCCAATTTGCTATCTCTCATTCATTCATCTTCATTATTGCGATCAGCATTAGTAGTCGGTGTCAACTGCCTGAATCAACCTGTTTAAACAAACATGGGAGACCCCCAAGTTGTGATATCGGCAAAAATATTAATACATGTACGACTTCTAAGAATGGCTAATTTTTCGATTATTATGTAGAGGAAAGAAGCATGAAGCTTGTAGAAGACAAAACCTTTGAGCAACTAAAATCTCCTTCTCTACTTCAAACTTTGATTAGCTTCAGTTCAGCCTCTACTGTATTGAAATGATTTTTAGTTCCAACCTTGGATCAATCTATTTCAAGAAACTCCACGTTATCTTCAGAAAGCTAAAGTGTTTATCCACAAAAAGTACCATGATAGATAGGAAGTCACCTTTCATAACTGTACTTACATATTCACTGTCACACAGTCGAGGAGTCATGGCACCAATGTCTGATCAAAACAAGGGTTGGCCTGTCAAAATATGATTCCACAGGCGTTTTTAGTGGTTAGTAGGAACTTTTTGTTCATGTTTGTCCTTCAGAGCTAATAATGTGGAGGTGGACTGATTCCTAATATCATACGTAGCCATGCTGATCCTGAAATGCTCAAACGCTGAAGCTCGCACAGCAGGTAGATGTATCCATTCACTGTTCTTTGAGGGGACTCAGTCATGTATCTAATAAAACCCTGTCTCAACTCCTCATGAAGCGAGAAGGCAACATTAGCATCTGATCTTACAAACGATTCCATCATTTGTTTGAGGTATCCATCATATTGGCGGTTAGCACCATCTATGTAATGAGTGATACTCAGTTTAGGGTAAGTATAATGAAGCGAACTTAATGGCTCTGGATGCCTGCTCGAAGTACCATTTTGATGTTGTGGGGTCTGACTCTGGTGCTTGACTTCTGTACGGAATCTCTTAATTGTCTTACCCGAAAGGATAAACTTGTAAGTACTACTTTCTCCGAGGGGAAATGGCATATCACATCTAGGATGACCTCCTCGCTTATTGCTGTATCCAGGATAGTCACCCAATTCAAAAGGGGTTCGTTCTGTCAATGACAAAGAGTTACGAGAAGCAAGTTCTTCAAGGTTCCAGCTAGAATATGGCAGAGTCGTTTTATGATTTACATGCACCTCTCCATTTCTTCGTAGCATGCTACTTGCATTGTTGAAGAAGCCACAGAGAAGAGTTTGATGCATCCTGCAATTTTGAAAAGAAAGAAAAGTGACTGTGCTTTACAGTTTTAAAAAAACATTACAGAGCCATGATTGATTTGATTAAGGAAAACTATGTGCTTCAAAGTGTGTGTTACTTAATTGAACATCATAAATGGAATGCAATCTTGCTTTACCTTTAGCTTGCATCGTCAAGTATTGCATAGTACAAATACAAATACTAATACTAACCTAATCATGCCTATATTTTCTTCCTTCCCATGAAATCCAGCATGAGGAAAGTTAAAAACAATCCTATCAAATTTGCGACCCTTCAAATCAGAATGACGCATCATCTTCGTGGCATCAACTCCATGTAAAAGTTGTGCTCCAAGCTTCTTCAGCTTCTTGATATTTAATTTCCCATTTTTGTACTTCTTAATCACTTCATCTGCCGTTATTCAAACTTCATGTAAGTTGTTCATTTGAAATGAATGCTCAAAATACAAAATCCATAAATTTAATTTATCACCGCCACACAAGAGGCAATACAGTTAACCGAACCCCAAATGAATCTGATAAACTAAGTTCCATGCTACCCACAGAAGATGATCGGACAATCAACCAAATATATGTACACTTCCAAACATTTCAGTTGCGTTTTCATACACTAAAAGTCCACATGAGTCAAATTCAAGTAATTCAAAAGTCAAAGATTAAAATCCAAGAGCAGTACTAGGTCAAAAAAAAAAACTTCCCAATAACACGGAAAATAAGCATGAGTATGATCAACAAAACTAGGTCAAAAGCTCCACACACACATTTCTTCAAAAACAAAACGAAAAAAAACAGACATGCATCTAAATTAATACATTACAAAAGCAAGAGCTAAACGAGACCATGGGAGTCGAGCGACGTGGCGACAATGTTGGCTGCGGAACCGAAAGCAGTGGCTAAGCAGAGAGAGAAGGAGAAGTCACCATCGCCTACCAGAAGAATCTGGTGAGAAGACGAGTAATACTTAAGCCATTTCTCCTCATCTTCATCGTCTTTCTTCACGGCGATCGACTTGAGCTTCTGCAACGTCGCCATTAACGAGTAGCAGAGTAAAGTGACTCTTCGTTTCCGTTTCCGTCTCCATCATTTGTTTGAAACTTGCACGACTGACTGCTCAGTTTTTATTAATTTCATAACACCCCCTCAAGTACGCTTTATATTCATTCCATAATCACCGCTAACGGTTAGGGGTTAATATTCAGCCCATATGGCTCAAAAGCCCTATAACCTATGAATCCTAAAGTTGGTCTGTTTCTGAATTATGGCCCTAGAGCCCTAAGTGCTAAAGATTCAAAACCAAAAAAAGCAGTTTTTTCAAATTCATGTTCGGTCCTTGAGCGCGACCTGACTAAGCCCGGTCTTGCTCACCCTAAAAAAATTCAACCTAATTCATAATAATATACTACTCACCCGACCTAAAAAAATCTGACCATCTTTTCATATTTTACCTTTACTGATCAATTGAGAAAAGGGATCCGACGCACTATCAATTAATATTACGCTTAGTGACTTAGATAAAAAATTTGTCTATAATATTTTATAAAATGATAGATATAAAGATGCTTTCAAACGGATGGAGTAACATGCGCTCTAAGGGCATTTCCAATAGCTCTCCTCATTTTGAGGGGAGCAAATCCTCAAAATGAGGATTTGAGGTTGACTTACTCCAACAATGAATCCTCAAAAAAATCCTTAAAATTTTATTAATTTGCAACCTAGTCCTTCATATTGATAAAAGTTACTAATAATGATAAAATTTCATAAATAAATATGAAACATACATTTAATATATTATACAACACACAATATTACATAATAAAGTTACATGATAATATATGTAATATTTATGTGTTCATGTAATTTGTCTTTAATTTGCTGTAATTTATGTTAAATTTGTTTAAAATGTATTTTTATTTTGTTTGGAATTTGGATTTTTAATGTATTTTTCTTTTGTTTTTAATGTTATGTAATATTTCTCTTATTTTATTTTATTTTATTTTGTGTACTTAGGTTATTTTAAATTAAGTTTATTACAATTATTTGTAAAAATATAATTATAGGGACCAAAGTGAAATTAAAAAGAAGTTTTGAGGTTTTGAATAGTGAAACCTCAAATTTTTTGAAACCTCAAATTTGAGGTTTCACTATTCAAAACCTCAAAATTTGAGGATTTGAGGGCTTGTTGGAATGCTCAAATCCTCAAAATTTGAGGATTTGAGGGCCTGTTGGAGATGCCCTAAGAGAACAAAAGGTCCCAAATTTTTAAAGCCGAGTATCAAGGAAGCAGCTCAAAAAAATTTGCCGTTTGTGAGAAGTTGATTCGAAGTGCCCAAAATAAGGGACGCGGATTCTCTCCTCAGCAACAGTCCCTCCTCATATCTCCTCACGAATAGTGAGGCCACGTGTCCTGCTGTAATTGGTCGAATGTTGTCATGAATAGTAATGTATAAATGGTATTTTGTAATTGATTGATAAATCATAAAATGTATAATAAAAAAATTTATAAAATATATCAATATTTTTAATTTTTCGGACTTTATTTATAGAGATCCATATTGCATAAATATAATATCATATAATATGTTGGTAAATTAAACCACAAGTAAAAAAGATTGAAAAAAGATATAACAAATTTTAAGTGAAATTTGCGATAACCCATATTTATCGCAGAGTTATCGTATTGTGGATGAATGTGATAACTTTGCGATAAAATGTATTGTTATCGTAAAATCGCGCGATTTTACGATAACAATACATTTTATCGCAAAGTTATCACATTCATCCAATTTTAAGTGAACGATTTTACGATAACAATACATTTTATCGCAAAGTTATCACATTCATCCACAATACGATAACTCTGCGATAAATATGGGTTATCGCAAGTTTCACCTAAAATTTGTAATATCTTTTTTCAATCTTTTTTACTTGTGATTTAATTTACCAACATATTATATGATATTATATTCATGCAATATGGATCTCTATAAATAAAGTCCGAAAAATTAAAAATATTGATATATTTTATAAATTTTTTTATTAAATATTTTATGATTTATCAATCAATTACAAAATACCATTTATTCATTACTATTCATGACAACATTCGACCAATTACAGCAGGACACGTGGCCTCACTATTCGTGAGGAGATATGAGGAGGGACTGTTGCTGAGGAGAGAATCCGCGTCCCAAAATAAGTAGAATTATCTAGGGATGGTTTCACAAAGGGGCCCTAGTAAGCAGACGTGCAGCCTAAGACCTATTGAGTTCCATCATTTGGTTTTGGTAAGTTATTTACTTTGGGCCTGTTCTATAGGGATTTGTTCAATCCGACCCAATCTCACCCAACACAATCCAATCTCACTCAACACACCCCAATCTCACACAATCTCATCCAATCTCACCTAACACAACCTAATCTAATCTAATCTAATCTTCACTCACCTAATCTACTCTCCACTCACATATATCTAACATTTTAATAATATTATTTATAAACTAGGACCTACTCACCTAAACTACCCTCCACTCACATAATCTAAATATCTAACATTTTTATAATATCATTTTTAATGTAGGACCCACTCACTTAATCTACTCTCCACTCACCTAATCTAATACAATCTAATCCAATCTCACCCAATACACCCCAATCTCACCCAACACACCCTAATCTCACCCAACACAATCTAATCTAATCTAATCTCTCAACACTCCAAATCCAATCCCTATAGAACGGGCCATTTGTATGATTCTAATTAAAATAGTTTGTTACATAAGCCAATCATTGTGTTTTCGTTTGTGTAGGAGACGGAATTAAAAAGACAAGTGTTACCGTCTGATGTTTACAGAGGAGGACTAAAATGAAGGGTGATACTTTTATAAAATACCGCGGAGCAGAGTATCTGGTAATTGAAGAAGTTTATTATGTTAAGTTTGTCTATTATTAAAGTGGATGATACTTGTTTGTAACTGTTAGGATTGTTTTACAGAAAGAGCTTCTCACGGCGGAGGCCTTGTTGCGGAGTGATCATCCAAATTCCCCCACGCTCTCGGAGGCAGAGCTAGTGGAAGCGACTGCTTCTGTTTGTGGGACTGCGTCCGAGACTGGGTATCCACGTGCCTTAGGTGCATTGGCAACTCGCGCTCTAGGTTCTAAATACTCTGTCAATCAAAGCACGCATAGTGTTATTCAGAGACAGGCTACAGCCCCTCCAGAGGATCTAGCGACTCAGGTTGCTGACCATGCGCACGGAAGGATAGTGCCTTAGATGTCTGAGCAGATGTATGCGTTTGCTGACCAGATGCGTCAGAAGAATGACCTGATTCTCTTGAAGCTTACGCTTACACATCCATCACCGCATAACGAGGATGACGAGCGCTAGTAGTTTGTGATCGAGAGTATTTGAACAATCGGATTGTTTTTTGTAATCGTAATACTTAACAGAATTCTGGTGCATGTTTTGGTTAATTTATCAACTATGTTGATCATTTTGAGGCTTTGGTTGCATTTTATCAATAATTGTAATGTATATTACAAAATAAAATTGAGTATTTATTATAATTTATAATTAAAAAAATAAAAATGACATCTCCTTAACCTCTCCTAAACACCCTCTAAATATAGTACTTCAGATTTCCACATAAATTCCCCGAAATATCCCCTAACATTCAAATATTAAGTGTTCCCTAAAGATCCCCACAATACCGTCTAAATTTAGTTTTCCCTCACGGTCACCGAATATCCCATAAATTACATAAATTTAGCTCCATCTAAACATCCTCGGAAGACCCCCCCTAACTTTGAAAAATTAAATTCCCCCACTTTTGCTGAAACATCCCCTAAATTTGATGTTAATTTGCTGCAAATGGGATGTCCCAATCTTCCCCTAATCTACCCCAAACTTTTCTTTGAAATTTCGCCTAATTACAAATTGAGGGGCTCATTTTAGAGGGGAGAAGGTTTTCTCTCACTATCGCCTGAATTTAGTAGTTTTTCAGCAGAACTAAAGAGGATGTAAGGGGACTTTTATCCGCCAAAATTTCTGGCCTTGTAATGCCTGCCCAATGCATTTGTTCAAAGTGTGAAATGACTTTTTTTTTTGTGGTTGAATTTGAAAGTTGCTTTCATTTATTTTTGCATCTAAGAATAATAGAGAGAATGTATTTGATACAACTTCATTTTTAATTATCTTTTCTTGCCAACATAGGTGGTGGCTTGTTGGTTAAGGAGCACGTCAAGAATCCTTACACCCCGGGTACGAAATCTGGAGGGTCACAAATTTTCCTCACAATTTTGTGTGATTTTCTTCCTTTCCTCTTCCTCGTCCCACCTCGCGTGTGGATGCTTCCTACATCCCTCGTGGATGCCTCCCTCATCCCTCGTGAATGCCTTCGCATCATCCCGCTTCGCGCGTGGATGTGTTCTTCCTTGCTCGTGGAGATGTCTTGCAATGGTAAAGGTGCCCAAAGTGGCCTGAGCTCAGTGTCGAAGAATGTATCGATGGGTGGATATGCGGATCCATGGTAAAAGGTGTCGAACATGGTCAGCGCTTTAGAAGTAGAGAGATGTACCAGATGATTTGGGTCCGATCAAGATGTCTTGCTAGAGCTTTACTAGATCAATAGATATGTGATAGATGATAAATCTTTAGTAATATGCATTATAATGTTATGAGTTATTGTACCTCAGTTTCAAAAAAAATGATCTTTTCTTATTTCTCCCTGAAGTTAGAAATTTTAGTTCATCAAAATCATAATTAAAATACCGAGCATCAAATAAATCACTATCTAATGATTTTATATATTGTACAATTGAGGGAAAACTCGATCCCCGCATATATTTTTACCCATTATTCTTTGTGGTCGTATTTTAGTTCGTTGTTGTAGAGGAATAAGAACATAAAGTGTACAACTAAAATTTTGAATGTCACATATGACACATGAGCATTTGTTCCTGAGCTAAGGGCCTGTTCTATAGGGATTGGGTCAATCCGACCCAATCTCACCCAACACAATCCAATCTCACCCAATCTCACTCAACACACCACAATCTCACCCAATCTCACCCAACACAACCTAACCTAATCTAATCTCCACTCACCTAATCTAGTCTCCACTCACATATATATAATATTTTTATAATATTATTTACAAACTAGGACCCACTCATCTAAATTACCCTCCACTCACATAATCTAAATATCTAATATTTTTATAATATTATTTTTAATATAGGACCCACTCACTTAATCTACTCTCCACCCACCTAATCTAATACAATCTAATCCAATACACCCCAATCTCACCCAACACACCCCAATCTCTTCCAATACACCCCAATCTCACCCAACACAATCTAATCTAATCTAATCTCCCAACACCCCAAATCCAATCCCTATAGAACGGGCCCTAATTTGCAGTGGATAATACTTCCTTTGTGCGCTTGGCCAAAGTCGAATTAGAGCCTCGATTAGCATGCCAAATTGCATGTTCTTAAGTTGAGGAGGGTAATCTATACTTCATTAGTATTGATTCTAGCTGTTAATCGTAAATATTTTATTATTGACTATGTTAGGTTGATTTTTGTATGTATACGAGCTAGTGGATGTGTAACTACTATATCAGTTGATAGACATGAGTCATTAAACGAATTTGATGTAAATTTTCTTGCATTATCTAGTCTGATTTTTATATTAGTTAATTAGGGTCATGAGCCTTAACTCGAAGATTTGGGGTATAACACTTGCAAATGCAATATTTTGCGTCGAGACTAAAATTACATGCATTCATCGTGTTGAAGCATCTATCAACATCACAAAACATATCTAAAGAATCTACATGACGGTGGTGTTATTAGCCCACACATGTGACGTGCAAGTTGTTTTCGTGCTCAGTGTCATATAAGCTCTGACTCAATGATGAGAGTTGTTGTCGTGCTCAATCATATAAGTTTGGACTCTCACTACAAATTTTGTTATATTTACCGGCGACAGATTCCGGCAATATTTCGGCTACTAAAGTTTTCCCCGGAAAAATTCCTGTGTGACTTCGGCGGTATTCCGGAGGAAAATTTCGTCCCTAAAAAAACCTGAGAATATCCGGCGGTGTTCCGGCACACATTATTCCGGCAACATAAATGCATCGGACTTCCGCCGGAATAATTCCGGGGCAATTACGGTTTTATTTCGGGGAGAACAACAATCCCAACAAAATTCAAAAAAAAATCCGGCGAGATTCCTGCAAAAATTATTCCGGCCACAAAATCTGCCGAAATTTCCCCTGAAATATTCCGACAGAATTTCGACAGCAGGTATCCATGAAATGCTCCTCTAAAGCTGTTGTGTCTCACCATTCTTCTCATCTTCAAAACTACTTGAGCTTAGAGAAGTTTGTGGAACAAATTCACAACCCCTAATCTTCACCCGCACATCGAATGCGATCTTCCATCAGGGAAGTTTGCTAGCCAAATCGACTAGCTAGGATCAATTTAGCGTTCCAATTTTCGTCAGTAGCCGAGCCAGACGAAGCATCAGTTCAGATCTGAATTTTTCGTCCGTAGGCGAGCCAGATCTGGATCTGGATGTGGATCTTTCCTGAAGAAATCAAGGCAAGAATGGGGAAGTACATAGAGATGTTGGACATGGGAAAATCCAGATCTGGATCGTTCCTGAAGAAATCAAGGCAAGAATGGGCAAGGATGTTGGACATGGAGTTCGACATACGGCAATGGCGAAGGATGTCAGGGATAAAAATAGAAAAGTTGATTAAATTAGGGATTATAGGTTGGAAATGGGCTAAGAATGGATGCCGTTTCTTTCTTTTTTTATGCAATTAATTTGTTTTAATTAGAAAATTAGATAGATGAAAAAAAGAATTTGTTAATAAAATTCTTAACTAAAATTAAATTTCTTTTTATTGAATCAATTAGATAATACGAAATTTAAAATTTAAAAATTTCTGGAATTCCCCAAAATACCCCCAAAATTTTTGTCCTCGGAATTTTGTCTCAGAAGTTTCCCCGGAAATGCCCAGGAATTAATTTTGGAGAAATTCACGGGGAATTCAGGGGATATATTTAAGTTACCGGATTTGCCCCGAATTTTCACCAGAAAAGCGACGGAATTTGTCGCCGGAATTGTCCCGAAATAAAAATTCGGGGGACGTTTTGCCGGGGACATAAATTTGGCCAGATTTTTGTCGGAAATTTACTGAATTCCGGCAGAATTCCGAGACCATTCGGGTTAAAATTGTGCCCCGGAATTTTTAGCAAAATTTGTAGTGTCTGTGATGTGAGTTGTCGTCGTACTCATCCAGCAATTCGCGTCTCATAAAAGATAATTATCAAATGATATTTAGATAATAACTTCATGATATATGTACCCATAATCACAATCAGGTCACTTTACTTAAACTTATTTAAATGCTAATATTTAATTTTTTATTATTTATATGTATAGTCCACCTAAATTTATTAATAATTGAAAGTGTCTATCTCTATCTCGAATATAGTGGGTTACTTCAGAAATATACTGGACGAAAATCAGGGAATGAGAGGGAGTGATGCCAAGTGAAAAACAATCAATAATAATAAATTTTGTTTGATGTGGTTTAAATTAAAAGTGGGTAGTTCAACAGGGATGGTGACCAGCTAGTTAAAGAGTACACACTAAAATAGTTGGATCCTTACGCCTTGGGATTGATTGTAAGGGCCATTAATTTCTTATAATTTTCTTACTTTCTTTTCTTCTTTCTCTTCCTCGTCCTGCCTTGCGCGTTTTGGGTGGATGTGCGGATCCATTCATGGTAAATGTGCCAAACCTGGCCTTCCATGCATGGTAAAGGTGTCGAACCTGACATGCGCTTCAAAGTGGAGAAAATGTACCAGATGATTTCGGATCCGATCAAAATGCCTTGTTAGAGCTTTGGAGATCAATATATATGTCCTAGATGATAAGACGTCATTGCATTGTAATGTTCTGAGTGGTTCACTAC
The DNA here is from genome assembly GCA_033675215.1 of Rhodiola kirilowii. Classification (NCBI taxonomy): domain Eukaryota; kingdom Viridiplantae; phylum Streptophyta; class Magnoliopsida; order Saxifragales; family Crassulaceae; genus Rhodiola; species Rhodiola kirilowii. The sequence continues at coordinate 28,759,856 of CM066200.1, forward strand.
TACAAACAGGAGCTTATGCAACGGTTCTGAGGACCATTATGCAACGGTTCCTCATCTGTTGCATAAGCTACCATTGCATAAGCTACCGTTGCATAAAATACGGAAATTTTTTGCAATATTTTGATTGTTTTATAGCTCAAATCCACCTAAAAAATTAAACACAAAATACAAAAAATGATACATTTTCCAAACATCAAAATACTTTCATTTAACAGAAAATACAACCATTCATTACATCATTCATACAACTTCACATAACAATCAAATGTAAACACTAATAATAGAGAACTTCTTCTCTAGACTAACTACTAATTTAGGAGCCATAGCTTCAGGTAGAAGGGTCCGAGTCTTTTGTGGAGTGCAGTTCGGTAGAAGGGTCCTTGTTCAAATCCAGAGCCTCATCATCCACCTAAACCAGTGGGATAAGTCGCAGCAGTGGATGTTTCTATCCCTGAGTTGCAACTTAATCATTAGTAATTGAAACTAGAGAGTGCCAAATTCAAGCAGTCTGTAATTTAGGGAATGTAAAAACACACATAACATGTCTTACTTTTTTCAACAGCCAATCCCTTTTGTTTGAGGATTTCTGCTACAGTCACCAGTGTGGAAGCAGCTGCAGAAAACAAAAAGAAAAACAAATAACATCAATGCTGATACCAGAGAGAAGATAAAGGAAGATCACATACTACTGTGTATCTTCATAATTGAAGCATAAATAGCAAGACTAACAAAAACAATCCAAAGCAACAGACAACACTGTTGTTATACAATAGCAACTCAAGATTATTCAACATGAAAAATTCTACAAGTTAAGATAACAAAACAACAGAAAATCCTGGTACCAAAATAATAAAATGATTTTGACGATACGTTTTGAGTAGATTAAAACCAGAATTTCATATCACAGTGCTCTAATGTGAATCGAACTGAGAACGGAGTGATGAAAGATAAATATAGTACTGCTGATGCAAATAAGGTCATCAATGCCCTTGGATTTGAACTCCCCAGCCTTCTCGATGAATCCAGGCACATGCTTCAAACTGCAAATCAAAACCATATCATCATCATCGTCTAAACTAGCTACCGAATCGAAATCAATTCATCATGTAAGAAACAGATCGGAAGCAAATAATGAAGTCAAACATGAGAATCGGAAGAGGAGATAGTTAAGTGCATTTACATTCAAAAAATACATGTCATAAAAAAATTAGCAAGGGGATAATCTGTCTCGAGGAAGTTCAGGTCATTTACTGTGCATACCTTCATCTTGATCTCTGATAATGGATCTGCTTGAACCAATGAAACATCATTTTCTGTATTCAAGCTTGAACCCATTGATCTTATCGACGTAGCTTAATTCAGTTGATGTAGAGCTCATATCAAACTGACACAAATAAACAACCAGACATATTGGAAAAAGGCTGAATGGTTTTATAAGAAATAAGAAACAAAAAATAAACAACCACATCATTGCTTCAGTTTGCAGCAGCAGCATCACCAAAAACAGCCACAAACCGTCAATCACCAAGAAATCAAACACACTTAAGTCTCATCAATTAAAATATGAAGCAGCAAAAACTGAACATCGAAATCAACAGATTTGCAGCAGCAGCATCAATCAATTTCAAAATTCAAGAACATCAGGAAAATGTCACAAAATCAAACCAGACAAGTGAGCTTTATCCTTGACGCCAATCTGTAACTCGCTAACATCACCGGACTTCTTGGCCCAAACTGGAAATCACAGGGAGCGTAATTCACAACTAAAATTCATCGATAATAGATAGAATGATAGCTCGTAACTTACCGGCAATCAGAACTGCCAGAAGCAATGAAAAGATCGACAACTTCACTGACGAGATCGAACTCATCGCCAATCTCATCCGAACTTTAGTTTCGTTTCGTCTTCTACGCTATCTGTATTAGCAAGGAACGACTGAACAAATCCAACCCGATGAGAGCGGATGATGGCGACGAAGGATGACTGGCGACGGTGAGCGGACGAGTTCGACCTAAACCAATGAGAGTGGATGAGAGCGAAGAGCGGACGGCTGCCAAAGAAACACTATGTTTTAATTTTAGGGTTTAGTATATGCATCGGTTAAGACAAACCGTTGCTTAATGATTATCCTTATGCAACGGTTTGTGTAAAGAACCGTTGCATAAACTATAACCGTTGCATAATGATAAATTTGAACCGTTGCATAAAGTCCTGTCTGTAGTAGTGGTTGTACCCATACATTATCAAAAGAAATTAAAAATGTATAGTTTTAAAAAAGATTTAATTTTGCATGTGGGGTTCTAGTTGAGTTGGCTCAACCCTTGGCTTTGTAACCAGTCGATCGAGATATGATAGATATGACGTTCGAGAAGTAATGCCTCCTAGGATTTCGAGGAAGAATTCATTATTATGCTCGGGCGGTCTCTGCCGGCACATTGACAAGATTGGAGGTTTCAATCGTCGTATCCGCCCCGGGGCGTCTCAAACGCATGTATGGGATAGATACGCATCATTTCAGCACTTCCCCGCTGTCAGTTATGAAGGCACCCCACAAATGCACCATTCCCATCAATATTTGGTGAGGAATTTCCTCCCTTCACAGGAGGTGTTCTTCCTTCCTTCACAGGAGGTGCTTTCCTCCTTTCGCAGGAGGTGCCCGAGATGGTTTCGCCTTTGCCACGGTGATTGAGAAGGCTTCGACGTGAGCAAGTCAACTGCTCGAAGATATGCTTCAAAAAGTGGATGAGTCAAAGACGCCGCATGGCTTATGCTTCAATGGATATAAATGTACTTGATGATATGCTTAGCTTGAGAAATTCATTAGCCTTGTACAAGATGTAAAATTCCCCATAAAATAATTTAATTTTAAATTTATGAATTATAGTACGATGTATTTTGACTCAAAAGTGTGGTTCAGATAAAAACCACGATTATATATGAAAGCTAAAATCAGATTTCAAGCTGACACGTGTCCAATTTCGTCGAAATCTCGGATATAACACGGAGGGCCATTATAGTCATTCCACATATCCTGGATTTCAATTCAGACTTAACTTTGTCCAAGTTAAGTTCAAATATGACAAAATAATTCTGAAATTGTCAAATTCGGACTTAACTTTGTCCACGTTGAATTGATCAGACTTAACTTATGCATCTGTTAAGTCTGAATAATTTTTAGGATGTTTATACCCTTGCATCTTTTATGTATTTTTAAATAAGTTCATTTTAAATTTTTTTTATTTATAAAAAGTGTCTCGAATAATAATTGGTCGAGAATGTCGAATTCTTAGATAATATAATTTTTTTATTTAAAAGTTGTTTTTATTTGATACAAACCCAAAACGAGGGATAATATTGCAATGTCAAACAGGACTATTGTCTAAGAGCGGCGTCGTTGAGAAAGATATATTACCGATCGAGCGTGCATCCCTACGAGTTTCGGAATACGATTTCGGTTCCAGCTTTCATCTTCAGGACCAAGGGATTCAATTCATCGAATTCCAATCCCAGAGATTCAGAGTTACGAGTCTTCAAGTATGGGGAAGAGAAAGGAGCGTCGGCGGGCTGCCTTGAGCACCGCAGGTCGAAGAGTTAAGCTCGATCTCTTTGCGGAACCCTCTGGTACGCCAAATTCTTAAATACCCACTTTTTAATGATTCTATTCTAATATCTCTCTATTTTAGGGATTCTGACATCGTTTATGAGATATTTGGATCCCCCAATGTATTGTTAGTTTTCCAGGGATAGTGTATCTAGGGCTTCTTCTTCTTTTTTTGGTTTTTGATATATTGTTTAACATAATGGTTACTGGAAATTAAGTATATTTGAATTTAGCTCCCTAGGATTTTAGACCATTCTGGGTTATGCTGATTTATGGAAGGATACAATTCAAGCTTTAGCTGATTTGACATAATAATTTCTCGTGCTTTATAATAGATAAGAAAGATTTTTTGATCTCTGTAAATTTACAAGTGAATGACACTTGTGTTTTTCATATGTCAAGGGGAATTGGGTGGCTCCTCGGTCAATGAGAATGGAGTACGGGATACAGATTCAAAACCTAGTACTGGGTCACCCAAGCCATTGTCTTCAGGTGGGTTCCGTCAGTTTTCTTCAAAGGAATTTGTAGGACGACATGAGTGTTCTGCTTCATTATGTTGGTGGAAATGTAAAAAATTGCAAGACATGCTACGTTGTTTGTTCTACAAATTTGATCCCATACTGTAGGGTGGCGTTGGTATTGGGAACATTCAATTATCAGGTGGAATCCAGCCCTGCCAGTGTGAAAATTGAATGACTCCCAAACCGTTATGCCTTTTATTGGTGCTGCGAAGTTGTTTGAGGATTTCGACTGCAAGTCTCTATATTGGTTCGTATGTTTCTGTCTTTATTTGCATTACACTACTACTAACGGTTTGCTCACTTTGCAACAGGTGGTGGTGATTTTTAATTCCTACTTATTTTTAATCTAAAGATCCAAGATCATCCTACCTTTCTACTATTAACCTCTCCTTATTATGTGTTAATTTCTCTTAATGTGTTCAGAACAAATCCATCTTTAATCATTAGATATGATTATTATTACTGTTACTAAATTGCCGTTATCCTGTCTTCAGGTCAGCCAACAAAGAACCCATTATTGTTGCTTGGGCAATACAGTGACGATGAAGAAGACGAGGAAGTCAATGAAAGTCCAAGTCTCGTTGCTGTTTCCAAATCCCCAGAAGATCACACTGATCAAGTAATTTGATTTGTTGATTATTAGCTTAAATACTTCTACATCTGTATCTATTTATTATTTATTTAATTTCTTTTTTAAAGAAAGTTGTATATCACCCTATTTCTCCAGAAAATCGATCTTACATTAGCTTTGATTTATATTCTTTCACAACTGTATGAACTTCATTTTCATACTGTAGTACACAGATCCATATCATGCTTCATTAATAATTAACATAGTGCGTACTTCCTTTAACTAGGTAATTGAATCAACCAACAAGATTTCATATGGTGCTGCAGCGTCCATTGATAATGTGTATAAAACTGACAAGGCAGGAGATCATATTTCCCAAGACAATGCTGGCTGTGTTTATCAAAATACTTTTACTGCTGCTCCAGAAAGTATACTCCAAAATTCAACCCCAGACCATCATAATGTCCCTGAAAGTTCAGATATGCAGGTAATTGGGGATGTGAGTTCGGGATGGAAAATGGTGATGCATGAAGCAAGCAAACAATGCTATTACTGGAATGTTGAAACCGGGGAGACGTCATGGGAAGTGCCACAGATCATAGCCCAAACAGATGCAGTAACAACATCCCAGAAACTTTTCAGTTCGTCTGTAGGAGTGAATTCTAGCAATCCTTCAGAAACACCTGAATCGGGGCTGGTAATGGATGGTTTTGTTAATCCATACCATGCTAATACAGTTAACGAATGGGGTCAAACTGACCAAGCAGAAAAAATACAGTTAGTTCCTGGATCTGATTCAAGTGAGCCATGTGGTGCTTATGCCTCTTCATTTGGTACTTCCCTTGGTGCTTATTACTCATATCAACAATCAGATGGTAATGTCGGCGATTGGAACACCTTGGCAACCTCAGATGGCACTGCAGGAAAAGGAGTGGAGGGAAATGTGAGGGTAGATGACCTTTCTTCTCGTATGGTGAAATTTGGTGAATACTTATTAGAGAGACTTCAGTCATTGAAGGGGTATGGTTTGGTTAATTTGTTTTGATTTTCCAGTTTAAATTTTAGACTTAGATTCATATGTTGTGTTGGTATCCATGTATTTTTTGTATCTATTGCCTTAGTGGCCCTGCTGCCTTTGACTATTCTGCATTTACAAAAGTAGATTACTCATGCAGTTAAGGTTGTTCATCAGTATATGGGATTTTTGTATTTTTCTTAATTTATTGATTAAAGATAGTTTATTTCCTTTTGTAGGTCGTTGAGTGATTCTAATGGTCAAGAGTGGATGTCAAGATACATTTTAGAAGTTGAAATTCGGCTTTCTGATATCAGATCACTTTTATCTTATGGGTCAGCATTGCTTCCGTTTTGGGTTTACTCTGAAAGGAAGCTAAGACAGCTAGGAGAGGCTTTTAATTCTGAGGCCTCTCAACTAGAAAATGCAAATAATGCAATGCTGAATTGTGTCTCAACAATATCAAATGTATCAGAAGTACACACGAAGACTGAAAAAGCAGAAAATACCGCAGACCCTGCCTCAGTGGGCACCAAATCACCAGAGGGCATACATACACATTCTGCTGATGGCAGCATCAATGGTGAGAAAATTCCTGAAGATGAAGGCATTGCAGAACGGGCTGTTGTTAATATGGATGGAACCAACGAAAAGTTATGTGCCACTTTGGATTCTACTCGGTTACCAGGTGATGACGCTGAGGATGACATGGACATAGATGTAGACATGGAGGTTGAGGAACCAACACTTCCTTCCTGCATTACTGTTGTGGAACCAGCTCCTCCAGGTTCATCTCTGCCACTTGTTTTAGAAAATGAACTCAATAATCCACCCCCACCTGACGAAGGATGGATTCCCCCACCACCTCCTGATGAGGAAATGATCCCCCCACCACCGCCCCCTGATAATGAAATTTTTCCTCCACCACCGCCTGATGACCCTCCTGAACTTTCTGTACAGCCTACTGCGTACACAAATCCTTACAATGCCTATACCGAATATACTTACAGTTATTATGATCACGCAGTAGCTGGTGTCCAAGGTGCCGAATTCCAGGGACAAGGAGAAGGATACCAGGTTGCTATGCCGCAGATAGGACTATACTATGAGGTTCCTAACTCATATGTCAGTAGTACTCCAGCACTAGTGAGTTCTGCGGAACCTGTACTTTGTTATGAACCTCAAGGTAGACAAGTGCAGCCCCCTCCAACAATGAATGTGGCATTGACTGGATTGCATATCAGTTCAGGCATCACAAATCACAACATCTTTGGCGAAAGTGGATTATCCTGTTCAGAGAATAAAAGTAGCATCGGAGTTCAGAAGGATGAGAAGGGACACATGGATACCTCTCCTGTCATAGCTACAGTTCAAGCTCCAGCTACTGTTTCAGAAGTAGCTAATGTTTTGCGCGTGAGTGATAGTGCAACGGTTGGAAAAGCAAGTATGAGCAAAGGTCAGCCTAAAGGTGAGGAATTTTTGGTTGCCAACCATTGTTATTTTGATGAATGCGGCACTCAGTTCACTTGTTTAGTGCATTGCTTAACATAAAATGACTCCGAGAATGATGTGGACATTATCACAAATTAGATATACTTACCAAGGGTATTCTTGTCTTATTTCAGCATCACGTGCCAAAAAACGGACTTCTAGCTTGGTGCCTTCAATGAGATCAAATAAGAAAGTCTCCAGTTTGGTGGATAAGGTGTGTTAGTGTTTGTTTTATGTTCAGGATATACTTACATTAGTAAACTCGTTCTGGATTCTCAACTTGTTCTTGTATCAGTGGAAGGCAGCTAAAGAAGAACTCCAGGAAGATGAGGAAGATGAACCTGATGATTCTTACGAGGCTTTAGAGAAGAAGAGGCAACGGGAAATAGAGGTTTACTCTATTCTAATCAATCTTAGTCTCAGTAGGCACGGTATTCTTCTCCTCATCCTTCATTTTGTATATTGCTCACATTTAAATTATACGGTACAGGAATGGCGTGCAAAACAAATTGCTAGTGGTGAGGCCAAAGATAATGCAAATTTTCAGCCGCTAGGTGGTGATTGGTATGGTAGTTTGACCTTATACATTGTTATTTGCTATGTCGTTCTGTATTTGCTAGATTGATAAGTGTCACTATCATCTTTATTCAAACTTGATTGAATGGAGATCTACACATCATAATGGATTGCATTGTCGTCATTTCAGGCGTGAACGTGTTAAGCGAAGGAGAGCGCAGATTTTTGCTGATACTCCCCAGACTTCATTAGATGAGGCTAACAATGGAAAGCATGAACCCGATATAATAAAACTTGCAAAAGATCTTCCACCTGGATGGCAGGTAGCTATTGTAGTACTTTGTTTCAGTTTATTCCAGTTTCAAATTGTGGTTGCAAATGATCTGAATTAAGTTTGATGTCTGAAGGTGACCCATCTTTCTCCTTTTAGGTATATTGGGATGATGCGTCAAAGCAAGTTTATTACGGAAACACAAATACTTCTGAGACAACATGGATTAGACCAACAAAGTGATTTGTCGGAAGAAACACAAGTTTAAAAAAGAGGGGCATGATACATCCTTGTCTGCTCAATAGGGCCTAGGGGAAGTTCTTTAAGTAGTATTGGCTGCTGTTGTCTTCTTCGCTATGTATGTCCCGACAATACGCAACACCGTTTATTTTACCAGTCTCTCGTACACATGGCATCATGCACAACAGAGTGTTCGACAAGAATATCACTAATCACGACGTTGTACAATTTTAAAAAGCAATTTGATGCACATCGTTTGCTCTCAAAAGAGAAGCACAAATAATATTTTCCTGAACGATACAAATTCTTCAGGAACAGCCAACACATTCCCAACTCCCAACCGACCCAAACTGTGACCAGAATATTTCTTCAAGTGGGGCATGTCATCAAAGTAAAACGAATAAAGGGGCTCACATCAGTCGATGCACGGCAACAAAGCTGGGATGCCTTTTTACCGTTAAAGAGGGGGGCTTATAAAGGGGCGGCTGCTTGGTTTTGCTTTGTGTGGATTTCACACTTAGTGTTTTCAGAGTTGTTAGTGGAGAGGCGGCTCGAGAGTGGTTTGTTTTCAGCGTTTTTAGTGTAGAGGCGTGTCTTCAGTGTTCTGTTTTATTGGGCGAAAGCCTAATTGACCTTTTACGGTCCCTTTATTATATCAAAAAAAAAAAGGGGGGGGGGGGGGGGGGGGGGGGGCTTATAATAGCGTAAGCTGAAAAAGGATTAATCTCAGGGATTGGGTGATTTGTGTGGAGCTCTTTGTCCCTGTTTTTTTGCGCCTGGCTATAGCCATTTCGAATAGACAGGAGATAGGGTGATAAATAATGAGGCCGGTGCTGTTGGTGTCATACTGGCCTTGAAACAATGAACATATATATTTTTTTCAAAGCTGGAGCTCATAGGATAGGAGTAGTAGTGAGTTGCAGAATACATACAGTATAATTGAATATGGATCAGACAATGTATATATGGAAGGATATTCACAGTACAATGACATGTTGTATTTTCACAAATGAGGACATAATGTGGTTGGATCATTTCAGCGTTTGGGATTACATGAGTTTCTAAATAAAGCTTTTCAGAGGGGTCCCTGTCTATTTGATTTCCAGTTTTACAGTCAGGGAGATGCCTGCAACAGTCAACATTAAAATACAAACACCAGAATAAACGGATAAAGTTCATAGGCTCACTTCCTCGCAGCAATTTAATCAACAGTGTATATATACCCTCTAGATTACGAAATTGATTTATGGAATTATAATTTTATTAAGGGAACCTGGCTGAATGGTGGGCCAAGTCAAACAGCAACAGGAGACTGTTGTTGTTCTTGTTCCAAGGCTTCTTTTCCAGTGATCCCATCTTTTAAAGTCTTGAAAAACTCGTTGTAATCTTTTTCTGGAGGAGGGTTTTCAGGGTCAATGGTGAACGGCTCGCTGAAGGGGACTACACTCTTAACCTGCATTTAGGAATTCAACATTTGAGGACCTCAACTTCCGTACGGCTCTGTACATTAAGGCTTAAGCATTAACGAACATTTGCATTATTAAATCAGGCAAGTAAACAACCTCAAATGTCTTATCACAGGCATATGGGCTGTTAAGAGCAGCCACACAAATGCGAGCAACCTCTTCCCTTGATATTTTCCCCTGAACATAGCTAATTGTCAGGAAAACAATCTCTAATATATATAATAGCTAACAGATTCACGTAAGGATTTTAAAGAAGGGAGACTAATGCCAGTTGCAGGTTTCAGAGTTTGTATGAAGAAATTATATATGCATGACTACATGGTAGAAACTTCAAATTTTTCTGATCAGTTTTGTATAACATGCATCAAAAGTACCGTTATATTGTCCCCCTGATCGAAGATGAGATCTGCTCCAGCAGGCTCTTCTGTCAAAGCACAGGGTCTCACAATGGTGTATGGAATACCACTTTCTCTTATCACATCCTCTCCCTGTTGCAGAAAATGGCTATATTTTAAGCTGAGGCGATTTTTAATAACCTGTGAGGGGTTATAAAAATATGACTAGGAAAAAAGCAGTTGTTCAGGTCGAATAGCCACCATTAACTTAAATGTCAGAATATATCCCAGTTCTTTGTTCAGACGAACTGCAGGAGGTTGTTTACTCAGATCAAGGCCCGGCCTGTCAGGTCTAGTGACTCCAGCGGAGCCCACATGTACAAATCTACAAAGCAATAGCACAATGAGCCGTGCATGAGATACCATTGCATTTTACCAGGAGTAATGGAGTCAACCTAGGTGTTATAGGTTCAGCCATATAAGCTCGTATGCTGGAAACTGGAAGTTCAAATGCACCTTCCTTGAAAGTTGGATTTAGCTTGCCATCGGATTCAAACTTGCTAAACATGAGCTGAAGTGAAATACAGATGATCAAGAAACTTATGTAACTGCAGATAACCAAGTTAATCAGTAAATGTGTACCTGGAATGACATAACATTTCCGGGGTTAAAGGGTGGAGCGTCAGCTACCGTCCGTGCACGGAATATAGGTTTGAACACAGAGAATGGCAACCGAATCTGGATATAGATAAGCAGTGTGAGAAAACAGACATAACGTTGTACGAGAATTTGGAAGAGAAACCAATATGTAAACTAACCGATTGCCACTGTCCGGCGACAGTGTCAAACATTGCCGTATAGCCCACTGTATCCCATTCACCACTGGTTCTCACGATAAGTTTGTAGCGGCGACCATCACCTTTTAGTCTCAGCTCAAAACCATCATATGGAGATAAGTCCTCTGGAGCTGAAAAATTCTGGAACAGGGAATTCAGAAATAAAGACATGTAAAAGCAACCAAAAAGGTTATGAATAAAACATGAAGCCTCTTTTATATGACTTCTCGATGCACGAGCCACCGCAGACACAAATAAATTTTTACTTCACAGTTTCTTAACCTAACCAAATACATTGGGTGCTTCGTTTGCAAAATCAGCGATCATAATGAAGTATTTAAATCATTACTAGCATCTCGGTTAGAAAATACAAGACAGTTGCAGTTTACCTTAGTTCTGATGCTAGTGAAACCCCCATTGTTTGCAGTGGAAACAATGCCTGAGAATACCAAAATGAAGCATATAAGCCACATAAGCATATACATGAGTAAATACTCTTCACAGTTTAACCTGTAAGTGGAAGTCCACGCTTTGAAATCATTACTATCTCTGTACAGACATTTGAATCCGACGCAATACAATAAAATTTTGAAATTACAAACCTTTAAAAAGCCCAGTCGGTCCACTATTTTCACCACCTGTTGGATCAATTTGAAATGAACTTTGACTAACGCCTCCCATGACAACATCATCTAGTGCTCCCCAAGCAATTTCTTTATATTTATTATCTGCAATACAAAAGGATGAGGCATATCCATGCAAAAACATCGTAGCTGAAGAAGATGTTTAATTCATGATTGTGAAGCAAACACAACTATAGTATGTTTTTCTTTTCCCAAAACTAAAAGACAATCTTAACATAGTGCATCAGAATATATGGTTGTATTTGTACACAAAAAATAAGTATACCTTCAAATCCAAAGAGTATTTTACCACTTCGGAACCCTAAGCTATCCTTCACTGCGTTTACCAAATTTTTCATGCCAAGGTATTCCACTAGCTCAGGAGAATCGCCTTTTATCTGCTTTCAATAAATCAACTCAGAACCATATCACAACTAGATAATGAGTTATAAATATTCAATCAATCATTGAAAGGTGTATCTAATTCTATAGACGTAAAAATAGGCAACCAGTGTACCTCTGGCTCGAAGAACTTGATTCCCTGCAAAAAGAGAAAGGGAGCAAAGGCATTGTAAATATTTAGTCAATGAAAGTATATGATGGGGCATATTTATATGACTCGTTGAATCAGTTAAACACACCAAATTAGACAATTTATCTTGACATATTTCACTTGTTAGTCCCATTTTGCTCTACAGGCTATGTTGAGGTTTAGGGAAGAAACCAGCTTAAAAGAGGAGTTTTATGCCAGAAATAAATTACAAGTTGATCGGGTCAGTAGATGACCGAGGAACCCAGTCAGCGCCCGAGAAAGCCCCAGGCGTGACCGAGCTTCAGTACCGGGTTGCGCCCCAGGTCGATATCCGAGCGATCTCGGCTGAGGCCCGAGATTCAATACCGAAGAAATAAGGGTGCGCCCCAGAACAGCGCCGGGCATCACTGCTGTATGATCGCAGGCGCACTGAGGTTCATGACCGAGACAAACGCCCAAGCGCATCCGAGACAAACGCCCGAGCGCATCCGAGACAAACGCCCGAGCGCATCCGAGACAAACGCCCGAGCGCATCCGAGACAAGGACCCGGCCAGGCGCCCGAGTCGAACTTCTTCCGACCAAAAACTCCAGCGAAGTTCCAGCTACTTGCTAGGTCCGATGTCCATTGGAAGCACCTTGCTCTAAGAGCAGCCTGCCTGGTGAAGCACCTTGCTCAAGGGATGCCACACTTGGCACCAACTAGCTTAAAGGCGGCTTGCTTATGGACGAAGGAAGCTCCAAGAAGTATGGCACTTGGCACCAGCTAGCTTATATTGCGGCTAGCTTAAGGATGAATGAAGCTCATAAGAAGACCACACGCACCAGCTAGCTTAAAGACGGCTGGCCAATGAGAAGCATTACTTCTCCATGAAGCAACCGCCCATCCATGCCTATAAATAGAAGAGCTTCATCCCCTTTCATGTGTGGCAAGTATATGCGATCTTAGTGATAGTTTTTAGAGAAACTTAGAAAGGAAACGAGAACTTGTGGGTCGACAACACTTGTAGAACTTCGCACTAGCAATCAAAAGCTTAATTCTCCTCTACTCACTCTTGTTTACTTTTGGTTTTAATGGTTATGATATTCACTCCCATGAGTATTCGTAGCTAAATTTCCATTCGGTCGAAGGAGTTCTTATACTATGAAACCGTTCTAGACCCTTGCTTTAATGTTACTTTATCGTTCTAGCTAGTTCTTGTGCCTTCGGGGTGAACATAACAAGGAAGAGTGGATGCTTGACATGGCAAAACTCTTCCGAGTAGTTCATTCCCTCTATAGTCGCTTGGTTTGTTCGGAAATGAGGGATCAAGCGATTGCACTTAGGTTAATATACCTTGAAATGGGGTATTAGCCTAGCTAGAACTAGTAAGCTTTGTCTTGAAATGAAAAAGCCGGAGGTACAAATGCTTGAAATGGCTTTGTTTAGAGTTATGTCTTGAAATGGAATAATTCACTCACTAGAACATTTGGTTATTCATTGGAGGTCGATGATGAACGGGGACCTAATATAAGACTCCTAAGACCGGATTCCTTTTCTTAAAAAGAATCACCTTTTAATTACTTGCACTTTACTTTCTCGCACATTTACTTCTTGTCTTTAATTTCCCAAGACTTGGACCTTCAAGCATTGCAAGACTTGGACCTTCAAGCAACTTATTTTCACGCACTTTACATTTCTTGCACATTTATTTTCAGTCATTTACCTTTTAAGATCTTTATTTTCAGCACTAAACCTCAACCAAAAACCCCAATTGTCTTTACTTTATTTATTGCTTTCAAAAGAACAATTGTTTCCAACCAACTTCTCTTGGGTTCGACCCCTACTTACCGCTTGCTATCATTAGTGAGTCACTAAAGTAGTGGACTTATAAATGTAAATTTGCAGGTCACGACGACAGCCTGTCAAATTTTGGCGCCGTTGCCGGGGAAGTTAGTGTATTGGAAGATTGTTCTTCTTTTTCTTTAGTTTTTGCTCGTTAACCATGTCTCATATAGGAAGCCAACATGAGGACGAAGAAATTGACGACGAGATGAATCAGGTCGTCCGAGATAATGAGGGACCGCCTCCATTTATAGACAACCCGGAACAGCTCATCCGGAACCACAACCGAGTCATCAGGGAAGCGGCCCGGTTAAATCAAGGAATGCCCGAAGGCAGAGTTGGAGCCGCGCCGAGGCAACAGCCAAGGCAACACCCGAGGCAACACCCGAGGCAACACCCGAGACAGCCCCCGTTACATCGGCAAATGCCGAGGCAACACCCAGCCTTTGACGAATATTACGCGGACAAAGTCCTCCGTGAACCTACCATGGGCGAGCTCTCAGCGCCCGATTTCGGAACCCAGCCGTGGTGCATAGACGAAGGCCCGGACCTAGAGAACATTGCTATAAACACATCGGTGGTCCATAACTTGCCGAAGTTCTCGGGAAATCAGGGAGAATCTGCTACTACTCATCTTCAACGTTTACATGGCATTTGTCAAAATTTAAAACCTTATGGAGTAGATGTGGATGATTTTAAATTAAAAGCATTTTATTTCTCCCTTACTGACTCGGCTAATGATTGGTTCCTCTCCTTACCTTCAGGTAGCATTCGAACATGGGCCCAAATGCAAAAGAAATTTCTTTTGGGTTGCCTGAGAAACTCATCATCGAGTACTTACTTGATGGCCTAAGACCCCTCGACAAAAAGCTCCTAGATGCCTCGGATGGAGGATAGATGATGAACCTACCACTGAGCGGCATAAGGGAGCTTGTCACTAGTGTTGCGGAGAACGCCCGGTTTAGAGAAGAGACGACTCGGCAAGAAGAGTTTTCCCGCATCAAGAACGTGGCACAAGCCGAGGTACCGATGAGTTCCTTGCCCAAGAAAATGAAGCAGATGAAGGAGATGATGATTCAGCTCCTACGAAGGCAGCCAGCTCAGATGAGGCCTTGTGAGTTTTGTGGTGGTTTGGACCATAAAACCGACACTTGCCCGATGTTGATGGAGAATGACCCGGAGGAAGTAAACGCAGTAGGTGGATATCAAGGATACAATAGCAGCGACCGAGCAGGACCGAGCCGGCAGTTCGGACAGGCGCCCGGACAAAACTGGCCGAACGACTCGAGGCAGTTCGGGCAGGCGCCCGGACAAAACTGGCGATACGATAACAACGCCCCGAGGAGAACACAACAGGCCGCGCCTCAACCGGCTCAGCAGTTCTATCAACCGTCTCACGGGCAATACAACCAGGGCGGACCAGGCCAATATCCGCCGAAGGGACCGAATCAGAACCAGGCCGGTCCGAGCCAGCAAAGCCCGAGCAAGCCGCTCGAGGAAATTGTGAAGGACCTGTCCAACACGGTGCATCAATACATGGCGAAAACCGATGGAGCGATAGCAGACTTGGGCAAGCAAATGTCCCAGCTGGCCACCGAGGTGTTCGAGCTAAAAAATGAATCCGGCCGTCTCCCCTCGCAAACCATCCAGAACACTAAAGGAATTATTAACATGGTAAGGGCATCAGACATGAAGGCGGCTATGGACGAAGCAGAGCAGTTGAGAAAACAACAACGACGAGGTCCCGAAGCTTACAAACCGACGACCAAGCACTACACCCGTAGGCAACGTCCTGATTGGAATCAAGAGGACCGACCTAACGACGACGGGATGTGGGTTACGCATGCTGACAATGGACGCTATGCGTTCACCGTTAACATGACACCTCCGCCAACAACACACTTTGACGTACCAGCATCTGGCTGGAATGATGAGGGCCAGAATTCATCTTACCCTACTAAGACTATTGTCTACGAACGTCGTGCGACCCGAAAAATGAACAAAGACTTGGAATCACGGAATGACCCAATGACAAGTAAGCCCATTACATGGAATCGCGAGGAACACATGGGAATAAGCAAGGACCCTGGAGCTTTTACAGTTACCTGTAGTTTCGGCAAGGTCAAGGTTCACCATTGCTTGATTGATCCTGGAGCTGCAGTCAATGTTTTGCCATACCCTTTATATTGCTCATTGGGACTCGGTCCATTGCAACCACCAAGGATATCCCTTGAGATGGGGGACAAGTCTTGTGTCCAGCCAGTTGGTGTGCTTGAAAGCTTACTACTCCGTGTGGGAAAAATCGTCGTTCCTACGGACTTTTATGTGATACCAATCAAAGAATTCAGCAAGGACGATCCTCCAACAATCCTACTGGGACGACCATTCCTTTACACCACGGATGCGAAAATCAAGATGAGAAAAGGCTCACTGTCACTAGCATTCAGTGGTAAAACCTCATACTACAATATCTATGGCGATAACCGCACAAATATTAAAAAACCTCCGGAACACTGTAGTCCTGACCCAGGCACATCATCCAGCAAGAAATCAGGAAGGGACGAGGCTAGAATCAATACAGGAGCCCCGGTAAAATTTGACTTAAGCCGCCCATGGGATCCCAGCGGTGATCCCAATCGTCGAGCCAACGACGTTAAACAAAGGCACTTGCCGGGAGGTAACCCGGCACATTTTTGTGTTCATACGGCATTTTCTTTTAATTTAGGTTTAAATCGTACTCATCCCCTGGCATTGGGAAGGAATTTGATCTTTTGTGCAGGAACAGGAGTCGCGCTCGAGAATGACCGGGCTTCGCCCGAGAAAGAACGAGTCACGACCGAGAAGTACCGGGGACGCACCCGAGGAACACCGAGGCGCGCCCGAGAAATCCCGTTTCCCTGCCGAACTTCCTCGAGCATCAACCGAATCCGGCCGAACCAAGGCCTATCGTTTGCTCCTACATCCACGACTTAGCAACGACAATATCAAGGGAGTTCGAATCTTTTTCTCTTATATCATTTACTTTCCAAGTCCCCATTCTTTTTGTCTTTTGAACCAAGTCGTGCTGCGAGGCACGGCTTTGTTCAAAAGTGTGGGGTGAGTCATTGCACATAGTAGTCAGCATGTTTTTCTTTCTTCCTTAATTTTTATCTTTTTGCCACTCTTGAATATAAGCTTCATGATGTGAAATAGATGGATCCAAATTCATACATGTCCTTGTGAGATCTAAATTGCGTTAAAACTTTAGAACTTAACTTCTTATTTGTCTTTACGTGCCGAGATAAATAGGGATGTGGAGTTGACAGAAAACGCCCTAGTAAGGTTTGACAAGCACTCGGAAGGCCGGGTCTCACTATATGGTTGTCCGAAGTTAGTGGAGGTTAGCACTTCGGGTTACTTGGGTATCGAGTGGACTCCGCCGTGCAGCGTTTATGCAAGAGGCGGGACGGGAATCAAACCGTCCTATCTCTAGTTCGAGTAGCCGAGAAAATAGCCGAGCGACCCTCGTCTTGACCCGCGTGAAAGGGCAAGTATGAGAAAGAGCGGGGAGGCATTTCCATATGCTCTCGGGCAATGATTGGACCTCCCAAGAGTGAAGACGAACAAGCAGTTCACAAAAGAGCAAAATTCGAGAAATCAAAGGCCAAAGGCCATATTGTGAAGGTTTTAACCAAGGCAAAAAGTGAAGCATTCAAATTCAATATCAAAGGCCGAAGGCCCAGTCACTACAAATGCTGTTTTTCCAAACAATATAAAAGACTCGACCCATTTAGCCCGAACAAATCATGTGCTAGAAAAAGCTGCGGAAGATAACCATATAGCCGAGTCCAGCCCGAAGAGTGCGTACAAGAACCCAAAAAAGGGCTATCTCCAATACATCCAAATTGGTTTGCATCACGGCTCGGAGGTACAAGTATTAAGTTATTTTCTAAATTTTAAACACACTTTATTTTGACATCAAGTGATGCATGAATAGGAAAAGTCTAGACTAGCACTCTATCATTCATGGCCAGGACCTTTAGGTATTAGTTACCTCTTCTCACTAGCCTTGTTCGGGATGACCAAGTATAAGTGTGGGGTGATCTGATGGGGCATATTTATATGACTCGTTGAATCAGTTAAACCCACCAAATTAGACAATTTATCTTGACATATTTCACTTGTTAGTCCCATTTTGCTCTACAGGCTATGTTGAGGTTTAGGGAAGAAACCAGCTTAAAAGAGGAGTTTTATGCCAGAAATAAATTACAAGTTGATCGGGTCAGTAGATGACCGAGGAACCCAGTCAGCGCCCGAGAAAGCCCCAGGCGTGACCGAGCTTCAGTACCGGGTCGCGCCCCAGGTCGATATCCGAGCGATCTCGGCTGAGGCCCGAGATTCAATACCGAAGAAATAAGGGTACGCCCCAGAACAGCGCCGGGCATCACTGCTGTATGATCGCAGGCGCGCTGAGGTTCATGACCGAGACAAACGCCCAAGCGCATCCGAGACAAACGCCCGAGCGCATCCGAGACAAACGCCCGAGCGCATCCGAGAGCGCCCGAGACAAGGACCCGGCCAGGCGCCCGAGTCGAACTTCTTCCGATCAAAAACTCCGGCGAAGTTCCAGCTAATTGCTAGGTCCGATGTCCATTGGAAGCACCTTGCTCTAAGAGCAGTCTGCCTGGTGAAGCACCTTGCTCAAGGGATGCCACACTTGGCACCAACTAGCTTAAAGGCGGCTTGCTTATGGACGAAGGAAGCTCTAAGAAGTATGGCACTTGGCACCAGCTAGCTTATATTGCGGCTAGCTTAAGAATGAAGGAAGCTCATAAGAAGACCACACGCACCAGCTAGCTTAAAGACGGCTGGCCAATGAGAAGCATTACTTCTCCATGAAGCAACCGCCCATCCATGCCTATAAATAGAAGAGCTTCATTCCCTTTCATGTGTGGCAAGTATATGCGATCTTAGTGATAGTTTTTAGAGAAACTTAGAAAGGAAACGAGAACTTGTGGGTCGACAACACTTGTAGAACTTCGCACTAGCAATCAAAAGCTTAATTCTCCTCTACTCACTCTTGTTTACTTTTGGTTTCAATGGTTATGATATTCACTCTCATGAGTATTCGTAGCTAAATTTCCATTCGGTCGAAGGAGTTCTTATACTATGAAACCGTTCTAGACCCTTGCTTTAATGTTACTTTATCGTTCTAGCTAGTTCTTGTGCCTTCGGGGTGAACATAACAAGGAAGAGTGGATGCTTGACATGGCAAAGCTCTTCCGAGTAGTTCATTCCCTCTATAGTCGCTTGGTTTGTTCGGAAATGAGGGATCAAGCGATTGTACTTAGGTTAATATACCTTGAAATGGGGTATTAGCCTAGCTAGAACTAGTAAGCTTTGTCTTGAAATGGAAAAGCCGGAGGTACAAATGCTTGAAATGGCTTTGTTTGGAGTTATGTCTTGAAATGGAATAATTCACTCACTAGAACATTTGGTTAATTCATTGGAGGTCGATAATGAACGGGGACCTAATATAAGACTCCTAAGACCGGATTCCTTCTCTTAAAAAGAATCACCTTTTAATTACTTGCACTTTACTTTCTCGCACATTTACTTCTTGTCTTTAATTTCCCAAGACTTGGACCTTCATGCATTGCAAGACTTGGACCTTCAAGCAACTTATTTTCACGCACTTTACATTTCTTGCACATTTATTTTCAGTCATTTACCTTTCAAGATCTTTATTTTCAGCACTAAACCTCAACCAAAAACCCCAATTGTTTTTACTTTATTTATTGCTTTCAAAAGAAAAATTGTTTCCAACCAACTTCTCTTGGGTTCGACCCCTACTTACCGCTTGCTATCATTAGTGAGCCACTAAAGTAGTGGACTTATAAATGTAAATTTGCAGGTCACGACGACAGCCTGTCAGTATACATCAGTAAATAATGTGCTCTCGTGAACATGAAACAATGCACAAACTGTCAAAGCGAAGACGATTTAACTAACTGGGAATAATACTGGCATAATGAAGTCAAGCAATTGTAAGTCATACTTGGCTGTATTTGGCTCTGTCAGGAGTGTCTCCTTCCTTGGGACCGACAATAACTGACACAGCATTTATAATGTTCCTTACTCCTTTGAACTTTTCAGGATCCAAAGTGCTCTCTTTTGTAATATCCCCAACAATCTGAAAATTTAATAAAACGTACTGAATGGGTTTGTTAAGGCATACCCAGTATGTCTTTGGAATTTGGATCCCATACCAAGTCAACATCCAGACCTAACAGTCTCCTGGCCTTTTCTTCATTTCTCACCTGAGATGCAAAAAATAATTTGTATTCAGATTTCATACTGTATCTGTTGGGCATGACAGTCTATCATTTCAGCTCCAAAATATTTTGTCAACCCAGTCAAAGAAATATACCAACACGCGAACTGGGAACCCTTTTTTTCGTAAGATATCAACCACTCTTTTCCCCACCCCACCAGTTCCTCCAGCAACCAATACGACGCCTGAAGGTTGCCTTGGCTTCTCTTTCTCAGGCTCACTAGATGCCAGGCCGGGCAACTTTGCAAACAGAGCTTCAAGGATCTAACATACAACCGAAAAGAACAGTGTCATTATTAATTGACTAATATTACTGTTCCAAGACATGATCGAAATTGGTTGAGATGGTCTGACCAACCTTCTCCGGAGAGGGGGGCCCGTTGAAGAAGTAGAGAGTCTTTATAAATCTACCCAAGTCCCAAGCTTCTCTTTTAGACTCAGCATATATTCTTCCCTTGTATAATCTTTTACACAAGAAGGGTGTGGCTCTATGGTGATTAATAGGAAGTTGGCTGTCATTAAGTTGAAGAAATGGTTTAGCCAGCTGCCCAGGGTGTAATGATTTGTTGAAATATCTTTTACCATAAGGCGAAGAATAAACCTGCAAGGCTCGAATCAAATACCTTCAGCCTTTTCATTTCCAGTGGCAAAGTCAAGCCAAAGTTCAAAACATTTTAGTTTAGTATATAAACAACATTTATTTCAATTCGAGTCTATATCACATCTCTATTCCCTGGCTTCCCTTACATAGAACAATAACAAAACAATCCCTAAAGCACTTTGGATATAAAAAAAGGGCCAGCCGTGCACTCCTAGAAGAATCCATCTACAATATTACAGTACAATCCTCTTGTCTAACTTGATCTCCATATATTATATTCCTAATTCCTATACTGGTCAGATACAGAGAACAGAAAACAGTGTATGCAAGTATCTATGATCTCCATAACATCAAATTCCAAAAATATAGAATGAAATAATGAACTAACACGTCAAAACTGAAGCAGAATTCATGAGAATCGGAATAATGTTTAACTAAATTCAAAACAAGAAAGAAAAATAAAGAGAAGGATAGATGATGACGAGGTAAAAATAAGATTAGATACCTGAAAGGTAGAGAAAACTGAAGAAGACATGTTTGCGGAGGAGCAACAACAGTCCATGAATTTTCAGAAATGAGTGAGAGTGGAAGACGAAGGAACATTGTAGATGCTTCTGCTCTAGTTTTGATGAAAAGCAAATTTGAACCACACAACATGTTTCGCCTTTTGTGGACTGAAACAGGCTGCACATCATTTAATTGGACCAGTCCAATCGCAAGCCCATTTCAGAAGATAATGACCAAGGCCATGGACAATTTATATTTAGATGGCATTTTTTTTAGCTGGATTGAATTGAAACTGTATTGAAATAAGAATTAAAAAGTAAGCGGTCGAACGGCCAAATGATTGAACTATCAACTTGATAGTATCAAGTCACTCGTGATAATGCCATCAGGGGTGGTGCCCTGACGGTTAAAGAGTTCATTTTAGAATCCTTATATTCCGGGTTCAAATTTTTTTTCTTCCCGCCTCGCGTGTCGATGTTCAATTCGACCGTCATCATGTACGTGTTCTATCATGCGATGGTAAAGGGTGTCCAATGTGACCCCGCTTCAGATGTCAAAGGAATTGTACCAATGATTTCGGATTTGATGGTGATGTCTTACTTGAGCTCTGAAGATCACAATATATGTACTATGTAGTATGTACTAGATGATAAGGCTATCGTGATATGTATTGAGTGACCCACCCACTATAAAAAAAAGTCACCCATCATAATTCATTTCAAGTGATAAAAATAATTCAATTGAAACAAGTTTAGGAGACAGGCAATCAATATCGAGGTCACAAAGAAAGCAAAAAATGGAATGAAATGTTATTCCTTGTTGCTGCTCGCTCAACCTGATTTTTACATGCCCATAGAAAATGCTCTTGATCAAACGGTTCGAATCCACTCAATAACTCGAGCATATATTTTTTTTCACATCCAATACAATGTTTTATGTAAAATCACTTATTTAAATTAAAAGTAATAATATCATTTATTGTTTTTCAAAAAGATATTATTTGACTGATTTCGAATATCAAAATGCAAATATATAGTTGCCACCTTATAACAACAAAAGAATTCACTATCATATGAAAAATTCATAATCATGTCGTGAGGCTAATCGACTTATTGGAGTATATGAAAAATTCGTGTCAACGGTCTCCAAGAACAACCATTGAAAAAGAGCATTTTGGTATCTTAAAGAATTCATGGAAGATATTGAAGGCCATGCATCAAGCGCTAAACTGAGTACAAATTGACATAATTACAACTACACTTAATTTGCGCAACTTTATATGTGTCGTAGGCTTTCAATACTTATTTAAGTTAATAAGTTGATGTAGACAACTACAGAGGAGCGTTCAAATGAGGCAGCCAAATTAGAATGATACTGTGAGGCACGATCTCAACCACACATCTAACCCCCGTGCATTTGTGGCGCACCACGTGTCCCAAATAATAAACCCCACTAACTTTTGAAAAGTGAACAATTGCGGCTGTGATTGTGGGCGCGACACGTGTCACAATGAGTGTCCCAGATCGTGCTTCACGTGCCTCATTCTACCAACCTGCCTCAACGGAGTACTCCCCGACAACTACATATTTGAACTTGCTTGATAACCATCAAAAGAAGTAGATGAATTGAGTAAGCGTTTTGATGCCATTTTAAATTACAAACATATAGTTTGATAAATAAAAAATTACAAACATAGTCTAGTTAATGTTGTGGGAATTAACATGGGCGAAGATTGTGATATATAGAATTGAGATAAAGTATAAAAGTCCCTCTTGTTTATATAAACTAATACGTCCAAATGCCCAATAATATGCCCTGACGCCAACGCGGTCTGTCCAGGCAAGTAGAAATGCCTAGCCGATTTATATATCCATCCAGCTAACCAAAGTCGAATTAGGTTCAAGAAAAAGACAGACGGTCCAAGCGACTGATTTCTTAGTTATTACATAATAATCTCTTGTACAGAAATATCTTTAGATTTCAATGCAAGAGTGGGGTTCCAGTATAAATCAGGTTTTTTACATTAAATCTAAACATCCTCAAAAGTTCATGTGACATGTTTGTCGAAATTTCATAATTGAAGACCGAGGGGCAATATAGTCTTTTTTGTATTTTTGTAATTTAATTTAACTTAATTTAGACACTCTAGCGCTGGCCGCTTGGAGAAAATGAAAAATCCAATAGAGGCGACCTATATACCGTTGCGTAGCTAACTCAAAGCCTTACAACTATCTAATTTACACTAAGAGCAGACGAGGTCGTTTAGAAGGTCGGAATACGAGTCGAAGTTAGACATATGTGTGTACCGCTACAAACTTGTCAATTCCTCTTAATGTTAAGATTAAGCCAAAATGTTCAGACTTAAGACTAAATATTCAGCCACAAAATGTATTCCTCAGCAAACATAAAACTTATACACTATGTTCTGAACTGATATTGAAGCAAAATAAAGAGTCCTTAGCTCAAATTGGTCATGAAAAATGAATTTACACCATAATAGTAGATTAGATCTTCTCATTTTCAAAGGAGTGTTGGGAGAAAATGAAAAATCCGATGGAGGCGAACCATATATTGTTACGTAGCTAACTCAATGCTTTACAACATTCTAGTTCACATCAAGAGCATACGAGGTCGTTTAAAAGGTCAAAACACGAGTCAAAGTCGGAGCAACTCCAGAAGTTCGTGGGACCTTTGATACTTTGAAGGAGTGTTGGGAACAGACAGAAACTCCTACGGAGCCGAGCTATACATTATTGCATGGCTAACTCAATGGTCTACATGTCTCGAGTTCGCACCAAGAACAGAAAAGGTCGTTTAGAAGGACAAAATACGACTGGAAGTTAGACATTAGTGTGTACCGCTACGAATTCAGCTTAATATTCAACCTTAGGGGTGATCGTGGGACGGGTTAGGATGGATTTGGTTCATCCCTAACCCGACCCAAAATAATCATCGGGTTAATTAGGTCAACCCGAACCCGACACTAAATATTCATCGGGTCGCATATGATAACCCAAACCCGTCGCAAAACAGACTTATAACATAAGTATTGAGTAGCTAAAACAAAATAATCTACGGAAAAAGAAACTAAGCTTAAAGTATATTAATCGTCAACATTATTTTAATAAAATACTGTTAAGCATATATAGTGAAACAAAATTCAAGTGTAATAAATTCAAGTAAACTCTTATTTTATTAGATATAAAAAGGGACGGGTAACCCGATGACTAACTCGAATCCGACTTATTTAGTACCGGACCGGGTTCACATTTGTCCAAATTTCAATCGGGTTGGGGTGGGTCACCGGGTCGAGACGGGTCATGCTCAACCCTATTCAAACTTAAGGTTAAATGTTAAGACTTGCGACTAAATGTTCAGACTTAAGGCCAAAATGTTTATACTTAAGACTAAATGTTCAACCATAAAAAGTATCGCTCAACAATCATAAAGCTTATTCAATGGGTTGTGAAATGATATTGAATCAAAATAAAGAGTCCTTAGACCTTCGTTGTTTCAAATGAATGAAATGAAACACAATGGGAGATTAGACCTTTACTGTTTCAAAGGAGTGCTGGGAGCAAATGAAAAATCCGATGGAGGCGAGTTATATATCATTGCGTAGCTAACGCAAAGCCTTACAATTCTATTGTTCACACCAAAAGCAGACAAGGATGTTTAAAAGGTCGAAACACGAGTCAAAGTCGGTACAAGTACAAAAATCAGTGGGACCTTTGATTATTTGAAGGACCGATGGGAACATACGAAAGTGATATGGCTAAATCGTTACTTTTCGCTTTAACACATCAAACATATAAATTTATGTTCATTGAATATTTCCTTATTGTTGGACATTTTCCTTATTACTTGATATTTTGCCTTATCACTAGACATTTTGCCCTATCACTTGACATTTTGTTTTTTCAAGGCTTCCACGCATTGTCCAGTAAACTTTCAACTTGTTCACGTATTTTGTGAATTTTTAGTGATTTTAACCAAATTTTAAGTGATAAAACTAAATGTTTAGTGATAAAGGTAAATGTTCAATGATAACGCTTAATGTCTAATGAATTGTACACGTATATTGTGAATATGAGTGATTTTAACTAAAATGTCCTATGATAAGGCAAAATGTCATGTGATAAGACCAAATGTCCAGTAAATAAAAATTTAATTTTTGATGAATTGAAGCGAAAGGTAATGATTTTTGATGAATTGGAGCGAAAGGTAATGATTTTTAATGTTTTGGTCGGTTTATCTTTAAACTTGTTTTTATATATGAATTTTGTCAAAATTTACATTATGATCAAAACTACGTAGTTTCATTAATGTGCCACATGGCAACTTTTTAAAAGATTTACAGTTTATATAAATAAAGTTGGTTTGTAACAGAACCGCACTCTATACTTAACATATTAAATTGTGTTTTATATTTGATCCCTTTTCTCCATGCAAATAGGATCCCTCGTGCAATCAAAGTGCATTTAAGAACAATCGACATTTTTAGTCATTGTTCCACTCGTTATGTATGTAGGATGTGTTTTAAATTGCTCTAATTTTAAGTTTTGATTTTTTTTCCTATTTTAATGAAATCGGCACTATCAGTGATGATCTTGTTCGAACAAAAAATGACAGCGCCTCTTTCATCCCAATACTCCTCCGTGACCATGTACGGTTGAATGTGAGGCTGACATGTGCTGAATTTTGGTATGTAATCGACACTGTCGTTGCCGAATTGGGACGAGACTGACATTAACATTGCCGGTTTGGACGAGATCGTAAAAACATGACAAAATTGAAATCCAAACTACACAATATATAAGATGAAACTTAAAATTGGGGCAATATAATTTTTTTTTAATTCAAACAAGACACTGTTGTCTTTGTGTTTCCAAAATCAGGTAAATGTAATTTTTCTAACGACGCTGCAACGGGCTTGCATCATCCATGCTCTGGAGTACACTTGGTTGAGACTGTTAGTTCCTTGCAGAGACTAGGGGTAATTGTACAACAAGCATACATAATTTCTACAAACAGGAATCATAACATCCACATCACATACGACCCGAGCCTACTGGATTTCCACATTGCCAGTCAGTAGCCTTTTTCGGTTTAAAGAAAAATCAAATGAATGTTAACAGAGTGACAAAGATCAGCCATAAACAAGCCCAGGAGAAAAGAGAGTGGGCGAAACAAAAAGCGTAATAATAGAAGAAGCTTATATTACTGTGTTTCTTACCAGCAGCAACTAGCAAAAAAAAAAAAAAAACTCACATCACACAAATAGATGCAATCCTGAAATTACCATGGAATTTGTATGTTGTGCCGAAATAACCAAGATTCAGCAGATCCCCAGTTTCAGCAGAATTCCACTTGCTTTGATGCTTTCTTGTTCCTGTTCTTCATCAGCGCATTTGTTTCCAACTAAAATGCCATCAAATATATTTACAAGCCTTTGTTTCAAGGAAATAGTGTTCTTATTAGCTAGGCGCAACTGATAAATTTGAGTGCCGTACCGGGTTAATTGTTGGTGATTTTAGGGTTTTAGAACC
This sequence comes from Rhodiola kirilowii, assembly GCA_033675215.1. NCBI lineage: Eukaryota > Viridiplantae > Streptophyta > Magnoliopsida > Saxifragales > Crassulaceae > Rhodiola > Rhodiola kirilowii. The sequence continues at coordinate 28,786,668 of CM066200.1, forward strand.
TAATGTAATGTTCTAATATACAAGGGTATTATACCCTAAAGAACATGATATACATGAATCATCGAAACAAGCAAGTTTGTGTGGATCGCGTTTTCACGATGCATTAACGTGTACCGCGTTTTCAATGGACATTAGGATAATGTCAAGTGAAAACGCGGCTATCTAATGCTTGCCGAAAACGCGCGGGTCTCAAATGCACAAACGGGTGAGAAACAGTGCGGATCGCGTTTACAAGAAGCATTATCTTGTACCGCGTTTTCCCTTAGCATTAACGATAATGCTTAATGAAAACGCGCCAGCCTAATGCTTGCTGAAAACGCGCCGAATGCGACTGTTCAGTTGACAGTCGCATCTTCTGCTCGTACCTGATTGCATGCCTATATATACTTGCTATATTCTCGAGTTTGAGGACACAAAATTGCTGTGCAATTACCAGAAAACTTGCTCCTCTTTTTGATTCACCAAAAACCCAAACCCTAGTTTGCTTTGTTCTATTGCCTAAAGAACAAAGTGTTCCTCAATTTGGATTGTATCTCACATTCAAATTTCCTGTAACCCAAGGCAAATAGTAGGGAGGAAATATTGAATTCGGACAGCGATTACGCGGTTCAAATTGCTATCCAAGCACTATTCAATCATCACACAAGTACAAGAAGTATACGAAGCATCGATACTCTTACTGCCATTGAAGACCCTGTACAACTTGTTGCTGCGAAGTATAGCTAAAGGACGATCCAGCAACTACAAACGAATTCAATATCATTCTGCACTTCAATGACGAGCGTGAGAGACTTGATGCACCAATTCCAGAAATTGGACAAGTTTGAAGGAACCGATTTCCGGCGTTGGAGGAGGAAGATGCACTTTCTACTGACAAATCTCAAAGTAGTGTACGTGCTGTCCACACCATGTCCAGAAGTTGGAGATAACGCACCGGTGGGGGCATTCCGCGAACGAAACAAATGGGAGAACGACGACTACATCGCAAGAGGTCATATCCTCAACGGTATGTCCGATCCTCTTTTCGATTTATATCAAAACGTCGAGTCCGCAAAAGAGCTATGGGACACTCTTGAAGCCAAGTACATGGCTGAGGATGCCTCGAGCATCAAATTTCTTGTTAGTAATTTCAATAACTACAAGATGGTGGACTCTCGTCCAGTAATGGAACAATTCCATGAGATACAGCGTATCTTGGGGCAATTTGCTCAAAGAAATCTGAAGATGGATGAAGCCATCTCGGTGTCAAGTATCATTGACAAATTACCACCGGCTTGGAAGGACTTCCGCCGTACCTTGAAGCACAAGAAGGAAGATATCTCTCTTGTGGAACTTGCAAAGGAATTGCGAATGGAGGAGGAACTTCGTGTGCGAGAAAAGGACATGATGGAAGTGGATACAACCTTGCCTAAGGTAAATGTATTGGAGACAAGCTCACAAAAGATGAACAAGAACAAAGGCAAGAAGAGGCCTAATGAGTATGTTAGCAAAGGACCTAACAAAAAGAAGCATCCGTCTAAAGAACACGTGTGCTGGACTTGCGGGAAAGCGGGGCACTTTAAGCGTGACTGCCGCGTAGGAAAGGGGAAGAGCGAGAAGGCTCAAGACAAGGCTTTTGGTAATAAAAACCAAGAGCAGAAATCTCAAGGTCAGAATTTGTTAGTTTCGGATTTGGAAACTAATTTAGATGCACATTCTAATGTAGATTATGTTTCTAATATTTCTGAAATCTTTGCTATGCAGGATGATGAGACTTCATGGTGGGTTGACTCCGGTGCTACGGCACATGTTTGTAGAGACAAAGGATTATTCAAGTCATTTGCCGCTACAAGTGAAGGAAGAGTTCTTCACATGGGAGACGAGTCAACTGCCCCAATCCTTGGACTAGGTCGTGTAGAACTAGAGTTCACAAGTGGAAAAACTGTTGTTTTATGTAATGTTCTGTTTGTACCTAATATTAGGAAAAATATTGTGTCGGGTACTGTTTTAAATAAACAAGGTTATCGGCAAGTGTATGAAGCCGATAACTATGTGTTGTCAAAAGGTGGTATATTTGTTGGCAAAGGATATTTGTGTAATGGAATGTTCAAATTGAGTCTTAATAAAAATGTTTGTTCTATTTATATGAATTGTGAGCATGATTTACCTACTCAATCTATTAATTCACATGTTAACATATCTAGACTATGGCATGCACGTTTAGGACATGTTCATTATAAAAGATTGCGTAATATGTCAATGCATGGTTTAATTCCCTCATTTGACATAAACATTGATAGATGTAGAACTTGTATGCTTACTAAAATTACTAGGCAACCATTTTATAATGTTACTAGAGAGAGTAATGTACTCGATTTAATACATAGTGATTTATGTGATTTTCATGCATCACCATCTCTAGGAAATAAAAAATATGTAGTCACATACATTGATGATTGTTCTAGATTTTGCTATGTATATTTATTGCATTCAAAAGATGAAGCTCTTGATAAATTTCAGATTTATAAGAGTGAAGTTGAACTTCAAAAGGGAACTTCAATTAAGAAATTGCGCACCGATAGAGGTGGGGAATACTATAATCCAAGTTATTTCCAAAGTGTGGGTATCATTCATGAAACCACAGCACCTTACACACCGCAACAAAATGGTATATCGAAAAGGAAAAATAGAGTTTTAAAAGAAATGGTGAATGCCATGCTTTCTTACTCGGGCCTAAGTGACGGCTTTTGGGGTGAAGCAATGCTAACATCTTGCTACTTACTGAATAGGGTTCCTAATAGAATTAGCAACCTTACTCCATATGAAATTTGGCATAAGAAGAAGCCAACATTAACACATGTTAGAGTTTGGGGGTGTAGAGCAGTGGTAAGACTACCTCTACCTAAGATTACAACTTTAGGAGAAAAGGGAGTTGAATGCATATTTATAGGATATGCCCAACACTCTTTGGCTTATAGATTCTATGTTATAGAACCTAACAAGCAAGTATCGATTCATACTATCATTGAATCAAGAGATGCCATGTTTGATGAAAATAGATTTTCATCAATAAGCACGCCTAAAGATTTGGTTCTTGCACCTAGTGTAGTTGAAGAATCAAGTGAACCTCAAATTTCAGAAAACAGAAGGAGTAATAGGACTAGGAAGTATAAATCATTTGGTAATGATTTTCAAATGTACCTAGTGGAAGGAACTCGAGAAAATATTGGTTCACAATATTTATATTGCCATATCATTGAGGATGATCCTAAGACCTATGAAGAAGCAATGAAATCCCAAGATGTATCATTTTGGAAAGAGGCCATTAACGATGAAATGGACTCTATAGTGGGTAATAACACTTGGATTTTGGTTGATTTACCACAAGGTCATAAAGCATTGGGAAATAAATGGATCTTCAGAAAGAAGATGAAAGTGGATGGAACCATTGATAAATTTAAAGCAAGATTGGTAATTCAAGGCTTTAGATAAAAATTTGGTTTGGACTACTTTGATACTTATGCACCGGTTGCAAGAATATCAACAATCAGATTGTTGATTGCTTTAGCATCTATACATAAGTTGTTGGTACATCAAATGGATGTAAAGACTGCTTTCCTAAATGGCGATTTAGAAGAAGAAATATATATGAAGCAACCGGAAGGTTTCGTTGTAACGGGACAAGAGCATAAGGTATGCAAGCTTGTTAAGTCATTATATGGACTTAAACAAGCACCTATGCAATGGCATCAAAAATTTGATGAAGTGGTACTTTCCGATGGATTTATTTTGAATCAATCGGATAAATGCGTATATAGCAAGTTTGATGATTCTGGAAATGGAGTTATCATATGTCTATATGTAGATGATATGTTGATTTTTGGCACTAATATAAAGTGTATAAATCATACAAAGGAATTTCTATCATCTAAGTTTTCCATGAAGGACATGGGGGAGGCGGAAGTTATTCTTGGTATAAGAATAGAAAGAATAGAAGGAGGTCTAGCTTTGACACAATCTCACTATATTGAGAAAGTGTTGAAGAAGTACAAGTACTTAGACTGTCATCCAGTGAATACTCCTTTTGAATCTTCCAAACACCTTCTTCCCAACAAGGGAGCCCCAGTGTCACAGCTTGAATATTCAAGGGTCATCGGAAGTTTGATGTACGCGATGACGAGTACAAGACCGGACATAGCATTTGCGGTAGGCAAGCTAAGTCGATATACAAGTAATCCCAGCAAGGATCACTGGCGAGCGGTTCATAGGGTACTTCGGTATCTTAAGGGAATGATGAACTTAGGTCTTGTGTATTCTGAATTCCCTTCGGTCATTGAAGGATATTCAGATGCAAGTTGGATTTCTAACGAGGAGGATCATTCTTCCACAAGTGGATGGGTATTTCTACTAGGGGGAGGTGCAATCTCGTGGGCATCTAAGAAACAAACTTGCATCAGCATCTCAACAATGGAATCTGAATTTGTTGCTCTAGCCGCAGCTTCGAAAGAAGCGGAATGGCTGAAGAACATGATTCATGAAATACCATTGTGGGAGAGACCGATATCACCCATATTAATTCATTGTGATAGCGCTGCAGCGTTGGCTAAGGTGTATAGCCATGTATACAATGGGAAGTCTAGACACTTGGGTGTTAGACATAGTGCGGTAAGAGAGCTCATTACGCATGGGGTAATATCTGTGAATTTTGTTAAGTCACAGCAGAATCTAGCCGATCATTTGACTAAGGGATTGGTTAGGGAAGTGATCACCAAGTCTGTGAAGGGGATGGGATTAAAACCCACATAATCATCTAGTCATGGGACACCCAATTCACATCTAACTAGCGTTAGAGCTGAATTCAATGCGGAAAGCCCATTCCTAGAAGATTGATGAACACAATTATGCATCCCCAAGTATGTGTTCAGAACCTACAAAGGTTTAGGTTGAAGATGAACTCTTCTTAATAGATTCTTTGAAAAAGTGCTAAGTGTAGGAGCACAATCGGGCGGTGTGACCCATTAAAGAATTTACCTATATAAGCGTAAAGTTTCTGGTCGCTTTATGAGATATCGGGTTTAATCTCAATACGTTTATGAATGGATAGGGACTCAAGGACCATTAAGAGTCAAGTTAAACTTAACGGTTTGTGAAGTAACACATGTGTGTGTCACCGTCAAGTACCCAAATGAATTTCATGGTTCAACCGTTTACGAGCACCATGATATTCGGGTATATTGTATGCGTGATTACACTATGCGGAAATTCAATCGTTTTCGACATTTTTGCTTATGCATGTTTTACTTAAAAACAAGGTATTTTGTGATTCAAAGGGAAACCCAAAAATGTGGGAGGATTGTTGGTGATTTTAGGGTTTTAGAACCTAATGTAATGTTCTAATATACAAGGGTATTATACCCTAAAGAACATGATATACATGAATCATCGAAACAAGCAAGTTTGTGTGGATCGCGTTTTCACGATGCATTAACGTGTACCGCGTTTTCAATGGACATTAGGATAATGTCAAGTGAAAACGCGGCTATCTAATGCTTGCCGAAAACGCGCGGGTCTCAAATGCACAAACGGGTGAGAAACAGTGCGGATCGCGTTTACAAGAAGCATTATCTTGTACCGCGTTTTCCCTTAGCATTAATGATAATGCTTAATGAAAACGCGCCAGCCTAATGCTTGCTGAAAACGCGCCGAATGCGACTGTTCAGTTGACAGTCGCATCTTCTGCTCGTACCTGATTGCATGCCTATATATACTTGCTATATTCTCGAGTTTGAGGACACAAAATTGCTGTGCAATTACCAGAAAACTTGCTCCTCTTTTTGATTCACCAAAAACCCAAACCCTAGTTTGCTTTGTTCTATTGCCTAAAGAACAAAGTGTTCCTCAATTTGGATTGTATCTCACATTCAAATTTCCTGTAACCCAAGGCAAATAGTAGGGAGGAAATATTGAATTCGGACAGCGATTACGCGGTTCAAATTGCTATCCAAGCACTATTCAATCATCACACAAGTACAAGAAGAATACGAAGCATCGATACTCTTACTGCCATTGAAGACCCTGTACAACTTGTTGCTGCGAAGTATAGCTAAAGGACGACCCAGCAACTACATTAATCTGCCCTCCAACAACTTCGGTTTTAGCGGATTATACTCATAATTGTTAACAGTTAAAAGTTAAGACAGAAATTGGTCGTTGTAATGGCTCATCATTTCACAATTGTAGTGCACAAGGGCAAATTATTAAAAGTACTAAACAGGCACAAAATCCACTAATCCAGAACTTGTATATCAAGTAGTTGACATGGTTAGTTGCATCATGAAACTTCAAGTATGCATTTAGAGTATAAACTAAAGTTTCATAGCGCTGGCGAGCTGAATAACCTAAGCAAAGAAAGATTCAAATATAAACTCTTCCACTAAAAGTTTCATCTGAAGCTCCTGTTATTCTTCTTCATTTGTGTAGTCTTCCGTCATGATGCTCACTAACAAACACCAAACATGGGACACCGTAGTGAAGAATGTCAAACAAGTGTAACATTAACCGGCTATCTGTTTGTCCTGCTGTAACTTAGGTTTTCTCAATACCGCTGAAAAACAAAATTGAATCATTCAAACCTTGATTGAGTATGGTTGTATTCCAAGTAAAAGAGTGGTGTAACCCGTTTGTTCTGTAGTTGGCGTCCATTTATATTATGACTGAGCTCTCAATGCAATGTTGTACATTTGCGGATGAAGTCAATTTCTCGTTAACATCATAACGTCTGTCTCTCGTATATGCAGAAAGCAAGCTAGTAGGGTTTCACTTTTCTTCATGGCAAACATTACCATATTTGTCTTTGCATTTGCATTAATACTAATATGCCAATTTTGTGCAGCTTCTTTAGATTGGAAACCAGCAGCAATGGCCTTGTTATCAGAAAAAAATGCAACTGTTTGGATAAACAACAGTAGACAGTCCAACACTCTCCATCTGGTTCTGGGTGATGGGTCAAAAGCTCGAATCGTCAAACTGAAGAAGGTGAAACCAGCTCGCTTCATCAAGTATGGTTATGGATATGCATTTGGTTTTGGGTTTCATTGTCAACAGGGGACTAGTAACTCCTGCGATCTGGCTGTGCTTTTTCTAGATATAACGAATAATACATATGCTGGGACTTACCAGAAAGTTTGGTCAGCTAGCACAAGTCACAACGTAAAAGAGAATGCCACACTTGAGCTGGCTTATGATGGTAATATGGTACTAAAAGATGGCAATGGAAGCCGAGTCTGGAGCAGCAATACCACCGGCCAAGTACTGTCACACTTAGATATAACCAAGACGGGAAACACGAGACTTTTCAATCAAGCCAATGAGGTAGTGTGGCAGACTTTTGAGCATCCAACAGATACCCTTCTGGTTGGACAGAGACTACATATAACTCAGCAGCTTATGTCGTCCCATAGTTTGTTTAGCTTCAAAATAAGACACAATCAAATCCGTGCATATGCCTATGGCTACTGGAAAGTTTTATACTTTAACTTCGCACCTGCTGAGGCTCCTAAAGCCAGTAATATCAATGCTACTTTGGTGTCTGTCCAGTTTCTGATCGGGAAGCTTACTTTTCTGTATAAAAGTAACACTTCTGAAGATTACAAAGAATATTCATTTCAAACACCCATTACAACTAGCCAGTTCTTTCGAGTTGATAAGGATGGTGGATTGCGGATCTACGGTTGGGAGCCTGTTCATGGGTGGAAAGTAATCTATGTATTTGGATGGGATGAGTGTGCATTTCCACTCAAGTGTGGCAAATATGGTGTTTGCCAAGGGGGGCAATGTACCTGTCCAATAGCCAGTGACGGCATTCAGTACTTTAAACCCATAAACCCAACACAACCAAACCTAGGCTGCGAACAAAGTGTGGTCCCTCCAACTCAGAATAGCAGCACATCATCCCAACTGATGAACTTTAAAGGCCTGTCTTACTTAACTTACTACTGTAATGAAGAGACAGTCGTTCAAGGTATTGAACACGAAGAGGATTGTAAGCAAGCTTGTGCAACGAATCTAACGTGTAAAGCAGCATTATATGAACCGCTGAAGGACAGTGCTGCCAAGGGTACTTGCTACTCGATCTCAGACATGTTTACTATGATTCGAACGTCTTCTGAAACCAGTAGACAGAAGTTGTTCATCAAGATTTATATTCATACCCTTGTCCTCAATCGACATAAGTGGAAGAACCTCAAGGCATTGGCAATAGTAGTTCTTTTAGCTTTAGTAGCTGTGGTCTTTGGAACTTCAAGTTTCTTGCTCATAAAGAAGAAGCGAAGGCTCAAGATTCCTGATAGTTTGTTGTATATTGAAGGATTGACGGAAACCCCGATACGATTTTCACACAATGATTTGCGTGTAGCAACAAATAATTTCTCCAAAGCAATAGGGGAAGGAGGCTTTGGTGTGGTGTTCGAAGGAGTACTGAAGAACGGGATGATGGTTGCAGTGAAGCAACTCAAGAAAGCAGGGCAAGGCACGGATGAGTTTATAGCTGAGATGGAGACCTTGGGCAACATACATCACATAAATCTGGTTAGTTTGGTCGGTTTTTGTGCTGACAAGAAGGGTAACCGAATGCTTGTTTATGAGCATATGGATAAAGGATCCTTGGACAAATGGATCTTCAACAGCAAAATGGATACTTGTCTGAGCTGGAATGTGAAAAAGAAGATCTTGTTTGACGTAGCAAAAGGGCTTGCATATCTCCATCATGAGTGCAGAAATAGGATTGCCCATTTAGACGTTAAGCCACAAAATATTCTTCTTGATGAGAACTTCGATGCCAAGCTTTCTGACTTTGGCACATCAAAGCTGATCAATCGAAATGAGAGCGAAGTGGTCACCCGTGTACGAGGAACACTCGGATACTTAGCCCCAGAATGGCAAAATGGAAATATCACTGTTAAAGCTGACACGTACAGCTTCGGTATTGTCATTCTTGAAGTGGTCTCAGGTAGAAAGATCCTGGATTACTCACAGAAGCCCGAATACCTTTTGAGCTTATTGCAGAAGAAGGCAACTGAGAATCGATTGCTGGATATTGTCGATCAGTACTGTGGAGATCAGTTGGCGGTTCAATCAGATCGTGAAGAAGTGGTTACCATTGTTCAGCTAGGGATGTGGTGTTTGAATATTAACTACACCATAAGACCTGCCATGTCTTTAGTGGTGAAAATTCTGGAGGATATTTCAACTCCTGCACGGAAGTATAACCTTTCTTCGACAACCATATCACCTTCTAATATCTCCAACTGCCTTTCATCTGATGTTCAGCCTTTATAGCTTTTAAAAAAAAATCAAAGCAAAGGTTTGTCTGTTAATTTCTTGCTTTAACAACTTTTAAAATATAAATTAAAAAGGCAAAGACTTAAGTCTAAGGAATGTTTATGTAGATCAAGCTGATACTTGCTATAAAAGAGATGCAGCAGTTTTCTTTATAGATGCAGAAGACTGATGTGCTAGATTTTACCTGTGAATCAAGAATCGAGAGTCCGATGACCGATAGATTAGTCATTTCTGTACATTTGCATGCGAGGTAGATATGACCTGATTGTTCATAACAAAGATGGATTCATTATTAAGAACCTCAAACTAAGGACACAACAATTCATACATTTACCTGTGATGTAGACCTGATGCAGTGACACTACTACAAAACAGGTATTATGCATCGGTTCAAAAATTACAATAGGCATCGGTTTATTATTATGCATCGGTTTATAATGAAACCGTTGCATAATGGTAACCATTATGCAACGATTTCTTTGAAATCGATGCATAATGTTCGATAAAAGACTTAGGTTTATTTCGAAATTTCGTCAGTCCGCCTACTCTCCTCCCTCCGACTTCGATACGCTCCGTCGCATCCGATACGGTTTCTCGACGCCTGCTCGGATTCCCTAAACCTCCGTCGCTTGGTCCGTCGCCTCCGTCGCATCCGATACGCTCCCTAAACCTCCGTCGCCTGCTTGGATTCCCATCTGCTCGAATACGCCTCCACCGAATTCGCATTCCCATCTGCTCGAATTCGCATTCCCATCTGCTTGAATTCGTATTCCCCGGTATGATATTGAGTCAAATATGTTTAATTTGAGCGTGTGTAGGGTTTATGGTGACATGTAACTAGGGCTGCAAACGAGCCGAGTCGAGTAGAGTATCACAGAACTCGAACTCGACTCGTTTAAAATTATACGATACTCGAACTCGACTCGCCCAAAAAAACTCGAGTACTCGAGCTCGACTCGATTAGTTTCGAATCGTTACTTGATCAAACGGGCTGACTTTTGTCAAGGCCCAACTCAGTACATGATAAGGTACACCATGTCCGTTTTAAATGGATCCAGCAAACTCTATAACTCTGAGTCAAGCGATGTGGGATTTAGTCATAGTGCTGGATTTTTGTACCGAAAACCGAACCGATACCAAAACCGAACCGATTGTAACCGAACCGACTAAAAACCGAACCGAATTTTGGTTATTATAACCGAACCGATTTATTTCGGTTCGGTTTCGGTTTGAATTTTAAATTTAATCGGTTTACCGAACCGAACCGAAATTTATTTTTTACAGTAAAATCATACTACCGAACCGAACCAACCAGGTAAATTCTAATTTCTAATTTCTAAATCCCTAATCGGCTAATCCCTAATTCTTCGTTCTCCCGAACTCCGTAGTCTCGACTCTCGCTCAGTCGCTCATCCAATCCGACTCTCGCTCAGTCGCTCACCCAATTCATTCTCCGAAGTCTCGCTCATTCGTTCTCCAATTCTTCCTCTCATCCGACAGTCCGACAACTTCTTCGAAGTCTCGCATCGACAACTCTGAAAAACGGCGCAGCCGTAACAACGTCGCAGGCCAAGATCCGACAATCCTAGGTACGATTTCATCTTCACTATGGTTGAAACTAAAATTGAAATTGTGAATTGCCGAAGTCGTTTGATTTCATCTTCACTGCCGAAACCGAAATCGTTTGATTTCATCTTCCAATGTTTGAATTGAATGGTTTTTTTTCTTTCAATTGTAGTTTAAATACAAAGATGGACTATGAGGTGTTGGGAGAGGATTATGTAGATGCAGAGATTGCAGCTGGTGGTGAGGCTGCTGACGATGGTGTTGTGGGTGGTGAGGATGGCGGTGTGGAGGGCGAGGAGGAGGTAAGAAGAGGAAGAATCCTTCACCGGCTTGGGAGCATTGGTATGAAACTGACATTTCTTTCCAATTGAAATTGACATTTCTTTCCAATTGAATATCTTGGTTGAATTTGGCAGTGGTAGTTTCACTTGTTTGGCAGTTTGGAAGTTTATACTTTATATCTTGGTTGAATTTGCAATTTGGTAGTGGTTGTGAATATGTGAATATGTGATAGTGAATATGTGATAGTGATTGAATTTGACTATGATTTACATTTACATGTGATAGTGAATTTGTGATAGTGAATATGTGATAGTGAATTTGACCATGAATTTGCAATTTGGCAGTGGTTGTGAATATGGTATTTGAATTTGACTATGATATACATGTGAATATGTGATAGTGATACCCACTGTTTAATCTTTAATGAAATTATGAAACTAGGAAAATTTGATAATTGTTGTTATGCGCTCTTCAGTCACTCTTCAGTCATCATGCTAATGCTTTGCGTATTTTTTTCAGGATTGAAGCACTGGATTTCATCCCATGAAGATCTACTGCTTTCTTCCCTCCATTCGACCTAAATACGATGTCTTCCCAAACCTTTTGTTCCATTGTTGTTGTATTGTATCCATGCTTTTTGTTTTGTATCCATTTTCAGGGAACTGTTGTTAAGTTTGTTGTTGTATTTCTCCAGTTTGTTGTTGTATCCAATCAACATTGTAAATCTGTTATTCAGGTACAAGGTACTGAAAAAACTAAAAAAACTGAAAGTTGAAAAAAAAGCACAAAACCGAAAATTCGGTTTACCGAAATGTCGGTTTACCGACTTTCAGTTTACCGAATATTCGGTTTCGGTTTTCGGTTCGAAATTTGATTAAACCGAAATATCGGTTCGGTTCGGTTTCTGAACCGAACCCAGCCCTAGATTTAGATGTCTCTTTTTCACATTTCACATTTCACATTTTTCCGAAGGGCAACTCCATTTTTCATCCTTATCAAAAAAACTTCATTCTTTATCTGTAAGGGTATCAAACAGTGGACAAGTCACGCGAGCTGCTTCAATCTTTCGATTAGCTGATACGAGTGCTAAGACACCAGAGAATGCAGTTGTTTTTCAAAGCTGCTACTGTGAATTTTTAACTTTGCTATTTCGTTTATCCACCACTGAGATGTGATGGATTCGTTTTCAAAGCATTGAATCGTTAAAAGCAAAGTCAGTAAAGCTATATTTTGATATACAAAAGTATTCATATGAGTATGTAATCTAGTATATAATCGAGTTTTGAACGAGTATATAATCGAGTTGTTCACGAGTACAAACGAGTCGAGTAACACTTTGCTCAAGCTTGACTCGTTTAATAAACGAGTTTCAAAATTATGATCGTACTTGACTCGTTTATTTTCGAGTCGAGCTTTGACCGAGTTTGCTCGTGAGCTACTCACGAGTACATCAACTCGCTTGCAGCCCTACATGTAACCCGATTTGGGGGTGTTGTGTATGCTTGTTGAATCCATTTTTGGGGGTATGATTTAGTATGTAATAATGGAAGAAATGGTGTTACGTCCGTCTACTTGTTTCTTATTAATGAATTTTGGTGTGTAATTCTATGCCGATATGGTATACGCATTTATAGTAACATGTTGTTGAAACCATTTGTTCTTAATTTCTAACTTGTGTTCGTTAACTACTTGTAGTCATTGTTAGTCGATTTGCAAGAGAAAGCTTCTCCTCTCCAACTTTATCCAACGAACATCATTACATCTTTGGGTTGTGCTTCGCTTCTTCAATTCCTGGTATTTGATGGTTTTCATTCATTCTTATTTTCCGATTAACATGGAGTTAGAAATTATTTTTCCTTGTTTAATAATTTGTTTTTGTTGTTTATAGCTCTAGACCGTACTTGTTGCAGACCCACTATTAAGCTTCTTCTTCTTCATGCGCTTTTTTATCAAGGTAAACATCACGATTAAACTAATTCACTACTTATGTTTCCATTCATTTTGGATATTTGATTTTCTTTCTTAATTTACTAATTGTTGGAGTGATTGTTGGTTGGTGTAAATAAGTAGTATGTAAACAAGCTACATTTTTTATTTCATTTCTTATAAGTTTTTGAGCTATGCAATATGATAATGGTAATAATATCACATTTGATATAATCTTATTCTAACAATAATATTTACACGTTTCATGTAGTGAAATTATAATGAATCGAGAGTGGGTGTCCGCTAATAGGTTGAGTGATGAGTACGAGAAAGGGATTATGGATTTCTGTGCGTTTGCGTCGGCATATGCGTCTAGAAACAACATTGAACGTGTCTTTTGTCGTGTATGGGTTGTTGGAATTTCAAAAAGGTCAAACTGAAGAAGTTACATAAACACCTTTTGTTAAAGGGGATTAACCCACAGTATACGGTGTGGTATTTGCATGGGGAGGGTGAACAACAAACCTTTGAGCCTCCACCCGTAGAAAGCTTGCCGGAGGATAATGATGATTGGGAAGAGGATAATCTAATTGAGATGGTTAACAACGTCGCTAATGACTTTGTTGATACGCCACATATTTTGGAGTCGTTGAGGAATGACTCCGAATTACCATTGTATGAAGAGTGTTCCAAATATACAAGGCTATCGGCAACGTTGAAGTTATTCAATCTCAAAGCAAAAAATGGATGGAGCAACAAGAGTTTTACCGAATTATTGGCGCTGGTGAAAGACATGATTCCTGAGGGGAACACCCTACCTAACTGTACTTACGAGGCTAAGAAGGTTATGTGTCCCATGGGCCTCGAGTATGAGAAAATACATGCATGTCCCAATGATTGTATCTTGTATCGATGCCTACAGTGATTTGAAAGAATGTCCAGTGTGCAAGGCTTCTCGCTACAAGTTAAACAAAGAACCGAAAGGTAAATCTAAAGGCACTCCTTTGAAAGTACTATGGTATCTCCCACCGATCCCCAGGTTTCAGAGATTATTTACCGACACGAAAGATTCTAATAATATGCGTTGGCATGCTGAGAAACGTGTTGCTGATACGAAAATGCGTCATCCTGCCGATTCACTGCAACGGTTTTCCTAATGGAGTAGAGTCATACGACGTCGACAAGATTCATGGAGTTCGGGATGAAATCGCCAACTACCTACTTGAATATGTGACCACTCATCCTACACTACTATAGGACATTAACTTAGAAAACATTTGTTATGTGATGTTTTGTGGCGTATTTGTGCTAAAGACACAAATATATGTGTATGAATGATATTGTATGTTGCAAATTTAGTGAAACGATGTTTAGCATGTAAGTTGTATTGTATTTGAAAGTTGGAACAGTAGGTTCATTATTGATGTTTAATTTCAGGTGGATTTGAGCTTTTGTAAAGCTAAATCTGCCATTTTTTTTTGAACACTATGCATCAGTTTTCGAAGAAACCGTTGCATAATGTCTAGGTCATTATGCATCGGTTTTCCATTAAACCGATGCATAATGTTCAGATCTTATGCAACGGTTTCTCTGGAAAACCGTTGCATAATGTCCAGACATTATGCATCGGTTCACGGTAATGTCTGGACTTTATGCAACGCTTTATTATGCATCGGAACCAAAACCGATGCATAATATCAAAAAAAACCGATGCATAAAGACCAGTTTGTAGTAGTGTGATATGCTCATAATAATTTGTAACTATGATATTCATTATCAAGAAGAACAAATGAGGTAAAATTCTGGTAACAATGCCCCCACATGACACAATTCACTCCATAAATCTTAATCCCTGAAGAATGAGTTACTGCAAGGACCTTGATACATAACAAATACTCTATCCCTACTTATCCAAACTGAACAAATTTATAACCTCATGACTCCAAATTTTTTACAATTCACTGCATAAATTATAGTAGACACGAGTTTCATCAGAATCACAGGTTAGCCTCGAGTCAATCAGAGAAAGAATTGCAGTAAAGCAAAGACAGAAACTCACAGTCATTAGTTAGAAGGCGTAGATGTGCATTAGAAAAGATGTGCCTTGGTGTATCGGACCTCCGCTGCTACTGGCAATAAGCAAAAACCAATAGTAATTAACATGGATAAAAAACAAAGTGTTCATATCAACCCAACAAAAAGCAGACATCAACAACAAATTGTGCCCTAAATTTACAACTGCAATACATTTTTTGCCGAGTTTTTTCTTTTAGTTCTGTTGAGCTTGATTGAAATGCAGTGGCGCGCTTTGTATGTTTAAATGTCCGGATGTGCTTTTTGTAAGTTGTGTTAATTATGGGGATACATGTATGAGTTTGTTTAGTCAGCAGGTGCGATTGTAAATAAGTTCTCAATATAACTATTGAGTGTAACAACTTTTTCGCTTATGAAATAATATTTGCATTTTCCACAAATACAAAAATCGTCTTCGTTGTGACGATCATCAATTTTTTCATGGTATCAGAGCGAATGCAGCGCCGGTGAGTCGGTTTCAGTTTTCGATTATGATTTTGGTCACTGTTCGATTAGTAGTTGATTTGTGCCCTAGTTTGTGTTCAATTTTGAATTGATGGCTTCTGGCAATCAATCTGCTGTCACACCGATCTCCGGTAGCTCGACTGCGAGCCCAGTCGCTGCGGATGATCCGTATGCCGTTCATAACAGTGAAATCACTGGTAACTCCTTACTTAGTGAGGTTTTAGCTGGAAAAAGGAACTTTGTTAACTGGAAAAAATCTAATGGAAATCTCACTGTCAGCAAGATCTAAGCTAGGTTTTGTGTATGGGAAATATCCTAAACCTACTAAGAGCCATTTAGTTGATAAATGGCAAAGGTGTAATGATGATATAATGTCTTGGTTATTAGCATCACTTTCACCTATTTTCCATGGACAAATCTTACATGCTAAGAATATTGCCAGTGTTTTGAGGATTTTACACATTAGATATAATGGAAGTAATTTCTCAAGGAAATTTGCCTTAAAGAGAGACTTAGGTAACATGGAACAAGGTGATTTGGATTTAGCTCATTATTATGCTAAGCTTGCCAAGCATTGGGAAGAGTTGTAAGCTATTAGTAGTGTGAGATATCTGAATTGTCATGTTGGAGATAAGTGTGAAAAGTGTACTGAAATGGAAGCCGAGAAAGATGAGGATAAGGTCATCCAATTCGTCATGGGACTGAATGAGTCTCAAACCCGAATTAGGACTAATATATTGGCCTTGAGGGTGATACCTAACATGGATGTAGTTTATGATACGGTGGCTGAGGATGAGTCACAATAGAGTGTGACCAAAGCTCCCTATGAGGAGATTTCTGCAATGTATGTGCAGAACTCTAAGACATATTCTAGTTCAATGAATAGGCAGATGCAGGGACTGCCAGCAATATTGGAACTAGATCTTTTCAAAGTGGCAGGGGCCTCCCAAGCCAAGGTTGTATTGTACTCATTTTCACATGGCTGGACACACCAAAAAGTATTGCTACAAATTGATTGGATTTCCCCATACCCTTAGTTCCAAAAGGGATATGTCTCAGGACATAAGCCAAACACTGGTTATAAAGGGCACATGAGCAGTGCAGTTGGTGTTGTCTCAAACTAGCCTTCTCCCAATAGTGGTAATGAGAAAACTAATTCCACTATCAAGGTTTTTTCAGTACCTCAACTTTCTCAAGAGTAGTGGGGAAGACTCTTGGCTTTGATCAATCCCTCTCCAGGTGAAAAAGACAGTGGTAATACCAAGGTTTACATGGCAGGTATATGTGTTTTCTATTTTTGATGATGATGCTTGGATTTTAGACAGTGGAGCCACAAATCATTTTGTGTCCAATGGTAGCCTGCTTTCTTGTTCATATAGACTAGCTGAAGAGTGCAGAGTTTTGTTGCCCACTGGTGAACCTATGCTGGTAAATGTGTACTAAGGTAGATTGACTCTAGAAAAAGTGTTGGTGGTTCCTACTTTTAAGATAAATTTGATTTCAGTCAACAAGTTGGTTAAGGATTATGCTTGTGAGGTGATTTTTACTAGTTCTTCTTGCCACATCCAGGACCAAACATCTAAGAGTATCCTGCTGACTAGTGAATCATTTGGAGGTTTGTACAACCTAAATAACAAGGATTTTAAGCAGTTGTACAAGGGAGCTGGAGCTTGTGCTGTAGCAGTACAAGTTTCCTAAGATGTTTGGCACAGTAGATTAGGACATATGTCCTTGAATAATATGTACTAGTTGTTACCTAATACTTTTGACAAAAAATGTGACAAACTAGATTGTTGTACTTGTCCTTTGGCCAAACAAGTCAGATTCAGCTTTGGTTTAAGTTAATCTCATTCAAAGTATCCTTTTGATTTAATTCACTATGAAACCTTTTAGTGTCAAGACTATGGCTGGTTCTCAGTACTTTGACTGTTGTTGATGATTTTACTAATGGATATATTTGATCAAGTTGAAAACAAAAATAGTAGCATTATTTATTCAGTTTTGTAGAATGGTGCAAACCCAGTTTCAGTTTTTAGTGAAAGAATTGAGGTCTGATAATGGTAAAGAGTTTTTCAGTCTCAGTTTGCAAAATTTTTTAGCAGATAATGGTTGCATTCATCAAACCAGTTGTGTCTATACACCACAGCAAAATGGTATAGTTGAGAGGAACACAGACATTTGCTTGAAGTTGCAAGAGCCTTGAGGTTAAAAGCCAACTTGCCTAAGTATTTTTGGGGTCAACGACGGAACCAGACCTTGCAAAGGGTGGCTCTTGTCACCCCCATATTTATAATTTTTTTTATATAATAATAATATATATATATATACAAATAATCAAATTAAAATAATATATATATATATATATATAATAAGGGGGGCGTTCAAGTGTTACACCCCCTTAGAGTGTTACATGTTACATGAATCTCATCCTACGGATGAGATTCATCCAAGCATCCACATGGCGCCACCTCAAAAGCATGGGGGGCTTGGACATGTGACATGCATGTGCCATGAATAGGGGCTTACGTGGCGCGTTTTGATTGGCTAGAGGTGTAACATTTGAACGCCCGTCTATATAATAAAACTAAAAATTATCCAAACAGCAAAATTCCATCAACGCACCCACAAGTTAATATTAGACGATCGTAAGTCCGTAAATCCTTTTCCGATCAGCAACGAAGTACGAAATTGATAATTTTCTGAATTATGTCAATGGTTTGTGAAGAAAAATAATTAAACATGGTTCATTCTTAGTAACATGCTATATCTCATTTTCGACTCTTTCAGTTTCCACACTTTTGCTTAATGCTCTTTTTCAAAAATGAATATAGTAAAACTAGCACTTCACAATAAGAGGAAGATGATTTCTTATCAGATTGCTTGGTTATTAACATTGAGAAAGACCTAGCTAAAATGTTTAGCAATGATTCATTGATATTTATTTTCGTGACACGGAAACATGTTGTTTATATTATATTGTAATAGAATATTTTTTTAAACGTTGCTAATTTTTAAAAATAATATAGTCTATTTTCGATTGTCACCCCCTTTCTCAATTCATGGGTCCGCCCCTGTTTGGGGTGACTGTATTTTAACAACCACTTACCTCATTAACAGGACACCATCCAGAATTTTACAAGGCAAGACCCCTTATGAATTGTTATTCAATAAGAAAGCTAATGTCCAGCATCTAAGAGTTTTTTGTTGCTTATGTTATGTAAGCACTATCAAACTTGGTAGAGACAAGTTTGATTCAAGGGCTACCCCTTGTGTGTTTCTTGATTACCCTTTTGCTCAAAGGTCTACAAGGTTTATTGCCTAACAACTCACAGAAATTTGGTTAACATGGATGCAATTTTTCATATAAAGAAGTTCCCTTATCGGCATGTAACTGTTACAGATGAGCCCAATAATGTTCATTTACCCAGTGTAGATGAAAAATTATTTTCTGGAGACAACACTGTTCATTTGCCAACTGATGATGCATATTTATTTTTTGATGCTAGTCCTATCACTGATATGTGTTACAGGACCGCGTTTGAGCACGAGTTTGTGGTCTAATATAAACCTCCTCGTAGTAAAAATCAATAGGCACGACTACCTTACTAGTTTTCCGCCCTTTCTTACCTATGATGGACTTCTTTAGGGCTCGTTAGAGAGAACCCTACGATCTCAACTCCGACTTATTTAATAAAAATTCTGCTGGTTTTCTTTTATCGTTCCTTCCCTGCTTTTGTATTAGCCAGGGTACAATAAGATAATAAGTAACTCTAAATGCAAATCCTAACTCAATAAAGATAATGATTGAAACTAACTAACTAGATAAAGATAATGATTGAAACTAACTAAATCCTAACTAATTCCAACTCTGCCGCAACAACCTGGGCTTGTTTGTTACTGATCCGTAACATTACTCCCTCCCTGAAATGATGCTTGTCCCCAAGCATCTTCTCGAGTCATGTCCTCAATAGAAATATCTTCAAAGCCTTCGATCCAGAATAATCTTTTACATCGATGACCCGGAGTATACTTTTCATCACAATTGTAACAAAGGTTTTTGGCTCGTCGTTCCACAATTTCAGCCCTATTTAACCTTTTTATATATTGTGGCTTGGGTGACGAAGGTGTGGAGCTTGGTGCGATTGGATGGGTTATAGTAAATTCTGAACTAGTTAGGTTTTTGCTACTGCCTTTGCGGTCGTACAGCCTTGCTAAACTCGTTGCACTAGTCAGATCTGAAGGATTATGCAACTCAACTTCCACAGCTATATATTCTTGTAAACCACTGAGAAATAATTGTACCTCTTGTTACGACGTTAAGGAACTAGCCCGGGCAGAAAGCTGTTCGAATTGACGTTGATACTCCTCCACCGAACCGGTTTGTTACAGGATCGCCTTTGAGCTAGAGTTTGTAGTCTAATATAAACCTCCTCGTAGTCAGAAGCAATTTTTTGAGGACGAGAAGCATTAGATGCCTCAGATCTAGCGCCAGCTACCTCTTGGACAACATCATGTAATTGGGATAAAATTTCTTGCCTCTCTCGTTCACGTTCAGTCCGGTCACGAGCTCGATCCTCCTGGTACATCGCCACAAAAGCTTCAAATTGCTGCTGCAAACTTCTCGCTTCCGTCATTGTGAACCCGTCTGATACCAATTTGTTACAGGATCGCGTTTGAGCACGAGTTTGTGGTCTAATATAAACCTCCTCGTAGTCAGAATCAATAGGCACGGCTACCTTACTGGTTTTCTGCCCTTTCTTACCTATGATGGACTTCTTTAGGACTCGTTAGAGAGAACCCTACGATCTCAACTCCTACTTGTTTAATAAAAATTCTGATTGTTTTCTTTTATCGTTCCTTCCCTGCTTTTATATTAGCCAGGTTACAATAAGATAATAACTAACTCTAAATGCAAATCCTAACTCGATAAAGATAATGATTGAAACTAACTAACTAGATAAAGATGATGATTGAAACTAACTAACTAGATAAAGATAATGATTGAAACTAACTAAATCCTAACTAATTCCAACTCTGCCGCAACAACCTGGGCTTGTTTGTTACTGATCCGTAACAATATGCCAGGTTCAGATATAGCATCAGATGAGTTTCTTGAGAGTACTGATGATGCAAATAATTTTGTTGTTTAGCCAGACTGTATTCCAGATCAATCAGTTGCAGTTCAGTCCAGTAATACTCAACATGTTTCCCCTGTTAAGACTCAAAGCGGGAGAGTAGTAAAACCTCCTAGTTGGCTGCAAGATTTTGTTTGTGGATCAATTAAATCATCTCCTCATTGTATGAGTAAAGTTCTTGGTTATTCTAATTGTGCTCCTCAATATCAAGTCTCTTTGGCTCAAGTTGACTCACTGAAGGAATCTAAGACGTACCTGCATGCTGCTAAAGATCCCAAATAACAACAGGCCAGGAATCTTGAGGAGAGAAACAACACTTGGAAACTTGCAACATTGCCTGATGGAAAGACAGTAGTAGACTGTAAGTGAGTATTCAGAATAAAGATTAAATCTCTATCAAAAAAGACTAAATATTAAATAAGATGGAACTGTTCAATGGAGTGCTTTGTATGTTTAAATGTCAGGTGGGTGTGTGTTTTTTAAGTTGTGTTAATTATGGCGATATATTTATGTTTGTTTAGTGAGGGGGTGCGATTGTAAACAAGTTCTTAGTATAAATACTGAGTGTAACAACTTTTCCCGTTTATGAAATAATATTTGTATTTTCCCCATATACAAAAATTGTCTTCGCTCGAGCTCGGATCTTCGATTTGGGAGTTTTCGCTTGCCGATCATCGATTTCTTCAAGTTCCACTTTTACTTGTTAACTGTTTCACATATCTAAGATCCCATATTTTTAAAGAAATCTAAATCTTGAAATCTAGTTTATTTAAAAACCTCGAATCCGGAAACCGATTTTTTATGTTAGTTACTTGTTAGATCAAATATCCGCCTCACATGTCATATATCCTTCTAAATAAAAGGTTAAACAATAAATACTCTCAATACTTAAAGAAATGTTTTGAACAGTAATATGACTCAAACCATTGAAACACAAACTAAATCATAACAACATTGAAAAGAGAATACAATACAACTTAAACAACAACGACGTAAGTAAACTGAAAATAAAAATCAAGGGATCAAACCATTTAGCTCGCATCTCAACTTGGACATGTCCTCTAATAAGTCAAGTTTTTGACTTATTAATAGTCGTTTTCAGTATAGCTTTGAGTCATTTCCGACGATATTTTGATGACATTTGATCTCTATCTCTACGTTTCAGGTAGAAAACATGATCTTCTCAGTGTCAAAGTCAAGATACGAAAACTCGGGAAAATCGAAGGTTAAGGGCAAAAATGGGCAGAAAAAGAAGCCCAGCCGACCGGTTGGACAAGGATTTCAGAGGACCTGCCTCAAGCACATGCTCAGCCGGTCGGCTAAACATCTCAATCGGTCGACTGACTAATTTCCTCAGGAGGCTCACAATTGCTCACAACTGAGCCGGTCGGCTTACTAAGTTCCTCAGCAGGCTCACAACTGCTCACTACTGAGCCGGTCGGCTGAACATCTCATCCGACCGGTTGACTAAGTTCCCAGAATGCCTTCAGCAAGAACATTTTCAACCGGTCGGCTCACACACTCAACCGTCGCCTGACTAATTTTTTAGAAGAGACTGAACTTGCCCTGCTCAGCCGATCGACTGGGATTTGGACGCCAGGATCAGCCGACCGGCTGGACCTATTACATCATAAATTTTACCCGAGGCTATAAATAGAAAGTGGCATGTTTGACCTAGGGAGCGGGAACCTTGGGGAAAATACTCAGAAAAAGAGATCAAATCAAGGTCATCAAGGAGGATACAACCAAAGGAGAAGAAGGAAGATTAATAGAGAGTTCAAGGATTAACAATCCTACTTTCTCTACATCTTTTTTATTCCCTTTCTTGTTTTCTTCATACCCTACTCACACCATGTTGTCTTACATGATGTGTGAGTAGTCCCCTTGTGTTTTGAGGGTGTTGTTACCCTCTTTGGTACTCTTGATCATGTATACACACATTGAATGATTGATCTATGGTGTTAAATTCATATTTGATATGCTCTTCATTTATGACATGCAACTAAGTGTTTGATGAAATGCCTAAGTTACATATTTATCTCAAAACTTGACCGAAGTGTCGATAGACCTTAGGAATGGTTTGGATGTAGTAAATATGATCCTATCTAGTGTTTATGATGATGAATGCATAGATAGGAAGTGAACTAGTCCCCGAGTTCATGGTATTTATTACCTTGGGAGATATTCCAATGCTAATAAATGCTATGGAATGAACCAATTACCTTGATGGAGTGAGGTTCGAGCTAAGAGAGCTTGACTAAGAATAGATTAACTTAAAAATTTGCCTACCTTAGTCTAAGCTAGGTTCAATACTATCTAACACCTTGAATGTGCGCAATTCTTATATACGTGATCATGGGAAATGCCAAGGAGGGGAATAACCCCTCGAAACTCTCTTTGAATTGATATCAAAACCCCTTGAAACAATCTCATTGCTAGCCTATAATTGAAAAAAATCTCATCATTGAATTGTAGGAATAGCCAAGTAGAAAATTTGATAAGTCGTAGCGTACAATCCAATTGCTCCTTTGGGTTCGACATCGGTCTTACCGGTTCTATAAATTCTTTTGACTTAAAGGGTTGCAAAATGATGAACCATAATTATACGAATCAAAAACACAGTTAAACCCACCAAATTAGACTGTTTGTCTATTTAACTTCTGCTTGTTAGTCCCGATATATTTCTACAGGGTATTTTGGCGCTTAGGGAGAAAACACGCTAAGGAGAGGATTTTACGCTGAAAAGATATTACGAGTCAATCCAAGGTCATGATCAGACGCTGAATGCAGAAATCTCAGGATCATGACTTGGAATCACTCAAACATGCTAAATCCATCGGCATTTGGACAAGAACGCAAGGCAAAAGCACCGAGCCCGGTAAAGGCCAAACAAGGGCAATTTCATCGGATTTGAGATTTCGACCATGTTCCAAGCGAAATTTGGCTTAGATGCCTTCTTGAGATCATCTTAGAATGACATTTTCATTCAAAATACACTCTCCAAAATCCAAGAAGCTCCGGCCAAAGCTCCGGTCAGATCCGGTCAAACCGATGACTTTTGTGAAGAGGTTACAAGCTTCTAGAAGGGATGCTCCTCCTCACATGGAGGGACACATGGCGGCTCCTCCTCCCCTCCTCCCAAAGCCGCCGGCGGCTCACTATTCCTCCTCCATGTGGAGGCTTCTCCTCCACATGCTCCTCCCCTCCTCCTCCACCCTTGGATGCAAATCCATCTCCACCCTCCATTCCTCTCCTCCTTAGCCTATAAATAGAAGTGCTCCCCTCTCATTTGTATCCATCCCATACTTGTACACACTTTAGAGAGAGAGAGGGCTTAACCCTCCTCTCTTCATTTTCAATAAAATTGTTCTTTGCTTTGGAAATAAAGGATAGCTCCCTTGGCGCTTCAACGATTGTAAGTATTTCTTCGTATTTATTTACTGCTTTTATTTCCTTAGTAATAATGTTTAGCGCGATGAATAGTAGCTAAACTAGTAGTTCGGTAGAAGGGGCGTACTTGTATTATAAATGTTTTAGACTTTACTCTTAGTATACCTTTGTATTCGATACTTGTTCTATGTGCCATATACTAAGTCAGAACGTCCATGGTTGAGGGGACGCTTGGAATGGCAAAGCTCACCATGGGGGTTCGTAAACTTGTACTGATAAGTGGATGCTTGGAATGGCAAAGCTTATCTGAGAAGTTTGACTCATCTTAAACACCATTTGGTTGATCGGGAATGATTGATCAAATGGATGCACATAGGCTAATATAACCGGGAATGGAGTATTAGTCTAAATAGAATAAGTGTTCTACGTCCTTGGAATAGGCTAGACAGTGTACGCAAATCGAGTGCTTGGAATGGCCTTGATACACCGTTTGAATACTTAGCATGATCATGTCTTGCGCTAGAAATAGTTTCAATTCATCTTTGAACACTTGGTATGATCATTAGCGGTCGATGATAAACAATTATAATACAAGGCCCCTAAAACCGAATACTTTCCTTACAGTCCATTATCAACTGCTGTAATTTACTTTCAGTTCTCAAAACACACTCAAACTCAATCCCAATCGTAATTAAATTCTGCATAAGCTTCATTAAAGAACAACTAATTCACACTGAATCCCTTGGGTTCGACCCCTACTTACCACTTGCTACCCAGTAGTAAAGTCGCGAGTAGCGGACTTATAAATTTATTTGCACATTTGCTGTGACGACAAGCATCTGTCAAATTGGCGCCGTTGCCGGGGAGTTGTGCATAGGAATAGTTGTTCTATTTTCTTTTTTTCTTTTATCATGCAATTCACCAAGTCATACTACTACGGAATGGAACCTTGGAACAATACGGAGTTTTCCCCACCACCCTTCGAACTTGAAATCCGCGAGAAGATCAACAAAATAACGCAATCCCGGGACGAAACATTGGATGAGTACTTATGGTACTTCGATTCCATTGTGACGAGCTGCCCGCACCATGGATTCACCAACTTCGATCTTCAAACAAAGTTTCTCCGTGGAATGTTGCCACATGAGTGGGACCAGCTAAATAATGCAGCAGGAGGATCAATGTGGGACTTAACCGAGGATGATCTTTGGAAATTAATAAACGATTTGGCCGCGAGGTCAAGACCAAGCCAAGATCAGGCCGAGCCAATCAAGGACGGTATAACGGAGCTGGCATCTAGCATCCAGCAGTTGGACAACACAATGCAACAAATCAGGGCCAAAACTGAACTATGGGCGGCAGAAAAGGAGCTGGCAGCTAGCACCCAGCAATTGGCCGCAAACATGCAGCAATTGAGTGCCGCGATGCACCAATTCACGGCCAAAACCGATTCAGGAACAACAAAAAGGACGGCTGAACCCGAGGAGCCGACTGAGGATGAGGACCCGCAAATGACCGAAGAAGAAGTGCCCCAATCAGACCCGGTCCTTATCACCAATCCATCCGAGGAAATCACTGTCCTAACTGCCGAGACTACAGAAGTCCCGAACCTCACTGCTGAAGCGGCCGAAGAAATCAAGCCAGGCCTGGTACTTGCGCTCGAAGCACCCGAGGAAGTCCCGGACCTCATTGCCGAACTGTCCGAGAAAGACCTAGTCCTCACTGTCGGAGCACCTGAAACAGACCTAGTCCTCATGGTCGAAGTGCCTCAACTTAACCCTTCGCATTTCATGCCGATCATAACCACCGAAGATCATATAATCAATGATGATGCGGTACAAGGGGAGTTGGAGGTAGAGCATGAGCCAAAAAAGCCGACAAAGGAAATCTCTCTCGTCACAAGCCAAGAAAAACCACCCTGGAACTCAATCATTCCAAGACAACCATTCGTAGCTACCACCAAGAAGAGGCCTCACATGGGAACATGCCTGTGGTCGCCGATGTTTGAAGGCACAAAACCTAACTTCCAAACTCGCGAAAGTGCCAACTATTCAAACATGAAGAAGCGGCAAAGGCATGGGCCGAAAGAATGGAAACCCGGAAGGAGAAACAAGAAAGCACGACTCAATGGACCAGCAGCTATGGTCAAAGAAGCCTCACCCCCTCGGAGCAAAAGGGCTGCCGAGAAAAAGTTTGACCTCACTCACCCTTGGGATCCGACCTTATGATCCATGATTGAGGTACTGTCGAGCCAACGACGTTAAACAAGTGCACTGGTCGGGAGGTAACCCGACACTATCTTACTTTCTGCATTTTATTTTCTGTCATTTTATTTTCTGTCATTTAGTTTTTTCAATAAGTTGCTCTCACCCACTTGGTGCATAGAAGAAATGACTATTCAGGAATCGGACTTGGGTGCAACATTAGGCCAGATAGGGCTACGCTCAGAGTTCAAGGCCCCAGCCGAACTCCCTCGATTATCCAGCCTCGAGCCATGTCGTTCACTCGACACCTTAAAGGGAGTTCTGTCTTTCCTTTTTCTTAATAACATTTCCTTCTCGTATAACATCTGCTTGCATGGCTTTTGAACTTAGTCTTGCTGAAAGGCACGACTTCGTTCAGAAGTGTGGGGTGAGAACCACCTGTATATATTAGTTAATAAATAATATCTTTATGAAAATATGAACTTAAGAATGTGAAAAAGATTGACCAAAATTCATGCATTTACCTTGTGAAAATTCAACTGTCTAAAAACTTAGAACGTAACTTCTCATTTGTTCCTTTGTGCTGAGATAACTAGGGATGTGGAGTTGATATAAACTGCCCTAGAGAGGCTTGGCAAGCAATTAAAGGATCAGATCAAACTATATGGTTTTCGAAGTCAGTGGAGGCTGCACTTCGGGTTTCTGTGAAAATTGAAGTCATCTCCGCCATGCAATGCAAAAGGCGAGGACGGGAATCAGACCGTCCTATCTCCGGTCAAAGTAGCCGAGAAAATAGATGAGCGACCCTCATCTTGACCCGCGCGAAAACGACAGTCAAAGTAGCCGAGAAAATAGATGAGCGACCCTCACCTTGACCCGCGCGAAAACGGCAAAAATGAGAAGAGCGGGGAGGTATTTCCATAGGCTTGCGGGCGATGATTGGACCTCCCAAAAAGGCTCGAGAAAATGGACTAGCAGTCACAAAAAGGCGAAAAGCTCAATGAAGCAAATCAAGAGGCCAAAGGCCCAAAATTGCGAAGGTTTTAACCGAACAAAAAGTGAAGAACTCAAAAAGTCAAAACAAAGGCCAAATGCCGACTCACTACAAAAGCAGTCCCTCGCCAAAAGAAAATCAAAGTACTCAAACCAGTGAAACCCGAACCGAATCACGTGCTAGAGAAAGCTACAAGGAAACCATATAGTAAGAGACGATCCCGAAGTTGCAGTCCAGGAGCCTAAAAAGGGCTATCTCCCGAAACATCCAATATAATTTGCATCTCAGCACGAAGGTACACGTATCAAGTTACTTCTATTTATTTATACAGTTCAATTTGGTAATAAGTAAGTAATGCATGAATTAGGATAAATCGAGTCCCACAGTCTAATTTGCATATTTTAAAAACCAAACTTAGTGCCGCCCTTTAATAGCATTGTTCGGGACGAACAACTAAAAGTGTGGGGTAATCTGATGGACCATAATTATACGAATCAAAAACACAGTTAAACCCACCAAATTAGACTGTTTGTCTATTTAACTTCTGCTTGTTAGTCCCGATATATTTCTACAGGGTATTTTGGCGCTTAGGGAGAAAACACGCTAAGGAGAGGATTTTACGCTGAAAAGATATTACGAGTCAATCCATGGTCACGATCAGACGCTGAATGCAGAAATCTCAGGATCATGACTTGGAATCACTCAAACATGCTAAATCCATCGGCATTTGGACAAGAACGCAAGGCAAAAGCACCGAGCCCGGTAAAGGCCAAACAAGGGCAATTTCATCGGATTTGAGATTTCGACCATGTTCCAAGCGGAATTTGGCTTATGTTCCTTCTTGAGATCATCTTAGAATGACATTTTCATTCAAAATACACTCTCCAAAATCCAAGAAGCTCCGGCCAAAGCTCCGGTCAGATCCGGTCAAACCGATGACTTTTGTGAAGAGGTTACAAGCTTCTAGAAGGGATGCTCCTCCTCACATGGAGGGACACATGGCGGCTCCTCCTCCCCTCCTCCCAAAGCCGCCGGCGGCTCACTATTCCTCCTCCATGTGGAGGCTTCTCCTCCACATGCTCCTCCCCTCCTCCTCCACCCTTGGATGCAAATCCATCTCCACCCTCCATTCCTCTCCTCCTTAGCCTATAAATAGAAGTGCTCCCCTCTCATTTGTATCCATCCCATACTTGTACACACTTTAGAGAAAGAGAGAGGGCTTAACCCTCCTCTCTTCATTTTCAATAAAATTGTTCTTTGCTTTGGAAATAAAGGATAGCTCCCTTGGCGCTTCAACGATTGTAAGTATTTCTTCGTATTTATTTACTGCTTTTATTTCCTTAGTAATAATGTTTAGCGCGATGAATAGTAGCTAAACTAGTAGTTCGGTAGAAGGGGCGTACTTGTATTATAAATGTTTTAGACTTTACTCTTAGTATATCTTTGTATTCGATACTTGTTCTATGTGCCATATACTAAGTCAGAACGTCCATGGTTGAGGGGACGCTTGGAATGGCAAAGCTCACCATGGGGGTTCGTAAACTTGTACTGATAAGTGGATGCTTGGAATGGCAAAGCTTATCTGAGAAGTTTGACTCATCTTAAACACCATTTGGTTGATCGGGAATGATTGATCAAATGGATGCACATAGGCTAATATAACCGGGAATGGAGTATTAGTCTAAATAGAATAAGTGTTTAACGTCCTTGGAATAGGCTAGACAGTGTACGCAAATCGAGTGCTTGGAATGGCCTTGATACACCGTTTGAATACTTAGCATGATCATGTCTTGCGCTAGAAATAGTTTCAATTCATCTTTGAACACTTGGTATGATCATTAGCGGTCGATGATACACAATTATAATACAAGGCCCCTAAAACCGAATACTTTCCTTACAGTCCATTATCAACTGCTGTAATTTACTTTCAGTTCTCAAAACACACTCAAACCCAACCCCAATCGTAATTAAATTCTGCATAAGCTTCATTAAAGAACAACTAATTCACACTGAATCCCTTGGGTTCGACCCCTACTTACCACTTGCTACCCAGTAGTAAAGTCGCGAGTAGCGGACTTATAAATTTATTTGCACATTTGCTGTGACGACAAGCATTTGTCACAAAACTACACACGTCACCCTCCTGTTATGGCCCTTTTAATGGCATATCTTAGATATCTGAATTGGCCGAGGTACTTGTGACGAAGCCAACTTGACTACTGGACTAACCGCATCGCTCTGATCCATCTCATTACACATTTACTTTCTCAAATTTTTACCAACTTTTCCACATCTCAAACAAAGTTGCGAACATGGGAAAGTGGCTCATACTTGCCTCCAGAAGTCCTCACGAACAATGGAGCAAAATAGTAATTCAGGTCATGTTGTAAGCTTCCAGTATATACTCATGAGTAACAAATTACGCGTAAACTATAGCCGCGTATTATGCCATTGCCTGACTGCAAGAAAAATTGAAGTTCAATTTCCACATGAACATGTTCTTCTTTAGAAGCGAATTGGGAACCTATGATGCTTTTTGCCGTTCACTTCTTAAATTCCTTGCGACGCATTATATATGAGCTTAAATGTGAACATAACCAATGAAGAGGTTGATGATCACGCCCACCCTTGAAAACGCTATTGTACAATTTCGAAGCACTGGTGGTCAATGAAGCCAATCTCATACTATTGTAATCAAACACCAAAGACCATAACTTATTCTCCTTATTGCCTAACCACCTTTGGACCTCAAGTTTGTCTTGCAACGGTTCCATCAGCTCTGAATATTCAGTCTCAAACTTATACTGTTTCCAGATATGCCATCTAAGGTCGCGTTTGACAGAATTTGGTAAAACGTGAATTCAATATTTACTTAATGAAGGATCGAGTGACACTACACCAGAATACATGCTACGTGACATGTTTTGAAATTTGTTGCCTTACTTTTGTCGCATACGACATTATATACGACAGACGAAATTACGTTTGTCGCGATAACATTGTTACGTCACAAATTTTTCGCGACACAAAATATTGTCTTGTAAACCGCTTAACGCGACGTTTGTTAATGCGACACGATAATTCAGTCTCATACACAGTCGTATGCGACAATTGTTAAAGCGACTCTCTCTTTGCCGTCTCGTAAACACTTTAACGTGACATTTGTTAAAGAGACACATTGTATAAGTCCCATTAACATGTTAGTGCAACATACATTAAGCGACTACCCAATGTAAGTCCCATAGTAATTGAAAACTGATGGGCACATCAGCTTTTCGCCTTTACTCAGCAGGTTTTGTTTCAAATCCAATAAGCAGTGAATAGTGATCAGTCAATATTTTGACTAATTATTCACTACATTCGATGAAGGATAGCACTTGTTCTCCCGGCTAATTGTCCCTATTTGATGTAATTCTTGAGCGTTTCAGATAAAATAGACGAATCACTACTCCATGAGCCCAAAAGACGAAAAAAGGGAAAGATCGACGAAAAAGGCCGAAAAGAGCTCTACACCAACAGTAGGCCGTGACAGCCGTGACATCTCATTAGTGTCATGGGTGTCACTGCAGGATTTTTCTGCAGAAGGAATTGAGTGATCTCAGACATGGCCGTGACTACCGTGACATGTCTATGTGTCACAGGTATCACGACACCCTTATAACTCAGTGGATTTCCGCCTTGGCCGTGACTACCATGACATCCTCCTAGTGTCACGGGTGTCACGTCACCTTTACAGATCAGTGAGTTTTGGCCTATACCGTGACAACTGTGACATGCTCGGATGTCACGGGTGTCACAGCACTGTCGGGAGCAGAATTTTGGACTTATTTCTAAAAATAGGTTTTGGGCTTTTGGCCTTTTTGGGAAAGCTATAAAAGAGGCGATCGACCAGATTGAAAAGGGTGCTGAATTGAAGAGAAGAGAACCCTAACTTGGGAGGAAGACTGAGAACATCGCGAGAGATTGAGGATTCAACGAGCTACATCGTTGACACGGTTATCTCATCCTTAATTTCTATTTACACTATTTGTGGTTAACTCACCATGAATTGTGAGTGGTCTTCTTTATTCTGGGATTCTACGGATCCCGTGCCATGTACCCAACTCTTCGTGTGATCAACTAAACATTTTTCATTAATGCAATTCGAATATTCAATTTCATTGTGCTTAATTTTATCGTTCTTGCAAGGTTTTCATTGAATGGGATGTTTGCATGCTAGAACGTATTTAGGTTAATTACCAAAAGATGAATGGGTCCTAGGTATTAACCGGATTGTATGAAATTGATATCAGGTCATGGTAGCTACAATGGTAGTACATTAGTTAATAGGAGAGTTGACTTTTGTCTGAAAAACCCTGAGTTTAATAATCGAGATCGTTGATAATCCGTGGATGCCCGGCGTTTAACGATTGAGATTAATCTAGACAATGATCCGTGGATGGGCGGCTTGTCTAGTGTTATTTTGGTTTATTTCCATATTCAATAGCATGATGAATTTACGTTGCATGATTGCATGATTTGTGGTGTTGGCATGGGTGAAGTTTGATCCTGGGATTATTTCTCCGATCAAATCAAAACCTTTATTTTTCTGCATTTAATTTCTGCATTTTGGTTACATCAAAACTTCTTGTTAATCGGAATAGCTAAATAGGTCATTTGTTAGCTAGTATTCACACACGTTGTTCCTAGGATCGACCCTTGCCTTACCAAGGTTTATAAATTTTGTTTGACTGCAACTTGACCCCTAAAACACATAACTTGACAACTAAAGGGTTAAAAATACGCTTGTCAAAATGGAACCGTTGCCGGGGATCAACGCTTAGTGTGATATTAGATTTAACGTGTGTAGTTTAGACTACTCCACCTTGTTTGTTACTTGACCTTTTCTGCCTAAATTTCTTCACTCACGGTGATTCTTGGCTCTCGCAGGCACTAGCTAGTTCATGCCAATGAAAACACCCCGACGCTGAAGCAGGTTCAGGTATCAGACGAGGACTCACCGGACCAACGAAGAACTCTTCGGAAGGCCAAAAATGAAGCTCGACAAACCCAAGCACAGTATCACAATTTCGCAGCACTTAATATGAATCAAAATCCAACATTGTTGAATGGGCTGGTCGAAGATGACCAGCAGCTTCCCGCGCAGTAGCCAGCTTGCAGGACTCTTGGAGACTACACTGCTCCGCGTGTCTCAGGATTCCAATATGCCGTTGCACCGCTTGGTGTAGACAACAACAATTGGGAAATCAAAACTGGACTCATTCAGATGGTACAGAATAACCAATTTTCAGGGAGGATGAATGAAGACCCTCATCAGCACCTAAAGCGGGTTGTCCAAATGTGCAACACAGTAAAAACTAATGGTGTTCCTCCCGAATCCTTCTACATGAGGCTATTTCCATTCTCGCTATCTGATAAGGCTAGTAGGTGGCTAGACAGTTATGCAGAGGGCACTTTCACAACTTGGGGTAAACTGGCTGATGCTTTTCTACAATAGTACTTCCCACCATCAAAGACAGCACATTTCAGGAACAAGATCATCTCGTTCCGCTCTATGGATGGTGAGACTCTCTACGAGGCCTGGGAAAGGAACAAAGAGCTTATGAGGATGTGCCCCCACCACAACCTGGAGATGTGGCAGATTATAGACACTTTCTATCAGGGAATCGACCAGGGGATGCGTACATTGATAAATCAAGCGGCTGGGGGAGGACTCAATGGAGTCCCACTGGAAGAAACTTATGATATAATAGAAAAGACATCTCAAGATTACCACCTCTGGACCAGTGATCGAGGTAACCCTAAGGACAAGAAAGGAGTGCAAGATCTCTACCTCGCTGATGGAACTAATGATATAGCAGAGCTGACCACCACAGTGAAGATGCTAGCAGCCGAAATCAAAAATCTGAAGATAGACTCTTCTATGAAGTCATTTGTTGCTGCTAATGTGGCTATCTACTGTCAGATATGTGGCTCTCCTTCTCATTTCTCTGACAGCTGCCCATAGTAATGGGACAAGATAATAACGAAGGAAATCAGGAGGAGGCTAACTTTGTAGGGAGCAGCAATCAGGGTAATGGTTTCTCCCGGGTTCAAGAATGAATAGGTGGGATAACCCAAACCGGAACAATCCTAACCTCTCGTACAAGCCGCAGAATCAGGCACCTCCGGGGTTTCCCTACGGACAACAGCAGAACAATGCTCCCTACCAACCGAGAAATCAGTACAACAACCAACCCCAACAATAGCAGAATAAGAATTTGGGGAACTATATCAATCCATCTCAGCCGCAGCGAGACCAGAACTCCAAACCAACATAAAACATAGAAGCTATGCTAGCCAGCTTCCTAGTCGACCAACGAAAGACATCTAAGGAGACCGCTACTGAAGTAAGAGACTTGCGAAGGACCGTGGAGCAGCTGGCTATTCAGAACAGAATGCAGAAGACTCAGGTGGCTCAGCAGGCAAATTCGGTAAATAGAGAACATGGGAAACTCCCCTCGAAGCCGGATCTGAATCCTAGGGCATCAGTGAATGCCATCACACTCAGAGGAGGAAGACAGATTGAGATGCTGCTTGCTCAAGCCACTTGACTTCTTGCTAAAAAATTAGCACCTGATTCTACGCCTGTTGAAGAGGAAACGTCGAAAGACGCTAAAAACCGCGTTGAAAATTCTGCACAGACAGTGTAGCCGGCTCCTTATAGACCTCCTGTTCCATTCCCTTAGCGGCTAGCAGCTACAAGGAAGGATAATGATTTCAAGCAATTCGTGGATAAGATCCGTACTCTTTACATCACTATGCCCCTCACCGACGCAATCACCCAGATTCCTACATATGCCAAATTCATGAAGGAGATTCTGACTGGGAAAAGAAAAATTGACAGAACCGAGACAGTGGCTCTGAGTGAGGAGTGTAGTGCAGCCATGTACCAGCCCATGCCGCCCAAACTTAAAGACTCAGGAAGTTTTTCTATCCCTTGTGGCAGCATTACTATTCATCATTCTTTATGTGATCTTGGTGCTAGTGTGTCTATCATGCCGTATTCGTTGTATGCTAAACTGAATTTGGGTGATCTTTGTCCTACCAATGTCACTATTCGCCTTGTGGATTGTTCTTGTAGACTTCCGAGAGGGATTCTAAAGGATGTACTCGTCAAGGTGAAGAATATTTACATCCCTGCTGATTTTATAGTGCTAGAAATTTCAGAGGACATAGATATCCCAATTATTCTCGGTAGACCATTTCTATACACGGCTAAGGTAGTCATTGACATGGATAAAGGGTCTATAGCTTTGAGAGTAGGCAGTGAAAGAGTCGTCTTTTATTTGCCTGATATGTGCAAGAGTCCTAGTCTTTTAGCTGACTGTTATGTACTAGACTCTGCTGATATTAATGACCCTATTACGCTAACCTCTGTTGAGTCTTACAGCGTAGTACCAGGCTACACAATACCGATGGATATATGCACAGTGAGCACTGAGGGAGCAGCCCAAGCTGGACTGACCACCGACTCAGGTAAGGAACCTTGTAAGGTAGAGCTGAAACCTCTACCTACAAGTCTCAAGTATGAATTTCTTGGTCCTAACTCGACCTACCTGGTGATTTTGAATGCATCCTTGACTGATGTAGGGACACATAGATTGTTAGATGTCCTGAGAGAGCATAGGACAACCCTAGGATATTCGATTGATGATCTTAAAGGGATTAGCCCAGATATGTGCATGCATAGAATCCATCTAGAGGGTGATGCTAGGCCCACTAGGGACGCCCTGAGACGTCTAAATCCTAAGCTAAATGATGTAGTGAAGAAGGAAATTCTGAAATTACTAGATGCTGGCATTATTTATTCTATTACTGATAGTGAGTGGGTGAGTCTTGTGCATGCTGTCCCTAAGAAGGGAGGGTTGACTGTTGTGCGTAATGAGAATAACAATCTGATTCATACTCGTACTGTGACTGGTTGGCGTATGTGCATAGACTATAGGAAGTTGAATAAGGCTACTCGTAAGGATCACTTTCCTTTGCCTTTTATTAATCAGATGTTAGAGCGTCTTGCGAAGCATAAGTTTTTCTGCTGCCTCGACGGTCATAGTGGGTTCTTCCAGATCCCTCTACACCCCGAGGACCAAGAGAAGACTACTTTTACTTGCCCCTTTGGCACATTTGCTTATAGACGCATGCCTTTCGGTCTTTGCAATGCACTAGCTACTTTTCAGCGTTGTATGATGGCCATATTTTCTAATTTTATAGAAAACACCATGGAAGTTTTTATGGATGATTTTTTGGTGTATGGCTCTTCATTCGATTCATGCCTCTCTAACCTCACTGCTGTTCTTCATCGTTGTGTTGACACTAACCTGGTTTTAAACTGGGAGAAGTGTCATTTTATGGTGCAGGAAGGTATTGTGTTGGGACACCTAGTCTCTAACAGAGGCATCGAGGTCGATCACACAAAGGTGGAGGTGATTGAAAAGCTGCCCCCACCTAAAGATGTGAAAGGAATCAGAAGCTTTCTAGGGCATGCAGGATTTTATCGACGCTTCATAAAAGATTTCTAGAAGATAGCCAAGCCACTCACTGATCTACTTTGCCAGGAAGCTGAGTTTAACTTTGATGAATCATGTTTCAATACTTTCTGTACACTAAAAACAGCTCTTATTTTTGCTCCTTTAGTGTAGCCCTCTGTCTGGGAGCTGCCATTTGAACTAATGTGTGATGCTAGTGATTTCGTAGTGGGAGCAGTCTTAGGACAGCGCATGGACAAGAAGCTACATGTGATCTATAATGCAAGTAAAGTCCTAGTTGGCGCAGCGGCTAATTACACTACAACCGAGAAGGGGATGCTAGCCATCATCTACGCTTTTGAGAAGTTCATGCAGTACCTTATAGGCTCAAAGACCATAGTGTACATAGACCACGCTACAAACAAGTATTTGCTGTCTAAGAAGGATTCAAAGCCTAGATTGATTCGATGGGTTCTCCTCCTTCAAGAATTTGATATTGAGATTAGAGACAAGAAAGGAGCTGAAAATCTGGTTGGAGATCACCTGTCACACCTCGAGCTAGGAGAGCTCGACCGTGAAGAGGACAAACTCCCAATGACTGACTCTCTAGGAGGCAAGCATCTTATGAGTGTAGATGTGGCCATTGCCCCATGTTACACAGATTTCGTCAATTACTTGGCCTGCGGTATTCTTTCTCCTGACCTATCACACAACCAGAAGTGAAAATTCCTGTCTGACGTAAAGAGGTACTTCTGGGATGACCCTTTTCTATACAAATTATGTGCTAACGGTCTCTACAGGACATGTGATGAAGACCATATCAAGTGGATCCTACAGCGCTGCCATTCATCCCAGTATGGTGGGCATGGGGCTGGTTCGAAAACAGCTGCAAAAGTTCTAAAGTCTGGATTCTACTGGCCCCCTCTTTTTAAGGATGCCAACGAGTTTGTCACGGCTTACGACCAGTGCCAGCGGACGGGCAACATTTCAAAGCAGCAGGAGATGCCCCAGCAGGGCATTTTAGCACTGGAGTTATTCGATGTGTGGGGCATTGATTTCATGGGACCTTTCCCACCTTCTTATGGAAATCAGTATATCTTGGTAGTAGTCGACTACGTTTCAAAGTGGGTTGAAGTAGTAGCTACTGCTACTTGCGACGCCAAGGTAGTCATAAAGATGTTTCAGAAGGTTATTTTCCCACGGTTTGGAGTGCCCCAGACGATTATCAGTGATGGAGGCTCCCATTTCAAAGAAAGAATTTTCGAGACCTTGCTGAAGAAATACAGTGTTTATCACACGGTTGGCACTCCATATCACCCTCAGACTAGTGGGCAGTTAGAGATCTCTAACCGTGAGATCAAAAGAATACTGGGGAAGACAGTCTCAAGCTACAGGAAGGACTGGGCGTCCAAACTAGATGACGCGCTATGGGCATATAGGACTGCGTTCAAAACTCTTATCAGAATGAGTCCTTTTAGGCTTGTCTATGGAAAAACCTGCCATCTCCTGGTCAAACTTGAGTACAAGGCTCTGTGGGCAATCAGAGAGCTAGACATGAATATGAAGGCAGCTGGGGAAAAGAGACTGTTGCAGCTTAACGAGCTTGATGAGATCAGATTAGACTCTTATGAGAACGCTCGTATCTACAAGGAGATAATGAAGAAATGGCACGACAAGCGAGTAGTACACAGAGAATTCAATAAAGGCGAGCGAGTTCTCCTATACAACTCCCGCCTTAGATTATTTCCTGGGAAACTGCGCACCAAGTGGAGTGGCCCATACACAGTGGGACAAGGCGTTGAAGGAGGTAAATCAATGGTGGTCGACGGGCAACGCGTCCAACATAACCACGTTCTTAAGCATCTGGCACCAACTGAAGGCATTGATGATAACCTACTTCTCGGGAAGGGATCTCAGCAAGGGACTTCCCGAGAATGCTTCTAGTCTTACTTCCCTAGCTATGTCTCGCCAAGACGTTAAACTAGGCCTGTTCGGGGAGTAACCCGCGCTGTAAGTATTAGTTAGTTGCATTTTGCATTTTGTGCTTTGTGTGTGATCATTGCAGAAATCCAAGTGTGGAGTGGCCCAATTTGAGACAGATAACGATTTTGGGACGAGAAAAATTATGCTGGAAATTATAGGTTTCGTGACACCCGAGACACATTGGACCTGTCACGGCAGGCAAAATAGGTAGTGAGTTTCAGAGGTGCCGTGACACCCGTGACATAATGGACATGTCACGGCAGGATAAAATGGCAGAGGTTTTCAGGGTTGCCGTGACACCCGTAACATGCTCGGATGTCACGACTGTCACGGCAGGTTCAAATCTTCATAAAAAATATAGCACAGATTGGGAATTCATAAATCAAAAACAAATCGCCCACCGCTCCTCTCCATCAACAGCCGACGATGACCAAACCCTAACCACCCAGCTCCACTCCACCAGCTGTCCTCCTGCCATCCTTCCACCCAGCCACCTCCACACAGAATCAAACAACTACTCCCAAAAACCCTAACCGTCCAATCCCAATTTCTAGACCCAATCTCAATGGCTCGCAAATCCACTTGCTCCACAGCCGCCTCCTCATCCCGGAATGCTCAAGTGCACCACCACTACCAGCACAGGCCGGAGAGGAGCTATTACACCGGTCAGGCAACCCCCTCATCAAAGGACCTTCCTGGATCGTCATCCTCTCCTCGCTGGGGCAGAAGCCAACTGGTACGACACCATCATCCCAATGAAGAAGGTAAAACCCACATTAGTCCCTGATCTTGGAACATTAGAGTCCTTCCATTTATTGGATGCTTGCCGTGAATTTTTTGTGGCGTCTGGCCTTGATATTCTATTTGTACACCCGGCTCCGACCTATTATCCAATTTTAAGGGAATTCCTAGCTACGTTTTCGTATTTGGGGGAACCAGACCAAGCTACGGATTTGGTGTTCTCGTTGGGTGGTCGGGATTACCGAATGGAAAGGGCTGAAGTTTGTGCATTGTTGGGATTCCCTTTGGAGGGTTTTTGTGGTCAATACACCGATGAGGATCGATATGAATTCTGGAAGGCCATATCCGACTTTGACTACTATTTCACGTCCAGTTGGCCTTCTTCGTGTATAAAGGATAAGCTGTGGAAAATTGCACACCACCTAGTGGCCATGAGCATATTTCCACATGGCAAAGGTTCCACGACTATTGGCAACCCTGAACTCGATGCATCGACGCCGCCCAGTTGATTTCTTCCAGATTCTCACCGGCCAAATGGTATTTTGGGTCTCAATTCTAGACAAGAACATTACTTTAGGCGGTGGTTTATTTGTCACCATTCTCGATGCGTCCTAAGGATGGGATTTCAGCCAGCTCCCAGCACCAGTCACTTCTGTTCTGAATACTGATAAGATGGAGGACATTAAGATGATTAACCGGGACCGTCAGTGGTAGCATAGAGACAACCTACCCAGCAGGAAGAAGCGTCGCCGGGTGGAAAGCAGACAGAGAACCCTCGAGCGTGCTAGAGACAGTGGCCCTCAGCCCGAGGATGATGTCAAGCATGAGGCACATGAGCCTCCAGTGGCTGAGCAGACCCCTCCTCCGCAGCCACCCGCTGTTGGCCAGCTCCCGTTGACCCACGAGGAGCACTTCGCATGCTTGGAGGCCTCCCAACACCAGCTTATGACTTTCCAGAGTCAGATTTTAGAGTACCAGCGTCAGATATTGGCGACTCTGGGTCCGATACTTCCTGCGCAGAGCCGGGTTGCTACCGCCCATGCCTAGCACACTGCCGACTTTTCAGACTTTCGTTATCAGGCTAGCAGGGCACATCAGTG
This sequence comes from Rhodiola kirilowii, assembly GCA_033675215.1. NCBI lineage: Eukaryota > Viridiplantae > Streptophyta > Magnoliopsida > Saxifragales > Crassulaceae > Rhodiola > Rhodiola kirilowii. The sequence continues at coordinate 28,826,352 of CM066200.1, forward strand.
GGGACAGGATGCCAGGACTGCATTCTATATGCATCAGGGCTTCACAGATTATTCTCCTCCGCCATCCCACATGTCTTCTGCCCCAGACCCGTTCGAGGCCGATTTTACTATGGCAGTTAACCTCAGTCCCCCACATCGTGCACCTACTACCCACCATGACTGCAAACTGGGCCCTCTTGCCCCTCCGGTGCTGGGGACTCCGATGAATGGCGAGCATGTTTTGTGTAACTATTTATGTTCTTATTGCATTGTTATAGAACTATTTAGAACATGTGATGAGTCGCTTGCTAGCCGTGTGTACTGACTGTTTGAATGCATAACTCGTTTAATCTATGAATGTCCGACAACTTTGATGAAGATGTTTGACTTCAAGTTTAGGTAAGACGGTGAATCTAAGGCATGACATGACTTTACTGTTACTCGTTGAGCATCATTTTATGCATACACGTTAGTTAGTTGTACCGGGGATTTGTAGGTAGTCCCATTCCTGAAAACCTTCACAAGATTATACTCGTCCTACTAGGGCAGTCTAGGTGTTTAAAGGCTTGATGCATACACTAAATGCATGCGTGTCCTCTACGACAGTGAATTATCTTTTTGTTTTCATTTTAGTTAGAATTGATCACATGAAACTTGAGTGGGTAGCTTATAAACGTATAGTGGTTGAGCAGTACATTCACTTGAGTATTTATTCTGCCGTCTGTTTGACATTGTGTGGAGTGTTTTGATCATTCAATATTTTGACTAATTTTCACTACATTCGATGAAGGATAACACTTGTTCTCCCGGAAAATTGTCCCTATTTGATGTAATTCTTGAGCATTTCAGATAAAATAGACGAATCACTGCTACATGAGCCCGAAAGAACGGAAAGATCGACAAAAAAGAGCTCTGCACCAACAGTAGGTCGTGACAGCCTGACATCTCATTAGTGTCACAGGTGTCACGACAGGATTTTTCCGTAGAAGGAATCGAGTGATCTAAGACATGGTCGTGACTACCGTGACATGTCTGTGTGTCACGGCACCCTTAAAACTCAGTGGATTTCCACCTTGGCCGTGACTACCGTGACATCCTCCTAGTATCACAGGTGTCATGACACCTTTACAGATCAGTGAGTTTTGGCCTATACCGTGATAGCCGTGACATGCTTGGATGTCATGGGTGTCACGGCACCATCGGGAGCAGAATTTTGGACTTATTTCTAAAAATGCTAAAAACGGTTTTTGGGCTTTTGGCCTTTTGGGAAAGCTATAAAAGAGGCGATCGATCAGATTGAAAACGGTGCTAAATTGAAGAGAAGAGAACCCTAACTTGGGAGGAATACCGAGAACATCACGAGAGAATGAGGATTCAACGAGCTACATCGTCGACACAGTTATCTCGTCCTTAATTTATATTTTTACACTATTTGTGGTTAACTTACCATGAATAGTGAGGAGTCTTCTTTATTCTGGGATCCTACGGATCCCGTGCCATGTACCCAACTCTTCGTGTGATCAACTAAACGTTTTTCATTAATGCAATTCGAATATTCAATTTCATCGTGCTTAATTTTATCGTTCTTGCAAGTTTTACATTGAATGTGATGTTTGCATGCTAGAACGTATTTAGGTTAATAACCAAAAGATGAATGGGTCCTAGGTATTAACCGGATTCTATGAAATTGATATCAGGTCATGGTCGCTACAATGGTAGTACATGAATTAATAGGAGAGTTGACTTTTGTCTGAAAAACCCTGAGTTTAATAATCGAGATCGTTGATAATCCGTGGATGGGCGGCGTTCAACGATTGAGATTAATCTAGACAATGATTCGTTGATGGGCGGCTTGTCTAGTGTTATTTTGGTTTATTTCCATGTTTGATAGCATGATGAATTTACGTTGCATGATTGCATGATTTGCGGGGTTGGCACGGGTGAAGTTTGATCCTGGGATTATTTCTCTGATCAAATCAAAACCTTTATTTTTCTGCATTTAATTTCTACGTTTTTGTTTACATCAAAACCTCTTGTTAATTGGAATAGCTAAATAGGTCACTTGTTAGATAATATTCACATACTTAGTTCCTAGGATCGACTCTTGGCTTACCAAGGTTTATAAATTTTGTTTGACTGCAACTTGACCCCTAAAACACATAACTTGACAACTATAAAGGGTTAAAAATACGCTTGTCAAATAGGTTAACCTACTGATGGACCATAATTGTATGAATCATAAACACAGTTAAACCCACCAAATTAGACGCTTTGTCTATTTAACTTTTGCTTGTTAGTTCCGATATTTATCTACAGGGTATTTTGAAGTCTAGAGAGAATACAGGCTAAGGAAGAGTTTTAAAGCTGAAAATGAATTACGAGTCATTCCAGGTCACGACCAATTTCTGACTTTCAAGAACCTGACGTGGAATCACTCAAAACAAGTCCAATCGAAGAGCAACCAGAGTCAGTCCGGAGCTGAAAGGACCGATGGCTTTTTGGGATGAGACTCACAAAACTCAAACTCACTCTCTGACGGAGGGCCACCGCACTGTCGTTAAGGTGCAGTGTCCTCTGTACAAATAAATTTATAATATCCGCTACTTGTGACTACACTACTGGGTAGTAAGTGGTAAGTAGGGGTCGAACCCAAGGGAATTAGGGGAATAGGCTATTCTTTTAGGGTGATTGAACTGGGGGGAGCGTGTTTTATGGTTGATTGAGATTTTAGCGCTCTAATTAACTACGTGATTTTTTGGGGGGTTTTGGTTTTGATTGTGGAAAAGTAAATACAGAAATTAAATGCTGTAAATACAAAGAAGACTTACAGTGGGTGATGCGTGATTGTAATTCCTCCGGTAGATCAGCAGTTGGTGATTGCGGTTGAACAGTAAAGAAAAGCATTCGGTTTCAGGTACTCTTGTATTATAACATGTATATAATAAACTGTTAGTAACTTTTCTAAGTATTCAAAGATTAATCGAGGCCCTTTCGTAGCGCAAGACTTGCAACATCGTTTAAAGCAACCCTTGTTCTATTTCAGACTATTTCCTCCTTTCGAAGTATCTTAGCCTTTTGTGCATCCACTTGATCTCACAGTTACGATTGACCAAGTGGTGTTTTAGATGAGTCGAACTTCTCAGATAAGCTTTGCCCTTTCGTAGCATCCACTTACCCGAGTATGTTCACGAATCCCCACGGAAGAGTTTTGCCCTTTCATAGCATCCACTCAACCTTGGAAATTCTGACTATAAATGGCACATAGAACAAGTTTTGAATACAAAGAAATGAAACTAAAAGATATTACAACATTATATAATACAAGAAAATACCTTCCACCGAATAAAGAGTTTAGCTACGAATATCCATAGAGATGGATACCATAGCTAAATACTCGGGGGTTTTTGAAAACAGTAAGAGGGAAAGGGGTGGAATACTCAAGAACCAACATGAGTATTCCTAATTCCTACTGAATACTCAAGAACCAACAGGAGTATTCTCTACAGTATTATAATACTCGAGAACCGACAAGAGTATTATAATTTCCAGTATAATACTCAAGAACAAACAGGAGTATTATTTCAAAACCGAACCAAACTTACAAGTAACAAAATGTAGAGAGAGAAGTGATTACAATTTTTGGGATGATTTATGAGGAGGAGCACCTCCTTTTATAGGAAAAATGGGTGGAGATGGATGGTGGAGATTGGTTTGATCCAAGGGAGGGGGAGGAGGCAAGGAGGAGCCAAGGAGGAGCCACCAAGTGGCGGAGGAGGAGTGGTGGAGCTCAGCCGCCGGTAGCCGGTTGTGGTGGAGGAGCAATGGGTTGTTTCCTCCACCTCCAAGGCAAGTAGCCGGTCACCAAGGAGGAGGAGGGGTGGCGCCGCCGGTAGTGGGTGGTGGAATGGGGAGGTTTTCCTCCTTTGGTCACCTCTTCATCAAGTCACCAAGTCATCTTGCCATATGTGAATTTTGTACAGTTTTGTGCAATCTTTTCAAAAAACTGTCAGTGTGTTCCTTCCCCGGACTGTCTTGACTTCACTCCTGATTCTTCTGATTAATTTATTCTGGTCAATTCAACGTCAGGATCCTTGATATTTCTTCAGTCGGCATATGATCTTGACCTTGGATTGACTCTTGTTATCTTTTCAGCATAAAATCCTCTCCTTAGCGTGTTTTCACTTCAGTCTCTAAAATGCCCTGTGGAAATATATCGGGAGTAACAGATGGATGTTAGATAGACAAACAGTCTAACTTGGGGGGTTTTACTGTGTTTTTGATTCGTATAATTATGGTCCATCAGAATACCCCCCACTTTTAGTTGTTCGTCCCGAACAATGCTATTAACGGGCGTAAGTTCTAGGTTCGGATTTGGCATATGAAAATTAGACTGTGGTACTCGATCTATCCTAATTCATGCATTGCTTACTTATTACCAAATTAAACTGCGTAAATAAATAGAAGAAACTTAATACTTGTACCTCCGTGCTGAGATGCAAATTATATTGGATGTTTCGGGAGATAGCCCTTTTCAGGTTCTTGGGTTGCAGCCTCGGGATCGTTTCGTACTATATGGTCTTCTGGTAGCTTTCTCATGCACGTGATTCGGTTCGGGTTTCAGTGAGTTGAACCTTCTTGATTTTTTCTTTGGCGAGGGACTGCTTTTTTGTTGTAGTGAATCGGCCTTTGGCCTTTGATTTGACTTTGTCGAGTGCTTCACTTTTGCTCGGTTAAAACCTTCACAATTTTGGGCCTTTGGCCTCTTTTGATTTTCTTCTTTGAGTTTTTCGCTTCTTTGTGACTTGCTAGTCCATTTATCAGCCTTCTTGGGAGGTCCAATCATCGCCCGCAAGCCTATGGATATACCTCCCCTCTCCTCTCGTCTTCGTCGTTTTGCGCGGGTCAAGATGAGGGTCGCTTATCTATTTTCTCGGCTATTTTGACTAGAGAGAGGACGGTCTGATTCCCGTCCTCGCCTTTGCATAGATGCTTCTTGGCGGAGTTTGACTCAATTATTCACTGAAAACCCGAAGTGCAGCCTCCACTGACTTCGAAAACCATATAGTTTGATCTGATCCTTTGATTGCTTCCCAAGTCCTTCTAGGGCAGTTTATGTCAACTCCACATCCCTAGTTATCTCAGTACAAAGGACAAATGGAAAGTTACATTCTAAGTTTTTAAACAGTTTGAATTTTCACAAGGTAAATGCATGAATTCTGATTTATCTTTTTCACATTCTTAAGTTCATATGTTCAAAAAGATACTATTACTAAAAAAGAAAAACAGCAAGCATGTTATTTATGTACACAGGTGGTTCTCACCCCCCACTTTTGAACGAAGGCATGCCTTAGTTCAAAAGTCATGCAAGCTTAAAACTAAGTACTGAAAGTAAGTGCGGAAAGTAAGATAGTGTCGGGTTACCTCCCGACCAGTGCACTTGTTTAACGTCGTTGGCTCGACAGTACCTTATTCTGGATCATTGGTTGGGATCCCATGGGTGGCTCAGGTCATACTTCGCCACCGTTCCGGTGTTGGTTTTTGCCTTGCCTTTGCCTGATTTTCTGCTTGGATTAGAACTCCACGGTTTTGGTGATTTTTCTTTCCAATATTTCTGAGAAGGCGGGAAACCTTTGACCATAGCTGCTGGTCCATCAAGTCGTGCTCTCTTGTTCGTCCTTCCCGGCTTCCATTCCTTGGGCCCATGTCTTTGCCGCTTCTTCATGTATGGCCGGTTGGCATCTTTGCAGTTTTGGAAGTTCGGTCTTTTGCCAAGTGACCTCAAGCATGCTCCCATGCTAACCCTCTTCTTTGTGGTAGAGATGATTGACCGTTTTAGAACGAGTGAGTTTTCCGGGCTCGTGGCGAGTGAGTGCTCCATCTTTGGCTCTTCTGGCTTATGTTTTGTCTCCAACTCGCCTAGCACTGTATCATCATTGATCATATCATCTCCGGTGGCCAGGATCTTTATAGAACATGAAGGGTCGGGTAGGAATTTTTCGGCTATGAAGACTGGGTCTTTTTCGAGCATCTCTTCAGTGAGGACCGGCCCTGCCGTGATTTTTTCGGTTAGTTCGACAGTGAGGTCCGGGACTTCCTCAGGTGCTCCGAGCGCAAGGACCGGGCCTGATTTGGGAAGTTCTTTTTCGGCCATCCATGATTCCTCATTCTTTGTCGGCTCTGTGGGCTCCACTGTTGGTTCCTTTAGATCCGCCTCCACATCCATTACTGCCCTTGTACTGATGTCTTCTCTCGGTTTTGTTGCGGGCAAGCTTATAATGGGTGTGGTGTCGGGCTCGTTCTGTACTGAGTCCACTTTCATCGTTGGTGCCTTATCTTCAGTTTGGTGCATTGGCCCTCGTTTTGTCTTCTTTGCCAAATCATTTATGAGGCGCCAGGCTTCACCCACGGTTAACTTCCCGAGTGAACATCCTGCTACATCATTAAATCTTTTCCGCTCAAGTGGCATCATTCCTCCGAGAAACCTTTGAATAAGATTGATTCTGGTGAATCCATGGTGCGGGCAGCTCTCCACCATGAAGTCAAAGTCCGCCAAATACTCTTCCAACGTTTCGTCCCGGGATTGCTTAATGTTGATGATCTCATCGCGGATTAGCGAGAAAAACTCCTCATCGCTTTCGTAGTAGGAAGACATGGCGAATTATGTATAACAGAAAAAAGAACAACTATCCATTCGCTAACTCCCCGGCAACGGCGCCAATTTGACGGAGGGCCACCGCACTGTCGTTAAGGTGCAGTGTCCTCTGTACAAATAAATTTATAATATCCGCTACTTGTGACTACACTACTGGGTAGTAAGTGGTAAGTAGGGGTCGAACCCAAGGGAATTAGGGGAATAGGCTATTCTTTTAGGGTGATTGAACTGGGGGGAGCGTGTTTTATGGTTGATTGAGATTTTAGCGCTCTAATTAACTACGTGATTTTTTGGGGGTTTTTGGTTTTGATTGCGGAAAAGTAAATACAGAAATTAAATGCTGTAAATACAAAGAAGACTTACAGTGGGTGATGCGTGATTGTAATTCCTCCGGTAGATCAGCAGTTGGTGATTGCGGTTGAACAGTAAAGAAAAGCATTCGGTTTCAGGTACTCTTGTATTATAACATATATATAATAAACTGTTAGTAACTTTTCTAAGTATTCAAAGATGAATCGAGGCCCTTTCGTAGCGCAAGACTTGCAACATCGTTTAAAGCAACCCTTGTTCTATTTCAGACTATTTCCTCCTTTCGAAGTATCTTAGCCTTTTGTGCATCCACTTGATCTCACATTTACGATTGACCAAGTGGTGTTTTAGATGAGTCGAACTTCTCAGATAAGCTTTGCCCTTTCGTAGCATCCACTTACCCGAGTATGTTCACGAATCCCCACGGAAGAGTTTTGCCCTTTCGTAGCATCCACTCAACCTTGGAAATTCTGACTATAAACATAGAACAAGTTTTGAATACAAAGAAATGAAACTAAAAGATATTACAACATTATATAATATAAGAAAATACCTTCCACCGAATAAAGAGTTTAGCTACGAATATCCATAGAGATGGATACCATAGCTAAATACTCGGGGGTTTTTGAAAACAGTAAGAGGGAAAGGGGTGGAATACTCAAGAACCAACAGGAGTATTCCTAATTCCTACTGAATACTCAAGAACCAACAGGAGTATTCTCTACAGTATTATAATACTCGAGAACCGACAAGAGTATTATAATTTCCAGTATAATACTCAAGAACAAACAGGAGTATTATTTCAAAACCGAACCAAACTTACAAGTAACAAAATGTAGAGAGAGAAGTGATTACAATTTTTGGGATGATTTATGAGGAGGAGGAGCACCTCCTTTTATAGGAAAAATGGGTGGAGATGGATGGTGGAGATTGGTTTGATCCAAGGGAGGGGGAGGAGGCAAGGAGGAGCCAAGGAGGAGCCACCAAGTGGCGGAGGAGGAGTGGTGGAGCTCAGCCGCCGGTAGCCGGTTGTGGTGGAGGAGCAATGGGTTGTTTCCTCCACCTCCAAGGCAAGTAGCCGTCACCAAGGAGGAGGAGGGGTGGCGCCGCTGGTAGTGGGTGGTGGAATGGGGAGGTTTTCCTCCTTTGGTCACCTCTTCATCAAGTCACCAAGTCATCTTGCCATATGTGAATTTTGTACAGTTTTGTGCAGTCTTTTCACAAAACTGTCAGTGTGTTTCTTCCCCGGACTGTCTTGACTTTACTCCTGATTCTTCTGATTAATTTATTCTGGTCAATTCAACGTCAGGATCCTTGATATTTCTTCAGTCGGCATATGATCTTGACCTTGGATTGACTCTTGTTATCTTTTCAGCATAAAATCCTCTCCTTAGCGTGTTTTCACTTCAGTCTCTAAAATGCCCTGTGGAAATATATCGGGACTAACAGATGGATGTTAGATAGACAAACAGTCTAACTTGGGGGGTTTTACTGTGTTTTTGATTCGTATAATTGTGGTCCATCACTCTCCTTCCTCCATGTGGCCGGCGGCTAAAGCCACAAGCCACTCCTTCTCCTCCATGTGGCCGGCGGCTAAGGGAGAGGTGACATCACCCGATGGCTTTGAGCTCCTCCTCCCATCTTGTGACATGTGGTGGCTTCTCCTCCACATCCATCTCCTCTTCATGGCCTATAAATAGAGCCCTTCATTGCCTTTGTAAATCATCCCACAATCTTCATTCCAACATCACAAGTCCTCAAGTGACTTATCTCTCTAGCTTATGTGGGCACAATCTTGTAATCACTTTACTTTGGAATCAAAGCTTGATCTTTAGCACTCTCAACGGTTTTTGTAAGTACTCTCTTCTTTACTTTACTGTCTTTCAAAGTACTTTACTTTCCTGTCCTTACTTTTGAAAACTTTACTTTTCTGTCTTTCAAAAACCTTTACTTTTCAACGCACTTAGCTATGATGTCCTGTTCCATGGATATTCGTAGCTAAACCCTTCATTCGGTTGAAGGGGAGTGCTTGTATCATAAAATGTTTTAGACCCTTCTCTTAGTGCCTCTTAGTGTTCAACTTGTTCTAGGTGCCTTATATTAGGTCAGAATTCCATTGGTTGAGTGGATGCTCGGAAGAGCAAAGCTCTGCCATGGGTTCGTGATCTTCCGTGGATAAGTGGAGGCTCGGAAGAGCACAGCTTATCTGTGGAAGTCAACCTCTTTAAAACACCATTTGGTTTATCAGGAATGATGATTAAATGGATGCACATACTAGAACAAGAGTTCTTTGTCTTGTAAAAGACTAGACGGTGTGGCAAGTCATGTGCTAGGAATAGCCTTGATTCACTTTTGAACACTTAGTATGATCATTAGAGGTCAATGATAAACGGACTATGATACAAGGCCCCTAAAACTGAATACTTTCCTTTAATTGTAATATCGACTGTTACTTTACCTTTCAGTACCAAAAACCAAAAACAACCCCCAACCGCTTTATTTAATCCCCCCTTTTCGAAAGAACAACTATTCACCTAATTCCCTTGGGTTCGACCCGTACTTACCACTTACTACCAAAAATAGTTAAGTCGCGAGTATCGGAGATATAAATTAATTTTTGCACAGAGAACATCGCACCTTAACGACAGTGCGGTGGGTTCCGTCAAAATTGGCACCGTTGCCGGGGAGTTAGCCTTTGATTAGCTGTTCTTCTCTTTTTCTTTTCTCTTTCGAACTCGCTTCTGCACAACCATGTCTCGTGAAGGAAGGCACCATGACTATCAGGATAACGACGAGATGAATCTATTCGATCGAATTAATGAAGCGCCGCCACAATTTGTCGATGATCCGGAACAAATCATCCGAAACCGAAGAGCTCGTGATGGGGAGGCCATCCGAAGAAACCAAGGACCACCTGAGGACCGAAATGGAGCTGGTCCAGTATAGCCCCCTAGATATCCCCCACCCCCTCAGCCTTGACAAGTGCCAAGGCAAGAACCCGTCTTCAATGATTACTATAGGGATAAGAACTTCCGTGAACCTACTATGGGAGAACTTAATGCCCCAGATTTCGAAACACAGCCATGGTGCATTTACGAGGGCCCTGAACTAGAATACATTACCATCAACGCGTTAGTGGCCCACAGCTTGCCAAAATTCTCAGGAGCTCTTGGAGAATCTGCCACAACTCACCTCCAACGCCTACATGGCATTTGCCAAAATCTAAAGCCCAATCGAGTGAATATAGACAACTTCAAGTCGAAAGCATTCTATTTTTCCCTCATTGACTCGGCAAACGACTGGTTCCTTTCATTGCCTTCCGATAGCATCAGAACATGGGCTCAGATGCAGAAGAAGTTCTTAGACAAATACTACCCAGCAGGAAGAGCAATGCAAGTAAGGAGGCAACTGCAGGACATCAAGCAATGGCCCAATGAAACCATGTACGACTACCTGGAAAAGTTCAATCGCCTGGAGAGAAGCTGCTGTACCCTTGGACTGCCCGAAAAACTCATAATCCAGTACCTCATTGATGGATTAAGGCCCTTAGACAAAATGCTTCTGGATGCCTCAGCTGGAGGATGCATGATGAATCTATCACTGAGTGGCATAAGGAATCTCATCACCGACGTTGCTGAAAATGCTCGGTTTACAGAGGAGACCACTCGGCAAGATGAGTTCTCCAGAGCAAAGAACGTAGCACGAGCCGAGACGTCAGTTAACTCTATGCCCGAGGAGATGAAACAAATAAAGGAGATGATGATTCAGATCCTGCGAAGGCCGCCAGTTCAAATGAGACCTTGCGAGTTTTGTGGTTCTACGGACCACAAGACTGACGCATGCCCGACGGTACTAGTAGAGGACCCGACAGAAATAAATGCGGTAGTAGGATACCAAGGATACAACAACAACAGCAACGACAGAGCTGGACCAAATCGACAGTATAATCAAGCAACCAATTCAAGCTGGAAAAATGAGAACCACCCTCCAAGGGTGACACAACAAGCCACACCTCAACCAGCTCAGTCATTCTACCAACCGCCCCACCAACAGTACAACCAGAACGCCCCACCAACAGGCCAATACCAATAAAGGGGACCAAACCAGTACCCGACGGGCCAATATCAACAGAAGGGACCAAATCAGTACCAAGCAAGCTCGAGCAATCATCAAGGACCAAACAAGTCACTTGAGGACATGATGAAGCAATTCTCGGGTACTGTGCAGCAATTCTCGGATACTGTGCAGCAATTGTCAGGCACCGTGAATCAATTAAGTGCTACTGTTCATCAAAACCAGGCGAAAAATGATGGAGCAAGAGCCGACCTGAAGAAACAAATGTCTCAGCTCGCTACCTCAATGTTTGAGCATAATAATGAGCCTGGCCGACTTCCTTCACAGACCATCCCAAACCCAAAGGCAAATATAAGCATGGTAACAATGTCAGATATGAAGGAGGCACTAGAAGAAGCGGCACGACCCTCATTAACAACTACAGAAGCAAAGAAAGAAGAGTTCCTTGGTATGATATGGGAAGATGAATCACATGCCCAGTCACTCGGAGAACTAATAGCCATGAAAGAACTCAAAAAAGCACAAACTACAGTCCTACTGGCAAAACAACAACAAGGACCCGCAGCTTACAAACCTACAGCCAAACACTTCAATCGTAGGTGCCGTCCTAGTTGGAATCAAGAAGAAGACCGACCCATCGATGGCAGAAAGTGGGTCACGCATAATGATAATGGACGCTATGCATTCACCGTTTGCATGACACCACCGCCAGTCACACGCTTTAACGTACCAGCATCTGGGTGGGATGACAATAAAGACTTAGACTCGGACGATCCTAGATCGGGCCTCGGAATCGAAAAAATCAGGGTTCGAGACTCATCCTACTCCATGAAAATCATTGCCTCCAAAGATCCTGCGGCCCAAAAGAACAAAAAAAGAAAAGATTGGAGCCAATGAAGGAACAAAATGACCTGATAGCAAAAAAGAACATCACTTGGAGTCATGAGTTACAACTGGAAATGAATAACGACCCAGGAGCCTTTACAGTCACCTGTGTTATCGGCGAAGCCAAAATTCACCATTGCCTTATTGACCTTGGAGCTGCCGTCAATGTCATGCCTTACTTCTTATATTACTTATTGGGGCTTGGCCCATTGAAACCACCAAGGTCAAATATTGAGTTGGGAGATAAATCATGTATCCGACTGGTTGGAGTGCTTGAAGATCTAATACTCCATGTGGGAGAGCTCGTCGTTGCGGCAGACTTTTATGTAATACAAACGGGAGAGACCAACAAAGACGACCCTCCAACACTTATTTTGGGATGACCTTTTCTCTACGCCACCAAAGCATGGATCGACATGGGAAAGGGCTTGTTATCACTTGCATTTGGCGGCAAAATTTCAGATTTCTACATCGATGATTATGATGGTCGCCCAAGGACAAGGAAACCACCAGACATTGTACCCATCTCGGATCTCAGAACACAGATTTCTGACCTGCCAAGAGAGACCGAGAGAGTGACAAGACCAGCTGCTATGGTCAAAGGTCCCTCGCCTCCTCAGAAACAATGGAAGGAGAAACCACCAAAACCATGGAGTTCTAACCCAAGCACCTCATCTCACAAGAAATCAGGAAAAGTCAAGGCTAGAATCAACGCAGGAGCTGTAGAAAAATTCAACTTGAGCCGCCCATGGGATCCAAACCTGTGATCCCCATGCGTCGAGCCAACGACGTTAAACAAAGGCACCGGTTGGGAGGTAACCCGACACCTATCTTACTTTCAGTAATTTTCTTTTCTGTCATTTAGTTTTTACCGTAAGTCGCTCTCACCCACTTTTTGTATAGAAGGAATGTCTAACATGTAGGAATCGGTTTTTGGAGCAAGATCAGATCAGCCAGGCAGCTTCCGAGAATTACCGGGCCTGCGCTGAGAGTTCAAGGCCCCAGCCGAACTCCCTCGATTATCCAGCTCCGAGGCATATCGTCCCACGACACGACACAGTAAAAGGGAGTTCAATTCTTCTATTTTCCTTAATGTCATTTCCTTCTCTTGTATATATTTGCATGACTTTTGAACTAAGTCGTGCTGAAAGGCATGCCTTCGTTCAAAAGTGTGTGGTGAGAACCGCCTATGTACATAGTTAGTTAACATTCTTTTTCTTTTCCTTTTCCCTTAATATTATCTTTTTGAAAATATGAACTTGAGAATGTGAAAAAGATAGATCTAAATTCATGCATTTACCTTGTGAAAATTCAACTGTTTAAAAACTTAGAATGTAACTTCTCATTTGTCCCTTTGTGTTGAGATAAACAGGGGATGTGGAGTTGATATAAACTGCCGTAGAGAGGCTTGGCAAGCACTCGAAGGATCGAATCTAACTATATGGTTTTCGAAGTCAGTGGAGGCTGCACTTCGGGTTTCAGTGAAGATTGAAGTCATCTCCGCCGTGCAACGTTTATGCAAGAGGCGGGACGGGAATCAAACCGTCCTATCTCTAGTCCTAGTAGCAGGGAAAATAGATGAGCGACCCTCATCTTGACCCGCGCAAAACGGCGAGGATGAGAAAGAGCGGGGAGGTATTTCCATATGCTTGCGGGCGACGATTGGACCTCCCAAAAAGGCTGAGAAAATGGACTAGCAAGTCACAAAGAAGCAAAAGCTCAAAGAAGCTAATCAAAGGCCAAAGGCCAAAATTGTGAAGGTTTTAACCGAACAAAAGTGAAGAAACTCCAACTCAATATCAAAGGCCAAGGGCCAAAGGCCGATTCACTATAGAAGCTGTCCCTCACCAAAAAGAAATCAAAGTACTCAACTCAGTGAAACCCGAACCGAATCACGTGCTAGAGAAAGCTACAAGGAAACCATATAGTACGAGTCGATCCCGAGAATGCAGTCCAGGAGCCTGAAAAGGGCTATCTCCCGAAACATCCGAATTAATTTGCATCTCGGCGCGAAGGTACAAGTATCAAGTTTCTTCTAAGTATTTACACGGTTTAGTTTGGTAATAAGTAAGTAATGCATGAATTAAGATAAATCTAGTCCCACAGTCTCACTTTCATATTTAAAAGTTTTTACTTAGATTGTGTTCCGCCCTTAATAGCATTGTTCGGGACGAACAACTAAAAGTGTGGGGTGATCTGATGGACCATAATTGTATGAATCATAAACATAGTTAAACCCACCAAATTAGACGCTTTGTCTATTTAACTTTTGCTTGTTAGTTCCGATATTTATCTACATGGTATTTTGAAGTCTAGAGAGAATACAGGCTAAGGAAGAGTTTTAAAGCTGAAAATGAATTACGAGTCATTCCAGGTCACGACCAATTTCTGACTTTCAAGAACCTGACGTGGAATCACTCAAAACAAGTCCAATCGAAGAGCAACCAAAGTCAGTCCGGAGCTGAAAGGACCGATGGCTTTTTGGGATGAGACTCACAAAACTCAAACTCACTCTCCTTCCTCCATGTGGCCGGCGGCTAAAGCCACAAGCCACTCCTTCTCCTCCATGTGGCCGGCGGCTAAGGGAGAGGTGACATCACCCGATGGCTTTGAGCTCCTCCTCCCATCTTGTGACATATGGTGGCTTCTCCTCCACATCCATCTCCTCTTCATGGCCTATAAATAGAGCCCTTCATTGCCTTTGTAAATCATCCCTCAATCTTCATTCCAACATCACAAGTCCTCAAGTGACTTATCTCTCTAGCTTATGTGGGCACAATCTTGTAATCACTTTACTTTGGAATCAAAGCTTGATCTTTAGCACTCTCAACGGTTTTTGTAAGTACTCTCTTCTTTACTTTACTGTCTTTCAAAGTACTTTACTTTCCTGTCTTTACTTTCGAAAACTTTACTTTTCTGTCTTTCAAAAACCTTTACTTTTCAACGCACTTAGCTATGATGTCCTGTTCCATGGATATTCGTAGCTAAACCCTTCATTCGGTTGAAGGGGAGTGCTTGTATCATAAAATGTTTTAGACCCTTCTCTTAGTGCCTCTTAGTGTTCAACTTGTTCTAGGTGCCTTATATTAGGTCAGAATTCCATTGGTTGAGTGGATGCCCGGAAGAGCAAAGCTCTGCCATGGGTTCGTGATCTTCCGTGGATAAGTGGAGGCTCGGAAGAGCACAGCTTATCTGTGGAAGTCAACCTCTTTAAAACACCATTTGGTTTATCAGGAATGATGATCAAATGGATGCACATACTAGAACAAGAGTTCTTTGTCTTGCAAAAGACTAGACGGTGTGGCAAGTCATGTGCTAGGAATAGCCTTGATTCACTTTTGAACACTTAGTATGATCATTAGAGGTCAATGATAAACGGACTATGATACAAGGCCCCTAAAACTGAATACTTTCCTTTAATTGTAATATCGACTGTTACTTTACCTTTCAGTACCAAAACCAAAAACAACCCCCCAACCGCTTTATTTAATCCCCCCTTTTCGAAAGAACAACTATTCACCTAACTCCCTTGGGTTCGACCCGTACTTACCACTTACTACCAAAAATAGTTAAGTCGCGAGTATCGGAGATATAAATTAATTTTTGCACAGAGAACATCGCACCTTAACGACAATGCGGTGGGCTCCGTCACCTACCATTTGCATCTGATGAGACATATTTACCAAACTATGTCACGTAAACCTCTGCATTCAATAAAAAAGCAAACGTGGAAGTACACCCTGCCAGTCGACTTTTCACCCAAATATTCTCACAAAATCAACTCTACGAGACCCCATTCTGTTGGAGAAGAAAGGGCAGAGTATTCTCTTTCATTTGTTGGTGAGATCTATAAGTATTCGAAGGTAAATCATCTCCTTAAGTGTGGAAAATGTCCCTTTGTGTCTTGAAACTTGACTAGCACATGGGCAGAATATATGTAACCCATCTGCTGTTGTTCATCTCCTTATTGCCTGAAAGATGTGTTGTGGTGTGTTCATATGAGATTGTGTGGGCAGGGCACATGGGGAGAGAATGTGATATGTGGAGAGGTAAATTAGTTTTAGAGAAAAGTATAGCACAAATAGGTTGATATGTGAGAGCAGGGGCGTATAAGTGAGAGCAGAGGCACAAAATATAGACTATTTGTTAGATTGGTGTATTTGTTTGTGACTAAATTATATATTGGTCTTTGGCTTAATTATTTCTACCACATTTGCTATATATATAGGGAAAGTATGGACAAGAGTTGGATGTATTTATCGGACAAATGTGATCCGCGGTTTTTTCAAGGGATTATGGACTTTATAGAGTTTGTGAAGCAAAAAAAACCTCACACAACTACTGATCCGTGTCCATGTAGGCGTTGTCGGTTGCACCATGAGAAGTTGTCATTGGATGAAATCCAAACTCATTTGTTTGTAAATGGTATGATGCGAGAGTACACAACTTGGACCTCTTATGGAAAAGAACCGGTTGAGGCTTGATCATCATTATACACACAACGCCGAAAATATGTGATGGAAAAGAATAGTAGTAGGATGGTTGAAGAATGCGACGGGGGTTATTATTTCAATCCTACAATAGAGATTATCAACGACACTTTTCCTTTTCGAGATCCACATGGGGGCCATGAAAATGATTATATTGGTAATGATTCATATGATAAGTATCAAAGACTCTTAGCGGAAGCACAAGCTCCCATATACGTGGGGAGTGAAAAATACTATTTTGGACACCATTTTAAAGGCAATGAGAGTTAAAGTTGACAATGGATGGTTCGACAAGAGCTTTAACGATCATTTAAAGCTCACTAAAGACCTCCTACTGAGGGGAAAACCATTATCCGGTTCGTATCGTGATGTTAAAAGACTATTGAAGGATATGGGAATGGGATATGAGATCATTCGCGCATGTGAATATGGTTGTGTGCTATATTATAAAAAGTACAAGGACTTTGAACATTGTCCAGTGTGTGAGGAGCCAAGGTACTTAAATAGCGATGGTGATAGCAAGATTCCCAAAAAGGTGGTACGGTACTTTCCCTTAACTCCCAGATTACAACGACTGTATATGTCCGCTAAGGAGATGACGTGGCATGGAGAAAGAAAAGTGGAGGATGGTCTTATTAGACATCCTGCAGATAGTGAAGCATGGCAAGACTTTGACAAAACATTCCCCAAGTTTTTAAAAGACATTAGAAATGTTCGACTTGGATTAGCTACAGATTGTTTTAATCCCTATGGAGCAGCTGCTCTTTCTCATAGCACATGGCCGATTGTGGTGATGCCTTATAATTTGCCACCTTCTTTGTGCACGAAGAAAGAATCTTGCTATGTTGATTTCAGGTTCAAAATCTCCGGGCAAGTGCTTGAACGTTTTCATGCAACCTTTGATTGATGAATTAAATATTTTATGGGAGACCGGAGTACTCACATATGATCGACATGATGGATCGTCATTCCATATGAAAGCTGCAATTCTTTGGACCATCAATAATTTCCCGGGTTTGGGAATGTTGGGAGGTCTAAAGTGTAAAGGATACAAAGCTTGATCTATGTGTTTAGATAACATTGATGCTCAACATTTAGCCTGCAGAATGTCCTACCAAGGCCACCGTAGATGGCTCGACAGAGAGCATCCTTGGAGGTATGCCGCTGCTAAATTCAATGGTGAAGTGGAACGACGCGATGCCCCACCTTCTTTAACTAGAGAAGAGATATTGTCTTCTGTATTGAGCCATGAGTACCCCATACTTAGCTTGCATCCAGATTTTAAGCCTTGAGGTATCAAGGATAAATTGTGTTGGACTCATTTGAGCATTTTCTACGAGTTGCCTTATTGGAGTACATTGAGACAACCTTATTCATTGGATGTGATGCATATAGAGAAAAATGTATTTGATAACATCATTGATACTGTACTTGGTCTTCAAGGAAAGACTAAAGATGACATTAAGGCTCGGGAAGGGTTGGAGAAACAAGGGATTCGTAAGAAATTGTGGTGGAAGGGAAAAGGCTCGGCATCAAGAAAGGATAAGGTTTCCCAAGCTCCTTATACTATTTTACCCGAAGAGAGGGTAGAGATTTTTGAGTTCCTTAAGGATGACAAATATCCTTTTGGTTATGCGGGTAGTTTGAAGAACAAAATCAATGTCAAAGATAAGAAATTTATTGGATTGAAAACACATGATTGCCATGTCATGCTACAACGACTGCTATGGTTTCACAAATTATGTTGCAAAGAGATGACGGTGGAAGAAGTAACTCAAATGAAAGATGACATTGTCATTATTCTATGCAAATTAGAGATGGTTTTTCCTCCAGCTTTCTTCACCATCATGGTTGATCTATTGATCCATCTTCCAGAACAAGTGTTGCTTAAGGGACCGGTACACTACAACTGGATGTTTTCTATTGAGAGGTTTATTTGTTGATCAGATTCTCATACGAAGTCTTGTCTTTAATAAACTGATGTTCACTAAGTAATTACGTGTATTTTTCCTATTGCAGGCAATTAGGTGAGTATAAAAGATCGGTTCGAAATAGAAGATATCCAGAAGGATGCATCGCTAATAAATATGTTACACATGAGTGTATAACGTATTGCAAATTGTATATTAACGAATCATCCGAGATGGACTCACCGGTTGAAGCTCCGTTATACTACCTGAATGTTTATTCCTCCTGTAGTCAAGGTAGTCATTTTCCAAGGATCAAATTGAGTAAGACATAACTTAACATGGCTCACTGGTGCGTTGTCAAACACTGCAAACAAGCACATCATTATTTGCTTAAGCATGTTGAGAAGTTCGAACAGGAGTGCCCAAATAGAACAAAGAAAGAGCGTGTAACGCATTTTCTGAAATATTTTCGTGACTGGGTAACTCACTACTATTTATATTTGTGTACTTCTTAGTTAGAAATTTATTATTTTTTATAACTGTTTAATTTTTTAAATGATTAAATTTCCAAAGATGGAGATCTTGAAAGGGGAAGGCCCTAAGTTCTATTGTATAGAGTTGCATTGTTTATCGCGTATGCCTCAGTCATACGCGTGTTACTCTCAGTGTTATGTTGATGGAGTCAAGTTTGTTGTTTGGGATCGGGTCCAAAAGATGAAGACTCAAAATTTTGGAGTGATGGTGGAAGATGGTGATGTTACTTATTACGGAATTATTCAAAACATTGTACAAATTCAATACGCGAATGGGATGCCAGTAGTACTATTTGATTGCATATGGTTTAACACGGACCCTAAAGAGAGAGGAAGCACTAAAAGGGACTATGGACTTCTATCTGTTTATATATGACGAGTCGTCGTTGGGACCTCGCAAATTTACAATTTATAAGTCCACTACCTTAGGCTCACTATGAATTAGTAAAGCGGCAAGTATGGGTCGAACCCAAGGGAGTTGGTGAGGTTACTTGTTGTTCTTGAAAACAGTAAAGGAAAGTAAAGACAATTGGGGGTTTGCAAGTGGCTGAAAGTAAGTGCAAAAAGTAAATGAGCAAAAGCTAAACAAAAAAAGAAGTATTCGGTATAGGGATCTATTGTTACACATTCATCATAGACATCTAATGATCAATTACACATTTCATAGATTGTGGTGTCCCGACAAAGGTGACAACCCAAGGTACCCCGGCAAAGGTGGTACGCCACGGCCTTAACCCACCAAGATGGCGTGTGGTGTCCCGACAAAGGTGACACCTAAGTATCCCGGCAAGGGTGATACGCCACAACCTCACTCGGCAAGGTGTTAGACCTTCTAATCTAGTCCTTTGTTAGATCAAACAACCCGGCAAAAGTGTTGCTCAACCTATGTGTACTATCTACCATTGCGGCAAGGCATCCGGTAGATATTACAATAGGGATCATTTGCTTGACTAAGCTTTGTGGCAAAACTTCCACTTAGTCTCGCATTTGATCCGTGGGAATAAGCACAAGGACTAGTGAAAAGAGCATTTAAGTACAAGAATCTCAAAATGTGTTGACAATACTATTGTGGCTTGTTCATCATCAACCTCTAATGATCTAATCTTGTGTCCATAAGTGTGGTTACTCCATTTCAAGATATAACCCAAAGTAAGGCCATTTCAAGCACTTACACCACAAAGAACATAAGATAGCATTAAGTAAAGGGTCTCAAAACTTTGCCACAATAAATGAATCCCTAAACCGAATAGGGGGTTTAGCCACTAGTATTCATGATGAAGAATACAATAGCCATGAGAGTAACAAGAAAGTAATACAAGAAAGTAAAGGATTGCTTCTATTGCCGAAAATGAAGAACTAGAGAGAGAAGCCCCCAATGAGGCACACAAATGGGGCACACGATGGGACTCCTCAATGGTTGAATGACACCCTTTTCCTAGACCAAGAGGTCATATTTATAGGAAAATGGATTAAGGTTTCCTCTTGACTTGGGCACCACTCTTGCTCTGGAAGTAGCCAAAATGGACTGGCATGAGTCAAATGATGAGATGCTTCTAGAACCATCAAGATTTTGCAAGTGCCTTTTGACTTGGGTGCCAATTTTGCTCTGGAAGTCGCCAAAATGGATTGGCATGAGCCAAATGATGAGATGCTTCTAGAACCATTGAGATTTTTCAAGTGGGCCAGCTTTGGCTTGGAACTCAAGTGTGGGCCATTAATAACTTGCGATGCTTTTTGGCACAAAAGTGCCCTTTTTAGGCCCGATTCCTCTTTAGACCTCCAAGATGCCTGAAATACAAAACGACACTAACAAGTAAAAGTTCATAGGATCAAGTGTCGTTTTGGTGGGTTTTGTTGACTCGATGAGTCGTATAAATACGGCTCATCAATATATCCACCAGTTGGTATGGAGATTGGCCTTATTGTCTAGCCACAACAGCAAGACAAGTTTTTTACCTTGACCATCTTAAAGCAGGCGACTATTGGAAGGTGTTAAATGTTGTTTCACATAGAGGAACTTATAGTCAACACTCCCTTGCAAGACAATATGAGTGTAGTGGTGACGACAGTACACACACGGCAGTGACGACACACACACACTTGTTTCGCCTCAACATGGTGATGACCCTTATCAAGAGGATATGCCCGCACACGTAGTAAATGATGTGCAACCATCAATAGTGGATCCTAATAATACAGAACAAATACCCAGAGCACGTAGACAATTGATCTTGGATGAAGAGGATGCTTATGTCGAAGATGACGAGGAAATGATGATGGAACATGAAGATGACTAGTGGGATGAAGATGATCAATGGGATACAGTGATGATGGTACAAGACGATAATGAAGGGGGTGATGAAATCACTTCATCAGATGATGAAATGTTAGAATATTTGCAGGTGGTAGGTATGTTATGTTAGTTTGCATCATTGTGGAAGAATGTTGGCACTATGTTTTGTCAACATGTATTTTGGATTTGTTTCAAGACTTGTCATTCAGTAACATTTTTCGATACCATTAAGGGACAAACTTTATTGATATTGTCGCAAGAGGTTAGACCGATTTGGGGGGAAATAAGTTCTCAAAATTTTCGAGCAGAGAAGCGCAAATTTCTCAAAATTTCACAAAAGTTTATGGCACATACATAATAGACACTTGTCGCTTAAAAAAATGAAGCCCAAGCCCAATATCAATTTTGATACACTTCGTGTTTGGCTAACTACAAACCCTAATCAACCTCTTCTCTCCGCATCTACCTCTTCGATGGTGAAAATGAAGACCCTAAACGTGAAGCGATCTCCCTTGCTCGACGCACCCGAAGTAACCAGCAAGCCAAAAATGAAGCTCCGTTCACCCTCCACCCGCCGAGTTCCGCCCCGACTGCATCCAGCTGAGCCCCCAACATGCCCAGTGTCCTCCGATGAAGAGGATTCCGCAACCGAGGAAACCCCGTCTCAGCCGGATGTGGCTGTGGAATTTTGCAACACGGAGCGAGCTAGGGTCATATTAGGTGCCATGAAACCGATTAGAAAGATGAAGAAACTAGATGCGTTGGCCAAGACTCCTCCTCCACCCGTCCAAGTCTTGCAGACTCCTCCACGTAAGAAGAAGGTACATCCTCCACCTGTTAGAAATACTCCTCCTAGACAAGCTAAAAAACCAACCCTAAATGTGTTACTGAACCCCATGTTAGTAATAATTCTTTTGTGAATCCACCCCTTAGAAAGGAAGCTGCCATAAAAGCCATAAATCCTGCCACTTCTTATGATCCCACTGAGTTAATTCCCCCCCTCTATTTGTGTACCTCTTCCCCTTGTGCAAGCTACACCCACTGAGAATCCTCATCCCCTAAAATCAAATCCTTTACCACCCAGCCGGTTATGCATTTTTTGATTTATACCATTTTTTTTTATCTTTTTTATTGTTAATCATTTACTTATTATTGTTAAATTTGATATACAGGGGACGAGGGCGGAGAGAAGAGGAAGGTTAGGGGTGTAGTGAATGGATCCAATGTGGCTTATTACAAGCACACACCCAACAAGGGCCAGCCAATAAAGGTTGAGTTTTTACCTGATGGAACAGGGCCAGCGTCCCAAAAAGTGTGCAGCTTGTTAGTGCACGAGATTGGTAGTGTCGTAAGGGACAAGGTTCCAATGCTAGCCCCATCATTCATGAAGCTTGAGGAGCAAGACCGACATATTGTGTATGACTACTTGAATGTAAGTACTACATGTTTCAACACTGTTTAGTATAATTTAATAACTCCATGTATTGATTCAATATTGTAACTTCTTATTTTTCATTTCTCTATGCAGCCAAACTTTGTTATTGATCCTAAAGATGATCAGTTGTGGAATTTTATCTCTCGAAGGGCCATTGAGAGGTATCGAGACTGGAAGGCAGACTGCAAGTTATTCTACAAAGAACATAGGCCTAATGTAAATCCCCATGAGTTTTTGGATCGCCGTGATAAGTGGGAATGGCTGAAAAGCCACTTTGACGAACCCAAAAATCAGGTTACCCGCTCAATATAAATACCATACAACATTTTGTTTTACTCCTTTAATATATTAATTCCTTTTCTTCTATGTTGTTGGGGTTTTCAAACTTATCACTAACCTGGTCAAATTTTGTTATAACAGGAAAGAGGTGAGGCAATGTCAAAAGTGCGCACAAAATCTGAAAGACTCAACCACCGCTCTGGCAAGGTTCCATTCTACATGAGGGATGTGGAACTCAAGGTACTGGGAGAAAAGGCTCATATTGTCGCTACTTACGCGAAGGTGTTCTCAGCTGATCCTGCCGGTGCCGCTCTAGCAGTTAAGTTTCTTTGTTTTTAGTGTCACTTACTCTTTATATGTATGTTGTTATTTATTTTTCAAGTGTTCAGCCAACAATTATTGGATGAAAGTGTTGTTCGTTGGTGAGCGGGATGAATTTTTTATACCTTTTGGTGTATGATATGATCTGATTATCTGCATGTTAATGTTGTTGGTTAATGTTATCTGCATTTCATCTTCAGTTGGTGAATAATGTTTATCTTTCATATGTTGATGTCGGTAAATTATGTTTTGTTGGCTGCCATACTTTCTCACTGTATTTACACTTAACAATGTATATGTAGGCACAAATGGAAGAGAAGGTTCGTTAAGCTTTACAGGATCTGAATGGTGGTGATGAATCTGACGAAGGCAGTGTCCTCGATGAACAAGAACCCCTTCCGGTCGATACTCAGCTTCGAATTATAAGTGAAGTGCTTGGGCAAAGGCGTGTGACTTATGTGTCCGGAGCAGGTAGATCCTTTAAGAAGCCACCCCTCCCTAGAGGGTGTCCAAGAACCAGTGACTTGAAAGAACAACTGTAGCAGCAAAAGAGTGAGTTTGTAGAAATGAAGGCCACTTTTGAAGAAAGGATACGAACCCTTGAGGAGTTAGTGGTTCATGGTGGATCGGCAAATCTAGTCAACCACAATGCTTCAGAAGGTGCAACTTCTTATGGACCTACCTCTTGATTGTAGTAAACTTTAATGTATCAAACTTGGATTGTTTTTTGGCTGGGTGCACACACATGGACTCTAGTTTTGTGTACCTTTTTCTGTTTAGTTGGCCGGAATGTGTTTTGGTGACCGAAATATGTTAGGCTACCCGGATAATGTTTCCTGTGTAATGTTAGTAGCAAAAAACAATTTTAGGTTTCTTGTGATTATATGCGACAGGTTGTTGTTTGCTATTCATTACATATGACCTTTTATACCACAATATGTCATGTATATGTAAAACTTATCATCTTTATGCGACATTTACGTGTATCAGATTATAATGGTAACACCTTTTATACGACACTAAGCTACAAAAGTAATAAGCATATGTCGTCTAATGGGACACCGATGTACATAATTCAAAAGCATATGACATTATATGCGACTGATTCATATTGTGACGAAAGTGTCTATTGTCCCGTATATAAGCTAATGCGAAAAATTCTACTTAAATCATAAACGTATACCCTTGCATGTGACTTATTTAGAGTGTCACATAAGTATGTGTTGTCAGGTAATAAGTATAATGCGACAACGGTGTAGAAAGGCAGAAGCGTATCCCTTAAATGCGAGTGATTCAGTATGTCACGTAAGTATCTGCTGTCCCGCAAAGTAGCTAAAGCGACAATAATTGGAAAATAATATTCTGTGAAAATGTAGCATATGCCGTTAAAGAGTAGAACTCGTTCCATTGTGGATGGGACTTACTGATATAAATGTCACATAATCGTCACACTTTATGCGACGGGTGCTTCATTTCTATGTCCCACAGACTTAACGCTACTTGTCTTTCGACACAAATTTTATGCGACGCACGTTGTGTCCTATTAACAATATCTCCCAATATGCGACATATTTAGCAGTTTATGCTACGTGAAAAAAGTATGCCCTAAGATGTATTCTGGTGTAGTGTGAGCTCGGGCCGGACCTCAAACACAAGACTTTGTCCCAACCCTTAAACTACAGAGAGGGCTTAGATTCAAATCGGGGTGAGTTTCAGCTTGGGCTTTCAGACCGAGAGAATGATAAGAAGCAACACAAACGAAATTACTCTATATGAATACCCTAAATCTTAAGAGTTCATATGAATCACTTCTATAGACACCTTCAAACTTGATATAATTCTCCTAACACCATTACAAACTAGGAATTACATACAGATTATGCAATGTCAACCTTTAATAGTCAAGATTGTTTTAATCTGTTGTGGCAGAAGCCAAAAGGAGTTCTTATTAAAATAATTACGATGCAACTTGGAATGAAGATGAGAAAAGTGGTGGTATAGGGGTTATTATTGCTCGTGATAGTACCGGCCAGGTTCTTGCCGTTGCAGCTAAATTTATTCCTCGTTGTGACAATATACTTTCTTGTGAAGGTTTGCCGCTGAAAGAAGGCTTCGTCCTGGCTAGAAAACTTCAATTTTACCAGGCGCTACTTGAAACTGACTGTAAGAAACTCTTCTTGGGGATTCAGTGGAGAATGAAACCAGAATTGCTGATGGTTCCCTTGGAATCAAGATATTTGCTATGCCTTGTCAACCCATTTGAACTGGAACGTTCATCACTACACCATTTTACATCCTACTCGACAAACTTTGAACATTGTCACAACAGTTTTGTCGCATATAATGGTTTATAGGATACCGCTTTGATTTGTTTGTCGCAAAAATTACAACATGAGACAAAAGTTAAAGCGACGCCATAAATGTTGTCACATAAAGGGGTTTACCCGACTTCTTTTAAAGCGGCACGTTATTTATGCCCGTGGTAATTATCTTTATGCGAAATTTGTTTAGGCGACTGACTCAATATGTCACGTTAAATGTTTTACGCGACGTTAGTGTAGCGACAACTTGAATTATGTCATGTAATCATAAAAATTAGATCGATCCATACGTAGCTGGCATTGATACACGCCTTTAAGTTTGAAATTGATTCACCGTAAAAGAGGGCACCTAACGTTTTAGTCTTACGCGACGTTGGTATATAATGTATGTCGCGTAAACGGACAAAAATTAAATGCAGAACAGAGTACTCTAAAGTACACCCCCTGCCTTAATTCGAGCTCACCTACTGAAACCGACATTTGGTATGTCGCGGATACCAAAACCCTTTGAAAACTCATCCCTCGGAGCTACTGAAGATGTTCCCCAACAAATGGGGTCCTTTTGATGAAATCTTCATGTGAAAAGCACATTTTTTGAAGGTATAAACTAATCACATTCTCATATCAATTTCTATTTGTTTCCACAGTGTGTTTTGTTGAAGTTAAAGCTGATCTGTTATATGCATTCTCATATGGATATGCATTATTGTTGAAGTGTGTAGTTTAGTTGCCATGTCTAATTTTGGGGATGAGATTTGAAAGTGAGTAGCTGCATAATTTGCGATCACAATTTTCACCTTCCAAAAGACATCATCAAATCATTGTGGTGATGACACGTATCTCATGTGCATATTCTAACTTACATTTAATGCAAAATCAAAGGCACCAATTTTAATTTTGATTTTTGAACATGTGTCACATGCATATTTAAATATTTATCATGCTCTAATGGTGAAATTTAGGATCTCTAGTCGAATTTTTCAGGGGTCTCTCCGAACGCTCCCCACTTCTATTAAATCATCTATTAATTTATCATTTCTCATTTCCTGAATTCAAACTTAAAATTTTAAAAATTAATATCCATATCAAAAAAAATATATCACTATACTTATAATTTAAAAAAGTATTATAGGATGCGGTAGAGTTTTAAAACATGATATAATCACAATTAAGGTCAAGATCAGGTACAAAGTTGATTTTTGGTACAAAATACAAAGTTCGTCAAAATCAACATATAATTCGTCACTTTTCGAACCGAAAATGAAAAAAATGACATAGTTCGTCAGTTTCATTTTATAATTCGTCAACAAAAAAATGCACCAAAAATCAAGATTTAATCTCATACATTTAAATCACAAGAATAAAGACTATAATTAATTTATATTTTGTACCAAAAAAATCAATTTGTACCTACTCCTTTTCCATCACAATTAATAAAGGTTGACAAATGCTAACCGACTTGACTTTTAGCTCAAAAAGATTTTGTTTTGTTGAGTCGAACTTTCGAATTGAGTCAGACTTCAAATGTACAAAAGCCTATTTCTGTATTTCAAATGCCAAATCAACTAGAAGGGGCGAACTTCATTCAGACCGAACTAGAGTCTGGACCGCCATTTGGACACCCTTAGGTGTTCATGTGCTCGGAAGGACGACCTTAGTAAAAATAAATATAATTGGGCTTTAAAAATACTACAACTAAAAGTTTTATTCCATGTGCACACATAAAGATCACGAGTTTCCACAGCTACTGTTGAAATATGTGTTTGGAATGTGTGAAGAAAATGGAGGTGCGCCTCATTTTGAGACTCAATTTGAGTGTGGAGAACACATCAGAATAAGTTGATAAAAATCGGATTAAAATACCTTACAATGAGAGGTATAGAATCAAAGGTGTAATTGCCAAAATCGGAATCAAATCGAATGAGTAATTGATGCTCAAAGTAGGACCAAAATCCACGTTTGAGTGATGATGGTAGGAATGGATGGGTGGATTGGTTTCATAAGGTTTAAACCGTATATCCCACATTGGAACATTGTGTGGAAGATTATGTGTTTATATATAATCTTAGATTCTTACATGGTAAGATGTTAAACAAAGACCACACAAAAACTACTACGCGCCCGCCCAGGGGGGTGCAAATCATCGACTCGACGATGTCGGATTTGGCCTGTCTTGTACGCGCCTGCATCGTGCGGACACGAATGGTGCTCGATTTCTCAGCGAGTTGCGCGATTTTATTTCAAATTTTGAGTATAAAATCAAAACAGATTTGATTTGGTCTTCCATCAGTTTCCATATTTATCGGAACAGTCCGAGTTTATCTTTTGGAAACCGTAATCAAAAGATCCAATTAAGGGGAAGAAGAGAAGACTAAAAGGAGTTCAAGGATTGACAATCCTCCTTCCTTTACATCTTTTCCCATTCTACTTGTTGTGTGCTATAAACCCTACGCACACCATGTTGTCTTACATGATGTGTGAGTACTGAACTTGTGTTTTGAGGGTCTTATGACTCTCTTTGGTACTCTTTGATCACAAATATACATTGATATTGTTATTTTCGGAAACCGAAAGATTGTCTTCCACGAAATCTTTTGAAACCCTAAGTCGGTCAGACTTGCTGGATAAGTTTCTGGACTGCTATATAAGAAGCATCTGCGCTTCACTTAGAAACACACAGAAAAATGCAGCAGCACTCCTCCTCTTTTGATTAGTCAGTCAGTCAGTGTTGATAGCCAAAGACACAGAAAGGTTCGATCGGCAAGCTTGGTGCTTAAGTCTGTTGCCGAGGATCGTTTTATCCTGGGAAGCATACTGCCAGAGAGTCCCAAAGCACAGTAGGGCGGCAATCTTGCTTTAAGGACAACATCCAACGTGACTCGATCCATCCTTCGGTTTGCAATTTCAATTCCGTTATTTTATTCTGTTGAATTGAATCAGTATTGCATATCTGTTAAATTCGTAGTAACTTCAGCGGTATCCACCTGTTATATCAGTACTGTTTATTTGCAACAGCTAGCTCTAGTTACACAGACATAGAGCCTTGGAGGAAGGAAGCTACCTATGCATTATTACAAGTAATTAGAACTTAGAACTGGCGGCTAGCCGGTGCCGGTGACACCGAGGTCAGGTTTGCCTTCCTCTTTCCCAGCTCCGAAAACCGGGCCGCCTTTCCCTGCAGCATCCTCGACCTTGTCCTGCAGTTTGTCAATCTGAATCCCCCCTTGGTCCTCCTTGGACCGCAAGTCAAGCCTCGTCTTGTTCTCAGCTCCACCCACCGACTCGTACGTTGTCGCCGTTCGTGACTCCTTCGGCTGCGCTCCTTGTGCTCCCGACATGCTTAATTACAAACTCTGCTGATCCGAAGATTTCCGAGGTATTGATTGTAAGCATGCAGAAATATAGGGCTGGCGGAATTAAATGTGGATATATGACACAGTTATGCACACGTGGCAGCACACGAGGAAGAGTGTGAGCAGATGTTGATCATGGTGCATGTCGTTCAAATTTCTGATCTACGTGTTTCTGTTTCAGTATTATATCCAGTGTTCCAGAAAACGGCCGCCTAGACCGCCTAGGCGGCCATTTTCTTGAATCCGTTCTGTTTTGATCAATTAGGCGGTTGTGGATATTAGGCGATTTCTGGGCGGTGCCTGGGCGGTGTAATCGGCTTCTGGGCGATCTAAATCGATTTCTAGGCGGAATGGTCAACTACATGTTAATATTCAAACTTGAAGGGCTTATTTATAAATTTTAAAAAATTAAATTATTATTGCAACTAGGGATTTGGATTGTATTATTTAATTTGTATTGTTTATGCTAATTGATTCTTATTTTTCATAATTTGGATTTGATTAATAATGTTGATGTGAATGAAGCCATTTACAATGTTCATATTTATTTGCAATGTCAATGTGCTTGAACCCATTGAATTGATTAAAAGTCTACATTCTGGAGAATATGGAGGAAGAAGTTTGTATATTAAATAATGTATATATTTAAAAATATTAAAAATTCAAAACTGATTAATACCCGCTTAGGTCCCAATTAATCCCCGATTAATCCTTAAAGACCCTTTCCGCCCGATGCCCACCTAGTGTTTTCTGCAACCTTGATTATATCTTGTGTTGAGCTTCTTATCTGCTAATAAAATTACGTGTTCTGCATTGTAACAAAGAACGGCCAAATTTAACTATTTTTTATGTGTGTAGATTGTTAGAGCATCCTTAGTTAAAGATCATCCCAATATTTTTCAACATTCGAATATCATGCAACGATCTTATTCTACTATCTCCTCTTAACCCAATGACCAAAACAAAAAGGTCATCATCTCTCCTTTTTTTTCTTTATTTATATTTAAATAGGAGAAACAACAGTATTGTTACTTTTACGAAAGGACACTTGTCAAGTTTAGAAGTAACCTTCATTTGATGATCGATCGTCAAAAAATTCGTCCCATATCACAAACCCACGATCTTTTATGGGACAACCTTTTTCTATTGAGCTATTAAGAGAAGAAAAGAAAAGATTGCAAC
This sequence comes from Rhodiola kirilowii, assembly GCA_033675215.1. NCBI lineage: Eukaryota > Viridiplantae > Streptophyta > Magnoliopsida > Saxifragales > Crassulaceae > Rhodiola > Rhodiola kirilowii. The sequence goes on from CM066200.1 coordinate 28,856,368, forward strand.
CATAATCTTTTAATTGTCACCCTATTAAGGATGGCCTTAGTAACTTTAACGTTGTTTTTTTATATAAACTGCATAAAGCCGATACAAAGGCAAAAAACATGACTTAAAAAGTTAGAAAAACAATCCAGCCGAGATTAGTCCGAACAATATTACTGCACCTAATTAAAAAAGTAGTCATCTGCTCCTCTTGACCTCACGCCTCACGAAACGGACCCATGTCAATTGACTAATAACAATAAGTAAACACCAGAAAACTAGTGGCAAATTGCTTTAGAAATGCCGCCATGTGCCACCTGACATGCATAACGATAAGCTAGCATGCATAACCCATCACTACTACAAACGATGCATTATGCAATAGTTCAAAAATCACGATACGTATCGGTTTTTCCTATATGCATCGGTTTATAACGAAATCGTTGCATAATAAACATATTACGCAACGGTTTTATTTGAACCGATGCATATTGTGACTTTATGCAACGGTTTTAAAACCGTTGCTTAATGGTAACCAATATGCATCAGTTCATATAAAACCGTTGCATATGGCTACCATTAAGCAACTGTTTGAGATGAACCGATGCATATGGTTACCCTTAAGCAACGGTTTCTTTGAAACCGATGCATAAAGTACGAGAAAAGACTTAGGTTTTATTTTGAAATTTTGTCAGTCCGCCTACGCTCCTGTGACTTCGATTCATTTCTCGACGCTCTCAGTCCCACATCTGCTCACCATCTTCAGTCGCACATCTGCGCCTCGCCCTCGGTATCCATCGCCTCCGTCCTCTCTGAAATACTGTTGTCTGTTCAAGCTACTCTACTAGGTCGTGTTCAGATAGTTGTTGAACACTGTTGCTAACATTATCGCAAATAAAACAGAATAGGAGAACACACAATATGATACCCAGTTCGGCTACGCCTACTCTGGGAGGTTTCCCACACCCTAAAGGGACACAAATCTTTATTACGAGTATAGGGCTCAAGTGGACTTACGCTTACACAACTCCTCATTTGTTATTGGCTAGCCTCTACTACTCTGTCTCTCAGATTTGTAATCTCGGTTCACCGCAGTTCACCTTGATCCCCTTCGCCCGAACCTCTTGTCCGAACGTGCTCAATCTTCTCCGAAGCTCGGTTGCTTTCTCTCGAAAGCCAGCAGTTGCGTCTGGTGTGTGCAGTGGTAAGATCACTCTCAGACAGCCTAAACAACACACTGAACAGGTTCTGTCAGCGCCGATGTTTTTCCAGTGGGGCTAGAACAGTCGGCCGTCGCTTTCTCCTTCTCCGATCGGTAATGTGTACTCGTGTGCATTATCTCTCTGAAAGCGATGTCGATTATGGATGCCCTAGCTTCTTATTTATATGCATGGGCGAACTCCAAATCTGCTCCAGATATCCTCATAAAATATTTAGGAAATATTCCTAAATATTCGATGTATATCTTTAACCAATCTTTAAAAAGATTATTTGATAACTTCCGCGCCAAGTCAGCCAACCGACTTATCAATCTGACGATGAGATATTCGACTGAATATCTGAATCTTCTTCGAATCTTCGTTAGCCGACTTCGACCGAAAAGATTTTTGATCTTTAGAACCTTCCGGATTACATTCTTGCGTCTGCTCCATGCTGTACTTTAGTTCCAGAATGTGTTTGAACTCCCCCTGAACTCCTGCTCGAACTGTCTAAAGGAGTTTTGCCAAATACATGCCATTTAAGGGAACATCAATCTCCCCCTTGGCATTTTGGCAAAACCTAATCTACTAGATCAATCTATTTATCTAGACTTTAGACAAACTTGAGGGAACAAAAATTGGTCACCTCAAAATACTCCCCCTTTTTGCCACAAACTGGCAAGGGGTCTAATCTAGTTCGAACAGTCAAATGAAATGTGCCAGAAAAAGCACCAAATAGTACAAAAGTTTAATCAAAACATAGTTCAGAGAGTTTGAATTCAAGGACCTTTATCAGACGATCCTTCATTAGAATCACCATCAGTATCTGCATCATCTTCCTCATCTTCACTCGGGTAGCGGAGTACACGAGCCAGCTTGTTGATGCTCTTGCGAAGCACCGCAACAGCAGCGATGATGGCATTCAGTTCCTTGATCAGCTTGTTCCTCTCATCACGACCCATTCTAGCTCCCCCTCCTTTCGATGACTTTGGAGAGTCCTTCCTTTTCTGACCCGATTCTTTAAGATCATTTACATGACGTCCTTTGAATAGCTTATGATCCACCATGAAGTTTTGTGGGGTCTTCGAAAGGCGGTCATTTGGGGTCTTCAATTCTGGAGCCTGATAGATGATCAACTCATTTATCAGAGATGGGAAGCATATCTGGTGAAGAGAGCGGCTTGAGGTTGCATGTTCAGCAATCTATTTGAACATGGTTCGACCCAGATTGAACTGCATCTTGTTCCCAATCTGATATATCAACTGTGCCACTGCTCGGCTAACTGAAGAGCGGTGAGAGGAGGGCTTCCAGTTGAACACCATAATGAAAAATAACATGGAGTAGAAGGTCGTCAGGTCTGCCGTAGGGAGAGCAGTCTCCGGCCACCAACGGACTGAGACGACAGTAATGGTGTTCGCAATTTTGTCATAGTCTGGCTCCTCCATATCTACTGCTAGACCATCCATTGAGAAGTAGATGTTGATCAAATCAGGGTCAATTTCGATCCTTCTTCCTCGCAAGTAGACCACTCCAAAGTCGTTGTCTCTGACCACACCAAACTGCGGAGGGAGGTTAGCAATCGCCTCTCTGACCAGCTGTTCATTAAATGGTTTGCTCCTGGCCAGTGTCCAGAATAGGTCAGTTTGCTTCAGCACATCTACTACTTCCTTCCCTTTGTACCGCGTCTCATCCAAAAATCTCTCTGGAATTATCTTTCTTTTCTGGATAGATTTCCACTTCTTTGCAGCATCCTTGTTAACAAACCAGATGTCTTTCTTCATGATGCCTGCTGGCAGATCTTCTACAACAGTTGAAGGGACTCCACGTTTTCTCTTTTTAGAAGCATCGGCTCCCCCTGCATCCTTTCTCCCCTCTGCATTCCAAGCTGAGTCCTTTCTGACAGGGCTGACAACTGAAACCTTTGTCTTCCCTTTGTTCTTCTTTGCCTTCTTGAGTTTAGCGAGAGGGACGGAATCTTGATCATCATCTGATAAGATGACTGCCTTAGGGACTGTTTGAGCAGCATCCTCTATCACTGCATCAGGAATGGCCGGGTGCTCTTCTTCCACACTGGCGTCCTCCATAGGATCATCATGTAGTCCTCCTTCCACAATCACTGGAGCTTCACCTGCCTCCTCTACTGAAACTCCCTCAGGGGCAGAGGGATCTTGGGGAACAACTGATTCAACCCCCTGCTGACTCCCAGATGGGATATCCGCTGGTACACTTGCCTCCTTTGCAGCTGATGAATTGTTAACAGGTGCTGTATCTTCAACCCCGACACCCTGTACTTCTGAATACTTATCTGGTCTTGGTGCCACAGGAACAGAAGCCTCCTTTTGCAAATCTCTTACAACTTCATCAATATCCTTGTAAACACTGTCCAGATCTTCATCCTTCTCGGAGGAATCAGATTTTCCAGCCACAGCATCAGGTTGTTTTTCAAGCTCCTCACTACCTGAACCCTCATGTTTTTCTAGTGAACCATCTTCAGATCCTTCATTTATAGTCACTTTCCTCTTGCTTGAGGATCCAAGAAGCTGTTAAGTCTCTGAGTCTGACATTGCAATAAGTCGTCCCCTTATTGAACTGATCTTGGCAAGATACTGTCTTTGAGACGCTACTCGACGTGTCCCCCTTTTCCTTTAAACTCCTGACGGACGCACATATCCAGATGCATGAATTTTCTGCCTCCATACTCCTGAACCACCAGCAACCTTAGATACATGCTTGCTAGGTTCTCTTTCTTTCACTAATCTGACAGCATCTTCACTAACACCAGCCCTACTGGCTTCACCAATCTCATCATCCACTATTTTTACTCCCTTTTCAACCTGCATATTTCCAACAGTCTCATCTTTCTTAGGAACATACATAACAACCGGAACTTTAGGGTTAGTGATTACCTCAACTTGGGGCACAACCGGTGGAGGAATGTGACTTGTTGATGTCGAACCAGCATCGATTGGTTTTGAAGTATCCTCTGTGGTTAGCGAGGGCACCATCTTCTGCTTTGCAGCAGGTTCTGGTCCTTTCTTCTCCACCGCTCCGATTTTAGGGTTTGCTGAAACCGCTTCTCCATCGGTTATCTTGACAGCAGGCAAGGATGCTATTTCGGCATGTAAAGGCGATGCCTTTTTCTCCTTCGGCACCTTCGATTTTGGAATTTTAGGCTTTGCCGCCAGAGCCTTGGAAGACTGCATGTTCACCTTCTTCTTCTCAGAAGACTTGACACCGGATTTGGAGGTTTTTCTGGTGTTCACCATCGTTGCCGAACAGATGAAGAGTAGAAAGATTTCTGAGAAGGTCGCCGCTCTAGGGTTTGTGAGAGAGTGTGAAGGCAGACAGAACCGATTTGATTTTCAAATCAAGGTCGGCCTTTTCAACTTCCCAAAATTGTCTTCGAAAAAATCCTCTCTTTCCTCATAACGGCACGTACAAATCTTCAAAAATATATAAAAAAATATTCACCCTTTTAAAATGTACCTTCCGTTCCAGCTCCCTTCTATAAGTGATCAGTCCAACTGTTTCGCTGGAGTTCCGCCTATGACTGACCACTACCTGGAACACTTAGTTCTTGACAACACATAGACCCAAGGAGCATCTGAGTGTTTCAAACTGTGCAACATTCAGCGGTTTGGTGAAGATATCGGCCAATTGCTTGTCCGTTGTCACATGCTTTAGGGTCACCACCTTCTGTTTAACCAGTTCTCTGATGAAATGATGTCTGATGTCTATGTGCTTCGTCCTGGAGTGCTGTACTGGGTTCATCGATATGCTGATTGCGCTCATATTGTCACAGTACAGGGTCATCTCCTTTTGCTCCACTCCGTATTCAGACAGCACTTGCTTTATCCATAGCAGTTGAGTGTAGCAACTTCCTGCAGCGATGTACTCTGCTTCGGCCGTAGAGAGCGATATGTTGTTTTAATTTTTACTGAACCAGGAAACCAGATTATTTCCTAAGAAGAAACAACCTCCAGACGCGCTCTTCCAATCTTCAGCGTTTCCTACCCAGTCAGCGTCGCAGTAACAAACCAAATAAGGGTTGGTGTCTTTGGTATACCAGATTCCAATACATATTTTATGATCCTTTTTACTTGCAGAAGATGACTTTCTTTCGGATCCGCCAGGTACCTTGCACATACTCCTACTGCATACGCTATATCTGATCTACTAGCTTTCAAGTACAGGAGACTCCCAATCATACTCCTATACATTGTCTGATCAACCTTTGTTCCAGCCTCGTTGATGGACCACATTTATACGAATCAAAAACACAGTAAAACCCCCCAAGTTAGACTGTTTGTCTATCTAACATCCATCTGTTAGTCCCGATATATTTCCACAGGGCATTTTAGAGACTGAAGTGAAAACACGCTAAGGAGAGGATTTTATGCTGAAAAGATAACAAGAGTCAATCCAAGGTCAAGATCATATGCCGACTGAAGAAATATCAAGGATCCTGACGTTGAATTGACCAGAATAAATTAATCAGAAGAATCAGGAGTGAAGTCAAGACAGTCCGGGGAAGGAACACACTGACAGTTTTGTGAAAAGACTGCACAAAACTGTACAAAATTCACATATGGCAAGATGACTTGGTGACTTGATGAAGAGGTGACCAAAGGAGGAAACCTCCCCATTCCACCACCCACTACCGGCGGCGCCACCCCTCCTCCTCCTTGGTGACCGGCTACTTGCCTTGGAGGTGGAGGAAACAACCCATTGCTCCTCCACCACAACCGGCTACCGGCGGCTGAGCTCCACCACTCCTCCTCCGCCACTTGGTGGCTCCTCCTTGGCTCCTCCTTGGCTCCTCCACCTCCCTTGGATCAAACCAATCTCCACCACCCATCTCCACCCATTTTTCCTATAAAAGGAGGTGCTCCTCCTCCTCATAAATCATCCCAAAAATTGTAATCACTTCTTTCTCTACATTTTGTTACTTGTAAGTTTGGTTCGGTTTTGAAATAATACTCCTGTTTGTTCTTGAGTATTATACTGGAAATTATAATACTCTTGTCGGTTCTCGAGTATTATAATACTGTAGAGAATACTCCTGTTGGTTCTTGAGTATTCAGTAGGAATTAGGAATACTCCTGTTGGTTCTTGAGTATTCCACCCCTTTCCCTCTTACTGTTTTCAAAAACCCCCAAGTATTTAGCTATGGTATCCATCTCTATGGATATTCGTAGCTAAACTCTTTATTCGGTGGAAGGTATTTTCTTGTATTATATAATGTTGTAATATCTTTTAGTTTCATTTCTTTGTATTCAAAACTTGTTCTATGTGCCATTTATAGTCAGAATTTCCAAGGTTGAGTGGATGCTACGAAAGGGCAAAACTCTTCCGTGGGGATTCGTGAACATACTCGGGTAAGTGGATGCTACGAAAGGGCAAAGCTTATCTGAGAAGTTCGACTCATCTAAAACACCACTTGGTCAATCGTAACTGTGAGATCAAGTGGATGCACAAAAGGCTAAGATACTTCGAAAGGAGGAATTAGTCTGAAATAGAACAAGGGTTGCTTTAAACGATGTTGCAAGTCTTGCGCTACGAAAGGGCCTCGATTCATCTTTGAATACTTAGAAAAGTTACTAACAGTTTATTATATACATGTTATAATACAAGAGTACCTGAAACCGAATGCTTTTCTTTACTGTTAAACCGCAATCACCAACTGCTGATCTACCGGAGGAATTACAATCACGCATCACCCACTGTAAGTCTTCTTTGTATTTACAGCATTTTAATTTCTGTATTTACTTTTCCGCAATCAAAACCAAAAACCCCCAAAAAATCACGTAGTTAATTAGAGCGCTAAAATCTCAATCAACCATAAAACACGCTCCCCCCAGTTCAATCACCCTAAAAGAATAGCCTATTCCCCTAATTCCCTTGGGTTCGACCCCTACTTACCACTTACTACCCAGTAGTGTAGTCACAAGTAGCGGATATTATAAATTTATTTGTACAGAGGACACTGCACCTTAACGACAGTGCGGTGGCCCTCCGTCAAATTGGCGCCGTTGCCGGGGAATTAGCCATCGAATAAGCTATTCTTTCGTTCCCTCCCATGACGTCATGACGCAACCACCTTCATATGCATGGACAACACGGCACCTTCCACTGTTCGGGGGAACGGATGCAGAAGATCCAGTACTACACTGTCGGAGCTTTCACTACGTTTGCTGCCACATTAAACCTGAGACTGAAACGTTAGAAGAATTTAAGCTTAAATGCTTTAAATTCTCTCTAACGGATTTCGCAACAATCTGGTATTACACATCACCCGCTAGTAGTGCGGTACGTTTCGTGGACATCTGTGCACCATTCCTAAAAGAATTCTCCCCACCATCTTTACGCCAAGAAACACGTGAGAAGATCCTGAACCTTCAACAATCCCGGGATGAGACTTTGGACGAATACTACATGAACTACGATGCCATCGTCTCAAGCTGCCCGCACCATGGGTTTACGAAGAAAATTCTTCTCCAAAAATTTCTTCGTGGGATGAGGGCCGAAGAGCTGGGAAGAGTTAACGAAGCTATGAGAAGGTCTGCCATAAACTTCACCATTGTAGACATGTGGCACCTTATAATCGGCTTGGCCGCTGCCACAAGACGAGCACCCCAAATTGACAAGGAAATGCAGACAGAAGAAGCTGACCCAGAGGCTGATGAAGGAGAAACCACCGAACCGTCAGAAGAGACTCCTGAACCATCTGAAGAATCAGACATGGAAAGCACCGGAAGCAACGAAGTAGGAGTCCAGAACACCACTGACGAATTTCCCAGGCCTTCCCGACTTTTCCCCTCGATCAATAGGCAAATCGCTGAAAACCATGTGATCAAAGAAGAGGCTGAAAAGAGGATGGGAAAAGGGCCTGAGCAGAATGACTCCTACATGGAGCACGCTTTCGCCATGACTGGACAAGGCAGCCCTAAACAGGAGAACACCCAGTTCAAAAAGCTGATAGTGAAAGGTCCCTCGCCTTCTCAGAGACGTTGGAAGGAGATACCATCAGAACTGGACCCAAACCCGTCATCTGCTAAAAAATCAGGAAGACTCACCGCAAGAATCAAGGTCGGTGGAATCAAAAAGTTTGACCTCAGCCACCCATGGGACCCAAACCAGTAATCCACAACGAGGTATCGTCGAGCCAACGACGTAAAACAAGTGCACTGGTCGGGAGGTAACCCGACACTATCTTACTTTCCGCACTTACTTTCAGTACTTAGTTTTAAGCTTGCATGACTTTTGAACTAAGGCACGCCTTCGTTCAAAAGTGGGGGGTGAAAACCGCCTGTGTACATAAATAACATGCTTGCTGTTTTTTTTAGTAATAGTATCTTTTTGAACATATGAACTTAAGAATGTGAAAAAGATAAATCAAAATTCATGCATTTACCTTGTGAAAATTCAAACTGTTTAAAAACTTAGAATGTAACTTTCCATTTGTCCTTTGTACTGAGATAACAAGGGATGTGGAGTTGACATAAACTGCCCTAGAAGGACTTGGGAAGCAATCAAAGGATCAGATCAAATTATATGGTTTTCGAAGTCAGTGGAGGCTGCACTTCGGGTTTTCAGTGAATAATTGAGTCAAACTCCGCCAAGAAGCATCTATGCAAAGGCGAGGACGGGAATCAGACCGTTCTCTCTCTAGTCAAAATAGCCGAGAAAATAGATAAGCGACCCTCATCTTGACCCGCGCAAAACGACGAAGACGAGAGGAGAGGGGAGGTATATCCATAGGCTTGCGGGCGATGATTGGACCTCCCAAGTAGGCTGACAAATGGACTAGCAAGTCACAAAGAAGCGAAAAACTCAAAGAAGAAAATCAAAAGAGGCCAAAGGCCCAAAATTGTGAAGGTTTTAACCGAGCAAAAGTGAAGCACTCGACAAAGTCAAATCAAAGGCCAAAGGCCGATTCACTACAACAAAAAAGCAGTCCCTCGCCAAAAAAAAATTCAAGAAGGTTCAACTCACTGAAACCCGAACCGAATCATGTGCATGAGAAGGCTACCAGAAGACCATATAGTACGAAACGATCCTGAGGCTGCAACCCAAGAACCTGAAAAGGGCTATCTCCCGAAACATCCAATATAATTTGCATCTCAGCACGGAGGTACAAGTATTAAGTTTCTTCTATTTATTTACGCAGTTTAATTTGGTAATGAGTAAGCAATGCATGAATTAGGATAGATCGAGTACCACAGTCTAATTTTCATATGCCAAATCCGAACCTAGAACTTACGCCCTTTAATAGCATTGTTCGGGACGAACAACTAAAAGTGGGGGGTATTCTGATGGACCACAATTATACGAATCAAAAACACAGTAAAACCCCCCAAGTTAGACTGTTTGTCTATCTAACATCCATCTGTTAGTCCCGATATATTTCCACAGGGCATTTTAGAGACTGAAGTGAAAACACGCTAAGGAGAGGATTTTATGCTGAAAAGATAACAAGAGTCAATCCAAGGTCAAGATCATATGCCGACTGAAGAAATATCAAGGATCCTGACGTTGAATTGACCAGAATAAATTAATCAGAAGAATCAGGAGTGAAGTCAAGACAGTCCGGGGAAGGAACACACTGACAGTTTTGTGAAAAGACTGCACAAAACTGTACAAAATTCACATATGGCAAGATGACTTGGTGACTTGATGAAGAGGTGACCAAAGGAGGAAAACCTCCCCATTCCACCACCCACTACCGGCGGCGCCACCCCTCCTCCTCCTTGGTGACCGGCTACTTGCCTTGGAGGTGGAGGAAACAACCCATTGCTCCTCCACCACAACCGGCTACCGGCGGCTGAGCTCCACCACTCCTCCTCCGCCACTTGATGGCTCCTCCTTGGCTCCTCCTTGCCTCCTCCTCCTCCCTTGGATCAAACCAATCTCCACCACCCATCTCCACCCATTTTTCCTATAAAAGGAGGTGCTCCTCCTCCTCATAAATCATCCCAAAAATTGTAATCACTTCTTTCTCTACATTTTGTTACTTGTAAGTTTGGTTCGGTTTTGAAATAATACTCCTGTTTGTTCTTGAGTATTATACTGGAAATTATAATACTCTTGTCGGTTCTCGAGTATTATAATACTGTAGAGAATACTCCTGTTGGTTCTTGAGTATTCAGTAGGAATTAGGAATACTCCTGTTGGTTCTTGAGTATTCCACCCCTTTCCCTCTTACTGTTTTCAAAAACCCCCGAGTATTTAGCTATGGTATCCATCTCTATGGATATTCGTAGCTAAACTCTTTATTCGGTGGAAGGTATTTTCTTGTATTATATAATGTTGTAATATCTTTTAGTTTCATTTCTTTGTATTCAAAACTTGTTCTATGTGCCATTTATAGTCAGAATTTCCAAGGTTGAGTGGATGCTACGAAAGGGCAAAACTCTTCCGTGGGGATTCGTGAACATACTCGGGTAAGTGGATGCTACGAAAGGGCAAAGCTTATCTGAGAAGTTCGACTCATCTAAAACACCACTTGGTCAATCGTAACTGTGAGATCAAGTGGATGCACAAAAGGCTAAGATACTTCGAAAGGAGGAATTAGTCTGAAATAGAACAAGGGTTGCTTTAAACGATGTTGCAAGTCTTGCGCTACGAAAGGGCCTCGATTCATCTTTGAATACTTAGAAAAGTTACTAACAGTTTATTATATACATGTTATAATACAAGAGTACCTGAAACCGAATGCTTTTCTTTACTGTTAAACCGCAATCACCAACTGCTGATCTACCGGAGGAATTACAATCACGCATCACCCACTGTAAGTCTTCTTTGTATTTACAGCATTTTAATTTCTGTATTTACTTTTCCGCAATCTAAACCAAAAACCCCCAAAAAATCACGTAGTTAATTAGAGCGCTAAAATCTCAATCAACCATAAAACACGCTCCCCCCAGTTCAATCACCCTAAAAGAATAGCCTATTCCCCTAATTCCCTTGGGTTCGACCCCTACTTACCACTTACTACCCAGTAGTGTAGTCACAAGTAGCGGATATTATAAATTTATTTGTACAGAGGACACTGCACCTTAACGACAGTGCGGTGGCCCTCCGTCACTCGTCTTTGGTGATTTTTAAGTGAGTAGCAGCTGGCGTTCTTTTATGACTTGCCTTCTCAAGATCAAATTTCTTAATCAGATTCTTGGCATACTTGCTCTGTGATATGAAGATACCATCATCCTTCTGTATCACCTGGAGCCCCAGAAAGTAGTTCTTCTCTCCAACCATGCTCATCTTGAACTCTTTCTGCATCTGTTGCATGAACTGATCCACCAGCTTCTAGGTATTCGATCCAAACACAATGTCGTCAACATAGATTTGTGCGATAATAAAATTTGACCTTGTGTGCTTCACGAACAGGGTCTTGTCCACTCCCCCTCGCACATATCCATGTTCGACGAGAAACATGGTGAGACGCTCATGCCATGCACGGGGCACTTGCTTGAGACCGTACATGGCCTCCTTTAGGCGATACACGTGAGCAGGATGATGAGGATCCTCAAATCCTATCGGCTGAGCGACGTAAACTTCCTCATTCAGAAAGTCGTTCAGGAATGCACTTTTCACATCCATCTGGAACAGTTGAAACTTCAAGTGACATGCCAGAGCAAGTAGCAGGCGTACTGCTTCAAGACAAGCGATAGGGGCAAACGTCTCATCGAAGTCGATCCCCTCAATCTGGGTATAGCCCTGCGCCACCAAGCGAGCCTTGTTTCTTGTGATATTTTCTGTGGCGTCTGACTTATTCTTGAAGATCTATTTTGTGCCGATAACATTCACATCTTTAGGCCTCGGAACCAAGTCCCATACGTCATTGCGAGCAAACTCTTCAAGTTCTTCATGCATGGCCAGGACCTAATAGTCATCAAGCAGTGCTTCTTTTACATTCTTTGGTTCTATAATAGAAAGAAAACATGAGCAAGCAGATAGATCTCTGAAGTTAATCGCCTTGCCACGAGTCCTGATTCCCGCACTCGGAGTGCCAATGACTTCAGTGATTGGATGATCTCTGGCCACTCGTCGAGATGGTTGTAACACAACATTGTCATCTGGATGACTATCCTCGTCAGCTTCATCAGATGAGGAGATTGTGTTGAGGGTGTCCGCAGATGGCACTTCTCCAGATGGATCTAGGTCAGTTGGTGATAAGTCGTAATTGTACGACTATTTTCTGTGTTAAAACCCCGTCTCTTAATGTTATCTGTATATTATTTCACTACCTGTGTGTAGTTTTCATTCTCAGGTACATTCGGAGACCATAGAAGGAATACCGGCTAAAGAGAGCCTATTTGAAGATGTTTGGTGTCGAAAGAAATAAAGACCGAAATGAATGAAATCTGAGTCAAGGAATCACGCGGAGGGCTTGTGGAGTTCCGGCGCCGACGTATAAAGATTTAACGTAATTGTCAAGACGTCCGCGGGTGACAAAATGCAAGAGGCGTCCGTGCGGAATTTTCCAGCTAAATTTTCCTAAAGTCGAAATTGAGTTTCTCGGGAGAAAACACACGCTGAATTCGAGGAGCCTCACATTGGAGGAGATAAAATATGAAAGAAAGGAGAAATCAAAGGGTCTTTCTTTTGACCAAGCTTTCGTCCGTGTGAATTTTTGGGGAGACAAAGAGGTACACGTTTACTTTGGAAGATAAAAGGAGAAAGAAGAAAAGAAGGATTTGTCTTCTTCTTGACCAAGGGTTGGCCGTGTGTGACTTGGGAGAGAAAGAAACAGCAAGTAAAAAGGAGTGAAAAAGATAGAGGCAGGAGACGAGTGGAATTGAAGGAGGATTGTTGAGCAGCTTTTGGCAGTGGACTAAAGTGTTTGATTGGAAACGTTTGGCAGAGAAGAGAGCTTGAGGAGATTTCGACAGTAGTATTTTCTTTTCATATTATATTCAATTACTTGATTATGTATGCTATTACCATGAGTAGCTAAACTTATTGGTGTAGGCTAGTACTTGACATTGTGATGCTTTGATTTGAGACTTCTATTGATTTTCTATGTTTTGCGCTATATTACTATGTATTGTTTATGGATTTGATATGCTAGCACGAGTGCAACCTAGCGGGGAGCTTTTGTCATGTTTATTAGCAACCTAGAGGGGATAGTAAACTAGGACACTAGTAATATAGCACTAGGATTGACACCCTAGGACAACTTGTAGTGCAACCTAGCGGGGAGCTGTAAGTTGTAAAACGTTAGAAATCAAAACAAATTGGGTTAATGATTTAGTCTTGCATCACAATCAAAAGTACTAGCCTGCACTTCTCTTGATATTTGATTTACGAAATTGTGTGACGATTGATCTCTTGACAACGGATCATTGTTGCATGCTTTTATTCTTACTTGTTACTTGTTCGAGATTTACCCCCCCCATTGTTACTTTTGTACTTAGTGAAACAGATTCTCAAACCGATCTCTGTGGATTCGACCCGACTTACCACTAGCTAGTCGGAAAAATATAAATGTTTTTGAACAGGTACAACGACACCTGTCGTCAAAATGGCGCCGTTGCCGGGGATCGGTAACGAAGAATCTCACTAAGTACTTTTTCTTTTAGTTTTATTTTATTTTATTTTGTTTTTGTTTGGTTTTATGGTTCGCTATGTATTCCCATTATAGTGAACCAAATTATGAGTACGCTGCTTATCGAAGACTACAACCCCCCAGAAATCAGAATGAGTTTGCTAGACATCGTGCAGCTAGACACGAGAGTTACGACGATTACGCGGATAAGTTGGATCGAGAATACCTCGGTGGAGGAAACCAATACGGACAGTTACCTAGGCGTCGGGATCCGAGACGCACTATGAGAGCATTTTATGAGCCGTATATTGAGTATGAGACACCTCGTGCAACTAGATACGAAGACAACGAGGAAGATAAACATGAGATGAAGGACCCGAACAAGGAATTTATTGATGAAATGAGAGGCATGCTCAAAGATCTTGCTCAAAAGATAGGCCCACGAGCTGAAGACATTAACGAGCTAAAGGAGCAAATGTGTCAACTTACCAACGCCATTTACGAAATGCAAGAAGACGAGCTGAACAAAGATTCCACCTCAGTGGGGAACGCGGACGTCTCTACATTTAACGCACGGACGCCTGAAGCATTACCACAAATTCAGGAGACGTCCGCGGATGATATTCAGGAGATCTCCACGGGATACAATAATTCAGGTAAGGAAATTCTTCTTTCTAACACTCCTCTACTATTCCCAATACAGGTGATAGCTCCCGAAGACCAGGTGATCGATAATGACGAGCTGAAAGATGAGTTGGAGGTGAAGCATGAGCCGGAAAAGCCAACGATGGAACACTCACTCGCCACGAGTCTACAAGCGCCGCTCGAAAAGTGTAAGGACCTAGGTACCTTCACAATCACCCGTGGTGTTGGTAAGACCCTCATACACCACTGCTTAATCGATTTGAGTGCTTATGTTAATGCCATGCCATACTCTTTATCTTGCTCTTTGAATTTGGGACCATCGAAAATTCCTAAACTATTGGTAGAGTTAGGAAATACATCACGTGTTCATCCTGATGGTTTACTTGCGAATCTAACGCCCCATGTTGAAGATCTTGTTGTTCCCGTAGACTCATATATCATGCAGATGGGAGATGCCAGCGATAACGGTCCACTTGCACTAATTTCGGGACAATCACTCCTCTTCGCCAAAAGGACCAAGAATGACATGGTAACAAAAATGTCATCGCTTGCGTTTGCTGGAAAGACATCAAACCTTCATGTTCACGAGAATTCTGACCGTCCATACATGAGGAAGCGACCGAGACATGGGACGTTTGGATGGAAACCGGGATGGAGAGACACGAGAGTACAACTAGATGAGGGCTATGAGTATCAAAATGGAGTAAAGAAGTTCGACTTGGAGCGGCCATGGGATCCTAACTTGTGATCCCTGACAGAACCGCTCGTCGTCAAAGCGATTTGTGCAAATAAATTTATAATAGTCCGCTACTCGCAACTATACTACTGGGTAGTACTTGGTAAGTAGGGGTCGAACCCAAGGGAACCAGGGGAATAAACGTTCTGCACTGCAAGCGGTGGATGTGTAGTACCATATCGTGGCGAAGTCGGTTAGAGAGAATTTGAAGCATTTCAGCTTAAACTCTTCTAACACTTCGTTTTCAGGTTTGATGTTGTGGCAGACTTGGTGGAAGTTTCGACAGTGCTGTATAGGGTCTTCTCCCTCCGTTCCTCCGAACAGGGGCAGAAATCGCGTTGTCCATGCATGCGTAATGGGTGCTGTCATAGAGAAAAGAAAGAAAAAAGAAAAGGGAGGGAAAGAACAACTATTCGACGACTGATTCCCCGGCAACGACGCCAATTTGACAGAACCGCTCGTCGTCAAAGCGATTTGTGCAAATAAATTTATAATAGTCCGCTACTCGCAACTATACTACTGGGTAGTACTTGGTAAGTAGGGGTCGAACCCAAGGGAACCAGGGGAATAATTGTTCTTCGGGGGGATTACGCAGCGTGGGAACGTATTTAAGGTCGGTTGGTTGGTTTTAAAGCTACCAGCTATTTTGAATGATTGATTGGTTGGTTGGTTGATTTTAATACTGGAAAGTAAATTACAGTTTATAATTAAAGAGAAATGTTCGGTTTCAGGGGCCTTGTATTATATCATGTTTATCATTGACCTTTAGTGAATTATCTAAGTATTCAAAGATGAATCGAGGCCCTTTCGTAGCGCAAGACTTGCAACATCGTTTAAAGCAACACTTGTTCTAAGCAAAACTAATTCCTTCTTTCGAAGTATCTTAGCTGTAAGTGCATCCACTTGATCTCCCAGTTACGTTTTTGACCAAGTGGTGTTTTAGATAAGTCGAACTCCTCGATAAGTTTTGCTTGTGACAGCTTCCACTTACCGAGTATGATCACGAATTTCTACGGAAGAGCTTTGCTTGTGACAGCTTCCACTCAACCTTAGAAACTCTGACTTGATATATGGCACATAGAACAAGTTTTGAATACTAAGACTAGACACTAAGTTAATAGTCTTAAAACATTTTATAATACAAGTGCGCCCCTTCTACCGACTACTAGTTTAGCTACTATTCATCGCGCTAAACATTATAACTAAGGAAATAAAACAGTTGAATAAATACTAAGAATTACTTACAACCGTTGAAGCGCCAAGGGAGCTATCCTTTATTTCCAAAGCCAAGATTACAACATTACAAATATTACAACTTCTAGAGAGAGAAGTGAATTGAGATTGAGGTGTGTTTGAAATGAGGGAAGGAGCTCCTCCTTTTATAGCCAAAATGGGAGGAGATGGGTGGTGGAGATGGGTGGCAAGTGTTGCATTTTGATTGGAGGAGAAATCAAGGGAGGAGATGGAAACATGTGGAGGAAGGGGAGGAGGCCGGCGGCTTTTGGTGGAGGAGGTGGCGCCGCCGGTTGCCGGTCACCCAAGGGGGAGGAGCTCCTCCCTTGCCCACCTCCTTGAATGGTGGCCGGTCATCTTGCCCAAATGTGAGTTTTGTACAGTTTTGTGCAGTCTTTTCACAAAACTGTCAATGTGTTTCTTCCCCGGTCTGTCTTGACTCCACTCCTGATTCTTCTGATTAAATTGTTATGGTCAATTCAACGTCAGGATCCTTGATATTTCTTCAGTCGGCATATGATCTTGACCTTGGATTGACTCTTGTTATCTTTTCAGCGTAAAATCCTCTCCTTAGCGTGTTTTCACTTCAGTCTCTAAAATGCCCTGTGAAAATATATCGGGACTAACACGTAGAAGATAGATAGACAAACAGTCTAAATAAGGGGGTTATACTGTGTTTATGATTCGTATAACTTTGGTCCATCAGATTACCCCACACTTTTAGTTGTTCGTCCCGAACAATGCTATTAAAGGGCGTAAGTTCTAAGTTTGGCTTTGGAATATGAAAATTAGACTGTGGTACTCGATCTATCCTAATTCATGCATTGCTTACTTATTACCAAATTAAACTGCGTAAATAAATAGAAGAAACTTAATTCTTGTACCTCCGTGCTGAGATGCAAATTATATTGGATGTCTCGGGAGATAGCCCTTTTTAGGCTCCTGGACTGCAATCTTGGGATCGTCTCTTACTATATGGTTTTCTTGTAGCTTTCTCTAGCACATGATTCGATTCGGGTTTCAGTGAGTTGAGCCTTTTTGATTTTCTTCTTTGGCGAGGGACTGCTTTTTTGTAGTGAATCGGCCTTTGGCCTTTGATTTGACTTTTTGAGTGCTTCACTTTTGCTCGTTTAAAACCTTCACAATTTTGGGCCTTTGGCCTCTTGATTTGCTTCATTGAGCTTTTCGCCTTTTTGTGACTGCTAGTCCATTTTCTCAAGCCTTTTTGGGAGGTCCAATCATCGCCCGCAAGCCTATGGAAATACCTCCCCGCTCCTCTTGTCTTTGTCGTTTTGCGCGGGTCAAGATGAGGGTCGCTCATCTATTTTCTCGGCTATTTTGACTAGAGAGAGGACGATCTGATTCCCGTCCTCGCCTTTGCATAGATGCTTTTTGGCGGAGTTAACTTCAATTATTCACTGAAAACCCGAAGTGCAGCCTCCACTGACTTCGAAAACCATATAGTTTGATCTGATCCTTTGATTGCTTGCCAAGCCTCTCTAGGGCAGTTTATATCAACTCCACATCCCTAGTTATCTCAGCACAAAGGACAAATGGAAAGTTACATTCTAAGTTTTTATCAGTTGAATTTTCACAAGGTTAATGCATGAATTACGATTTATCTTTTTCACATTCTTAAGTTCATATTTTCAAAAAGGTACTTATTAAAAAAGAAAAAATAGCCGCATGTTATTTATGTACAGAGGTGGATCTCACCCCACACTTTTGAACGAGGGTGTGCCTTAGTTCAAAAGTCATGCAAGCTTAAAACTAAATACTGAATTTAAATGACAGAAATTAAAGTGCGGAAAAGTAAGATAGTGTCGGGTTACCTCCCGACCAGTGCACTTGTTTAACGTCGTTGGCTCGACGATACCTCGTTTGTGGTTCATTGGTTTGGGTCCCATGGGTGGCTGAGGTCAAACTTTGCCACCGTTCCAGTGTTGCTTCTTCCTGACTTCTTGCCGGATGTTGTGTTCTGGTCAGGACTTCTTTGTTTCGGGATTTTTTCCTTCCAATACCCCGGAGGGGGTGATGGACCTTTCACTACCAGCCTTTCAAAGTTTTTGTATTTGGGACTGCCTAGTCCGGTTGTGGCATAGCAATGCTCCATTGAGGGGTCATTCTGCAGAGGTGCTTTTCCCATTCTCCTTTGAGCTTCTTCTTGGATCGCATAGTTCGCGGCGACTTGCTCATTAATTAAGGGGAAAAGTCGGGAAGGCCTCATGAGGCTTGGTTCTGCCTCGTTATGTTGGTTCATGAAGAACTGATCATAGATAGTTTCAGCTGCCTGGGTAATGATAGTCGGGTATGGCTTGGGCAGTTCGTCAGTGGTGTTCTGGACTCCTACTTCGTTGCTTCCGGTGCTTTCCAAGTCTGATTCCTCAGACGGTTCAGGAGTCTCTTCTGACGGTTCGGTGGTTTCTTCTTCATCAGTCTCAGGATCAGCTTCTTCTGTCTGCATTTCCTCATCAGTTTGGGGTACTCGTCTTGTGGTAGCGGCCAGGCCGATTATAAGGCACCACATGTCTGCAACGGTGAAGTTTGTTGCAGACCTTTTCATAACTTCGTTAACTCTTCCCAGCTCTTCGGCCCTCATCCCACGAAGAAATTTTTTGAGAAGAATTCTCTTCGTAAATCCATGGTGCGGGCAGCTTGAGACGATGGCATCGTAGTTTATGTAGTATTCATCCAAAGTCTCATCCCGGGATTGTTGAAGGTTCAGGATCTTCTCGCGGGTTTCTTTGCGTAAAGATGGTGGGGAGAATTCTTTCAGGAACGGAACGCAGAGGTCTACGAAACGTTCTGCACTGCAAGCGGTGGATGTGTAGTACCATATCGTGGCGAAGTCGGTTAGAGAGAATTTGAAGCATTTCAGCTTAAACTCTTCTAACACTTCGTTTTCAGGTTTGATGTTGTGGCAGACTTGGTGGAAGTTTCGACAGTGCTGTATAGGGTCTTCTCCCTCCGTTCCTCCGAACAGGGGCAGAAATCGCGTTGTCCATGCATGCGTAATGGGTGCTGTCATAGAGAAAAGAAAGAAAAAAGAAAAGGGAGGGAAAGAACAACTATTCGACGACTGATTCCCCGACAACGGCGCCAATTTGACAGAACCGCTCGTCGTCAAAGCGATTTGTGCAAATAAATTTATAATAGTCCGCTACTCGCAACTATACTACTGGGTAGTACTTGGTAAGTAGGGGTCGAACCCAAGGGAACCAGGGGAATAATTGTTCTTCGGGGGGATTACGCAGCGTGGGAACGTATTTAAGGTCGGTTGGTTGGTTTTAAAGCTACCAGCTATTTTGATTGATTGATTGGTTGGTTGGTTGATTTTAATACTGGAAAGTAAATTACAGTTTATAATTAAAGAGAAATGTTCGGTTTCAGGGGCCTTGTATTATATCATATTTATCATTGACCTTTAGTGAATTATCTAAGTATTCAAAGATGAATCGAGGCCCTTTCGTAGCGCAAGACTTGCAACATCGTTTAAAGCAACACTTGTTCTAAGCAAAACTAATTCCTTCTTTCAAAGTATCTTAGCTGTAAGTGCATCCACTTGATCTCCCAGTTACGTTTTTGACCAAGTGGTGTTTTAGATAAGTCGAACTCCTCGATAAGTTTTGCTTGTGACAGCTTCCACTTACCGAGTATGATCACGAATTTCTACGGAAGAGCTTTGCTTGTGACAGCTTCCACTCAACCTTAGAAACTCTGACTTGATATATGGCACATAGAACAAGTTTTGAATACTAAGACTAGACACTAAGTTAATAGTCTTAAAACATTTTATAATACAAGTGCGCCCCTTCTACCGAACTACTAGTTTAGCTACTATTCATCGCGCTAAACATTATAACTAAGGAAATAAAACAGTTGAATAAATACTAAGAATTACTTACAACCGTTGAAGCGCCAAGGGAGCTATCTTTTATTTCCAAAGCCAAGATTACAACATTACAAATATTACAACTTCTAGAGAGAGAAGTGAATTGAGATTGAGGTGTGTTTGAAATGAGGGAAGGAGCTCCTCCTTTTATAGCCAAAATGGGAGGAGATGGGTGGTGGAGATGGGTGGCAAGTGTTGCATTTTGATTGGAGGAGAAATCAAGGGAGGAGATGGCAACATGTGGAGGAAGGGGAGGAGGCCGACGACTTTTGGTGGAGGAGGTGGCGCCGCCGGTTGCCGGTCACCCAAGGGGGAGGAGCTCCTCCCTTGCCCACCTCCTTGAATGGTGGCCGGTCATCTTTCCCAAATGTGAGTTTTGTGCAGTCTTTTCACAAAACTGTCAATGTGTTTCTTCCTCGGTCTGTCTTGACTCCACTCCTGATTCTTCTGATTAATTTGTTATGGTCAATTCAACGTCAGGATCCTTGATATTTCTTCATTCGGCATATGATCTTGACCTTGGATTGACTCTTGTTATCTTTTCAGCGTAAAATCCTCTCCTTAGCGTGTTTTCACTTCAGTCTCTAAAATGCCATGTGAAAATATATCGGGACTAACACGTAGAAGTTAGATAGACAAACAGTCTAAATAAGGGGGTTATACTGTGTTTATGATTCGTATAACTTTGGTCCATCAATCCCATAGAGGTATTGTCCAGCCAAGGACGTAAAACAAAGGCGCTTCCCGGGAGGCAACCCGGTGTGTTTCTTTTACTTTACACATGTTAGGAGTAGGTTAAATAGTTGAATTGGGAAGCTGATAATGCGCATCGAGTGCGTTTCTTTTTATTTCTGGTGTTTTCAGGTGATTAAGTGAAAAACAGAATTCTATATCAGTGCAGACCGCGGACGCCTATAGGATTAAAGGCGCGGACGCCTCAGCAATTATTGCATATTCTTCATACGTCTGCGGGAGGAAAAGAAAGAGACGTCCGTGGGAAATCTCAAAGCACAACACCGCCACCAGATTATTAGGGGAGTACCAGTTCACTGTTTTTATTTATTTATTTATTGTCTTTAATTTTATTTGAGTCTGTTTTGTTGTCCGCCTTATCACTAGAGTTGTACCGTGAGGACACGGGAAAATTTAAGTGTGGGGTGGGGTGTTATAGAGTCAGTCGTGTGTCGTGTCGTAATGAACTGATGATGCACTTCTATGTTTTTCTCATAAGTCAAAAATCCCATTTCCAGCTTTTTATGACTATTGTGCTCATTTGACTAAAAATGCGAAATTTAAAAAAATTTCGATGCTTTGTTCTTTCGAGTTGTGATAAGAAGGGATGTGGAGTTGACAGAAATGTCATAGAAGGGTACGGGAAATTGTAAGAAAATCTGAATTTTGGTTCTGATGATTGAGAAAAGCGGCGGAGGTTGACGCTTCACTAGCCTAGTCCTGAGAGTAGCTTCGTCACCAAGTAATTCAAGTATATTCATGCGTTCGCAGTGGTGGCGGGACAGAGAAAACGAACTGTCCATCTCTAGTCGGAGTAGCTGGGAATGGGTGGGTAACCCCTACCTTGCCTCATGCAGAAACGACAAGGATGAGAAAAGAGCGGGACGCACTCCTATGCTATTATTCGAAGGCTATGATTGGAGTGGTTCAAGGGCGCAAATGATTATGTGGACAAGAAACAAATTCAAAAGCCGAAGGCAACCCATCAAGTAAGAAGAAAATCAAAATTTGATTGATTCAAGCAAAGATGTGTCGTTTATCAAAGTCCATACAAGTTAAGGAACTCAAGGCTCAACGGAACGAAAGCAGTGAATTAATCACGTGTCAGAGAAAGCCGCCGACTCAATCAAAAGACCAAAACTCAGAAAAGAATGCAATGTCCGTGGTACCTATAGGGGACTATCTCCCAAACATCCAAGGTCGTTTCAATTGCAACTCGCGAGGTAACAAGTATCGAAAAATCTATCTTTACTCGCATTGTTAGAATTTTAAGCATGATAAGATGAACTGCTGGATTTGGGATTGAGATGTAAGGATTAGCATGATAGTGCATTGTAATTCGTTCTATGACTTTGTTCTTGTTCGGGACGAACAAGTTCAAGTGTGGGGTAGTTTGATAAGTCGTAATTGTACGACTATTTTCTGTGTTAAAACCCCGTCTCTTAATGTTATCTGTATATTATTTCACTACCTGTGTGTAGTTTTCATTCTCAGGTACATTCGGAGACCATAGAAGGAATACCGGCTAAAGAGAGCCTATTTGAAGATGTTTGGTGTCGAAAGAAATAAAGACCGAAATGAATGAAATCTGAGTCAAGGAATCACGCGGAGGGCTTGTGGAGTTCCGGCGCGGACGTATAAAGATTTAACGTAATTGTCAAGACGTCCGCGGGTGACAAAATGCAAGAGGCGTCCATGCGGAATTTCCAGCTAGATTTTCCTAAAGTCGAAATTGAGTTTCTCGGGAAGAAATACAGGACGAAAATTGAAGAGCCACATGGGAGAAAACACACGCTGAATTCGAGGAGCCTCACATTGGAGGAGATAAAATATGAAAGAAAGGAGAAATCAAAGGGTCTTTCTTTTGACCAAGCTTTCGTCCGTGTGAATTTTTGGGGAGACAAAGAGGCACACGTTTACTTTGGAAGATAAAAGGAGAAAGAAGAAAAGAAGGATTTGTCTTCTTCTTGACCAAGGGTTGGCCGTGTGTGACTTGGGAGAGAAAGAAACAGCAAGTAAAAAGGAGTGAAAAAGATAGAGGCAGGAGACAAGTGGAATTGAAGGAGGATTGCTGAGCAGCTTTTGGCAGTGGACTAAAGTGTTTGATTGGAAACGTTTGGCAGAGAAGAGAGCTTGAGGAGATTTCGACAGTAGTATTTTCTTTTCATATTATATTCAATTACTTGATTATGTATGCTATTACCATGAGTAGCTAAACTTATTGGTGTAGGCTAGTACTTGACATTGTGATGCTTTGATTTGAGACTTCTATTGATTTTCTATGTTTTGCGCTATATTACTATGTATTGTTTATGGATTTGATATGCTAGCACGAGTGCAACCTAGCGGGGAGCTTTTGTTAGTTTGTTGATTGCAATTGTCATGTTTATTAGCAACCTAGCGGGGATAGTAAACTAGGACACTAGTAATATACCACTAGGATTGACACCCTAGGACAACTTGTAGTGCAACCTAGCGGGGAGCTGTAAGATGTAAAACGTTAGAAATCAAAACAAATTGGGTTAATGATTTAGTCTTGCATCACAATCGAAAGTACTAGCCTGCACTTCTCTTGATATTTGATTTACGAAATTGTGTGACGATTGATCTCTTGACAACGGATCATTGTTGCATGCTTTTATTCTTACTTGTTACTTGTTACTTGTTCGAGATTTACCCCCCCCATTGTTACTTTTGTACTTAGTGAAACAGATTCTCAAACCGATCTCTGTGGATTCGACCCGACTTACCACTAGCTAGTCGGAAAAATATAAATGTTTTTGAACAGGTACAACGACACCTGTCGTCAGTTGGCTGAGACACAGGTGGTGTTTCAGGTGCTGCTCCAACTCGTTCGTCAGCATCGTCCGAGACAATTGTTTCAATCACTTCATCCTTCACCTTGCCATTGATTGACTCTATGACAGATCCTGTGCGTTTGTTAAACACCCAATACGCTCGACTATTTGAGGAATATCCTAGAAAGAAATCCTCATAACTCTTCGGATCCAGCTTCTATCGGTACTCACGGTTGTTCATGATATAGCACTCACTCCTAAAGATGTGGAAGTACTTGACAGTGGGCTTCTTTTCTTTCCAAAGTTCATAGCAGGTCATATCCGTTCTAGTGTGTATCGTCACACAATTTATGATGTGACACGCCGTATTCATAGCTTTCAACCAGAACTTCAGAGGGATAATCTTGGCATGAATCATCATGCGAGTCATCTCCTGAATCGTACGATTCTTACGTTCCACAACTCCATTCTGCTGGGGTGTGATAGCAGATGCGAACTGATGAGTGATTTCGTGTTCTGTACAGTAGGTGGCCATAGTGGTGTTTTTGAACTCTGTACCATTGTCACTCTTAATACTCACCAGGTGGTCTCCTTTGTCTTCCCTCTCTCTTTGAAGTAACGTGGCAAGCTGAATGAATTGTTGAGCAGCTTCAGTCTTGTCTCGAAGAAAACTAGTCCAGGTAAATCAGGTATAGTCGTCCACACACACTAAAACATATTTCTTGCCTCCATAGCTTTCAACCTGCATCGGCCCCATCAGATCCATATGGATCAGTTCCAACGGTCTGCTGATACTGATCTGCGAGGTGTTGGGATGCGATGCCTTCGTCTGTTTCCCAATTTGGCATTCTCCACAGAGCACATTTACATCACCTTTCAAAGTGGGCATTCCTCGATAAGTCCAGCTGAAGAGAGCTTCTTCAAGGTCTTAAGATTCAGATGACCCAAGCGCCTATGCCATAAGACCATCTCGTCTGCTTGAATCGTTAGACAGGCTGATGCAGCAACTGTTCCAGCAGAGCCTATGAGGTAGCAATTATTGGCTGCCCTGCTTCCTTTCATCAGTGTGCCACCTTGCTTGTCCAAGACTTGACATGAGTCGTGGGTGAATTGTACATGGTGTCCGCCATCGCACAGTTGACTGATACTGATTAAGTTCACCTTCAATCCTTCAACCAGGAGGGTATCCTTGAGTACAGGGAGATCCGGAACCTTTAATGTCCCACAGCCGATCACCTGATCCTTTCCTCCATCTCCGAAAGTGACAAACTACTTTTTCTTAACAGGTTGAATATTTGTGAGATAATTAGAGTTACCTGTCATATGGGCGGAACAACCACTGTCGAAGTACCAACGATCTTCTTCCATGTGGCTTGATGAGCTGAACGCAACCATGCACACGGTCTTGCTTGTCTTTGGTACCCAGACCTGTTTCGGTCGAGGTTTAGTCCTCTGTTGAAAGGCCCTTCGTTCAGCTAGAAATAGGCGACACTTAGGTTTGATGTGACCCATCTGGTAGCAGTACCAGCATGTGCGTGAGTTCATCTTCTCCTTTGAGTGAGCATTGTGAGTCTTCCTCTGGCCAGCTAGGGTTTTTCCTTTGGACTGGTTCACCTTCTGTCCAGGGTACTGTTCAGCCACTGGTTCCGCTTTAACAAACGTAGTACCCTTTGAGCTACTTTCTTCTGTGAACCCCAAACCTCGATGTCCGAACTCCATCCTTGGAGACCTGAGGATCTCATTTAAATTCTTAGAGCCAGAGTTTAACATCCTTACCGACGGTTTGAGCTGATTGAGCTCCTTCTCAGTGGTTGAGTGATCCATTCTTTCAGATTCTAGCTGAAGTTCCAGTGACTCCACTTTCTTTAAGAGAAACACCTCTATCCGTTTCAGATCAGTAATAGTTTTCCTTAGGCCCGACATGCCTACTAGATGAGTCTCATGATCTTTCTCCGTGTCACCTTTCAGCGACGAGACCGTACCCAGACATTCTATTTTCTGAGCTAGTAGAGATGACCTTTCCTGTTTCATTTCAGTAAGTTGAGTATTCAACAAATCAATCTTACCTTGGAGTTCCACCTTCTGTGTAACGAGTATCTCGACCTCCTGCCATACTTTGTCCTTTTCAATAGTCATGCTTGCAACAGTGTCGTTGAGTTTTTTGTTGAGGTTGATCACCAGCAACCACTTCTCATATAGGTCTTTATAAGTTTCGGCCAGAGTCTCCTGCGTGAGTTCGTCATCATCACTGTCTGAGGAGTTGTCTACTGGGAGTTCCAACTGAGGTGGCATGCTTTCACTGGTTTTACTGCATTCTCCTTTAGTTGCAACAAAGGCAACAAAGTTGGTAGTTTCATTGCCTTCCTCCTCATCATCGGACTCGCTGTCGCTGAAATTTGCAACCATTGCCTTTTTCTTCTTGAGGGTTGACGAACTATTCTTTTTCACCTCTAAATAGTATCAATGAAGAGAGGATCGAATGTAGTCAAAATATTTATATTAACCGGTAAAGTACTGGGTCGAACCAAGAGGAGCAAGCTAAGCACATGCACTATGTAAGATTGTGTTTCCGTTCGGCTATTCTAAACAAAAATGTATAAGGAAGTGTATATATCTAAATCCTATGTGGTGAGTAATTAGGGATAAAAGATAAGTAAGAGGTGTTTCGAGGGGTTACTCCCATCCTTGGCAAGTTCTCAATGATCACATTCACGATATTCAAACATTTCATGGTAGTTAAATAGTATTGAACCTAGTTCACTTCAATCCCGTAGAAATGATCATATTCACTACATCCAAACTATCCCTAAGGTCTCTCGATTCTGAGGTCTAGTTTTAAGGTTCAACATGTTACTTATGCATTTCATCAAACACTTAGTAGCATGGCATATATAAAGAGCATAGTGAACATGAATTTGACACCATTAAATGGGATTAATTGATGATTTGCTAATTGACTAACTCCAATGAAATAACCATTCAATCCTTTGTCAAGCATCATATCATAGGGTTCACTTTCATGCTTAAGATATGATCATTTTCTCCATCCTAGAACTATCCACTAGCTTTTCCAAGACATAGGTTCATGTTTTAGTCTAAGTTGTCACTTAGGCATTTTATCAAACACCTAGAGTGCATAAAATTCATAACACAAGAGAAAATGAAATCAACAATCATCCATATGAATATCAATGTATATATGTGATCAAAGAGTACCAAGGAGAGTCATAAGACCCTCAAAACACAAGATCCACTACTCACACATCATGTAAGACAACATGGTGTGAGTAGGGTTTATAGCAACAACAAGTAGAATGCAAAGATGGATAGAAGTAGGATGGTTAATCCTTGAACTCCCTTTTGATCTTCTCTTCTCCTTGGTTGGATGTTGATTGATGACCTTGGATGAACCTCTTTTCCAATCTTCTTCTCCCCAAAAACCTCCACACTTGGTCCAAAACCCTTGCTTTTTATTTATAGATTCGGCTGAAATCTGGACCACAAATCTGTGTTTTTCATCCAGTCGGTCGACTGGGCTAAGCTTGACTCCCAGTCGGTCGACTGGGATGTGCAAGATCTGATGAGCTCCTGAAGTTTAATCGAGTGGGTCGACTGGACATCTCAGTCGATCGACTGGGGCCTTTTTGGTGATCTTCCCGTCCGAATTTGATCTTGGTGAAAACTACAAAGTTGTAGCCCTTTGAAATACCTTTCCAACAAGCTACAAATCAGACAAATCGGACACCGTATGAGCCCTGAGCGTGCAAAACAAGTCGCAAAGGTCAATATGCTCGGTATTTCCCCGAAACTCCTTGTTTTGCGCCGAAACTTCTGTTTATCAACCAATCTTCATATATAGGCCATGACCATGGGGGAAACTTGTTTTCTACCTGAAATGTAGAGATAGAGGTCAAATGACATCAAAATAATGTCTGAAACGACCCAACACTATAGTGAAGAATGGTCATAAATCATTCAAAAACTCGACTGATCAACACTTCACACTTAAGTTTTGTTCGTCCCGAACAAAGTATGAGAATATGTCAAGGTCATGCAAATGTCGAAATGCTAGTGGTGCTATGTTTTTCGTATATTTGCCTCACTAGATTTCACAAGGTCTCGATCATTATTTCTAAACATGTTATTGAAAGAAAAATGAAAGGTATGTACAATCTAACTAGCTCCTTTTCGTAGGTGTTACGAATGCATTTAGCGTATGCATTAAGCCTTTAAACCCCTAGGCTACCCTAGTGGACGAGTTATAGTCTCGTGAGAGTTTTCAGAAAAGGGAATACTTACAAATCCCATATGCACATATCCCATGAGAATGAATGCAAGAGTGCTCAACCAAGGCGAGGATTTCTCAAAACCAATCCCTCACCCCAAACTAGGGCTACCATCACATTATCATCAAAAGAACTTTTGAGCCATTTGAGTACCCATGAGGTTGTGCATTCAAAATCATCAATACTAAAGCTATCAAATGTCTCATCCAAAATTATACTCATTTTCAAGGCAATACAATAGAAGCAAAGTTAATAGTTTTGCACAAAAGAGTGCCAACCGCTCACCTAAGCTAGCTAGGGCTAGTCCATGGGCTCGCGACATGGAACTCATTACCAAGTTTTTGGCGCTTAAGCCATAATCCATAAGGGAAGAGGAGTTCGACACTATGAGTTCTTAATAAACAAGCATAGACCAAATGATAGTTCCCGTGCAAGCACAAGGGTCGTCCAAGAGTCATTCCAACTAGCACACAATACAAATGATGAATCCCGCGCAAATGTAGGATGATGGAAGAACCTAAAGTCAAGTTTTAAGTGCTTTTCATTCACATATTTTTTTCGAAATGGCCTTCGGCCTACAAATGCTTTCGAGGGGGAAATTTTCTTCCTAACCCCCGGCATTTGTATCTTTTTTTCAACGAAACTTCTCTGGTACTCGAGAAAGTTTTTAGTCGGGGCTTTGCCCTCTTTGACCACAATCATTTTTGTCGCCCTCTTTTGTTTTTGACTCCACACTTAAAACTTGACAATATGTTCAAGGAATGTGTGGAATGCGTGGAAAACAATCATAAGTAAGGCATTAAGTTAGAAGAACTCAAGTCACTAAGGAACATACAAGAGGTCTAAGTTTTTTTTGTGAAAAATTTAAAAAGTGCTTGCTATAACTTGATCCAAGGTATTTCAACGAAAATACTTAGAAAATTAGATAGACAAGGGATAGCAATGATATTGATTCACAAGAATGCACATTCAAGGGACTAGGTTGGTTCTAGGTTCAAGATCCAATAAATGTGACATATAGGCTAGATGTGATTTATAGAGATTTAGAATCGGTAGTCACAAGCCTTTGTGGTTAAAAACACTCTCATGTTAAGGATAAGGTACATGAATGCAAGTGTCCATCCTAAAATGATAAGCATGGCATAATATGAGTGAACTATGCGACTACCCACTCCCCACTTAAAACATAGCTTAGTCCCTAAGCGCAAACAATAAAGAGAATGAGAAAAAGGCGCATAGGAACTCCCCTCTTTTGTAGATGTGCCCCATCAATAGAAAAGATGTCATTGTGCTAAACTTGATTGTACATGATGCAAATAACTTCCATGATGACAAGAATACATGAGAGGTTAAAAACAACAAGTGATATACAAGGTGGTACAAAAACTCAAGTTTGAGCAAAAAAACATCACTAGTTGCATAATAACATCATGGCATAAGATTAATAGACCTTACACAAGGAAAGTAATCTACATCGTTCATAATATGCACAAGGTTTCCTAAGTGCCAAGAAAATGTCAAACTAGAGTCATAGCATGATATAACAAAATAATTCCACTCTAGTAAACACCGATAAAGCACATAAGCACTAAGGGAAACATCATTAAGCATAGAAGGATCAAGGGAAAGTTGGAGGGGTGTGGTGATGTAAAGTGGAATTGGAGTGAGTAGACTCACTCCACACTTAAAATTTTACCCACTAATAACAAATATCACACTCCACACTTTAGAGCCTTAGCTACTCAAAATCATGCCAAACACTTAAACATATAGAAGAACAAGAATGAAACACTTACAAACCGGGTTAACTCCCGCGAGGACCTAGTTTTTCCCATCTTGGCAAAGACGTAGCAAAGCGCCACATAGAATCACTCGTTGAGAGGTCCTTTGCTAGGATCCCTTCTCACGGGGCCTTGGACTTGGTTGTGTCAATCAACCTTCAAATCCCATTTGAATTTCTTCCTAAAATTATATCCCCTGTTCAAGCTTGTGTCCAGGGTACTGTTGCAACAGACCTTGAACTCTTTGCACAATAGTTCAGCTGATAGTTCAAGGTACAATTGCGACAGATCTTGAACTCGTATCACAACAGTTCAACAAGCAGATAAAATCAGTAGAACTCACAGACTGATAACCCAGTTTGGCTCCGCCTACTCTAGGGGGTTTCCCACACCCGAAAAAGGGACAGCAAATCTTTATTACGAGTATAGGGTTTACACAGGGACTTACACTTACACCTTGTAATTGCCTAACCTCAATACTCCGTCTCTCAGATTTGCAACCGAGGTTCACCGCAATTCCCCTCGATCTCCTTCGTTCAGAACTTGCAGTCCGAACGTTCTCGACCTTCTCCAGAAGCTCAGATGCTTTCTCTCGAAAGCTTGTTCACCTTTGTTGTGCGCAGCAGTTGATACGCCTCAGGCAGTCTGTGTTGCACTTGAGCAGACTGCACTTGCACCGATGTATTTCCAATGAGAAAACACAACCGGCCGTCGCTTTCTTCTTCTCCAATCAGCAGGGTATGCTCGTGTGTATTTGATCTTTGAAATCGACTACGAATAAGGGTGCCCTAGCATTGTATTTATATGCTTGGACGAAACCCTAATTCGCACAAGATAATCCCATCAAATATTTAGGAAATATTCCTAGATATTTGATGTATATCTTTTGAATCGGTTGGAAGAATATACGAAGTTGTCTTCTTGCCCAAGTATGTCTTGCCGCCTTCAATGTAGATATTCATCTGAATATCTCATGCTCGATTAAGTCACTGGCCGACTTCAACTTGATGAAAACTTCGCTGCCCAATATCCTTCCGGGAAATATCCTTGCGTCTTATCCACGCTGTGTATGAGTACTAGGATATGTTCGAACTCCCCCTGAACACCTGCTCGAACTGTCTAAGCTACGTTTTGCCAAATACATGCCACTTAAGGGAACATCAATCTCCCTCTTGGCATTTTGGCAAAACCGAATCTACTAGATAACTAAGTCTATCTAACTATCTAGACAGTTGACAACTTTGAGGGAAACAAGAATTGTCTCTCCTTTAAAATACTCCCCCTTTTTGCCACAAACTGGCAAGGGGTGCGATCCGAGTTCAAACATTCAATCAAAATGTGCCAGAACAAGCACAAATAATAAAAGTTCTAGTAGAATAGTTCAGGGAGATAGTTTTTTTAGAGGACCTTCATTCGGACAACCCGTTATCAGTGGCATCCTCAGAATTAGTATCATCAGATTCATCCTCACTTGGGTAGCTGAGGGCACGTGCGAGCTTGTTGATTCGCCTGCGTTGCTCCTTGTTCACTTCTATGATGACATTCAGGTCCCTGAACAGCTGACTCCTCTCATCCCGGCCCATCCTGGCTCCCCCTCGACTCGACTCAGCAACACCCTTTCCTTTCTGGTTCTCCTCCTTGAGATCGTTCACGTGATGCCCTTTGAACAACTTGTGGTCGACAATGAACTTGCTGGGTGCCTTTGTGAGATGGTCAGGCGAGGCCTTCAAATCTAGAGCTTGATGGATGATCAGCTCATAAATCAGAGACGGGAAGCAGATCTGGTGCCGAGTTCTCATCGATGTAGCATGTTCAGCAATCTGTTTGAACATTATTCTGCCCAGGTTGAACTTCAGCTTATTCCCTCTCTGATAAATCAGTTGGGCCATGTCCTTGTTGACAGTAGAGCGATGAGTAGACGGCCTCCAATTGAAAACAGCTATGAAAAACAACATTGAATAGAACGTAGACAGATCCGATGTAAGCACAACTGACTCAGGCCTCCACCGAACAGAGCCTGCAGTGATGGTGCTTACTATCTTCTCAAAGCTTGATTCTTCTTCATTAACAGCTGGGTCGTCCATGGAGAAGTATACATTGATCAGCTCAGGATCAATCTTGATCCTTCTTCCTCTAACATAGAAGACCCCATACTCTGCCTCTCCAATGACCCCAAACTTTGGGGGCAGGTTTGCCATGACCTCACGCACCAGCTGTTCGTTGAATGGCTTGCATCTGTCCAACGTCCAGAACAGATCAGACTCTTTAAGCACCTCAACCACTTCCTTCCCTTTGTAACTGGATGCATCCAGCAACCTCTCAGGTATGATTTTTCTCTTCAGCTCACAATCCCATTTCAACGTAGCTTCTTTAGTCACGAACCACACTCCTTTTTGACATTACCCACTGGGACAGTCTCAGACTCAGAGGCTAGGACTTCACATCTCCCAGCATCTTCAGAGATGGGAACTACAGCAACGCGCTTCCTTTTCTTGGAAGAGCCAGCTCCCCCTGCACCACTGTTGACTTCAGCAACCTTCTGAACTGGTTCCTTTGTAGTCTTAGCAAAGACTACCTTTTTCTTTTCCTTGCCCTTCGTTGACCTTTTGAGATTGACAAGGGGAACACTGTCTTGGTCATCTTCTGAAAGAGTAACGCCTTTTGCTGCTGACATAGAAGCATCCTTACGAATGGATGAACCATCTTTCTCCAAATGATCCCTACGACGATCATCTTGAACTGCCACTGTCTCTTCACACATCACTGTCTCTGGAACAACTCCAGCCTCAACTTCAGTCAACACTTTGTTTTACAGTTGGAACACTTGTGACTTTTTCAGCAGCAAACTCTCCAACAGCCTGGTTATGCAGACCTTCCTCTGGAGCTAGTGCAGTTTGAGCTTCAGTCTGAACTGATGGTTCCACAGTTGAACCCTTTTTCGGCATCAGTTTCTTTTGCCCCAACAGCCTGATCACGCTGATCTTCCTCTGAACTTGTCACTCCTCTATCCTTTTCCTTTTCCAGATCTTCCATGACTTCATCAATGTCTTTGTACAACTCCTCCAACTCCTCATCCTTTTCTGCTGGGACTGATTCTTCTAGTATGGATTCTTTCAACACATCTGTCTTCCCTGACGGATTAATCTCCTCTGCCATAGCCTCAGCATGCATACCGGAACCTTCTTCAGTGATTCCTCCTTGATTCTCAGACGGATCAGCATCATTAATCACCAAATTTCTTTTCCCCGAGGACTTAATAAACTTCTTAGTTTCTTCATCGGACATTGCAATCTTCCGACCTCTAGTGGCATATATCTGAGCTAGGTATTTTCTGGGAGAGTCACGAGCCCGCTTAGTCTTCTTTCTGCGACCAGCCTTTGGAGGAATGTATCCTGTGGCAAAGATCTTTTCCCTCCATGTTCCTGAGCCTCCAGCCGCCTTGCTGGGTTCCTCTTCTTCCATAATCTTGACAGAATCCTTTTCAATAACAGCACTACCGGCTTTGTGAACCGCAACAGCCCTACCACTCTCAAGATTTCTACCATCATCACCACCAAGCACCGCCCTACTGGTTTCAACACCAACAGCCCTAACACCACTAACATCCTTACCACCATTATCACCAATTACAGCCCTACTGGCTTCATCACCGTCAACCGACTTAGCAACCTTCTCAACCTCCACAATCTTTTCAATAATAGGAATATTTGCAGAAACTGAAGGAACAGTTGGAAATACCTCAGATTGGGGACGAACTTCTGGAGACGTACCAGCATTTGATGTGACAGACGAGTCCACCGCGGTTGACTGAGGGATTTCAGCGATAGACTTCTTCGCTTGGGCCAAAGATTCGGTGGTGGATTGTAAAGGCGATGCCTTTTTCACCATCGGAGCTTTTGATTTCGGATTTTTAGATTTCGCCGCCAGAGTCTTTGAAGACTGCATGCTCTCTTTATTCTTCTCAGCGGATTTGGTGCCGGATTTCGCTGACTTTCTGGTGTTTACCATCGCTGTGGAGGGGGAAGCGATTGAGAGAGAAGTTGCCGTTCTTAGGGTTTTGAGGACGAGAGAGAGAAGACAATTGAACACACTCAACTGTTTTGTGTTTCAAAAAATATCCTCCGGCCTTTTCAACTTCCCAAATTAGACAACCCTTGATTCAAATAACGGAAGGAAAAATCTTCGAGAATATTCAAAAAGAATGTGGATTTTCACGCGCTGTGCCTTCTGTTCCAGCTCTCTTTATTAGGTGGTCAGTCCAACTGTTCAGCTAGAGATTCGACTATGACTGACCACCGTTGGATGCTTTCAGTGGTTGACACCACATAGACCCACTGAGGGTCTGGGTGTTCCACTCCGTATCCTGTCATGGGGGCTGACCAAGATCTTGGTATGCCTCAGAGTTATCATCTTCTGGTGCCCACCATATTCATATTTTCTTGTTTGGCTCCAAGCATATTTCTGTGGGCATAGTACGAACTCCTTCCGTACCTGTGACACCCTCTGTTTTAACAGTTTCCTGGGACAGTTGTCATCATGGATTTGTGCGCATCTCCAATCAGATCTTGTGTGCAAAGTCTTGTCCACTCCCCCTCGCAGAAATCGATGTTCGACGTCCCTTGATCCTCTCAGACCAATCCCAATGGTGTAACAGTTGTTGGCATCCCTTTTTCCTTTCATCAGTGTATCACCATTCTTGTCTAGGACAAGACATGAGTAGCTCGAGAATGACACATAATGTCCATCATCGCACAGTTGACTGATGCTGATAAGATTCCTAGTCAGTCCTTTGACAAGGAGAGTGTTCTTGAGTGCAGGGAGATCCGGAACCATCAATGTCCCAAAGCCGATCACCTGACCCTTTCCACCATTCCCGAAGGTGACAAACCACATCTGCTCAACAGGTCTAATATGGGTAAGATATTGAGAGTTACCTGTCATGTGGGCGGAGCATCCGCTGTCGAAGTGCCAACTAACTTGCGATGTGTAGCTTGAGGAGTAGCAGGCCACCATGCAAACGGTTTGGTCTGCCTTTTGAACCCAGACTTGTTTCTGTCACGGTATGGTCCGTTGTTGGAAAGCACGTCGTTCGATAAGAAACAGGCGACACTTCAGTTTGATGTGTCCCATCTGGTTGCAGTACCAGCAAGCGTGCCACTCTTTCCTTTGCGTTGAAGGAGAGCTGAAGTGCACCGTATGAGCCCTTCTTTGACCACTATTGGGTTGTTCTTGGGACAAATCTACTTTCTATTTGGGGTGCTGTCTCACCTTCTGTTCTGACTTCTGTTCAGACACGGGTCTTGTTTTAACAAACATTGTACCTTTTGAGCTGCCTTCTCCTGTGAACCCCAATCCTCTATGTCTGGACTCCATTCTCTGAGATCTGAGAATATCATTTAAGTTTTTAGTGCCAGAGTTAACCATTCTTACCGACTGTTTGAGGTGATTGAGTTCCTCCTTAGTGTCAGAGTGATCCATCTTCTCAGATTCTAGCTGAAGTTCCAGCTATTCTACCCTCCTCAGTTGAAACACCTCTTTGCGCTGCAGATCTGTGAAGGTTTTTCTTAGACCCGCCATGCCTACAGGATGAGTGTCCCGATCCTTCTCCATTTTGACTTTCAGTGAGGAGACAGTGCCCAGGAGTTCTGTTTTCTGAGCAAGAAGATCCAACCTTTCCTATTTTATCTCAGCCAGTTGAGAGTTCAGTGAGTCAATTGTACCTTCCAGTTCCACCTTTAGTGTAAGCAGTATCTCGACCTCCTGCCATACCTTGTCCTTTTCCATAGTGACGCTTGCAACTGTGTCATTCAGCTTCTTGTTGATCTTGATCAGAAGCAACCACTTCTCATACAGATCTTTATATGTCTGATCCAGAGAATCCTGCGTGAGTTCTTCATTGTCACTGTCCGAGAGGTCTTCACTTGGGAGTTCCAACTGAGATGGAACAGTTTCACTAGTGATGCTGCACTCATCCAGAGTTGTGACGAAGGCCACAAAGTTGGTGGGTTCACCTTCTTTTTCTTCGTCTAACTCACTGTCGCTAAAGCTAGCCACCATTGCCTTCTTCTTCATGAGAGTGTTTGCACACTGTGAAGCAATATGACCAAAACCCTTGCATTCATGACACTGAATCTCTTCTTTTCCTTTGTCAGACAAGTCTTGCCTTGAATCACTAGACCTTGGCCTGCCGGATTTCCAGTTTCGGTAACCAGTTGATGAAGACTCACCTTGTTCTGGACCACGTCTGTTGATTTTCCACACCATTCTTCCAAAGTTCTGTGCCATCATAGCCAGTTGCTCAGTGGTGCAGCCAGCGTCCAGTTTGTCTTCCGTCATGTCTGCTTTGAGGGCGATTCCCTTCTCTTCTCCGGTTTGGAAGTCATGATTGATCTCGTAAGTTCTGAGAGAACCCATTAGCTCATCCAGCTTCAGTTTGGTGATGTCATACATTTCCTCAATGGCCGTTACTTTCATGGCAAATCTCGGAGGGAGTGACCTCAGGACCTTACTGGCCAATCTTTCTTCATCGATGGGTTTCCCTAGTGCAGACGCCTCGTTGGACAGTTCCAGAACTCTGGTGTTGTACTCAGTGATGGTTTTACTCTCCTTCATCTTCATCTCTTCGAACCTGGTTGTGACAGCCTGCATGCGAGAGTTGTGAACTTTGTCTGTACCTTCAAAGGCTGTTTGGAGGATATCCCATGCTTCCTTGGCCACTTCACAGTTGATGATTAGCTTCATGACGTTTTCATCTACGGCTGAGAAAATTGCGTTCATAGCCTTTGAGTTTCCCATAGAAGCTTTGTCCTCCTCTTCTGTCCACAGTGCTTCTGGTTTTGCGATCGGTTCTCCAGTGAGATTGTTCATCATGGGTTCCGTCCACCCTTTCAGAACAGCCTTCCATGCCTTTTCATCTAGAGATTTCAGAAAGGATCTCATCACGGGTTTCCAGGTGGCATAGTTCGATCCTTCGAGTAGCGAGGGTCTGGTGATGCTTTGTCCTTCCTTCAGAGTCATCTTGAACAGTTCAGGATCCCACTCAGTGTGTCGAGTGTCGGGTCTGATACCAATTGAAATTATATCCCCTGTTTAAGCTTGTGTCCAAGGTACTGTTGCAACAGACCTTGAACTCTTTGCACAATAGTTCAGCTGATAGTTCAAGGTACAGTTGCGACAGATCTTGAACTCGTATCACAACAGTTCAGCAAGCAGACAAAAGCAGTAGAACTCACACACTGATAACCCAGTTCGGCTCCGCCTACTCTGGGGGGTTTCCTACACCCGAAAAAGGGACAGCAAATCTTTATTACGAGTATAGGGTTTACACAGGGACTTACACTTACACCTTGTAATTGCCTAACCTCAATACTCCGTCTCTCAGATTTGCAACCGAGGTTCACCGCAATTCCCCTCGATCCCCTTCGTTCAGAACATGCAGTCCGAACGTTCTCGACCTTCTCCAGAAGCTCGGATGCTTTCTCTCGAAAGCTTGTTCACCTTTGTTGTGTGCAGCAGTTGATACGCTTCAGGCAGTCTGTGTTGCACTTGAGCAGACTGCACTTGCACTGATGTATTTCCAATGAGAAAACACAACCGGCCGTCACTTTCTTCTTCTCCAATCAACAGGGTATGCTCGTGTGTATTTGATCTTTGAAAGCGACTACGAATAAGGGTGCCCTAGCATTGTATTTATATGCTTGAACGAAACCCTAATTCGCACAAGATAATCCCATCAAATATTTAGGAAATATTCCTAGATTTTGATGTATATCTTTTGAATCGGTTGGAAGAATATACGAAGTTGTCTTCTTGCCCAAGTATGTCTTGCCGCCTTCAATGTAGATATTCATCTGAATATCTCATGCTCGATTAAGTCGCTGGCCGACTTCAACTTGACGAAAACTTCACTATCCAATATCCTTCCGGGGAATATCCTTGCGTCTTATCCATGCTGTGTATGAGTACTAGGATATGTTCGAACTCCCCCTGAACACCTGCTCGAACTGTCTAAGCTACGTTTTGCCAAATACATCCCACTTAAGGGAACATCACTTCCCATCAAGTCTACAATGGACTTTCCTTTGGGATTTTGACACCTTCAAATATGAAGATCCCTTAAGAAATAAGGGGTCATGGGAGCTTTTTCCAATTAATCTTTCGAAGTAGGGCAAGAAGCTCCAAAACTTGTCTCGAGATGAAGTAGTGAAGAAAGGGTCTTCATAACTTGTCTCGAGAATGATGGGCACACCCTCCTTTAGTTTTTCCATGATGTCCTTGGGTGCCAAATACTCAATATCCCTCTCTAGACCTTTGTCTTCTTGCATGCGAGAATTCCCTTTAGCTTGATCCATATAGACCTCAACAAAGTCTTCATACCCCCAACATCCTTTTC
This sequence comes from Rhodiola kirilowii, assembly GCA_033675215.1. Taxonomy (NCBI): domain Eukaryota; kingdom Viridiplantae; phylum Streptophyta; class Magnoliopsida; order Saxifragales; family Crassulaceae; genus Rhodiola; species Rhodiola kirilowii. Next base: position 28,894,588 of record CM066200.1, read on the forward strand.
TCTCAATAGGCTCTTCCTCTATCATATCTTCATCAAGAAGTTTGGGCTCACATTCAAGCTCGCTTGTGCCGGGAGGAGGGAGTTCTTCTTCATCAACAAAAGGTGTTTTCTCAATGTAGGAGGCATCATCATTGAAGAATTCCTCATCGGAGAGCGTTAATGGAATGGTGAACTCTTGTGCGTTCTCATCCAAATGATCATGAGATGTGCTAGTTGTGAAGGATGTTTCACTTTTGCATTCCATCTCGTCTTTATTACAAGGTTCACCATCCCTTGTCTTGTAATAAGCTTCGGTGGCGGCTCTCCAAAATTCATCCCCCGATTCTTGGTCCCGTTCTTCCCTTGAGGCATTAGATTCAAGGACTTGTTCTTTGGATACCTCCTCTTCCCCATCCAAGTTCTCAATGTCAATTGCTTGTTGTGCCATCTTAGCTTGAAGCTTATCCATGCGTGCATCCATCTCCATCACTTGAGCTTGCACATTTTGATTGAATTCCATCAAGTCTCTATGCACCATCTCTTGGTTTGCAAGGAGTGTGGCAATCATTGATTCTATATTGGAGGGCTCACTTGAGGGTTGAGGAGGTTGAGGGTATTGAGGGTAGGAGTGTTCAACTTCAAAGCCTTGGCTATCGTCCAAATTTGGAGTGTAGGTATGCGATGCATGCCAAGAGTTTTCCCAATAGGCGTTTGGTTGCTACTCTCCTTGGTCATCCCCATTCAAATTATAATAACTAGTTTGATAGCCATGCTCTTGGTAATTCCAATATGGTTGCTCCTCCTCTTGATAGTATACTTCATTAGAAAAGACTTGTTGGTTGTGGGTGTACATCCAATAGTCTTCACAATGGGCATTTGGTTTATCCTCTTCATAATAATCTCCATTGTGAATGACTTGTTGGTTGTAGTGATCCATTCTCTCAAAACAAGATTAACTTAAGTTAGTAAGGGATATGAGAGAATAAGAAGAATATACAAGTATAAGAAAGAGAAAAATATTTACAAGAATAGTTGGAACTTTCACACAATCTATTCTAGGGATGAGCTAACTAGTTGCTCCCCGACAACGGCTCCATTTGACAAACTATTCTTTTTCACCTCTAAATAGTATCAATGAAGAGAGGATCGAATGTAGTCAAAACATTTTTATTAACCGGTAAAGTACCGGGTCGAACCAAGAGGAGCAAGCTAAGCACATGCACTATGTAAGATTGTGTTTCCGTTTGGCTATTCTAAACTAAAATGTATAAGGGAGTGTATATATCAAAATCCTTTGTGGCGAGTAATTAGGGATAAAAGATAAGTAAGAGGTGTTTCGAGGGGTTACTCCCCTCCTTGGCAAGTTCTCAATGATCACATACACGATATTCAAACATTTCATGGTAGTCAAATAGTATTGAACCTAGTTCACTTCAATCCCGTAGAAATGATCATATTCACTACATCCAAACTATCCCTAAGGTCTCTCGATTCTTAGGTCTAGTTTTAAGGTTCAACATGTTACTTAGGCATTTCATCAAACACTTAGTAGCATGGCATATATAAAGAGCGTAGTGAACATGAATTTGACACCATTAAATGGGATTAATTGATGATTTGCTAATTGACTAACTCCAATAAATTAACCATTCAATCCTTTGTCAAGCATCATATCATAAGGTTCACTTTCATGCTTAAGATATGATCATTTTCTCCATCCTAGAACTATCCACTAGCTTTTCCAAGACATAGGTTCAAGTTTTAGTCTAAGTTGTCACTTAGGCATTTCATCAAACACCTAGAGTGCATAAAATTCATAACACAAGAGAAAATGAAATCAACAATCATCCATATGAATATCAATGTATATATGTGATCAAAGAGTACCAAGGAGAGTCATAAGACCCTCAAAACACAAGATCTACTACTCAGACATCATGTAAGACAACATGGTGTGAGTAGGGTTTATAGCAACAACAAGTAGAATGCAAAAGATGGATAGAAGTAGGATGGTTAATCCTTGAACTCCCTTTTGATCTTCTCTTCTCCTTGGTTGGATGATGATTGATGACCTTGGATGAGCCTCTTTTCCAATCTTCTTCTCCCCTAAAACCTCCACACTTGGTCCAAAACCCTTGCTTTCTATTTATAGATTCGGCTGAAATATGGACCTCAAATCTGAGTTTTTCATCCAGTCGGTCGACTGGGCTAAGCTTGACTCCCAGTCGGTCGACTGGGATGTGCAAGATCTGATGAGCTCCTGAAGTTTAATCAAGTCGGTCGACTGGACTTCTCAGTCGACCGGATGGGGCCTTTTTGGTGGTCTTCCCGTCCGAATTTGATCTTGGTGTAAACTACAAAGTTTTAGCCCTTTGAAATACGTTTCCAACAAGCTAAAGATCAGCCAAATCGGACACCGTATGAGCCCTGGGCGTTCAAAACAAGTCGCAAAGGTGAATATGCTCGGTATTGCCCCAAAACTCGTTGTTTTGCGCCGAAACTTCTGTTTTTCAACCAATCTTCATATATAGGCCTTGACCATGGGGAAAACTTGTTTTCTACATGAAATGTAGAGATAGAGGTCAAATGACATCAAAATAATGTCGGAAACGACCCAAAACTATAGTGAAGAATGGCCATAAATCAGTAAAAAACTCGACTGATCAAGGGTGTTCGCGCATTCTGCCTGGATGTGACCGAATCCCTTGCATTCGTGGCACTGAATCTCTTTCCCTTTTTCAGAAGGGTCCTGCCTCTTTTCACTGGTCCTTGTCTTACCAGTTTTCCAGTTACGAAAGTTGCTTGAGGATGACTGAGTTTGCGCAGGGCCACGTCTGTTGATTTTTCGGATCATCCTGCCAAAATTTTGTGCCATCATCGCCAGTTGCTCAGTTGTGCAGTCAGACTCCGGTACATCTTCGGACACTTCTGGTTTTAGGGCGATTCCCTTCCCGTCTCTCGGTTGGACTTTATGATTCATCTCATAAGTTCTGAGAGAACCCATGTGCTCGTCCAGTTTCAGCTTAGAGATATCATGCATCTCCTCAATGGCAGTGGATTTCATGGCAAATCTTGGAGGCAGCGATCATAAAACTTTACTTGCCATTATTTCTTCATCAATAGGTTTTCCCAGTGCAGCTGCCTCGTTTGATAGATCCCGAACTCTAGCATTGAACTCAGGGATAGTCTCACTGTCCTTCATCTTCATCTCCTCAAACTTTGTTGTCACGATCTGCATTCGTGAATTGCAAACTTTGTCAGTGCCTTCGTAAGCTGTTTGAAGAATGTCCCAAGCCTCCTTCGCCACTTCACAATTAATGATCAGCTTTAGCACGTTTTCATCTACTCCAGAGAAGTTGGCATTCATGGCCTTTGAGTTTCACATTGACGCTTTTTTATCCGCCTCAGTCCATAGAGCTTCTGGTTTCGGGACAGTTTCTCCCGTGAGATTTTCCATCATGGGTTCCGTCCATCCAGTCAAGACTACCTTCCAAGCCTTTTCATCGAGAGATTTCAGAAAAGATTTCACATTGGGCTTCCAGGAAGCATAGTTTGATCCTTCAAGCAGCGGGGGTCTGGTGGTGCTTTGTCCTTCCTTCAGAGTCATCTTGAACAGTGCTAGGATCCCACTCAGTGTGTCGAGTGTTCGCTCTGATACCAATTGAAATACTATTGTCTGTTCAAGCTACTCTACTAGGTCATGTTCAGACAGTTGTTGAACACTGTTGCTAACTGTACCACAAATAAAATAGAATAGGAGCACACACAATATGATACCCAGTTCGGCTACGCCTACTCTGGGGGGTTTCCCACACCCTAAAGGGACACAAATCTTTATTACGAGTATAAGGCTACAAGTGGACTTACGCTTACACAACTCCTCATTTGTAATTGTCTAGCCTCTACTACTCCATCTCTCAGATTTGTAATTTCGGTTCACCGCAGTTCACCTTGATCCCCTTCGCCCGAACCTCTTGTCCGAACGTGCTCGATCTTCTCCGAAGCTCGGTTGCTTTCTCTCGAAAGCCAGCAGTTGCGTCTGGTGTGTGCAGAGGTAAGATCACTCTCAGATAGCCTGAACAACACACTGAACAAGTTGTGTCAGCGCCGATGTTTTTCCAGTGGGGAAAGAACAGTTAGCCGTCGCTTTCTCCTTCTCCGATCGGTAATGTGTACTCATGTGTATTATCTCTCTAAAAGCGATGCCGATTATGGATGCCCTAGCTTCTTATTTATATGCATGGGCGAACTCCAAATCTGCTCCAAATATCCTTATCAAATATTTAGGAAATATTCATAAATATTCGATGTATATCTTTAACAAATCTTTAGGAAGATTATTTGATAACTTCCGCGCCAAGTCAGCTAACTGACTTATCAATCTGATGAGGAGATATTCGACTGAATATTTGAATCTTCTTCGAATCTTCGTTAGCCAACTTCGACCGAAAAAATATTCGATCTTTAGAACCTTCCGGATTGCATTCTAGCGTCTGCTCCACGCTGTACTTTAATTCCTGAATGTGTTCGAACTCCCCCTGAACTCTTGCTCGAACTGTCTAAAGGCATTTTACCAAATACATGCCATTTAAGGAAACATCACTCTCAGTCTCACTCCCATCTATTACTCTTCGTCGCCTCCGTCGCCCGTGCTCTCCGCCTTCTGTTGCTCTCCGTCGCCTCCGCACCTGCTCTTCCTCCACTTGCCTCCGATTCAGCAGGTTAGGGTTCTCAATTTCCGCCATATGTCTCTTCCCGTTTTTAAATTTTGGTATGCAATTGTTAGGATTATTTTTCAGTTGTATATCCTTAGTTTGTCTCCATCAAAATCAGTCATTGTATATGTCATTCAGTTTTGGCATTGTTATTGTTTGGATATATGAAGGTGTATTTATAGTGACATGTTATTGAATCGATTTGTTCTCAATTTATTACTTGTATTCGTTCACTACTACATGTGGTCCTTGTTATTTCGTTCACTATATGATTTTTTATGTAAGTGATTTATGGTTAATAATATGTAATACGCATTTATAATAACATGTTGTTAAAACCATTTGTTCTTAATTTCTAACTTGTGTTCGTTAACTACTTGTAGTCATTGTTAGTCGATTTGCAAGAGTAAATTTTTGTGTTATGCAATATGATAATGGTAATTATATCACATTTGATATAATCTTATTCTAATAATAATATTTACATGTTTCATGTAGTGGATTTATAATGAATCGAGAGTGGGTGTCCGGTAATAGGTTGAGTCAGGAGTACGAAAAAGGGATTATGGATTTTTGTGCGTTTGCATCGTCTTATGCGTCTAGAAATAACATTGAACGTGTCTTTTGTCCGTGTATGGGATGTTGGAATTACAAAAAGGTCAAACCGAAGAAGTTACATAAACACCTTTTGTTAAAAGGACCCACGATATAAGGTGTGGTATATGCATGGCGAGGTTGAACAACAAAACTTTGAGCCTCCACCCGTAGAAAGTTTGCCGGAGGATAATGATGATTGGGAAGAGGATAATTTTATTGAGATGGTTAACGACGTTGCCAATGACTTTGTTGATACGCCACATGTTTTGGAGTCGTTGAGGAATGACTCTGAATTATCATTGTATGAAGAGTGTTCCAAATATACAAGACTATTAGCAACGATGAAGTTGTCCAATCTTAAAGCGTAAAATGGATGGAGCAACAAGAGTTTCACTGAATTATTAGCGCTGGTAAAAGACATGCTTCCTGAGGGAAACACCCTACCTAACCGTACTTACGAGGCTAAGAAGGTTCTGTGTCCCATGAGCCTCGAGTACAAGAAAATACATGCTTATCCCAATGATTGTATATTGTATCGAAATGATTTTAGTGATTTCAAAGAATATCCAGTGGGCAATGCTCTTCACTACAGGTTAAACAAAGAACCGAAAGATAAATCTAAAGACACTCCTTCGAAAGTACTATGTACCAAAGGCTATGAATGCATTCACACGAACACACGAGCTGCCAACACATTGAGATATACATGAAGACACTTGCCACGCATGCATACGCCTTGTAGACACCTGTAAGCTGTCACCTTGAACCCGAAGCACACCCAAAAATCAGCAAAAAAAACCGGTTTGAAAATCTGACTTATCAAACATTTCGGCACATAATCCGAACTGAAAGAAGAACAAAAAAATATGTAACAAACCGTCCAAAACGGCCTCTAAAAACTTAGAAACCCAGCATCCTGACTTGACAAAAAGCAACGAGATGCTCACAAATGAGATCCCAAACCCCGACCGAAAAAATCGACTGGAAAGAAACTTTCTTAAACGAAAATCGCTTAGAGAGAACGAACACTTCACATCGAGATGTCCCCTCGCTAGCCGTCGTAGCTTAAGAAAACCAAACACTCATCGCGGCGAGAGTTGAATAGAAACGAGCCCGAGAGAGAGGGGGAGAATTTGATTCGAATTAGTAACTTTATGATCATCCCCACTGTGACTAAAAAAACATGTCATACATCTCTCATCCACTTTATCTCTCATCTAGTCATGACTCATGATCAATTTGGTTATCTACACCCCACTCATGACCAACCAAAAAAAGTTCACCATCCCTCTCCCATATCCATATAATCTTATCATTGGAAAAATAAAAATATTTAAACATACATCAAAATATGTCAATATAGATGTCTATTTGTAGAGATCATAAAATTACGAATGTTGATATTTTCTATTTTTATCTTTGACTCTTTAATTTTAAAGATAAATGAGTTACAAGTGATGAATTTAATCTGAAAAAGTTTTAAAAGAGGATAAGTGTCAAGTTCTAGTTGGTTGCTTCTCATGACCAAAATTTTTTCTGGTCATCCCATGATCAATTTTATAATAAAAAAATCATGATGGGGAGACATAATTTTTTTAGTCATCTTGATGACCAATTTTTATGATTGAAAAAATCATGGTGGGGACTCTAACGATGTTGAAAGTAAGAGCATATTGTCATCGATCACTCATGAGTGATGATAAAAAAAGGATCGTGTATTTCAGTAAAAAATTGATCATAAAATTTGTCATGTTGTCATTAAATTTAATTTTATTTAGGGAAAAGTACACATTGGTGCCCTGAACGCTATTGGTGAAGGTCCAAACTATTAATTTTTCCACTTGATGGCAAAATAAAAAATAAATTGACAATTTTTCGAACACCAAGCACCGTGGCTACAACGAGATTAAATTGCAAACTCAATCATGTGAACCCTGTTGAAAATAAACCGAAGATCTCATTATAAACACTTAACGTGGTAAATTGATCTTTCTTTTTTAACGCCAATAGATCTTTTTATTGAATCGTTATTAACGGGGTTCATATGATTGAATTAGCAATTGAATCACGGTTTAACTACGGTGTTCGGTGCTAAAAAATTTGTCAATTTAATTTTTATTTTACCTTTGATTGAAAAAATCGATAGTTTGGACCTTCAATTGAAAATGGTTGATAGTTCGTGGCACTAATATGTACTTTTCCCTTTTAATTATTATTGTTTTATTACAAATAAAATGTAGGAGCTGATCATTTTTAGGAAAAAGATTCGTTGCAGCTAAATGCTGTGAGTGACAAAACGAAGTCGCTTCAATAAAAATGCATCGTTTCGATTAAAATAAAATTTGAAATATAAAAGGACGACATCAATCACCATTTTAATCGATTATGATAAGCAAGAAATGGACAAGCCCCAAACTCATGCCGGTGCATTTGAGGGAATTTGACCGTCGACCTCTTGGTCATTCGACCAAGACTGTGACCGCTAGACCACTACACATAATGCAAAGGAAACAAAAATTTGTTTATACGAAACTAACAAAAACAAATGTATTAATAAAATTAAATGTAACTACAACTTAAATTTATTAAGAAATTAGTGTAGTAAGAAAATATAATTGCTCATAACATACCTTTTAAATCTCCGCGTGGAGCATCAAATACGTCCCATCCTTCCGCTTGAATTTTCTGTCAAACATATCATGGGCAACACTTGTCTTTGATTACTCTTTTCCTGCACATTTAATGATAAATATGTTATTCTAAATGATATTGAAAATTAAATTATTTTTAAATAATGTATTACCATCTTCGCCATGTGATAGTGTGCCGGTCTTGACCCAAAGGCGAGCAAGGCTGGCCTGTTTCTGGAATGCTGGTCCAAGTAAGTTTGCTTGTTCCTTTTACTGCGGGCTTTGAATGTTGGATCCGTGTCAAATCGAGCTTTTGTTGCAACTTTGTGATCATTTTTCAACCATTTCGAGCCTTTAGTCTTCCTCGTTAGCATGCCTTTCCAATCATCTTGGAGAATCTTAGCCGCATTCTTCTTGAAGTTGGCCTCAATTTGGTCGTTGTGGATCGGATCCCACCGGTACAATGTCTGCATGTAGATTACATATTTGTGTTACGAACAATTTAATGGAAACCTAAAACTACGGAATCGTAATTACATGTAGCATAATTATAACGAAAAGTTCATGGTAATACAAATTTAATACATTTTACCTTAAAGTGTCGAAACCACTTCACCGGCGCTTCTGGATCACACGTCCCGATAGTCGTCCAACCAACTGAAAGAGCCTTGTCGTGAGACAATGTGCAAAATTAATTTATAAGTCCATTACTTGTGACTTCACTATTGGGTAGTAAAGCGGTAAGTAGGGGTCGAACCCAAGGGAATTAGTGGATAGTTGTTCTTTGAGGAAATTGTACAGAAATGTAAGTGCGATTGGGGTTGGTTGTGGTTTTAGTAGTGAAAGTAAATTGCAGGAAAGTAAATGACTGAAAGTAAAGTGCTGAAAGTAAATTGCTGGAAAGTAAATGACTGAAAGTAAAGTGCTGAAAGTAAATTGCTGGAACAGTCGAGTTCAATATCAACCAAACAACATACTTTTGGTTTGTCGCACGCTATATTTCAAGCGCAATACGTGCCAAAGTTATGTTGGATTGATGTTGAAAATGTCTGTAGTAAGAGGAAAGTAAATAACTGAAAATAAATTGCTGAAAGTAAAGACTGAAAGTAAATGTGCGGAAAGTAAAGTACTGAAAGTAAAGTTAGTTGCGGAAAGTCAAGTACTGAATGTAAAGTTAGTTGCGGAATGTAAAAGTTAGTGGCAGAATGTAAAGTACTGAAAGTAAATGGTACTGAAAGTAAACAGTTGATATTGAGACGGAAAGTAAAATGACAAGTGATGTTTTGATTGAGAGAAGGATTCGGTTTTAGGGGCCTTGTATCATAGTCCGTTCATCATTGACCTCTAATGATCGTTCTAAGTGTTCAAAGATGTATCAAGGCCATTTCTAGCACTCGACTTGCCACACCGTCTAGTCCTTTTCAAGACATAGAGCACTTGTTCTAGATAGGCTAATTCCTCCTTTCGAAGTATCTTAGCCTATGTGCATCCACTTGATCAATCATTTCCGATCAACCAAGTGGTGTTTAAAAGAGGTTGAACTCCATGGAAAAGCTTTGCTCTTTCGAGCCTCCACTCAACCATGTATGTTCACGAACCCCATGGAAGAGCTTTGCTCTTTCGAGCCTCCACTGAACCATGTATGTTCTAACCTGATATATGACACATAGAACAAGTTTGAACACAATAGAAGCACTAAGAAAAGGGTATAAAACGTTTGCATGATACAAGCACACCACTTCAACCGAATGAAGGGTTTAGCTACGAATATCCATAGAAGGTGATACCATAGCTAGTGCTAGAAAAGTAAATGGTTTTGAAAGCAAAGACAAGAAAAGTAAAGGTTTTGGAAAGTAAAATTCAAGAACAACAAGAATACTCAAGAACAAACAAGAGTAAACTCAAGAACACTCAAGAATACTCAAGAACCAACAAGAGTATTCATGATCAAGAGAGAAGGTAGAGCTTTTTATATTGAAAATGCAAGTGTTTTACAAGGATTGTGGGATGCATTCTAGAGAGATTCTCTACCTAAGTTACAAGTGATGACATGAGGTGTGTTTTCAAGGGCCAAGCCCTTCTATTTATAGGCCAAAGAGGCGGTGGAGGAGAGGATATTTGTCCTCCCAACCGCCTCTAGTCCTCCCACAACTCCGGTTGGCCTTGGTTGCTCCTTGGTTGCTCTTTGGTTGCTCTTCGATTGGAGTTTGGTTTGAGCCAAAGGGCAAGGCACATGGGCATGGCACATGGGCGGCTAGAGCTTGGTGAGTCAAGGGGAATGCACTTGACTTGTGGATTGGCTTGCATTAAAAACCCACAAATTGGCTAGCAAATATCTCAAGCCAACCGATTTTGGCCTTGGTTGCTCCTCAAGTGAGCTTAGTTGGACCTCAAAGGGCAACTACTTGATTAGTTGAGGCTTGGGCAACTCCTTTGGACTTGGTTGAGGTTTGGTTTCAAACCAAAAGATCAACCGATGTGAATAGTATAACCTAACTGGGAATTAAATAGTTTGGTTGGACTTTGCCGGATTTTGACCGGAGTAGGCTAAAATGACCGGAGCATGGTGGTGACTGGATTTGGCTTGATCAGAGCATCGTCGGAAGATCGCCGGAGCATGGCCGGAGCTTGGCCGGAAGTTGGCCGGAATCTTAGCCGGAGTAGATTTGGTCGACGACCGTTGATTCTGAACGACAAGATCAATCCAAGCATGTTTCGTCAAGGAAGTTAGGCCTGATTCTGGCCAGAGCATGGTCATGGCCCGAGGTTGAAGTTTTCCTCGGGCCCTCGGTCGACCGGGCTCGGGCGCTGCTCTCGCCGCGGTCCTGGTTTTCTCGAACTTAGCTCTCCGCGCTCTCGGATGTGGGTCTCGGCACTGGTCTCGGCACCCTCGGCACGCGCGCTCGGCTCTCTTGGCACGGGCGCTCGGCACAGGCCCTTGGCACCCTCGGCATGCGTTCTCGATCGATACTCGGGTCCTCTCAGCTCATGCGCTCGCATGGCACAAAGCTTGCGCTCGCACAAACCCGACCAGTAGCATGAAATGTTTGTGCGCTCGCATGAATGGCATTGCGAGCTCGCACGAGGAGATCATGCAAACGCATGATTAAGGCATGCGAACGCATGATGAAACTCGGTCCTGACTTTGGCTCTCTTTTGGTCTTGACTTGGCCAGATTCGACGTGTAATCCATTTTTGGCTGTAGAACAAAAGTGGAACTAACAAGTAAAAGTTGATAAGACAAAGTGTCTAATTTGGTGGGTTTAACTGACTTAATGAATCATATAAATATGGTCCATCAAATCACCCCACACTTATACTTGTTCGTCCCGAACAATGCTATTCGAGAGAGGAACACAAAATCCAAGTAAAAGCTCTAAATAAGAAAGTGAGAATGTGGGACTAGATTTATCCTATCCATGCAATACTTACTTGTTACCAAACTAAACCGTGTAAATACTTAGAAGAAACTTGATACTTGTACCTTCGAGCCGAGATGCAAATTAATTCGGATGATTCGGGAGATAGCCCTTTTCAGGCTTCTGGACTGCATTCTTGGGACCGACTCGCACTATATGGTTAACTTGTAGCTTTCTCTAGCACATGACTTGGTTCGAGTTTCAATGAGTTGAGCACTTTGACTTCCTTTGATGAGGGACAGCTTTTGAAGTGATTTGGTCTTGGCCTTCGATTTTGAATTTGAGTTTCTTCACTTTTGTTTCGGTTAAAACCTTCACAATTTTGGCCTTTGGCCTTTGATTTGCTTCTTCGAGCTTTGCTCCTTTGTGATTTGCTTGTCCATTTTTTCAACCTTTTGGGAGGTCCAATCATCGCCCGAGAGCATATGGAAATGCCTCCCCGCTCTTTCTCATCCTCGCCGTTTCGCGCGGGTCAAGATGAGGGTCGCTCATCAATTTTCTCGGCTACTTGGACTAGAGTTAGGACGGTTTGATTCCCGTCCCGCCTCTTGCATAAACGCTGCACGGCAGAGATGACTGTGAATCCACTGAAACCCGAAGTGCAGCCTCCACTGACTTCGTAAACCATATAGCGAAATCCGATCCTTCCAGTGCTTGCCAAGCCTCTCTAGGGTATTTTATGTGAACTCCACATCCCCTATATATCTCAGCACAAAGGGACAAATGAGAAGTTACATCCTCAAGTTTTTACACAGTTGATATTTCACAAGGTAAATGCTTGAATTTAGATCTATCTTTTTCAAATTCTCAAGTTCATATTTTTCAAAAAGATAATATTAAGGGAAAATGAAAAAAAAGAAAGCATGTTAAACAACTATGTGCAAAGGCAATTCTCACCCCACACTTTTGAACGAAGGCGTGCCTCTCGGCATGACTTAGTTCAAAAGCCAATCGCAAGCAAATATTTACATGAAAGGTGAGAACGGCTCAAAAAGCTAAATAACATAAGTAAAATGACTGAAAAAACTTAAATGACATGAAAATGAAAATGTGCCGGGTTACCTCCTGGCCAGTGCCTTTGTTTAACGTCGTTGGCTCGACAATACCTCACTCAGGAGGGATCTGGGTCCCATGGGCGACTCAAGTCAAATTTTGCCGCGGCTCCTGCATTGATTCTTGCCTTGACCCTCCCCAAGCTCTTGTGAGATGATGTGCTCGGGTCCGGTCTCCATTGTTCGGGTGGTTTTTCCTTCCTATACCTCTGAGAAGGCGAGGGACCCTTGACCATAGCTGCTGGTCCTTTGAGTCGAGATTTCTTGTTTCTCCATCCGGGCTCCCATTTCACCAGGCCATGTCCTTGTTGCTTCTTTGTGTATGGACGTTTGGCATCCGGGTTGTGCTCTTCACTAGCCCTCTTCTTTGCGGCAGAGGTGAATGGCCGTTTCAGCATGAGTGAGTTTCCAGGGCTGTTTGGTTGGCTCGTGGCGAGAGAGTGCTCCATTGTTGGCTTTTCTTGCCTTTGTCCCGCTTCCAACTCGCCTTGCACCTCCTCATTGATCACTTTATCTTCAGGGGATGTGATCCGCATACAAACCGAGGGGACAAGTTGGGGGACTTCCATCACAAGAGCCGGGTCTTTCTCGGACAAGTTGGTAGTGAGGACCGGGTCTGCCTCAGGTGCTTCGATAGTGAGGTTCGGGCATGTCTCAGGTGCTCCGAGCGCAAGGACCGGGCCTGGCTTGATTTCCTCGGCCGCTTCGGCAGTGAGGACCGGTTTGAGTGGCTCGGCCGGCTCTTCTTCAGTCATCCATAGGTCCTCATCCTCTGTCGGCTCAGTGGGTCTCATGTTAGCTCCTTTAGAGCCACCTCCACGTCCATTACTGCCCTTGTACTGATGTCTTCTTCCGGGTTTGCTGCGGGCAAGCTTGCAATGGGTGTGGTGCCGGGCTCGTTTTGCACTGAGTCCTCTTCCACCATTGGCGCTTTATTATCAATTTGGTGCATCGGCCCTCGTTTTGTGCTCTCTGCCAAATCATCTATGACGGCCCAGATTTCAGTCACTGTTAACTTCATGACCGAGCCTCCCACTGTAACATTGAGCCTTTTCCACTCATGCGGCAGTATTCCACCAAGAAACCTTTGAAGAAGGAACACGTTTGTGAATACATGGTGTGGGCAGCTCGCCACAATGGAATCGAAGTACGATAAGTACTCGTCCAAAGTTTCGTCCCGGGATTGCTTGAGGGTGCTAATCTTCTTGCGGACTTCAAGTCGAAAGGATGGCTGGGCTCTTTGACAGGGATCGGTGCCATAATTTGACAGGGAAAACTCTTTTAGAAATTTGGCTCGTAGATCCCCATAACAGCCTTCATAATCTGCATATGATGAGTAATACCAAGAGAGTGCAGAATCAGTTAAGGAAAACTCAAAACAATTCAGCATAAACCCTTCTAGCGACTCATCCTTGGACCTCATTCTGCCGCAAATGGAGTAAAACATTTGTTCATGTTCCACGGGGTCTTCTCCGATAGCACCTCCAAACTGAGGGAGATACCGATTCATCCATGAAGACATCGTGAATCATGAAATGAACAAAAAGGAAAAAATAGAAAAAAGAACTACTATCCGATTGCTAATTCCAATTCCCTGGCAACGGCGCCAATTTTTGACAGATGCATTGTCGTGAGGCAATGTGCAAAACTAATTTATAAGTCCACTACTTGTGACTTCACTATTGGGTAGTAAAGCGGTAAGTAGGGGTCGAACCCAAGGGAATTAGTGGATAGTTGTTCTTTGAGGAAATTGTACAGAAATGTAAGTGCGATTGGGGTTGGTTGTGGTTTTAGTACTGAAAGTAAATTGCTGGAAAGTAAATGACTGAAAGTAAAGTGCTGAAAGTAAATTGCTGGAAAGTAAATGACTGAAAGTAAAGTGCTGAAAGTAAATTACTGGAACAGTCGAGTTCAATATCAACCAAACAACATACTTTTGGTTTGTCACACGCTATATTTCAAGCGCAATACGTGCCAAAGTTATGTTGGATTGATGTTGAAAACGTCTGTAGTAAGCGGAAAGTAAATAACTGAAAATAAATTGCTGAAAGTAAAGACTGAAAGTAAATGTGCGGAAAGTAAAGTACTGAAAGTAAAGTTAGTTGCGGAAAGTAAAGTACTGAATGTAAAGTTAGTTGTGAAATGTAAAAGTTAGTGGCAGAATGTAAAGTACTGAAAGTAAATGGTACTGAAAGTAAACAGTTGATATTGAGACAGAAAGTAAAATGACAAGTGATGTTTTGATTGAGAGAAGGATTCGGTTTTAGGGGCCTTGTATCATAGTCCGTTCATCATTGACCTCTAATGATTTTTCAAAGTGGTCAAAGAAGTATCAAGGCCATTTCTATCACTCGACTTGCCACACCGTCTAGTCCTTTTCAAGACATAGAGCACTTGTTCTAGATAGGCTAATTCCTCCTTTCGAAGTATCTTAGCCTATGTGCATCCACTTGATCAATCATTTCCGATCAACCAAGTGGTGTTTAAAAGAGGTTGAACTCCATGGAAAAGCTTTGCTCTTTCGAGCCTCCACTCAACCATGTATGTTCACGAACCCCATGGAAGAGCTTTGCTCTTTAAATCCTCCACTCAACCATGTATGTTCTAACCTAATATATGGCACATAGAACAAGTTTGAACACAATAGAAGCACTAAAAAAAGGGTCTAAAACGTTTGCATGATACAAGCACACCCTTTCAACCGAATGAAGGGTTTAGCTACGAATATCCATAGAAGTTGATACCATAGCTAGTGCTAGAAAAGTAAATGGTTTTGAAAGCAAAGACAAGAAAAGTAAAGATTTTGGAAAGTAAAATTCACGAACAACAAGAATACTCAAGAACAAACAAGAATAAAATCAAGAACACTTAAGAATACTCAAGAACCAACAAGAGTATTCATGATCAAGAGAGAAGGTAGAGCTTTTGATATTGAAAATGCAAGTGTTTTACAAGGATTGTGGGATGGATTCTAGAGAGATTCTCTACCTAAGTTACAAGTGATGACATGAGGTGTGTTTTCAAGGGCCAAGCCCTTATATTTATAGGCCAAAGAGGCGGTGGAGGAGAGGATATTTGTCCTCCCAACCGCCTCTAGTCCTCCCACAACTCCGGTTGGCCTTGGTTGCTCCTTGGTTGCTCTTTGGGTGCTCTTCGGTTGGAGTTTGGTTTGAGCCAATGGGCAAGGCACATGGGCATGGCACATGGGCGGCTAGAGCTTGGTGAGTCAAGGAGAATGCACTTGACTTGTGGATTGGCTTGCATTTAAAACCCACAAACTTGGCTAGCAAATATCTCAAGCCAACCAATTTTGGCCTTGGTTGCTCCTCAAGTGAGCTTAGTTGGACCTCAAAGGGCAACTACTTGATTAGTTGAGGCTTGGGCAACTCCTTTGGACTTGGTTGAGGTTTGGTTTCAAACCAAAAGATCAACCGATGTGAATAGTATAACCTAACCGGGAATTAAGTAGTTTGGTTGGACTTTACCGGATTTTGACCGGAGTAGGCTAAAATGATTGGAGCATGGTGGTGACTTGATTTGGCTTGATCGGAGCATCGTCGGAAGCTCGCCGGAGCATGGCTGGAGCTTGGCCGGAGCTGCCGGAATCTTGGCCGGAGTAGATTGGGTTGACGACCGTTGATTCTGAACGACAAGATCAATCCAAGCATGTTTTGTCAAGGAAGTTAGGCCTGATTCTGGCCGGAGCATGGTCATGGCCCGGGGTTGAAGTTTTCCTCGGGCCCTCGGCCGACCGGGCCCGGGCGCTGCTCTCGGCGCGATCCTGGTTTTCTCGGACTCGGCTCTCGGCGCTCTCGGATGTGGGTCTCGGCACCCTCGGCACGGGCACTCGGCTCTCTCGGCACGGGCGCTCGGCACCCTCGGCATGCGTTCTCGGAAGCAGCCTGTGTTCTCGGTCAATAATCGGGTCCTCTCGGCTCATGCGCTCGCATGGCACAAAGCATGCGCTCGCACAAACCCGACTGGTAGCATGAAATGTTTGTGCGCTCGCATGAATGGCATTGTGAGCTCGCACAAGGAGATCATGCAAATGCATGATTAAGGCATGCGAACGCATGATGAAACTCGGTCCTGACTTTGGCTCTCTCTTGGTCTTGACTTGGCCAGATTCGACGTGTAATCCATTTTTGGCTTTAAGAATCCCTTTTTAGCTCGTTTCTTCTCTAAACCTCGAAATAGCCTGTAGAACAAAAGTGGAACTAACAAGTAAAAGTTGATAAGACAAAGTGTCTAAGTTGGTGGGTTTAACTGACTTAATGAATCATATAAATATGGTCCATCACCAACCTTAAAACCAGACCCAATACATTGCAACTCGATTTTTTTAACAGCTGAAGGCGGGTCAAAGCTGAAAAAATACAAGTTGAACAAATGACAATATGGTTAGTAAAACAAGCTACACAAATATATGTAAAAAAATAACTCACTTGTAATCCCCAGCTGGAACGATCCAAGGCCGATCATCCTCAGGCATCGAACCCAACGGTGTCTTCTCATCGAGTCCACCACCGGCCGAAGTCCCTCCTCTAACAAACACCGCCCGAGGTGTGTCATTGTCATCGTCATCATCTGCCAAACTCCCTTCGGCTCCCACCTCACCCTACCCGTTGCCCTGACACTCCTCCACGAACGACTCGTGATTGAAATTCAGCAGTTCGTCGATCGTGTATTCATTACTATGTGGGAAGGTTCTGTCCTCATCCATCGAAACAGCGGTAGGCTCCAGTGTAGTCATAGAAGGCATGTACACTTCCGGGGTTGGACGTCTGTTTCCGATTGACGATGGTGGACTTGGCATGTCTTGGCTCAACTGTCTCGGTTAGCGCATGTCAGTTAGCCTGGTTTGTGATGAACTCCTAGAACCTCTTCTAGTGCCCGTATTCTTCTTACCGGCTGCATTACGCTTTAGTGGTGTCATATAACCTGCCAAAAATTATAATGTAATTAGTAAACCTAAATACGTTTGATAAAATTAACTAGTAAACCCAAACTAAACTTTATGTAAAACCCAAACTAACCGAATAGAGTTATACATTTCACTAATGCATCTCAATGAGTGAACTCAGTGAGTTAAACGCGGTTCTTAAACTCATTGAATAAACCCAATGGACGAAAAATGCAACATTATGTATCAAATTTAACTTTAATCACGTTTTACACACTAAGGGAGCTAGCTGCTACATGGAGTTGGAGTTGAAGCAGTAGGTTCCAATGATTAATAAAACAAACAAATGATGAATCAAACAAATAGATATCAAGTACAGCTAAACAAATAGATATTAATCAAACAAACAAATGAGTCAAACATAGAGTTGGAAATGAATCAAACAAGTAATTCGAACACAAAAGCGATGTAACAATAATCAAACAAAAGTGTAACATTCTCCCACAATGAATATCAGTTCAAATCAACAAACACGAATCAAACGAACCACAGTCAACAAATACGAATTAAACGAGAGTGTCTAGAGGGATGTTTAGACAATAATCAACCATTCGACCACAAACAAACAAAGAACACTCGACCACAGTCAACTTCCGACGGAATCAAACAAAGGGAAATCAACATGAAACAAACACGATTACGGATGACACATACCTGGCAGAAGAAACCAGCGTGTGAAAATGGACGAAACCGAGTGACGAATGCGGTGGAAGAAAACGGACGAGAGTTTTGGAGGACGGCTGACTTACGAAGGAGAAGGGTTTCCGATGTCGCGTGTAATTTAATTTATCCAGTCACAATTCCGGCATTATTCCACTTACATATTAAATAATTATTTTATTTATTCCGTTGAAAAACCGTTCGTAAGATTATCGAGTAGATCTAAGTTTTTAGATACACAAAAGACAACACTTCATCTATAGGCGCTGTCTAAATGAGATATAAGACATTGCTTACTAATAAAGCGTTGTCTTATGTCTCACTTTAGACAACGCCTATAGATGAAGCGTTATCTTATGTCTCACTTTAGACAACGCCTCCGCCTAAACGCTACCTTATGTGTACTTTAGTTAGCGCCTCTAGATAAGTGTTGTGTAAAGTTCACATAAGACATCGCTTATGTATCAAGCGCTTTCTAAAGACCAGTTTTTTAAAGACAACGCGTAAACGAAGCGCTATCTCAAGTCTCATCTGAGTTTCTCACCAAACTAACCCAAATCCAAACTCAAATTGCCCAATTGCACCAGTTGAAACTCAAATAACAAGATTACCCCATTTTTAACAATCCCGGTTCCTTCCTGATCCTCAAACCCTTCAAAATTTTTAACTCAGGTAACATTGTGAGCCCTGCAACAGTTTGCTTCAGGTTGGTTCTGGAAATTTTTCTGCATCAGAAACTTAGGAAGTGCAAGTGAATTCCAGTCCTCATATCCATTCATGAAGCTATTTGCAGCCACAAGTACCAGCTTCTTGGTCTAATCAGATCCACTTAGACCAGTCAAAAAAGTGAACTTTGTGCATCACCCAATGACAATACAAGGTATGACAATACAGTCCTGCAGATCAGTAGATGTGGAGCTTGTGAGCCCTGCAACATTGTGAGCCATGCAACAGTTTGCTTCAGGTTGGTTTTGGGAATTTTTCTGCATTAGAAACTTAGGAAGTGCAAGTGAATTCCAGTCCTCATATCCATTCAGGATTCTATTTGCCGCCTCAAGTACCAGCTTCTCGGTCTAGTCAGATCCACTTGGACCTGTCACAAAAGTGAACTTTGTGCAGCACCCAATGACAATACAAGGTATGACAATACGGTCCTGCAGATCAGTAGATGTGGAGCTTTTTTGATTCCTTTTGACTGCATTAATAGTTCATAGAGAGACCATTTACTTCAAACCAAAGTGATGTTCTAAGAATTTTCAACTCCAGTCTGGTTGTAATTCAACTAGGTGAGTTCATGCCACCTGTTATATAGATTATAGAGTTGTTTTTCTGCTTCAAAATTTCAGTTGTCTTGTAAGAAACCCATCTCAACCAACATAAATAACATTAATTCTTCCAGCATTAAAATGTATTCCAACTTGAAGATTTCCTGAATTGAACTTACATTTTTATTTCAAAAAGATACTGTAAGTGTACATCATTTAACTAAATTTGAAATACATGACTTCACAAGGATTCGTCGGACTCTTCTTCGGTATCGGGATTATCAGTTACGTTATTGTCGTTGTGGTCTTCTTGGGTGTACTCATAAACCTCATCATCAGCGAGGTTCCTATATGATCCAAGTTCGTTAAGTACAGGCATCTCAGATCCGAATTGACCCTCATCTTGGAACAAAACAGTTGCTACTTCCATGTCGATGGCGTTTGTTGGTTTTACAGGACAAACTGCAACCCAACCCTAATTATTTTGTCCAGCTAATCCCGGAAACGTCACATAGTAAACTTAAACCGCTTGCTGGGCAAGAATGTAAGGGTTGTAATGGGGTAGGGTCTATGAGTGTTCACGATGACAATGCCGTTAGACTGGTATGACTTAACAAACTAAGGGTCATACCAATGACACTTGAACAAGACCAACCTTTAGGCGATGGTTGGTCCTACATCTCATATGAATTATTTCTTCAATCACCGCGTAAAAGTGTATACCCTCTGTTCCTTTCACGTAAACATTACTGTTCATCATGTTCCTCCCTTCACCATGGCTTTCGATGTGAAATGCGTTGGACGAAGGTATTCGCGAAGCAGTCTTCTTCGTCCAACACACGCTCCACCGTCAGTTTGCACGTGCCTACGCTTCATAGCCATCACAATGGTTCCTATTAAGACCCCTTCGGAGATATACCCGAGGTATTATGCACTCATTTAAAAGTATGAAGAAAGTGCAATTTACTTCATTCATATTGTATTAATAATTTTGTTTGACCATATCAGGTTGGGAAGAAATGCGTACTGCATGTGGAAGGAGGTTTGGATGAGCGCAGACAAATTGTGGCACTTGGGAGAGTTATGGTAGGACGATTCGTGCACTATCGAGAGTTTGATGATGATATGGTGAAGGTGGTTATAGAAGATGCGATCGAACCATCGGTAGATCTGCCAAAGAAGTTCGGGGAAATGGAGAGAGTATCGGATGCAGTGTGTGCCTTTGTGGGATGGCCGAAATGTCTAGTAGACATTGATGAAAAGGTAAGTACGTACATTCAGTTTTATCACACTAAACAACTCTCAGTTTGTTATAGTTACTTGATTGATCGACATTTTTATTTCGGACAAGGATATGACGAGTTCAGATTTTTAAAACTGCAATGCAGCAGTTTCAGCGATGAAGGTACTAGCAGAATGTCAATGCATTGCCGCTTTCTGTACGAGCACGCTAGCATGATGGCCAAGTCAACTCTGTATTCGGTGTACATTAATAGTGAAGTGTTTGGTGAGGAATGCTGTGTCGATCTGAACAAAGATTGCATTCTGGAGTTCACTAGCTTAAAAGCTTTGGGTGCATCCGCAACTGAAGTTTACATATGGTAATTATTGATTTGATTATTAAATGGTTCTTAAGTTTGAAAAAAGTTTACTAACTTAATCATATGCCCACATATTTATCCACGATAAGATCCCACCGGGCATTTGGTTTGGATTCTTCAGACCGAGTTATATGACTCCGTCCGAGCACTTCGATATGAGGGTGGATTTCTTCCAGAGGAGATTGAGAATGCCCGACTACGGTTGTAATTTTTGCTACTTCCTTCCCTACGTCAATGTCAGAAAGTAAGTGGATATTTTTCTTATTCTTGTCTACTTTGCATGAAATGCATATTATACTAATATACAATGTGTCAAATGTTTGTTAGGTGGCATTGGATGTTAGCTGTCAGATTCCCTAAGAAGTGAGTGGTCCTTTGGCTTGATCCGATGGGAGGTACACCGGTGCCTGATACAACGAATTTGTTAACACGTAAGAACATGCTAGTCCACTTTTATTTAGCATTACTACATGTGGTACAACTTGCTGATATTAATTACCTTAATGTTGCAGGAGCATGAGTCTGTACTTCAACATCCCGTCACATTCGGAAATAGAGTGGAAGACTGACGGTATTGACTTAACAAATAAGAATTGTTTTAAAATTTTATATTCCATAGTTAATATGTTTCGTGTGATTATAACTCAATTCTTATTTCAGTGTCCGAAATAGCTCATACCGAGTGAAGTGTGTGACTACTACAAACAGGGGATTATGCATCGATTTTGGAAAGGATTATGCATCAGTTCTGCTCGGATGCATAATCGAGTGATGCGTAATATTCAGACATTATGCATCGGTTTTCCACAGAACCGATGCATAATGTATGAATTTTTTTACCATTTTGGGCCAGAAAATTGCTGAAATTAATCTACGAATTCGTAAATAAATTTCATAAATACAATTGCTCATATCCAAATTTTGAAATACTTTTTATTCGGCCAAAAATACAATATTTCATACATGATGTCACTATTTATGTACACCATTTATCTATACAACAAAAATTTCATATATATTTTTTTCTAATTACGGAGAGCCTTCTTTAACTTCAGTACTTGATATATCCTTCTACTTCTTGGTTTTGAAATGTATCTGGCAAAAAAAACCATTCAGAGACAACAACAAAAAAGACTAATTTATCAGTAAATAGTCAAAAAAGTAGTGTTGAGTATGGTAACTTACATTTGGATTTGCATAATTGATGAACTGATTCAGATTTATCCCATTTGGAGTATTCTTGACCGGCTCATTAACTACTGCAAACTCTTCATCAATTCCCATATGGGGATCGGTGATGATGAGCTCAGCTCCATAGGCTAAAAGAATGCCCCTCCTTTCGATACTCATCCAAGCGGGCATCACTAGTATAACCCGGTAGCCCTTTGCAGCCCCAAATGCAGCCAGAGCAATGGCAGTGTTCCCACTTGTAGTCTCAATAAGAACACTCCACATATCATGTCATACAAATTCAGCAGTGCCACAAAACTGTTATAATTACATCGTTTTAACATGAGAACTATATATATAACTGATCACCTTCCATGGAGTTATCAGGCCTCGGTCCTCTGCATCTTTTATCATACCGATTAGATTTTAGAGTTTTACCTTTTGATCAAACAAGGCAAAATCATCAACAACCTGGAAACAAAACCTCAACATATCCAACTATAACATGTTTTTGAATCAAATTTGAAACATGTGTATTACTAACCTGCTGATCATTGGGATACATAACCTCAACATGTAAAATTCTGATCATTGGGATACATAACCTAGATACATAACCTCAGCATTTATATAGTGAGCAAGACAAGCTTATGTATAAATAGACAGACATATACAACAGAAAAGGCAAACGGTAAAAGTTGAGAGTTTGATCCAAATGAAGAACCTTTTAGTCAGGTTCTTGCAAACAACCAACACAATTAGACACAATCCTCACATTAGACACAATCCTCCACGTTAACCATTTGCTTCAAATTAGTCGAAAATGATAACCTGAGCACCCATTTCACAGCGAATTCACAATAAACACCACAACAATCAAATTGATCAACAACACACAATACTACATCAAACACCAATTAAAAACTCAAGCGAAAAACCAACACCAGAAAAAGCAATTCATACACAATTGATGAAACCACCATAGTCCAAATATGTGCTCAATATGACTAGATCTCAACCTAACCGCACCACACAACAGGGACGCAACCGCAGCTAACGTATTTAAGATGAGGCTAAAGAGACGAACCGACTGAAGACACAACGACGCACAACCATTGAAGCCTAGGGCTTCGGGCGAACAATATCAGTGGAAAAATACAATTGGACAGCTACGGCGAGTGGCGAAATCCAGATGGAGCTTTGGTGTGATGGGTTTTCTCACTAAAATCGAAACGGAATCCAAAATCAAATCTGTTTCCAGGAACGTATCCGTCGACGTTGTTTCAAGCGGTTGCTGGAGTCGTCGCCATTTGGTCCCCGACATCAGCCTCTCTATCGAGCTCGTACGGAGAGAGCAGATGGGATTTTCAGCACAGAATAAACCCTACTCGCTACTTCTAAATAATAAATCTTAAGCTACAGCATCGGTTTAGGATAAATCGATGCATAAGCTTCAACATTATGCATCGGTTAAACTAAAACTGATGCATAATGTCGAGATTATGCATCGATTCATTATAACCGATGCATAATCTCGACATTATGCATCGGTTGTAGCCCCAACCGATGCGTAATGTCAAAACAGATGCATAAGCTCAAACACAGAAGCGATGCATAATCTCCGATGAATATTAATATATTCGCGATATAATCAAGTTCGTTCAAACTATTAATGGATCGCTTGAGGACGACATCAGACGAGTAAGTATATACCGAGACTTAATTGATCATTACCAATTAATTGAGGTGTCCATAAACTTTCTAACTATGAATTTTTTCCAGTGTTTCCCTAGAGGAGAACAATCCTATGATAACAATGTGGTAGATGATATGAGGGACGACTTTGCAATTGCTTTGATTACTTACGTGCGGTTAGTATATCATCCGGTATAAACATGAAGTCATATATCGTATTATTGCTCGAATGTTGTTGTAAGATAAACGTGTCAAGTATCGAAAGATTTGGACATATATGAATGCAAATGTGTTGTATAATATTGAGCAAATGAATGTAATTTGATATTCAGCAAATTGGTATTTTTGCAACAAGTGTTTTGTTTGAAATGTATAGTGCAAGGAGGATTGTTTGATCAATCCACTCTGCCAATTTTTATTCATCCTTTAGACAGCGCTTCCTGGGTCAAGCGCTATTTATAGTATAACTCCATACAACGCTTAATAATGAAGCATTGTCTATAGTTATGATATAGACGGCACTTGACCCAGGAAGCGTTGTCTATTGTTAGACATATAACAGCGCTTACGGAGATACAAGCGTTGTCTTATGTCGGGACTTTAGACAGCGCTTTTTGGACAGCGCTTAATAATGACGCGCTGTCTAAAGTCACGACATAAATTTATTTAACATGTATTTTTTCAGAGTAGTGTTGTCAATTTGCGTTACAATTTCGCTTTGAAAACATAAGTGTAATATAAAAATTATTGAAAACATTGTAAGTCGTTGTAAATCAATAATTTATTTAATTCATGGAATAAAAAGTTGTCACTCATTTATCGAAAACATCGTGAGCCGTTCACCCTTCTGCCATTTTACGGGTGGATTGACCATGATGACTAATGTGAAATCCTTCCCCTCCTTAGCATACACATTGTGTCAATGACGATTAGATTGGATATGTTCATAAAATTACGCCGAATGCGACTATCTTGCTATGCATCCCAAGTAGCTATACTCTACAAGCAAATCATTTTCAATACCCATTAACGTTTGTCAACAATATTCTAAAAATTGAATTAATTACTTTTGACGAGTTACGGCTTTGTACTAGAAACTCCTCGTACCAAATTTCCTTAGCGCTTTCTAGGATCATGTTCCATGATGTCCACGTTGCATCCTAGCATTTTGAGATGGATTCCCTTGCAATCCTTCGATGAATTTTGGTTGGTTCAAAACTGTTACAAAATTAGGGATCACATAATAGGTGGATTTATCAAAACCATCAATATGAAGGGTACAATGAGTTCTTACCGGTTTCTTCCAACAGGTGTAATATGCACTACGATCGATGTCACGTGGATTGTCACTGAAACCAACAAGATCAAATGAAGGAGACATGTTGAGAATATTCAATTGGAAGGAAGTATGTTGGAAGAAATGAATGTTGTGTGTTGAATGATGTAAAAGAGTTCTCATATATATAGGGCAAAACTGAAATATGTCTGGATAAATGGTTCCGTCGAAATTCCCTCACGTTTTCGTCGACATTGATGGAAATTTTGGAAATAGACAACGGTCAATAAATAACGGTAACTAAAAGTTTAATGTTTTCATGTTTCAAATTTAGTCGTCGGGTGACGGAATAGAGGGGGAAATTCGACGGAACATCATTAAAATAAATTTGTATTATATTTCATTTACGGAATAATGAGGTTACAGTGACGGAATAAATTGTAAACAACGGTCACCAAACAAACGGTAACAACAAAACTTATGTTTACAAAATTAAAATTGATTTTTGGAAGATGGAATAGTGATGGAAATGTGAAGGAAAAAATCAAAAATATTTCTACCATTTCCAGGTGACAGAATGGTGATGGAATGTGGAGGGAATTGGGCTACAGTATACACCGACTGAAATTTGACGGAATGTGAGCGGATATATTTGTGTAACCTCTCCGTTAATGCTTTGTCACAAAAATTTCCTCAACAATCCGAGTAACTATTCACGACGAAATATGTGGTGACGGAAATTTGCCAGAATTACGACGAATTTAAATATTACAAATTTTGTTGATGGAAATTCGCCGGTATTGCAATAGATTATTTTCCGGCGTCGTGTCTATCGACGTTTTTGCGACGGAATTTCTAGACGGAAAAAATCCAAAAATTTGTAGTGTGTGATACCTCGAACTATTTAAAATTCTCATTAAACGAAGAGTATTGAACCCACAAATTATGAGTATGAAATCGCGAACTATATGAATTCCTAATATAAGTAGGAAAAAGGATCAGGTACAAAGTTGACTTTTTGGTACAAAATACAAACTAATCATAGCCCTTGATTTAGTGATTTGAATGGATGAGATTAAATCTTGATTTTGGTGCATTTTCTTGGTGACGAATTAGAATGAAACTGACGAATTATGGGTTGATTATGACGAACTTTGTATTTTTTTTACCGAAAATCAACTTTATACCTGATCTTAACCCATATAAGTAGTATATTTGCTTAAAATTCAACAATGTTTGATCAAAATCGTTTGATGCAAAAAAAATTAAATCTGGATTGAATGGAGTTTGACGTAAAAAATCGATAACCAATCGATGTGATGTTAGAAATTAATCCATAGCCCATACGAAACCGATATAACTTTACCAAAAAATATCTAAAATGGATTTTTCTTTCCTATTTTGTAGCGGTTATAGCTTGACTTGAATTAAATTAAATTAAATTTTGTTTGATTTGCGGTTACAACATCTCATGCAAACCAAGTACTATACGAATACATTTTGTATATGTTACATGAGCATTTATCACTCGGGTACAATCTCTAGACTTTTTGAAGCACGGCCACGCAAGGCACCAACCCTGATTGATACTTGAATCGTTCACATTGAAGCACATTATGCCATAAGACACCTCTATCTTGAAACACCACGATCGCATACACGCACCTCCACGCATCAAGTATGCAACACCTGTGGATTTGAAGGGCACAACACGTCCACAAGGAATGGACAACCTCCGCGAAGGAGGAACAACACGTCCACGCCGAGGCAGGATGAAGAACATCTCCACGAGGGAGGAACAACGCGTCCACGCGTAGGCAGGACGAAAAGCACCCCGCCACAAAATTGTGGAAAGGAAAATACCACGGTGGGGTTCAAACTCTTGACATTGCTATTGCAAGTCAAGTGCTCTACCAACTCAACCACCTCCTTGTTGGCTTGAATTAAATTAAATTAAAGATTATAATGATGATTATAACGTTTTGTCATTGTATTTCTAGTCAAATGATTTAATTAATACATCAAATCCTGGCTATTAATTGATTTGATCACACGCTTGATAAAAGTTCTAAGTTCTCATGAAAGTTAATAGTTCTCATATGATTTTTTTTCCTTAACTCGTAGGCCAAATTATTTTTTTACTAATCTAAATATACATTACTAGGATTAATGCGCCGTTTGTAAGACCGCTTTAGTGTTAGGTGTCCTTACCAACAACTTCTTATATAAAATGACTAAATCGGAAATCAATTCCAGTAGTCAATTCCAGAAATTGAGTACAAAGAAACCCAATTGGCTCAAACCGAGTGTTGGAACCCTTTGGTTTTGATGATTACAAACACTTAGCTGACATTTTATCTAAGTGTGCTGAAATTCATATGACTGATTCACTGATGCAAGTTTCATGTGAGGAAACGCCGCGTTGAACATTGACTAAACCAAACGCAGAGTTTTGTGGTTCAAGAAGATTAAAATTGAACCAAACGCACAGCTTTGAAGAATCACACAACTAAGGCTGAGTTGGCATGTGAAGATCGAAGATAAAGATCTGCGAAGATTATGTGCGCCCAATTTGGAAGATCTTGAAGATATGATTGGAGATATTGATTGAAGATTTAGAAATCAAGAAAGATTCAAGAAGATCAAAAGAAGATTTAATTGATTGAAGATAATTCAGTATAATTATCTGCAGACCAGATTCGGAAGGTTTGAATATATAAAGGAACTGATTTAGGAAAGATTACGATCAAAATCTTTACTAATCAGTTATCAACCATCGGATATGGAAAGTTGGATTGGGCCGAATCGCTGGGTTTAGATTTCGATATCTGCTAAAACCCTATATAAGGCATTAGGGTTCGCCTAAGAAGAGTTCGATAGTTTCGGGAGAATCAACCGCTGCATTCGAAGAGCGACTACTGGAATTGCACGCACTAAGGTTCGAGTTTTCCAGATCAGATTATTTGAGAGTCGGGTTGAGTAGAGGTCCTCAAATAGCGTCTAGTGAAGAGACCTAGTTTATAAACCCTACAAGCATATCTGAATAAGAAATAATCTTGTTTGGAAATCCTTTCAAAGAAATCTGAAAGGTAGTGGTTTTTATCCTGTCACTGTTGTGATAAGGTTTCCACTTAAAATTCGTGTGCAATTACTTTCCGTTATTTACTTTCTTGCATATTTATGTTTATATTTCCGCTGCTGTCTGACCATCTGACGGAAAAGCACTTCGTGACTTACCGTCTGACGGAAGGCTAACAATAATGATCCAACACGTGGTATCAGAGCCGAGGACTCTAAATTTTGTTTAGTTACCCTTGCAGGAAAATCATGTCAGCAATCAATGATTCATTCTAGAAGCCACCGCTGCTAAAGCCCGGACAATTTGACTGGTGGAAAGATCAATTTGAGGCTCATGTCTGCTCGCTGGATGGACATCTTTGGAGGATATTCGAGACAGGTCCATTACCCATCCTTGACAAAATAAATCCTACTAAACCAGTAGAGAAAGCCAAGGACAAATACACCGACGAGGACTACAAATGTCTTGAAAAGAATGCCAGAGCGAAGAAGGTTCTCTACATGGCCCTGTCTCCCGGAGACCAAATTAAAGTGGCAATGTACAAAACTGCTAAAGAGATGTATGATGGACTTGTGAGACTGTATGGTGGAAACAAAGACATCAAAAGAAACAAGATTCTAGCTACCATAAAGGACTATGAGACGGTCATGCAGATGAAGGATGGATCCTTGGAAGATTTCTACACCAGGTTCCTAGTCATAGTTGGACAGCTGGAATACTTGAACGAGAAACTTCCTGAATGGAAAATCACACACCAGTTCATGCAAGCCTTGAATTCAAAGTAGGACCACGTGACATTAACACTGCAGGCTCAAAAGGGTATTAAAGACACAACACTAGAGGAGCTGGTAGCCAACCTCCAAAGTCAAGCAAGAATCATGGAAAGGAAGATGGCCAGGAGACAGGCCGACAAGTCCCAGGCCATTGCTCTGAAAGTAGAAGAAGCCCTTGATCTTGCACAAGTGATGAGTCGTAGTTGTACGACTATTTTATATGTTAAAATCCCGTCTCTTAGTGTTACCTGTATATTATTTCACTACCTGTGTGTAGTTTTCGTTCTCAGGTGCACTCGGAGACCATGGAAGGAATACCGGCTAAAAGGAGCCCATTTGAAGATGTTTGGCGCGGAAAGGAATGAAGTCTGAAACACTTTGGAATTTTTGTCAGTGCAAACCGCGGAGAGCTGAAGAATTAATGGCGCGGACGTCTGAACAATTACCATAATGCAAGAGACGTCCGCGGACAGCAAATGTAGGAGACGTCCGCGGGCACAGCTGGCAAGTCGAATTTCTTAATTTCATTTTGGCAATTTCGGGAAGTATAAAAGGAGAACAAGAAGAGGCAAACCCTAGGACCAGACCTCGAATTCCAGTGTGGAAAAGAGACACGAAATAGAGAAGAGAACTCTCGGATTAGGGTTCCAATTGAAGAAAGCTTGGAGGATTATTCGACATCAGTATTTTCATGTCATCTTACTCATTTACGATTATGTATTCCATTGCGATGAGTAGCTAAACTCATATGTGTAGGCTAGAACTCGACATTGTGATGTTTTGACTTGAGACCTATATTTATCTTTATGTTTTGCGTTATATTACTATGCATTGTTTATGGATTTGATATGCTAGCATAAGTGGAACCCTAGCGGGGGAGCTTCTGTTAGTTCGTTGATTCCGATTATCACAGTTTACTAGCAACCTAGCGGGGATAGCAAACTAGGATACGAGTAATATACCACTAGGATTGACACCCTAGGACAACTTGTAGTGCAACCTAGCGGGGAGCTATAAGTTGTAAAACATTAGAAATCAAAACGGTTGGGTTTATGATTTAGTCTTGCATCACAGTCGAGAGTTCTAGTTTGCACTGTTCTTTAATAATTGATACTCGAATTAGTGTGACGATTTCTCTAGCGATCATTCTTGCTTACTTGCGTTATTTAATTGTTTGCATTCAAACCCCCCCCCCCCATTGTTACGTTTTTACTTAGTGAAACAGATTCTCAACCGATCTCTGTGGATACGACCCGACTTACCACTTGCTAGTCGGAAAAAGAAATATTATTTTTGCACAGGTACAACGACACCTGTCAAAATGGCGCCGTTTCCGGGGATTGGTAACGAAGAATATCACTAAGTTTTTATTCCTTTTAGCTTTATTTTATTGTCTTTTTATTTTTTGTCACTTGATTATTTTTCTGTTTAAGTAACCATGTCACAGAGAAGTGTTGAACGTGATGGTGAAGAGCGAGGTAGTGTCCTAGGAGATAACATGCAGGAACAGAGGCAAGGACTGCCTCCTGTTAATCAAAGATTACCACCTCCCAGAAATCAGCAATTTGTGAATGAGTTTGCTAGACATCGTGCAGCTAGACACGAGAATTACGATGATTACGAGGACGAGCTGGATCGAGAATACCTCGGTGGAGGAAATCAATATGGACAGTTAGCTGGGCGTCGGGATTTGGGACGCACTATGAGAGGAGTATGTGTGCCGTATATTGATGAGGCACCTTGGTGCATTAGGATGGATGAGGACGCAGATGATATCGAGATAAAGAGTGAGGTGATACACCACTTGCCCAAGTTTGGAGGAATGCCCGATGAGAACCCCCTAAGGCACTTGAAGGAGTTTCATGGAGTTTGCATGTCCATGAAATCAGCATCGGTTCCGGAGAATATTTTTAAATTAAAGACATTTCCTTTTCTTTAGAAAGTCAAGCTAAATCTTGGTTAATGTCTTTGCCTGCAGGTTCGATTACTTCATGGGATCAATTGCAAAGGAAGTTCATGGACAAGTACTACTCCCATTCGAAGGCAGCTCAAACAAGAAAGGAGCTCTCTATGCTTAGACAAGGACGCGCAGAAACGTTGTTCGACTATTTGGAGAGGTTTAGGCATTTGGAAGAGAGTTGTCCGAATCATGGAATCCCACAAAGGATGCTGCTTGAATACTTTATGGATGGGATGATTCTCATGGAAAGAAGAATGCTAGATGCCTCAGCCCAAGGGTCTATCCTTTACATGTACCCCGAGGAGATATGGGAGTTGATTGAGAAAGTTGCGGAGAGCACAAGGTATTTAGAAGAAACATATAAACCTGCACTAGTTGCTAACGTGAATGTACATTCTGAATTGCAGGAACTGAAGGATATGATGGCTCAAATGATGACGCAACAACCACAAGGCAATCAACAAGTGGAGTGTAAGGTAAACAAGTCCACTTTTAATCCAATAAAAAATGATGACGCTATTTTTCAGGAAAGAACAGAAGACGAGAATATAGCGGGCTACATAAACAAGGGAGATTTGCCACCGAGGAGATATGATGGATATCAAGGCAACAACAAATGGCAGCCAAGGCAAAGCGATGGTGGTTGGCAAAGTGACAACAATTACGATGCGGGGCAATCCTCGCACCCACAAAAGCAGCCATACAAACCACCACAGATCAGACAAGGAGATGAGGACCCGATCAAGGAATTCAGGGATGAAGTGAGAGGCATGTTCAAAGAACTCACTCAAAAGATGGGCCACCATACTGGAGACATTAACGAGCTAAAGAGGCAAGTGTCTCAAATTGCCAGCGCAGTTTACGAACAACGAGAAGACAAAGGGAAGCTGCCTTCACAAACGATCCCTAATCCAAGGCAAAATGTCAGTGTGATCGTGATACAGGATGAAGAGGAGATGAAAGCTGAAGAAAAAGAAGAAAAAGAGCAAGATTTGGATGCTACCTCAGTGCAGAACGCGGACGTCTCCACAATTAAAGCACAGACGCCTGAAGAATTATTGCAAAATCAAGAGACGTCCGTGGATGAAAATCATGGGACGTGCGCGGAATTCCAAGTAAGTGATTTCCAGATTTTGAATTCTAACCTTCTTGCGCCACTGCCATTTCCCATGCAGGTTATAGAGCGTCACGAAGCTGTAAACGATGAAATCCGACAGACAGGGTATGAGGACACGAAAATCAATGCACAAATGCAAGAATTGGAGCAAGGGAAACAAGGAGCGTTGACCACTCGAACTAGAGACCCAGGTGCCTTCACGGTAACCTGTGGCATTGGTAACACACTTATTCCCCACTGTTTGATTGACTTGGGAGCGTCCATTAATGTTATGCCGTATGATCTATATTGTTCATTGAAACTTGGACCGGTAAAACTGATCAAGTTAACTATCGAGTTAGGCAACAAGTCATGTGTTCATCCTTATGGGTTGCTTGAGAATTTAACCGTGAATGTTGGTGAAGTTGTTGTGCCTGCAGATTTTTATGTCTTGCAGATGGAGGACACCCAGACTAAGGAGTCGCCAACACTCATTCTTGGACGGCCGATCTTGTTTGCGACGAAGGCGAAAATTGATGTCGATGAGGGCACTATTATCCTCAAATATGGAGGCAAGATGGCTGAGTTTCGTGTCTTTGAGGACGACCACCAGCCTTGTGCGGGAAAACCACCTGAGATAGCCGTTAAAACTTGTTTTAATATTACAACTGATGAATCGTTGCGTGTGATTCAGGGTGTCAGTGAGCATCTGAAGGTAACAAGGAAAACGCGCCCACCAGATAAGAAGCGAGTAAAGAAACAAAAGTGTGGGGTGGCTGCGCAGAAGCGGTGGACACCTAAAGAAAAGAACTGGAGATCGAAGCCACCTGATGGCGGGCTGAGAATTGAAAAAAGATCAACTAGTGAACGTGCCGAGGAGAGGAGCACGCTGGGCAATAAGTTTGATTTGGAGCAGCCATGGGATCCTAACTTGTGATCCCATAGAGGTAATGTCCAGCCAAGGACGTAAAACAAAGGCGTTTACCGAGAGGCAACCCGGTGTGTTTCTTTTACTTTACACATGTTATAGTGGAATTGGGAAGCTGATAATGCGCCTCGAGTGCATTTCTTTTTATTTCTGGTGTTTTCAGGTGATTAAACGAAGGAAAAAAATTCTACATCAGTGTAGCTCGTGCACGTCTCAACTATTAGAGCGCGGACGCCTTAGCATTTATTGCATATTCTTCAGACGTCCGCGGGGTTAAATGGAGAAGACGTCCGCGGTGCATTTTAAAAGGTTAAAATCGCAGAGCTCAATCACCACCACCAGACTATTAGGGGAGTACCAGTTCCTTCGTTTTTATTTTTTATTTTATTGTCTTTTATTTTTATTTTTTATTTGAGTCTGTTTTGTTATATATCTCATCTCTTGCATTGTACCGTGAGGACACAGATCCATCTAAGTGTGGGGTGGGATGTTGTTGAGTCAGTTGTGCGTCGTGTCTGTTTTTAAATTTTTATGTCGCATGTTATGTGTCTTGATGAACTCGTAATGAACTGATGATGCACTGCTATGCTTTTCTGATATGTCAAAATCTTATTTCCAGCTTTTTATGACTATTGTGCTCATTTGACTAAAAATGCGAAATTTCAAAAAAATTCGATGCTTTGTTCTTTGGAGTTGTGATATGCAGGGATGTGGAGTTGACAGAAATGTCCTAGAAAGGTACGGCAAATTGCAGGAAGTTCTGAGTTTTTGGTTCTGATGATTGAGAAAAGCGGTGGAGGTTGACGCTTCACTAGCCTAGTCCTGAGAGTAGCTCCGTCACCAAGTATACAAGTTTATTCATGCGTTCGAAGTGGTGGCGGGACAGTGAAAACGAATTGTCCATCTCTAGTCGAAGTAGCTGGGAATGGGTGGGTAACCCCTACCTTGCCTCATGCAGAAAAGACGAGGATGAGAAAAGAGCGGGACGCACTCCTATGCTATTATCCAAAGGCTATGATTGGAGTGGTTCAAGGGCGCAAATGATTATGTGGACAAGAAACAAATTCAAAAGCCGAAGGCAAAACCATCAAGTAGAAAAAAGAGAAAAAAATCAGAAATCTGATTGATTCAAGCAAAGATGTGTCGTTTATCAAAGTCCATACAAGTTAAAGAATTCAAGACTCAACGGTATGAAAGCAGTGAATAAATCATGTGTCAGAGAAAGCCACTGACTCAATTATAAAGACCAAAACTCAGAAAAGAATGCAAAGTCCGTGGTACCTATAGGGGACTATCTCCCAAACATCCAAGGTCGTTTGAATTGCAACTCGCGAGGTAACAAGTATCGAAAAATCTATCTATACTCGCATTGTTAGAATCTTAAGCATGATAAGATTAATTGCTGTATTTGAGATTGAGATGTAAGGATTAGCATGGCTAGTACATTGTAATTCGTTCTATGGCTTTGTTCTTGTTCGGGACGAACAAGTTCAAGTGTGGGGTAGTTTGATGAGTCGTAGTTGTACGACTATTTTATATGTTAAAACCCCGTCTCTTAGTGTTACCTGTATATTATTTCACTACCTGTGTGTAGTTTTCGTTCTCAGGTGCACTCGGAGACCATGGAAGGAATACCGGCTAAAAGGAGCCCATTTGAAGATGTTTGGCGCGGAAAGGAATGAAGTCCGAAACACTTTGGAATTTTCATCAGTGCAAACCGCGGAGGGCTGAAGAATTAATGGCGCGGACGTCTGAACAATTACCATAATGCAAGAGACGTCCGCGGACAGCAAATGCAGGAGACGTCCGCGGGGACAGCTGGCAAGTCGAATTTCTTAATTTCGTTTTGGCAATTTTGGGAAGTATAAAAGGAGAACAAGAAGAGGCAACACTAGGACCAGACCTTGAATTCCAGTGTGGAAAAGAGACACGAAATAGAGAAGAGAACTCTCGGATTAGGGTTCTAATTGAAGAAAGCTTGGAGGATTATTCGACATCAGTATTTTCATGTCATCTTACTCATTTACGATTATGTATTCCATTGCGATGAGTAGCTAAACTCATATGTGTAGGCTAGAACTCGATATTGTGATGTTTTGACTTGAGACCTATATTTATCTTTATGTTTTGCGTTATATTATTATGCATTGTTTATGGATTTGATATGCTAGCATAAGTGGAACCCTAGCGGGGGAGCTTCTGTTAGTTTGTTGATTCCGATTATCACAGTTTACTAGCAACCTAGCGGGGATAGCAAACTAGGATACGAGTAATATACCACTAGGATTGACACCCTAGGACAACTTGTAGTGCAACCTAGCGGGGAGCTATAAGTTGTAAAACATTAGAAATCAAAACGGTTGGGTTAATGATTTAGTCTTGCATCACAGTCGAGAGTTCTAGTTTGCACTGTTCTTTAATATTTGATACTCGAATTAGTGTGACGATTTCTCTAGCGATCATTCTTGCTTACTTGCGTTATTTAATTGTTTGCATTCAAAACCCCCCCATTGTTACGTTTTTACTTAGTGAAACAGATTCTCAACCGATCTCTTTGGATACGACCCGACTTACCACTTGCTAGTCGGAAAAAGAAATATTATTTTTGCACAGGTACAACGACACCTGTCAACAAGCAAATGGGTCACCAAAGAAGGAAGACGATGAAATAGCCTTATTAACAAGAGTCCTCACGATGGCCAACATCGGCTAATGTAGAAGAAATTTCAGAGCAGGAGGAAGTCGTGGCAACTCATCCAGAGGAAACAAAGGTGCTACATCAAGTGAAAACGGGGGAAACCCAGGAGAAAAAGAAGACAGAACATGTTACCACTGCCAAAAGAAGGGGCATTTGTCTAAAGATTGTTATAGCAAAAAGAAAGGAGAACCACCAGCCCCAAAGCCAACTCAAGCTATGTTTGCTACATGGGGAGACACGGATGAGGACAGTGACGATGGAAAGCTTTCCAAGGAGCCATGCTTGACGGCTCATTCCACATCTAGTGAGGAAGGAGTGAGGTCCCGTCCCTGGTACTTAGATAGTGGCTGCTCAAAACATATGACAGGAAATCCAGGATGGTTCGACTCGCTCCATAAACACTCCAGAGGAAGCATAATCTTTGGAAATAAAAGCAAAGGAAATGTGATAGCTATGGGAGAGGTAAGAATTTCGGATACTATCCGAATCAGGCAGGTAAGTCTAGTTGAAAACTTGAGATATAACCTACTAAGTGTGTCTCAACTATGTCAACATGGTAAAAATAAGGTTATATTCAACTCTAATGATTGTCTTGTGAGGTGTAATGAGACAGGGAAGAAAGTTCTAAGAGGAATCCGTGTGAACGAAATCTACACCGTTGATTTGGATTTTATCCCTGAGGAAGAACTGTGTCTATCAAGCGTCGCAGAAAGTTCTATCCTATGGCACATGAGGTTTGGGCATGCAAGTATGAGGCTAATGCACAAACTTCATCAGAAGGAACTGGTAGTTGGCCTACCCAAGGTGAAAGCGCTTTTGATCAGGTATGCAGTGCCTGTGTCACGGGAAAGCAAGAACGGGCATCATTTCCATCTAAACAAACCGTGAGCACCTCCGCACCACTGGACATGGTCCACATGGATCTGTGCGGTCCAGTCAGTGTCGTCAGCCGTGGAGGAAACAGGTACATTCTGGTCATAGTCGATGACTATTCTAGGTATACATGGACTACTTTCCTAGACACTAAAGATCAACCATATAGTGAATTTCAAGCATGGTTGAATTTGATGGAAAATAAGTTAGATCATTGACGGAGCCCACCGCACTGTCATTAAGGTGCGATGTTCTCTGTGCAAAAATAAATTTATATCTCTGATACTCGCGACTTAACTATTTTTGGTAGTCAGTGGTAAGTACGGGTCGAACCCAAGGGAATTAGTGGACAGTTGTTCTTTTGAAAAGGAAAAGTAAATAAAACAGTTGGGGGGTTGGTTTTGGTTTTAGTACTGAAAGATAAAGTGCTGGAACAGTCGATTTCAAGATCAACCGCAGAAACACGTTTGATACTGGCCGCACGCTGTGTTTCAAGCGTGTTGCGTACCAAAGGTTAAGCCGGGCTGATGTTGATAAAGTCTTTAGTAAAAGTAAAGTACAGAAAGTAATTGCTTGATGGACAAGTCTTGCGAAAAGTAATTGCTTGAAGGACAAGACTTTACAGAAAGTAAGTGCTTGAAGGACAAGTCTTACGAAAAGTAATTGCTTGAAGGACAAGACTTTACAGAAAGTAAGTGCTTGAAGGACAAGTCTTACGGAAAGTAAGCAGTTGATATGGACTGAAAGTAAAGTTACTGAAAGTAAATGACTGGAAAGTAAGCAGTTGATAGTAAGACTGAAAGTAAGTGACAGGTGATGTTTGAATCAAAGGAAAGATTCGGTTTTAGGGGCTTTGTATCATAGTCCGTTTATCATTGACCTCTAATGATCATACTAAGTGTTCAAAAGTGAATCAAGGCTATTCCTAGCACATGACTTGCCACACCGTCTAGTCTTTCGCAAAACAAAGAACTCTTGTTCTAGTATGTGCATCCATTTGATCATCATTCCTGATAAACCAAATGGTGTTTTAAAGAGGTTGACTTCCACAGATAAGCTGTGCTCTTCCGAGCCTCCACTTATCCACAGAAGATCACGAACCCATGGCAAAGCTTTGCTCTTCCGAGCATCCACTCAACCAATGGAATTCTGACCTAATATAAGGCACCTAGAACAAGTTGAACACAAAGAGGCACTAAGAGATGGGTCTAAAACATTTTATGATACAAGTACACCCCTTCAACCGAAGGAAGGGTTTAGCTACGAATATCCATAGAGGTGGATATCATAGCTAAGTACTGAGTAAAATGAAGGTTTTGAAAGATAGTAAAGTAAAGTTTTCGAAAGTAAAGACAGGAAAGTAAAAGGAGAATACTCAAGAACCGACAGGAGTAAACTCAGGAAAAAGTAAAGACAAGCTTGAGTACTTCAAGAACCGACAAGAGTACTCAAGAACAACTGTAAAGCTTTTGATATCAAAGAGAAGTGTTTACATGGATTGTGCTGTCAATCTAAAGAGATAAGTGATTGTGGATTTGAGGATGATTTACAAAGGCAAGGGGGTGTTCTATTTATAGGCTAAGGGAGGCAATGGATGTGGAGGAGAAGCCACCACATGTCACAAGATGGGAGGAGGTCTCAAAAGCCATCGGGGTGAGTCATCACTCCAAAAGCCGCCGGCCACATGGAGGAAGGGGAGAGGTGGAGTGGCTTAGCCGCCGGCTAGGTGGAGGAGAGAAGAGAGTTTGTGAGTTTTGTGAGCTCATCCCAAAAAGCCATCGGTTCTTTCAGCTCCGGACTGACTCTGGTTGCCCTTCGGTTGGACTTGTTTTGAGTGATTCCATGTCAGGTTCTTAAAAATCAGAATTTGGCCGTGACCTGGAATGACTCGTAATTCATTTTCAGCTTTAAAACTCCTCCTTAGCTTGTATTCTCTCTAGACTTCAAAATACCCTGTAGATAAATATCGGAACTAACAAGCAAAAGTTAAATAGACAAAGAGTCTAATTTGGTGGGTTTAACTGTATTTATGATTCATACAATTATGGTCCATCAATCATAAATTGACCTATATTCGTACTGATAACGGAATTGAGTTCCGGAATGCGCAGTTTCTTTCGTTGTGCAGGAACAAGGGTATTGATCACTACTTTTCCGCCCCACGGACACCACAACAAAACGGTGTTATGGAACGAAAGAACAGAACCTTGGAGGATATGTCACGGACAATGCTAATTGCTAGCGGAGTTCCAAAAGGCTTCTGGGCAGAAGTAGTGCATGCTGCGGGTTACATCTTAAATAGAGCATCGCTTCGATCCATGAAAGGGAACACTCCATATGAACTGTTACGTGGAAGAAAACCTAATATTTCCCATTTGAAGGTATTTGGTTGCAGGTGTTTTGTCCACAATAATGGCAAGGAAAACTTGGGAAAGTTTGATGCACGGAGTGACGAAGGAGTATTCGTCGGATACTCTAGTCATAGCAAAGCGTGCATGTGAGATTCAATGAGACGGTGATGGCTGGTCACCTGATAAAAGATTCCTCAACTACTGCCATGCTAGATGCTGGAGAGCTCCAGTTTGCAGACAGATCAGATCCTGACTGGGAACCACCACCAACACTTAATGCTGACGCACCTCATGTGGTTGTCCAGCATGTAGACGAAGCACCACCAGATGATCAAATGGAGAATGCTAGGATAACTGATCCAGCAGGTGGGCAAGTCCATGATGACCCTGCAGTGGAAGTCAACAATGAGATTCCTGGTGAGGAAGAGATGGCTGGTGATCCTACCCCTGCTAACCCTGAGGGAGAACTCAGAGCCTCAAGTCGTGGACGGGTGGTTCAACCGCCGGCTAGACTAAGAGACTACCACTGCTACATTACTCAGGAACAGGTAGACCATGATATCTTATGTCATTTCTGTGAATTTGCTTCCTTTGTTTCTCTTGAAGAAACGAAGACCGTAGCAGAAGCGCTTAAAGACCCAAAATGGGTCAATGCCATGCAAGAGGAGATGCACCAGTTCGAGAGAAACAAGGTATGGCGTCTGGTCCCTAGGCCAAAGGATACGAACGTGATTGGAACGAAATGGGTCTTTAGGAACAAGATGGATGACAAGGGAGTAGTAGTAAGGAATAAAGCCCGTCTGGTAGTCAAGGGATACAACCAGCAGGAAGGAATAGACTATGACGAGACGTTCGCCCCAGTTGCAAGGTTAGAAGCAATCAGATTACTAATAGCTTATTCAACCTACCATAGTTTTACTTTGCAATAGATGGATGTAAAGACGGCGTTCCTGAATGGAGTCTTGAAGGAAGAAGTGTATGTGAGCCAGGCTCCAGGGTTTGAGGATCGGGGTCATCCTGATCATGTCTATGTCCTGGACAAGGCATTGTATGGTTTGAAGCAAGCACCCAGTGCCTGGTACGAGAGACTGTCACAGTTTCTTCTATCCCATGGATACGTTAGAGGAGAAGTGGACAAGACTCTCTTCCTCCTGAAGGAAGGGAATGACACTCTAGTGGTACTGGTATATGTGGATGACATTATTTTTGGCTCAACTAAACCTAGACTTGTCAAAAAGTTCACAGATCTGATGTCAAGCGAATTCGAGATGAGTATGGTGGGAGAATTAAAGTACTTTCTAGGACTTCAAGTATCACAAGGGGAGGATGGAACTCGGATCCATCAGCAGAAGTACGTAAAGGAAATCCTAAAGAAATTTGGGATGGAGTCTGCAAAAATGTGTGCTACACGCATGTCTCCCAATGACACCTTGACAAAGGATGAGTCCTCCCCACAAGTGGATCCGACCCTATACAGGAGGATGATAGATTCACTTTTATATCTTACAGTTAGTAGACCTGCACTTACGCCTGCTTGGTGCTTCACGATGACGGCATCGACATCACTACCGAGAAGATCGCGATAATCGTGAAAGCGGCTAATGTGACTGTCGAATCATACTGACCAAGTCTCTTTGCGAAGCTTGTTGAAAAGAAGAACATTGAGGATCTCATCGTCAACGTCGGATCAGGTGGCGGAGGTGCAGCTGTCGCTGTTGCTGCTTCTAGAGGCGCAGCTCCTGCCGCTGCTACTGCCCCTGCAGCTGAGGAGAAGAAGGAGGAGCCTAAGGAAGAGAGTGATGATGACATGGGATTCTCCCTGTTTGATTAAAATGCTTGTTTAGTATGTCTTCCTCAAGTAATTTCATTTCCTTAGATATTAATGCTTGTGAGTTTCAAAAACTTAAGGTTCCAATGCTCTACTGAATTTTAATACAATTTTGTTATTCTTCAAAAAAAATAGTAGACCTGATATCTTATTTAGCGTTTGTCTATGTGCTAGATTTCAGGCAGATCTTAGAGAGATCCATGTTAAAGCTGTGAAGAAGATTTTGAGGTACCTGAAGGGGATGGACGATCTGTGCCTATTGTACCCGAAGGGAGGAGACTTACGTCTGATGGCCTACATAGATGCTGATTTTGCAGGCTGCAAGACAGACAGGAAGTCCACGTCAGGGATGGCACAGTTCCTTGGACCATGCTTGATCTAATGGGGGTCCAAGAACCAATCTTCCATTGCTTTATCCACCGCCGAGGTTGAATATATCCCGCTGCTGCTTGCTGTGCACAACTGCTACGGATAAAACAACAGCTAAGTGATTATGGTGTTCTTCTTAGATGTGTTTCTATTCTATGTGATAACACTAGTGCTATTAATATATCGAAAAATCCAGTGCAGTTTTCACGCACTAAGCACATAGAGAATAGATACCACTTCCTACGTGACTGTGTAGAGAAAGGCACCATAGCTATGGAATACTGTAGAACTAAGGAGCAGATTGCAGACATCTTTACGAAACCACTGCACAGGGAACTCTACGAGAAGCTAAGGCTTGAACTAGGTATGCCGTCCCTTACCTAGTCTGCATTCCATGTTGAATTTCCTCGATGATTGGCTAGACTAGTTTGCATGCTCAGCTACCATGGTATGAAGTCGTTGCATATGTAGTTGATGATAGTGTGAAAGTTGTTCTATGAGGTCACTACTATATGCATGATAAATGAGATTACTAGCTAGCAGAATCTTGAGCATGACACATATTCCTTTGTAGCCCAAAAGAGACTTCCTAATTTGAATCCACAATATAAGCCAAGGAAGTACTCTAAAACTAACCCTAGCCTATTATGTGTGGAGAATAAATGTTTAGCCCTTTGATTTTAAAATTAGTTTCTTGGTTTTCTCCACACTACATGAAATTGCTTTGTTATGACTTGGTGAATTTTTGTTTCTTGAATGTGTGGTGTTTTATTGTACCACTTGGGTAAACCTAGCGCACCACACCCAAAACTTGCATAAACCATGAGACAAAACCGGGGTTAATTCAGCATTAGTTCAGACTGGTACAATCAGATGGGTTGTGGTAGTTGGTAGTACCGAATGGAGGGTTAGTGGCTACAAGTGAGAGAAGAAGTTAAAGTTGCTACATTTATGATGATTTGACTGGCCTGTATGGAGAAAAGAAAAAATTGTGTCTGCAGCTTGGTCGTCATCACTGTGTTGCTTCGGACATGATGGCTGCTGCTGTTGCTTGTCTTTATGGCGTGGAAAAACATCGAGGTGTCGATAAGTGAATAATCCGCAGCAATTAGGGTTTTAAATACCTGCAGATGGACACGTGGCAGCTAACTGTGGAGCAAATTCAATATTTGGGGGTTGCACGAGGCAGTTTAATTATTGCCCAATTCTGGATTTGGAAGCAGATTTAAATGTACAGTTTTTAGGAAGTTACAATTCAATCTTGCGAAATTCGAGGATGCCGATTGGAATTTTGAAATTGAAAGGGAAATTTCTAGGGTTTCTCACAGTATAAAAGGAAGAAGTAAAGGCGGAATCTTGGCATCGCAATCATCCTCCCAGACTCAATCTTTCAAAACCCTAGCTTTTGCTCTCAACCACACTTCTGCTTTCATGGCCTCGGAGGACAAAACCCCAGCGATTTCTGCCGCTAATGTTGCTGCGATGCTCGCCAAATTCAAGGCGAAGGGGGTTAATATGGATGAGATTCTTGGTGAGTCATCGAAGGCACCAGCCTCTTCCGCGGTGATGCCAAGTCGGTGAAAAGCAAGTCCGCTGCTGCCGGCGACGTTGAGATGTCAGATGCCGAAGGAGAAACATCCTCACAAAGAAAGGTCAAGAAGAAGGTTGTCGCCGCTGATGAGCCGTATTCATACGACTCATCGAGTCAACAAAACCCACCAAATACGACACTTGGTCATACGAACATTTGCTTGTTAATGTCATTTTGCATTTCAGGCACTTTGGGAGTCTTAAGAGGAATCGCGCATTAAAAATGGCATTTTGTGTCAAAAACATCACAAGGCAGTTTTGGCCGAGCATCGC
This sequence comes from Rhodiola kirilowii, assembly GCA_033675215.1. Classification (NCBI taxonomy): domain Eukaryota; kingdom Viridiplantae; phylum Streptophyta; class Magnoliopsida; order Saxifragales; family Crassulaceae; genus Rhodiola; species Rhodiola kirilowii. The sequence continues at coordinate 28,937,428 of CM066200.1, forward strand.
CCAGGCCGCGCCCGAGCATTGCCCAGGCCACGTTCCAGCACACCAGCCGAGCTGTCTAGCACTGAATTAAAGTTGCTCAGGCAAACCAGCTGATTTGACAATTTCGACTCGAGCAAGTTGATCTAAATAGCAGATAAGTCGGACAATGTCACTTAACTAAGGAGAACGCCCGAGCAGATTGGCAGTTGGCCCAATTCCAAAGCAAAGGCCCCGCGCGCGCTGATAGGCACCGAAACGAAGTCGCTCGACCAGACGGGTGAATCTGGCAAATCCGGCTCGACCAAGTTGTTTGAAAAGCCCAATAACTCAGACGATCTCAATTCCTAGACAAAATGCCCGAGTGGAACCAGCCCATGCCCGAGAAATGCCCAGTCCCGTCCGAGACTTTAAGCCATTCTAGGACCCGACCTAGCTCCGATCAAGTTCCGGCCAAGAGACCTTCATGTGCCCGGTTTGGAATCTCCTCAGCATTCCAGAACCACCTCTCAAAGGCTAAGAACCGAAGTCCTAAATTTTGACCCGGTCAAATCCAAGTCGGTTGGATGGAGCTACTACAAAACCCTCTCGGTTGGGTTTGACTAGTCAAACCCAATCCAAGTCGGTTGGATTTTAGTTCTTCCAAACCAAAACATAGCCCCTAAGTTAAGAGCCTTTGCCTATAAATAAGGCCTCTTGGTCTTAGAAAGAAGAGGATCCATACACACACAACTTGAGATCACAATTTGAGAGAGGTGCTTTGGGAGGTCTAAGGTGCTTGGAGCTAGTTGCTTGGAGCTTCTCTCTCTACTTTTTCTCTTTGTTTCTTTTTGTAATCTTTTACTTTCCTTGTATGGCTATTGTATTCCTCTCAATGAATACTAGTAGCTAAACCCCTATTCGGTTTAGGGTTTTCACACTTGTGAATACATCTTGAGTCTTTTGTACTTGAAGTGATTTTACACTTCTCTAGTCCTTGTGCTCATTCCCAAGGATCATACTGCGAGACTAAGTGGATGTTTGGCCACAAAGCTTAGTTGAGCTAATGATCCTTATAGCTAATATATACTGGATGCCTTGCAGCAAAGGTAGATAGTAACATCTAGATTGAGTAACACCTTTGCCGGGTTGTTCAATCTAGGAAAGAACTAGAAGTCTAAAACCCTTGTCAAGCTTAGTTGTAGAGTACCACCTTTGCCGGGGTACTAGGGTGTCACCTTTGTTGGGACACCACACAACACCTTGTCGGGTTAAGGGTGTGGAGTACCACCTTTGCCGGGGTACTAGGGTGTCACCTTTGCCGGGACACCACACTTGGAATTGTAGAATAGATCATTTGAAGTCTATAATGGATGTGTCACAAGAAGAGACCCTAGACTGAATATTTACTCTCATCAAATTACTTTTCAGTTATTTACTTTTGCACTTACTTTCGAATTACTTTCCAGTTATTTACTTTTACACTTACTTTCAAATTACTTTCCAGGTTTTTACTTTTGCACTTACTTTCGAATTACTTTCCAGTTATTTACTTTTGCACTTACTTTCAAATTACTTTCCAGTTATTTACTTTTGCACTTACATTCGAATTACTTTTTAGTTATTTACTTTTGCACTTACTTTCAACCATTTACAAAACCCAAACTGTCTTTACTTTCTTTGCTGTTTACAAGAACAACTTCATCCAACACAAACTCTCTTGGGTTCGACCCCTACTTACCGCTTTACTAACTCAATAGTAAGTCAATAGTAGTGGAAACTATAAATTGTAAATTTGCAGTGCACAACGACAGCCCGTTAGCCACTGAGGGATCTGGTCGCAAGCGAACAAGGTCCGCCACTCCTCGGGCTCCTGTAAGGAAGAGTGGGCAAACTAAGAAAGAGCCAGTTTCCATGGCGGAGGTGCGAATCGTGTCAAAGGACGGTGATGAAAAGGATCTAGAAAGGAGATCAGTGGTGACGGAGTTGGTCGTCGATAGGGAGTTCTTGGCTACACACAATCTGGTGGAGGTGAACGGCCTCCTCACTGCTCAAGGCTGGGATCACCTCTTCCGAGAGGAGGTTCAGATTGATGAGAGTGCTGTGAGGGAGTTCTACTCGGGGTTCAAACTGGAGGAGAAACCAGGGCTGCTCATGGCCACGTTTACCATCAAAGGAGAGGCACAGGTAATCACTCACCGTGACCTGGCCACAATACTAAAAGTCCCTGTGAATGGATATGCTGACCACGCTAAGGGAGCTTGGCCAGCATCTGTTGCGAAGGCGGAGGTGATTTTAAGGGTGGGAGAGGACCCTACCAACGTGGCAAACCAAGGCAGCGCCCTGACAATGGGCATACTCAACAGAACCCTCCACCGGATCGTGTGCACAAATGTGACGCCTCGCACACAGAAGCATGGAGTTGTTAACTTTCAAGATTTCCTCCTGATGGACAAGTTAAGAGCAAACGAGCCTATCAGCCTTCCCAAGAAGATTCTACAGCATAAGAAATACTGCGCTGCGAGTAATACGCATGGATTACCCTACCCTGGATTAGTGAAGAAAATTTTGAGCCATCTTGGCGCCTATCAACCAGAAGTTGAGAGTGTACTGTCTACAGTTCTCAATATGGAGACCTTTGAGAATATCAACTGGAAGTTTGATGTGGAAAAGGGATGGCAGAATGCTCGGATAGTCACTACACCTTCAAAGCCAGCTGTACCTCCCATGGTCGAGCCGTTGAACCAGAAACCTATGTATCCAGAAGAGGGGTCGACAGCTGTGCTTGAGGCTCTGAGGGCCTTGTTAGAGAAGGGGGAGATGTTGGCCGAGAAGGTGAGTAATCTGGAGTCCATAGCTGAGAAGATGATGAAGAGGTCAGGGGTTGATTGGATACAGGACTTGCGAACCAAAATCACTGCTATTGAGTCATTTCCCACCTTGGTGAAGGAAGTTGAGGATTCTGCAAATATCAATCTGATCCACTGTAATCAGATCAAGGAAGAGTTGAGGGAGCTGAATCGTCAGCTGAAATTTGTGGCCATGAGGTGGTTGACCAGTTGAAGACCGTGCTTCATGGTTAACCCTGCTGTTGTCTCATGGCTGCCCCCCTCCTTGCTATCCCCACCACATCTGCTATGTTTTTTGATAATCTCTTTTGTTGTCATGTTCTATTTTCTGTGTGATAGTATTTCAGTTTTCAGTATGTTGTGTGTGCTCCCTCTGGGGCACTTTTGCCTTTCATTAATACAGTATGCATTCTCCTTTTATTCCCTAGATGTCTTGACTTGCAATCTTTTTGATGATGCCAAAAGGGGAAGATAACATGAGTGCATTACTTGAGGGGGAAGTCATTACTGAAAATCAAACCTGATGTCCATCTAAGGGGGAACTGTGAAGTGAACGTAAATTTGTACTAAAAATCAAATTGGAATATATGTCTGATATACATGTGATGGATTGAAATACTGTCATGGATTTCTTATTTTTAAATAAGTGTTTGTCATCATCAAAAATGGGGAATTTGTTGGAACCCTTTGGTTTTGATGATTACAAACACTTAGCTGACATTTTATCTAAGTGTGCAGAAATACATATGACAGATTCACTGATGCAAGTTTCATGTGAGGAAATGCAGCGTTGAACATTGACTAAACCAAACGCAGAGTTTTGTGGTTCAAGAAGATTAAAATTGAACCAAACACACAGCTTTGAAGAATCACGCAACTAAGGCTGAGTTGGCATGTGAAGATCGAAGATAAAGATCCGCGAAGATTATGTGCGCCCAATTTGGAAGATCTTGAAGATATGATTGGAGATATTGATTGAAGATTTGGAAATCAAAGATTCAAGAAGATCCAAAGAAGATTTAATTGATTAAATATAATTCAGTATAATTATCTGCATACCAGATTTGGAAGGTTTGAATATATGAAGGAACTGATTTAGGAAAGATTACGATCCGAATCTTTACTAATCAGTTATCAACCATCGGATATGGAAAGTTGGATTGGGCCGAATCGCTGGGTTCAGATTTTGATATCTGCTAAAACCCTATATAAGGCATTAGGGTTTGCCTAAGAAGAGTTCGGCAGTTTTGGAAGAATCAAGCGCTGCATTCAAAGAGCGACTGCTGGGATTGCACGCACTAAGGTTCGATTTTTCCAGATCAGATTATTTGAGAGTCGGGTTGATTAGAGGTCATGATGGACCATAATTGTATGAATCATAAACACAGTTAAACCCACCAAATTAGACTCTTTGTCTATTTAACTTTTGCTTGTTAGTTCCGATATTTATCTGCAGGGTATTTTGAAGTCTAGAGAGAATACAGGCTAAGGAGGAGTTTTTAAGCTGAAAATGGATTACAAGACAAATCAGGCCAAGGGACCGAGTTCTATGCCATCCTAAGGAACGACCATGCTACACTCAAAATCAGCCTTAACAACCTTCGTGGAACCGACTTGGAATCACTCAAATATGCTAGAACAGTCGGCACCAAGCCCGGTAAAGGCCAAACAAGGGCAATTTCAGCCGATTTGGGATTTCGACCATGTTCCAAGCAGAATTTGGCTTAGGTTCCTTCTTGAGATCATCTTAGAATGACATTTTCATTCAGAATACACTCTCCAAAATCCAAGACGCTCCGGCTAAAGCTCCGGTCAGATTCCGTTCAAACCGATGGCTTTTGTGAAAAGATCACAAAGATCTAGAACCCTCCTCCTCCTCACATGGGCGGCTAAAGGGGTGGTGAGTCACCTATGATGGCTTTTCCTTCCCTCCATGGATGTGGTGCCAAGTGTCCTTACTTCCTCCACAAGTTTCACTCCTCCAAGCCTATAAATACATGCCCATCTCCTTTGTAATCTTCATCCCAAAATGTGGAGAGCTTCTCTCTCTACAAATTCCAAAATCACAAATCACTTATCTCTCTAGATTAAGAGCACAATCATGTAAGCACTTTACTTTGGAATCGAAGCTTTAGCATTTTCAACGGTTTTTGTAAGTCCTCTCTTTTTTACTTTACTGTCTTTCAAAGTACTTTACTTTCCTGTCTTTACTTTCGAAACTTTACTTTACTGTCTTTTCAATTCAGCAACTTTACTTTCATGTCTCTACTTTCAAAAACTTTATTTTACTGTCTTTCAAAAACCTTTACTTTTCAACGCACTTAGATATAATGTCCTGTTCCATGAATAGTCGTAGCTAAACCCTTCATTCAGTTGAAGGGGTGTACTTGTATCATACAATGTTTTAGACCCTTCTCTTAGTGCCTCTTTGTGTTCAACTTGTTCTAGGTGCCATATATTAGGTCAGAATTCGATTGGTTGAGTGGATGCTCGGAAGAGCAAAGCTCTTCCATGGGTACGTGATCTTCCGTGGATAAGTGGAGGCTCGGAAGAGCACAGCTTATCTGTGGAAGTCAACCTCTTTAAAACACCATTTGGTTTATCAGGAATGATGATCAAATGGATGCACATCCTAGAACAAGAGTTCTTTGTCTTGCAAAAGACTAGACGGTGTGGCAAGTCATGTGCAAGGAATAGCCTTGATTCACTTTTGAACACTTAGTATGATCATTAGAGGTCAATGATAAACAGAAGATGATACAAGGCCCCTAAAACCGAATCTTTCTTTTAATTGTAATATCACTGTTCCTTTACTTTTAGTTTTCAAAGCACACTCAAACCCAACCCCAATCGCACTTTAATTTATGTGTAAGCTTCATTAAAGAACAACTAATCCACACTGACTCTCTTGGGTTCGACCCCTACTTACCACTTGCTACCCAGTAGTGAAGTCGCGAGTAGCGGACTTATAAATTTATTTGTACATTTGCTCTGACGACAAGCATCTGTCAAATTGGCGCCATTGCCGGGGAGTTGTGAAATCGGAATAGTTGTTCTTTTTATTTTTTTTTTGTTCTTGCAATCCACCATGTCGTTGTACTATGAAAACGAGCCTTGGAACAATGAAGAATTTTCCCCACCACCTTTCGAACTTGAAGTCCGCGAGAAGATCAACAACATAGAGCAATCCCGGGACGAAACATTGGACGAGTACTTATGGTACTTCGATTCCATTGTGACGAGCTGCCCGCACCATGGATTTACCAACCACGATCTTCTTCAAAGGTTTCTCAACGGGATGATGCCATATGAGTGGAATTGGCTTAATGACGCAGCAGGAGGCTCGGTAAATAACTTAAACATGGATGATCTTTGGAAATTGATAAACGATTTGGCCTCAAGGTCAAGACCAAGAGAAGATCAGGCTGAGCCACTCGAGGACGTTACCACGGAGCTGGCATCTAGCAACCAGCAGTTGGCCAACATGGTACACCAAATCCAGGTCGAAAGCAATGAATTATGGGTGGCTCAAAAAGAAGCATCAAACCAGCTCCGGGACCTCATTAACAAGCTGCCCAAAACAGACCTGGACCTCAGTATGATTGCCCCCGGAGACCATATGAATGACGAGGATGAGGACCCATGGTTGCCTGAAGAAGAGCTCCACTCAAATTATCCCTTGGAGTTAGAAGAAGAACTGCCCAAATCAGGCCCGGTCCTTATCACCAATCCATCCGAGGAAATCACAATCCTAACTGCCAAGCCAATAGAAGTCCCAAACCTCACTGCCGAAGCGGCCGAAGAAATCAAGCCAGGCCCGGTCCTTGCGCTCGGAGCACCCAAGGAAGTCCCGGACCTCATTGCCGAACTGTCCGAGAAAGACCTGGTCCTCACTGTCGGAGCACCTGAAACAGACCCAGTCCTCATGGTCGAAGTGCCTCAACTTAACCCTTCGTGTTTTATGCCGATCATAGCCACTGAAGATCATATAATCAATAATGATGAGGTGCAAGGGGAGTTAGAGGAGGAGCATGAGCCAAAAAAGCCGACAAAGGAACTCTCACTCGTTCCAAGACAACCATCCATCACTGCCACAATGAAGAGGATTGGCAGAGGCGCATGCTTAATGTCGCCTACATTTAATGGCACAAAACTAAACTTCCAAACTCGCAAAGGTGCCAACCATTCAAACATGAAGAAGCGGCAAAGACATGGGCCAAAAGAATGGAAACCCGGAAGGAGTAACAAGCAAGCACGACTCATTGGGCCAGCAGCTATGGTCAATAAAGCCTCACCCTCTCAAATCAAAAGAGCTGCCGAAAAGAAGTTCGACCTCAAGCACCCATGGGATCCCTACTTATGATCCAGGAATGAGGTACTGTCGAGCTAACGACGTTAAACAAATCCACTGGTCGGGAGGTAACCCGACACCTATCTTACTTTCAGTCATTTAATTTCTGTCATTTAGTTTTTTCATTCTCACTTTTCCTGTATATATTTGCTTGCATGACTTTTGAACTAATCCGTGCTGAAAGGCACACCTTCGTTCAAAAGTGTGGGGTGAGAACCGTCTGTGTACATAGTTAACATGTTTTTCTTTTTCCTTTTCCCTTAATATCATCTTTTTGAAAATATGAACTTGAGAATGTGAAAAAGATAGATCTAAATTCATGCATTTACCTTGTGAAAATTCAACTGTCTAAAAACTTAGAATGTAACTTCTCATTTGTCCCTTTGTGCTGAGATAAACTAGGGATGTGGAGTTGACATAAACTGTCCTAGAGAGGCTTGGCAAGCAATCGAAGGACTGAATTTCGCTATATGGTTTTCGAAGTCATTGGAGGCTGCACTTCGGGTTTCAGTGAAGATTGAAGTCATCTCCGCCATGCAGTGTTTATGCAAAAAAGAAAAAAGGCGAGGACGGGAATCAGACCGTCCTATCTCTAGTCAAAGTAGCCGAGAAAATAGATGAGCAACCATCATCTTGACCCGCGCGAAACGGCAAGGATGAGAGGAGCGGGGAGGTATTTCCATATGCTCGCGGGCGACGATTGGACCTCCCAAAAAGGCTTGAGAAAATGGACTAGCAAGCCACACAAAGGCAAAAAGCTAGAAGAAGCAAATCAAGAGGCCAAAGGCCCAAAATTGTGAAGGTTTTAACCAAACAAAAAAGTGAAGTACTCAAAGAGTCAAATCAAAGGCCAAAGGCCGATTCACTACAAAAGCTGTCCCTCGCCAAAAGAAAATCAAAGACCAAACCATTGAAACCCGAACCGAATCACGTGCTAGAGAAAGCTACAAGGAAACCATATAGTGCGAGACGGTCCCGAGGATGCAGTCCAGGAGCCTAAAAAGGGCTATCTCCCGAAACATCCAAAATAATTTGCATCTCAACACGAAGGTACAAGTATCAAGCTTCTTCTATTTATTTACACGGTTTAATTTGGTAATAAGTAGTAATGCATGAATTAAGATAAATCGAGTCCCACAGTCTAACTTTCATATTTAAAAGTTTTTACTTGATTGTGTGCCGCCCTTTAATAGCATTGTTCGGGACCAACAACTAAAAGTGTGGGGTGATCTGATGGACCATAATTGTATGAATCATAAACACAGTTAAACCCACCAAATTAGACTCTTTGTCTATTTAACTTTTGCTTGTTAGTTCCGATATTTATCTGCAGGGTATTTTGAAGTCTAGAGAGAATACAGGCTAAGGAGAAGTTTTTAAGCTGAAAATGGATTACAAGACAAATCAGGCCAAGGGACCGAGTTCTAGGCCATCCTAAGGAACGACAATGCTACACTTAAAATCAGCCTTAACATCCTTCGTGGAACCGACTTGGAATCACTCAAATATGCTAGAACAGTCGGCATTTGGACAAGAACGCAATGCAAAGGCACCGAGCCCGGTAAAGGCCAAACAAGGGCAATTTCAGCCGATTTGGGATTTCGACCATGTTCCAAGCAGAATTTGGCTTAGGTTCCTTCTTGAGATCATCTTAGAATGACATTTTCATTCAGAATACACTCTCCAAAATCCAAGAAGCTCCGGCCAAAGCTCCGGTCAGATTCCGGTCAAACCGATGGCTTTTGTGAAAAGATCACAAAGATCTAGAACCCTCCTCCTCCTCACATGGGCGGCTAAAGGGGTGGTGAGTCACCTATGATGGCTTTTCCTCCCCTCCATGGATGTGGTGCCAAGTGTCCTTACTTCCTCCACAAGTTTCACTCCTCCAAGCCTATAAATACATGCCCATCTCCTTTGTAATCTTCATCCCAAAATGTGGAGAGCTTCTTTCTCTACAAATTCCCAAATCACAAATCACTTATCTCTCTAGATTAAGAGCACAATCATGTAAGCACTTTACTTTGGAATCGAAGCTTTAGCATTTTCAACGGTTTTTGTAAGTCCTCTCTTTTTTACTTTACTGTCTTTCAAAGTACTTTACTTTCCTGTCTTTACTTTCGAAACTTTACTTTACTGTCTTTTCAATTCAGCAACTTTACTTTCCTGTCTCTACTTTCGAAAACTTTATTTTACTGTCTTTCAAAAACCTTTACTTTTCAACGCACTTAGATATCATGTCCTGTTCCATGAATAGTCATAGCTAAACCCTTCATTCGGTTGAAGGGGTGTACTTGTATCATACAATGTTTTAGACCCTTCTCTTAGTGCCTCTTTGTGTTCAACTTGTTCTAGGTGCCATATATTAGGTCAGAATTCCATTGGTTGAGTGGATGCTCGGAAGAGCAAAGCTCTGCCATGGGTTCGTGATCTTCCGTGGATATATAAGTGGAGGCTCGGAAGAGAACAGCTTATCTGTGGAAGTCAGCCTCTTTAAAACACCATTTGGTTTATCAGGAATGATGATCAAATGGATGCACATACTAGAACAAGAGTTCTTTGTCATGCAAAAGACTAGACGGTGTGGCAAGTCATGTGCTAGGAATAGCCTTGATTCACTTTTGAACACTTAGTATGATCATTAGAGGTCAATGATAAACAGAAGATGATACAAGGCCCCTCAAACTGAATCTTTCTTTTAATTGTAATATCACTGTTCCTTTACTTTTAGTTTTCAAAGCACACTCAAACCCAACCCCAATCGCACTTTAATTTATGTGTAAGCTTTATTAAAGAACAACTAATCCACACTGACTCTCTTGGGTTCGACCCCTACTTACCACTTGCTACCCAATAGTGAAGTCGCGAGTAGCGGACTTATAAATTTATTTGTACATTTTCTCTGACGACAAGCATCTGTCAGGTCATCAAATAGCGTCTAATGAAGAGACCTAGTTTGTAAACCCTACAAGCATATCTGAATAAGAAATAATCTGGTTTGAAAATCCTTTCAAAGAAATCTGAAAGGTAGTGGTTTTTATTCTGCCAGTGTTGTGATAAGGTTTCCACTTAAAATTCGTGTGCAATTAGTTTCCGTTATTTACTTTTCTGCATATTTATATTTATATTTCCGCTGTTGTCTGACAATCTGACGGAAAAGCACTTCGTGACTTACCGTCTGATGGAAGGCTAACACTAACGATCCAACACTGAGCAAATCGAAAAATTATCAGGCAACTAATATGATGTAGGGCATTCAAAAAAAAATTTGAATGGGAACTTCTTCCATTACAGAAAGAACTCAGAATACAGTAAGGAGACAGAGAGAACTACAACGCATTACTCTAGTCCTGAGATAACTCTAGGAATAGCTAGAGAGGTAGTCCAACCCACTTGTCCGTACGCGCCTTCTTTGCAATCAGGTCCGCCGCTGCATTGAGATCTCTCGATTGCCTCCAAGACTCTCGAATTTTTTTTGAACTTCCATGTTTAAGTTTCCAAACTAAATTTGTCAGTATATTTTTGGAAGATTTTCATTTTGTTACCTTTTTCATTGTGAGTTTACAAGTTTAATGGTTTGTGGATTAAATTTTAGAATTCGTGAATTTAGTCATCCTTTTGCAGCCTTTTTCCTTATTGGGTTCAGCTTCACAATCTTATTTTGATTATGTCAAAAATACCTTCATTTTTCTAGTGACGACTGTTTTTGTAGCAGAACCACAGTGTAGCAGTGGTCAGCAATACGAATAGACGCATATGTTTCTGTCTCCATGGCTGGTAATATACAAAATGATGTTTGGAGTTTGGACATTGTTACAATCCCACATTGGGTAGGTGCTTTAACACCTAGTGGTACTGATGTAGGAGTGTTTAGGGCTCCGAAATAGTAATTTAGCAGTTATTTCTTTTTTTTAGATTTTAGCAGCTTATTTCTTATTTTAGTTTTTATTTAGATTTTATTTCCAAAATTTAGGTTTTTTATTTTCTATTTAAACCCCCTTTAGGTTTCAGAAACACATCTTTGATTTGAATAAAAACTCTAGCTTCAGCTATTCTTTTCTGGTGGATTTCAGAATTATATTTTTTGGTGGATTCCAGAGTTTTTGTTCGATTTCACGCTTGTGAATTGAATCATATATCCTAGGTTTAGCGCTTTCTATTCCTTTTTGAGATTCCGACTACATCAGGTGGTATCAGACGCAAGTCTTCCCTGTCTCTCTTCTAGCTTGATCAGTATGACAGATCAACAAATAACTAAGGCAGATTTAGAGAGGGTTACTGCGGGTTTTACCGCAACCCTGACTGCTTTTACAAATCAGATTACAGCTTTGACGACGAGAGTGGACAACCACAAGAGTCGTCGTAGAGACGGGAGAGAGGAACTGAATAGGGTTTCGCAAGGTAAGAACAATCGTGCTGCTAATTTGAGTTCGAAACAAGAAGTTGACCATGGTGATCGACAAAATAAGTAATTGTCGAGTATCCGATATTCCATTGTTCTACGGAATTATGGGAGTGGAAGAGTTTCTGGATTGGCAGGTCAGCGTTGATAGATTTTTCGATGTCATGGGTGTCCCAAAAAACATACAAGTTAAGATGGCAGTGATGAGGTTGAAGAGTGTAGGTTCCATGTGGTGGGACAAACTCGTTATTAGAGGCAACGGGAAAGAAATAGGCCAATTAATACGTGGAGGAGAATGAAACAATTGATGATGGAGCGGTTTTCGCCAAAAGATTTTGAACAAATCACGTATAAGAATTACGCCAAATGTGTTCAAGGAAACAAAATTGTGACGGAGTATACGAATGAGTGTGTGAAGTAAGAAATTTCGAAGTCAATTTCGAAGAAGGAAGAGGTTATTGTTGTGGAGGAGGCATTATAGGAAATTGATAAGCTGGCGATGCTGAGGATTCTGTCTGTTGATTCTGAGGAGGAAGGTGAAGAGGTTGAGCCAAAGAAGGAGAAGGTTATTGTGGCAGAGGAAGCGTTAGAGGAGATTGATGAGGTAGCGATGCTGAGAATTCTATCTGCTGATTTTGAGGAGGAATGTGAGGAGGTTGAGATAACTGCAATTCAGCATGATTCGCAGTTGGTGAATTCAGGCGACTTGATGAATGACGTGAAAAAGGAAACAATTCAGAAGAGGTGCGCGAGAACATGCAGGATTTTGAAGAGTTGATTGTAGATGAGATGCCAAATAATTTGCCCCCTCTGTAAGGTATTCAGCATCAGATTTACTTGACTCAGGGTTGAGTACTAAAAATCTGGTTTCTCGAAAATCGGTTTGTCAATTGAAGTTGCCCACCGAGCCTCATGAGAAGCCATATGCACTCGTTTGGATGAATAACAGTTTGCAGCTTCGAGTGTCGCCGACCCGTAGGGTTCCTATTTCCATTGGAAAGCACTACAACAAAGAGAGTGGGGAGAGTAAAAGGTCCAGCGTATTGGTGATGACTCAGAGTGATAATGAGTTTGATGAGGCCGTTAAAGAGACCGATCATTTCTATTAAGTGGTGATTAAGGGTGTTATGAGTGTTGTGAAGGAGGAGGAGAGTATATCAGTCAAGGAAGCTGTTAAGGCTAGATTGAAGACTACAGGGAAGAAGAACAAGGTTGATGCTGACAAGCGCGAGAGAGTAAAGGCTTTAAAGGAAGGTGATGATGTGATACAGCTTCACAATCATGGTCCATGCAAGGCAGATGTGGTCATACATCTAGAAGAGAACTCGAGGTCGAGTTCTTTGGAAGTGAAGGAAACTGATGTAGGAGCGTTTAGGGCTCCGAAATAGTAATTTAGCAGTTATTTCTTTTTTAGATTTTAGTAGCTTATTTCTTATTTTAGTTTTTATTTAGATTTTATTTCCAAATTTAGGTTTTGTATTTTTCTATTTAAACCCTCTTTAGGGTTTCAGAAACACATCTTTGATTTGAATAAAAACCCTAGCTTCTGCTATTCTTTTCTGATGGATTCCAGAGTTATATTTTCTGGTGGATTCCAGAGTTTTCGTTCGAGTTCACGCTTGTGAATTCGATCATCTATCCTAGGTTTAGCGTTTGCTATTCCTTTTCGATATTCCTGACGTGTACTTAAGCACAAGAGGTTCTCAGTTCTCTCACCAATCGGACTAATCTTTTGTGGTGAGTTCTTCTCTTGGGCTTAGGCACCTAACATTTGGTGCACGTCATTGAGAGCCAACACGGAGGAGGCGACCTGGGAAAGGTCTACCTGATTGCCCAACGAGGCCAAAGTGAAAGTCGTCCAGAGTGGGCAGTCGTGGGCGTCACTCGGAAGAGGCGACCTGAGAAAGGGCTATCTGATTGCCCGACTCTTTCAGAGTGAAAGCCGCTCAGAGTGGGCCGTCTAGAGTAGGCCGATGAGGACGTCAATTTTCAAAGGGCGTGGCAATGTTACAATCTCGCATTGGCTAGGTGCTTCAACACCTTGTGGTACTTAAGGACAAGGGGTTCTCTCACCCATTATACTAGTCTTTTGTGGTAAGTTCTTCCTTTGGACTTAGGTGCCTAACAGACATATTATCATGGAATCAATGGGATTCGTGATCAAAAGACTTCAAAATAAATGTCATTAATCCGTGACGATGTAGATTCGGCTGACCAAAATATAATGAAATGATACGCAAGTGAAATCATGTAAAGCTTGGATGGCTCGATCCTGACAGAGTTGGGAAAACTACTTGAATTTTAACAATTGCAGTGACAGAGTGACAGTGAAATTAAGGGAGGCAGCCTCCACCTGCTGCAGTGTACTGTTCATTTATTTTGATCTGCGGGGCAATTTTTTGTTTTGATGTCATTGTCAGATGAGCATATTTCTGTGTTTCTGTTCTGGAGGGCGTCCGCGGACCTGATTTGTTTTACTCTCTTTTATGTTGCTTCCTGAGCTCTTTCTTTGTTGCTTCGGCTACTTGTGCTCTCTTACAGGCTAGGTCTAGTATTGCCTGCATATCTTCAATCTGCTTCTTTCTTCTTTTTAGTTTCTTGAGGGACTTGTGTTCAATAGCCTTTGCTGCCTCGATCTGTTCCCTAGCAACTGCCACTTTCATTTCTGTTATTGTGTCTGTCTCGTGAATTCTCTGGATCAAATACTCAAATTCCTCTTCGGGGATCGTGATCCCAGTGATGGAAACTGACTTCGAATAATTTGTTTCAGGTATGGCTTTTTCAGACAGGATCTTTATCTGATCGAGAATTCTTGCTTCTGATGATTTTGCTTCTTCAGTTTCTTCCAATGCAAGTCTAAGCTCATTCTCAAGTAGCTTTAGTGAACTGCTACCAGCTTCTGCATGCTTCTTCAAATCTGTAGTGTTTAACTTCATTTCATCATCTTCTTCTTTTCTTGCATTCCTTGTTTCTAATAACATTTCTCGCAGAGCTGATACTAGTCCATCAACATGACCTCTCGCAGCTAACTCTTCAGCCAGGCAAGCGTTCATCTCAAGTTTCTGGGTTTTCAAGCTGGAGCAAGTAGACTCGGTCAGTAACTCCTCCACCGTCAGTTTGGATCGCTCTTTCTTCAAACTCTTCAGCTCCAATTTGAGGGATTCCAGAACATTATTGAAGGAGCTTTTTTCTTCAGTAACAACATCAATCAAACATGGAGTTTCATTTCCCGCGCTTGACAACTCTCCTGATGCGTGTAAATTTAAGAGCTTGCTATTCATATCTTCGACTAGTTTTCTCTCCTCTTCAAACTCTAAATAATTTTTCCTATTACTTGAGTTGACAGAATTTAACTGCCTTCCAAATTTATACAACTCTTTCTGGACCAAGTGCAGATCCGGCTCCTTGCTCACCACTCTCTGCGAGAATTAACACATGATAGTTACATCGCACTGCTAGGCTCTGTGATTATTACCATACACACAATGTAGTGGAGCAGAGTTATAACAAATTTTATTTTGTGACTTGCAAACACAACATATAATGGAAGCACCCTAAAAGGGTGTACGGTAGGCATGTCGATCTTATTAATATTCATAATGTTGGACCCTTGTGTTTTGATGATAACAAACACTTAGCTAATAATTGACTTGAGTATGTAGAAATCACTGTCTGACAGAAAGGTTAATTAGACATCTCTGAGAGAGCTCAGCGCTACGAGAGAGATGAGATCTACGAGAGAGATGGGATCTGCGTGAGGGACGAACCGTCATATGACGAGATCAGATCAGCGAAGATATACTCGATACGAATCGAAGATATACGAGTATATAAGCGGAATAACTGACAAGATACATTGATATCGGTATATACACTAGATATACGAATCAGTATATACGATGGGAAGATACGAGCCGAATATGGAAAGGGAATAAGTGATGTGGTTAAGGTATGGAAATATCTTAACCAAATCACATCTGGGAGATTGAGGTCGAATCTCTGATGGAGATCAGATCTGCCGACTTGAAGACGACTATAAAAGGAGGAGGAGTCGTCAGTTCGAAGTGCGGCTTTCAGAGAGAGCAAATCGGAGATTGAAGAGACGATCAATTCCGGAGCTGACGAAGTGCTGCTGTGTGCGGACAAGATCAAGATCGAGTTAGGCAATATTAGAATTGAGTAGAACTGTTTGACTGTCACTGAGTGAGACAGATTGTAACATTCTACAAGTATATTCGTTCATCAATAACATCGATCTTGAAGCACTTCTGGAACTGTCCAGAAGGCAAGTGGTTTTCAGCCTGTTGCAAGGATTGCATTAAGGTTTCCACTCTAAATCTGTGAGCATTTACATTCCGTACTATTTCCTGTACTTGAGATAATTTCCGCTGCCATCTTTCTGAGGGATACCACTTTGTGATCTCCCTCACATATACGGCTAACCTAACGATCCAATAATTGGTATCAGAGCCGAGGTTCTAGATTTTGTGTTAGCCTTTGCAGGAAATCATGTCTGGCGGAAACGATTCGTTCTGGAAGACACCTGTGCTCAGCCCATGTGAGTACGACTGGTGGAAGGATCAGTTCGAAGCTCATCTGTGTTCCCTAGATGGGAAGCTGTGGCGTGTGTTTGAAAAGGGTAACATCCCTATTCTGGATGTGATAGATCCCGCCAATCCGAAAGAGAAGGAGAAAGACAAGTACACCGAAGCTGACTACAAGTCTCTCCAGCAGAATGCTAGGGCAAGAAGGTTCTATACATGACCCTCTCACAAGGAGATCAGGTGAAGATGGCCGTGTACAAAACTGCGAAGGAGCAGTGGGATGGCCTTGCTAGACTGTACGAGGGAAACGAGGATATAAAAAGGAACAGAATTCTAGCAGCCACGAAGGACTACGAAACATTCGAACAGCGAAAGGACGAATCTCTTGAGGACTTCTACACCAGATTTCAAGTAATCGTCGCACAACTGAACTCTCTAGATGAGTAGCTTCCACAGTGGAAAATAACTCATCAGTTCATGCAAGCTCTTAGCTCCAGTTGGGATACAGTGACTACAGCTTTCCAGGCTCAGAAGGGGATCAAAAATGTCACCTTGGACGAACTTATGGCGAATCTGCAAAGCTAAGCTGGGATAGTAGAGAGCAAAATGGCTAGGAGGCAAGCAGGCAAATCCCAAGCTATAGGATTGAAAGTTGAGAAGGCTTTGAAAATAGCCCAGGTTAGTATGCCATCTAAAGGTGAGGATGAGGAGATTGCTCTTCTCTCGAGGGCCTTCAAGAGTGCGAACACAGGGAGAGCACAGAACAGAGGTTTCTCTGGCAAAGGACGAAACAACCTAAGGGGGAACAAGGGATCTACCTCAGAGGAGGCAGGAGCAAAGGAAGAAAGAACCTGCTATCATTGCCAGAAAATGGGCATTTTTCTAGAGATTGCTACAGTAAAAAGAAGGGTGAACCACCTGCTCCAAAGGAAATTCAAGCCAAGTTCGCAGCCTGGGGTGACTCGGATGAGGAACGCAGCGATGGGAAGCGAGCTAATGAGCCATGTCTGATGGCGCAAGGCACAACTAGTGAGGTAAATGAATCTGATTCCTTTGTAGATGAAGTTTTCAGTGAATCTGATTTTGCAGAGACTATTGCCGAACTGTTGAAGAAGATTCACAGTCTTAAAGAAGAGCTTGAGATTATGCAAGATGAACACGAGAATGATATGGAAAACAATCGCCTCTGGTGAACCAAAGCTATGCGACTCGAGAGAGAAATGGAGAAGCACGTCTGCAAGTGTCCCACCTGTGACAAAAGAGACGCACAAATCAGTGATCTAAGTGATGAGCTGAGGTGCATGAGAATTGACGACACCGAGTCGATGGGCATCAGAACCAAAATGGAAGAATCAAACGCAGAATTGACCAGACTCCAGTTGGATAATGAGGAACTACGTAAGACAGTGGCAGATCACAGACGAGAGGAGACTGGAAAGAAGGAGATCTGGCTACGAGAACTAGAAGCCAAGAGGGCTGAAGAAGAAAGAGAGAATTACAAAAGAAGGTTCGTTAGACCAGGACTCGGATATGGCGAAGGAAAGAAGGATGCTGACGAAGAGGGAGAAAATAAAAGGACTGTCAAAGGAAAGGAAGCAATGACTGAAGTTGGTGAGAGCTCCCGTCAGGGGAGAAAGCCAAGAGCCACGAGACAGTTGAGAAGAGAAGACACATCTTTGGAGGAAAGTCACCTCTATGACAGTGACTCTGTACCATTCAAAGCTAGGAAAGCCTTTGAAATTTGGAAGAAGCAAAGCTCCAATCGTCAACCCTTCTCGATTGACTTTCAGGCATGGAGAAATAGTAAACCTATGCCCTTAGAGAGAAATAGGAAAATTGGTCGTCTTTACTATCGTGTCTGCTGGCACTGCGGTCACTCTGGCCATTACAGATCAGACTGTAAGAATTTGAAAGAAGCCAATGAGAGGAATCACAGTTATCAGAGAAAGGTCAGTACCGCTCACGTCTCATGGAGAAAAGTCTCTCCCCACGGGAGGGAAAATAGAGTTGAGTGGGTTCGTCCACACCATGACACAGCCATCTACGGACGATCCAGAAGAACCCCCAGAAGAAAAATTAATCTTGCTGATAAGAACGATTCTTACTCTTCAAAATTTCTTCCTGTTGTTAAAACTGTTCCAAAACCCAGTAAGCCCAAGCTTGTCTGGGTTCGTAAAAACTGATCTCTCTCTTACAGGTAGGAGCGAGGTCCCGACCCTGGTATCTGAACAGTGGATGTTCTAGGCACATGACAGGAGATCCAGGGGGGTTCATCTCACTCCAAGAGTTTTCCAGAGAAAGTATCATCTTCGGAAACAAGAGCACAGGTAAGTTCGGAGCAACAGGAAAGGTAAAAATTTCAGAAACTGTCAAAGTCCGATGAGTAAGTCTGGTTGAAACTGATTGAAAATAAATTGAGTAAAAAATTGGTGTCTATTCGTACTGACATTGGAACTGAGTTCCGAAATTCCTAGTTTCTCTCCCTGTGCAGGACTGGTGGAATAAATCACAACTTTTCTGCACCGCGGACAACTCAGCAAAATAACGTGGTGGAGAGAAAGAATAGAACACTGGAGGATATGTCTAGGACGATGTTGATTGCCAGTGGTGTACCCAAGGGGTTCTGGGCAGAGGTTGTTCATGCCGCCAGCTACATACTAAACCGAGCATCTCTACAATCTCTGATAGGGAAGGCGCCATATGAGCTGCTGCAGGGAAGGAAACTTAACATCGCTCATTTAAAAGTATTTGGATGCAGGTGCTATATGCACAATGATGGGAAAGACAATCTGGGCAAGTTCGATCCGAGGAGCGATGATGAAAGCGTATACGTAAGCTATTCGAGCCATAACAGAGCTACAAGGCGTACAACCTGAGATTGGAACAGGTGGAGGAGAGCATTCATGTAACCTTTGATGAGCGCGTCATGGCCGGACATCTGGTGAAAGATCCCTCCTCACAGAATGATGGAGAACTTTAGTTTGTGGACAGGTCTGACCCTGATTGGGAACCAACTCAAAGTGAGGCTACATAACTATCCCAAGGAGTTGCTCAGACAACAGGTCAGGAATCGGTGGAGACCACAGCTGAGAATGCTCAGAAGGAGATGCTAGCTCAAGAGCATGTCCCTGCTGTCCATGTGACCGAAATCAACGTTGAGCCCCCCAACGAGGAAGATGTAGTCGACGATCTTCCTCTTACAAGCACTGAGGAGGAACCCAGGACTATAAGCCGCGGGAGAGTTATATAGTCCCCAGCAAGGCTGAGGGACTATCAGTGGTACACATCGCAGGATCAGGTAAATCTAGATTATATGTGTCATTTCTATGGATTTACGTCCCTTGTCTCTCTTGTAGAACTGACGACAGTAGCAGAAACGCTCAAGGATCCAGAATGGATCAATGCCGTGCAAGAAGAGCTACATCAGTTCAAGAGGAACAAGGTATGGAGGTTGGCTCCTAGGTCGAAGGACAAGAATGTAATAGGGATGAAGTGGGTCCTTAGAAACAAGATGGACGACAAGGGAGTCGTTGTGAGAAAAAAAGCCCGCTTGGTAGTCAAGGGGTACAACCAACAAGAGGGGATAGACTACGATGAGACATTCGCCCCAGTTGCAAGATGGATGTGAAAACGACCTTCTTGAACGGAGTTCTGAAAGTGGAGGTATATGTGAGCTAGACACCAGGGTTTGAGGACTGCACTCACCCTGATCATGTCCATATCCTGGACAAGGCGATGTATGGGTTGAAGCAAGCACCTCGCGCATGGTATGAGAGACTGTCACAGATTCTGCTGTCTCACGGATATGCCAGAGGAGAGGTGGACAAGACTCTCTTCTTTTTGAAGGAAGGGAAGAACACTCTAGTGGTTCAGGTTTCAGGCAGATCCCAGAGAAACCCACGTGAAAGCTGTGAAGAGGATACTGAGATATCTGAAGGGGATAGATGATTTGTGCTTGTTCTTTCCGAGGGGAAGAGACTTACGCCTGGTAGCCTACACTGATGCAGATTGTGGGCTGCAAGATAGACAGAAAGTCCACGTCAGGGATGGCTCTGTATCTTAGACCGTATCTCATCTCTTGGGCTTCAAAGAAGTAGTTCTCAATTGCACTTTCCACCGCTAAGGTGGAATACATTGCTGCTGCTACTTGTTGTGCGCAGCTGCTATGGCTCAGGCAACAGCTAAGTGACTATGGTGTTATTACTAATTGTGCTAAAATTCTGTGTGATAACACTAGTGCTATTAATATCTCTAAAAATCTTGTGCAGTTTCCATACACTAAGCACATAGAGATTCGATATCACTTTCTGCGAGATTTTGTAGAAAAGGGAACAATAGAGTTGGAATATTACAGAACTGAGGAACAGATAGCGGACATATTCACAAAGGCATTGCACATGGAACCCTACGAGAAGCTGAGGCTTGAACTAGGTATGGTTTCTCTTCCTTAGAGATATGCTCATATGTTGCTCCCTCAGTGATTGGCTAGACTAGATGCATATAAGTCACGTCTGATAGAAAATTTAACATGGATATTCTGTGCTAGTGAAAAATTAAGTTGTGTTCGCTTTGTCTCTATGCATGCTAGATATGTGACTGATGACTGCATTAGGGATTGAAAAACATGGAATTCGGAATTTTCTTTCTGCCCAAAAGAGACCTCCATAGTTGATCCCACATTATAAGCCTAGGAGGTACTCTAGACCAACCCTAGCCTATCTTCATGTGGGATATTCCTATGAGCCCGTTGATGTGCTATTTTTCTGGAGTTATTCCACATGAGGTATAAAGATGATAAAAATGTGTTTGGATGATTTTATTTGTTTTTGTCTGATTGTGTGTGGTGTTATTTGTACCATTTGGGTAAAGTTAGTACACCATACCAAAAATCTTGTGTACCCATAAGACAGGTCAAATTGAGTTATCACTTTGGAAGGTTCAACTTTGGCTGAGAAACAATCTCTGTGACAGTTATGGAAATGGAGATTACTGCCATTTTTTAAGGCTGCTGAAATGAAGCAACAGTTACTGAGATGAAAAAGTTATGGTGAAGAAAAGGTGAGGTCAGCTCTCCTACTTTTGAATTCAGTGTTGAAGATTTTGAGCCCATGATGAATGGTCGTGTGAGGGTGATTTCCACGCTTTAGAGAGCAATTTTTGCGTGCTTAAAAGGATGTGCCTTGTGGTGGAGAAGACAATACTATAGAGTACGCGAGAAAGACAAATGATGATGTAATCTCATCGAGGAGACTTCCTTTGATGAGTGGAATGAAGAAGCAGAGAAGACCACGTTAGATGGGTGGCTAGCTATGTGCAGGTCACTTTCATGCAGTTGATGGTGTGAAGAATGATGATGACCTGAGTTTTGTCCTCAGAATGGACGGGAAGGCTATCCTTGAGCTAATGACCCATTCAGAAGTTGAAGGAAAGTGATGACAAGCCAAGTTGCTGTGTTGATGACTTGTATGGAAAATTCAGCATAGTAAGGTGAGCACGGTTAGCTGGTCAGCAAATAACATGATGATGTGCAATAAGCATTCATAACTCAAGAAGTTGTGAAGGATGTCGGATGACAGCTTTGAGATGTTCAAAAATGATAAGAATAGTAATTTTGGGAGTAAACCCAAGAGAGGGTATGATGAAGGCCCTGCCGCTGCGTGATAGAAACGTGAGGTATGGAAAATGGTCCACGAGTGCTGCAAGATCAGTCTTGGTGATGGTTAGTGTATTCAGTTGAGTCACACACATTATGAGAAGAAGATCATGAGTCCTGTAGCGCAGTTGGTGTTCTTCTTGCTCCTACTTTTGAGCGTGATTGCCGAGGTCTGGAGTACTCTGCAAGAGAAGGATGGATTGTTCCACGCTCCCCGACCCCGTCACCTATAGAAGAAGATGTTGTTGAAGTGACTCCCGTTGCTGACCCTGTGCGTGAAGAAGCTGTTCTCCCCACTGATAGTATGAGCGAGATGATGTCGCTGTTGAAGGAGCTTTGGTCTGAGGTTCAGGAAGCTTGGACTGAGATGCGGGGAGTTTGGTCTGCATTGAAGGAGGTGAGGTCTGAGCTTCAGGATGTGAAGGAGAGGTTAGCAGCCATGGAGTTAGCAGTAGAGGTAGACTCGGGTGGTGTGACAGCTATTCTGGAAGGGCTCCCATCGCAGATCAAGAG
This sequence comes from Rhodiola kirilowii, assembly GCA_033675215.1. NCBI lineage: Eukaryota > Viridiplantae > Streptophyta > Magnoliopsida > Saxifragales > Crassulaceae > Rhodiola > Rhodiola kirilowii. Next base: position 28,959,692 of record CM066200.1, read on the forward strand.
CCTTGCCACAGAGACTGTGGACCAGTTGAAGGTTCCGTCCCAGAATAATGCTTAGTCTGGACTGTCTCATGGATCCCCCTCTTTGCCAACCCTACCATATCTCTCCCTGTTTTTTGAATTTGTTTCTTTTTAAATTTCATGTTTGATTTCTCTGTGCATTTTGATTTCCCTGCTCGACTGTGGGGTGTCTATGTGACACACCTATGATTTGCTGGCATGAATGAAATGTTTTTCTTTCCATTACTCTGTGTTCTTATTTGCATATCTTTTTGATGATGCCAAAAGGGGAAGAGATATATGTGCATACACTAAGGGGGAAAACCAAAGTTTAAGCGGATGTCTATCTGAGGAGGAACTACGCTGGCTAGACCTTACATAAAAATGTAGTGAATAAACTCTGAATTAACTAGCTGCAGTAGGGAATTGTTGACGTGCTGTGTGTGTGATTTCTCATTTGTGAAGAAGTATTTGTCATCATCAAAAAGGGGGAATTTGTTGGACCCTTGTGTTTTGATGATAACAAACACTTGCTAATAATTGACTTGAGTATGCAGAAATCACTGTCTGACAGAAAGGTTAACTGGACATCTCTGAGAGAGCTCGGCGCTACGAGAGAGATGAGATCTACGAGAGAGATGGAATCTGCGTGAGGGACGAACCGACATATGATGAGATCAGATCAGCGAAGATATACTTGATGCGAATCGGAGATATACGAGTATATAAGCGGGATAATTGACAAGATATATTGATATCGGTATATACACTAGATATACGAATCAATATATACGATGAGAAGATACGAGCCGAATATGGAAAGGGATTAAGTGATGTGGTTAAGATATGGAAATATCTTAACCAAATCACATCTGGGATATTGAGGTCGAATCTTTGATGGAGATCAGATCTGCCGACTTGAAGACGACTATAAAAGGAGGGGGAGTCGTCAGTTCGAAGTGTGGCTTTCAGAGAGAGCAAATCGGAGATTGAAGAGACGATCAATTCCGGAGCTAACGAAGTGCTGCTGTGTGCGGACAAGATCAAGATCGAGTTAGGCGATATTAGAATTGAGTAGAGCTGTTTGACTGTCACTGAGTGAGACAGGTTGTAACATTCTACAAGTATATTCGTTCATCAATAACATCGATCTTGAAGCCCTTCTGGAACTGTCCAGAAGGCAAGTGGTTTTCAGCCTGTTGCAAGGATTGCAATAAGGTTTCCACTCTAAATCTGTGAGCATTTACTTTCCGCACTATTTCCTGTACTTGAGATAATTTCCGCTGCCATCTGTCTCAGGGATACCACTTTGTGATCTCCCTCACATAGACGGCTAACCTAACGATCCAACACATAACTTCCTAAAAAAACAAGTGACCTTATTTTACAACCAACCCTTGACTAAAGTCAGTGGCGGACCTACCCTATACACATTGGGGTCACTTGCCCCCATCCATTTTCTCATTTGTTCTTTTATTTGAGCTTAATTACACCAAAATATGTTAATAATTCTACTAAATACCCTTGTTGTCCCCATTAATTTCTCCAAACTAGTGTTCTACCCCCAGTAAAATTTAAGTCTGGGTCCGCCACTGACTAAAGTACCAATGACTCTTTTAATGAAAATTCAAAGCTTCACAACAGATTGGTTCTAAATATCATGTCAAAAGCACGGAGGATTCTGTAAATGCGTGCGCAAATGAAAAGGATTGAGTACCTCAGGTAAATAAGGTCTTGACCTCTTCACGATAGATTGGTTCTCAATGAAGGGACCTATACTAAACAGTGAGATAGCATCCTCAACAGACTTGAACTGCGGCCTTGTATCCACTTCTCTGACTTCCATCTCCAAATAATAAATTCCCAACTATAAATTAATTATCAAATGCCACCCATTCAATCATACATCTTTCACTGGGAAGGATTTGCGGCCATTAAAAAGTGAAGTACCAGCTCACAACACAACTGAAACCACATTGACCTGTTTCACTTCAAAAATTTTCTATATATATGGGCACCATTAATATCTAAAATGCATCAATAAATTCAAGTTTCAAGCATTCTACAAGTACTACAGACCTACATTAATGACATTTCCATACCCGAATCAGGCATTGCAATCTACGACCTAAGCACTTCCAAACCTAAGAACACTCCGAGGACCCAAAAAAACAAAAACAAAAACAATGTAAGCAATCAGCAAATGCCTTTTTCCAAAGCAATTCAGGTATGAATCAAATGATCCAATTTCTCCCAAATCAATAATATGAATCAAATGCCTTCAATACAAAGCGATTTCATAACTTTAATCAAATGCAACGGCAGTGGAAAACAGCAAACATAATTCATAAATCCAAACCTCTCGGAAGACCAACAGCGATTCAACCAGCACGAATGTATATACAAGCTCAACAAGCCACATGTATAATCAAAACCACGCAGCATCAACAGTCGACGATCCTCATTCAGCTACGTAGTGTTAATTTACCACCGGCTGGAATATACTGATTCTGCTCACGGGAAGGTCTACTCCGTTGTCATGGTCCACGTGGATGGAGTTTAGAAGCAATCTCAGCAGTTGCTTAATAAGTGCAAAACACAATTCAAGCCCGTGAGTTTCTCAGAAACGTGCCACAAAGACCAGACCGGTAACCGAAATGATTCGGTTTACGATGTTAACTCGACAGACAGAAACGGTTCGTTTATAATCGATTAAAACTCATTGGCGTTTGAAAAAAAAGAATTGTTCTGCTTAGGGAGCGAGGCAGCAGATCCTGACCCAATCACAGCCGTCAGTCACGGCTGCCGGAGCGCCGACGAATGACGCACCGCCGAAGCAGGTGGTTATGGTGATGGAGAGGCTGACGTGTTGGAGATTTTAGGTCTATACATTGTAAAACATGTATGAAACCTTGTAAAGATGTTTTATGAATAAATGAAACTCTTTGGAACTCATTTGAGCTCATTTGGATTCGGATTAGCAATGTGCGTCAAGGCTAGTACACTATCTAAGTTTGAGCCGGCCGGTTGAGAAAGATCTATGGAACAATAGATTTCTCTGAGGTTTTGAATCGGGCGGCTCACAAGTCTTGGCAACCTAGTGCTGAACCGGTCGGTTGAAAAAGAGCTTTAAAACAAGTTATTTTGCTGAGGTTTTGAACCAGGCGGTTCAACTGCAAGTTGATTTCTTAATTTGAATCGGAGTTTATTCGAGGGTAACTGTCCGAAAACCGCATGATGCTTGTTTGTTCTCAGTTTGAGAAACACAGAAATATCTGGTTTTTTGTTTCTCTCCTCAATTTGGCGATCGAATTTGTTCGACGAGGATATACTCACTGTTTTGTTTATTCCAGTGCAAAGGGCTTTTGTCTTATCTCAATTCAAGGATTTCGTAAACCCTACATGAATGAAATATTAAATTAGGAAAGTGAAATTACTTTGTGATTCAATTATCATCCAAATTATCATTGTTCGAAGCTTCATCAGACGATCCATGGGAACTACAATCTAATTCAATATTTTTAATTATGTCTGTTGCTTCAGTTTGGTTGATGACGACTTTCTGTTTGGTGAGTCGACGACAAAGGCTTGCGAGATGTGTCAAAACTATGGATGATAAAAGTGTTTGATGCAAAAATTGAAGGCGAGCGATAATGTCAAAATCTGAAAATTGATTTTGACGATGGCTTTGGAAAATAATATGATGGCGAATTTGGAAATATGGAGAGGCACCGATGAGATAAGGAATTGAAGGAATCAGCGTTGATGGTTCTGGTACAATTCAAGTTTCAATCACCGAGTGGCTCCATTGACCAAAATCAAAAGTGATAGAGTTCAATATGCAAATCCTTTGGCTGGCGGCAATCAGATGATGTGGATTTTTTGGAAATTTGGAGGAGGTTGAAGGCATGACAGACTCTGTTAGATGCAAGGAGAATTTTTGTTGATGGCGGTTGCTTTGTGGCTTTGTTTTTCTTGTCCAAGGACTGGAATAGTTTGGTTGTCATCTTCTGATTTCGGATCATCCGACTCGGATGAGGAGATTCGACAGGAGTGATGGCTTGGATTCCAGAAACCATTTTTGGAAACAATAATAAGGCTGCAGTTGTTTGGTTGCTGCCTGCTGAAATGGCCAAAGAGAACTTTTGCTGGATAAGAGAGCAGCAATTAAAAGTTTTGGTCCAGAGAAGATATCTCGTGACTAAGATTGATTACAAGATTAAGCAGGTGGAAGTGCTTCACCGCAAGTGTTGGAAGGGCCAATGTCGAGTGAGTTGGAGCTGCTGGTTGTTATAACCAGGTCCATGAATTTTATTCATGGTGGATGCATGGGAAATCAAAGCTTAATTTGATTATGAATCAATTGATGATTCTGACATCATATATGTTGCTGGAAAAACCTAAAGGGTTAAATATGATGAGAAGGAGATGGATGAATATCGATTGTAAAACAAGTTGTACTTGTTAATCTTCTCAAAATATTATTTAAAAAGATGGTTGATGTTGCTGCATCTTCCCAGCAACAAGTCCAATTGATTTTGTTTTGGAAAAAGAAATCAAGAGGTGATGATGGGTTTTGGTTGATTAGAATAATTCAGCCGGGTGGAATCCTATGTTGTCTTTGATTGAGGTTGCTGTGTTGACAGATGCTTGTCGTCACAGCAAATGTGCAAATAAATTTATAGTCCGCTACTCGCGACTACACTACTGTGTAGCAAGTGGTAAGTAGGGGTCGAACCCAAAGGAGTCAGTGTAGATTAGTTGTTTTTACGGGATTGTCACGAAAGTAAATACAGTTGGGGGTTGGGTTTGAGTGTTTTTGGAACTGAAAGTAAATTACGACAGTTGATATTACGATTAAAGGAAAGCATTCGGTTTTAGGGGCCTTGTATTATATTTGTTTATCATTGACCGCTAATGATCATGCCAAGTGTTCAAAGATGAATTGAGGCTATTTCTAGCGCAAGACATGATCATGCTAAGTATTCAAAGATGAATCGAGGCTATTCCTAGCGCAAGACTTGCAACACCATTTAAAACACTTGTTCTAAGCAAAACTAATTCCTCCTTTCGAAGTATCTTAGTCGTAAGTGCATCCATCTGGTCCGTCATTTCCGATCAAACCAGATTGTGTTTAAGATGAGTCAAACTTCTCAAATAAGCTTAGCCATTCCAAGCATATCAGTACAAGTTTACGAACCCCCATGGTGAACTTTTCCATTCCAAGCGTCCCCTCAACCATGGACGTTCTGACTTAGTATATGGCACATAGAACAAGTATCGAATACAAAGGTATACTAAGAGTAAAGTCTAAAACATTTATAATACAAGTACGCCCCTTCTACCGAACTACTAGTTTAGCTACTATTCATCGCGCTAAACATTATAACTAAGGAATTAAAGACAACAGTTAAATAAATAAATACTAAGAGATACTTACAACCGTTGAAGCGCCAAGGGATTCTTTATTCCAAAGTAATATTACATAATTGTGCCCACAAAAGCTAGAGAGATTTAGAGAGATTTTGTAGAGAGAGAAGCTCTCCACATTTTGGGGTGTGTTGAAATGAGGAGGAGGAGGCCTCCTTTTATAGCCATGGAGGAGGAGAATGGAGGGTGGAGATGGTGGGCATGTGGAGGAGCATCCAAGGGTGGAGGAGGAAGGGAGGAGCATGTGGAGGAGAAGCCTCCACATGTCACATTCTTATGGTGGCTTCATTAGCCGCCGGCGGCTTTTGGAGGGGAGGAGGAGGAGCCGCCAAGTGGAGGGAGGAGAGTGGAGGAGCCACCATGTGAGGAGGAGCTTGTGGAAGCTTGTGGAAGCTTCTTTAAGTCGCCGGAAAAAGCCAACCGCAATAGTGAACTTGGCCGGTGGTTCTGCCGGAATTCTTGCCGGAGTTGGCTTGGCCTTGGTCGGAGTTTCACCTGGTCGGAGCTTCGCCGGAGGCTCGCCGGAGCTTGGCCGGAATTCTGGCCAGAAAATGAGCCGACGGTCCCTTGCATTTGAACAGCTGATTCTGAAAGTTGAAGCAATTCTAAGACTAATGGTCGAGACCGTTTTGTCAGAATTATGCCGGAACTAGGTCTGGGCCTGATTTGAAGTTCAGCGTGCGCACAGGTCTCGGACTGGCTCTCGGCGCGGGCCTGGTTCTTCGGACGGGACTTGGTCTTCTCGGCCACTGATGAATCTACTCAGGCATTTTGTCTGGAATTTGAGTTTCACTGAGTTATTAGGTGTTTTAAACACTTTGGTCGAGCCAGAATTTCCATATTCCAAAGTTTGGTCGATCAATTTGGACTTGGTGCCTATGCGCGCGAGACCTTGCTTTGGAATTGGGCCAACTCTCAATCGGTTCGAGCTTTCTTCTTGGTTTCTCGACATTGTCCACCTTATTTGTCATTTGGAATATTTCGGTCGAGGTGGATTCATTAAATAAGGTCGTTTGCTCGAGCGACTTGCTATTGGTCCTTGGTGGCTCGACTGGGGCCTAGGACTCTGCTAGGCGTGGCCAGGTCCTGCTTGGGCCAAAGTGGCCTGATTTGCCTTGTACTCCATTTTTGCCTCTAAGAACTCCTCCTTAGCTTGTATTTTCTCTATGCTCCAAAATACCCTGTAGAAATAAATCGAAACTAACAAGCAAAAGTTAAATAGACAAAGTGTCTAAATAAGGGGGTTATACTGTGTTTATGATTCGTATAATTATGGTCCATCATGTGTCTTTCCAGCAACACAACAAGTGCTTTTTGATTCAAAGCATAAACTAGTTAGCAAGGCTTTCATTTTATGGAAACAATGCTATAGTTTGTGGATTGCTTTCATGCGGTGAGAGTGGAGTGTCTCACCGGATGGTGGCATGGCTGAAGCATAGGAATGTTAATTGCATCTAGTTGCTGCCGCTACTCGCTTTGACATGGTTCATGAATCATCATTCATGGTGGAGTGTCCTCTTCCAACTGGTGGTTGAATTTTCCAAAGAGCTTGTTAGGTTTTTGGATGCAATGGAAGGCAACTGCTGTTGCGGTGGCACAAGTGAAGTGACTCTCGGATGGAGCCATGACTAGAATATAGATGAACTGAACTTGGAAGGAAGTTTAATTCAGATGGCAGCCATGAAGGTTGAAGTTGCTGTTGGAATCTTTGCAACAAACAGCTGATTTAGCACGCCGAAAATCAAGTTCAATTGCTCTTACTCTTATTAGATAAAACTGAGTTTGTGAAGTATACATATGATTAGTAAGTTATAATTATCAGTTAGATTTTCTGATAATGTATATGACTTGTGGACCATGCATGATTTAACAATGATGAGTGTGTTCATAGTAATCAGTTGGTTTCCAATGATATGTATGACTTGTGAAGCATGTTTTGTTTGTTAAATTCATAATCGGTGAGCTTGTGATGAAATCAATGTATGAGTACTTTAGGCTGATATCATGATGGAATGTATCATAGAACATGTTGTAAGATTTTCAACTAGAATATAATCAGATGGATTTCTGATGTATATACTCCAGTCAATGTGTTTGTAAGTTTACGGAGTTGGTAATACTTTATTGATGGAGATTATGGTATGAGATAATCGAAGTTTATGTGATTATTTTAAGGGTTTCTGGTTTGAAATAATTTTAGTGTTCATGGTGATGTTTTTTTTGATTCATAAGTGGATTTTAACCACCAAAACTACAACTAACACTCCTTGCCAAGCCCGAAAAGGTTCGACAAGGTTACACTGAGGTCCATAGGACCAAAACACTTAGAAAAAAACACACTGGGGTCCATAGGACCAAACCACTAAAAGACACTACAAAGATCTCACTCTTGCTAAAAACTCTAGCACACTCTCTTAAGAGTTCCTTAGGGCTCTGTCGAGCACTAGTGGCTTTTAAACACTAGGGAAAACCACAAAAACCTCTAGCCATCAACCTCAAGATAAGCTTTGAGTCACCTCCCTCTCTCCCTTCCTTGAGAAGATTCTTACACCCCTCTGACACTTGAAGTCTCCCTTTCCAACTTCTACTCCCTTCCCATTTTTCTCTCCTAAATTGGACAATAGGATCTGAGTAGCTTCCTCGCTCGATACACTGGTTTTAAGCCCAACCCACCTGGCAAACTCAAGGAAATCCTCTACCTCCTTCCTCTGTTTCATTTCCATCATGGCATCGACTGACATTGGAGCTTTCTTTACTTGGATTGGAACAGAGGGAACAACCTTTGTATTATCCAGCGCCTCTATATAATTTCTTTTTAGTTTTTCTAGGCGCTCCTTCTTCTTTCTTCTCTTACATTTCCTTTCCTTCATCACCTCAGGAGCTAATTTGGAGGTCAAAATCCCTTCATTCCCCAGAGTTTCTTCCTCAAGATTATTGTTAAGCCACGCCAAAGCTGAAATAGGGGTGGCAATCTTCTCTTTTACCCCTAGCTCCGGAGGAGCTTCTCGCTCAACAAGAGTAATCTGACTACGCTCATTAGAAGACGTTTCAGAATCTTTGGCTTGAGTGTTTTCTCCGCTGAATCTTTCTCCTGAAGAAGAGACTACAGGCCTTACCGCTTTTCTCCGGTTAACTTCTTGGGCAGCGCTGTCTGACTTGGAAACTGGCACTGTACCTCTCCTTCTTTTGGACACCAGTACCCATCCATCATCATCCAACTGAGGAGCTCCTTGTGAATGGGCATCCAGAGATATCAACCCGGGTTGTATAATATCTTCCTTTTTGGAAATTGCATCCTCTCCGCACGACTGAGTTTAGGTGGTGAAATTGTGAGAGACTTGGATTGAACTGGCTCCCTTGACTATCCACGATGCGGTCTCAACACCACGGCTGCCCTGATCCTTCCTTTTCCTACAAGCGCTGAAATCATGACTATGTAGCCGACATTTGACACAGAACGCCAGCTTACTCTCCACCACTATGGCCTGACGAACAATGCGCGCTTCAGATAGCTGAAGCCAAACTTCATCCGGGATTTCCTTCGTCACATCAATCTCCACACACACCCTCGCCATGCTAGGAGCTGAGAGCATGTTTGTCCTCTCATCCAGATCCACAAACTTAGAAAAGGAAGACACCACCTGTTTAACGTAGCCCGCGTCAAACAATTCTGGGGGAAGATTAGGAAGCCTAATCCACGCCGTCACCATCGAATTTTCCTTCGTCGTACTGAAATCCGATGTCCACCGAAAAAGTCGGAACAGCGAGTGGTCTATTTTCCTCCATGGGCTCGATAAAGCCCTAGTAACATCCTCTTCAGATTGAAGAATAATCAGAACATGCCGCCCATCAAGCCAATTTCCGATAGTAGCTTTGCGTTGTAGATTCCAGGTTTGAGAGAAGAACTCCCTTATCCTTGTGACTGATGGTCTGCTGACAGTAAACTTGGCCACTAACGCGAACTGGAGACGTCTAATGCCCGGCTGTAACTCCGCTGCAGTGAAGCTGATTATTGGTTTCCCATCTTTCACTCCATACTGGCGGTTAGGTAGAACGATGGGTTGAAACAAAGGTTGCACTTGTTTGGCCGTTGTCGAAGCAAAAGATTGGGTTTTTGAAATAAACCCTAATTTTTGAAATTCGTCGCTACTGGTATTGTTGTAAGGTAAAAAACATTTTCCGACTGGATGCGAGGAGGTCGCCATGGTCAGGATCTGGCATAGACGGGAGGCGACGACAACACTCGCCCTTTAGATCTCTGATCCGGAAAAAACCTGAGATCCACGCGCTCGCGCGTGTCCTTCTCTCATGAGGTGCCGTGTCTGGTGATGTTGAACACTGATGTTCTGATGGTAGCATGTAAAAAGTTGTTGGAAAACATGTGAAAGTTTACTGTGCAAGTTCAAGTTTGATTATGATTTTACGGATTGTGATTTGCATGTTAGTAGAGTATATGTAGTTACATAACTCTGTTGTTAGCATGTCACATGATTTATGTTTGCATGTATTGTTGCATTTATGATGTGGGTTACTCACCAAATTGAAGCTCATCGACAAAGCATTGTCAAGATTGTGTGATGTTTTATTCACATAATGGATTCTCCCGAATGGAGAATGATATTGATATCATCTAAGTGGAGAAGAGAATTCAATATAAATGATGCTTCAAGGCAAATTTGGTGGCTAGAGGCAAGTTAATATGTCTGTACAAACAAGGCTTGTTGATGACTAATGTCACGAACAATTTTAGGGAATATGATGAACATTAAAAGTGATGAATTTGTACTATTGTGAGTACTGTGAAATTCATCGAAGTATAATGTGTGTAGCAACTGAAAGGATTCATTATGCCTAGAAATAAAAACAAGGTTTAAAAGTTAGTCAAATCACTGTTTGGGCTGAAACTAGCACCAAAACAGTGGCATCAAAAGATTGATGAGGAAATCTTGTCTAGGGGATTCAAATTGAATCAAGGAGACAAGTGTATTTACAGCAAGTTTGATAACTCTGGTAATTGAGTAATCATTTGCATGTATGTTGATGATATGCTGGTTTTGGTACTACCCAAATTAAGAACCTTTTATTATCAAGTTTTGCTATATATGAGAGAAGCAAATGTGATTCTTGGTATTAGAATCAAGTGTGAGGACAAAGGCTTAGCACGGTCATAGTCTCGCTACGTTGAGAAAGTGCTTAAAGAATTCAATTGTTTGAATTGTTCTCCGGTAACTACTCCCATAGAATCAAGTGTGAAGCTTATGCCTAGTACGGATGAAGCTGTTTCACAACTTGAGTACTATCAAGTCAGTGGTCTCTTAATGTATACAATGAAAAGTACAAGGCCTGATATAGCTTATGCAGTGGGCAAATTGAGTTGCTATACTAGTAATTCTAGTACTCATCACTGAGAAAAAATTAGGCAGATACTTGAATACATTAAGGAAACCATGAATTATGACTTAGTGTATGCTGGTTTTCCCTCGGGCTTGGAGGGATGTACCGATGCGAGTTGAATTGCTGATTTAGAAGATGATGCTTCTAAAAGTAATTGAATATTCTTGCTTGGGGGAGGTACCATCTGTTGGGCCTCGAAGAAGCAAATTTGCATCACCAGTTCTACTATGGAATCTGGATTCATGGTCCTAGCTGTTGCCAGTAAAGAGGCAAAAGGGCTAAGAAACTTGAACATGAGATTCCTTTGTGGCCGAAATTGATAGATGTCTATCCATTGAGATAGTAAGGAGATTTGGTTGAGGTTATACCCAAATGTAACATGATAAATCGAGACACTTGGGCGTTAGACATAGCGCGGTTCGTGAACTGATCACTCACGGGGTAATTTCAATTGATTATGTCCGGACACAGTGAAATCTAGCTGATCATTTGACAAAATGGATTAGCTAGGGACTTGGTACAGAGTCGGGTAAAGGGATGGGCTTAAAGCACATCTAAATCTCTTATCGTAGAACACCTATATTCCCTCTTAGTATGACGCTAAGAGCTGAGTTGTGAAAAGCCTATTCTGAGAGATTTGAAGCACATGGTTATATCCATCCCAAAGTTGTGCTTGTTTCCTGCAGAGAAAAGGAGGTTGAAGTTTATCTTCTTAATGGATCTTTTAGAAAAGTGCATTGCAGGTGCATGCGAAAAGAATCCACATATATAAGTGTGAAGTGAGCCGCTTCAATTAGCATGTGCTTGGCTAATTATACACTTATGAATGGATAGTGACACATGGCTGAAATAGTGTCAAGTTGTACTTGGAATAGTAATAAACTTGTGTGTGTTTTATTTTCTCGTATACAAATGGGTTGATGGGTTCAATTCGTAGAACATCCTGATTCTCGAGTATTAGAAAATACTACACTATGTGAAGTTCAATCGAATGGGACACTTCATTTATGCGCAAGTTTTGTTCGGAATGAATACTTTTAGTATTCAAGAGTATAACCCTAAAATGGTGGAGGATTGTTGGAGATTTTAGGTTTATACATTGTAAAACATGTATGAAACCTTGTAAAGATGTTTTATGAATAAATGAAACTCTTTGGAACTCATTTGAGCTCATTTGGATTCGGATTAGCAATGTGCGTCAAGGCTAGTAGACTATCTAAGTTTGAGCCGGTCGGTTGAGAAAGATCTATGGAACAATAGATTGCTCTGAGGTTTTTAACCGGGCGGCTCACAAGTCTTGGCAACCTAGTGCTGAACCGGCCGGTTGAAAAAGAGCTCTAAAACAAGTTATTTTGCTGAGGTTTTGAATTGGGCAGTTCAACTGCAAGTTGGTTTCTTAATTTGAAAAGGAGGTTATCCGATGGTAACTGTCCGAAAACCGCATGATGCTTGTTTGTTCTCAGTTTGAGAAACACAGAGATATACACAGCAAAATCTATTTTTTGTTTCTCTCCTTCAATTTGGCGATCGAATTTGTTCAACGAGGATATATTCACTGTTTTGTTTATTCCGGTGCAAAGGACTTTTATCTTATCTCAATTCAAGAATTTCGTAAACCCTACCTAGTTGAAATATTGAATTAGGAAAGCGAAGTTACTTCGTGATTCAATTGTCATCCAAGTTGTCATTGTTCGAAGCTTCATCAGACGATCCAGGGAACTACATGACGCAGGCTGGTCGGGTTATTGCTGATATACGCCTTGGCGTTGATCGCGTGCTTGAAGCACTGTTTGTCTCGTCGGACCATCACCAGACGAACACGCAGGTTAACTTGTTTGTGAAAGAAGACGCTGCTATACGTCATCATCTTCAGGATCTTCACGCAATCGGTACGCAGCTGCCTTTGCCTTGAACTCACGGCATGATCGGTTTGAGTTCCTCTTTTATGCTGGTTTCCGATTTTAGGGTTCTTATTGGTACGACGAGGCACGAACGGCATAAATAATTGAGGTTGAATTTGATTCTAGTAAAGTTGAATGAATATCATGTTTGGTCAAGAGTAGTAAGAATTGGCATATATTGAGTGAGTAACTATAGGATTGGATTTTCATTTTGCCTAAATTGCACTGTTTAGCTTAAAGGTCAGAATTAGCAAGACATAGAGATATTTGTCTCTGGTAATACTTAAAGTTTAACAACAAAATTGCAATTTTTGGATAGCAGCATCCTATACATTGTTGTTCTCTGAGTGCTGGCAAGTGGCACCTCCTGTGGAATTCATATTTAGAAAGCGATTTGTCTGATATGTCTTATTACTCGAGACATATTGGTTTAATCAGATTTGAACTTAAACACGAGAGTAGCACGTGTCAACTACTGGCCGGTGTTAATGTATTGATGCACATGTACATGTAATAGGATGGAAGCTGGAAGAATCAGGTGTCCTCAATGAATCTCTTCTATCACGCATATGCCGCTTGTTTGCCCAGATGGTGCTGTTGTTGCTTATGCGTGGAAACGGCAGCTTGCTGGCCAGGCTGGTGCATCAGCAGTTGATAGGACTAGGTAGGTGCAGTATTCGCATAAGAATTGAGGAATCGTTCTGACTGTGTATAGGAAGTATGGCTTATGAAGGGATCGTGAATTATGGCACTTCTTACAACATGTTTTTTATAAACTAAATTGTCGCATGGTTGCTTGCACATCGTTCCCCATCTTGACTGAAAAATAAATAACCTTCAGCATTTTTCTTGCTGAGGCCTTTTAAATTATATGGATTTCAGACTAGCTCTGAAGGCATTTACTGATCAGAACGGAGATTTTCCCCCCACCTTGATGATAAAGCAAATGGGAGGACCAGTATAAATGAGCCAGGAGCAAAGAGACATGCTGGCTCCCATGTAGTTAGTCCTCTGCAAGAACTCCACTGTGGATCACTGTCCGGTGTTTTGAAGCATTTAGAAAAAGAAGTTCCACAGATGAAAATTTATACGCATCAGCGACTAGAGTGGTTGAAGAAGGCTGTTGCACTTTCTTCGTCTTCCTCACTAAATGAGAAATTGAGAACCCTGAAACACCTAGAGACCACAGCTTTCGTCCTTCATCTACAAAGTTATTACCAGGTTCAGGCGAGGTTATGAAGATAAGATTGCTGTAATTGAATTATTGATTCCTTCTGTATTTAGAGCCTTAATATCATTGCATTCAGCTGGGTCAATGGATCCTAACGCTGTATCCTTCTTTTCTCCAGATGAGGTAAGATTCTTAAATTTTAACACATCAGTTATCATGTTCCTCTTATATTTGTTTCGTATGCAAATTTATTCGAAGATCTCATTAAAGAAACTTGTTCAAACAGCGAGGCAGCTATGTACATCCAAGAGGCGTATCAGCTTTTCACGTATTTAAGCATGTTACGGTAAATTTCCTGGATTTTTCTTGATGTTAGCGGATTAGAACTTCGCTCTGGAGCTGGGCGCAGTCTCTTTACATAGTATTCCAAAATAAATGTCATTATTTAATTTACTTTGCAGGAACAAGCCGCTATAGCAATGCAGTTTTTTCTCAGTTCTGAATGCAATGCAGCACTATACCTCTTACTGGTACATATTATACTATGGGCTTTGTGGGTTTAAGATGATTAGAGCTATTGTCATTTTTTATATCTGAATCCCTCTGTTGTTCCAGCGCTGGATCTGCACTTACCAATCGCTATTCGCAAAAGTTTGCAGGTAAGAACTATTGTTCTTCTCAGAAGTCATAACAGGGGATATATGCACAACCGTTATAACTGAAAATTTCTCATGCAGCAAGTGTGGAAGGTTGCTTTCGGTTGATCAACAATCTGTGCTACTCTTACCTCCTGTGAATAGACCATTTCGACAGTTTTCTTTCAATCAAATCTTAACCGAGCATCCCAGCTCCTTAGTAAAGGACCACACTCCACATTCTTACCAAGCATGTCACATTGGTTGTCCATCTGAAGAAATGTAGTCAGCATTGCCAGTTTAGGTAGCTTTACAGTTTGCAAAAGTTGCCAAGTTGTGACATATACATCTCTCTCTTTGCAAAGCTCCTATAAGATGCTTCTATTAGAGTTATATGTAACCCCTCCCTTAGTGATTCCATGTCAAGTTGTCAACAATAGCTCATCTGCACCTTATCTTGTTCAGAAGTGGTTCACTGTTTGTGAAATTTCCAGCCAGCTGCGACTATTTCCTATTCAATGGGATTTGTGCAATCCTTATAAATGACTCGACCTCCCTATTTAAATATTAAAAAGGCAATCTTCAAGAGGGTTCAGATCTCATGAGAAGTAACAAATTTAGTGAGAAATGAGAAGTAATCACAACAATTCAATTTTGTATTTAACAATCACTATTTTTTTGAATCTTAATATTTATATTATATGTTCGTAAGGGCATTATTATATTTTATTCATGTAATTACCGGTGTTACGAATTTTGTTCTTTTAAGTGTACAAATTTTGATCTTTAAGTTTTACCATTTTTACATGACAAATTTTGTTCTTTTAAGTCTACGAATTTTGATCTTTAAGTTTTACTATTTTTACATTACGAATTTTGTTCTTTAAGTCTACGAATTTTGATTCTTTAAGTTTTATTTACATTACGAATTTTATTCTTTAAGCTTTACTTTCTTATTTCTCATATGATCTTTTCACATCTCCATGGTGCATAATCACCTTATTTTCGAGGAAAAATTACAAAATCATTTCATTATAAATCAAGTATTTGATTGAATATAAAATCTTAAGATTCAAATAAAATAAAAGATTAAATTAATCAATAATTAATATCATTCAACTTCAGTACAAGTACAATGAGTAAATGCATACTTTTATCTTCTTTTTGTAATATCAAAGTAGCAACATGGTCTCTTTTTTTTTTGAACCGTGCAAAAATATCCTCGCTGTCAGAATCGCTAGAATTAAAGAATCAAAAAAATTAAAAATGGTTATTTCATTCTACCAAAATCAAATTATACAACATGCTTTAAACAAGAAAATTAGCAGTCTACATGAGTACTGTTTCAGATGTATCATAGTTCCTTTTACTGTGGCTACCACTTTAAGAGTTGATTAATCTTGTTGTCGCTGACAACAACAGTCTCATCGCTAGAACCTGCCTCACTTTCGCTCGAACTGCCATCTGACTGGAGCTTTATCCTGTTGGCATTCTCAATTACCCATTCAATGAACTCCGAGGTGGAGGCCAGATCTGACATGGCTTGTCTAGTGGACTCTTCAGTGAATTCCTCCCATTCCCTCTTTGAGAACCTCCTTCTATTAGGGGTCTTGTGGAAAGTTGAGTAGTGGTCCCTGACATCTGATCTCGTCACTTCGCCAGAAGATGGTGATACTAAACCTAAAGCAAAAGAATTTGACGACAAATGAACATTAGGTGCATGGGCATGTTAAAAGATGGACACTGGCAGACAGGCAGGTGCATGATGATGGGAAACAGTTGCACATTTGGTTGCATTTCAATTTTATCCTCTCAAAAAACAGTATCAGATGTATGTGTGGTTAAATAGTACTCATATCGGAGGGACTGGATATTACCTTGGACAGGAGAATCTTTGAAATCTGGTGAGCTCTGTGGGCTAGTCCATATGGTTCCTCTCTTGCCTAATCTTGATTTTCTACTGAGAAATTCAGGCCGGCTATGCCGTGTCATTGCCTTTTTGTTCCTCCAGGGCCAAGGACTTCCTGATCTGTAAATACCATCAAGACTGCATGGGGCAATAAGTTCATTGAAAGAATGCCAGCAAATAATAAAGTAATGACAAAAAAATGATTATACTGCATCTCGAGGGGAATGACAATAATGATTAAGGAAAATATACTGCGTGTCAGCAAGAAAAACAAGCAAAAAAAAATCTTCTCAAGCCTTCACATAAGCATCGGACATCTGAAACAATCTTTGACGGTAACAGTGAAAATCCATATATAACTTATTACCTCTGTAAAAACCATTTTGCAGAATGGACTGCAATGCAGATGCTCCAACAAGAAACCAATGCTCCAAAAGCTAGAGGAGGATCCAGAGAGCTCTGCGCATATAAAAGCCAAATTAAGCTTACCATGTATAGGTTGTTTAATAATGCAAAAAAGCTCAATGCAATGAATAAGGACTATAACCGTAACATTCTGAAACAGTTAGACCCGTAGACTTGTCTATCAAATTGATGATGGCAATATTGAGCAATCAAAGGAGGGGGTAATGGTATGTGTAACGGAAGGTTAATAGATTGTCAGTGAAAAACCCAGTACAGTTACTTAATCAAAAGGCACTTGTATGCTTACTGATAGTGCTGAACTTTTGATTCATTATCGAACAGACTTCAGAGTAACAGGTCTAAACATCACATCACATCAAATCATGTGGGATCAGGGCATAATTGCACATGCACTGAGTTGACTTGAATATAACCTATAACCCAGTGGCCATAGGAAGCCAAGTAAGGAGGCTCTAACTGCAGGTATGTATCTTTTTATTACCTAAAAATAGTCAAACCCAAAGGAAGCTGAGCTTCTGTCGACAAACTTACCAATATAATAGATGTGCTTCCAACAATGCGCATAGCCCATTTAACAAACTGCGCTATACCAACATCAACGTGCCCGTCTTCTGTGATGATAAATTTTCTGACTATCCAATACCCTAATCCAGCTCCAGCAATGACGATGAAAACAAGCGCAAAGATCGAAACCTAGAAAAGGAACATCATATATTCTTGATTAATAAGCTTTCTTGATAATGTGGTGAAGAACCTCATGTCCCTTACCACATAAGTTATGCTGAATCTTTTAGTAATGTAACCTTAAACTGTATGTCTACATTCAATCAGATTTACCACTCACAGGATTATGCATCTCTTCATTCAATCCAAAATTGACAAGAACTGAATTTATCATCATGGAGAAGTGATGCAAAAGGAAAGATCCAACTCCTATCTGCAACAAGATTAAAACATTACGTACATACCAATGGTCAATTAGGTTTAACCTATATGAGACTTAAGTAATAGAGCATATATATTATCGACATTGCTAATTACCAATGATCCATAGATAATAAGATAGAAAGCACTTTTTCTTCCAGTTGGTAAAAATTTCATTCCCTGTTTCAAGCTCCAAGTTAAAACAATGGGACTAAGCCAATGATCTTACAAAAGATAGAGCAACAAGCAATTGTTGGCAGTACTAGTTCTAAATGGGTGCTCAAATGTTATATGACAACTGTTCACATAGTTTTAGATGCTAATGTCCACTCACATACGTACATACATAAGATATTTGTTGAGTAATTGACCGGATGTTCAAGGCCACAGACAAAGAAGACTTCTTGCAAGTCTATGGAAGATTTGGGATGCAGTCAGCAAACAAAATAATAGAACATGTATTCGATTACCTGAAAAAGCAATATCATGACCACAAGCAACACGCCAATGACCATTGAACTGCTATAATAGAACGGAACCCAACTGCTAACGATTGGTGCTAATAGTAGCATCACAAATCCAAGAAACAGGCAAAAAAGTCGCCACTGTTGAGGATCTTCTTGTCAGAGAAGATTAAAAAAAATCAGAGAGAGACAAATTGTTCTCTGCATGAGTACCCAAGAAAATAACGTAATGAAAACACACAATGCAAAAGTCGCCTTGCCTTCTTCGACGGTAATTGTGACAGAGCCAGACACTCCTCCAATAAACTTCACATCAACATATCTGTCTTCATATGGTGACATGCTGGAAGTCCAAATTCCTTTATGGATGTTCTTCCAGTTATCCTGATCGCACTGACACATTCCGCAAGAAGCGTTCCTGCAGCATACTACTAATCAGGCTTCTACTAATACCTTAATAAGTTGAAAAATGCAAATGTTTTGGCATATAAATATTGTTTAAAACATAAATGACAGGGACTCATTTCTCTCTTTTCTTTTACATTCAGAACAGAATCAAAGAATTAAAATAAAACCCTAACATTCTTTTTCATAGGTTCAGCTGACAACCAAATAGTTTTGACTAAATGATTTACATCGCGCAAAATTTTTCTATGATCTCTCTAAAGTGAACGAATATACTCTATAGAAAGGAGTGTGACTTACTGATGAAAGCAGACTTGAATCTTGGTGTGCAATCTCTCAGGTATAACAGCAGATGGTACCACGGTAACCCGAAAAGAGTTCCCATAGCTACGGATATTGACTCTTGAAATACCAGAAACTTGCACACGCTCACAGGAAAGAACTTGTTTGACACCATCACTAGTTAAATCTATTACTGACGGAGTAACTTGTATTACCGGATTCACCAAGTCGATGCCTCCAATAGAATAAACGTTCCATAAGAGTCACAATCGCATAAAAACAAATATATTCAGCACTTGCAACACTACAACAGGAAAGAAAACCCTAACTTTCTATTTGAATACCTTTGGAGGCGGAGGCGGAGGTGTGGTCTTGGCACAAGGAGAGTACAACGAGGTAGATGAATGAGAAAGCGAGCAGATGAGAAACGAGAGGAGACTTCTCCATCCCTTTTTTACGCCTCTCCTCAACCTCAACTCCGACCAGTTACTCTTCTGTGAATGCCGACCGCCTCTTTTTGATTTTTTTTTTTGTTTGATTGGAGCCTCTTTCTGATTTAAATACGAAATTAATTAACCATTTAATTATAACAAAATATCGACCATTATTTTCTCTAGGAATCGGCAATGGCAGGGTAAAAGTAGTCAATATCATTTTTTTGTCTTTGACCCAATTAACGGTGTAAGTAGGGCAAAAAAATGGTATATGAGTTTTCTATGCTCGTAGGGTAGTGCATGGGCAGAGTAATATTCGGGTAAGGTAGGGGTACAGTCATGCTGGGTATGGAAGGGTCGGGAAGGGAAGGGTGAATTTAAAGAATAATTTACGAAAAAATATATAGTATGATTCAAAAGGTAAGGTAAAATCGTGTATGATAGGGCAGTACATGGTAAGAGGGCAGGATATGATCTTTAATCTGTAACATTTATCCTGCCTAGGGCTTAATGAGCATGATATATATAGAATACGAGACTCTGAATGATAAGGTAAGAGTAATCGTATGGACATTTTGACCCTATGATCAAATGTTTTTTATTTTTTTAGCCCTAATTTTCTCACACATTTTGCGTTCTCCATTGCTAGTGCTATGAACAGTAATAGTTAAAAAAATCGACTATTATTTCCTCATCCGCAATAGAAGAGCTGATGTTTTTTTTTATTGAATAGAAGAGCTGAAGTTAAAGGCAAAAGGATTATTGTGAATTTCCTTCAATGAATGAAATTGAATGAAAATTAATGCTTTCTTCAATGAATACTGATTTTTATCGGAACACCATCCAGCTATAAGAGAGTTTTTTTTAAAATGACCCAAACGAGTTTAGGTATTTTAAAACTGACCCACACGAGTTTTACATTTCAAAACTGACCCATTTTTAATGAAACCGGATCCCCAGGATCCGATTTTTTACGATTTTCAAAAGATTGGATTCTGAAAATCCGGTTAGTTGCGCTTTATAACTAACCGGATCCCTGGGATCCGGTTTTTAGGAGATGTGGATGATGTGGACGACGGTCGAATACGTGGCTTCCACGTAAGACCGGAGTGCGGAGATCCAGTTTTCTTTTAATGAAACCGGATTGCGGCGATCCGATTTTTGGCGTCTTTAAATTTTTGCCGCAGCTTCTTCTCCCCCATTCGAAACCCTACCCAATCTCCGCCGCCGCTGCTACTTCACCCCTGTCCGATTCTGTCCGATTTCTCCCCAATTCAGTTCGATTTCTCCCCAATTTTGAAATCCTACCCCAATTACGTCCGAAATCCTACCCCAATTCGGCCCGATTCCGTCCGATTTCTCCCCCAATCACCACCTCCGAAGTTGTCCGAAATTGATAGGTAAAAAAACTTAATTGTGTAATTAGTGTTGTTGAATTGTTTATTTTTGAAGGATTGTTGTTGTGAATTTTGTTATTAGTGTTGTTGAATTGTTTGTTTTTGATATTAGTCCGGTTAATTGTATGAATTTTGTGAATTTTGTGCATTTTTGGGTTTGATATTAGTTCGGTTAATAGTTGTTGTTGAATTATTATCGTTGAATTAATAACGTTGATATTAGTCCAGTTAATTGGCGGTTGCTTGACATTGGTTTGATATTGTCTATGGATTATGGTTTTATATTCGTAGCAAGAGTGTTGTCGAATGTCATAGTTATTGAATTACGTAGTATATTTGAATTTAGACAATTATTTGTTGTAGTTGAATTAACGTATTGATATATTGTGTTTTTATTCATGAATTGGTAATAATGAATATTTATTGTTTTTACAGAAATGTCGTCAGGTAACAGGCAAAGAAGCACTAGTCAACGCGATGTGCCGTCTTCTTCACGAGTGACTGCTAATCCAAACATGGATATGGATAATTATCTTCATCCTGGACCCATTGATGCATCCTTATTTTCATTAATTAAACATTTTAAATTCATATCATATAACAATGTGTTATAGTAAGAAATTGTTTTACATATTATAGATGAATAGAGAATTTATGTCTAACAAGCCATTGCGGGTCGCGGGTCATAATGTCGTAAATATGAACCCTCGACTTGCAGGGTATGTTGCAAATGCCAGATTTCTACCTTGGACCCAAGTATGCAACGTGAAGATTGATCATAAATTGTGCACCGCCCTAGTGGAGAGATGGCGCCCCGAGACACACACCTTCCATCTGAATGGAGGGGAGGCTACAATTACACTACAGGACGTGGCTCTGCTTACTGGTTTACCCATAGATGGGGAGCCCGTGTCTGGATTAGGAGAGTTGGAATGGGAGCCCGTTTGTTTGAGTTTATTGGGTGTTGTGCCCGACCGTCCTAAGGTGAAATCGATGGGTAGCAAGACGGGTTCGATAACTACCTGACTAATATTCCTGACAATGTGGATGAAGAAACATTGAAGAAATACGCTAAGGCGTATATTTTATGTCTATTGGGATTAACTCTCATGTCAGACTTATACGGTGATCAGGTAGCGCTCCACTACCTTCCATTGTTGGCGGACTTGGATAACGTCAGGAGATACAGTTGGGGGAGCACGGTTTTAGCTTTTCAGTAGTTAGTTGTGCAAAGCAAGTAATTTTAAGAAGTCGCAAATTGGTGGATGTGCACTATTATTACAGTTTTGGAGTTGGGAGCGCATGCGTATTGGAACTCCACAACCATATTTTAGACAGGCCCAGACCTTGACGATGACATGCATCCATTTTTAAGACCTTGTTGGTCGTACTTGTAAGTAAATCTTATATTTATTTTGATATTGAAAATTGTTAACTAGTAATTAAATTTGTAACGCATTACCCCGTTACGTATGGGATCACCCGGATTTTGAAGATATTTTGGCATGGGAACCCAATCAACCAGCCGATGAGTATATGGGAGGAAATTTCGGTCAACCGGATCTACGCGAATCCCTTGGAGTTGGGACTGAGTTTGACTCAAAAGAACTTGCCATACATGCGGTGCGGAAGTGGTCGATAATGATACGGGTGGAATACATAGTAAAAAAATCTAACCCTTCTTTTATGGTGTTTCAATGTCGAAAAGGTCGAGAAGTTTGTCCATGGGGCCTCCGGATAGCTGCACTGAGAGGAAGTCACCGTTGGGAAGTGCGAAAGCATCGTGACCACCACATATGTCAGAACGTCACAATTATGTCCAACAACATTCATATGATGCCTAAGTACATCGCTAAAGAACTGTGGGATTTGATGACAAAAAAATTACGATTGAGTGGAGCAGAGATACAAGCAAGAATTTATAAAGACTATGGGCTAGAAATTTCCCCTTTGAAAGCTTGGCAAGCGAAGCAACAAACAATGATTAACTTATTTGGAAAATGGGATGGCTCCTTCGCAGACCTACCGCACTTGATGGAGGCTTTAGTTGATCATAGTCCGGAAACAGTTTTCAAATGGGATACGGAAGAAATCAATGGAGAATACATTCAGGTAAATCGTGTTTTTTGGCATTTGCTGAATGTATTCATGCGTTTAAGCATTGTCGTCCTATATTATCCATTGACGGAACTCTTATGTACGGTAAGTACGATGCGAAGCTCCTTGTAGCATGCTCATTGGACGCAAACAATGGTGTTTTACCAGTTGCGTTTGCTTTGGTCGAGAGTGAAAACACCTCCAGCTGGAGTTGGTTCATGAGTTGCATTCGAGAGGGTGTCACTTCACGTCAAGGCTTGTGCGTCATATCTGACAGACACGGAGGAATAATGGCTACTATGAGAGAACCACAATGGTCGCCTCCTAATGCTTACCATCGTATCTGCGTTCACCACTTCCAGAGCAACTTCAGCACAAAGGTCAAAGACTCTTATTTGAAAAAAAACTTGGCAAGGTTGCATATGCCAAAAAAGAGTACAAGTTTACAGCTCAATATGAGGAGCTGATGAAACTATTGAAAGACAGACCTGATGTACGAACGTGGTTGCGCAACGTGGACGTTCATTTATGGTCTTTGGCAATGGATACTGGTGGTATGAGATGGGGCTCAATGACCACGAACGCTTCGGAATCGTTCAATGTCGTTCTCAAGCACGAACGTGATTTACCAATTTTAGCATTGGTTATGTTCACTTTCAAACAGTTGAATAAATACTTCAACACCCGTCGTTATCGTTACGACAATACGGATTCGGCTTTTGCACCAAAGGTACACAAGAGGTTGGAGGAACTTCGACAAAGGGCACAGTTTCACAGAGCCGTACATTTTAACCCGTCCCAGGGAATTTATCAGGTTACCACGGGAATTAAGCATCATCTATGGAAAGTTTGCCTACCTCAGAGAACATGTGAATGTGGAAAATGGACGACACTTCATATTCCCTGCAGTCATGCAATTGCAGTTTTTAGTTCACGAACCGGGAATACAGTGAATATGTGTCTCATGAGTATACACTTGAAGCATACAACATGACCTGGAGTTACCATTTCAGTCCATTACCTCATTCTAACTTCTGGGAACCCTATGATGGACTTCCTCATATGCCTAATCCTCACTTCAAACGTACAAACGTCGATAGAAATCCGACAAGGCGAAGGCGTACTGAAATGGACCAGAGGGATGTCGGCCAGTCCAGTACTCAAGGAGAGGCTTCATCATCACAACCCCCAGGCAGAATTCAAAGGTGCAAATTATGCCATCAAACTGGTCATAACAGAAGGTCTTGTCCCTTCGCCAATGCAAGCTAAATCCAATATCCGAGTACCTATAGTACTGTTGTTGTTCACTTTTATTTTACTACAACTTTGTTTCTAATGTCCAACTTTCAATGATTTCCAAACTGCTGCATCTTTTTATTTTAAATACAGACTATAATAACGGTCTTAACAACAAAACAAAATTTCAAGTCGCCAAAAACCGGATCGCCAAAATTTGATTTCATTAAAATAAAACCGAATCTTCGCACTCCGGTCTTACGTGGAAGCCACGTATTCGACCGTCGTCCACATCAGCCACATCTCCTAAAAACCGGAACCTGGGGATCCGGTTAGTTACAAAATGAAACTAACCGGATTTTCAGAATCCGGTCTTCTGAAAATCGTTGAAAATCGGATCTTGGGGATCTGGTTTCATTAAAAATGGATCAGTTTTGAAATGTGAAACTCGTGTGGGTCAGTTTTGAAATGCCCAAACTTGTTTGGGTCATTTTAAAAAAACTCGCTATAAGACACATACTTATCAATGAATAATAAATATGGTTGAATGAATAATAACATAAAATCTAATGAATAATAAAAGTATTATGATGAACAATGAATGAACCTTAATAATTATATTTTTTTATAATGAACCTTAATAATTATGAAAGACTTCATTAGAAATTATTTTCATTGTTCGCCCACATATATTTACTATTCATTTTCAATGTTCTCGCTTGATTCATTCCTAATAAAGTAGATGCATAATATTGCTCAACTATAAGAAGAACACAACGCCAATAGGACTGTTAACGAGCCGTGCCGAGCATTGAGCTACTCGAACTCTGCTCTACTATATAAACATTAGGCTCGAGCTCGACGATCCTAAAAAACATGAGCTCGAACAGCTATAATCAAACTTTAAACGACCTATTCGAATTCAACTTAAATCTTTTAAACTTGACTACTACAGACTAGACTTTATGCAACGGTTCAAATTTATCTTTACGCAACGGTTTTAGTTTATGCAACGGTTTAGTCTTAAGACCGTTGCATAAGGAGTAAATTATGCAACGGTTTATTTGAACCGTTGCATAATGTACTTCTTATGCACCGGTTTGTCTTATATCCGTTGCTTATATGATACCATTATGCAACAGTTTATTAAGAATCGTTGCATAAACTGAAACCTAAAATTGAAAAAAACAAGTCTTCGTCTTCTTCCCAATCCCGCTCGAACAATTTTTGTCGCCCTCCTCTGCTCGCCAGTCGACCTTCGTCGCTCTTCGCCAAGTCCGTCGACGTCCATTGGTCTTCGCCCAGTCCGTCGCCCTCCTACGCATACTCAATCCGTCGCTATTCACCCAGTCAGTCGTCCGCGTCCGCGTCCTTGCCCTGTCTGTCGACCCTCCGCACCAATTCATAAATCGGTTAGTTCCCAAGCTTCACATATCCTTTTGTACAGTCCATCGACTCTTGTTGAAGCCGTGTTATAAGTTTTCATTCATCAAATTTTTTCCTAGGGTATATATTTATATGCAGGACTTGATATCATTTGATGTAAACAAAAGCTCCTCTCATTTGGGCTGAAGTTGACTTGAACAGTTGGTGGTATGTCATCTCTTAGTCCCCACATAACACGTCCATAAATACTTGTATACCTTTCTTGTGGCAACATGTTATTGCATCGATTTGTTCTCAATTTCTTACCGATATTTGTTCACTACTTGTAGTACTTGTTAGTCGATTAGCAAGAGGAAGCTTCACTTCTCCCACTTGAGATCGTTAGGATAAGGTTTACTACTTTTAAGGTAAATTGCCCGATTTTTTTTAATTGAAATATCGATTTATTGAGAAAGAGAGGGAGACCCTCAAACGATACAAATAAAAGAGGAGCAGAAGCACGCAGGCACTGCTAGGGAGACCCAAACCCTTCTATATGAAAGGGTTAGCATGGCACAGGTTGGGAGGCCAGGGATGGTCCGGACCAGGAATTTGAAGGCGGTCAGAGATGAGGGCTCTCCGCACCTGCATCAGAAGATCTCGAGCCGAGAAGACACAAGTATCTGTATGGCATTCATTAACTAGGGCGAGAGCCGCACCATTAACAGACGAAGCCACGCGTCTCCACAAAGCTTGCAGATGCGCCTGGCGGATAAGGCGGAGATGGTAGATTAAAAACCACGGCGAAAGCAAGTCGGTTGGGCCCATCGAAACCATGCAAGGGTGAGAGTTTTGGAACTCAGCCATGCAAAGACTGTGAGATTGAGTAGTGAGGGACACACTGCGAAGCCCCTGGACAAGATCCTCAATGCCCACAGCGCGAGGCAGCGCTGCACTGTAGCGAGAAGCAGGACACCATACAAATTTCTGAAAATGGCGCCCACCAGGGTGCTGTCGCTGGACTCCCTCAGCGCAAAGTTGGCCGTCACGTGAATGGGGGCCGGGTGCCAGGAACCCCACGAGGTCAGACGGAGGCTTGGCCGAGGAACCTTAACGCCCAACAAGCTAAGAGTACTCTCACTCCTCTGAGATGGGACATGAGGCCTTCGGATCATGGATGATAAGTTCGACGCCCAGACACAGCCCTTTCGGAACCAGTTGGACGACCTGCCTTCGTGGATAATGAAATTACGCCCTTTCCAGAGCTCCCAGAGCATGCAGCAAACGAGGCCTAGCCGCATGCACTCCATGAAGGAGGGTTTAGCCGGACAAGATAGCCATCTCTGTTCTAGACACCCGATTAAACTAGTTTACTACTTACGTTTCCATTCATATTGGATATTTGATATTTCTTCGTTTACTAACTTATTTGTTGTTGTTTGTAACTTTAGAGTCGACGCTGCATCCAACCTTTGACTATTTTCTGCGAGAGATTCTACTCTAAGGTAAAATGCACTATGAAACTCATTTACAACTTTTTTAATTGTTAAAGTGTGCTTTATATAGTGAACTTATATGATCTCTTTCTAATTATAAGTATATAATGCTTCATGTAGTTATAATGAATCAAGACTGGGTGTCCGGTAGTAGGTTAAGTGTACGATCAAGGGATTATGGATTTTTGTGCGTTTGCATCTTCATATGCGTCCACAAACAACATTGAACGTGTTTATTATCCATGTATGGGTTGCTGGAATAACAAAAAGGTCAAACCCAAGAAATTGCGGAAACACCTTTTGTTAAAGGGAATCGACCCACAGTACAAGTTTTGGTATATGCATGGCGAGGTTGAACCACAAAATGTTCAACCTCGTAGAAAGTTTGCCAATGGATAATGATGATTGGGAGGAGGACAATATAATTGACATGGTCAATAATGTTGCCGAAGATTTTGTTGCTAGACCTCAAGTTTTGGAGTCATTGAGGAATGATTCAGAATTACCATTGTACGAAGGGTGCTCCAAATACACAAGGCAATCTGCAACTTTGAAGATATTCAACTTGAAAGCAAAAAATGGATGGAGTGATGTAAGTTTCACTGAATTGTTAACTCTGGTGAAAGATATGCTTCCAGAGGATAACACCCTACCTAACCGTTGTTACGAGGCTAAAAAAGTTATGTGTCCGATGGATATCGATTACGAGAAGATACATGCTTGTCCTAATGATTGTATATTGTATCAAAATTCCTATAAAGATATGGTTGAATGTCCGGTGTGCAAGTCTCCTTGTTATAAGTTAAACAAAGAACCAAAAAATGGTTCCAAAGGCACTCCTTCTAAAGTACTATGGTATCTTCCACCGATCCGCAGGTTTCAGAGATTGTTTGCTAGCTCAGAAGATTATGATAATATGTGTTGGCATGCTGAGAAACGAGTTATTGATACAAAAATGCGTCATCCTGCTGATTCACTACAATGGGCAAAAATAGACAACACATTCCCGACATTTGGAGCAGAGTGTAGAAATTTACGCCTTGGCCTTTCTACTGATGGGGTGAATCCACATGGAAACCTCAGTACTCAGCATAGTACATGGCCTGTGATATTGGTTATCTACAATCTTCCTCCCAGGTTAACCATGAAGCGTAAGTATATGATGCTTTCTCGGTTGATATCGGGTCCTCGACAGCCCGTAAATGATATTGATGTATACTTCGCTCCTTTGATAGAAGATTTGAAGCTTTTATGGAACGAAGGAGTACGGACGTTTGACGCATCAAGACAAGAATATTTTAATATGCGTGCCATGCTAATGTGTACCATCAAGGACTTTTCAGCTTATGGTAACTTATCTGGATACAGTATTAAAGGGTACAAAGCTTGTCCAATTTGCGGTGAAGAGACACATGCACGCCATCTAAAGAATTGTCGAAAAATGGTTTACATGGGACATCGACGTTTTTTATCGAGGCATCATCCTTACAGGTGGAAAAAAGCTGCATTTAATGGTGAGACCGAACATGGAATAGAACCTCGACCGGCTTCTGGAGATGAAATACTTCAAAAAATTCAGTACATTACAAATCGATTTGGGAAGCCCAATGCATGCATTGAAGGTACTCCATGGAAGAAGAGATCAATATTTTTTGATCTCCCTTATTGGCATACACTTGACGTCAGACACTGCATTGATGTGATGCATGTTGAAAAGAATATATGAGACAGTCTTATTGGTACTTCATTAAACATTCCCTAAAAAACAAAGGATGTATTGAAAGCTAGACTGGATAAGTTGGATATGAACATTCATACCAAATTAGCACCTCAAACTGAAGGAAAGCGTACATATTTGCCTCCGTCATGCACAACTCTTTCTAAGAATGAGAAAACAATTTTGTGTGGATGTCTGAAAGGAGTTAAAGTTCCGTATGGGTACTCTTCGAATATCACCAGCTTGGTTTCAATGAAGGATCTGCGGTTGAATGGATTAAAATATCATGACTATCATGTATTGATTCAACAGTTGTTGCCTATTGCAATTAGAGGTGTATTGTCTCCTAAAGTGAGGTCCGCTGTACAAAGACTCTGCGCCATTTGAGCTCTTTGTCTGCTAAGGTTGTTGATTCATCAGAGCTTGATAAACTACAAGACCAGATTGTTGTTACACTATGCGAATTAGAGATGTTTTTTCCACCTAGCTTTTTTGATGTAATGGTGCATCTTACTGTTCATTTGGTGCGCGAGATTCGCATTCTTGGACCAGTTCATATGAGATGGATGTACCCTTTTGAGAGGTACATGAAGATTCTAAAGAGCTACGTGAGAAATAGACATCGTCCCGAAGGGTGTATAGTGGAAGGATACATAATTGAAGAGGCTGTCGAGTTTTGCACTAATTTTTTGGGAAATACAGCCGCAGTTGGGATTCCCAGGCCACGTCATTTTGATCAATTTAATGGAAAGAGCTTAAGTGGTCGGAAATATAAGAACCCATCATTTGATGAGTTGACGAAAGCTCATTTCTATGTATTGCAACATATGCCTGATATCACGCCTTTCATAGAGCAGCACCTAAACATATTAAGGAGTGCATTCTCAAGAAAATGCGAGCAGTGGTTGCAAAAAGGACATAGTCGGTCATTTTGTAACTGGCTGAGATGTAATGAGATTTTAAATAATCAGACCAACTCTGAAGAAGAGTCTGATGACTTGGTAAAGTGGCTCCTGCCTGGTCCTACGCCAACTGTATACACGTGGAACGCTTATGACATTAACGGATTTTGTTTCCACACAAAAGCTCAAGATGACCAAAACGTTGTGCAAAATAGGGGTGTCACACTTGTTGCTGAAACCACTCTTGTTTCTAGTGCTAGAGATCAAAATCCAATATATGCTCCTATTAATTATTTTAGAGTCATCGAAGAAATATGGGAGTTGGATTACGTAAAGTTTCGAGTGCCTGTGTTTAAACGTAAATGGGTTAACAATTTGGAGGTTCGTACTGATGAATATGGAATGACGTTTGTGGATTTTCGAAGAGAAGGGTCCAAGGATGAGCCATTCATTATGGCCGAACAAGCGAGACAAGTATTTTACGTCAGTGACCTTTCTGATAACAACCATTTTGTTGTCCTCCACAGAAAACAACAACTAACCAGTGATGCATCTGAAGATCTAGCTGAGGAATGCATGCCCGTTTGTACGATAGTTCCTGCGGAGAACAATGATAGCGAAGCTGATAATGAAATACAACTACGAGAAGATCATGGAGAAGGAATATGGATTGATAAAGAAATTTAATTTGTGTATGTTATTTATTTATGACTTGTGTAGTTATTTAATTATTTATTTCTGGGAATTGGTTTATTGATTAATTAATCTGACGTTTAATTTCATGTTTACAAGATCATGGCCATTTCACACAGCAGCAGCAGCAGCAGTGAGGATGACCATAATGACACTTCTGGTACAGTTCCAAAGAAGAGAGGGCTTGTATATATGATCAAATTCATTAAGAGACACAAGGAGGCTGGTACCAAGGCCACAGATGAATGGAATAGACGAGGGAATCCAATAGGGAAGGTTGCAGACAAATGGAGGAACTACTTGGGTGTGTTGGTTCGATGTCGTGTTCCTATCATACACATTGATTGGAGGAAGGTCCCTAAACATTTTAAAGAAAATGTGTGGAGAGAGGCAACTGTAAGAGCTTCTTTAATTCTAACATTGTATTTGTTTTAAACATGGTAACTAATTTTTGTATTAATTAGAACTTGTTTTATATATTTTCAGGCAATTTTTGATGGAGTCGAGGAGCATAAAAATCAGGAGCTTAGCGATGCGTGCAAGATGTGGAAACAATTTAAGTCACGCCTCGCACATGATTACATCTACGGTGACGGAACTGATAAAGATGCTTTAAAAATGTATCCGTACATTGACTTCGATCATTGGAAGACTTTTAATGAGCAGAGGCTCTCTGAAGCTGCAAAGAAGTTAAGGGACACAAACAAGGATCTGGTCAAGAAGAATGTATATAAGCACGTCTTGGGTCGAGGAGGATATAGAAAACTGGAAGAGGCAATGACAAAAGAAAAATAGCTGAGTTAATTTCTCAGGGGGCAATTCAAGAGGAACAGGCTTCTAATGTCTCTATAGAGAGGCATGATTTGTGGAAGAGGGGACGAATCAGAAAAAAATGCTGAGTTCGTCTCTGAGGCATCTCAAGAAGTGGCTACAAAGATTGTAAGTTCCTTATATGTGTTTTAATGGCTAAGTTTTTTAAAATTATACACTAACTATTGGTAATTTTCTGAAATAATAGGATGATTTAGTGGAAATGGCCGCTCGAGGAGAATTTTCTTCTCAAGGCCGACGTGACATATTGACGGAGGCTATTGGCACGGATGAGCACCCCGGACGTACCCGAGGACTCAGGTCACACATTCCATGGAGGATTGGATTACCTAGCTCTACCTCTTCGAGGGTGACACCCAGCTCTAGTGCTATTCGCAATATTCAGCCATCTGATCGACAGAGTGAATACTGGTTCCCCGATGCTCCCACAGATACGGGCCTTTGGAAGAATATACCAAAGGTACTTGGATATTTTTAAAGTCATTATTTCCTTACTATTTATTCCCTTAAACACCATGGATTTATTTACGTTGACAGATTGGGCTAAGAAGCCTATTATATATCGAAGAGGGACTTAATAATGAGAGACGACTAGTGGCTATCGGTCGAGTCATGAACGGTCGTTTGCTACGTGCTATACCACTGCCCGATGAAATGGTGAAGGTGAAGGTCAATAGTGTTCTTGGTCAGATTTTTGATCTACCCATTCCCCATGGAGAGAAATTAAAGACAACACTAGATGCAGAGGCGAAATCAGACTTGGTTGCATGGCCGAAGCACTTGATTGAAAACAACACAAGGGTAATAAAATCAACTATTTGAACCATCTTTCCATAATTTAATTTATCAGATTTTATTTGAATTATTTACTAACATTCAAAATTCAGGAATATACCATGCGACTATACTACTTCTTGCCACCGGCTCTAAATGAGATAGTAGATAATTATTCCATCGACTATCGATTTCTACACGACATCATGTCTAACTTGGGCAGAACCGTTGTTAATGTACGCATTGCTGCCGAAGTGTTCGGTGACGACTACACTTCCGTAGTGGGCCAAGATGACGTCCGTGATATATATGAATTGGCACCGTTGTTGAACTCACATTGTGATTTATATATATGGTAATACTCTTGTCATTACTTATTCATCATTTGTTACAGGAGGTCTAACTTTACAATTTTTTCATTTTGTAGTTCTTTATACAATCAAATGATTGATTCAGAGGTTCGATTCGGGTTCTTCAATCACACGGCCGTGAGCCCTTCCAATCACATAAATGAGAGGATGGAGGCGTTTGTATCAAGACTTCATATGCCAGACAAAGATCGAAATTATTGCTACTTTATACCTTATATAAATCATGCAGAGTAAGTACATAAATTACTTGTACTATATTACCTTTTTTTTGAAATATGGGTTGTATGAATTTAGTTTGTTGATATAGGTTTCATTGGATGTTGTGCGTTATATTCCCCAACCAAGGTGTAGTCCATTGGTTCAACTCCTCAAAAGGCGCCGTCGTTATACACAGCGATGCGAAAGCTTTGGTGGACTCGTAAGTTTCGAACTTACTATTATTTTGTAACTTGCATTGACAGTCACTAATTACGTATTGTTATTTATTTTAGGGGGTTGCAACGATACTATCAAGGATGTAATCCGAGGATTGATCGTCGAGTCGAATGGAAGATAGTGACGATATTCATAGACAAAGCATTCCTTTAATATATTCTTGTAATTTTCATTAATAAAGTGTTAACTGAGATTACTTATAATGCAGTGTCCGAAACAACCCGAGGATAGTAATTTATGCGGTTATTATTGAAGTTCCCTTGAAGTGGCATGTATTTGGCAAAACGTAGTTAGACAGTTCGAGCAGGTGTTCAGGGGGAGTTCGAACAATATCCTGGTACTCCTGTACAGCGTGATCAAGACGCAAGGATATTTCCCGGATAATATTGTCAGCGAAGATTTCGACAAGTGGAAGCCGGCCTGCGACTTATTCGAGCATTAGATATTCGAATGAATATCTACATTGAAGATGGCACGACTTACTTGGAAAGAAGACTTCGTATATTCTTCCAATCGATTTGAGAAAGATATACATCAAATATTTAGGAATCAATTCCAAAATATTTGATGGGATTATCTTGTGCGAATTAGGGTTTCGCTCGAGCATATAAATACAATGCAAGGGCAACCCTAATTCCCATGGCTTTCGAAGATCAAATACACACGAGCATATCCTACTGATTGACGAAGAAGAAAGCGACGACCGGTTGTGTTTTCTCATTGGAAATACATCGGTGCAAGTGCAATCTGCTCAAGTGCAACACAGACTGCCTGAAGCGTATCAACTGCCGCACACAACAAAGGTGATCAAAGCTTTCGAGAGAAAGCATCCGAGCTTCTGGAGAAGGTCGAGAACGTTCGGACAGAAGGTCTGAACGAAGGGGATCGAGGGCAATTGCGGTGAACCTCGGTTGCAAATCTGAGAGACGGAGTATTGAGATTAGGCAATTACAAGGTGTAAGAGTAAGTCCCTGTGTACGCCCTATACTCATAATAAAGATTTGTGATGGACTGATGAGTTCTCAAGGATCAATAACGCAGTGGGAGGAACGACCACGCACTTATCCCTACTTCAAATATGGGATGTGATAGACAGCTTGACCGGAACCGCGATACGAAGGCCAAGGTCTCGACCTAATGAAGGGATACGAAGGGATGAGGCCAGTCCAGAGAGGGACATTGCAGAGGATGTGATGAACGAATCAGATACAGAAGGCTCCGAGAAAGAGTCCACATTGGAAGTCACATCCGAGCCATCAGAAGAGGCTCCTGAACCATCAGAAGAATCAGACATGGAGAGTACCGGAAGCAACACAAGAATGGTGGCGAAGTTTGACCTGAGCCACCCATGGGATCCCAACCAATGATCCAGAACGAGGTACTGTCGAGCCAACGACGTTAAACAAGTGCACTGGTCGGGAGAAGGAATGTCTTTCATGTAGGAATTAAGTTTTTGGAGCAAGATCGGATCAGCCAGGCAACTTCCGTGAATTTACCGGGCCTGCGCTGAGAGTTCAAGGCCCCAGCTGAACTCCCTCGATTATCCAGCCTCATGCCATGTCGTTCACTCGACACCTTAAAGGGAGTTCTGTTCTTCTTTTTCCTTAATGTCATTTCCTTCTCCTGTATATATTGCATGACTTTTGAACTAAGGCTTGCCTTCATTCAAAAGTGTGGGGTGAGAACCAACTGCATGTTTTTTCTTTTTTTAGTAGTATCTTTTTGGAATTATGAACTTTAGAATGTGAAAAAGATAGATCATAATTCATGCATCAACCTTATGAAAATGCAAACTGTTTAAAAACTTAGAATGTAACTTTTCATTTGTCCCTTTGTGCTGAGATAACCTAGGGATGTGGAGTTGATAGAAATTGCCCTAGAGGGGCTTGGCAAGCACTTGAAGGATCAGATCAAACTATATGGTTTTCGAAGTCAGTGGAGGCTGCACTTCGGGGTTCAGTGAATAATTGAAGTCAACTCCGCCAAGAAGCATCTATGCAAAGGCGAGGACAGAAATCAGACCGTCCTCTCTCTAGTCAAAATAGCCGAGAAAATAAATGAGC
Source organism: Rhodiola kirilowii (assembly GCA_033675215.1). Lineage (NCBI taxonomy): Eukaryota > Viridiplantae > Streptophyta > Magnoliopsida > Saxifragales > Crassulaceae > Rhodiola > Rhodiola kirilowii. Next base: position 28,994,441 of record CM066200.1, read on the forward strand.
AACCCTCATCTTGACCCGCGCGAAACGACGAAGACGAGAGGAGCGGGGAGGTATTTCCATAGGCTTGCGGGCGATGATTGGACCTCCCAAAAAGGCTGAGAAAATGGACTAGCAAGTAACAAAGAAGCAAAAAACTCAAAGAAGAAAATCAAAAGAGGCATAAGGCCCAAAATTGTGAAGGTTTTAACCGAGCAAAAGTGAAGCACTCAAAAAAGACAGATCATAAAACCAAAGGCAGAATCACTACAAAAAGCTAGTCCCTCGCCAAAGAAGAAAAAAAGAAAATCAAAAAAAGGCTCAACTCACTGAAACCCGAATCGAATCACGTGCTAGAGAAAGCTACAAGAAAACCATATAGTGCGAGACGGTCCCGAAGGTGTAGTCCAGGAGCCTGAAAAGGGCTATCTCCCGAAACATCCAAAATAATTTGCATCTCGGCACGAAGGTACAAGTATCAAGTTTCTTCTATTTATTTACGCAGTTTAATTTGGCAATAAGTAGTAATGCATGAATTAGGAGAAATCAAGTACCACAGTCTAATTTTCATATTTCAACAAGCTTACTTAGTGCCGCCCTTTAATAGCATTGTTCGGGACGAACAACTAAAAGTGTGGGGTGATCTGATGGACCATAATTGTATGCATCATAAATACAGTTAAACCCACCAAATTAGACTGTTTGTCTATCTAACTTCTACGTGTTAGTCCCGAAATATTTCCACAGGGCAATTGAGAGATAAAAGTGAAAACACGCTAAGGAGAGGATTTTATGCTGAAAAGATATCAAGAGTCAATTGAAGGTCAAGATCAAGCACTGAACGAAGAAATCTCAAGATCCTGACGATGAATTACTCAAATTAAATCCAAATGAGGAATTATCAAAGACAGCCTGGAGTGAAATTGGACTGATAGTTTTGTAAAGACAGTACAAAACCGTCAAGACTCATCCATGTACAAGGATGACCGGTGGCTTTAGGAAGAAGGATGAGTCACTAGGTGAAAAGGATGACTCATGGGTTACTCCTCCCTTTCCTCCTCCATGGTGACCGGCGGCTTCCCCCTCACAACCACCCTCCTCCACTCTCCTCCCTCCAAGTGGCGGCTCCTCCTTCCTCCTCTCCAAAAGCCACCGGTGGCTTTGAGCTCCACCACAAGAAGATGACAAGTGGTGGCCTCTCCTCCACATGCTCCTCCCCTCCTCCTCCACCCTTGGATGCAAATGCACATGGCTCCATCTCCACCCTCCATTCCTCCTCCCTTGGACTATAAATACAAGCACCCCTCCTCCCATTTGTATCATCAATCCATACACAAAACACTTATCTCTCTAAGTTTGGTTACTTTGTAAGTTTGTTCGGTTTATGAAATAATACTCCTGTTTGTTCTTGAGTATTATACTATAGAGAATACTCCTGTTGGTTCTTGAGTATTCAGTAGGAAATTGGGAATACTCATGTTGGTTCTTGAGTATTCCACCCCTTTCCCTCTTACTATTTTAAAAAACCCCCGAGTATTTAGCTATGGTATCCACCTCTATGGATATTCGTAGCTAAACTCTTCATTCGGTGGAAGGTATTTTCTTGTATTATATAATGTTGTAATATCTTTTAGTTTCATTTCTTTGTATTCAAAACTTGTTCTATGTGCCATTTATAGTCAGAATTTCCAAGGTTGAGTGGATGCTACGAAAGGGCAAAACTCTTCCGTGGGGTTCGTGAAAATACTCGGGTAAGTGGATGCTACGAAAGGGCAAAGCTTATCTGAGGAGTTCGACTTATCTAAAACACCACTTGGTCAATCGTAACTGTGAGATCAGGTGGATGCACAGAAGGCTAAGATACTTCGAAAGGAGGAATTAGTCTGAAGTAGAACAAGGGTTGCTTTAAACGATGTTGCAAGTCTTGCGCTACGAAAGGGCCTCGATTCATCTTTGAATACTTAGAAAAGTTACTAACGGTTTATTATATACATGTTATAATACAAGAGTACCTGAAACCAAATACTTTCTTTCAATCACAAAAACCCCCTGTATTTACTTTCCTAGTATAACTGTCCCGATCAACCACAACCATCAACCGCTCAACAACCGGAGGAATCGCAATCACGCATCACCCACTGTAAGTCTTCTAACCCTTATCTGTTTACTTTCAGTATTTAATTTCTGTATTTACTTTTCCGCACAAAAAACCCAAAAAACCAAAAACAGTAGTTTAATTACTCGCGCTAAAATCTCAATCATCCTAAAACACGTCCCTGTTAGTAAAAGAACAACGTATCCCCCTAATTCCCTTGGGTTCGACCCCTACTTACCACTTCTACCCAGTAGTCGCGAGTAGCGGACTTTATAAATTTATTTGTACAATTTGCTCTGACGACAAGCGAATTGTCAGTAATCCATCCCACAATCAATATTTCACTTCTCTCTCTAAGTTTGTTACTTTGTAAGTTTGGTTTTTGAAATAATACTCCTGTTTGTTCTTGAGTATTATAACGATTTGAAATAATACTCCTATTGGTTCTCGAGTATTATACTTTAGAGAATACTCCTGTTGGTTCTTGAGTATTCAGTAGGAATTAGGAATACTCCTGTTGGTTCTTGAGTATTCCACCCCCTCTCCTTTCTTACTGTTTTCAAAAACCCCCGAGTATTTAGCTATGATATCCTCTTCCATGGATAATCGTAGCTAAACTCTTTATTCGGTTAAAGGGGCATACTTGTATTGTAAAATGTTTTAGATCCTGCACCTAGTGCATCTTTCTGTTCAAAACTTGTTCTATGTGCCATATATAGTCAGAATTTCCAAGGTTGAGTGGAAGCTGTAACAAGCAAAGCTCTTCCGTGGGAATTCGTGAACATACTCGGGTAGTGGAACCTGTAACAAGCAAAGCTATCTGAGGAGTTCGACTTATCTAAAACACCATTTTGGGAAATCGTAACAGAAGATCAAAATGGATGCACATAAGGCTAAGATACTTCGAAAGGAAGAATTAGTCTGAAGTAGAACAAGTGTTTTTAAACGATGTTGCAAGTCTTGCGCTTAGAAATGGCCTCGATTCATCTTTGAACACTTAGTATGATCATTAGCGGTCAATGATAAACAACTATGATACAAGGCCCCTGAAACCGAATGTTTTTCTGGAATTACAAAACCCCCTTGTATTTACTTTTATAAACTGCTCGATCAACTGCAACCATCAACCGCTCATCTACCGGAGGACTCAGCAATCACGCATCACCCACTGTAAGTCTTTCTTTTTACTTTTCAGTATTTAATTTTCTATAATTTACTTTCCACACTAAAAACCAAAACAACCAAAAACAGTAGCTTAGTTAATCGCGCTAAAATCTCAATCAACCTTAAAACACGCTCCCTCGCTGTACAAATCCCTCAAAGAACGACTATCCCCCTAATTCCCTTGGGTTCGACCCCTACTTACCACTTACTACCCAGTAGTGAAGTCGCGAGTAGCGGAAAATATAAATTAGCTTTTGCACAGAGAACACTGCACCTTAACGACAGTGCAGTGGGCTCCGTCAAAACTGGCGCCGTTGCCGGGGAATTAGCCATCGGATAAGTTGTTCTTTCCCTTCCATGTCCTCATGACGCAACCCCCTTCATATGCATGGACAACAAGACATCTCCCTCTGTTCGGAGGTACAGATGGAGAAGACCCAGTACAACACTGCCAAAACTTTCACTACGTTTGCAGCCACATAAAACCTGAAAATGAAATGTTAGAGGAATTTAAGCTTAAGTGCTTCAAATTCTCTTTAACTGATTTCGCAACGATCTGGTATTACACATCAACCGCTAGTAGTGCAGTGCATTTCGTGGACCTCTGCGTTCCATTCCTGAAAGAATTCTCCCCTCCATCCTTACGACAACAAACCCGTGAGAAGATCATGGGCCTTAAACAATCCCGGGATGAGACCTCGAACGAATACTACACGAGATACGACACCATCGTCTCAAGCTGCCCGCACCATGGATTCACGAAGAAGGTTCTTCTCCAAAAATTTCTTCGTGGGATGAAGGCCGATGATCTGGCAAGGATTAACGAAGCAATGAGAAGGTCAGCCAGGAATTTAACCATAGCAGACATGTGGAACCTAATAAATGACCTGGCTGCATCCACAAAACGAATACCCCAAGCTGACGGAGAAATGCAAGAGGCTGGTCCAGAGACAGAAGAAGAGACTCCCGAGCCATCAAAAGAGACTCCCGAGCCATCAGAAGACTGAGATATAGAAAGTATCGGGAGCAACGAGGAAGTATCAGCAATGGAAGAAGTCCAGAATACCACCGACATGCTGCCAAAACCATACCCAGCTATCATCACCCAAGCAGCCGAAACCATCTATGACCAGTTCCTCACAAACAGACACGACGAGGCAGAACCGAGCCTTAAGATGCAAGCTTCCCGACTTTTCCCCTCGATCAATAGACAAATCGCTGAAAATTATGTGTTCCGTGAAGAGGCTGAAAAGAGGATGGGAAAGGGCCTGAGCAGAACGACTCCTCGATGGAGCATGTTTTCGCCATGACTGGACAAGGCAGCCCTAAACACCAAAAAACCCAGTTCAAGAGGCTAGTGGTCAAAGGTCCCTCACCTTCTCAGAGACGTTGGAAGGAGACACCATCAGAACAAGGGGAACTGGACCCAAGCACATCATCTCGCAAGAAATCGGGAAAAGGCAAAGCAAAAACCAACACAGGAACAGTGGCGAAATTTGACCTAAGCCACCCATGGGACCCCAACCAGTGATCCAGGAATAAGGTACTGTCGAGCCAACGACGTTAAACAAGTGCACTGGTCGGGAGGTAACCCGACACTATCTTACTTTCAGTACTTTAATTTTCTGTCTTTTATTTTCTGTCTTTTAGTTTTTTCCAATAAGTTGCTCTCACCCACTTGGTGCATAGAAGAAATGACTATTCAGGAATCGGACTTGGGTGCAACATTAAGCCAGACAGGCCTACGCCAAGAGTTCAAGGCCCCAGCCGAACTCCCTCGATTATCCAGCCTCGTGCTATGTCGTTCGCTCGACACCTTAAAGGGAGTTCTGCCTTCCCTTTTCCTTTATATCATTTCCTTCTCGTATAATATCTGCTTGCATGGCTTTTGAACTAAGTCTTGCTGAAAGGCATGCCTTCGTTCAAAAGTGTGGGGTGAGAACCACCTGTGTACATAAACATGTTTTCTTTTTTAATTTTATCTTTTTGAAAATATGAACTTAAGAATGTGAAAAAGATAAGTCAAAATTCATGCATTTACCTTGTGAAAATTCAACTGTCTAAAAACTTAGAACGTAACTTCTCATTTGTCCCTTTGTGCTGAGATAAACTAGGGATGTGGAGTTGACATAAACTGCCCTAGAGAGGCTTGGCAAGCAATCAAAGGATCGAATCAAACTATATAGTTTTCGAAGTCAGTGGAGGCTGCACTTTGGGTTTCAGTGAAGATTGAAGTCATCTCCGCCATGCAGTGTTTATGCAAAAAGAAAAAAAGGCGAGGACGGGAATCAGACCGTCCTCTCTCTAGTCAAAGTAGCCGAGAAAATAGATGAGCGACTGATGAGACGTATTTATATGACTCATTAAGTCATTAAATCCCACCAATTACGACATTTGATCATGAGAACATTTACTTGTTAATGTCGTTTTGGATTTCAGGGCCTTTTGGAGTCCAAAGAGGAATCGAGCTTAAAAGAGGGCATTTTGTGCCAAAATCATCACAAGGAGTTCTTGACCATCTTATGAGCATATGACTCGAGGGATGCTCGAGAAAATTTGAGGTTTGCCCCGAAGAAAATCGAGGGAGGCCCGAAATGGCCAGCACCTGCCGAGCCTCCAAGGCCCACAATCAATTCTCTCGAGCAAACGAGCCAATCTCACAATTCCATCTCGACCAAAGTGATTCAAATAGCAGATATATCGGAAGATTTCACCTTTCCAAAGAAAACGCTCGAGGGGATTGGGAGTTGGCCCAGATTCAAGAAAGGCCCCGCGCGCGCTGAAGGACCAAAACCAAATTGCTCGAACAAACGGCCGAATCTGGGAAAACTGGCTCGACCAAGTTGTTTGGAATGCCCACTTTATCGGAGGATCTCAATTTTCAGGCCAAACGCTCGAGCAAAACTGCCCTTGGCCGAAGACCAAGCCATTTCGACTCATTCGAAGGCCAAAAGTGGGCCCCACTTCAAATCTCGGCTCGTCCTTCGAGGCACGCCACTTTTGTACATGCCAAGACCTCTTTGACTCATGCCACACCCCTTTGGCCAAGGAACAAGTTGGTTTATGCTTTGGCCCCTTCCAAACCACTAATGCCACTCAAACTTGAAGATCAAGTCTCATCCAAGGGCCTAGAATCTTCCTCATTCTCTATATAAGCAGCACCTTGGCCCTTGTAAAAGACATGCTAAAATCTCTCTAAAATCCCTTAGGGGAACCTCTTGTAATTTGGAATTGGAAAGTTCAACATCTCTCTACTCCTTCTTTACTTTTATGCAATTTACTTTCTTGTAATCTACATTCTTGCACTTACTTTACCGTCTTTACTTTCATGTACTTCCATTCCATCCATAGCTCTCATATCCTTCCCATGGATATGAGTGGCTAAAACTCCATTTTCGGTTTGGGGATCATTCTACTTTGTGGCACGGTTTTGAGACCTTATTCCTAATGCTTCTTTGTGTTCTAGTGGTGTAAGAGATTGGAAAGGCCTTACTTTGGGTGATCTCTTGGAATGGAGTGAACCACACTCATGACACAAAGTATGATCTTTAGAGGTCAATGATAAATAAGCCACAATAGTATTGTCAACACATTTTGAGATTCATGTCCTTAATGCTATTTTACATTTCACTAGTCCTTGTGCTTCATGCCACGGATCAAAGGCTTGGCTAAGTGGATGTCTTGCCACAAAGCTTAGTCAAGCTAATGATCCCTATTGTAATATCCCTTTGATGCTTTGCGGCAAGAATGGATAGTACACATAGATGGAACATTACCTTTGCCAGATTGTTCAATCTACTAAGGACTGGATTAGAAGGTCTAAACTGTGCATAGTGAGGTAGTGGAGCTTAAATGCTTTGGGTTGCCTATGGCACCACACTACTACCTAGTTCGGTGAAACCGTGGTGTACTACCTTTGCCGGAGTACTTTGGGTTGCCACCTTTGTCGGGGCAACCACACCCTACGAAATGTGAAATAGATCGTTCGATATCCATGATTAATGTGTGACAATGGATCCTTAGACCGAATGCTCCCCTTGCTTGTTACATTTCGTTCCTTTACTTTATGCACTAGTATTAACTTGTTCCAAAATCCCCCTCCCCCCAATTTGCCTTACCTTCTTGTTTCAAGGAACAAATAGTAGCCATTACAACTTCCTTGGGTTCGACCCCTACTTGCCGCTCTACTATATTTTTAGTGAGCCCTAAGTAGCGGACTATAAATTTTATCTTTGATTTGCACGATCACGACTAGTGCTCATCAAATTTTGGCGCCGTTGCCGGGGAGTTGTGCGTTGGTGAAGTTGTTCTTTTGTTTGTTCCCTCTTTGTTCTTGTTTTGATTCTCTTTGGTTCGCCATGGCCTCTTATTACAATAGAGAGCCTTGGTACGAAGAGGAATGTTCCCCACAATCCTTCCAACAAGAAATCCGCGAAAAGATCAACTATATTGTGCAATCCCGGGATGAAACATTGGATGAGTACTTACTGTACTTTGATTCCCTTGTGACAAGCTGCCTGCACCATGGATTCACTAACTAAGATCTTCTTCAAAGATTTCTCGGTGGAATGATGCCACATGAGTGGGATAGGCTCAATGAGGCAGCAGGAGGCTCGGTCTATAAGTTAACCACGAGTGCTATTTGGCACTTAATATATGATTTGATCGAGGACTCGAGGCTAAGGCAATAACAGCACTAGGCGCTTGAGGACATGATGAAAGTATTGGCCGCTAGCAATGAGCAAATCCAAGCCACGATCCAGCAGAATCTGGCCGAGACCGAGGGACACGTGGCCAAGATACAAAAGGCGTTATCCGACTTGACCCAGGACGTGTCCAAGTTGATAAGGGACCGGGAAGAAGAATGTACCAGAGAAGAGGACCCATTGATAGAGGAGGAGGACCCAAGTTGTACCGGGCTTGATCCTACGCCCGGACGAGACTTGACCCTCTCGGACCTCAGCCCGACCTCAGCGCCTAGTCCTATAGTGGGGAGCCCGGTACCAGTTCCAGCAGAGACAGAACCAGACGCGTCCCAGATGCCCAAAGCCTCAGGCCCGATGCCAATTTCTGTGCCTAGCCCGATCTCAGTTCCCTCACCTGGACCAGTCCCAGTTCCAGCAGAGGCAGACTTGAGCCCGACGCCCGGATCAATCCTTCCAGCAGGTCCAGTCCCCACGGACAGACCTCCTTTTGCGCCTAAGGCACCCGAGCCCGAGACCATCCTAATCCTCATTGATGAGCCATCCAAAGAAGACCCTATCCTCCTAACCGAAGAGTCCCTACTTGTCCCCTCATAGTCTATGGAGATCACAACCACCGAAACTCATGTAATTAAAGATGATGTTCAAGGCGAGTTAGAGGTGAAATCAAACATGGGGACAAGCTTGATGTCGCTTGTGAGTAATGGCAAGAGTATGATCTTCGAAAAATGCAAGGATGCCATCCGCTCATACATAAAAAAGCGAGCGAGGCATGGACTGTTTGTATGGAAGCCCGGATGGAGAGACAAGAGGGCACGGCTTGATAAATCAGTGGCTATGCCTAGGAGATCTCCTTCTCCTCGGAAGGACGTAAAGGCAAGGCCACCTGACCGGTTGAAGGGAGAACCGAGCCCGCTGCGATGTGTGAACCATGGAAAGATTAAGAGAGCAGTCGGGAAGAAGTTTGACCTCACCCGCCCATGGGATCCGAACTTATAATCCCTAAGAGGTACTGTCGAGCCAACGACGTTAAACAAAGGCGCTCGCCGGGAGGCAGCCCGGCATTTTACAGTATTTTCTTGCATTTTAACCCTCACCCTCTTTTATGTTTGGAAAGAAATAAGGATGTTTTTGTAGGTCGGATCCAAGTGCTACGCACTTTGCTCTTTATGCTACGCATTTTATGCCAACCGGGCTTGACCCAAGGACGCCTTTCCGAGACCTTAGGCCCGAGGAACCCAGCGACGGTCCTAGACCGGGACGCACCCAAAGCCAAGGCTCGTCCGAGAGGAGCAGCCGAGCCCGACCTAGCTCCCAATGGGTGTCCAACGTTATTACACGCCTTGCCACTTCATGGCATACGAGGGGAGTTCCGTTTCACTCTTGTACCTTGTTCCTTTCCATTGATTATGTGCATGATTGTGTTGATTGAGTTGTGCCGTGAGGCCACGGCTCATTTCAAAAGTGTGGGGTGGGGTGTTTAGTAGTTTGTTGTGTCTCACATTTATTTTCTTGCACATGCATGAGTCAGCACGTTCCCCTTTGAAAATTTTAAATTTTTTGAATAAAATGCGTAGTTTAGTGAATAAAATGCGTAGGAATGGGGGAGTTGTGCTTTCATGATGTGAAATAGATGGATCCTAGTACATGCATTACTCTTATGAAATTATAATTGTGCGACTAACATGTGATCTAACTTCTTATGTGACCTTATGAGTTGGGATAAATAGGGGATGTGGAGTTGATATAAATGTCCTAGTGAGGCTTGACAAAGCACTCAAGGATCGGGGATTCGAGTTACATGGTTATATGGACTTGTGGAGGCTGCGCTTTGAGTCTCGTGGTTGTAGTTGACTCCACCATTGCAGCGTTTATGCAAGTGGTGGGACGGGAATCAAACCGTCCTATCTCTAGTCCTAGTAGTCGGGAAAATAGGTGAGTGACCCTCATCTTGACTCGCACGAAACGACAAGGATGAGAAAGAGCGGGGAGGTATTTCCTTATGCTTGAGGGCGATGATTGGACCTCCCAAGAAGGAATGGACAAGAAAATCATAAAAGGAGCAAAGCTCAAAAGAAAGAAAAATCATCTCATGTGAAGTTCTAACCGAAGCAAAGTGAAGGATTATCAAAGTCACATCAAAAGGCCAAAGGCCAAGTTCACTACAAGTATGTCCAAGGAAAGTATCAAAGAAGGACTCAACCCTTGAGCTTGAATTCATCACGTGCTAGAAGAAGCAACAAGTATAACCATGTAGCAAGATCCGAATCCAAGAGTGTAGATCATGGGCCTAAAAAGGACTATCTCCCACTCATCCGAATTGGTTTGCATCTTGACTCAAAGGTACATGTATCAAGTTGAATCTCATGTTTTACCAAATTGCTTGAGTAATGATCGAGAATGCATGGAAAGGGGAAATCTAGACTAGCATTTGTCTTGGATGCGAGAGACTTGTGATGTTTGTATGTGATTTTCCTCTTGTGACTTAAGGCCTTGTTCGGGACGAACAAGTTCAAGTGTGGGGTGGTTTGATGAGACGTATTTATACGACTCATTAAGTCATTAAATCCCACCAATTACGACATTTGATCATGAGAACATTTACTTGTTAATGTCGTTTTGGATTTCAGGGCCTTTTGGAGTCCAAAGAGGAATCGAGCTTAAAAGAGGGCATTTTGTGCCAAAATCATCACAAGGAGTTCTTGACCATCTTATGAGCATATGACTCGAGGGATGCTCGAGAAAATTTGAGGTTTGGCCGAAGAAAATCGAGGGAGGCCCGAAATGGCCAGCACCTGCCGAGCCTCCAAGGCCCACAATCAATTCTCTCGAGCAAACGAGCCAATCTCACAATTCCGTCTCGACCAAAGTGATTCAAATAGCAGATATATTGGAAGATTTCACCTTTCCAAAGAAAACTCTCGAAGGGATTGGGAGTTGGCCCAGATTCAAGCAAGGCCCCGCGCGCGCTGAAGGACCAAAACCAAATTGCTCGAACAAATGGCCGAATCTGGGAAAACTGGCTCGACCAAGTTGTTTGGAATGCCCACTTTATCGGAGGATCTCAATTTTCAGGCCAAACGCTCGAGCAAAACTGCCCTTGGCCGAAGACCAAGCCATTTCGACTCATTCGACGGCCAAAAGTGGACCCCACTTCAAATCTCGGCTCGTCCTTCGAGGCACGCCACTTTTGTACATGCCAAGACCTCTTTGACTCATGACACACCCCTTTGGCCAAGGAACAAGTCGGTTTATGCTTTGGCCCCTTCCAAACCACTAATGCCACTCAAACTTGAAGATCAAGTCTCATCCAAGGGCCTAGAATCTTCCTCATTCTCTATATAAGCAGCACCTTGGCCCTTGTAAAAGACATGCTAAAATCTCTCTAAAATCCCTTAGGGGAACCTCTTGTAATTTGGAATTGGAAAGTTCAACATCTCTCTACTCCTTCTTTACTTTTATGCAATTTACTTTCTTGTAATCTACATTCTTGCACTTACTTTACCGTCTTTACTTTCATGTACTTCCATTCCATCCATAGCTCTCATATCCTTCCCATGGATATGAGTGGCTAAAACTCCATTTTCGGTTTGGGGATCATTCTACTTTGTGGCACGGTTTTGAGACCTTATTCCTAATGCTTCTTTGTGTTCTAGTGGTGTAAGAGATTGGAAAGGCCTTACTTTGGGTGATCTCTTGGAATGGAGTGAACCACACTCATGACACAAAGTATGATCTTTAGAGGTCAATGATAAATAAGCCACAATAGTATTGTCAACACATTTTGAGATTCATGTCCTTAATGCTATTTTACATTTCACTAGTCCTTGTGCTTCATGCCACGGATCAAAGGCTTGGCTAAGTGGATGTCTTGCCACAAAGCTTAGTCAAGCTAATGATCCCTATTGTAATATCCCTTTGATGCTTTGCGGCAAGAATGGATAGTACACATAGATGGAACATTACCTTTGCCGGATTGTTCAATCTACTAAGGACTGGATTAGAAGGTCTAAACTGTGCATAGTGAGGTAGTGGAGCTTAAATGCTTTGGGTTGCCTATGGCACCACACTACTACCTAGTTCGGTGAAACCGTGGTGTACTACCTTTGCCGGAGTACTTTGGGTTGCCACCTTTGCCGGGGCAACCACACCCTACGAAATGTGAAATAGATCGTTCGATATCCATGATTAATGTGTGACAATGGATCCCTAGACCGAATGCTCCCCTTGCTTGTTACATTTCGTTCCTTTACTTTATGCACTAGTATTAACTTGTTCCAAAATCCCCCCCCCCCAATTTGCCTTACCTTCTTGTTTCAAGGAACAAATAGTAGCCATTACAACTTCCTTGGGTTCGACCCCTACTTGCCGCTCTACTATATTTTTAGTGAGCCCTAAGTAGCGGACTATAAATTTTATCTTTGATTTGCACGATCACGACTAGTGCTCATCAGCGACCCTCATCTTGACCCGCGCGAAACGACAAGGATGAGAGGAGCGGGGAGGTATTTCCATAGGCTTGCGGGCGATGATTGGACCTCCCAAAAAGGCTTGAGAAAATGGACTAGCAAGCCACAAAAAGGCAAAAAGCTCGAAGAAGCAAATCAAGAGGCCAAAGGCCCAAAACTGTGAAGGTTTTAACCAAACAAAAAAGTGAAGTACTCAAAGAGTCAAATCAAAGGCCAAAGGCCAATTCACTACAAAAGCAGTCCCTCGCCAAAAGAAAATCAAAGTACTCAAACCATTGAAACCCGAACTGAATCACGTGCTAGAGAAAGCTACAAGGAAACCATATAGTGCGAGATGGTCCCGAGGTTGCAGTCCAGGAGCCTAAAAAGGGCTATCTCCCGAAACATCCAGAATAATTTGCATCTCAGCACGGAGGTACAAGTATCAAGTTTCTTCTATTTATTTACACAGTTCAATTTGGTAATAAGTAAGCAATGCATGAATTAGGATAAATCTAGTACCACAGTCTAGTTTTCATATTTTAAAAACCAAACTTAGTTCCGCCCTTTAATAGCATTGTTCGGGACGAACAACTAAAAGTGTGGGGTAATCTGATGGACCATAATTATACGAATCAAAAACACAGTTAAACCCACCAAATTAGACTGTTTGTCTATCTAACTTCTACTTGTTAGTCCCGATATATTTCTACAGGGTATTTTAGCGCTTAGAGAGAAATCACGCTAAGGAGTGGATTTTACGCTGAAAAGATATTACGAGTCATTCCAAGGTCAAGATCAGACGCTGAATGAAGAAATCTCAAGATCCTGACATTGAATTACTCAATACAAATTCAATCGAGGATTAACCAAGTCAGACCGGAGCAAAATTGGATTGACAGTTTTGTGAAAAGACTGCACACAACTGTCAAAACTCATCCATGGACCAAGTGACCGGCGGCTTTGGTGAAGAAGATGACTCATGGGTGGCCAAAGCACCTCCTTTCTCCTCCATGACCGGTGGCTTTGGCAAGAGGTGGCCAAAGCCACAAGCTTCCCTCCCTCCTCCACCTCCAACCGGCGGCTTTCACCTCCAAGCTCTCCCTCCATGGATGAGCTCCACATGCTTTCATCTCCACCCTCCATTTCCTCCTCCTTTAGCTATAAATACAACCCCTCACCTCTCATTTGTAATCCATCCCACAATCAATATTTCACTTCTCTCTCTAAGTTTGTTACTTTGTAAGTTTGGTTTTTAAAATAATACTCCTGTTTGTTCTTGAGTATTATAACGGTTTGAAATAATACTCCTGTTGGTTCTTGAGTATTATACTTTAGAGAATACTCCTGTTGGTTCTTGAGTATTCAGTAGGAATTAGGAATACTCCTGTTGGTTCTTGAGTATTCCACCCCCTCTCCTTTCTTACTATTTTCAAAAACCCCCGAGTATTTAGCTATGATATCCTCTTCCATGGATAATCGTAGCTAAACTCTTTATTCGGTTAAAGGGGCGTACTTGTATTGTAAAATGTTTTAGATCCTGCACCTAGTGCATCTTTCTGTTCAAAACTTGTTCTATGTGCCATATATAGTCAGAATTTCCAAGGTTGAGTGGAAGCTGTAACAAGCAAAGCTCTTCCGTGGGAATTCGTGAACACACTCGGGTAGTGGAAGCTGTAACAAGTAAAGCTATCTGAGGAGTTCGACTTATCTAAAACACCATTTTGGGAAATCGTAACAGAAGATCAAAATGGATGCACATAAGGCTAAGATACTTCGAAAGGAGGAATTAGTCTGAAGTAGAACAAGTGTTTTTAAATGATGTTGCAAGTCTTGCGCTTTGAAATGGCCTCGATTCATCTTTGAACACTTAGTATGATCATTAGCGGTCAATGATAAACAACTATGATACAAGGCCCCTGAAACCGAATGTTTTTTCTTGAATTACAAAACCCCCCTGTATTTACTTTTATAAACTGCTCGATCAACTGCAACCATCAACCGCTCATCTACCGGAGGACTCAGCAATCACGCATCACCCACTGTAAGTCTTTCTTTTTACTTTTCAGTATTTAATTTTCTGTAATTTACTTTCTGCACTAAAAACCAAAACAACCAAAAACAGTAGCTTAGTTAATTGCGCTAAAATCTCAATCAATCTTAAAACACGCTCCCTCGCTGTACAAATCCCTCAAAGAACGACTATCCCCCTAATTCCCTTGGGTTCGACCCCTACTCACCACTTACTACCCAGTAGTGAAGTCGCGAGTAGCGAAAAATATAAATTAGCTTTTGCACAGAGAACACTGCACCTTAACGACAGTGCAGTGGGCTCCGTCAATTTGCTGTCCCTTTTTTGGGTGTGGGAAACCCCCCAGAGTAGGTGGAGCCGAACTAGGTTATCAGTCTGTGAGTTCTACTGCTTTTGTTTATTTGCTGAACTGTTGTGATACGAGTTCAAACTCTGTCGGTTGAACTGTTGTGCAAAGAGTTCAAGGTCTGTCGCAATAGTACCCTGGACACAAGCTTGAACATGGGACATAATATCAATTGGCATCAGAGCCGAACACTCGACACACTGAGTGGGATCCTGAACTGTTCAAGATGACTCTGAAGGAAGGACAAAGCATCACTAGAGCCCCACTACTCGAAGGATCGAACTATGCCACCTGGAAGCCCGTGATGAGATCTTTCCTGAAATCTCTGGATGAAAAGGCATGGAAGGCTATTCTGAAAGGGTGGACGGAACCCATGATGAACAACCTCACTGGAGAACCAATCGCAAAACCAGAAGCACTGTGGACAGAAGAGGAGGACAAAGCTTCTATGGGAAACTCAAAGGCTATGAACGCAATTTTCTCGGCAGTAGATGAAAACGTCATGAAGCTAATCATCAACTGTGAAGTGGCCAAGGAAGCATGGGATATCCTCCAAACAGCCTTTGAAGGTACAGACAAAGTTCGCAACTCTCGCATGCAAGCTGTCACAACCAGGTTCGAAGAGATGAAGATGAAAGAGAGTGAAACCATCACTGAGTACAACACCAGAGTTCTAGAACTGTCCAACGAGGCGTCTGCTCTCGGAAAACCCATCGATGAAGAAAGATTGGCTAGTAAAGTCCTGAGATCACTCCCTCCTAGGTTTGCCAGGAAGGTCACGACCATAGTGGAAATGCACGACATTACCAAACTGAAACTGGACGAGCTGATGGGTTCTCTCAGAACCTACGAGATCAATCATGATTTCCAACCTGGGGAAGTGAAGGGAATCGCCCTCAAGGTAGACATGTCTTAAGACAAACAGGATGGTGGCTGCACTACTGAACAACTGGCCATGATGGCTCAGAACTTTGGCAGAATGGTGCGGAAAATCAACAGACGTGGACCAGAACAGGGACAACCTTCATCAAATAGCTTCCGAAACTGGAAACCTGATAGGTCAAGATCTAGAGACATGAGACAAGACTCCTCTGACAAAGGAAAGGAAGAAATTCAGTGCCATGAATGCAAGGGGTTGGACACATTGCCTCCCAATGTGCGAACACACTCATGAAGAAGAAGGCAATGGTTGCTAGCTTCAGCGACAGTGAGTCAGACGAAGAAAAAGGTGAGACCACAAATTTTGTAGCCTTTGTCACTACTCTGGGTGAGTGCAGCGACACCAGTGAAACAGTTCCATCATAGTTGGAACTCCCAAGTGAAGATCTCTCAGACAGTGACAATGAAGAACTCACGCAGGATTCTCTGGCTCAGACATATAAAGATCTATATGAGAAGTGGCTACTTCTGATCAAGATCAACAAGAAGCTAAATGACACAGTTGCAAGCGTCACTATGGAAAAGGACAAGGTATGGCAGGAGGTTGAAATACTGCTGACACTAAAGGTGGAACTGGAAGGTACAATTGACTCACTGAATTCTCAACTGGCTGAAATAAAGCAGGAAAGGCTGGATCTTCTTGCTCAGAAAACAGAACTCCTGGGTACTGTCTCCTCACTGAAAGTCGAAATGGAGAAGGATCGAGACACTCATCCTGTAGGCATGGCGATTCTGAGAAAAACCATCATAGATCTGCAGCGTAAAGAAATGTTCCAACTAAGGAGGGTAGAACAGCTGGAACTTCAGCTAGAATCGGAGAAGATGGAACACTCTGACACTAAGGAGGAACTCAATCACCTCAAATAGTCGGTAAGAATGCTTAACTCTGGCACTAAAAACTTAAATGATATTCTTAGATCTCAGAGAATGGAGTCCGGACAAAGAGGATTGGGGTTCACAGGAGAAGGCAGCTCAAAAGGTACAACATTTGTTAAAACAAGACCCGTGTTGGAACAGAAGTCAGAACAGAAGGTGAGACAGCACCCCAGACGGAAAGTAGACTTGCACCAAGAATTACCCAATAGTGGTCAAAGAAGGGCTGGTACGGTGCACTTCGGCTCTCATTCAGCGCAAAGGAAAGAGTGGCGCACTTGCTGGTATTGCAATCAGATGGGACACATCAAACTGAAGTGTCGCCTGTTTCTAGCCGAACGACGTGCTTTCCATCAACGAACCATACCGCAACAGAAACAAGTCTGGGTTCAAAAGGCAGACCGAACCGTTTGCATGGTGGCCTGTTACACCTCAAGCTACACATCGCATGATAGTTGGCACTTCGACAGCGGATGCTCTGCCCACATGACAGGTAACTCTCAATATCTTACCCATATTAGACCTGTTGAGCAGATGTGGTTTGTCTCCTTTGGGGATGGTGAAAAGGGTCAGGTGATCGGCTGTGGGACATTGATGGTTCCGGATCTCCCTGCACTCAAGAACACCCTCCTTGTCAAAGGTTTGACCAGGAATCTTATCAGCATCAGTCAACTGTGCGACGATGGACACTATGTGTCATTCTCCAACTACTCATGTCTTATACTAGACCAGAATGGTGATACACTGATGAAAGGAAAAAGGGATGCCAACAACTGCTATACTATTAGGATGGGTCTGACGGATTCAATGAACAACGAGAACCATGGCCAGCAACCGGTTGCTCTTACATGTGCAAACACTCAACATAGTTTTCTGTGAGGGGGAGTGGATAAGACCTTGCACACAAGATCTGATTGGAGATGCGCACAAATCAATGTTGTCTGGTGTCCCAGGAAACTGTTGAATCAGAAGGTGGCACAGTTACGGAAGGAGTTCGTACACTGCCCACAGAAATGTGCCTAGAGCCATACAAGAAAATATGAATGCTCACAGAAGATGGTAACTCTGAGGCAGCATACCTTTGTCAACCCCTATGGCAAGTCACGGAGTGGAACACCCAGATCCCTAGTGGGTCCATGTGGTGTCAACCACTGAAAGCATCCAACGGTGGTCAGTCATAATCGAATCTCCAGCTGAACAGTTGGACTGACCTCCTAATAAAAAGAGCTGGAACAGAAGTCTCGACAACTTGGAAAATATGTTTTAAATATCCTTGAAGATTTTCTTTCAGATTATTCAGGAATAGACAGTTTTGGAAAGCTGAAGAGTCATATAGAAAAATTTGATTTTGAAAAATCAAATTCATTCCCTGAGTTTTGTCTTCTCACTCTCGTCCCCACAAACCCTAGAACGGAACTCTCCTTCTCAACTGCTCCTTCCTCAACCGACAATGGTGAACACCAGGAAGTCAGCAAAATCCAGCGCTAAATCTGCGGAGGAGAGCAAAGAAAGCATGCAGACCTCAAAGGCGTTGGTGGCGAAATCAAAAATTATGAAATCAAAAGCTGCGAAGATGAAGGCGTCGCCTTTACACTCCATCACCGAATCTTTGGCCAAAGAGAAGTCTGCTGAAGGAGTTACCGCTGAAATTCCTCAGCCGGTCACAGTGGATTCAACTCCACAAGTTTGTCCGCAAACTAAGGGAAATCCCACTATTCCTTCTGATTCTGCGAATATCTCCATTGTTGAAAAATCTGTGTTGAATGAAGAAGTAAGTGTGGAAGTTGAGAAAGTCATGAGTATGGAGGCTGATGCCAGTAGGGCTGTTAGTGGTCGTAGGACTGTTGGTGTTGAAACCAGCAGAGCGGAGCTTGGTGGTGACAATAGAAATCGTGAGAGTGGTAAGGCTGAGGCGGTGGACAAAGCCAGCAGTGCGGTTATTGAAAAGGAGTGTCAAGATTGTGGAAGAAAAGGAACCCAGCAAGGTGGCTGGAGGTTCAGGAACATGGAGGGAAAAGATCTTTGCCACAGGATACATTCCTTCGAAGGCAGGTCGCAGAAAGAAGGTTAAGTGAGCTAGTGACTCTCCTAGAAAATATCTAGCCCAGATATATGCCACTCAAGGTCGGAAGATCGCAATGTCTGATGAAGAAACAGAGAAGTTTATCAAGTCCTCGAAGAAGAGGAATTTGGTGATTAGTAATGCTGATCCATCTGAGAACCAAGGAGCAATTACTGAAGAGCGTTCCGGTTTGCATGATGAGGCTATGACAGAGGAGATTAATCCATCAGGAGACACAGATGTGTTGAAAGAATCAGACCCAGCAGAAAAGGATGAGGAGTTGGAGAAGTTATACAAAGACATTGATGATGTCATGGAAGACCTAGAAAAGGAGAAGGATCAGGAAGTGGCAAGTCTGGAAGAAGCTCAGTATGATCAGGCTGTAGGGGCAAAAGAATCTGATGCAGAAAAAGCTACAAGTGTTCCACCTATGGAACCAAGTGTTCAGTCTGGTGTTGAGACTGGAAGAGCTGCAGAGAAAGCTGCAAGCGGTTCAACAGTGGAACCCTCTATTCAGACCAAAGCTCAAACAGCACCAGCTCCAGAGGAAGGTCTACATAACTTGGCTGTTGAAGCAGAAGAGTCTGCTACTGAAAAAGTCACAAGTGTTCCAACTGTGAAACAAAGTGTTCAGACTGAAGTTAAGACTGGAGTAGTTCCAGAGTCAGTGATGAGTGAAGAAACAGTGGCAGTTCAAGATGATCGTCGTAGGGATCAGTTGGAGGAAGATGGTCCATCGATTCGTAAGGATGCCTCCATGTCAGCAGCACCAGGCGTTACTGACGGAGGGCCACCGCACTGTCGTTAAGGTGCAGTGTCCTCTGTACAAATAAATTTATAATATCCGCTACTTGTGACTACACTACTGGGTAGTAAGTGGTAAGTAGGGGTCGAACCCAAGGGAATTAGGGGAATAGGCTATTCTTTTAGGGTGATTGAACTGGGGGGCGCGTGTTTTATGGTTGATTGAGATTTTAGCGCTCTAATTAACTACGTGATTTTTTGGGGGTTTTTGGTTTTGATTGCAGAAAAGTAAATACAGAAATTAAATGCTGTAAATACAAAGAAGACTTACAGTGGGTGATGCGTGATTGTAATTCCTCCGGTAGATCAGCAGTTGGTGATTGCGGTTGAACAGTAAAGAAAAGCATTCGGTTTCAGGTACTCTTGTATTATAACATGTATATAATAAACTGTTAGTAACTTTTCTAAGTATTCAAAGATGAATCGAGGCCCTTTCGTAGCGCAAGACTTGCAACATCGTTTAAAGCAACCCTTGTTCTATTTCAGACTAATTCCTCCTTTCGAAGTATCTTAGCCTTTTGTGCATCCACCTGATCTCACAGTTACGATTGACCAAGTGGTGTTTTAGATGAGTCGAACTTCTCAGATAAGCTTTGCCCTTTCGTAGCATCCACTTACCCGAGTATGTTCACGAATCCCCACGGAAGAGTTTTGCCCTTTCGTAGCGTCCACTCAACCTTGGAAATTCTGACTGTAAATGGCACATAGAACAAGTTTTGAATACAAAGAAATGAAACTAAAAGATATTACAACATTATATAATACAAGAAAATACCTTCCACCGAATAAAGAGTTTAGCTACGAATATCCATAGAGATGGATACCATAGCTAAATACTCGGGGGTTTTTGAAAACAGTAAGAGGGAAAGGGGTGGAATACTCAAGAACCAACAGGAGTATTCCTAATTCCTACTGAATACTCAAGAACCAACAGGAGTATTCTCTACATTATTATAATACTCGAGAACCGACAAGAGTATTATAATTTCCAGTATAATACTCAAGAACAAACAGGAGTATTATTTCAAAACCGAACCAAACTTACAAGTAACAAAATGTAGAGAGAGAAGTGATTACAATTTTTGGGATGATTTATGAGGAGGAGGAGCACCTCCTTTTATAGGAAAAATGGGTGGAGATGGGTGGTGGAGATTGGTTTGATCCAAGGGAGGAGGAGGAGGCAAGGAGGAGCCAAGGAGGAGCCACCAAGTGGCGGAGGAGGAGTGGTGGAGCTCAGCCGCCGGTAGCCGGTTGTGGTGGAGGAGCAATGGGTTGTTTCCTCCACCTCCAAGGCAAGTAGCCGGTCACCAAGGAGGAGGAGGAGGGGTGGCGCCGCCGGTAGTGGGTGGTGGAATGGGGAGGTTTTCCTCCTTTGGTCACCTCTTCATCAAGTCACCAAGTCATCTTGCCATATGTGAATTTTGTACAGTTTTGTACAGTCTTTTCACAAAACTGTCAGTGTGTTCCTTCCCCGGACTGTCTTGACTTTACTCCTGATTCTTCTGATTAATTTATTCTGGTCAATTCAACGTCAGGATCCTTGATATTTCTTCAGTCGGCATATGATCTTGACCTTGGATTGACTCTTGTTATCTTTTCAGCATAAAATCCTCTCCTTAGCGTGTTTTCACTTCAGTCTCTAAAATGCCCTGTGGAAATATATCGGGACTAACCGATGGATGTTAGATAGACAAACAGTCTAACTTGGGGGGTTTTACTGTGTTTTTGATTCGTATAATTGTGGTCCATCAGAATATCCCCCACTTTTAGTTGTTCGTCCCGAACAATGCTATTAAAGGGCGTAAGTTCTAGGTTCGGATTTGGCATATGAAAATTAGACTGTGGTACTCGATCTATCCTAATTCATGCATTGCTTACTTATTACCAAATTAAACTGCGTAAATAAATAGAAGAAACTTAATACTTGTACCTCCGTGCTGAGATGCAAATTATATTGGATGTTTCGGGAGATAGCCCTTTTCAGGTTCTTGGGTTGCAGCCTCGGGATCGTTTCGTACTATATGGTCTTCTGGTAGCTTTCTCATGCACGTGATTCGGTTCGGGTTTCAGTGAGTTGAACCTTCTTGATTTTTTTCTTTGGCGAGGGACTGCTTTTTTGTTGTAGTGAATCGGCCTTTGGCCTTTGATTTGACTTTGTCGAGTGCTTCACTTTTGCTCGGTTAAAACCTTCACAATTTTGGGCCTTTGGCCTCTTTTGATTTTCTTCTTTGAGTTTTTCGCTTCTTTGTGACTTGCTAGTCCATTTTGTCAGCCTTCTTGGGAGGTCCAATCATCGCCCGCAAGCCTATGGATATACCTCCCCTCTCCTCTCGTCTTCGTCGTTTTGCGCGGGTCAAGATGAGGGTCGCTTATCTATTTTCTCGGCTATTTTGACTAGAGAGAGGACGGTCTGATTCCCGTCCTCGCCTTTGCATAGATGCTTCTTGGCGGAGTTTGACTCAATTATTCACTGAAAACCCGAAGTGCAGCCTCCACTGACTTCGAAAACCATATAGTTTGATCTGATCCTTTGATTGCTTCCCAAGTCCTTCTAGGGCAGTTTATGTCAACTCCACATCCCTAGTTATCTCAGTACAAAGGACAAATGGAAAGTTACATTCTAAGTTTTTAAACAGTTTGAATTTTCACAAGGTAAATGCATGAATTCTGATTTATCTTTTTCACATTCTTAAGTTCATATGTTCAAAAAGATACTATTACTAAAAAAGAAAAACAGCAAGCATGTTATTTATGTACACAGGCGGTTTTCACCCCCCACTTTTGAACGAAGGCGTGCCTTAGTTCAAAAGTCATGCAAGCTTAAAACTAAGTACTGAAAGTAAGTGCGGAAAGTAAGATAGTGTCGGGTTACCTCCCGACCAGTGCACTTGTTTTACGTCGTTGGCTCGACGATACCTCGTTGTGGATTACTGGTTTGGGTCCCATGGGTGGCTGAGGTCAAACTTTGCCACCGTTCCTGTGTTGTTTCTTGCTTTGACTTGTCCTGACTTCTTGCTGGAGTAAGAGCTCCATGGTTTTGGTGTTTTCTCTTTCCATTGCTTCTGAGAAGGCGGGAGACCTTTGACCATAGCTGCTGGTCTTGTTATTTTTTTGGTCTCTAATGACAGGTCAGAAAACTGTGCACCGTGATCCGAGATAGGCGTTATGTCTGGCGGTTTTTTTGTGTCCGGGCGGCTCTGATGAATGTAGAAGTGTGCAATTTTGCCGCCGAACTTAAGTGATAATGAGCCCTTGCCTACATCGATTCTTGCTTTAGTGGCGTAGAGGAATGGTCGTCCCAATATTATTGTTGGTGGGTCGTCTTTGCAGGTCTCTTCTGTTGGTATTACATAGAAGTCTGCAGCAACGACGAGTTCTCCCACATGGAGTATTACATCTTCCAGTTCTCCAACCGGGCGGATGCATGATTTATCTCCTAGTTCGATGTTTGATCGGGGTGGTTTCAATGGACCAAGTCCTAGTAAGTAATATAAGGAGGAAGGCATGACATTGACAGCAGCCCCAAGGTCGACTAAGCACTTATGGATTTGGGTCTCACCAATACCGCAGGTGACTGTGAAGGCCCCTGGGTCTTTATCTCTTTCTGGTTGTGACTCATGATCAGAAGTGAGGGCTTTTCCCAATGCTGGGCCATTCTGTTCATCCCTTTCATTGCTATTGTAATCCCATCCAGATGCTGGTATGTCAGAGTGTATGACTGACGGTGGTGATATGCAGACGGTGAATGCGTACCGTCCATTGTCAGCATGCGTGACCCATGTTCTGTCATTATTGGGTCGGTCTTCCTCTTGATTCCAGTCAGGACGACATCTACGGTTGAAGTGCTTGTTAGTTAGTTTGTAGGCTGGGGCTCGTGCTACTTCTCCCAGGGTTGTCTTTACGTTTGACCTTTTTATCATACTAAGACTCGCCTTTGGGTTTTGGATGGTTTGTGAAGGAAGTCTGCCAGGTTCACTGGTCAGTGTTGACATTGCAGTGGCGAGCTGGGACATTTGTTTGGTTAATTCAGAAATTGCCCCGTCAGTTTTTGCCTGGTATTGGAGTAGCGAAGTACCCAATTGATTTACGTTTCCTGCGAGCTCCTTCATCGTGTCATCGAGCGACTTGGTTGGTTCTTGCTGATTATTCAGGCCGGTTTGGTGCTGACTCTGATTCGGTCCTCTTTGCTGATATTGTCCTAGAGCGTTCTTGTTATACTGTCGGTGGGGGGGGGGGGTTGGTGGTATGACTGAGCTGGTTGTGCTTCCTTCTGAGGATAGCTGTTGTTGTTACGCCAGTCTGGTTTGGATGTTTGACCGTACTGCCTATTCTGTCCTGCTCTGTCGTTGCTGTTGTTGTATCCTTGATATCCTCCTATTGCATTTACTTCCGCCGGTTCCTCTTCTATTAATGTCGGACATGCGTCAGTTTTGTGGTCTATAGATCCACAGAACTCGCAAGGTTTTACCGGAACTGGTTGTCTTCGTAGGAGCTGAATCATCATTTCTTTTAACTGCTTTATTTCCTCAGATATAGGCCCCGTCGATGTTTCAGCTTTTGCCACATTTTTCGTTCGGGAGAATTCTTCCTGCCGAGTTGTCTCTTCTCTAAATCGGGCATTTTCGGCAACGTCGTTGATGAGTTGCCTAACACCACTCAATGATAGATTCATTATGGACCCTCCAGCTGAGGCATCCAGGAGCATTTTGTCTAAGGGTCTTAATCCATCAATGAGGTACTCGATTATGAGTTTCTCGGGCAGTCCAAGGGTACAGCAGCTTCTTTCCAGGTGATTGAACTTTTCCAGGTAATCATACATGGTTTCGTTGGGCCCTTGTTTGATGTCTTGCAGTTGCCTTCTTACTTGCATTGCTCTTCCTGCTGGGTAGTATTTGTCTAAGAATTTCTTCTGCATCTGAGCCCATGTTCTGATGCTTCCGGAAGGTAATGACAGGAACCAGTCGTTTGCCGCATCAATGAGGGAAAAGTAGAACGCCTTTAACTTAAAGTTGTCTACGTTTACGCCATTTGGTTTGAGGTTTTGGCAAATCCCATGTAGACGCTGGAGATGAGTCATTGTTGATTCTCCACGAGTTCCTGAGAATTTTGGCAAGCTGTGGGCCACTGAAGTGTTGATGGCGATGTTTTCTAGCTCAGGTCCTTCGTAGATACACCATGGCTGAACTCTGAAATCTGGTGCCGAAAGTTCTCCCAGGGTGGGTTCACGGTAGTTGTCATCCCCGTAGTAGTTATCGAAGACGGGTTCTTGTCTAGGATCTTGTCAAGGGCGAGGGGGTGGGGGATATCTAGGGGGTTGTCGTACTGGACCAGCTGCATTTCGGTCCTCGGGTGGTTCTTGGTTTCGTCTGATGGCCTCCCTATCACGAGCTCGTCTGCTTCTGATGAGTTGCTCTGGATCATCCATAAATGGAAGTGGCACTTCATCATTTCGCTCGTACAGGTTTATTTCATCGTCATCCTGGTAGTCATGATGACTTCCTTCGCGAGACATAGTTGTTTCGAGCGCGAGAATTTAAAAGAGATGGAGGGAGAGAAAAGAACAGTTTATTCGACGGCTAATTCCCCGGCAACGGCGCCAATTTGACGGAGGGCCACCGCACTGTCGTTAAGGTGCAGTGTCCTCTGTACAAATAAATTTATAATATCCGCTACTTGTGACTACACTACTGGGTAGTAAGTGGTAAGTAGGGGTCGAACCCAAGGGAATTAGGGGAATAGGCTATTCTTTTAGGGTGATTGAACTGGGGGGAGCGTGTTTTATGGTTGATTGAGATTTTAGCGCTCTAATTAACTACGTGATTTTTTGGGGGTTTTTGGTTTTGATTGCGGAAAAGTAAATACAGAAATTAAATGCTGTAAATACAAAGAAGACTTATAGTGGGTGATGCGTGATTGTAATTCCTCCGGTAGATCAGCAGTTGGTGATTGCGGTTGAACAGTAAAGAAAAGCATTCGGTTTCAGGTACTCTTGTATTATAACATGTATTTAATAAACTGTTAGTAACTTTTCTAAGTATTCAAAGATGAATCGAGGCCCTTTCGTAGCGCAAGACTTGCAACATCGTTTAAAGCAACCCTTGTTCTATTTCAGACTAATTCCTCCTTTCGAAGTATCTTAGCCTTTTGTGCATCCACCTGATCTCACAGTTACGATTGACCAAGTGGTGTTTTAGATGAGTCGAACTTCTCAGATAAGCTTTGCCCTTTCGTAGCATCCACTTACCCGAGTATGTTCACGAATCCCCACGGAAGAGTTTTGCCCTTTCGTAGCATCCACTCAACCTTGGAAATTCTGACTATAAATGGCACATAGAACAAGTTTTGAATACAAAGAAATGAAACTAAAAGATATTACAACATTATATAATACAAGAAAATACCTTCCACCGAATAAAGAGTTTAGCTACGAATATCCATAGAGATGGATACCATAGCTAAATACTCGGGGGTTTTTGAAAACAGTAAGAGGGAAAGGGGTGGAATACTCAAGAACCAACAGGAGTATTCCTAATTCCTACTGAATACTCAAGAACCAACAGGAGTATTCTCTACATTATTATAATACTCGAGAACCGACAAGAGTATTATAATTTCCAGTATAATACTCAAGAACAAACAGGAGTATTATTTCAAAACCGAACCAAACTTACAAGTAACAAAATGTAGAGAGAGAAGTGATTACAATTTTTGGGATGATTTATGAGGAGGAGGAGCACCTCCTTTTATAGGAAAAATGGGTGGAGATTGGTTTGATCCAAGGGAGGAGGAGGAGGCAAGGAGGAGCCACCAAGTGGCGGAGGAGGAGTGGTGGAGCTCAGCCGCCGGTAGCCGGTTGTGGTGGAGGAGCAATGGGTTGTTTCCTCCACCTCCAAGGCAAGTAGCCGGTCACCAAGGAGGAGGAGGGGTGGCGCCGCCGGTAGTGGGTGGTGGAATGGGGAGGTTTTCCTCCTTTGGTCACCTCTTCATCAAGTCACCAAGTCATCTTGCCATATGTGAATTTTGTACAGTTTTGTGCAGTCTTTTCACAAAACTGTCAGTGTGTTCCTTCCCCGGACTGTCTTGACTTTACTCCTGATTCTTCTGATTAATTTATTCTGGTCAATTCAACATCAGGATCCTTGATATTTCTTCAGTCGGCATATGATCTTGACCTTGGATTGACTCTTGTTATCTTTTCAGCATAAAATCCTCTCCTTAGCGTGTTTTCACTTCAGTCTCTAAAATGCCCTGTGGAAATATATCGGGACTAACAGATGGATGTTAGATAGACAAACAGTCTAACTTGGGGGGTTTTACTATGTTTTTGATTCGTATAATTGTGGTCCATCAGTTACCCTTTCAGAAGATGACCAAGACAGTGTTCCCCTTGTCCATCTCAAAAGGACAACAAAGGGCAAGGAAAAGAAAAAGGTGGCCTTTGCTAAGACTACAAAAGGAACCAGCTCAGAAGGTTGCTGAAGTCAGCAGTGGTGCAGGGGGAGCTGGCTCTTCCAAGAAAAAGGAAGCGCGTTGCTGCAGTTCCCATCTCTGAAGATGATGGGGGATGTGAAGTCCCAGGCCCTGATTCTGAAACTGTCCCAATCGGTAAGGTAAAGAAAGGAGTGTGGTTCGTGACTAAAGAAGCTGCGTTGAAATTGGAATGTGTGCTGAAAAGGAAAATCATACCTGAGAGGCTACTGGATGCATCCAGTTACAAAGGGAAGGAAGTGGTTGAGGTGCTTAAAGAGTCGGATCTGTTCTAGACGTTGGACAGATGCAAGCCGTTCAACGAACAGCTGGTGCGTGAGGCAATGGCAAACTTGCCTCCAAAGTTTGGGGTCATTGGAGAGGCAGAGTATGGGGTCTTCTATGTTAAAGGAAGAAGGATCAAGATTGATCCAGAGCTGATCAATATATACTTCTCCATGGACGACCCAGCTATTGATGAAGAAGAATCCAGCTTTGAGAAGATAGTGAGCACCATCACTGCAGGCTCTGTTCAGTGGAGGCCTGAGTCAGTTGTGCATATAGCGGATCTGTCTACATTCTATTCAATGCTGTTTTTCATAGCGGTGTTCAATTGGAGGACGTCTACTCATCGCTCTACTTTCAACAAGGACATGGCCCAACTGATTTATCAGATATGGAACAAGCGGAAGTTCAACCTGGGCAGAATAATGTTCAAACAGATTGCTGAACATGCCACATCGATGAGAACTCTGCACCAGATCTGCTTTCCATCTCTGATTTATGAGCTGATTATTCATCAAGCCCCTGATTTGAAAGCCTCGTCTGATCTCCTTACTAAAGCTCCCAGTAAATTCACAGTGGACCACAAGCTATACAAAGGACAGCATGTGAATGATCTGAAAGGAGGAAGCAAGAAAGGTAAAGAACTTGGGGAATCCAGTCGAGGGGGAGCTAGAATGGGCGTGGATGAGAGGAGCAAACTACTGAAGGACCTCCAGGTTATCATTGCTGCGGACAAGGAACAGCGCCGCCGGATCAACAGGCTTGCTCGAGCACTCAGCTACCCCAGTGATGATGAATCATAAGCTACTGTCTCTGAAGAAGACTCCATTGAAGAAGCTTCCGATTAAAGGTCCATTGAAAAACTAAACCCTCTGAACCTTTTCAAACATTCTGCTCATATGTGCTTGTTCTGGCACAGTTTATTTTGCTTGGTTGTTCGAACTTGTTGGACACCTTGCCAGTTTATGGCAAAAAGGGGGAGTAATTTTGAGAGGACAAATTGTGTGTTCCCTCAAGATGTCTAAGTCTAGATAGTTAGTTAGTTTTAGTTATCTAGATGAGTTGGTTTTGCCAAAATGCCAAGGAAGAGATTGAAGTTCCCTTGAAGTGGCATGTATTTGGCAAAACGTAGTTAGACAGTTCGAGCAGGTGTTCAGGGGGAGTTCGAACAATATCCTAGTACTCCTGTACAGCGTGATCAAGACGCAAGGATATTTCCCGAAAGATATTGTCAGCGAAGATTTCGACAAGTGGAGGCCGGCCTGCGACTTATTCGAGCATTAAATATTCGAATGAATATCTACATTGAAGATGGCACGACTTACTTGGAAAGAAGACTTCGTATATTCTTCCAATCGATTTGAGAAAGATATACATCAAATATTTAGGAATCAATTCCAAAATATTTGATGGGATTATCTTGTGCGAATTAGGGTTTCGCTCGAGCATATAAATACAATGCAAGGGCAACCCTAATTCCCATCGCTTTCGAAGATCAAATACACACGAGCATATCCTACTGATTGACGAAGAAGAAAGCGACAACCGGTTGTGTTTTCTCATTGGAAATACATCGGTGCAAGTGCAGTCTGCTCAAGTGCAACACAGACTGCCTGAAGCGTATCAACTGCCGCACACAACAAAGGTGATCAAAGCTTTCGAGAGAAAGCATCCGAGCTTCTGGAGAAGGTCGAGAACGTTCGGACAGAAGGTCTGAATGAAGGGGATCGAGGGGAATTGCGGTGAACCTCGATTGCAAATCTGAGAGACGGAGTATTGAGGTTAGGCAATTACAAGGTGTAAGAGTAAGTCCCTGTGTACGCCCTATACTCATAATAAAGATTTGCTGTCCCTTTTTCGGGTGTGGGAAACCCCCCAGAGTAGGCGGAGCCAAACTGGGTTATCAGTCTGTGAGTTCTACTGCTTTTGTTTATTTGCTGAACTATTGTGATACGAGTTCAAACTCTGTCGGTTGAACTGTTGTGCAAAGAGTTCAAGGTCTGTCGCAACAGTACCCTGGACACAAGCTTGAACAGGGGACATAATTTCAATTATGTTCTGAGAAATATTCGGGACATAATGGAATTTATTCGTGCTAATAACGGTGCATATGTGGAGAACTTTGACCATGTAAGTACGCTAGTCTCGTCCTACTCTATTGGAATGGTGACAAATGTAGCTAGGTTGTGTGTTCTCTTATTTATTTTTGTTCTAAATCCATGTTCTAGTTAGGTTTGTTCTAAATCCATGTTCTAGCTCCGTTTGTTCTAAATCCATGTTCTAGCTACGTTTGTTCTAAATCCATGTTCAAGTTAGGTTTGTTATTAATCCATGTTCTAGCTATCTACGTTTGTTCTAAATCCATGTTCTAGTTAGGTTTGTTCTAACTCTATTTTTTTACATATTCATGTTATCGTCTTCTTATTTGTTATAGGTTTTTCCTTATGGGGCACGAGCATATGAGTTAGGAAAGGTACAAGACGTGCGAGATGAGATCGCCGCCTACTTGTACAACTACTTATTCGAAAATAGTGTTTACATGTGATTTTGTTTATGTGAAGTTGGTATAAATCAGTGTATGGATGGTTGTACAGTACATAAAGACTTGTATGAATGCATATGGTTGTATTTTGAGTGAAATGAAAGTATTTCCATGTTTGCAAATGTGTAACAGCAGGGTATTAAATTTTGTATAGAACTTGTATTCAGTTTTTCAGGCGGATTTGAGCTAAAACAGCTGAAATCTGTCCATTTTTTTTCAAATTTTACGCAACGGTTTAGTCTAACCGTTGCATACAATCATACCATCATGCAACGGTTCGAGCACCAAACCGTTGCATAATGTATGACTTTATGCAACAGTTTGTTGTTGCAACCGTTGCATAATGGTATGATCTTATGCAACGGTTCTAATAACAACCCGTTGCATAAAGTCAAACATTATGCAACGGTAGCTTATGCAACGGATGAGGAACCGTTGCATAAGCTATCTCAAAACCGTTGCATAAACTCCCTTCTGTAGTAGCCCAAACGGAAGTCTAGATCAGCGCCAAACTCCGTTCATGAACTGTTATCAGATCAGCGCCATAAATCTCGGTGAAGCCCAAACGGAAGTCTAGATCACCATCAGTTTGTAACGACCCGATCGAAGTAGCCGATCCGAGCCGTCGAGCCCACGAGTTCCTTCACTACATCATCAAGGGACTTGTTCGGTCCTTGCTGATTGCTTGGCCCCGCCTGATATTGACTTGGTCCCCTTTGCTGATATTGGCCCGCCAGTGGGACATTCTGGTTGTACTGCCGTTGGGGCGGTCGGTAAGGTTGTTGAGCCGATTGAGGGGTGGCTTGCTGCATTTCTCTTGGATGATGGCTGTCGTTTCGCTAAGTAGGGTTGGGGTCATGCCTCCAGTTTGGCCCGGTTGCTTGCCCATATTGCCGGTTTGGCCCGGTGCGATTGTTGTTGTTGTTGTACCCTTGATATCCCTCTACTGCATTGACCTCCATCGGGTCCTCCTCTATCAAGGTTGGGCATGCATCAGTCTTGTGGTCCGTAGTGCCACAATATTCACAAGGTCTCGTTTGAGCCGGCTATCTTCGTAGGATTTGGATCATCATGTCCTTCATTTGTTTCATCTCCTCGGGCATGGAGTTCACCGGCGTCTCAGCTCTCGCCACGTTCTTTGTTCTAGAAAACTCATCTTGCCGAGTGGTCTCCTCTCTAAATCGAGCATTTTCAGCAACAGTGGTGATGAGTTGCCTTATGCCGCTCAATGGTAGGCTCATCATGGACCCTCCAGCCGAGGCATCTAAGAGCCTTTTATCCAAGGGACTCAATCCATCAAGAAGATACTTGATGATGAACTTCTCGGGCAGTCCAAGAGTGCAGCAACTTTGCTCTAAGCGGGTGAACTTCTCGAGGTAGTCGTACATGGTTTCATTAGACCCCTGCCTTATGTCTTGCAGTTGCCTTCTTACTTGCATCGCCCTTCCCGCCGGATAGTACTTATCCAGGAATTTCTTTTACATTTGGGCCCATGTTCGAATGCTACCTGAAAGTAACGAACAGAACCAATCAGTAGCAGAATCGATAAGGGAGAAGTAAAAAGCTTTTAATTTAAAGTCTTCTACATCTACTCCATAAGGTTTTAAATTTTGGCAAATGCCATGTAAACGTTGAAGATGAGTAGTTGCAGATTCTCCCTGAGTTCCCGAGAACTTGGGCAAATTGTGTACTAGGGACGTGTTGATAGATATGTTCTCCAGTTCAGGGCCCTCGTATATGCACCACGGCTGATTTTTGAAATTGGGCGCCGAAAGTTCTCCCATGGTCGGTTCACGGAGGATGTTGTCCTCATAATACTCTTCGTGGATGGGTTGTTGCCTCGGCACTTGCTGATTTAGAGGAGGTGGCTGCCTAGCTGGCTGCCTCGGGCCAGCTCCATTCCAGACCCTGGGCGCTCCTTGGTTTGTTTGGGCAGCCTCCCGAACGACTCGGTTTCGATCTCGGAAGAGTTGCTCCGGGTCATCATAAAATGCTGGTTCCTCATCATTTCGGCCGAACTGGTTCACCTCGTCGTCAACTTCTTCCTCATGGTGACTTCTTCTGCGAGACATGGTTAAGCAGAAACAAGCACGAAAACTAAGAGAAAGAAAGAAAAAGAAAGAACAATTATCCGATTGCTAATTCCCCGGCAACGGCGCCAAAATTTGATAGGTGCCAGTCGTCGTGACACTGCAAATTACAATTTATAAGTCCACTACTTTGGCCTTACTATTGGATTAGTAAAGTGGTAAGTAGGGGTCGAACCCAATGGAATTAGTGGATAGAGTTGTTCTTTCGAAAATGGAAAATAAAGTAAGACAGTTGGGTTTGATGTTGGTTTTAGAACTGAAAGTAATGACTTAAAAGTAAATGACGGAAAATAAAGACTGAAAATAAAGGTACTGAAAGGTAAATGTACTGAAAGGTAAATGTGCTGAAAGTAGAAGTTAGGTACTGAATGTAAGAGTTAGGTACTGAAAGTAAAGGTACTGAAAATAAAAGTACTGAATGTAAAAGTTAGGTGCTTGAAAGTAAAAGTACTGAAAGTAAAGTTAGTTACTGAATGTAAAGGTACTGAAAGTAAAGTTAGTTACTGAATGTAAAGGTACTGAAAGTAAAGTTAGGTGCTTGAAAGTAAAGGTGCTGAATGTAAAGGGTACTGAATTTAAGCAGTTGAGAGTAAGACGGTAAGTAAAATGACAAGTGGTGTTTTAATCAAGAGAAAGATTCGGTTTAGGGGTTTTATATCATAGCTTCGTTCATCATCGACCTCTAATGATCTTACTAAGTGTTCTAAGGTGTAGGTTGTTCCTTTTCAAGACTTAACCCAAAGCAAGGCTTTTTCAAGCACATACCACACCGGCTAGTCCTTTTCAAGACATAGCTTACTAGTTCTAGCTAGACTAATTCCTCCTTTCGAAATATCTTAGCCTAAGTGCATCCACTTGATCAATCATTTCCGATCAACCAAATGGTGTTAAAGAGGGGATGAACTACTTGGAAGAGCTTTGCCTATTTCAAGCATCCACTCTACCTTGTTATGTTCAACCCGAATATATGGCACAAAGAACTAGTTAGAACACTAAGTAGCATTAAGCAAAGAGTCTAGAACGATTTATGATATAAAAACAACCCTTCAACCAAATGAAAGGTTTAGCTACAAGTATTCATTGAAGAGAATACCATGGCTAGTACAAGGAAAGTAAAATGGTTTTTGAAATCAAAGACAAGAACAAGTAAGGTTTTTGGAAAGTAAACTCAAGAACAAGTAAGGTTTTTGGAAATTAAACTCAAGAACAAGTAAGAGAGAAGTTGGAGCTTTTGATTCTCAAATGTGTGTAGAGTGTTTACAAGCTTTGTGAGTGAAAGTAACAAAGATCTAAACTAGTGAGATAAGTGACCAAGTAACCAAGAGTTCCCTCCACTCCAAACTTGTGAGAGATCTGTTTTCAAAGGGCCAAGCCCTCCTTATATAGGCAAAAGAGGCGGTTTATGGTTGGCATGGAGCCAACCGACTTGCCTCTAGTCCTCCTTCAAGTGCTTCGGTTTGAGCTTAGTTTGAGCCCAAAGGGCAATCCACATGGGCGGCTAGGACATGGGTGAGCCAAGGGGCAATCCACTTGGACTTGGTTGAGCCAAGGGGCAACCACTTGCACTACTTGGTGTGACTTGCTTCAAATGGGCAACCGGCCATGACTAGAATGGCCAACTGGAATAGAAATGGCCAACCGGAAAAGTAATAGTTCGGTTTTGGTTGGACTTCGCCGGAATGTGGCCGGAGCAAGGCTATAACTGGCCGGAGCATGGTTGTGAGTGGTATGATCTTGGTCGGAGCATCGCCGGAGGCTGATCGGAGCTCGCCGGAGCTTGGCCGGAATATGGCCGGAGTTGGCTGGAATTTTGGCCGGAGTTCTTGAGTTGAGGACCATGGATTCTGAACGACAAGGGCAAGAGAAATTGGTTTCATCAAGGATGTTAGGCCGGATTCTGGCCGGAGAATGGCCAGAATCCCAAAATACTCGGAAATGCCCTTGATTGGCCTTGACCGGGCTTGGTGCCTTTGCCTTGCGTTCTTGTCCAAATGCCGACCGTTCTAGCATATTTGAGTGATTTTAAGACCAATGCTCGAGCTGGTTTTGCAAGGGCCCGGCCGGAATTATGATTGGCATTAGAATGTGTAGATTTGGCTCGGAAGGACCCGGGTCCTCAGACGGGCGTCTCGGACGCGACCGGTACTTCTCGGACGGGGACCTGGGCGATGCTTGGGCGCAGGCCGGATGGACCCGGACGCTGGTCTCGGACGCGGGCACGGGCTCTCGGCACACGGGCCTCGGCACTCTCGGCACAGGCGCTCGGCACTCCCGGCACGGGTTCTTTGGCGCGCCCGATTGTGAAACTCGGTCCCGGCTGGGCTCTCTTGGTCCCCGACTAGCCCAGTTTGACTTGTAATCCATTTTTTGGCTCAAAACTCCTCTTTTAGGCTTGTTTCCACTTTAGACCTTCAAAATGCCTGTAGAGTAAAATGACACTAACAAGTGAAAGTTCTTAAGACAAAGTGTCTAATTTGGTGGGTTTAACTGCTTCGATGCATCGTATAAATACGGTCCATCAATAGACAACTGTCATATTCTTTGAGAGACGGAATTTACGCTTACCAAATTTATTAATGTCGTGTACAACTCTAAATAGAGAGTTATGGTCACCGGTATATCCCGTCGAGTATCAAGTTCTCTTAGTCTCAAAAGGATTGATTAATAGAAACATGTGGCTTGACTAGAAGCACCGGCCCAGATTCACCATTAGGTTATCTCTATCACTTCAATGGATTCAGATTCATGTTTACTTAATTGTTCTGACATGAGTATGATCCTATCAATTTGCTTCCGCCGTATAATTTTATGATGACATTTCTAATCAACATTTGATGTTTTTTTAGATTCATAAGTGGATTTAAACCACCAAAATTACAACAAGCAAAGCCTTGAGGCAGGCTAACAGCTTCGTTGAGACAGTACATCTCAACTACTGCTAACAACAGACTCTGAAAAACAAACACTGAAAAACAATCACTGAGAAACACTAAAGCTCCCCTACTTTAAAAAACTCTACTATCCAATACCAGCATAACTAAACTCTAAGCTTGAGGCTCCCTAGATCAGGCCTCCACTGCCTTTTCTAATATGATCAACAGGGGCTTACTCAGTTACTCCTCTCTACACTACGCGCCTTGATAGCTGGCAAATCTCCCTCACTACTTAGATGCAACTCTGAAAGTCAATTCTGAATAAGGGCACTTTGTGCCTCGGAACTTCGCCCAACACACCACTCGTGCATTCACTGCTAGCTCTCTAACCTCCTCAACTGATCTCTTTCGGCTATGATAGCACCTCAGCTGATCAACATTTGATGTTAATCGCTTTTAACCCAAGAGGTGACCAAACCATAGGCTTGGGACGTATGTCTCTGCCTAGCCATTTTTCACGACAATGTACTTCAATTGATCTTAAACCTTGATTCCACATTGTTTGTTTCTCATAATCTAGATGCAAAATAAGTTGTTGTAAATAAAAAATAAGTAAAAAGTTATGTTGTTTTAAATATTAATCTTCGTCCAATCCTTTTAGGTAACTCAAAACTATCTCTTTATACATATAAAATTTGAAACTCTGTATAGTTTTACTAAAAGAAACGACCAGAAGCTATAGATATAAATAAATAAGTATTCATCTTATAATTTATACTGAGAGTTTATCTTTAATTTGATTATAAAGAAATCTTAATTTCGAATCAGGTAGCATTAATTGAAATCTAATTCTTCTTCGAAATTTTAATTGAACAAAGAACTATAGAAGAATCAAAGGAATTTCAAATTTCAATCAATGAGACATGAACCAACACAAATAAAACAAAGAGAGCAAAGCCGGCCACTATCTAATTAATCATGAAAAACTGCAACTTCCTACAGAAATATATAACCCAGGACAACAAAACTCATCACAGCAGAAGAAACAGCTGACTTGTCAGCACTACTTTTAGGCATCCAACTCTCGCCACCACCTTCGCTAGTCGGTCCTCTGGCAGGCCTGTTGCTGCTAAGGCCTGGTGCTGGAGCTGGGGAAGGATGGTAATGATCAGCCATGACATCGATGATGAGCTTCTGTCCAGCTTTGCAGTGTTGTGTGTTTCCACTAATGAAGTAGAAAAAACCATGATGGTATATTTTGAGATGGGATTGTTGACGTTGCATGGGTCGTAGTCTTCTTTGTTCACCACCAGGACCGAGTCATTCACGTACTTGAAATCTGCACACATACATTGATGATCAGTTCAGATTTAGTAGTAGTGATAACTTAAGAATGAATGGGGATGAGTTCATTAGTTGAGATTGACATACAGACAGTGTCTCCTATTCGGAACCTGGTTTGGCGAGCCCAGTTGTTGTAAGCGTTTGTTTTGTTGGCTGGAGGTTTGGTCCAGCCTTCGTTACCTCCAAACTTTGAACTGAAAAGAGAGGCCGAGTGTGGCCATGGAGAGGATGAGCAGAGACAACAAAGATGAGCTCTGATACTGTTTCATTGAGGCCATATTTTCAAACTCTGGGAAACTCCAACAAATAATATTGTCACAATCACAAGTTTTGTTTTGCTTGCATAGAGCTGCGTTGTGGATTTATAGGGTTTGGAAATGGGAGTGGGCAGTTGAGTTTGAGCACACCCACTATGTGACACACGTACCTTCAACTTTGACTGCTTGATTGGAAGTCAACGTTGAATGACCAAGAGATCAGTTACGAAAACTGTCTGCATAAAAAAAATGTATAGAGGCCGGATCTGGTGCAAAGCCCAGATCTTGTGCAAAATACAAACAAATCTCATTTATTCATTTTGATAATGCAAAGACTGAAAATAATTTGATTTAAAAAAAATTAATAACTAAATTTTAGACGTGTATCTTATAATAGAAAGGGTATAATTGACAATCAATTAAAAAACAACC
Source organism: Rhodiola kirilowii (assembly GCA_033675215.1). Taxonomy (NCBI): domain Eukaryota; kingdom Viridiplantae; phylum Streptophyta; class Magnoliopsida; order Saxifragales; family Crassulaceae; genus Rhodiola; species Rhodiola kirilowii. Next base: position 29,031,173 of record CM066200.1, read on the forward strand.
CCGTCTCTCTCGCCTCACACAATGAAAACCGATGATTCAGGAAACCTAAATCCCGAAGAAAAAGTTCGTCAGATTCATCCACAAATCTCCCCGACGATCGACGAATTAAGGATTTGCAGTTCACCCGACGAATTTAGGGTTTGCGATTCATTGAACAAGGTTTGCATTCACGCAATTCGTCGAAGCCTCGATTTTTAGGGGTTTGGGACAATGTCGACGAACAATGGTCATCTCATCCAACTCGTTCAACTCGGGATGAGTTCGAGTGAATGCGATGAACTTCGCATCTCTCGATCGGTCACTTTCGTGTGCTTCAGGTTGCAGCAATCGAGGTGCGTTTTCGTCGATTATCTGACATGTTGAATTTTCTATAGTTTACTTTCGCTTTCTCGTCGATTGTCTATACGGCTTCAATAAAAAACTGCTTGTTGTCAGGTACATACAGGTTTGGTAGCATATATCCGTTTTCAATGGCTGCGGCTGCTGTATTGTTTACATCGTCAATTGTAATGAATCCTGCAATTGTTAATGCATTTAGAATGCAGTTTTGAAACAAAATAAACCCTTATATCTGGCATTTGTGTCTGGTAGTGACATAGTTCATCATTTGGCATTTATAGTTCGTCAATGTTTACTTCCCACTAAACTGATCAAAATTGCTATCATTTGAGTCTGGTAGTGACATAGTTCGTCACTTACTATTTATAGTTCGTCGTCAATGTTTACTACCTAATAAATTGATCAATATTGTTTTGCATTTGAGTCTGATAGTGACATAGTTCATCAATACTATTTATAGTTCGTCAATGTTTACTAACTACTAAACTGATCAATATTGTTAATTGTACAGAGCTAATACTGCTGAAGGCACTATAAAAGTACAGTTAAGGATCTGCAACCATACTTGACACTTATTGTGCCAAGCTGGTTTGCAAACGAAAGCGATCTCGAGAAACTACTCGTAGCTTAAAAGCTAGTCTGAAACAATGCAACAGAAGATCTGAAAGTCCTTGGGACTGCAAATGCTATAGAGAGTTAGATTGGAATTATGGTTTTGGGGATTAAGAAAAGTTGTAAACAAACATGTACAGAGGATTTCATAGTTATATATAGCATAATTGTTAAAGATATGATTTTTTTATATTATGAATGAGTAATAAGTAATGGGTTTAGTAGTGGTTTAATTTATTATATTATGAATGACTAAAAAATGCATTCAGCTCATGTTGGAGATTTTATAGGAAAATTCTTCCCACAAAAGTAATGGAGTTACCTATCATGTTAACAAATAGTAAAAAGAGAGTAGCTAGCTGTTTGCAAATGTGATAAGAATATTTTCATAAATACACATCGTTCAAACCTAAATGTCTGAAATAAGTATACAAAGAGAAAGTAATGCTACATGTGAAATGAATACATCGAGAGTCTAGATTCATTGCTATGATAAGTGATGGAGGAAATGAATCGATAAGTCATGATATGCTAGCTAGAAAACACATCAACCATCGAGGGCTCCCAGGGCCGTCATATCCTCTAAAAATGCGGAGTAAGAGTCGTCAACACTCTATGACTTCACCGTAGATGATGGTCGCGGAGTTGGTTTGGCAAATGACGGAGCAACGGAGTGTACGACTGTCGTGGCTGCTGCTCCAGATGCCTTGGGTCTTGGCTTTGGTGTAGCTGTTTCTCTCCTAACACGTACAGATGCTGGAATCTGTTTGACAAATAAACCCCCTTTTAGAACATTGAAACAATGACATACTATAAATAAAATGTTCATGACGAACTATAAAATGTCACGACGAATTATAAAATGTCATGAAAAATTATACAATGATACTGTGGAATTCTGACAAATTTTAGTTTTCTTTTGACGAATTATAGCATAATTCGTCGAAGTGCACTACAATTCGTCAGAATTCTTGACGAATTATAGTCCACTTTTGATGAATTATGACATAATTCGTCAGCATTGGACTATAATTCGTTAAGAATTCGCCCATGTTCCTTATTAGTTGATGCGCACAAATACAACGACGATTGTGTTTTTCCATGAATTCATCAAAAAGTATGCTATAATTCGGTCGCGACAGTCTAGATATGATGTAGCATAATTTAGTTGAAAGTCTTGGATTCTGTTCAACAATTTGTAGCTCCAAACTATCTGTTTAGGGCATCCTTAATAGCATCAAAAATAAAAGATTGTTGATACAATCTTTGATTTTTCTTTTTTAATAGGCAAAGCATAAAAGATTGAGGCAGTAACGATCGTGGATTTAGAGCATGGGACGATTGAACTCATGATTGATCGTCACCAAAAAGCTTGCCACGTGGCATTTGTTGATTGGACCATACAAATCATATTATCATTTGTTAGATAAAACATAAAATCAAAACTTATTAAGATTATGATTGAAAAAATAGAAAGCAAATTTTTATAAAAAAATTACCAATAAATTTGTTTTTTCTAGCTTTACAAATAGAGACCCATTTTTCTATATATTTAGGTAAAATAAATATATTTTTTGAAATATTCTAAGTATTAAAAAAACCCAAATTTATTAATAATATGTGAACAATAATTCAATTCTTAGATAATAGTACATATTATCATGTGTTATTGAGAAATATAATTATTGTATTTTTAATAAGAGAATATGAGAAATATTTGTATGAGATATATGATTAAAATTAAGAGAGAAATTTGTATGATCTTTTTTTTGTTTGATCATTGTTAAGTGGAATAGTTGTGAAAAGATTGTAGGAACATAAGATTGTATGGTGATCTTTTTTTAAAGATCATTGTAAATGATGGCCTTATATCGAGCTCACTTCAGATTATACACTAATCGACCAGGCTTATAATCTTTATTAGATTTCATATCGTGCAAAAACTAAAGTCGATCAAAAATTTGGTAATTGAGTCTTATTCCAACACTCTTATACTACACATCTCTGTAAATACCCGCAATTGCACAAACTGCAACAACCAGATGACAATTTTTTTCTAGATCCATTCAATCTCCGGGATAAAACCGAAGTTTCTAAACATAAAAAAACAGCACTACATGCAAATTCGAAATATTCACCTCAAGTATCCTTTTGAAAAAATGGATAGCTAGTGCCGAGCATATCAGCACGAACCTCACATCCTTATCCGGATAAACAACAAAATGAGGCCAGCGCCGCAACCAGCACAGGCGCGTAAAGCAGGGCCATACCTGCTCTACCCGAGAGCTTAATACCAGCGAGCGGTGACGATTTGGCCACGTTCGCGTTCCAGAACTTAGAGTACTGCAAGTGTTTGCCTCTGATCTCGGACAAGCCAGTGTTGGCGAGCGACACGACGCTGATGAAAGACATCGCGGTGATGAAGATGGAAGACGGAGGCGGGAAGAAGACGGCGGAGAGGATCGGGATCGACATCGGAGTTGCGGTTAATCAAGCAGGTTAGGGCTCTGACTCTTGACGAGAAGGAAGAATGGAAGATGAGAAGAGGTGAGAGAAAACGACGAATGAGAAGAAGGTCTCGATGAAGATAAATCCGAAAGACATAATTATCCTTATTTTAATTGATATTTTAATTTAAACTGATTTAGTTCCAATTAATCTGATTCATTAAAATATCAAAATTAAGGGTGATAATATTTTTTATCATAATATGGGCTTTGCACCTCATCCCTTTCCAAAAATGATATAAGTGAAGTGGCACAGTGGTGACCCTTCCCCCTGCGTTCCCGGGTGACTACCCATAAAAAAAATGATATAATTTAAAATTTCCAGTTGAGTTCAAAGTTTCATTTTCCTGCAAAATCAAGAATGATATTTGAAGCTACACCTGGTTTGGTATACGTGTCCATGGTTTAATTGTAAATTTGTAATGCACAGCATAATCTGTGACTAATAATAATGAATAAAATGCGGCTCTAACTAGGCGCCTGCATTGATCAGTGTCTTCAGATACGGCGATACGGCAGAGTGATGCAGATTTGACCACGACTAAGGTTGTAATATAGAGGTTTCAACTGCGGTTTAAGAATTCGAGCCCTGTTGCTGTGGATGTTAAATTATGTTTTGCTAGGTACTCCGGATTGTGGAACTTGCTCAGATGCCGCATGCCACTGTCACATAAAATGGTCACAATTTTGTGACCAGGGCCGAGTAACTGTGCCACTCTGACAGCTCCAACACAGTTCATCGCAGACGAACTACCAAGGAAGAGTCCATCTTTCTTCAGAAGAAAACTGTAATTAGTTGGAAGATAAACTATTAGCACTTGCCAATGTAACAGACGAACATACACATTACAAACACAAATCACTACATCAGGAACATAAATACAGTTTGAGTTATAACTTAGCTTGAATGCACGGCAAAGCATTTGGAGTGGTACAACACAAGCAACAACATGACAGAAAAATAGCATGTATAAATAAACTAACCTTGACATTTCGACAGCTTCCTTATCGGTGCCTCTGAAAGCTCCATCCAGATCTGCCATCTTAAAATTTTGAGTTATTCTGTTTATCCCGATTCCCTCAGTCACCGTATCAAAAGGATTTTTCAATCTCTTTCCTTCGGCCTCCTCTTTTGTGTACATAACTCCTCTTGTTACCTTGTTAAACAGGCCAGAGCCTGGCGGATCAATCAAATAGCATTTGATCTTAGGGTTTTTTTCCTGGTAAACAAATAAAGCATGAACTTTGATGCGACCCAGCATGAATCAAGATCAAGTCAATAATTATGTAACAACCATCACCTTGAGAAACTTGGAAACACCTGCTATAGTGCCACCAGTTCCAGCTGCTGCAACAAATGCATCCAGGTCTCCGTCAGTCTGTTTCCATATCTCTGGGCCAGTACCTTCGAAGTGGGAACGGAAGTTGGCTAAATTTTCAAACTGATCTGCAAAGAATCCACCTTTAAAATTGGTTGGGCTGTGTGAAGCTGGTTTGCCTTCCTCAGAGAAGAACCCATCAACCCACTCTCTATCATTTGCACTCTTCTTCTCTTCTTGGATAATCTTTCTTGCTAATTCATCTGCTTCCTGTGCTCTTCTGCGAGCAATATTGACAAAATGATCCTTATGTGTTATTGACACTGGTCTAACCCTTTCAACAGTAGCTCCAAGGGCTTCTATTATTTGAGACTGGATTGTCGCCAGTTATAATAAAAACGTAAGAAAAAAAATTAGCAATCCAAAACCAATACAAAATAACACCAGGAAGAAAGAAGCAATAATTAGAAAGAAATCTGATTTTACAAAGTTGGGTGAGTTTGCGAAACAAGCCCTTTTCAAGTAACAAAACAAGGAAATCTATTGAAATAAAAAAATATGATTAATCCAAACTTACTTTCTCAATGGCAGCATCATCAGGGATTACCACATGACATTTGCATCCATAAGAAGGTGCTACAGTTGCAAGACTGATAGCAGTGCTACCCGCACTACCCTCTGTCACAACTCCTCCAACCGCTAACTTTCCTGAATCAAGCGCCTAACAAGAAAGATAGAGTCCATAAGCTTGTGATGACTATCACCTAATTCATTGCAGAAGAAAAACTAAACATACATACATGGAATAATTGGGAAAAATTGCCTTGTTTTTGAGTTTCATGTTTGCCATGTATTAAAAACATCGGTGTTGCGAACACTGGGTTTAGGATTTTATCCACGAGATAGGCTTTGGCAGAACCGATGGTTTCCAAAAATACCTACGTTTTTATGTGGGGCTAAAATGTGACGTAGTTGTTTTTTAGAAGATCGATGCTGCCAACACTGATATTGTTGAAAAATCCCTAAACCAGGTGTTGGGAAACACCTACCTTTTAAACACGGGGCAAATTTGAAACTCAAACTCAAAACTCGGTAATCTTGAAATTGAAACTCAAAAAAATATAATATCTCAAGAATAGCTCACAAACCTTAGGTTACATATTAATTCTTATAGCTATATGAAAACTAATTAGCAGGTTAACAGTCATTCATTCTAGACTAACTAATTTGTGTTCCTCATTCAAACTTGACCTGTAGAAAGCTACAAGCTAATATCACAAAATTAAAACCTTTAAAATGACGATATCAAAGAGTGGAGAATAAACAATACATTTAGTGTCTAGTAATCAATAAATTCGAAAACTCTACATCATCAATTGTCACTCCAGAAATGCAATTCATTCTAGTTACCTCCAGTTAACTAGATAGAAAAGATGCAGCTCTTACCTCTTCAATGATCTTCACCGCAACTCTGTCCTTCACACTCCCTCCCGGATTTAAAAACTCTGCTTTACCAAAAATCTAAAACCAAAAAAAAAGGGAAAAAAATCAGATAATTGAATAGATACACACAAAAAAAGAGCTTCAATTCCAGCAAGAATAAAATCCATTTCCATAATTAAAACCATTTGCAGCTGATGATAGCGAAGAGGAAATGGTACCTCGCAGCCAGTTGCATCAGAAAGGCTATTGATTCTGATCAAAGGAGTATTCCCAATGGCGTCAATCATCCCTTTCCTCAATATTGCCTTCTTCGACAACCTACTCTTCTTCTTTGATGAGATTCCTATGAAGAAGAAGGACAGAAAAGCGACGGCTGAAACGGCAGCAACAGTAACGACCGCGCCAGCGGAGGCCGTCGCCGGCGGCATAGTTGCGGTCCGATTCGAAACCTCCAAGGCAAACAGCTTTTCAACTTTGGATCTGAGAACTGCGCCGACGGGCTTATACATTGTTGGGCCTATATTATGGGGCTGTATGTTTGAGTTGAAATTTTGTTTAACCGAATATAATTTAGTTTATATTAATAGAAACAGATCAAATACAAACCAAATTTATAAATAAAAATTAAAAATTTAATAAAATATTGACACGTGTGTATTTCGATCAATCGGAATTCGGAGCACTTTTGTAAATAAAAAAAATTAAAACGGTAATATTTAAAAATACATAGCAGATGCGAGGGTATAATCGTCCTAAAAATTGCTACAGTAATAGTTTAAGTTTGATCATTTCTGTTTTAAGTCTGATCATTGCTACAGTAATAGTTTACTGATCATTATATGTTTAAGTCTGATCATTCCTTTTTTAAGTCTAATCATTGTATTTTTTAAGTCTGATCATTTCTGTTTTAAGTCTGATCATTGCTACAGTATAGTTTAAGTCTAAACATTGTATGTTTAAGGCTGATCATTCTTTTTTTAAGTCTGATCATTGTATTTTTTAAGTCGATCATTCCTGTTTTAAGTCTGATCATTGCTACAGTAATAGTTTAAGTCTGATCATTGTATGTTTAAGTCTGATCATTCCTTTTATTATGTCTGATTGTTTAAGTCTGATCATTCCATGTTTAAGTCCGATCATTCCTTTTTTAAGTCCGATCATTCCTTTTTTAAGTCTGATCATTGTGTTTTTTATGTCTGATCATTCCTGTTTTAAGTCTGATCATTGCTACAATAATAGTTTAAGTCTGATCATTGTATGTTTAAGTCTCATCATTCTTTTTTTAAGTCTGATCATTCCTGTTTTAAGTCTGATCATTGCTACAGTAATAGTTTAAGTCTGATCATTGTATTTTTTAAGTCTGATCATTCCTGTTTTAAGTCTGATCATTGCTAGTTAAGTCTGATCATTCCTTTTTTAAGTCTAATCATTGTATTTTTTTAGTCTGATCATTTCTATTTTAAGTCTGATCATTGCTACAGTATAGTTTAAGTCTGATCATTGTATGTTTAAGGCTGATCATTCCTTTTTTAAGTCTGATCATTGCTACAGTAATAGTTTAAGTCTGATCATTGTATGTTTAAGTCTGATCATTCCTTTTATTATGTCTGATTGTTTAAGTCTGATCATTCCATGTTTAAGTCTGATCATACCAAAATATGTGAAATGACCATAATACCCCTCCGTGTTATATCCGAGATTTCGACAAATTTGGACACGTGTCAGCTTGAAATTTGGTTTGTTGTTTTTATATATAAGAGTGGTTTGTACCTGAACCGCACTCTATATTAATTGAATTTAGTTTATTTTAGTTTAACTTAGCTTAGTTTGACTGAATTTCATTTAATTTATTTTAATTTAGTTTAATTTTGGTTAGCTTAGCTGAATTTAGTTTATTTTACTTTAACGTATAGTTTATAACGACTAAACATTACTTAACCATCACCATCATCATCATCATCATAATGATAATCATCATAATGATAATCATCATCACAATCACAATCACCACCATCATATCATCATCGTCATCACATCACCATCATCATCGTATCATCATCATCATCATCATCATCATCATCATCATATCACCATCATCATCATCACCATATCCTCATCATATAATCATGTCACCATCATCATATCAATGTATCATCATCATCATCATATCACCATGATGACGATGATATGATGATGGTGACGCTGATGATGATGGTGAAGATGATGATGAAGATGTTGATGCTATGGTAATGTTCGATGATGATGGTGGTGATTAGATGATGATGATATGATGATGGTGGTCGTGGTGGTGGTGGTGGTGATGGTGATGATGATGATGATTATCATAATTTTTTTAACAAAAGGCACAATACCACAGAGTCACTATTTTTAACCCGTTTCGCGGAATTTATGAAGTTATCATGGCAATTAAGCATCATAAGTGGCAAGTTTGCTTACCCGAAAGAACATGTGGTTGTGAAAAATGGACAACACTTCATATTCCCTGCAGTCATGCAATTGCAGCTTGTAAGTTCGCACGCTTGGAATTTAGCGATTTTGTGCCTCATGAGTATACACTTGAAGCTTACAACATGACCTGGAGTACCATTTCACTCCATTTCTTCATGCTAACTTTTGGGAACCCTATGTGGAACTTCCTCATGTTCCTAATCCTCACTTCAAACGTGGAAAAGTCGGTAGAAATTTGACAAGGCGAAGGCGTAATGAGATGGACCAGAGGGATGTCGATCAATCTAGTACTCAAGGAGAGGCTTCATCATCACAACCCCCTGGAAAAATTCAAAGATGCAAATTATGCAAGCAAACTGGCCATAACAGGAGGGCTTGTCCATTCAACAATGCAAGCTAAACCCAACATTCGAGTACCCGTATTACTTTTGTTGTTCACTTTTATCTTTGTTCAACTTTGTTTTTCTAATGTTCAACTTTGAATGAGTTTGAAACTGCTATATTTAATTATTTTTAATCCAACCCGTAATTAACTGGCAAAACAACAAAACAAAATTTTTTCACCAAAGACTGGAATACGGAAAATCGGTTTCCTTAATGACACCGAATCCCTGAGAAACCGATTTTACGTGGTGTCCACGTATTCGACCTTCATGCATGTCATCTGTATTTCCCTAAAACCAATTCCTCGGGATCCGGTTAGTTATAAAACGTAACTAACCGGTTTCTCAAGACCCGGTGTTTCAGAAAATGGAAAAAACCGATTCTCGGGAATCCGATCTTATTAAAAACATGCCATTTTTAAAAGTGCAAACTCAAATGGGTCATTTTTGAAATTGGAAATTCAAAAAGGCTCATTTTAAAAAAACTCTAATTTGAATGGAGTAAAAAAAATGGATAAAATTAAATAAGTGGCAGTGTTTAGGTAAAAGTTATTTGCAAAATTAAATGGATAAAGTTCAATTCGACACATATCATCATCATCATCAAGCGTTAAATTAGGCTTTAATTAAAAAGTTACGTAAAAGTTGTTTGAGAAATTCAATTGGCTTTAGCCTTTAATTAAAAAGTTAGGTGAAAGTTGTTAGAGAAGTTCAATTGGACTTTTATTTAACCGTTTCTATATTTACCAGATTTCGCCGACCTCATTTGCGACCGACCTCATCGAGCGTCGTCCTCATCTCGGATCCATCCTCGACCTCATCAAGGATCTACCTCATCTTGTTCCTCAGGTACAGATCTGGCCTCATCTTGTTTACCAGCAACCAACCTTATCTTCTATCGCCTGAGTTGTTGTTCTCGTCTTTTTCCGCCTCGATCTCTTTTAGGATTTGGGTGTTTGGATCTTTTGTTTATCAATTTGAAATGCTGGATTGAATGTGATTTCTGATGTTGTCAATTGTGTCGGATTTGTCCTCCGTTTAAAAGAAATTTGAAGCCTACACGTTGGAATCTTCGGTTTCTCTATTTTGAGTGTTGTTGTTAAGCTATCTTCTGTTTGTCAATTTTGAATTGTATGAGATGTGTCCTTTTCAAATGCTGTTTTTAATGGTGTTAGTTTGATAGCCTACTGTTTTTGATGCTCATTGTTCTGAAATGGTGGTGTCATTCTCTATTTTGAGTGTTGTTTTCAAGCCTTCTATTGCTGAAACGGGATTGGAAAACTGACTGAGATTTGTTTTTTAATTTTAGGTTTAAGTTTAGGCAACGGTTCTGAAAATAACCGTGGCCTAAGGTCAACTTTAAGCAACGGTTCAATTAACAACCGTGGCCTAAGGTTAACTTTAGGCAACGGTTGTGAAAAACCGTGGCCTAAGGTTAACTTTAGGCAACGGTTGTTACGAACCGTGGCTTAAGGTTAACTTTAGGCAACGGTTGTTACGAACCGTGGCCTAATGTTAATCTTGTGCAATGGTTATTTTTGAAACCGTAGCCTAATATAAAAACCGTTGCGTAATGATAAATCCAAACCGTTGCCTAAACTCCCTTCTGTAGTAGTTTGGTGTCAGTATGATAGCCTTCTGTTGATCTGAAATAGTGGTATCAGTTTGATAGCTTCTGTTGCTCATTTTGATAGTATGCCTTATGTTGCTCGTTTTGTTGTAAGAATATGGCATGGAGTGCCGACGGCAGTCACAGGTTATTCAAAAGTCTAAATGACAATAGAACTGTCGGTAACAAAAGTAACAAGGAATGGGCAAAATTTGAAACCATTTACAACTCACGAACCTGAGACAAGAAGACAGTTGTACACATGAAGAACTATTATCAATCATGTCAGAATAAATGGAAAGCTTGGTATGCAATGAGCATGATGACATGAATAGCTTTGACCGAAGAAGGATTGCCTACTCCAGAAGAACTTGGCAGTGAAAGATTTAAGACTTTTTTGGCGGTATAAATTACATATTATATCAATTTATTTTTCATCATTAGAATGTATTATTATAGAGATATTTAGTGCATGTTTTTCATATTGCAGGCGCACCCAGTTAATGGGAAGTACGTGACTAGGAATGTCCTTTCATATATGGATCTCTGGCGTCCAGTTTTTTTAGGAAAAACGGCAACGGGGGACTAAGTGTTTCACCAGTGTTGACAAAATCGCAATCCAAGATGTTTACTGTTGATAAAGAAGGGACCGGTGACATTGATGAAAGCCAGGTATATACCAAGGTTTCGAAATATTCTGAAGAAGCAGCTTGGAGCTATTCTCCTACAAAGACAACTAGTTCGAAGAAAAGGAAGAAAATGTCTGAAGACTTTGACAAAGCTTTTGAAATGATAAAGATGACTAACATCAAATCTCATGAAGTTGCATTGTTTGAAATCGTGGCTAGTATGGAATGAGTAAAAATTGTGGTGATACATTCTTAGCAGATTGCATCAGATATCTTGTTGAGAAATGATTGAACAAGTTGTTCCTGGTATTGCAAAATGATGCACAAAAATGGGCATGGCTGAAAAATGTGGAGGGTTAATGTGTGATCTTGATATTGGTTAGATTCAGTTGTGTGAACTTGCTTATTTTCTGGAGGTGGTTGACCTTAAAAATATTATTGTGTTGATCGTATTGTGGTTATTTCCACCAACTTTCTATTTTTATGGAAGTAGTTTGTTATGTTTTAAAATTGTGTATTTGTGGATTGTGGTTAATATTTTTATGTTCTTGTGAAACTGTTTCAAATCATGTATGATATTTTGATCATTTCTATGCAGAGTGAGTGACACATTCAAGCGCTGGTGCAGAAGCCTAGCTATCGGAAAATTTAAGAGCTTAGTGACTATTCAAAAAAGATATAAGTTGCGATCTGGAGGTGAAATCAGTGCTGAATATATGCATCGATTGGTGAACACACGTCCTCATTTGTGTCAGGAACAATTAAGGTTGAAAGCTAAGATGGTTAAGAATTTGGTGAACACTCAAGTGTCAAGACAATGATTGAGTGATAGCACACATATAAGCATTCTTGAACAAGTGGGGATCACCTTGTTCATACTTGTCAAAAGAGTTTCTTATCGTGATGTTGCTGATACATTAAAACACTCCCGACAACAGTTAGAATATATTTTAAACTTGTATTAAACGCGTTGGTGATGATTTCATCTGATATCGTCAGACCACATATCTCATTGGATGACATACCAACAAAAATTGCTAATAGCAACTTGTATTTTACTTGTTAATTTTTTTTTATGTCGGGGAGTATATCAATCAAGCTATGTTCATATAATATTTTTCATGTGTAGAATTGTGTTGGCGCTCTTGATGTAACTCACATTAAAGTTGTACTCGGAGAGAATCATGATCAGTACCGAGAGTTCGGTTCCGGTGAGAAGTGACATGTTTGGTGAGAAATGAGAACTAATCTCATCCATTCATCTTTGTAATCAATGACTAAGATTAAATAGAATTAATTTACATTATTCGTAGCTTTTCAAAGGATTATGCATAACATTACATTATTCGTAGCTTTTCAAAGGATAATGCGTAGCATGTACATAGATAATGTTACACATAATCTTTTGAAAAGCTACGAATAATGTAATGCTACGCATAATCCTTTGAAAAATTACGAATAATGTAAATTAATTCTATTTAATCCTAGCCATTGATTACAAAAATGAATGGATGAGATTAGTTCTCATTTCTCACCAAACATATCACTTCTCATGTGATCTTTATTCTCAGTACCGAGGTCGTAAGGAGTAAAAACTTGGAATGTTTTAGCATGTTGCTCTTTTGATATGCTTTTTACATACATTAACGCTTGCTGGGAAGGAAGTGTTCATGATACAACGGTATGAAAGGACTCAATAAATCAATTGAAATATTATTTTCCACACCCCCACTAGGTATGAAATTGTTCCATCGATACAATATCATTTAACATATAATGTAATTGTTAATTTCACAAATACTAATGTTCATAATTATTTGCAGAAAAATATTATTTAGTGGATTCTGGTTATCCAAATACACTATGGTATTTGGCTCCGTATAAAGATAAATCTACTCGGTTTCATATGCCAGAGTTCAGAAACTGTCAACCGCCAAGTGGGATTTATGAACATTTTAATTTTCGGCATTCATCTTTACGGATAACTATTTGAGAGAGCTTTCGTATTTTGATAACCACGTGGAAGATACTTCGGGATATGCCGCAAGTTTCAGAAGAGTGGCAAATAGATATATATTTTGCCACATTTACGTTACACAACTTTATTCGCATGCATAAACTAAGAATTCATGTTAAATCTCATATAGAGGTTCATGGTTCAGGTGATTCTAACCTATTCGATGTACATCAAAAAGCACAAATGAATCAAGTGCGAGATATGATAGTGTCAGTCATTATGGAAAGGAGCACTGAAAATGAAGTTGAAGATAACATGTACGAGAGCTGAGCCTATTTATATTATGATTTTAGTGAAACTTAAATTAATGTAATATAATATCATTGTCATGTCTACATTATTGAATTAATGTGATATAATATTAATGACAATGATGATGATAATATGATGATAATATGATGATGATGATGACAGTGATGATGAAATAATAATGAGTATGATGATGATGATGAGTTAAGTTGATATAAACTAAGTCAAACTAAAATAAAATAAAATAAAATGAACTAAATTCAGCTAAGCGCTAAGCTAAATTAAATTAAATTAAATCCAGCTAAGCTAAACTATGTTAAACTAAAATAAACTAAACTAAATTCAGCTAATATAAGCTAAATTAAATTCAGTTAAGTTAAGTTTCAGCTTAAACGGACAACCCCTAAGTTTGTACGAATTTTAATTTTCTAATACTCAGTGTTGCAGATTGAAACTCGAGAAGGCAAGAATCAAAAATCCAGTTTCTTCCGGAGATGGTCGAATTCAAATCTCCGATCAAGAAACAGAGTGACAACAACAAGTGTGGCGTTGACCAATCCGAGAATGAGCAAGAACATTGACGGGATCCAGTAGCGGCGCAACGCAAGATGCTGAGGATGTGCGGCAATCCGACCAATTACAGGGTTGAGCGATGAACCTATTGATTGTGAGATGTCTGAATTGCAAGATTCACGATCGCTTTAGATGAGAAGAGATCGGTTTCGAGATCGGGAGAGAAGAAGGCTTAGTATGGCTGGATTATCGACGCCGCATGACGACCCCTACAAATCTGAACCGTATATCTAACTAGATCAATGGACCCAAAATATTTTCATTTCTCAAGAAATTTGGGCGTCTCATAGGATCTGAACCCTTACTAATATGTTTCTTACAAAATATTCTCAATATTGTAATTGAGGGAAAACTCAATTGGCGCCCCTCTTTTTGGTGAGTCCTTCAGATTCAATCATGTCTGATGATGTACTAGGCCTTCTCTTTTCAATAAAGCTTCTGTCCTTTTGACTTTATATTTTTTAATTTATAAGTTAAGTTAAGTTAAACTAAAATAAAATAAAATAAACAAAATTAAGCTAAGTTACACTAAAATAAAATAAAATAAACTAAATTTAAGTTAAGTTTAGCTAAGTTAACCTAAGCTAAACTAAAATAAACTAAATCAAGCTAAAATAAGTTTAGTTTGATTTAAGTTAATTATTATCATCATCATCATCATCACCATCATCATCAAATCACCATCATCATCATCACCATCTTCATCATCATCATATTATCATAATCATATCACCATCATTGTATCATCATGATATCACCAACATCATATCATCATTGTATCATCATCATCATATCATCATCATCACATCATCATCATCATATTATCTTTATCATCATCGTATCACCATCATCGTATCATCATCATCATATCATCATCATCATATCACCATCATCATCATCATATCACCATCATCATACCATCATCAACGTACCACCATCATTGTATCATCATCATCATATCATCGTCATCATATCGCCATCATCATCATATCATCGTCATCATATCGCCATCATCATCATATCGTCATCATCATCATATCACCTTCATCATATCATCATCATCATCATATCACCTTCATCATATCACCTTCATCATACACTACAAATTTTGGATCAACTTTACGACACATTTAGGTACGACAGCGCAAGCTGTCGTACGAATTGTGCGACACATTTGACACAGTCATACGACGCGTTGTAAGTTTTGTCTCTATATGTACGACGCATTAACGACGAATTTACGTCGCCCTTACGACGCACTAAAAGTATGTGTCTTATATGCGTCGTATAAAGTTGAAAATGATACGACACATGTATGATGGCTTTACCTCAATACCCCTGCCGACACTCCTTCCATATTATTGATCTCTCTTTATCTCAAAAAATCAATTAGAAGCAGTCGCCCAAAATTCTCTCTCAAAACCCTAATCGACAGAGAGTGCCCTGCGAAAACGATTTCTATTTTGAACTCTGGAACGCTGATACCCCGGTTTGTAGGTAAGTTTAGATTTGGGTATACGTTTTTCCAAATCTCAACCGGTCGATCGGTATCGATTAAAGGTAAGTTTGTTTGTCTTTTTTATGTCGTCCAAATCTCAACCGGTGGTGTTGATGTGTTGTTTAATTTGAGCTAGAATGGTTGCTATAACCTATTTGTGTTGTTTATCTTGTTTCTAGTACTTTACCTCTTCTTTTTCGTAGTAATTTATCCTTTATTGTGTTGTTTATGTCCTCTTGTCTGTAGAATCCATCCAGATTTTTGAAGCGGGGTGATGAGATTCGGGTATTCATCACGCCTGTGAGTAATGACAAGTAATGAAGTAAGTTAAAGTTTAAAAATGTGAACAACATACATTTATCCAACAGTTATTAGTGATATCTTAACTGTTTGTCTTTTTATGATTTTGAAGCTTTGATCCTCATGATATTGTCTTTGACATCGGGTTGAAGTGCATTGGGAAGAAATTCGAGGTCGGGTGGACTACAATAAAGACAGTCCCTCAATCAGGAAGAGATAGGTGGTTTTCAGAGTTCCAGGTATGAAAATGTTATATGTTAGTGTCTTTAATTAATGGTGCTAAGATAGAGGTATTTCTCAGTTTTCACAGATTCTTAAACATCTCAATTCATGTATTAGTTTTATTTATAGTTCAATTGTTTTTGGTTCTTAACCATTAAGTGGTCTTAATCATATTGTAGTGATATAGAGGTACCTTCACATTAATGTTCCTTTATGTTAATTTATTATTGGTTGAGGCACAACTCGAGGTTGCCCTTGCGGCGCTAGCGGAAAATGGCCAGCCCATAACAGAGGCCGAGGATCTTGAGGCTTCAGCACCAATTCTCGGATACTCCCAGAGGACTGGTCTGCCGTTCGTGGTTGGTCATGCAGCAACTATAGTTTCTGGTTCTCGGTTTCAGTCGGTTTCCACACAAGTGAACGTGACTTCCCAGGGTACATCTCAGAGAATAGGACTCTCTCAGGAGACTATCGCGTTAGTTACTCAAATGGCACATGAGTTTCAAGATCTTCGTGCAGTTGTAGAGGCACATGCACAACAACTACATGATTTGAAGCATGCCAGGACTACCACCTCTAGTCGATCACTTGATGATGATGAGGTGAGCTCGGATGAAGACTCTGATTATAATGATGATGAGGTGAGGTTGGATGAAGACTCTGATTATAGTTAAGTTTCTGTTAGCAAAACTTTTTTGAATCATCTGTTAGGGAAAGTATTTTTTTAGTAGTTTCCACATCATTGGAAACTTGTTGAAGTTTTTTGGGGCAGTCTGTTGAATTAGCTGCAGGTTGTAAAATAGTTGCAATGGAAATTTTATGTGCAAAATTTTCTCAAATATTCTGTGATTTTTTTATAATAATATTTTTTTAAAATTTATTTATATATTAATATATTTTATTAATATGAATATGAATATTATATTTGTTACTAATGTGTCTTACAGTCGTCGTACAAAATATGACGTACGTGTGTTGAAAAAGTGTCGCAGAAAATGTACGATAGCAAGGAGACAGTTGTGCGACGCTTTTGGTATTTTGACGCACTACTGTCGTATTGCTATCGCACATTTGTAACGCAATACTGTCGCACATTTCTTGCAACGGCGGTTTGTGCGACACAGTCAAAAAGCGCCACATATGTGTCGTATATACGACACATTTACGTTGTATTTCCGCTGTCGTAAACTTGAGCCAAAATTTGTAGTGATAGTATCATCATCATATCACCATCATCGTATCATCTTCGTCATCAAGTTGTTGGAAAACCTAAATAGGACGTACCGTTAGGATAAAGCTGTTGGGAAAATTAAAGAAGCTTGGTTAAAGGCAGTGATGCTGATGATGGTGATATAATGATGACGATGTTAGTTAAGTTAAGTTAAACTAAAATAAACTAAATTAAGTTAAGCTAAACTAAGTTAAACTAAAATAAAATAAAATAAACTAAATTAAGCTAAGTTAAATTCAGTTAAACTAAACTTTAGCTCAACGCGCCCCTGGTAAGATTTATTTTTGATTAATCACAATGGTTTATTTTGTTAAATTGACAACAGGTTATTTGGGGAACAAATATTTCAACATTTCATTTCGGTTTCATTTTTTTAATTTAAATTAAATTAATTAAAAATGAAAAGAAATGAAGTATAATATGTAAAATGCTATAATTATGTTTATGTCTATAATTACCATAAAGTTGTGGCACAAAGTGCGCGCGGTGGCTTTACGACAACAATGCGATAGTGTATCGCATGGTTTACGCACAACTGGTGCGGTAACTGTACGACAACGTCTCGATAGCATGTTGTAGTGTTATACATGATTGTCGCAACCGTTTGTTGTAATTTTTTGTAAGGGTTTAATTTCTAATGGTTGGTCCAATAACCTGCAAACCAGGATAATCAGGGATGACCACCCCATTACAAGATGATAGGCTCAACCAAATTAGAAAGGATTTATTCCTCTTGAAAATATTTAGCTGGAATTAAACCTGAGACCATTTCAATCACATGTTATCGCAATGTTATTGTACAAGTTATGCAAAAGGCATTTTTTCATTAACAGCGCATGTTACCGCGTTGTATCTTTATGATAATCCTGCAACAAACGTCATGTTATCGCACACTTTACTCAGAATTTGTAGCGGTGAGTTGCAACTTATTTCAACGTTAAATTATGTCTCTAGAAAAATGTGAGAGTTGCATAATAAGTATTTATAAGAGACCAAGTTACAAAAATTGTGTTTCATTTAAATGGTTCTAAAGTACTTGGTTAATACTAAAATTAATGTAACTCTTATTGTCTTGATACCAAAATAAAGAAAGGTTCTAAGGATGCACGGCTATAGGTCCATAGGCCCACACGCCTCACAAGTGTTGCATATGCGATACATTTGTGACGTCTGTGCGTCAAAAAGACAAAAACCATTTTTTCGTACAAATTTTCATCGCAGAAATCCTATGTCGGTTTTGCAACAGTCTACCATCGGCAGATGGACGACCTCGTTACAATGCCTGTGAGATACTTTGTCACTAGATTAACCCTTAAGTGTCGCAACGTGTCAACACTACAATTTTGGGGTGATTTGCGATGCAATGTGTTCGACGCACGCTTTCATCGCACAAATTGTGTGACGCATATGTGACGCTCATCCGGGTAAAAACCCTTGAAACCGTTTATAAAAGGGTTTTTCTTAATGGACAAGGGTTTACTCAACCCTTTTATTAAAAGAACATGTTAATGGACGGGTTTTGAAGAGTGGTTTAATGGGCGAGTTAGAGGGTCGCTGAAAATACTAGGGGTGGGCGCGGTGCGGGTTGGTGCGGTTTAAGGGCAAATTCGCAACCGCACCGCATAATCTGGTGTGGAAATTTTTCAAACCGCAAACCGCATTACAAAAGTAAAAACCAAATATGCACCGCACCACATTATGTAGTGCGGTGCGGTTTGGTTTAAAAACCGTATTACAAAAGTTTAATATGCTTTATTTTCTCCTTCTCACATAAAAATAAATCTCAAATGTCCCTTGTTATTTTTCTGCGACTAGGGATACTAAACTAAGGTTGTAAAGCATAAGCATACTCTTGAAATCCTTCCCCATCAACGAATGAAAATGGTAGCTCATCTTTAACTATCATCTTGATCAATGTAAGCTTAGCAGCATCAAAATTATACGCTTTAACTTCAAGAGTACCTCCATAATCAAAACTTATATGCTTCTGCTACCATTATTTGACTTGTTTACCTGCAACAACAAAGCTTCAAACATTAAAATCGGATGTTATAAACAATGCTGAAACATTCAAATGACAAAAGATGTACAAATCAAACCCTAAACATAACAGCCAACCAAAATTTAATTAATTTTTGTGTTTTGGGCATGGGGTTGGGCCTGAAATTATGATTTGTTTTTTTAAACGTATTAATTTTGATTATTTAATTATTTAATTATTAGATTATTTAATAATTAGTTATATATGCGGTGCGGTGCGGTTTAACCGGGTGGTTTAAGATAAAGACAGTTTCCGCACCGCTTTATTTGGTTGCGGTGCGGTTTTTGACAAATCGGTTTTTTCCAAAAACGGTGCTATTGCAGTGCGGAGCGGCCAGTTTTACATTCAGAACGATTTTTGCCCACCCCTAGAAAATACCGAGTTCCCAACTAGTCTTAAACTAAACTTCACAAATCATATGTAAGACATGATTTTAAGAATCCAATCCACCTCAAAACCCAACTTAATGGGAAGCTTTTCCAAGAAACCGAACTGCATTAGATATATCAACACTACAAACTTTGGTGTGATTATTGGGATGCAACTTGTGCGACGCATGCTGTTGTCAGTTATGACGACCCATATGCGACGCTCGTAAAGGAAGAATCCGAGTACGTCTGATTATATATTTGGTACACTTAGTATTTATGATTCAAGTTGACTGTTGACCCACGTGTTGATGGTTGACCCACGTGGGTGGGGCCATACAAGAATCCAATCCACATGTTGATTGTTGACCCACGTGGGTGGGGCCATACAAGTTGACAACTTGTATCCTTGCAAGTTGAAAAACATTCGGACAACTTTATCTCATCTTCTGCAAATTGACACTGAAACATGCAAAAGAAATTCAGACGCAAACAGAGACGCAAACAGTTGATAAGTTGTAGTTGTACGATTATTTTCTGTGTTAAAATCCCATCTCTTAGTGATTGCTTGTGTATTATTTCACTACCTGTGTGTAGTTTTCGTTCTCAGGTGCATTCGGAGACCATGGAAGGATTATCGGCTAAAGGGAGCCTGTTAGAAGATGTTTTGCGTCGAAGAAATGAAGTCCGAAGCGCTTGAAGTTTGAGTCAGCGCAAAGCGCATAGGCCTGAAGGATTAAATGAGTTTTGATAATTGTTCAGACCTCCGCAGAAGTTAAATGACAAAGACGTCCGCGAATCCAGCTGGCAGTCGAATTTCCTAATTTCGGATTTGCAATCTCGGGAAGCATGAAACAAAATTCAAGGAGACATATTCTTGAGAGGCTGGCTCTCGAATTCAGCTAGAAAAAGAGGAGAAAAAGGGAGAAGAATGCGGGGAGAAGGATTCCAATTGAACAAGCTTGAGCGTGGATTCGTGGTTGGATTCAAGTGTTGGACTAGAGCTGCAGATTGGTGGAGAGTTCGTCATTAGTATTTTTGTTT
Organism: Rhodiola kirilowii; assembly: GCA_033675215.1. Taxonomy (NCBI): domain Eukaryota; kingdom Viridiplantae; phylum Streptophyta; class Magnoliopsida; order Saxifragales; family Crassulaceae; genus Rhodiola; species Rhodiola kirilowii. The sequence continues at coordinate 29,052,026 of CM066200.1, forward strand.
CAGCCCATTCAAAAACTTGATGATGTATTCCTTTACGATGAGTAGCTAAACTCATATGTGTAGGCTAGAACTCGAAATTGTGATGTTCTGACTTGAGACCTATATTGATTTTTGTGTTTTGTGTCATATTACTATGCAATGTTTATGGAATTGATTTGCTAGCATGAGTGTAACCTTAGGGGGAGCTTTGTTTGTTTGTTGATTCCGATTGTCAAGTTTACTAGCAACCTAGTGGGGATAGCGAACTAGGACACGAGTAATATACCACTAGGATTAAACACCCTAGGATAACTTGTTTAAATCTTCATGCAACTCTAGCGAGTTACGGTCTTGGTTATCGCTAGCGCGAGATTAAGTACTAGAACTAGAACGGGGGGTATAACCTTAGCGGGCAAGCTCTAAGTTGTAGAACATTAGAAATCAAAACGGATTTGTCCATGATTTGGTCTTGCATCACAGTTGAAAGTTCTAGCCTGCACCACTCTTTGATATTTTATACTTGAATTTGTGTGACGATTTCTCTCTTGATAAGTGATTATTGTTGCTTGCTTGTGTTTTTTATTTACTTGTTTGAAATTTCCAACCCTATTGTCACTCTGGTACTTAGTGAACAAATTTTTATATCGATCTCTGTGGATACGACCCGACTTACCACTTGCTAGTCGGAATTATAAAATATTATTTTTGACGGGTACAACGACGCCTGTCAAATTTTGGCGCCGTTGCCGGGGATCGGTAACAAAGAATCTCACTAAGTATTTCTTTCTTTTAGTTTTATTTTATTGTCTTTTATTTTGTCACTTGATTATTTTCTGTTTAAGTAACAATGTCACAGAGAAGTGTTGAACGTGATCATGAAGAGCGAAGGAGTGTACTAGGAGATAACATGCAAGAACAGAGGCAAGGACTGCCCGCTGTTAATCAAAGAGGTACCACCCCCAGAAATCAGCAATTTGTGAATGAGTATGCTAGACCTCGTGCAGCTAGACACGAGGATTACGAGGATGAGTTGGATCGAGAATACCTCGGTGGAGGAAACCAATATGGACAGTTAGCTAGGCGTCGGGACTTGGACGCACTATGAGAGGAGTTTGTGCGCCGTATATTGATGAGACACCTTGGTGCATTAGGTTGGATGAGGATGCAGAAGATATCGAGATAAAGGGTGGGATGATACACCACTTGCCCAAGTTTGGAGGAATGCCCGATGAGAACCCCTAAGGCACTTGAAGGAATTTCATGGAGTTTGCATGTCTTTGAAATCGGCATCGGTTCCGGAAAATATTTTTAAATTAAAGGCATTCCCTTTTTCTTTAGTAAGTCAAGTTAAATCTTGGTTAATGTCTTTGCCTTCAGGTTCGATTATTTCATGGGATCAAATGCAAAGGAAGTTCATGGACAAGTACTACTCCCATTCGAAGGCGGCTCAAACAAGAAAGGAGCTCTCTATGCTTAGAGAAGGACATGGAGAAACGTTGTTCGATTATTTGGAGAGGTTTTGGCAATTGGAAGAGAGTTGTCCGAATCATGGAATCCCACAAAGGATGTTGCTTGAATACTTCATGGATGGGATGATTCTAATGGAAAGAAGAATGCTAGATGCCTCCGCTCAAGGGTCTATCCTTGACATGTACCCCGAGGAGATATGGGAGTTGATTGAGAGAGTTGCCGAGAGCACAAGGTATTTAGAAGAAACACATAAACCTGCACCAGTTGCTAACATGAATGTACATTTTGAATTGCAGGAACTAAAGAATATGATGGCTCAAATAGTGACGCAATAACCACAAAGCAATCAACAAGTGGAGTGTAAGGTAAACAAGTCCACTTTTAATTCAATGAATAATGATAACGCTATTTTTCAGGAAAGAACAGAGGACGTGAATATAGTTGGCTACATGAACAAGGGAGATTTGTCACCAAGGAGGTATGATGGATACCAAGGCAACAACAAATGGCAACCTAGGCAAAATGATGGTGGTTGGCAAAGGAACGACAATTACGATGTGGGGCAATCCTCGTACCCACAAAAGCAGCCGTACAAACCACCACACATCAGATAAGGAGACGAGGACCCGATCAAGGAATTGAGAGAGGAAATGAAAGGCATGTTCAAAGAACTCACTCAAAAGATGGACCAACAAGCTGGAGACGTTAACGAGCTAAAGAAGCAAGTGTCTCAAATCGCCAGCGCCGTTTACAAAAAGCGAGAAGACAAAGGGAAGCTGCCGTCGCAAACGATTCCCAACCCAAAGTCCAACATTAGCACTGTAATGCTTAGGAGTGGAAAGCAATTGAAGAATGGAGAAGAAGAGCTGAATGAAGATTCGCCCTCAGTGGATCAGGCGGACGTCTCACCAATTAAAGCGCGGACGCCTAATGAATTACAAAATAAAGAGACGTCCGCGGAAGATAATCAGAAGACGTCCGCGAGTTCCCCTGATTCTGGTAAGGAAATTCCAAATTTTAACACTCCTCTACCATTCCCAATGCAGGTTTCTAAGACCAACAAGAAGTCTATCACAGACAAGGACGTTTGGGAGTTGTTTAGCAAGGTGGAAATCAACATTCCTCTTGACGGAGCCCACCGCACTGTCGTTAAGGTGCGATGTTCTCTGTGCAAAAATAAATTTATATCTCCGATACTCGCGACTTAACTATTTTTGGTAGTCAGTGGTAAGTACGGGTCGAACCCAAGGGAATTAGGTGATAGTTATTCTTTCAAAAAGGGGGGGATTAAATAAAATAGTTGGGGGGTTGGTTTTGGTTTTAGTACTGAAAAGTAAGGTAACAGTTGATATTACAATTAAAGGAAAGATTCGGTTTCAGGGGCCTTGTATCATATTTTCATTTATCATTGACCTCTAATGATCATACTATGTGTTCAAAGATAAATCAAGGCTATTTCTAGCACATGACTTGCCACATCATTTAGAACACTTATTCTATTTTAGACTAATTCCTCCTTTCGAAGTATCTTAGCCTTATGTGCATCCATTTGATCTTCAGTTACGAGTAACCAAATGGTTTTTAAAAGAGGTCAAACTCCTCAGATAAGCTTTGCCCGTTAAAGCATCCACTTACCCGAGTATGTTAACGAACCCCACGGAAGAGCTTTGCCCGTTAAAGCATCCACTCAACCTTGGAAGCTCTAACCGAATATGTGGCACATAGAACAAGTTTTGAACACAGAGAGGCACTAGGTGAAGGGTCTAAAACATTTTATGACACAAGTACACCCCTTTAACCGAATGAAAGGTTTAGCTACGAATATCCATGGAACAGGACATCATAACTAAGTACTTGAAAAAGTAAAGGTTTTTGAAAGACAGTAAAGTAAAGTTTTCGAAAGTAAAGACAGGAAAGTAAAGTACTTTGAAAGACAGTAAAGTAAAGAAAAGAGTACTTACAAAAACTGATAAGAGTGCTCAAGATCCAACTTCGATTCCAAAGGAAAGTGTTACAAGGATTGTGCTCTCAACCTAGAGAGATAAGTGATTGTGGTGTTTGAGGATGGGATTGGGATGATTTACAAAGACAATGGAGGGCTCTATTTATAGGCTAAGGGAGGCAAGGAGATGAAGACACTTGGCATGGAATCCATGGAGGAGGAGAAAGCCATCGGAGGTGACTCACCCCTCCAAAAGCCGCCGGCCACATGGAGGAAGGGGAGAGGAAGAGCCCTTAGCCGCCACCCATGTGGCATGAGGGGAGAGGTGGAGTGTGTTTTGTGATCTTTTCCAAAAGCCATCGGCTCCCTTTCAGCTCCGGACTGACTCTGGTTGCCCTTCGGTTGGACTTGTTTTGAGTGATTCCATGTCAGGTTCATGAAAATTGTACAGTCGGAATCTGGTCGTGTCCTGGAGTGACTTGTAATTCATATTCAGCTTTAAAACTCCTCCTTAGCCTGTATTCTCTCTAGACTTCAAAATACCATGTAGATAAATATCGGAACTAACAAGCAAAAGTTAAATAGACAAAGCGTCTAATTTGGTGGGTTTAACTGTGTTTATGATTCAAACAATTATAAGCAATTATCTCAACATCAATTATCTCAACATCAATCAATCTTCTTACTATCAATACAATTACATTACTCATCTATCAATGCATTAAGCATTTCAACTTGGTATCAAAGCGAGGTTTTCTCTGATCCTATCTCACTACAAATTTTTGCCCAAATGAACGATAACCAATATTTATGGTAGTGTTGTCGTATAATTGATTTATACGAGTGTTATACGTGAGTATTTCATGTTATAGTAATTTTGCTTGACGTAAGGATTTTACGTCGATTAAACGATAACAGCCTACGTTAAATGTACGAGAACTCTACTTTAAACAAACGTAGTGTTTTCGTATAATTGTCGCATTTAATTTACGTTTAACTTACGATAACAATACGTTAAACTAACGCAAAGTTGTCGTACATATCTCGTATAGTGTTTACGATAACTCAACGATGCCAAAACTGTAACTTTACAGTAATATCAAAATAACTGTCGTAATGTTATCGTATAAATCTCGTATGGTGTGTACGTTAACTGTCGTCAAAGTATAGTTGTCGTAAGAATGTACTTTACAAAACAATTGCATTGCAGTTTTTCATTAAAATTTTGGAACCTGGATTACTGTAATTAATAACTACATAAATATTTTTTTTTGTTTCAACTGCATAAATATTTCTAATAATTGCATAAAACTAATTGCATTTCTAATTGCTGAAAAACATCCTTACAAAACAACCGCAATTCACAGTCACACCAAAACATCCATAACATGCTGCTGCTGTAACATCCAAAACAAACTCCAAAAAGTCTACAAATTGATCAGGGTAGAGATTTCCACCCGAAACCTCAATCACTTGATTCATCGTCTTCATATTGGTCGGGACGTGGAGGCTGAGGCTGAGGCTGAGGCTGAGAATTACTTGTCTTCAACAGAGCCTGCGTGAGGTTTATAATCACCTGCTGCTGCTGTATCTGGAACTCCATCATCTTTTGGTGCTGTTGCTTGAGTTGCGTCACCTCTTGAGCTACATCATCAAGCTGCGAGGATGGAGTGGGAGAAGATCCTCCGATACGCAGTGACGCTATCCTGTTGAACTTAGATCCCTCGACCAAAGTGGCAGCAGCGCCAATAGCTTTAGAAAGCTTTGTTCTTTTGTTCCACCCTATAATTTCAGATCCAACCTCAAAATCCAGTGCCTGCGGTATGGAATCACCATATTTCGTCTTTAGACTGTCGTGTGCTTTCTCTAGTAGAAGCTGACATGAATCCAATGTAAGACATCAGTCTAATGTATATGTTCAGCTTAACTTGGAAATAACCAGTTTAAAGGTATATGGGCAGACAGTTTAAAGAAGGACTACATTTATACAGTAGCCCAATACGTACAACTTGTATGTAAAACTTGAAAGACACATCCATTTCAAATCTTTACACTACTCAATACCTACATTTACATCAACCAAAAAATACCTGTATATAAAACTTGAAACACACCTCCATTTCAAATATTTACACATTCCACAGTTTACAGTATATACTGAATATATATAAGTCCACCATTGATCAATAAGTTGACCTTTCTCTGCTATTGATACAAAAATGAATCATATGCAATACAAAAATGAACTTTGTATTTAATCAATCAGTAATGATATTGATACAGATCAAATGATATTCCACATTCCACATGACAGACAATCAAACTTTGTAATATATATAATAAGTCCACCATTGATCAATCAGTTAACCTTTCTCTGCTATTGATACAAAAATGAATCATATTTAATTCAAAGATGAACTTTGTATTTAATCAATCAGTAATGATATTGATACAGATCAAATGATATTGCAACATCAGTAATGATATTAATACAAAAATGAATCATATTTAATACAAACAAAAGTGCATAATTTTACCATCCTTGCCGCTTTAGAAATCTACCTCGTGCCGCTTTAGAAATCTCAGCCCCTCCTTGCACCTCGCGTGTCGCATATTGTACCATCCCTCGTCCATGTCTGAAAAGTGCATAATTTTGAAAAAATTAATCATAGTTAACGAAAATAACACATGATAAGTGGGATGAAACATTGTAGCTGTTATACAATCACTTGGCAGTTAAACACTGAATTGGAATACAACACTAGGTCAGTCAGTTACCACGAATACCATTATCTGGAAGATTTGTACAATCAGATACGCAGACAAACAAGTTTGTGTTATATGAAACTGACACCGATCGACTGAATGAAATCGAAGTGTCGCATACCAAAACCTTGATGTACTTCGTAAGCCACAACATGTAAAAAAACAGGAATTCAAGAAATATGAAACCCTAGATCAACAATCCGCACACGAAGGACTGGATCTACAATCAGCACACGAAGAAAAAAGAAAGAAAAAGGAAACCCTAGATCTACAACCAGCACACGAAGGACGGCGGCAAGAGAGGAATTACTTGAGAGTGGTGGATTCGTCGACTGTGCCGAGAGCGTGGATTTCCCGACTGTGAAGCGTGGATTCGTCGGCGTGAGAGCGGTGGATTCGTCGAGCGGTAGAGAAGTGACGAGCAACTGGAGAGCGGTAGAGGAGTGAGAGCGTGGATTTACCCCTTTCGCCAAAACATTTGCAGTACCAAATTACAATAAGTGTCTGAGCGGTTAAACGAAACTGTGAATTATTTGAGCGGTTGAAATGAAATTTTTTTGTTAATTTAATTATGTACACCTAATAATCAGTCTGCATCCAGCGATAACACGAAGACATTAACTTAACATTCATATCGAACTTAACATGAAGAAATTGATCATAGCATGCTTAAACACGAGATGTTGAAAATGGCATGAACAAATGAGGCATGAATTGGAAAGACACCTTGCTGCTGCTTGATACTCTACCATCTGATCACCCACATTCTCTATAACCACTTGAAACTCTTCCATTCCTCCCAGTTGGCTTTGCTGTAAAATATACACATTTCAACATGACTTTTTGCAGTTCAACAATAAATAAATAAATAAATCAACTAATCTCTGCTCAGTTTCCTCGTTACTAAGTAATTCAATCGTTCACTTATAGGCATTTCGACGGATTGCACAAATCACATTAAAAGAATCAAAAACATCTTCGCTTTCTTGCAGATGAAACACAAATCACATAACCACTTGTTACACTACTCCCTCATAAAAAAAGGTTCATCCAAAGGCGCTCCATTCAAGGTCCATCCACTGAAAGAATAGACCAAAGCAAGAATGAACCTACCTGATGTCAATGGTAGTGTCCTCCAAGCGAGGTACGGGAAGTGCGGTGTACACAGGCTGGTACGGCTGCAAAGGTAGAACACATTGTCTATGAGCATACTGTAAACGAAGAGAATAATGGATTCAGATCAACCATTACAATATCAAGACACGGAATGCAGATTAACATGTTTACGAAATCATAATGAAAAACCAACTTATGATCATCTAAACGAAAGCTACTTGAGCTACAAATGAATATATATATGAAAATGTCAAGAGCAAGACACATTACACAGAGCAACTCAAAGTCCGCAATTTATGATCTACGACATGAAACAAGAATAACTAGAGGACATGCAGAATTAGCTACTAAAGGGCATAAGAGAAAGCGAAGAGAAGAGGTAGTAGAAGACTAAAACTCCAACCATACCTTGACACTACCATTACAAGCGCAAGGCGTCTCCAGCTTCCCAATCTAATTCTCCTCCTGACAAATCTTACACTCCACCATCTGAATCAAGGGCCCGTCCTCCCACATCTCCTCCACCTCAACCTCTTCATCTACAACTTCTGCACCAGCTCCAACAACCACCACCACATGATCACTCATTTCTCCTCCTCAACAACAAGAATAACACAATCAAACCGCCGAAAAAAATCCCTAAAATTTACAAACACCCAATCAATCAAAATTACCTAACACAATTGCATTTGACAAAAACCAAGAACCCAATCAATCAAAAACGTTAACGGGCATCTTAAATTGAACTCAAAGATCGATTCTTTAACATCTAACAGTCTCGAAGATCACGCCAGTGACACCAAAGGCGGATCTCGGGCTGGAAAATAGGATCAATATGGACGATCCGGTGGGATAATTACCTGGAAAGATTAATGGATTTGATGCGCTTGGCGTACTCTGCTCGCAGCGGCGTCGGCTTCGCCAGATCTACATATCGGCGTCGGCTTCGCCAAATCGAAAACGAAAACCCTAGAAATCGAAATCAATCACAAATCGACCCAGATGGCGTCAAAGCCAAGACCTTTAAACGATTCAGCAAAGCGAGCGAATAGATTACCGAACTTACCTGAAGAAAATTCAACGGCGGGAACGAATCGAAGTCAAGCAACAGATTGTAAGTATGCGGAGGCCAGCAACAGATTGTACGTGGATCATACGATGACAAATACGATAATTTCTTGTCGTCTAGTTTTGTTGTCGTAGCATGCTCGTAAATGTTACCGTCATTTTTAAATAGTACGTGACCCATACGATAAACAGATGTTATCGTAAAATATGTTTCCCTATTGTCATCGTCCTAGTTATCGTTAAAAGGGGGTGGTATCGTATATTTTGTACGACAACAAATGTTGTCGCATAAATTGTTAGTGATTTTCAGGTTTTCATGCGACCGCATGATAATCATGCGAACGCATGAGAATATCATGCGACCGCATGATAATCATGCGAACGCATGAGAATATCATGCGACCGCATGAGATTCTCATGCCTCGGGATGGGTCATGCGACCGCTCATGCGAACGCATGAGATTTCTATGCGACTGCTCAAGGTCATGCGACCGCATGAAATAATTCATGCGACCGCATGAAATAAGGCAAAAGATGCAACGTTTCATGGAGCATGCGAACGCATGCCATGGAGCATGCGAACGCATGAATGCAACAGATGTGTCTGTTCAGTCAATAGTCTATAAATTGAGATTGTTTTCTCAATTATGGGACACGAAATTGTGCTGTGCAATTGCTAAAAACATCAAATCCTTTCACTTGATTTACAACACACCCAAACCCTAGTTTTGCTTTGTTTTATTGCCTAAAAACAAAGTGTTCTTCAATTTGGATTGAATCCCACATTCACATTTCCTGTAAACCCAAGGCAAAGAGTAGGGAGGAAATATTGAATTCGGACAGCGACTTCGTGGTCCAAATTTGATATCCAAGGCACTATTCAACATTCACACAAGAAAAAGCTACAAAGAAGACGACATTTTCTCACTACCATTGAAGGTCCTACTCAAACCGTTGCTGAAAAGTGAAGCAAAAGACAACCCAGCAACTACAAACGAATTCAATATTATTCTGCAAATCAATGACGAGCGTGAGAGAAATGATGTCGCAATTCCAAAAATTGGACAAGTTTGAAGGAACCGATTTTCGACGTTGGAGGAAGAAGATGCACTTTCTGTTAACACATCTCAAGGTGGTGTACGTGCTGTCCACGCCATGCCCTGAAGTTGGAGACAACGCAGCAGTAGGAGCATTCCGTGAAAGAAGCAAATGGGAGAACGACGACTTCATCGCAAGAGGACACATCCTCAACGGTATGATCGATCCTCTTTTCGATTTATATCAAAATGTAGAATCTGCAAAAGAGTTATGGGATACTCTTGAAGCTAAGTATATGGCTGAGGACGCTTCAAGCGTGAAATTCCTTGTTAGTAATTTCAACAATTACAAGATGGTGGACTCTCGTCCGGTGATGGAACAACTCCATGAGATACAACGTATCTTGGGGCAATTTGCTCAATCAAATCTGAAAATGGATGAGGCCATCTCGGTGTCAAGTATCATTGACAAACTACCACCGGCATGGAAAGACTTCCGCCGTTATTTGAAGCACAAGAAGGAAGACATTAGTCTTGTGGAACTCACAAAAGAGTTGCGTATGGAGGAGGATCTTCGTATGCGTGAAAATGATGCTATGGAAGTGGATACAACCTTGCCTAAGATAAATGTATTGGAGACAAACACTCAAAAAGGGAACAAAAACAAAGGAAAGAAAAGGCCAAGTGAGTATGTTAGCAAAGGACCTAACAAGAAGAGGCATGTGACAAAAGAAAAAGTTTGTTGGACGTGTGGAAAAGCGGGGCACTTCAAGCGTGACTGCCGCGTAGGAAAGGGGAAGAGCGAGAAGGCTCAAGACAAGGCTGTTGGTAATAAAAACCAAGAGCAGAAATCTCAAGGTCAGAATTTGATAATTTCAGATTTGGAAAATAGAAAAGATACATACTCTAAAGTAGATTATGTTTTTGATTTTTCTGAAATTTTAATTATGCAGGATGATGAGATTTCATGGTGGGTTGACTCCGGTGCTACGGCACATGTATGTAGAGACAAAGGATTATTCAAGTCATTTGCCGCTACAAGTGAAGAAAGAGTTCTTCACATGGGTGACGAGTCAACTGCCCCCATCCTTGGACTAGGCCGTGTAGAATTAGAATTCTCAAGTGGAAAAACTATTGTTTTGTGTAATGTTTTGTATGTACCAAATATTAGAAAAAATATTGTGTCGGGTACTGTTTTGAATAAACAAGGTTATCGGCAAGTATATGAAGCCGATAACTATGTGTTGTCTAAAGGTGGTATTTTTGTTGGCAAAGGTTACTTATGTAATGGAATGTTTAAGTTAAGTATCAATAAAAGTATTTGTTCTATTTATATGAATTATGAGCATGATTTTCCTAATCAATATACAAATTCACATGTTAACATATCTAGACTATGGCATGCACGTTTAGGACATGTTCATTATAAAAGATTACATAATATGTCAAAGCATGATTTAATTCCCTCATTTGACATGAACATTGATAAATGTAGAACTTGTATGCTTACTAAAATTACTAGGCAACCATTTTATAATGTCACTAGAGAAAGTAAAATACTCGATTTAATACATAGTGATTTATGTGATTTTCATGCATCACCATCTCTAGGAAATAAAAAATATGTAGTCACATATATTGATGATTTTTCTAGATTTTGCTATGTATATTTATTGCATTCAAAAGATGAAGCTCTTAATAAATTTCAGATTTATAAGAATGAAGTTGAACTTCAAAAGGGAATTTCTATTAAGAAATTGCGCACCGATAGAGGTGGGGAATACTATAATCCAAGTTATTTCCAAAGTGTGGGTATCATTCATGAAACCACAGCTCCTTACACACCACAACAAAATGGTATATCCGAAAGGAAAAACAGAGTTTTAAAAGAAATGGTTAATGCCATGCTTTCTTACTCGGGTCTAAATGACGGATTTTGGGGTGAAGCAATGCTAACAGCTTGCTACTTACTGAATAGGGTTCCTAATAGTATTAGTAACCTTACTCCTTATGAAATTTGGCATGAAAAGAAGCCAAATTTAACACATGTTAGAGTTTGGGGTTGTAGAGCAGTGGTAAGATTACCATTACCTAAGATAAAAACTTTAGGAGAAAAGGGAGTTGAATGCATATTCATAGGATATGCTCAACACTCTTTGGCTTATAGATTCTATGTTATAGAACCTAACAAGCAAGTACCAATTCATACTATTATTGAATCAAGAGATGCTATATTTGATGAAAAGAGATTTTCATCAATTAGCTTGCCTAAAGATTTGACTCTAGAACCAAGTTTAGTTCAAGAGTCAAGTGAACCACAAATTTCAGCAACTAGGAGGAGTAAAAGAGCTAGGAAAGAAACATCATTTGGAAATGATTTTCAAATGTACCTAGTGGAAGGAACTCGGGAAGACATTGGCTGGCAATATTTATATTGCCATATCATGGAGGATGATCCAAAGACCTATGATGAAGCAATGAAATCCCAAGATGTATCATTTTGGAAAGAAGCCATTAATGATGAAATGGACTCTATAGTGGGAAATAACACTTGGATTTTGGTTGACTTACCACAAGGTCATAAAGCGTTAGGGAATAAATGGATCTTCAGGAAGAAGACGAAAGTAGATGGAACCATTGATAAATTTAAAGCAAGATTGGTGATTCAAGGCTTTAGACAAAAATTTGGTTTGGACTATTTTGATACCTATGCACCGGTTGCTAGAATATCAACAATCAGATTGTTGATAGCTTTAGCATCTATACATAAGTTGCTAGTACATCAAATGGATGTAAAGACTGCTTTCCTAAATGGCGATTTAGAGGAAGAAATATATATGAAACAACCGGAAGGTTTCATTGTAACGGGACAAGAGCAAAAGGTATGCAAGCTTGTTAAGTCATTGTATGGACTTAAACAAGCACCTATGCAATGGCATCAAAAATTTGACAAGGTGGTGCTTTCCGATGGATTTATCTTAAATCAATCGGATAAATGCGTGTATAGTAAGTTTGATGATTCTGGAAATGGAGTTATCATTTGTCTATATGTAGATGATATGTTGATTTTTGGCACTAACATAAAGTGTATAAATCAAACAAAGGAATTTTTATCATCTAAGTTTTCTATGAAGGACATGGGGGAGGCGGAAGTTATTCTAGGTATAAGAATAGAAAAAGTAAAAGGGGGTCTAGCTTTGACACAATCTCATTACATTGAGAAAGTGTTAAAGAAGTACAAGTACTTGGACTGTCATCCAGTCAATACTCCTTTCGAATCTTCCAAACACCTTCTCTCCAATAAGGGAGCCCCAGTGTCACAGCTTGAATACTCAAGGGTCATCGGAAGTTTGATGTATGCGATGACAAGTACAAGACCGGACATAGCTTTTGCGGTGGGCAAGCTAAGTCGATATACAAGTAATCCTAGCAAGGATCACTGGCAAGCGGTTCATAGGGTACTCCGGTATCTTAAGGGAACGATGAACTTAGGTCTTGTATATTCTGAATTCCCTTCGGTAATTGAAGGATATTCGGATGCAAGTTGGATTTCTAACGAGGAGGATCATTCTTCCACAAGTGGATGGGTATTTCTGCTTGGGGGAGGTGCAATCTCGTGGGCATCAAAGAAACAAACTTGCATCAGCTGTTCAACAATGGAATCTGAATTTATTGCTCTAGCGGCAGCTTTGAAAGAAGCGGAATGGCTAAAGAATATGATTCATGAAATACCATTGTGTGAGAGACCGATATCACCCATATTAATTCATTGTGATAGCGCTGCAGCGTTGGCTAAGGTATATAGTCATGTATACAATGGGAAGTCTAGACACTTAGGTGTTAGACATAGTGCGGTAAGAGAGCTCATTACGCATGGGGTAATATCTGTGGATTTTGTAAAATCACAACAGAATCTAGCCGATCATTTGACTAAGGGATTGGTTAGAGAATTGATCAATAAGTCTGTGAAGGGGATGGGATTAAAACCCACATAATCATCTAGTAATGGGACACCCAATTCACATCTAACTAACGTTAGAGCTGAATTCAATGCGGAAAGCCCATTCCTAGAAGATTGATGAACACAAATATGCATCCCCAAGTATGTGTTCAGAACCTACAAAGGTCTAGGTTGAAGATGAACTCTTCTTAATAGATTCTTTGAAAAAGTGCTAAATGTAGGAGCACGATCGAGCGGTGTGACTCATTAAAGAATTTACCTATGTAAACGTGAAGTTTCTGGTCGCTTCATGAGATATTGGGTTAAATCTCAAAACGTTTATGAATGGATAGGGACTCAAGGACCATTAAGAGTCAAGTTAAACTAACGGTTTGTGAAGTAACACATGCGTGTGTCGCCGTCAAGTACCCAAATGAATTGATTGGTTCAATCCTTAGTGACACCATTTCAATTCGGGTATATTGTATGCGTGATTACACTATGCAGAAATTCAATCCGTAGTGACATTTCTGCTTATGCGTGTTTTGCTTAAAACAAGGTAAGTTGTGAATCAAAAGAAAACCCAAAAATGGGGGAGGATTGTTAGTGATTTTCAGGTTTTCATGCGACCGCATGATAATCATGCGACCGCATGATAATCATGCGACCGCATGATAATCATGCGACCGCATGATAATCATGCGACCGCATGATAATCATGAGACCGCATGATAATCATGCGAACGCATGAGAATATCATGCGACCGCATGAGATTCTCATGCCTCGGGATGGGTCATGCGACCGCTCATGCGAACGCATGAGATTTCTATGCGACTGCTCAAGGTCATGCGACCGCATGAAATAATTCATGCGACCGCATGAAATAAGGCAAAAGATGCAACGTTTCATGGAGCATGCGAACGCATGCCATGGAGCATGCGAACGCATGAATGCAACAGATGTGTCTGTTCAGTCAATAGTCTATAAATTGAGATTGTTTTCTCAATTATGGGACACGAAATTGTGCTGTGCAATTGCTAAAAAAATCAAATCCTTTCACTTGATTTACAACACACCCAAACCCTAGTTTTGCTTTGTTTTATTGCCTAAAAACAAAGTGTTCTTCAATTTGGATTGAATCCCACATTCACATTTCCTGTAAACCCAAGGCAAAGAGTAGGGAGGAAATATTGAATTCGGACAGCGACTTCGTGGTCCAAATTTGATATCCAAGGCACTATTCAACATTCACACAAGAAAAAGCTACAAAGAAGACGACATTTTCTCACTACCATTGAAGGTTCTACTCAAACCGTTGCTGAAAAGTGAAGCAAAAGACAACCCAGCAACTACATAAATGTTATCGTCCGTTTCGCCCAAAATTTGTAGTCTGTGTCACCGTTTAGGCGGTTGTGTGCGGTTTCTCGCACACCACCTCCCACCACAATCGCTTCCGCATTTCTGGCCACTTGTGCCGTCGCTCTCCGCCGCTCCGATTCGGTCTGATGGGCAGTTATAGTATTTTGTTTTTCTCTACGGTGTAATCCTTACCCGTTTCTATTGCTGCCCACTGCAGCTGAGTTGTTTTTGTAATTTTTGCATCTTCATTCGGCCACTTTTGGCCATCTTCATTCGGCGCAATCAGCCGACAAGCCGCGGCTACCGCCGCTCAGTACAGCCCCTACCGCTGCAAAACGCTGCTACCAGCAGCTGCACATCCAACACGCCACGGCCGACACCGCTCCACATCGCCCAGTGCAGGCTGTGTACCTTCCAGTCGTCTCTGCCGTGCTGCTCACCCTCCACCGTTCCGATCCAAAATCGACTCTGCCTCACCGTCATCCACCGCTGAGCCAGGCGTGCACGTCGGAGTGGGCGGTCGCTACTTCACTTTGAAAGCTCTGTGGGGGAGAAAATGGTGAAAGTAGAAACATTCTCTTTCAAACAAATGAAAATGGAGATTGGCAATTTCGAGTGGACTATGAGTCTATGACAGCACATTAATGCTGTTTATTACTTTTATGTTTATTTGTCTTTGTTTTACTCGAGTGTGGAGTCACGTGCTGAAGCTTGGATTTGGGGAAAGCTTCTGTTGACTCGGTCAACAATTTGGGAAACTTACAAGTATGTTAGTGGGTGCCTCAGTGGTGCCTCATGCGACAGACGCATGACATGAAGGAATCAAGTGGGGCTTGTTTTTAGTGAGTGGATGTTCGAGTGGATGGCACATGGCAGAGAGTAACACCTGTCATTTTGAAGAAGGCTACAAGTGGATGGCACATAGCAGAAGATTGAGCTGCAGAAAATGATGATTCTTTTGGCATTTTTGACCGATATTCTCGGTCCCAGCCCATATCATTAACATGGTTAACTTAGGTCCATGTTAAAGGGTGTTGAATTCCCACCACCAACAATCAAGAAGATTTCTCCGAACCGAAGAGCTAAATGCTTGAGCCAACAAGTTGCCTACAAGCCAGCCCAGCGGACCCTTGATAATGGTAGAGATGGATGGCCAAACAACCCTTGTTCAGTGGTGTACTGGATGTCCAGCCCCAGCCCACCAATATCAGCGTATCCAACGCTATATAAATCAACAAGAATCCCAGCTACCTGCTCCATCGCCTATCTTCCAATCTCGTCGTCTCCAAATTTCTCCACGCCGAGCTTGCGGGGGAGTATTAGAGTATTACTCATAATGGAGACCTCATTCCCATAATGCTGAACCACTTTCGGCAGTGCTCTCTCCACCATGAAGATTCCTTTGGGATACAGCACATACCACCTTAGACCCACTATCTTATGTCTATCATTATCTCTTATATATTCAGACTCTCGTATGTAATAACATTAAGCAATTATCTCAACATCAATTATCTCAACATCAATCAATCTTCTCACTATCAATACAATTACATTACTCAAAAAAAAATGATTCATACAATTATGATCCATCAGATCACCCCACACTTTTAGTTGTTCGTCCCGAACAATGCTTTTTAAGGGCAGAACACAATCTAAGTAAACTTTTAAATATGAAAGTTAGACTGTGGGACTAGATTTATCTTAATTCATGCATTACTTACTTATTACCAAACTAAACCGTGTAAATACTTAGAAGAAACTTGATACTTGTACCTTCGCGCCGAGATGCAAATTAATTCGGATGTTTCGGGAGATAGCCCTTTTTAGGCTCCTGGACTGCATTCTCGGGATCGACTCGTACTATATGGTTTCCTTGTAGCTTTCTCTAGCACGTGATTCGGTTCGGGTTTCACTGAGTTGAGTACTTTGATTTCTTTTTGGCGAGGGACAGCTTCTGTAGTGAATCGGCCTTTGGCCTTTGATGTTGAATTGGAGTTTCTTCACTTTTGTTCGGTTAAAACCTTCACAATTTTAGCCTTTGGCCTTTGATTAGCTTCTTTGAGCTTTTGCTTCTTTGTGACTTGCTAGTCCATTTTCTCAGTCTTTTTGGGAGGTCCAATCGTCGCCCGTAAGCATATGAAAATACCTCCCCGCTCTTTCTCATCCTCGCCGTTTTGCGCGGGTCAAGATGAGGGTCGCTCATCTATTTTCCCGGCTACTAGGACTAGAGATAGGACGGTTTGATTCCCGTCCCGCCTCTTGCATAAACGCTGCACGACGGAGATGACTTCAATCTTCACTGAAACCCGAAGTGCAGCCTCCACTGACTTCGAAAACCATATAGTTAGATTCGATCCTTCGATTGCTTGCCAAGTCTCTCTAGGGCAGTTTATATCAACTCCACATCCCCTGTATATCTCAGCACAAAGGGACAAATGAGAAGTTACATTCTAAATTTTTAAACAGTTGAATTTTCATAAGGTAAATGCATGAATTTAGATCTATCTTTTTCACATTCTCAAGTTCATATTTTCAAAAAGATACTATTAAGGGAAAAAGAAAAGAAAAACATGTTATGTACACAGGTGGTTCTCACCCCACACTTTTGAACGAAGGCGTGCCTCACAGCATGACTTAGTTCAAAAGTTTATGCAAGCAAATATATACAGGAAAGGTGAGAATGATTTAAGGCAAAAAACTAAATGACAGAAATTAAATGACTGAAAGTAAGATAGGTGTCAGGTTACCTCCCGACCAGTGCATTTGTTTAACGTCGTTAGCTCGACGATACCTCATTCCTGGATCATAAGGTGGGATCCCATGGGTGGCTCAGGTCGTATTTCTGCGTTATCAAGTTGACCTCGCCATGGTAGTGTTTGACTCGCTGTCCATTCACATTGAATCGGCTTCCATCCTCCATGATTTCCAACTCAAGCATCCCATGGTTGAATACCTTAGTCACAGTATAAGGGCCGGTCCATCTTGATTTTAGTTTGCCAGGCATCAGCTTCAACCATGAGGAGAAGAGTAGCAGTTGTTGTCCTTCCTCAAATGAGAGACGGAGGATGAATTTGTAATGATACAATTTGGTCCGCGCTTTGTAGTCCGTTTGCCCTTCATAGGCCTCAAGCCGCAATTCCTCAAGCTCACACAGATTAAGCTTCTTATCTAGTCCAGCAGCCTTCAAATCCGGATTGTAATGCTTGAGCGCCCAATAGGCTTTATGTTCTAATTCCACCGGAAGGTGGCATGCCTTTCTATAAACAAGTCGAAAGGGGGAGGTTCCAATTGGTGTCTTGTATGCTGTTCGATAAGCCCAAAGAGCTTCATCTAGCCTCTGACTCCAATCTTTCCTACCCGGCTTCACCATTTTTTCTAAAATTCCCTTGATTTCGCGGTTGGAGATCTCCGCTTGACCATTGGTCTGGGGATGATATGCCGTGGACGTTTGGTGGTGGACATGGTAGCGCTTCAAGGTGGCAGCCATCATGCGGTTACAGAAATGAGTTCATTGGTCGCTGATTATGGCCTTGGGTACCCCGTATCTACAAAACAGGTTAGTGCGCAAAAAATCTATGACAGTCTTTGCATCGTCGCACCTTGTGGCCTTAGCTTCTACCCATTTTGACACATAATCTACAGCAACTAAAATGTAAGTATAACCGCATGAAACTGGGAATGGTCCCATGAAATCAATGCCCCAAATGTCGAAAACATCGTTGACCAATATGGGTACTTGAGGCATCTCATTTCTAGCTGACACATTTCCTACTCTCTGACACCTATCGCATTTTTTACACTTCTCATATGCATCTCTAAATATACTTGGCCAAAAGAAGCCGCTATCTAGGATTTTCCTAGCGGTTCTCCTAGGCCCGAAGTGTCCTCCACATGCAAACTCATGGTAGAAGTTAAAACCAGAAGCTATTTCATTATCGGGGATGCATCTCCTAAGTATTTGATCTGCTCATATTTTCCATAAATAAGGATCATCCCATAAGTAATGTCTAGCATCATGCCTAAGTTTCATGCATTGTGCTTTAGTAAAAGAAGGAGGAAATGTACCTCCTAAAAGGTAGTTGACGATTGAGGCATACCACGACACCTTGGTTGAGACTGCATAGAGGTGCTCGTCTGGAAATGACTCGGTTATGTGCCCCTCTTCTTCTTCTCGGACAATCCTGCTTAGATGGTCAGCCACAGTATTTTCGATCCCCTTCTTGTCCCTTATCTCCACATCGAATTCTTGCAGTAGTAGTATCCACCGAATGAGTCTAGGCTTGGCCTCCTTCTTCTTCATCAGGTAACAGATGACAGCATGGTCAGAATAAACTATCACTTTTGCTCCAAGCAAATATGATCTGAACTTTTCCAGAGCGAATACCACTGCCAGAAGTTCCTTTTTGGTGGTGGAGTAGTTTTGTTGGGCAGAATCTAGGGTTCGTGAGGCGTAGTAGATCACACCCGCCTTCTTATCAATTTTTTGGCCGAGAATTGCTCCCACAGCAAAGTCGCTTGCGTCGCACATGATTTCGAATGGTTTTACCCAATCCGGAGTTTGGATGATGGGTGTGCTAGTGAGGGCTTTCTTCAGATCATCAAAGGCCTCCTTGCATGCATTGGTAAATTCAAAAGGAACTTCTTTTTGGAGAAGAGTGGATAGAGGCAATGCCTTTTTGGAGAAGTCCTTGATGAATCGTCGGTAGAATCCCGCATGGCCAAGGAATGATTGGATGTCTCGGACCGTGGATGGGTATGGTAGAGTCATGATCAGGTCGATCTTTGCTTTGTCCACTTCCATGCCTTCTTGTGAGACGATATGTCCCAAGACTATTCCGTGTGTTACCATGAAGTGGCACTTCTCATAATTGAGCACTAAGTTCATGGACACACATCGTGCCAAAACCGTGCTCAAATGGCTTAAGCAAGCGTCGAATGTGTCTCCATAGATGGTGAAGTCGTCCATGAAGACTTCAATGAATTCTTCGATCATGTCTGAAAAGATGCTGGTCACTACCCTTTGAAAAGTCCCTGGGGCATTGCATAGGCCGAACGACATCCTTCTGAAGGCGAATGTGCCGAATGGGCAGGTGAATGTAGTCTTCTCTTGGTCCTCAGGTGCTATGGGGATCTGGTTGTAGCCTGAGAACCCGTCCAGGAAGCAAAAATATGGCTTGCCCGCCAGTTGGTCTAGCATTTGATCGATGAATGGCAGAGGGAAATGGTCTTTTCTTGTGACGGCGTTTAATTTCCTATAGTCGATGCACATTCTCCAGCCGTTCTTGACCCTTGTTGTTACCATTTTTCCTTCGGCATCTTCCTCGATTGTGATCCCACTTTTCTTCGGGACCATGTGGACAGGACTCACCCATTGGCTATCTGATATGGGATAGATAATGTCCGCATCTAGTAGCTTCTGTATTTCCTTTTGGACGATCTCCATCATGATTGGGTTGAGTCGTCATTGAGGCTCTCTCGATGGCTTTGCTTCATTTTCAAGTAGAATACAGTGCATGCATACAGCCGGGCTGACTCCTCTTAAGTCGGCTAGAGTCCATCCAATATCCAACTTGTGTTGTCTCAGCACTTTTATCAGACTTCTCTCCTGACCTGCTTCCAAGCCACTCTTGATGATCACTGGAAGTGTGTTATTATCTCCTAGAAAAGCGTACTTCAGATGTCCAGGCAGGGGCTTCAATTCTATTTTGGGAGCTTGCATCACCGAGGGCAGAAAAGTATTTGATTTGAATAATTTAACCTCGTTGACTTCATATTCTGGTGTGAGAGGCTCCGAGATTGTTAAGTGGGCCACCGTTTCATGCAAGTCTTCGGTCAATTCGTATGAGCTTTCGGCTCCATTGAGTATGGCTTCTAAGGGATCTGCTCTTGGTTCTGGTTGAACTTCTTGGACCAGGTCGTCCAAAGTATCGAGAGCGTGTATTTCCTCGAATTCCAAGGGGTGCTTCATTGCTCGGAATATGTCAAAGCTGAAGACCTCTCCTTCTACCTCCATTGAGAGCATTCCACTTCCACAGTCTATCTTCATTTGTGATGTTTTGAGAAATGGGCGGCCGAGAAGGATGGGTGCATGGTCTGTAGGTCCGCCATTCTCCATTTTTAAGACGTAGAAGTCTGCTGGAAACACTAATTCACCTACTTGAACCAGGACGTCTTCAATTTTTCCCTCAGGCTGTTTGCAAGACCGATCTGCTAGTTGAATAGTGAGACCGGTGGGTTCGAGCGGTCCAATCCTAAGGCAGGAATAGATAGAGAAGGGCAAGACGTTGATTGATGCTCCAAGATCCAGCATGTAGTTCTTGATCCGGATGTTGCCAATTGTGCATGGAATGGTGTAAGTTCCCGGATCACCACATTTGGGGGGCACTTTTCGTTGTATGACGGCTGATACATTCCTACTCATCAGCTCTTGATCATATCTAGTACTCCTCCTCCGGTTGGTGCAAAGTTCTTTTAAAAACTGAGCATACCGAGGGATTTGCTTGATGGCTTCCAAGAGGGGGATGTTGATTTCGACTTTACTGAACAACTCAAACACGTCCTCGTCCATGATATGCTGTTTTGGTACTCGGGCTGGCACTGGAAACGGAAGAGCAGCGCTGATTTTAGAGGTCTCGATTCTGGGCACTGGGCTGCGTTCCTCAGGCGCATTCTCTTCTTCCTCGGGTGCGTCCTTGCTTTCCTCGGGCAACTTTGGGCTTTCGTCTTCCTCTCGTTCCATGGGTGCAACGACTAGCTTTTTTCCACTCCTAAGAGCCACGACATTCACATTTCCCCTCGGGTTCTGGATGGTTTGTGAAGGAAGTCTGCCGGGTTCATTAGTGAGCGCAGACATTGAGGTAGCGAGTTGGGACATGTGCTTCTTCAAGTCTGATAATTCTCCCTTTGTTTCGACTTGGTTTTGATGCATAGTAGTACTTAACTGCTGCACAGTGCCCGATAATTGCTTTATCATGTCCTCAAGTGACTTGTTCGGTCCTTGATGATTGCTCGAGCTGGCTTGGTACTGATTTGGTCCCTTCTGTTGATATTGGCCCGTCGGGTACTGGTTTGGTCCCCTTTGTTGGTATTGGCCCGCTGGTGGGGCGTTCTGGTTGTACTGCTGGTGGGGCGGTTGGTAGAATGACTGAGCTGGTTGAGGTGCGGCTTGTTGGGTCATCCTTGGTGGGTGGTTCTCGTTTTTCCAGCTCGGGTTGGTTGCTTGACCATACTGCCGGCTTGGACCGGTGTGGTTGTTGTTGTTATTGTACTCTTGATATCCCTCTACTGCATTGGCCTCTACCGGGTCCTCTTCGATCAAAGTTGGGCATGCATCAGTCTTGTGGTCTGTAGAGCCACAAAACTCGCAAGGTCTTACTTGAACTGTCTGCTTTCGTAGGATTTGCATCATCATTTCCTTCATCTGTTCCATTTGCTCGGGCATTGAGTTTACCGGTGTCTCGGCACTTGCCACGTTCTTGGTTCGGGTAAACTCATCATGCCGAGTGGTCTCTTCTCTGAACCGGGCATTTTCAGCAAATTTTGTGACTAGCCGCCTTATGCCGCTTAATGGTAGGCTTGCTATTGACCCTCCAGCCGAGGCATCTAGGAGCATTTTGTCCAAGCGGTTCAATCCATCAAGCATGTACTCGATGATGAGCTTCTCGGGTAATCCAAGATTGCAGCAGCTTTGCTCCAATCGGTTGAATTTCTCGAGGTAGTCGAACATCGACTCGTTGGGCCCTTGCTTTATGTCTTGCAGCTGCCTCCTTACTTGCATCGCTCTTCCTGCTGGGTAGTATTTGTCTAGAAATTTCTTTTGCATCTGAGCCCATGTTATGATGCTTCCCGAAGGCAATGAAAGGAACCAGTCATTTGCCGAGTCAATGAGGGAAAAATAGAACGCCTTCAACTTGAAGTCGTCTATATTCACTCGATTGGGCTTTAGATTTTGGCAAATGCCATGTAAGCGTTGGAGATGAGTTGTCGCAGATTCTCCATGAGCTCCTGAGAACTTGGGCAAGTTGTGGGCCACTGACGCGTCGATGGTAATGTTTTCTAGTTCAGGGCCCTCGTAAATGCAGCACGACTGATTTTCGAAATCTGGGGCATTGAGTTCGTCCATAGTAGGCTCGCGGTAGTTGTTATCCCCATAGTAGTCATCAAAGACGGGTTCTTGTCTTGGTATTTGTCGATATTGCGGGGGTGGAGGATGTCTAGGGGGTTGTTGTGCTGGACCAGCTCCATTTCGGTCCTCAGGTGGTCCTTGGTTTCTTCGGATGGCCTCCCTATCACGAGCTCTTCGGTTTCGGATGATTTGTTCCGGATCATCGACAAATTGTGGCAGCGCTTCATTATTTCGATCGAACAGATTCATCTTGTCGTCATCCTGATAGTTATGGTGGCTTCCTTCACGAGACATGGTTGTGCAGAAGCGAGTTCGAAAGAGAAAAGAAAAAGAAAAGAACAGCTAATCTGAAGCTAATTCCTCGGCAACGGCGCCAGTTTTGACGAAGCCCACCGCACTGTCGTTAAGGTGCGATGTTCTCCGTGCAAAAATAAATTAATATCTCCGATACTCGTGACTTAACTATTTTTGGTAGTCAGTGGTAAGTACGGGTCAAACCCAAGGGAATTAGGTGATAGTTGTTCTTTCGAAAAGGGGGGGATTAAATAAAACAGTTGGGGGGTTGGTTTTGGTTTTAGTACGGAAAAGTAAGGTAACAATTGATATTACAATTAAAGGAAAGATTCGGTTTCAGGGGCCTTGTATCATATTTTCATTTATCATTGACCTCTAATGATCATACTATGTGTTCAAAGATGAATCAAGGCTATTTCTAGCATATGACTTGCCACATCATTTAGAACACTTGTTCTATTTTAGACTAATTCCTCCTTTCGAAGTATCTTAGCCTTATGTGCATCCATTTGATCTTCAGTTACGAGTAACCAAATGGTTTTTAAAAGAGGTCAAACTCCTCAGATAAGCTTTGCCAGTTAAAGCATCCACTTACCCGAGTATGTTCACGAACCCCACGAAAGAGCTTTGCCCGTTAAAGCATCCACTCAACCTTGGAAGCTCTAACCGAATATGTGGCACATAGAACAAGGTTTGAACACAGAGAGGCACTAGGTGAAGGGTCTAAAACATTTTATGACACAAGTACACCCCTTTAACCGAATGAAAGGTTTAGCTACGAATATCCATGGAACAGGACATCATAACTAAGTACTTGAAAAAGTAAAGGTTTTTGAAAGACAGTAAAGTAATGTTTTCGAAAGTAAAGACAGGAAAGTAAAGTACTTTGAAAGACAGTAAAGTAAAGAAAAGAGTACTTACAAAAACTGATAAGAGTGCTTAAGATCCAACTTCGATTCCTGACAGGTGTATTTTTAACCCTTTATAGATGTCAAATTATTATTTTTAGGGGTCAAATTGCAGTCAAACAAAATTTATAATCCTTGGTAAGCCAAGGGTCGATCCTAGGAGCAATGCGTGTGAGTACTAGGAAACAAGTGACCTATTTAGCTATTCCGAATGACAATTGTTTGGTTGTTTGTAATTTCCTGAAATTAAATGGCAGAAATTAAATTGCGGAAAATAAAAGGTTGTACTAAATCAGAGAAAGAATCCCAGAATCCATACTTCACCCGTGCTAACCTCACTATTCATGCAATCATGGCAAGTTAATTATTTATGCTATCGAATATGGAATATAACCGAAATAACACTAGACAAGCCGCCCATCCATGGATCATTGTCTAGATTAATCTCCATCGTTGAACGCCGCCCGTCCACGGATTATCAACGACTTCGATTTATTAAATTAAAGGTTTTCCTATTAGTTCATGTAAACATGACCTAACATCAATTTCATGCAATCCGGTTAATCCCTAGGGCCCATCCACCTTTCGGCATATAACCTAAATACGTTCTACCAATGCAAACATACCCTTTGATTTAAATACATGCATAGAACGATAATATTAAGCACACAATGAAATTGAATAATCGATTTGCATAAACAAAAACTTTAATTGATCACATGAAGAGTTAGGGTTACATAGCACGGGATCCGTAGGATCCCGGAATAAGGAGACTACTCACTATTCATGGTAGATTTACCAAAAACAGTGTATAGAGAAATAAGAACGAATAACCGTAAAGACGCGGTGGCTCGTGAAATCTCTCACGATGAAAGCTTCGTCTTCTCCAAGCTAGGGTTTGTTTTCTCTCCGAATTCAGCACACTCAATTAATCTGATCGTGTTTCCTTTTATAGCTCGCCCAAAAAGGCTGAAAAAGCCCAGAAACGATTTTTGGAAATAACTTGAAGTTCTGCCTGCCGACGGCCCCGTGACAACCGTGACAGCCGGGTGTGTCACGGCTGTCACGGCCTGAGCTAAAAGCCTCGGGGGAAATCGGCACCCGTTACACCCGTGACAGTTGGACGTGTCACGGGTGCTTCAGCCTGTCACGTCAGCCATAAACTCACGGGGGAAAATAGGTGCCGTGACACCCGTAACAATTGGAACTGTCACGGCTGTCACGGGCTTTTGCTGGCTCAGACCCCACTGTTGGTCTTTTTCGTCAATTTTTTTC
Organism: Rhodiola kirilowii; assembly: GCA_033675215.1. Lineage (NCBI taxonomy): Eukaryota > Viridiplantae > Streptophyta > Magnoliopsida > Saxifragales > Crassulaceae > Rhodiola > Rhodiola kirilowii. The sequence continues at coordinate 29,077,309 of CM066200.1, forward strand.
GTTCTTTCGTACTCATGGGCTCACGGAGCAAGGATATGCGTTATTGTCCTGAAACACTAGAGAAAGATGTCATATAGAGACGATTTGCCCGGAGAACAAGTATTATCCATCATCGAATGTAGCGATTAATCAGTCAAAATATTGACTGATCAAAACACTCCACACTTAGGATTTGTTCGTCTCGAACAAATATCAAACAAATGGCAGAATAAATACACGAGTCAATGTAATGCTTAACAACCATATGTTTCAAAGCTACCCACTCAAGTGACATGTGATCAATTCTAACTAAAAAAACAAAAAGATAACTCATTGTCGTAGAGGGCACGAATGCATTTAGCGTATGCATCAAGCCTTTAAACCCCTAGGCTGCCCTAGCAGGACGAGTATAGTCTCGTGAAGGTTTTCAGGAATGGGACTACCTACAAATCCCCTGTACAACTAACTAATGTGTATGCATGAATGATGCTCAACAAGTCATAGTAAAGGCATGTCATACCTCGGATTCATCGTGTTACCTCAACTTCAAGTCAAACATCTTCATCAAAGTTTTCAGACAATCATAGATTAAACGAGTTATGCATTCAAACGGTCAGTACGCACGGCTAGCAATCGACTAATCACAAGTTCTAAATAGTTCTATAGCAACGTGACAAGAACATGAAAAGTTACACAAAACATGCTCGCCATTCGCCTATGCTATCTAGGGATAGTCCACGGGCTCTTGGCGCAAAGCTCATTCTCAAGTGCCAAGGATTAGACAATGACCCGTAAGAGAAGAGGAGCCTGGCTTAAGGATTTTCTGGAAAAAAGGGTATGAAAATATGCATCAAAATTCAGTGCAAGCACGAGGATCGTCCCTTGGTTTCTAGTACATGAATTCTCAAAACAAGTCATGACTGCACGCAATGAAAAGATGGAATTACACTACATCAAGCAAAAGGGGGCAGTAATTGTTTCAAGAGTGTTTTCCATATACCAGGGGTGACTTTTCTCACCAGGTCCTTGGTATTTTCTGCTCTCGCAGAATCAACAAAAGCATTTTTTTTTCAAACTGGTTTCTCTTTCAAAAACAACTATGCTTGGGGCCAATGTTTCACCCGCTTTCCAAGATTAAGAACTTTGTTTTTGAGGGGAAAACTTGAAGGTCAATTGTCTAACTCCACACTTAAAACTTGACATAGAGTATAAGTAAAGGCGGGCGCATGCAAATCACAACAAGTGTATGGAAACACATACTAGTACTAAGGTCACCTAGAAAATAAGATGCATATTTAAGTTTTTGGGATTTTTGGACCGGTGCCTACTGATTTCAAGTCTCAAACATGCTTCCAGAAATACTTCCCTGTAGAATTCCCCCAAACTGTCATCATGCCACTGAGGAGCTGAAAGAAATCAACTGGCACGCCTTTGTGCTTGGAGATCATAATGTCTAAATCAGGGTTCGTGACGACTGTGGCGCCTTCAACCCGAGTGGTGATGCTCATTGCCACTAGGCGGTGAATAATCTTCCATAACGGTTCCCTAATACCAGCTGCACTCCAACAAGACCGGAAATAATAATCGAAACCGGATATGAGTTTCCAGAACTCATACCGCTCATCCACACTGTAGGTACCGCAGAAACCTTCGAGGGGAAAACCCAAAACCTCACAGACTTCGTCCTTAGCCATGGTGTAATACTGCTGCCCTGCTCGGAATTTCCAATGCGTCACCTGTGAGGGGCTGCCGACAGTCTCGAATGTAGCCAAAAATTTCTTGAGCAATATGGGATATGTAGGAACTTGGCGGTTAAACAGAATATCAAGCCCGGAGGCAACAAACATACGACGGCACTGTGGCAATATATCTAAACCCAAATCTGCAAGAGTGGTAATGCACGGGACGATTGTAGGTTTTACCTTTTTACCTTTGAGGACTGTGTCGAATCGTCGCCGGTGCTCAGCCTCTGTTCCAAAACGATAGGCATTATTCATTGGATAGAGACGCGGCTGATTGGGAGGAGGAGCGGGCACGACAGCCATGGAGTCTGCTGGAGGAGCTGCTGTAGAGCGAGACGAGCGAGAGGAGGAAGCATTGCCAGGGGCTCGGGGTTTGGCCATGGCGAGCGGCGGAGATGTTGAGCGGTGGAGGAGGGCAGGCAGGCGAATGAAGGTGGATGGACGGAGGCGAGCGGCTGGCTGGGGTCGGACGGTGGTCGGAGGCCGGTCGACGGTGGAGGAGAGGCAATATTTCGGTCGGGGGTGGGCGAAAATCGGGTTTGAAATTTTTAGGGTTTATGAAATCTGAAATTGAAATTGGTATTTGAGGAAGACGACGCACCCGTGACAGCCTTGACAACCGAGCCTGTCACGTGTGTCACGACCCACCTGAAAACGCACGGCCATCTGCACCCCCCGTGACAGCCGTGACAGGTCCTTTGTCACGGGTGTCACGACTCTACTAGAAACTCTCGGCCAATTTAACCCCCCGTGACAGCCGTGACAGGTCCTTTGTCACGGGTGTCACGACTCCTTGAAATCCCAGAGCAGTTCTGACTGTCCAGAAACCTGTTTGCCGTTTACTCCACACTTGAATTCCTGCAAGGACCACACACAAATTGTACAATGCAAAATGCAAATAATCAAACTTACAGCGCGGGTTACTCCCCGAAGAGGCCTAGTTTAACGTCTTGGCGAGACATAGCAAGGGAGATAAAACTAGATGCATTCTCGGGAAGTCCCTTGCTGAGATCCCTTCCCGAGAAGTAGGTTGTCATCGATCCCGTCAGGAGGTGCAAGATGCTTCAGTACGTGGTAGTGCTTGAGGCGTTGCCCATTAACTACCGTAGATTTTCCTCCTTCAACACTGAGCTCCACATGCCCGTCTGGATAAACGCGTTCCACTGTATAGGGGCCACTCCATTTAGTGCGCAGCTTCCCAGGGAATAATCTAAGACGGGAGTTGTAGAGGAGGACTCGCTCGCCTTCGTTGAATTCTCTGCGCACTATTCTCTTGTCGTACCATTTCTTTGTTCTCTCCTTGTAAATACAAGCATTCTCATACGAGTCCAATCTGATCTCATCGAGCTCGTGAAGCTGTAGTATTCGCTTTTCTCCGGCTGCCTTCATGTCCATGTTCAGTTCTCTAATGGCCCACAAAGCCTTATACTCGAGTTCGACTGGGAGATGGCAGGTTTTTCCATAAACAAGTCTGAACGGACTCATCCCGATAGGCGTTTTGAATGCAGTCCTGTATGCCCACAACGCGTCATCTAGCTTGGACGCCCAATCTTTCCTGTGGCTTGAGACTGTCTTCCCGAGGATGTTCTTGATCTCTGTTAGAGATTTCCACTTGCCCACTGGTCTGAGGGTGATAAGGAGTGCCAACTTTGTGATAAACCCCATATTTCTATAGCAATGTCTCGAAGTTCCTTTCTTTGAAATGAGAGCCGCCATCACTGATAACTGTTCTGGGCACTCCAAACCGAGGGAAGATAACCTTCTGAAACATTTTAATAACCACCTTGGCGTCGCAAGTAGAAGTAGCCACAGCTTCAACCCACTTAGAAACATAGTCGACGGCTACCAAGATGTACTGATTTCCATATGAAGGTGGGAATGGTCCCATGAAGTCAATCCCCCAAACATCGAATAAATCCACTACGAGAATGCTCTGCTGGGGAATCTCCTGCTGTTTTGAAATATTCCCAGTCCTCTGGCACTGATCACAAGCTTTAACGAACTCGTGGGAGTCCTTGAAAAGAGATGGCCAAAAGAAACCGGACTGTAGAACTTTCATGGCTATTTTCGAACCGGCCCCGTGGCCACCGTACTGGGATGAATGGTAGCGCTCCAGGATCCATTTGATCTGGTCCTCGTCGATACAAGTCCTGTAGAGACCGTCAGCACATAATCTGTATAAGAAAGGGTCATCCCAGATGTACCTTTTTACGTCAGAAAGAAACTTCCTCTTCTGGTTGTGCGAGAGGTCGGGGGGGGATGATTCCGCAGGTCAAGTAGTTAACAAAATCTGCATACCACGGTACGTGATCCACATCTATACGCATAAGCTGTTCTCCTGTGATTGAGTCAGTCATCGGGAGTTTGTCCTCTTCGCGGTCGAGCTCTCCTAGCTCGAGGCGTGACAAGTGATCTGCAACCAGATTTTCTGCTCCCTTCTTGTCTCTGATTTTCATATCAAACTCCTGGAGGAGGAGGACCCATCGAATCAGACGAGGCTTTGAATCCTTCTTGGACAGTAGATATTTGATTGCAGCATGGTCTATGTACACTATGGTCTTCGAACCAATTAGATACTGCCTGAACTTCTCAAAAGCATAGACAATGGCCAGCATCTCTTTCTCGGTCGTAGTGTAATTGATTGCTGCCCCAGCGAGGACCTTGCTGGCGTAGTAGACTACGTGCAGCTTCTTTTCGATGGGCTGCCCCAGAACTGCTCCTACTGCAAAATCACTTGCATCGCACATTAGTTCAAAAGGCAGCTCCCAATTGGGAGGCTGCACTACCGGAGCACAAGTAAGAGCAGTTTTTAAGTGATGGAAAGCATTAAAACATGAATCGGTGAAATTAAACTCAGCTTCCTGACAAAGAAGATCAGTGAGCGGCTTGGCTATCTTCGAGAAATCCTTTATAAAGCGCCTATAAAATCCAGCGTGCCCGAGAAAACTCCTGATTCCTTTCACATCTTTCGGAGGGGGCAGCTTCTCAATCACCTCTACCTTCGCGCGATCGACATCGATGCCTCGGTGAGAGACCATGTGTCCCAGCACAATACCTTCCTGCACCATAAAGTGACACTTCTCCCAGTTCAAAACCAGGTTGGTGTCAACACAACGACGAAGAACGTTAGTGAGGTTAGAAAGGCAAGAATCAAATGAAGAGCCATACATCGAAAAATCATCCATAAATACTTCCATGGTGTGTTCTAAAAAGTCAGAAAAAATGGCCATCATACAACGCTGAAAAGTGGCTGGGGCGTTACAAAGATCGAAGGGCATACGTCTATAAGCAAAGGTGACAAAAGGGCAAGTAAAGGTAGTCTTCTCCTGGTCCTCGGGGTGTATAGGGATCTGAAAGAAACCGCTATAACCGTCGAGGTAGCAGAAAAACTTATGCTTCGCAAGACGTTCTAACATTTGATCAATAAAAGGCAAAGGAAAGTGATCCTTACGAGTAGCCTTATTCAATTTCCTATAGTCTATGCACATACGCCAACCAGTCACAGTACGAGTGGGAATCAAATCATTATTCTCATTACGAACAACACTCAAACCTCCCTTCTTAGGGACAACATGCACAGGACTTACCCACGTACTATCAGCAACAGAATAAATAATACCAGCATCCAACAATTTCAGAATTTCCTTCTTAACCACATCATTCAGTTTAGGATTTAAGCGTCTCAAAGCATCTCTACTGGGTCTAGCATCGCCCTCAAGGTTGATTCTATGCATGCACAAATCTGGGCTAATTCCCTTAAGGTCGTCTATCAAATAACCTAGGGCTGGTCTATGCTCGCGCAGAACATCTAGCAATTTCTGGGTCTCTACATCAGTCAAAGATGCATTCACAATCACTGGATAGGTTGAGTTAGGCCCCAGAAATTCATACATGAGACTTGCAGGTAGAGGTTTCAATTCTACCTTACAAGGTTCCTTACCTGACTCGGTGAGCTGTCCATTTTCAGCGCCTCCCTCAATGCTCACTGCGCAGAGATCCATCGGTATGGGGCAACCTGGTGTAACTCTGTAAGACTCAATAGAGGTCAGTGTAATGGGGAGATCAACATCAGCAGAGTCTAACACATCACAATCATCTAAAAGACTAGGTCTCTTGCACATGTCAGGCAAATAAAAGACAACACGTTCGCTGCCTACTCGCAAGGCTATAGAACCTCCATCCATGTCAATAACAACCTTAGCCGTATAAAGGAATGGTCTACCAAGTATAATCGGGATGTCTATGTCCTCTGAGATCTCTAGCACAATGAAATCAGCAGGTATGTAGATATTTTTCACCTTGACAGGTACGTCTCTTAGAATCCCTTTCGGGAGTCTACAAGAACGACCCGCAAGGCGAATAGAGATATTAGTAGGGCAAAGATCACCCAAATTCAGTTTAGCATACAACGAATAAGGCATGATAGACACACTAGCACCAAGATCACACAAAGCACGTCTAATAGTAATGCCACCAATATCACAAGGGATAGAAAAACTCCCTGAATCCTTAAGCTTAGGCGGCATGGGCTGGTGCATGGCAGCACTACATTCCTCACTTAGAGCCACTGTTTCGGTCCCATCCATCTTCCGTTTCCCAGTCAGAATCTCCTTCATGAATTTTGCATAGGTGGGGATCTGGGTGATTGCATCAGTGAAAGGCATCGTAATGTAAAGAGTACGAATTTTATCAACGAACTGCATGAAATCTTTATCTCTTCTCGTAGCTTTGAGTCTTTGTGGGAACGGGACTGGTGGCTTGTAAGGAGCTGGCTCTACTGTTTGAGCAGAATTCTCAACTCGGTTTTCAGCTTCCATTAACGATTCTTCTTCAGCAGGGGCAGAATTTAGCGCTGATTTTTCGGATGCTGCTCGAGTGGTTCGAGCTGGTAGCATCTCGAGCTGTTTCCCTCCTCGGAGTGTGATGGCATTCACTGATTCCCTAGGATTCGGATCTGGTTTCGAAGGGAGTTTTCCGCGTTCTTGAGTTAATGAATCTGCTTGCTGTGCCACCTGATTTTCTAGCATCCTATTCTGGATGGACATCTGCTCAAGTTGTTGCTCGAGTGCTTTCACTCGCCTATCCTGCTCAGCCATAAAATTCGCCATCATGGCCTCCATGCTAGATGAGTTGCCAGACTCCTGTTGCTTGGGCAGCTGCGGCTGATATGAATGGCTCCCTGAATTCTGATTTTGCTGCCCTTGTGACTGGTTATTGTACTGAGGCCGCAACTGGTAGGACGTATTATTCTGCGTTTGCTGAGCCTGAATGTTGTACTGACCTCGTGGCTGGTATGGTGCATTGCCTTGCTGTTGTTTGTACGGGAAGCTAGTAGGCGCCTGATTCTGTGGTTTATAAGAGAGGTTAGGATGGTTCCGGTTCGGATTATCCCATCTGTTAGCGGATGATTCATACCCAAAACCAGCCCCTTGGTTATTCTGCCCAACGTAATTTGCATCCTCCTGGTTTCCACGGTTGTCATCTTGTCCCATCATCGGACTGCCATCTGCGAAATGAGAAGGGGAGCCACAAATCTGACAATAGACACCAACATTGGCAACATCAGACGACTTCATAGAGGAGGCCGTCTTCAGATTTTTGATTTCTGTTGCGAGCATTTTCACTGTATTGGTCAACTCAGCGATGTCATTAGTGCTCTCGACTTGGCAGAGGTCTTGCACACCTTTTCTGTCTTTAGGATTACCTCGGTCACTAGTCCAAAGGTGGTAATCTTGGGCTGCTCTCTCTATAATACCATAGGCGTCCTCAAGCGGGACTCCATTAAGTCCCCCGCCAGCTGCTTGAATGATCAATGTACGCATCCCCTGATCGATTCCCTGATAGAAGGTGTCAATAATCTGCCACTGCTCTAGGTTATGGTGCGGGCATATCCTCGTCAGCTCCTTGTACCTCTCCCAAGAGTCGTACAGAGTCTCACCATCGATAGAGCGGAACGAGATGATTTTGTTCCTAAAATGAGCTGTCTTCGATGGTGGGAAATATTGTTGGAGAAAGGCTTCGGCCAGCTTGTTCCAGGTGGTGAAAGTACCTTCAGCATGGCTGTCTAGCCATCTGCTGGCCTTGTCGGACAGCGAGAACGAGAACAGCATGAGGTAGTAAGACTCTGGAGGGACACCGTTGGTTTTCACTGTGTTGCACATCTGAGTAAATCGCTTGAGGTGCTGGTGAGGATCCTCATTCATTCATCCAGAAAACTGATTGTTTTGCACCATCTGAATGAGACCTGTTTTAAGCTCCCAGGTGTTGTTAGCTATGCCCGGTGGTGCAATGGCGGACTGGAATCCAGTAACGCGTGGAGTAGTGTAATCTCCAAGCGTCATGCGCACAGGCGGTGGCACCTGGCGCTGCTGGTCATCTTCAACCACTCCATTCAGCAAGGCTGGGTTATTCTGATTGTTAGCCATTGTTGTGTAATTTCGGTTCAGTGCTCGTAGCTGCCGAGCTTCGTTCTGGGCCTGATGATTGTTTCTTCGTTGGTCCGGTGTGTCGTTGTCTGAAATCTGAATCTGCTTCTTTCGTCTGGGCGTTTTCTTTGGCATGAACTAGCTAGTACCTGCAAGAGCCAAGAATCACCGTGAGTGAAGAAATCAAAGCAGAAAAACGGAAGACGAATAAGGTGGAATAGTCTAAACTACACACGTTAATCTAATATCACACTAAACGCTGCTCCCCGGCAACGACGCCATTTTGACAGGTGTATTTTTAACCCTTTATAGATGTCAAATTATTAGTTTTAGGGGTCAAATTGCAGTCAAACAAAATTTATAATCCTTGGTAAGCCAAGGGTCGATCCTAGGAGCAATGCGTGTGAGTACTAGGAAACAAGTGACCTATTTAGCTATTCCGAATGACAATTGTTTGGTTGTTTGTAATTTCCAGAAATTAAATGGCAGAAATTAAATTGAGGAAAATAAAAGGTTGTACTAAATTAGAGAAAGAATCCCAGAATCCATACTTCACCCGTGCTAACCCCACTATTCATGCAATCATGGCAAGTTAATTATTTATGCTATCGAATATGGAATATAACCGAAATAACACTAGACAAGCCGCCCATCCAGATCCAGGGATCATTGTCTAGATTAATCTCCATCGTTGAACAACGCCCATCCACGGATTATCAACGACTTCGATAATTAAATTAAAGGTTTTCCTATTAGTTCATGTAAACATGACCTAACAACAATTTCATGCAATCCGGTTAATCCCTAGGGCCCATCCACCTTTCGGCATATAACCTAAATACGTCTACCAATGCAAACATACCCTTTGATGTAAATACATGCATAGAACGATAATATTAAGCACACAATGAAATTGAATAATCGATTTGCATAAACGAAAACTTTAATTGATCACATGAAGAGTTAGGGTTACATAGCACGGGATCCGTAGGATCCCGGAATAAGGAGACTACTCACTATTCATGGTAGATTTACCAAAAACAGTGTATAGAGAAATAAGAACGAATAACCGTAAAGACGCGGTGGCTCGTTAAATCTCTCACGATGAAAGCTTCGTCTTCTCCAAGCTAGGGTTTGTTTTCTCTCCGAATTTAGCACACTCAATTAATCTGATCGTGTTTCCTTTTATAGCTCGCCCAAAAAGGCTGAAAAAGCCCAAAATTGATTTTTGGAAATAACTTGAAGTTCTTCCTGCCGACGACCCCGTGACAACCGTGACAGCCGGGTGTGTCACGGCTGTCACGGCCTGAGCTGAAAGCCTCGGGGGAAATCGGCACCCGTTACACCCGTGACAGTTGGAGGTGTCACGGGTGGTTCAGCCTGTCACGGCAGCCATAAACTCACGGGGGCAAATAGGTGCCATGACACCTGTGACAATTGGAACTGTCACGGCTGTCACGGGCTTTTGCTGGCTCAGACCCCACTGTTGGTCTTTTTCGTCGATTTTTTTCGTTCTTTCGTACTCATGGGCTCACGGAGCAAGGATATGCGTTATTGTCCTGAAATACTAGAGAAAGACGTCATATAGAGACGATTTGCCCGGAGAACGAGTATTATCCATCATCGAATGTAGCGATTAATCAGTCAAAATATTGACTGATCAATTCCAAAGGAAAGTGTTACAAGGATTGTGCTCTCAACCTAGAGAGATAAGTGATTGTGGTGTTTGAGGATGGGATTGGGATGATTTACAAAGACAATGGAGGGCTCTATTTATAGGCTAAGGGAGGCAAGGAGATGAAGACACTTGGCATGGGATCCATGGAGGAGGAGAAAGCCATCGGAGGTGACTCACCCCTCCAAAAGCCGCCGGCCACATGGAGTAAGGGGAGAGGAAGAGCCCTTAGCCGCCACCCATGTGGCATGAGGGGAGAGGTGGAGTGTGTTTTGTGATCTTTTCCAAAAGCCATCGGCTCCCTTTCAGCTGCGGACTGACTCTGGTTACCCTTCGGTTGGACTTGTTTTGAGTGATTCCATGTCAGGTTCATGAAAATTGTACAGTCGGAATCTGGTCGTGTCCTGGAGTGAATTGTAATTCATATTCAGCTTTAAAACTCCTCCTTAGCATGTATTCTCTCTAGACTTCAAAATACCCTGTAGATAAATATCGGAACTAACAAGCAAAAGTTAAATAGACAAAGCGTCTAATTTGGTGGGTTTAACTGTGTTTATGATTCATACAAATTATGGTCCATCACCTCTCATTGAGGCTATTCGGCAAATTCCAAGGTACGCGAAATTTCTTAAAGAATTATGTACTAACCGTAGGCGTACAACTAAGAATGAGCAGGTCATGCTTGGAGAAAGTGTATCAGCAGCGATACAAAGGAAGGTGCCCAAAAAGTGTAAGGATCCCGGGACTTTTACTATTCCATGTGTTATTGGTAACATGAAGATCGAAAATTGCATGCTTGATCTTGGTGCTTCCATAAATGTTCTTCCTTACTCTTTATACTTATCTTTGCGTATTGGTCCACTTAAACCCGCAGGTTTGACCATTCAATTGGTTGACCGATCATGCACCCAACCTTTGGGTGTGATCGAGGATGTTTTGGTGCAGATAGAAAATCTTATTTTTCCTACAGATTTCTATGTCCTGAATATGGATGATGAGGGAGCACAAGATCAGCCACCAATTTTATTTGGTAGGCCATTCTTGAAGACGGCTAGAGCTAAGATCGATGTGGATAGTGGCACGCTTTCCATGGAGGTGGAAGGTGAGGTAATAAACTTTAATATATATCAAGCTATGCAATATCCACCTGATGATGTAGGAGTACACGCTTTGGATGCGATCGATGAGCTGGTGGAGTCTTCAGATATTCCCTATGGGAATGATGTGCTTAAAATAATTTTGAGGGAGGCTATTGAGTCACGTGGCGCATCAATAAGGATGCTTCGTGATACTAGTGACATGCTACAGGAGCTTAGAGTTTCAGCACCATTAACCCCAAGGTATGAGGCTAATCAAGTTACTTTAACTAATAAATCTACACTTGTACCATCTGTTGTACAGGCACCTGAAATGCAGCTTAAGCCCTTACCCGAGCATTTAAAGTATATCTTTTTGGGAGATGGTGAGACGTTGCCGGTCATAATCAAGAAAGGCTGGGAGCCTAATCTGGAGGAGAGATTGGCAGCGGTACTGAAGAAACATAAGACCGCGATTGGATGGACACTTGCAGACATCAAAGGAGTGAGCCCTACCGTGTGCATGCACCGGATTTTACTCGAGGATGGAGCCAAACCTATGAGACAGCCACAGCGTAGATTGAACCCACTGATGATGGAGGTGGTTCAAAAAGAGGTACGAAAGCTCTTAGATGCTGATGTGATTTATCCCATTTCAGATAATCAATGGGTAAGCCCCGTACATGTAGTACCGAAGAAGACAGGAATTACAATGGAGCTTAATGCTCAAGGTGAGTTGGTGACAAAGAGAATCCAGAACGGATGGCGCGTGTGCATCGACTACATAAAGCTTAATGCCGTGACACGCAAGGATCACTTTCCTTTGTCGTTCATTGACCAGATGTTGGATAGGCTCGCAGGTAAGCCTTACTTTTGCTTTTAGATAGATTTTCTGGGTATAATCAAATTCCGATTGTAGCGAAGACCAGGAGAAGACTACTTTCACGTGCCCATTTGGTACATTCATGTTTCGACGCATGTCTTTTGGTTTGTGCAACGCGCCTGCTACCTTCCAGCGTGTGGTAATGAGTATTTTCTCAGAATTGATTAGTGACTGTGTTGAAGTGTTCATGGATGACTTCACTGTGTATGGAAATACGTTTGATGAATGCTTGCTTAATGTTGGTAGAGTTCTTGCACGTTGTGAGGAGACAAACTTGGTTTTGAATTATGAAAATGTCATTTTATGGTCACTCACGGTATAGTATTTGGACATGTTGTTTCTAGAGAAGGAATACAAGTAGATAAGGCTAAAATTGATTTGATTACTAGCTTGCCTTACCCTTCTGATCAGCGTGGTGTGAAGTCTTTTTTGGGACATGTAGGATTTTATCGCAGGTTTTTAAAGGACTTCTCAAAAAGGGTGCTACCTCTCTCTAGATTGCTGCAAAAGGATGTACCATTTGAGTTTACGGAGGAATGCAAGGCGGCATTTGATGATCTTAAGGTGGCACTGACTAGTGCACCCATCATTCAAGCACCGGATTGGACACAACCCTTCGAGATAATGTGTGATGCTAGCGACTACGCAGTTGGAGCGGTGCTCGGGCAAAGGAAGGAAAAGAAGCCTATGGTGATCCATTATGCGTCTAGGACGCTTGACGTGGCTCAGCGAAATTATTCCACAACCAAAAAAGAGCTTTTAGCCGTTATATTTGCTTTAGAAAAATTTTGCCCATATTTGCTTGGTTCTAAAATTGTTGTCTTTTCTGATCATGCTGCTATTCGCTATTTGATGATGAAGAAGGAGTCCAAGCCGCGGCTGATTAGATGGATCATCTTGCTACAAGAGTTCGATGTGGAAATAAAAGACATGAAGGGCATTAAGAACACCGTGGCCGATCACTTGAGCCGAATAGTGAGAGACGAGGAAACCGGAGCTATAACCGAAACATTCCCGGACGAGTATTTATTTGCTGTCAAAGAAAAAGCACCATGGTACGCTAACATAGTTAATTACCTGGTGGGAGGTACGTTTCCTTCGTCATTCACTATTGCTCAACGTTTAAGGCTTAAGCATGATTCGAGATATTATATTTGGGATGACCCTTATTTGTGGAAAATTGGTTCGGATCAAGTTGTTAGAAAGTGTGTGCCTGATTCTGAGATTTCTTCTGTGCTTGCTTTTTGTCATGAACATGCGTGTGGTGGACATTTTGGACTGAAGAGAACATCTAGGAAAATACTTGATAGTGGCTTCTATTAGCCACATTTGTTTAGGGATGCATATAACCATTGCAAAGCATGTGATAGATGTCAACGCGTAGGGAATATTTCTGCTAGAAATGAAATGCCTCAAATGCCCATTGTTGTTGATGAGATATTTGATAAATGGGGTATTGATTTTATGGGACCGTTTCCCTCTGCCTATAATTTGCAATATATATTGGTTGCTGTTGATTATGTGTCTAAGTGGGTTGAAGCTAAGGCCACCAAACATGATGATGGTAAGACGGTGGTAGATTTCTTGTGTACTAATATCTTTTGTAGGTATGGAGTACCAAAGGCGGTGATCAGTGACCAAGGGTCACACTTTTGCAATCATTACGTCGCGTCAGTGTTCAAACACTTTGTTGTTAATCATCGAGTATCCACCGCCTACCACCCTCAAACTAATGGACAAGCTGAAGTGTCGAACCGAGAGATCAAGTCTATACTAGAGAAGATGGTGAAGCCATCGAGAAAGGATTGGCCAATAAGACTTGAAGAGGCATTGTGGGCTTACAGGACCGCCTACAAGACGCCAATTGGAATGTCCCCTTCTAGACTGGTTTATGGGAAGGCTTGTCACCTCCCGGTTGAGGTACAACATAAAGCTTTCTGGGCAATTAAAACATGCACCTTTGATCTAACCAATGCAGGGGTAGAAAGAAAGCTACATTTGAGTGAGTTGGAGGAGCTACGCTTAGAGGCTTATGAGAGCCAGTCAGACTACAAAGCGAGAGCGAAAATGTACCATGACAAGTACATATTGAGGCGCAACTATGAAGTGAGGCAAAAGGTACTTTTATTTTCCTCAAGATTAAGATTTATGCCTGGAAAATTGCGTTCTCGTTGGACAGGTCCATACGTCGTTGTAAAGGTGTACAATCATGGGGCGTTGGAATTGCGAAGACCCGAAGGAGGAGAGAGTTTCAAAGTGAATGGGCAGAGAGTGAAGCCATACTATGATGGGTTTGAGGCAACCACGGAGGACGTTGAACTGTCGGAGCCGGTGTATTCTACCTAGCTAGAGGTAATGTCCAGCCAATGACGTAAAACAAAGGCGCTTACCGGGAGGCAACCCGATGTGTTTTTACTTTACACATGTTAGGAGTAGATCAAATAGTGGAATTGGTACCCTGATAATGTGCCCCGAGTGCATGTTTTTTATTTCTGTTGGTTTTAGGTGATTGAATGAAGAAAGGAATTCAACGTCAGTGGATTAGGCGCACAACTCACCAATTAAATCGTGGACGCCTATACAATTATGCTAAATCATCAGACCTCCGTGGAATTAAATGATGAAGACGTCTGCGGTACATCGCAGAGTTTAAATCGGGCTCGTTTTCCAAATCTGGGGAGTACCACCACCAGACTATTAGGGGAGTACCAGTTCCTCCATTGTTTTTCTATTTATTGTCTTTTATTTTCATTTGAGTCTGTTTTGTTTGTCCATCTTATCTCTTGAGTTGTACCGTGAGGACTGACGGAGCGCACTGCACTGTCGTTAAGGTGCAATGTTCTCTGTGCAAATAAATTTATATTTTCCGCTACTCGCGACTTCACTACTGGGTAGTAAGTGGTAAGTAGGGGTCGAACCCAAGGGAATTAGGGGGATACGTTGTTCTTTAAGGGATTTGTACAGCGAGGGAGCATGTTTTAAGGTTGATTGAGTTTTAGCGGTTATGACTAAGTGACTTTTTTGGTTGATTTTGGTTTTGAGTGCGGAAAAGTAAATTACAGAAAATAAATACTGAAAAGTAAAAAGAAAGACTTACAGTGGGTGATGCGTGATTTGCGAGTCCTCCGGAAGGTGAGCGGTTGATGATTGCAGTTATACTAATATTAAAAGTAAATACAAGGGGGTTTTGTAATCTGAAGAAAATATTCGGTTTCAGGGGCCTTGTATCATAGTTGTTTATCATTGACCGATAATGATCATACTAAGTGTTCAAAGATGAATCGAGGCCATTTCTAAGCGCAAGACTTGCAACATCGTTTAAAACACTTGTTCTACTTTAGACTAATTCCTCCTTTCGAAGTATCTTAGCCTTATGTGCATCCACTTGATCTTTCAGTTACGATCGACCGAGTGGTGTTTTAGATAAGTCGAACTCCTCAGATAAGTTTTGCTTGTTACATCTTCCACTTACCCGAGTATGTTCACGAATCCCCACGGAAGAGCTTTGCTTGTTACAGCTTCCACTCAACCTTGGAAATTCTGACTATATATGGCACATAGAACAAGTTTTGAACACAAAGCGACATTAAGTGCATGGTCTAAAACATTTTACAATACAAGTACACCCCTTCAACCGAATAAAGAGCTACGAATATCCATAGAGGTGGATACCATAGCTAAATACTCGGAGGTTTGTGAAAACAGTAAGAGGAGAGGGGGTGGAATACTCAAGAACCAACAGGAGTATTCCCAATCCTACTGAATACTCAAGAACCAACAGGAGTATTCTCTACAGTATTATACTCCCTCTGTCCCTATTTGTTTGTCCACTTTCCTTTTTTGGTGTCCCCTAATGTTTGTCCACTTTCCTTTTATATACATAACTCAATAATCAAATCAATCTTCTCTTTCCTACCAAAAAAATTATTTTAATTAAGAAAATTGTACTTTCCTCCACTTTCTCTCTCTTATTATCATTTATTTACTGTACGGGACCCACATTCACATACACTCTTCTCCACTTTTTCTCTATCATTGTCCTTTATTTGCTTTTCTTAATTCCCGTGTCCATTGTCCTTTTGGACAAACAAATGGGGACGGAGGGAGTAATACTCAAGAACCAACAGGAGTATTATAATTTCAAACCAAACTTGCAAAGTAACAAAATGTAGAGAGATAAGTGTTTATTGATTTTGGAATTGTATTATTTACAAAGGAATCGGCTTGTATTTATAGCCATGGGAGAGGGATGAGAGCCATACACTTGTCACATGGGGAGAGGAGGAGCAAGGAGGAGAAGCCACATGGAGGGGAGGCTTAGCCGCCGGTGGCCGGTCATCATGGAGGAGAGCCGCCGGTTGGAAGAGGAGGAAGGGAGGGGTGAGGTGGCTTGGCCACCCATGAGTCATCTCTTCTTCCCAAAGCCGCCGGTCACTAGGAGATAAGGATGAGTTTTGTGAGTTTTGTGCAGTCTTTTCACAAAACTATCAGTCCAATTTCGCTTCGGTCTGACTTTAGTTGTTCCTCGGTTGGATTTGAATTGAGTAATTCAATGTCAGGATCTTGAGATTTCTTCATTCAGCGTCTGATCTTGACCTTGGAATGACTCGTAACATCTTTTCAGCGTAAAATCCTCTCCTTAGCGTGTTTTCTCTCTAAGCGCCAAAATACCCTGTAGAAATATATCTGAACTAACAAGCAGAAGTTAGATACACAAACAGTCTAATTTGGTGGGTTTTACTGTATTTTTGATTCGTATAATTATGGTCCATCTGATTACCCCACACTTTTAGTTGTTCGTCCCGAACAATGCTATTAAAGGGTGGCACACTAAGTAAGTTTGTTGAAATATGAAAATTAGACTGTGGTACTAGATTTATCCTAATTCATGCATTACTTACTTATTACCAAATTGAACTGTGTAAATAAATAGAAGAAACTTGATACTTGTACCTCCGTGCTGAGATGCAAATTATTCTGGATGTTTCGGGAGATAGCCCTTTTTAGGCTCCTGGACTGCAACCTCGGGACCGTCTCGCACTATATGGTTTCCTTGTAGCTTTCTCTAGCACGTGATTCGGTTCGGGTTTCAATGGTTTGAGTACTTTGATTTTCTTTTGGCGAGGGACTGCTTTTGTAGTGAATCGGCCTTTGGCCTTTGATTTGTCTCTTTGAGTACTTCGCTTTTTGTTCGGTTAAAACCTTCATAATTTTGGGCCTTTGGCCTCTTGATTTGCTTCTTTGAGCTTTTTGCGTCTTTGTGACTTGCTAGTCCATTTTCTCAAGCCTTTTTGGGAGGTCCAATCATCGCCCGCAAGCCTATGGAAATACCTCCCCGCTCCTCTCATCCTTGTCGTTTCGCGCGGGTCAAGATGAGGGTCGCTCATCTATTTTTTCGGCTACTTTGACTAGAGAGAGGACGGTCTGATTCCCATCCTCGCCTTTTTTTCTTTTTGCATAAACACTGCATGGCGGAGATGACTTCAATCTTCACTGAAACCCGAAGTGCAGCCTCCACTGACTTCGAAAACCATATAGTTTGATTCGATCCTTCGATTGCTTGCCAAGCCTCTCTAGGGCATTTCTATCAACTCCAAATCCCTAGTTTCTCTCAGCACAAAGGGACAAATGAGAAGTTACGTTCTAAGTTTTTAGACAGTTGAATTTTCACAAGGTAAATGCATGAATTTTAGATCTATCTTTTTCACATTCTTAAGTTCATATTTTCAAAAAGATAACACTAAAAAAGAAAAACATGTTATTTATTTATGTACACATGCGGATCTCACCCCACACTTTTGAACGAAGGCGTGCCTTTCAGCACTACTTAGTTCAAAAGCCATGCAAGCAGACAATTACGAAAAGGAAATGATATTAAGGAAAGGTAAGATCAGAACTCCCTTTTTGTGTCGAATGACATGGCATGAGGTTGGATAATCGAGGGAGTTCGGCTGGGGCCTTGAACTCTCAGTGCAGGCCCGGTAGTTCACGGAAGCTGCCTGGCTGATCCGATCATGCTCCAAAAACCAATTCCTAAATAGTCAAATCATTCTATGCACCAAGTGGGTGAGAGCGACTTCTTGATAAAAACTAAAAGATAGAAAATAAAAAGACAGAAAGTAAGATAGTGTCGGGTTACCTCCCGACCAGTGCACTTGTTTAACGTCGTTGGCTCGACAGTACCTTATTCCTGGATCACTGGTTGGGGTCCCATGGGTGGCTCAGGTCGTAGTGTTTTGGGGCTAAGTTGACTTTGCCGTGGTAATGTTTGACTCGCTGCCCGTTTACCGTGAATCTGCTTCCATTGTTCATGCTTTCCAACTCAAGCATTCCATGGTTGTATACTTTAGTCACAGTATAAGGACCGGTCCATCTTGATCTTAGTTTGCCAGGCATCAACTTCAACCGTGAGGAGAAGAGTAGCACTTGTTGTCCTTCCTCAAATGAGCGTCGGAGGATGAATTTGTCATGATATAATTTCGTCCGTGCCTTGTAGTCTGTTTGCTCTTCATAGGCCTCAAGCCGCAATTCTTCAAGTTCACATAGCTTAAGCTTCCTATCTAGTCCGGCAGCTTTTAAATCTGGATTGCACTTCTTGAGCGCCCAATAGGCTTTATGTTCTAATTCTACCGGAAGATGGCATGCTTTTCCGTAAACAAGCCGAAAGGGGGAGGTTCCAATTGGCGTCTTGTACGCCGTTCAATAAGCCCAAAGAGTTTCGTCTAGCCTCTGACTCCAATCTTTCCTCCCCGGTTTCACCATCTTTTCTAGAATACCTTTGATTTCGCAGTTGCAGATCTCTGCTTGGCCATTAGTTTGGGGATGATATGCCGTGGATGTTCGGTGGTGGACATGGTAGCGCTTCAAGGTGGCAGCCATTATGCGGTTGCAGAAATGCGTTCCTTGGTCGCTGATTATTGCCTTGGGTACCCCGTATCTACAAAACAGGTTAGTGCGCAAAAAATCTATGACAGTCTTTGCATCGTCGCGCCTTGTGGCCTTAGCCTCTACCCATTTTGACACATAATCTACAGCAACTAAAATGTAAGTATACCCGCATGAAACTAGGAATGGTCCCATAAAATCAATGCCCCAAATGTCGAAAACATCGTTGACCATTATGGGTACTTGAGGCATCTCATTTCTAGCTGACACATTTCCTACCCTTTGACACCTATCGCACTTTTGACACTTTTCATATGCATCTCTAAATATACTTGGCCAGAAAAAGCCGCTATCTAGGATTTTTCTAGCGGTTCTCCTAGGCCCGAAGTGTCCTCCACATGCAAACTCATGGCAAAAGCTAATAACAGAAGCTATTTCATTATCGGGGATGCATCTCCTAAGTATTTGATCTGCTCCTATATTCCACAAATAAGGATCATCCCATAAGTAATGTTTAGCATCATGCCTAAGTTTCATGCATTGTGCTTTAGTAAAAGAGGGAGGACATGTACCTCCTAAAAGGTAGTTGACGATTGAGGCATACCACGACACCTTGGTTGAGACTGCATAGAGGTGCTCGTCTGGAAATGACTCGGTTATGTGCCCCTCTTCTTCTTCTCGGACAATCCTGCTTAGATGGTCAGCCACAGTATTTTCGATCCCCTTCTTGTCCCTTATCTCCACATCGAATTCTTGCAGTAGTAGTATCCACCGAATGAGTCTAGGCTTGGCCTCCTTCTTCTTCATCAGGTAACAGATGACAGCATGGTCAGAATAAACTATCACTTTTGCTCCAAGCAAATATGATCTGAACTTTTCCAGAGCGAATACCACTGCCAGAAGTTCCTTTTCGGTGGTGGAGTAGTTTTGTTGGGCAGAATCTAGGGTTCGTGAGGCGTAGTAGATCACACCCGCCTTCTTATCAATTTTTTGGCCGAGAATTGCTCCCACAGCAAAGTCGCTTGCGTCGCACATGATTTCGAATGGTTTTCCCCAATCCGGAGTTTGGATGATGGGTGTGCTAGTGAGGGCTTTCTTCAGATCATCAAAGGCCTCCTTGCATGCATTGGTAAATTCAAAAGGAACTTCTTTTTGGAGAAAGGTGGATAGAGGCAACGCCTTTTTGGAGAAGTCCTTGATGAAGCGTCGGTAGAATCCCGCATGCCCAAGGAAGGATTGGATGTCTCGGACAGTGGAGGGGTATGGTAGAGTCATGATCAGGTCTATTTTAGATTTATCCACCTCTATGCCTTCTTGCTAGACGACGTGCCCTAAGACTACTCCATGAGTTACCATGAAGTGGCATTTCTCATAATTGAGCACGAGGTTCATTGAGACACATCGTGCCAGAACCGTGCTCAAATTATCTAGGCAAGCGTCGAATGTATTGCCATAGATGGTGAAGTCGTCCATGAAGACTTCAATGAATTCTCCGATCATGTCTGAAAAGATGCTGGTTACTACCCGTTGGAAAGTTCCCGGGGCATTGCATAGGCCGAACGACATTCTTCTGAAGGCGAATGTACCGAACGGGCAGGTGAATGTAGTCTTCTCTTGGTCCTCAGGTGCTATGGGGATCTGGTTGTAACCTGAGAACCCGTCCAAGAAGCAAAAATATAGCTTGCCTGCTAGTCGGTCTAGCATTTGATCGATGAATGGTAGGGGAAAATGGTCTTTCCTTGTGACGGCGTTTAATTTCCTGTAGTCGATGCACATTCTCCAGCCGTTCTTGATCCTTGTTGTTACCATCTTTCCTTCGGCATCTTCCTCGACTGTGATCCCACTTTTCTTTGGGACCACGTGGACATGACTCACCCATTGGCTATCTGATATGGGATAGATAACGTCCGCATCTAGAAGCTTTTGTATTTCCTTTTGGACGATTTCCATCATGATTGGGTGGAGTCATCGTTGAGGTTCTCTTGATGGCTTTGCTCCGTCCTCGAGTGAAATACGGTGCATGCATACGACTGGGCTGACTCCTCTTAAGTCGGCCAGTGTCCATCCAATAGCTAACTTGTGCTGTTTTAATACTGTTATCAACCTTTGTTCCTGGCCTGCTTCCAAGCCACTCTTGAAGATTTATGGGAGTGTGTCATTATCTCCTAGAAAGGCGTACTTCAGATGTCCATGCAGGGGCTTTAATTCTATTTTGGGGGCTTGCATCACTGAGGGTATAAAAGTATTTGATTTAAATAATTTTACCTCGTTGACTTCATATTCTGGTGTGAGAGGCTCTGAGACTGTTAAGTGGGCCACCGTTTCATGTAAGTCTTTAGTTAATTCGTATGAGCCTTCGGCTCCGTTGAGTATGGCTTCTAAGGGATCTGCTCTTAGTTTTGGTTGAATATCTTGGACCAGGTCGTCCAAAGCATCGAGAGCGTGTACTTCCTCGAATTCCATAGGGTGCTTCATTGCTCGGAATATGTCGAAGCTAAAAACTTCTCCTTCTACTTCCATTGATAGCATCCCACTTCCGCAGTCTATCTTCATTTTCGATGTTTTGAGAAATGGTCGACCGAGAAGGATAGGTGCATGATCAGTTGGCCCACCAGTCTCCATCTTTAGGACGTAGAAATCTGCTGGAAATACTAATTCACCCACTTGAACCAGGACGTCTTCTATTTTGCCCTCGGGTTGTTTACAAGATCGGTCCGCCAGCTGAATAGTGAGACCGCTGGGTTCGAGCGGCCCAATCCTAAGGCATGAGTAGATAGAGAAGGGCAAGACGTTGATTGATGCTCCAAGGTCTAGCATGCAGTTCTCGATCTGGGATGTTGCCAATTGTGCAAGGAATGGTATAAGTTCCCGGATCTCCGCATTTGGGGGGCACTTTCCGTTGTATGACGGCCGACACGTTTCTACTCATTAGCTCTTGATCGTTTCTAGTACTCTTCCTCCGGTTGGTACAAAGTTCTTTTAAAAACTTGGCATATCGAGGAATTTGCTTGATGGCTTCCAGGAGGGGGATGTTGATTTCGACCTTGCTGAACAACTCGAACACGTCCTCATCCATGACATGCTGTTTTTGCATGCGAGCAGGTACTGGAAATGGGAGTGTTGCGCTGATTTTAGGGGTTTCGGTTCTAGGCATTGGGTCGGTTCTGTGTTCCTTGGATGTATTCTCTTCTTCTTTGGTTACGTCCTGCTCTTCCTCATATGTGTCGTCGTTTTTATCGGCCGCTTCTTCCCCTAGAGTTTCAAGAGTCTCGGGCCTCATTTGCTTTTCTTCGGGTAACCTTGGGTCCTTGTCTTCTTGTTCCAAAGGTTTGCCGACAAGGGTTTTCCCACTCCTAAGAGTCAAGGCATTCACATCTTCCTGTATTTGAATGGTTTGTGAAAGGAGTCTGCCTGATTCATTAGCAAATGCGGACACTGAGGCAGCGAGTTGGGAGACGTGATTCTTCAAGTCTGATAATTCTCCCTTTGTCTCAGCTTGGTTTTGATGCATAGTAGTGCTTAACAGCTGCACAGTACTTGACAATTGCGTCATCATGTCCTCAAGAGACTTGTTTGGTCCTGGATGATGGCTCGGGTATGTGTCAGTTTTGTGGTCCGTGGAACCACAAAACTCGCAAGGTCTTACTTGAACTGTTTGCTTTTGTAAGAGCTGCATCACCATTTCCTTCATTTGTCTCATCTCTTCTGGCATGGAGTTTACTGATGCATCGGCTTGTGAGACGTTTTTTGTTTGGAAGAATTCATCTTGACGAGTAGTCTCCTCTCTAAATCGAGCATTTTCAGCAACGTTGGTGATGAGATCCCTTATGTTATTTAATGATAGATTCATCATGGATCCTCCAGCTGAGGCATCCAGGAACATCTTGTCTATCTTAGTTAGTTCATTAATTAGGTACTCGATGATGAGTTTCTCGGGTAATCCTAGAGTGCAGCAGCTTCTCTCCAGGTGGTTGAATTTCTCCAGATAGTCGTAAATGGTTTCATTAGGTTCCTGCCTTATGTCCTGTAATTGCCTTCTTACTTGCATTGTTTTTGTTGTTGGGCAGTATTTGTCCAGGAATCTCCTTTGCATCTGAACCCATGTTCTGATGCTTCCTGAAGGTAATGAAAGGAACCAGTCGCTTGCTGAGTTAACGAGGGAAAAATAGAACGCCTTCAACTTGAAATCGTGTATATTTACTCGATTGGGTTTTAGATTTTGGCAAATGCCATGTAGGCGTTGGAGATGAGTTGTCGTAGATTCTTCATTAGTTCCTGAGAACCTTGGCAAATTGTTGATGTCGACGACAATGTTTTCTAGTTCAGGGCTCTGGCAAATGCACCACGGCTGCGTTTCGAATTCTGGGGCATTGAGTTCTCCCATAGTAGGTGCACGGTAGTTGTTGTTATCTCCGTAGTAGTCATCGAACGCGGATTCTCGTCTCGGCACTTGTCGAGGTTGAGGGGGTGGTGGATATCTAGGGGGTTGTACTGGACCAGCTGCATTTCGGTCCTCGGGTGGTTCTTGATTTCTTCTGATTGCCTCCCTATCACGAGCTCTCCTGTTTCTGATGAGTTGTTCCAGATCGTCCACAAATGGAAGTGGCACCTCATCATTTCGCTCGTATAGGTTTATCTCGTCATCATCCCGATAGTCATGGTGGCTTCCTTCGCGAGACATGGTTGAAGCGCGTATTGATTTAAAGAACTTATCCGATGGCTAATTCCCCGGCAACGGCGCCAATTTTGACGGAGCCCACTGCACTATCGTTAAGGTGCAATGTTCTCTGTGCAAATAAATTTATATTTTCCGCTACTCGCGACTTCACTACTGGGTAGTAAGTGGTAAGTAGGGGTCGAACCCAAGGGAATTAGGGGGATACGTTGTTCTTTAAGGGATTTGTACAGCGAGGGAGCGTGTTTTAAGGTTGATTGAGTTTTAGCGGTTATGACTAAGTGAATTTTTTGGTTGTTTTTGGTTTTGAGTGCGGAAAAGTAAATTACAGAAAATAAATACTGAAAAGTAAAAAGAAAGACTTACAGTGGGTGATGCGTGATTTGCGAGTCCTCCAGAAGGTGAGCGGTTGATGATTGCAGTTATACTAATATTAAAAGTAAATACAGGGGGGTTTTGTAATCTGAAGAAAACATTCGGTTTCAAGGGCCTTGTATCATAGTTGTTTATCATTGACCGCTAATGATCATACTAAGTGTTCAAAGATGAATCGAGGCCATTTCTAAGCGCAAGACTTGCAACATCGTTTAAAACACTTGTTCTACTTTAGACTAATTCCTCCTGTCGAAGTATCTTAGCCTTATGTGCATCCACTTGATCTTTCAGTTACGATCGACCGAGTGGTTTTTTAGATAAGTCGAACTCCTCAGATAAGTTTTGCTTGTTACAGCTTCCACTTACACGAGTATGTTCACGAATCCCCACGGAAGAGCTTTGCTTGTTACAGCTTCCACTCAACCTTGGAAATTCTGACTATATATGGCACATAGAACAAGTTTTGAACACAAAGCGACATTAAGTGCAGGGTCTAAAACATTTTACAATACAAGTACACCCCTTTAACCGAATAAAGAGTTTAGCTACAAATATCCATAGAGGTGGATACCTGATGAGCACTAGTCGTGATTGTGCAAATCAAAGATAAATTGTAGTGTCCACTAACTTGAACTCACTAGTAAACTAGTAAAGTAGCAAGTAGGGGTCGAACCCAAGGGAAGTATATCAAATACTCGTTGTTCTTTGTGCAAAATGTAAAAGAAAGTAAGTGCAAGGGAGTTTTGAAAGGGTTTTATTGAATGTAAGTACAAGTGCAAAAGTAAATGTCAAGGGGATTGTGATCAATAGAATGTAATTCGGTCTAGGGGCCTTTTGTTGTGGCGCAACTCATCATTGACCTCTAATGATCTATCCTTGTATCCATAAGTGTGGGTTAGTTCCTTTTCAAGACAAAAACCCCAAAGTAAGGCCCTTTCGAGCGCATACACCACAATCCATTCCTTTTCAAGACTTGGATTTCTAATGCGAACAAGTTTAATAACCTCTTTCGAAGTGTACTAGACTAGGTGCTAAAGCTTGTTTCACTTTTCAATGACAACAAGCACAATGAAGGTAGTGAACCCATTCGGCTAAACCTTGCCCTTTCGTAGGATTAGCTTAGCCTAGGCATTCATTCCCATATCATTGGCACATGACTAGCAAATGAACACAAGGAAGCATTAAGATCAAGGTCTTAGAGCCTTGCTACAACATTAAGGGGACCCCAAACCGAATTATGGAAGTTTAGCCACTCATATTCATGAAATGAATATGAGAGCTAAGGAGCATAACCGGAATAAGAAGGCTCAAACCCAAAATGCGTAGGACAAAGGGTAAAATGCGTAACAAATAAGGGAAGGAGTAGAGAGATGTTGAACTTTCCAATTTCCAAGCCAAATGACAAGAGTAACAAGGATGGATTTTTGTGAGATTTTCGAATGTCCTTTACAAGGGCCAAGGGGCTCTATATATAGAGAATGAGGAAGATTCTAAGCCCTTGGATGAGACTTGATCTTCAAGTTTGGGTGGCATAAGTGATTTGGCACAAGCAAGACCAAAACCGCCCTAACTCTTTGGCCTTAGGTCCCTTGGCAGCAACGTCTTCTGCTCTGGCACAAGCACACGTAGGGTGACGTCATCACCTTGGGGGACGAGCCGAGAAAGTCAAGGGAAGGTTGACCATTGACCCTTGACCTTGTCCTTTGTGTTTTGGCCCTATGGAAAGACCATCTTTGGATTTTGAGCTCTGGGTCTCGGGGCTCCGGTTCTGAATAGTTGAGATGATTCTAAGCAAGTTCCAAGATGGAAGTTTTGCCAGAAAATGCCCGAAACTAGGTCAAAAGTCGATTGCAAGTTGTAGGGCGCGGCCTGGTCCTTCTAAGGCGCGGCCGGGTCCTCCTAGGGCACTCTCGGCCAAAACTGGGATGCCGGCATATTTCCTCGGGCCAAACTGGACTGGAAGGTTCCAAATGATGCAAAAGGTTGAAATCACTTCAAAGATTGAGAGTCGTTTGATTTTGGCCCGGCGAGGTCCTTGGTTTACTTGAAGCTCGGAAGGGACTCGGACGGGGACCCGGTCGGGGACTCGGGCGCTCGGGCGCGGGCACTCGGGCGCGGGCACTCGGGCGCGGGCCTCGGGCACTCGGCGCATTCCTCGGCCGCAGGCCTCTGGGGCAGGCCTCGGGCACTCGGCGCAGGCCTCGGGCACTCGGTGCTCGGGCGCATACCCTGGTGTTCTCGGCAGGGACCCGGGCACTCGGACAGGCGCTCGGGCAGGGACCTGGGCACTCGGACAGGCGCTCGGGCAGGGACCTGGGCACTCGGACAGGCGCTCGGGCAGGGACCTGGGCACTCAGACAGGCGCTCGGGCAGGGACCTGGGCACTCGGACAGGCGCTCGGGCAGGGACCTGGGCACATGGACAGGCGCTCGGGCAGGGACCCGGCTGAGGTCCTTAGGTCCCGACTAGGGTCCTTTGGCCCCGGATGAGGTCCTTTGACCCCGGATGAGGTCCTTAGGTCCCATTTTGCCTCCAAACCACCTTGTGATGCTTTTGTGGCCTAAAATGCCTTTGTTAAGCTCATTTCCTCTTTAGACTCCAAAAAGCCCTGAAATGCAAAACGACATTAACAAGCATATGTTCTTTGGGTTAAATGTCGTAAATGGTGGGATTTAATGACTTAATGAGTCGTATAAATACGTCTCATCAAACCACCCCACACTTGAACTTGTTCGTCCCAAACAAGGCCTTAAGTCACAAGAGGAAAACACATATGCAAACATCACAAGTCTTTCTCGGCCACTTTATAAATGCTAGTCTAGATTTCCCCTTTCCATGCATTCTCAATCACTACTCAAGGCATTTTGCTAAAACATGGAATTTAACTTGATACGTGTACCTTTGAGTCGAGATGCAAACCAATTCGGATGAGTGGGAGGTAGTCCTTTTTTAGGCCCATGATCTACACTCTTGGATTCGGATCTTGTTACATGGTTATACTTGTTGCTTCTTCTAGCACGTGATGAATTCAAGCTCAAGGGTTGAGTCCTTTTTTGATACTTTCCTTGGACATACTTGTAGTGAACTTGGCCTTTGGCCTTTTGGTGTGACTTTGATAATCCTTCACTTTGCTTCGGTTAGAACTTCACATGAGATGATTTTTCTTTTCTTTCTTTTTGAGCTTTGCTCCTTTTGTGATTTTTTCCTTGTCCATTCCTTCTTGGGAGGTCCAATCATCGCCCTCAAGCATATGGAAATACCTCCCCGCTCTTTCTCATCCTTGTCGTTTCGTGCGAGTCAAGATGAGGGTCACTCATCTATTTTCCTGACTACTAAGACTAGAGATAGGACAGTTTGATTCCCGTCCCACCACTTGCATAAACGCTGCAATGGTGGAGTCAACTACAACCACGAGTCTCAAAGCGCAGCCTCCACAAGTCCATATAACCATGTAACTCAAATCCCGGATCCTTGAGTGCTTTGTCAAGCCTCACTAGGACATTTCTATCAACTCCACATCCCCTATTTATCCCAACTCATAAGGTCACATAAGAAGTTAGATCACATGTTAGTCGCACAATTATAATTTCATAAGAGTAATGCATGTACTAGGATCCATCTATTTCACATCATGAAAGCACAACTCCCCCATTCCTACGCATTTTATTCACTAAACTACGCATTTTATTCAAAAAAATTTAAAATTTTCAAAGGGAAACGTGCTGACTCATGCATGTGCAAGAAAAATAGACGTGAGACACAACAAACTACTACACACCCCACCCCACACTTTTAAAATGGGCACAACTCAATCAACACAATCATGCACATAATCAATGGAAAGAAACAAGGTACAAGAGTGAAACGGAACTCCCCTCGTATGCCATGAAGTGGCAAGGCATGGACTCGGATGAGCTCATGGGGAGCTAGGTCGGGCTCGGCTGCTCCTTTCGGATGTGTCCCGACGCTTGTGGTGTTACTCGGGCCTTGCATAAAATGCGTAGCCGAGAAGGTAAAGTGCGTAGCGAGAGTGTCTTCCCAATCGGGCGAGCCTTGGCTTTGGGTGCGTCCCGGTATAGGACCATCGCTGGGTTCCTCGGGCCTAAGGTCCCGGTCTCCTTCGGTTGCCCGGTTCTGCTTAAAATGCGTAGCAGAACCGGCAAAATGCGTAGCACTTGGGAACCCGACCTACAAAACAAGCATGCTTCTTTCCAAACAATAATAGGGTGAGGGTTAGTACAAAATGCAAGGAAAATAAAATGCAAGAAAATACTGTAAAATGCCGGGCTGCCTCCCGGCGAGCGCCTTTGTTTAACGTCGTTGGCTCGACGAGACCTTAACCTTAGGTCATTGGTTGGGGTCCCATGGATAGGCAAGATCAAACTTCTTAATGGCCAAGTCTGCATCCTCATGATAGTGCTTGACCCTTTGCCCATTGACTGTGAAATGACTTCCATTGGTCGAGCTCTCTAGCTTAAGTGCCCCATGATTGAAGACCTTAGTCACTTTGTAGGGACCGGTCCATCTAGAGCGCAACTTGCCCGGCATCAACTTTAGTCGCGAAGTGAATAATAGGACTTGTTGTCCCACTTCAAATGAGCGCCGAAGGATGAACTTATCATGATAGAGCTTGGCCCTTGCCTTGTAGTTGGTTTGGCTCTCATAGGCCTCTAGGCGCAACTCCTCAAGTTCATTCAATTGCATCTTCCTATCATGCCCGGCCGCTCCTAAATCCCAATTACATTGCTTCAAAGCCCAATATGCTCTATGTTCTAACTCCACCGGAAGGTGGCATGCCTTGCCATAGACCAACCGAAAGGGAGAGGTCCCAATCGGTGTCTTATAAGCCGTCCTATAGGCCCATAGAGCATCATCCAATCTTTGACTCCAATCTTTCCTTGTTGGTTTCACTATTTTTTCTAAGATCCCTTTGATTTCGCGGTTGGAGATCTCTGCTTGTCCATTTGTTTGAGGGTGATAGGTCGTGGATGTCCTATGGTGAACATGATAGTGTCTCAAAGTGGCGGCCATCATCCTATTGCAAAAATGTGTGCCTTGGTCGCTTATGATTGCCTTAGGTACCCCATACCTACAAAAGATGTTAGCACGCAAGAAATCCACAACAGTTTTAGCATCATCACATCTAGTGGCCTTGGCCTCCACCCACTTTGAAACATAATCTACCGCAACAAGGATATAAGCAAATCCACATGAAATAGGAAAGGGCCCCATGAAATCAATGCCCTATATGTCAAAGACATCATTAACCAAGATGGGCACTTGGGGCATCTCATTTCTAGCCGAAATATTGCCAACTCTTTGGCATCTATCACATTTCCTACAATGCTCATATGAATCTCTAAAGACACTTGGCCAAAAGAACCCGCTATCAAGGATTTTCCTAGCGGTCCTCCTAGGCCCAAAGTGTCCACCACAAGCATGTTCATGACAAAAGCTAATAATAGAGGCAATCTCAAAATCAGGGATGCATCTCCTAAGCAATTGATCACTTCCTATTTTCCATAAGTAGGGGTCATCCCAAATGTAAAACCTAGCCTCATGTTTCAATTTCATGCATTGTGCTTTTGTATAAGAAGGGGGAAATGTACCTCCAACCAAGAAGTTCACAAGAGGAGCATACCAAGGTGCTTGGCCCGAGAGGGCATAGAGATGTTCATCCGGAAAGGTCTCGATTATGGCCCCGGGCTCCTCCTCTCTCACAATTCGACTCAAGTGGTCGGCCACGGTATTCTCTATCCCCTTCTTGTCCTTGATTTCCACATCAAATTCTTGCAACAACAAGATCCATCGAATCAATCTCGGCTTTTCCTCCTTTTTAGTCATCAAGTATCGAATAGCCGCATGATCCGAGTATACTATCACCTTGGTCCCAAGCAAGTAGGACCTAAACTTCTCTAGTGCAAAGACAACGGCCAAGAGCTCCTTTTCAGTTGTTGAGTAGTTTCTTTGGGCCGAGTCTAGTGTCCTTGATGCGTAATAGATTACCACCGGTTTCTTCTCATCCCTTTGCCGTAGGACTGCCCCAACGGCATAGTCACTAGCGTCACACATAATCTCAAAGCCCTTGCTCCAATCCGGAGCACGAATGATAGGTACGCTAGTGAGGGCATTCTTCAACTCGTCAAATGCCTCCTTGCATTCCTTGTTAAACTCAAAGGGCACATCTTTTTGCAAGAGGCTAGACAAAGGCAAAGCTTTCTTGGAGAAGTCCTTGATGAACCTCCTATAGAAATCGGCGTGCCCAAGAAATGATTTGATATCTCTCACTGTGGAAGGGTAGGGAAGGGTCATAATCACATGAATCTTTGCCTTGTCCACTTCCATTCCTTCCTTAGAGACAATGTGTCCCAAGACTACCCCATGGGTGACCATGAAATGGCACTTCTCATAGTTAAGGACTAGGTTCATCGAGACGCATCTTTCAAGCACCGCGTCCAAGTTCCTTAGGCATGCCTCAAAAGTATCACCATGAACGGTGAAGTCGTCCATGAATACCTCGATAAAGCTTCCAATCATATCTGAGAAGATACTAGTCACCACTCTCTGAAACGTGCCCGGGGCGTTGCATAAACCGAAGGACATTCTCCAAAAGGAAAATGTGTCGAATGGGCATGTGAATGTAGTCTTCTCTTGGTCCTCGAGAGCTATAGGAATCTGATTGTACCCCGAGAACCCATCAAGAAAGCAGAAGAATGGCTTGCCCGCCAACCGGTCTAGCATTTGGTCGATGAATGGTAAGGGGAAGTGATCCTTCCTTGTGACGGCATTTAACTTCCGGTAGTCTATACACATCCTCCACCCATTCTTGACCCTTGTAGCCACCATTTTGCCCTCGGAATTCTCCTCAACTGTAATCCCGGTCTTCTTTGGAACAACAAGAACTGGGCTCACCCATCTACTATCCGAGATAGGATAGATTACATCCGCATCTAGCAACTTTTGGATCTCCTTTTGGACCACCTCCATCATAATGGGATTGAGACGTCTTTGAGGCTCTCTTGATGGTCTAGCCCCATCCTCCAATAGAATCCTATGCATACACACGGCCGGGCTAATAATGCCCCTCAAATCACCCAAGGTCCAACCGATTGCCACATTGTGCTGGGACAACACCTCTATCAATCTCCTCTCTTGGTCCATCTCAAGACCATTCTTGATGATGACCGGCAAAGTCCCATTTTCCCCCAAGAAAACATACTTCAAATGATCGGGCAATGGCTTGAGCTCTACCTCGGGCGCCTGCACAATAGAAGGTAAACATGTGTTAGTCTTGTAAAGACGGATCTCATTGACCTCATACCTCGGTGTAAGTGGCATAGAAATGCCCAAGTCGGTCAAGGCGCCTTCCATTCCTTCGGCCAAGTCAAAAGAACTCTCGGCCGAGTACAATGCTCTATCAAGCACAAGCTCTAGGGGGTCCAATTCTCGCTCCGGTTGGGCCTCATGGACTAGATCATCCAAAGTATCTAAGGCATGCGCGGTCTCAAACTCCAGTGGGTGCTTCATGGCCCGAAAGATGTCAAAGCTAAACACCTCCCCTTCAACCTCCATAGAGAGCATTCCACTTCCACAATCAATTTTCATCTTGGAGGTCTTGAGGAAAGGTCGGCCAAGCAAGATAGGCGCATGATCATTAGGGCCACAATTCTCCATTTTAAGCACATAGAAGTCCACCGGGAAAACTAGCTCTCCAACTTGGACTAGGACGTCCTCAATCTTTCCTTCGGGTTGCTTACATGATCGGTCCGCCAATTGGATGGTGAGTCCGGCGGGCTCAAGAGGTCCAATCCAGAGGCTAGAATAGATGGAATAAGGTAGGACATTGATCGAGGCTCCAAGATCCAACATGCAATTTTCGATCCAAATGTTGCCTATAATGCAAGGAATGGTGTAAGTGCCCGGATCACCACATTTTGGGGGCACCGTCCTTTGGATTACCGCCGAAACGTTTCTACTCATCAACTCTTGATCAACAAAATTCCCTCTTCTTTGGTTGGTGCATAGTTCCTTCAAGAACTTAGCATATCTCGGGATTTGCTTGATGGCCTCCAATAGGGGTATGTTGATCTCAACTCGGCTAAAGAGCTCCCAAACGTCCTTGTCCATCACATACTTCTTGGATTTCCGGGCCGGGACAGGAAATGGCAAAGGAACGCTCAACTTTGTACTTTGGGCCTCGGGTCTTGGTACAGGGCTTGGTCCTATTTCCTCAAACGCATGAACCGGTCTCGGCCGCAAGCTCTCGGACGCTCGCGTCTGTCCCTGATCTGGCTCGGCATTGCCGAGAGTCCCGGATGATCCCGTCTGGCCCGGCTGATCTGTTCCTGAAGTCTCGGACGGACGCTGAAGAACCGGGCCTGCTGCCCGAGGAGCTGATCCAGGCGTTCCAAGCGTCTGGGACGCGTCTGCTGGAGAACGGACGTTTTCATCCGAGGCAAGCGCCTGAGGCGCGTCCGAAGATCCGGGTCTGTCCTCAAATGCCTGATCAAGTCCGGTTGGGTCCTCTTCATTTTCCCTTGGGCATTCTTCTTCCCTTGGCATTTCTAGCTCATCAACAAGTTGTTTTCCACTTCTCAACATCACGGCGCTCACATTGCCTCTTGGGTTTTGCACGGTTTGGGAGGGAAGCCGGCCGGTCTCCTTCTTCATTTCGGACACGGTTGTGGTGAGTTGGGACAACTGTTTTTGGATCTCGGCTATTTGTCCCTTGGTCTCAACATGATTTTGTTGGTTCATGGCTTGATGTCTCTCAATGGTGGCATTCATGTGCATATTACTTGCGGCCAACTCCTTCATCATTTCCTCTAAGGACCGGTTTTGCCCTCCCAAACTTGGGCCACTTTGATTCTGATTAGGGGCTGGTCGGTTTTGGGTAGGTCCTCCTTGTTGGTATTGCCTTTGGGGAGGCCTATAGACATTGTGGGTGGTTTGAGGGGCGGTTTGTTGATGGGATTGATGGGATTGGGGAGCCAAGTCTCTTGGGACGCCATGATGCCAAGTCTCACCGGCCGGCCCTTGTCCATAAGGGCGACTAGGTCCGGCCCGGTTTTGATACCCTTGATAGTCCCCCACGGCATTTACCTCTCCATGGTCCTCTTCTAGCAAAGTCGGGCAAGAGTCCATTTTGTGGTCCATAGCCCCACAAAACTCACAAACCTTGGCCTTAGCCGGTTCTCTTCTCATCAAATGTATCATCATTTCCTTCATTTGCTTTACATCCTCGGACAGTTGATTATTAGGGGTCTCGGCCTTAGCCACACTTCTTGTTCGGGCGAACTCCTCTTGACGGCTATTAGTTTCCTCAAATCTAGCATTTTCGGCCACCTTCCCGATTAAGTCCCTTATTCCTCTTAGTGTAAGAGTAGACATAGATCCTCCGGCCGATGCATTCAAGAGCATTTTATCCAAGGGCTTGAACCCATCCAACAAGTACTCAATTAGGAGCTTCTCGGGAAGTCCTAAATTGCAACAACTCCCTTCCAGTTGGTTGAACTTCTCAAGATAGTCGCACATCGACTCATTCGGCCCTTGTTTCAACTCTTACAATTGCCTCCTCACTAGTGAGGCTCGGCCAATGGGGTAGTACTTGGCCAAAAATTTCGATTGCATTTGGGCCCAAGACTGAATACTACCTGAGGGCAAAGAGAGGAACCAATCAATGGCCGAATCCATTAGAGAGAAGTAGAATGCCTTCAACTTGAAGTCATCTACTTCTACTCCATGGGGCTTGAGATTTTGGCATGTGCCATGGAAACGTTTGAGATGGGAAACCGCGGACTCTCCTTGAGTACCCGAGAACTTAGGCAAATTGTGCACAACTCCGGTGCTGACCAATATATCCTCTAGTTCCGGGCTCTCATAGATACACAAAGATTGGTTTCTAAAGTTAGGAGCCGAAAGTTCCCCCATGGTGGGTTCTTGATAGAACACATTCTCAAAGTTTTCATATTGCGCTCTTGGGGCGCGTTGTTGAGGTTGAGGTTGAGGTCTAGGCGGAGGTATAACCGATTGCCTTGGATCCATTCGAGCTTGGTCCACGGGCACCCCTTGGTTTCTCTCAGCCGCTTGCCTTTGCCTCATCTCTCGGAACAAGTTCTCCGGGTTCTCATGGAATAGAGGAATCCCATCGTCTTGTTCCATGTCATTTTTTACCACATCTTCATCAAAATGATCACTATGATGAGACATGGTTCGCAACGTGCAACAAAAAGTAAAAACGAGAACAACTTTCAATGATTCACTACTTCCCCGGCAACGGCGCCAAATTGATGAGCACTAGTCGTGATTGTGCAAATCAAAGATAAATTGTAGTGTCCACTAACTTGAACTCAATAGTAAACTAGTAAAGTAGCAAGTAGGGGTCGAACCCAAGGGAAGTTTATCAAATACTCGTTGTTCTTTGTGCAAAATGTAAAGGAAAGTAAGTGCAAGGGAGTTTTGAAAGGGTTTTATTGAATGTAAGTACAAGTGCAAAAGTAAATGTCAAGGGGATTGTGATCAATAGAATGGAATTCGGTCTAGGGGCCTTTTGTTGTGGCGCAACTCATCATTGACCTCTAATGATCTATCCTTGTATCCATAAGTGTGGGTTAGTTCCTTTTCAAGACAAAAACCCCAAAGTAAGGCCCTTTCGAGTGCATACACCACAATCCATTCCTTTTCAAGACTTGGATTTCTAGTGCGAACAAGTTTAATAACCTCTTTCGAAGTGTACTAGACTAGGTGCTAAAGCTTGTTTCACTTTTCAATGACAACAAGCACAATGAAGGTAGTGAACCCATTCGGCTAAACCTTGCCTTTTCGTAGCATTAGCTTATCCTAGGCATTCATTCCCATATCATTGGCACATGACTAGCAAATGAACACAAGGAAGCATTAAGATCAAGGTCTTAGAGCCTTGCTACAACATAAAGGGGACCCCAAACCGAATTATGGAAGTTTAGCCACTCATATTCATGAAATGAATATGAGAGCTAAGGAGCATAACCGGAATAAGAAGGCTCAAACCCAAAATTTGTAGGACAAAGGGTAAAATGCGTAACAAATAAGGGAAGGAGTAGAGAGATGTTGAACTTTCCAATTTCCAAGCCAAATGACAAGAGTAACAAGGATGGATTTTGGTGAGATTTTCGAATGTCCTTTACAAGGGCGAAGGAGCTCTATATATAGAGAATGAGGAAGATTCTAAGCCCTTGGATGAGACTTGATCTTCAAGTTTGGGTGGCATAAGTGATTTGGCACAAGCAAGACCAAAACCGCCCTAACTCTTTGGCCTTAGGTCCCTTGGCAGCAACGTCTTCTGCTCTGGCACAAGCACACGTAGGGTGACGTCATCACCTTGGGGGACGAGCCGAGAAAGTCAAGGGAAGGTTGACCATTGACCCTTGACCTTGTCCTTGTGTTTTGGCCCTTTGGAAAGACAATCTTTGGATTTTGAGCTCTGGGTCTCGGGGCTCCGGTTCTGAATAGTTGAGATGATTCTAAGCAAGTTCCAAGAAGGAAGTTTTGCCAGAAAATGCCCGGAACTAGGTCAAAAGTCGATTGCAAGTTGTAGGGCGCTGGCCGGGCGCGGCCTGGTCCTTCTAGGGCGCGGCCGGGTCCTCCTAGGGCACTCTCGACCAAAACTGGGATGCCGGCATATTTCCTTGGGCCAAACTGGACTGGAAGGTTCCAAATGATGCAAAAGGTTGAAATCACTTCAATGATTGAGAGTCGTTTGATTTTGGCCTGGCGAGGTCCTTGGTTTACTTGAAGCTCGGCAGGGACTCGGACGGGGACCCGGTCGGGGACTCGGGCGCTCGGGCGCGGGCACTCGGGCGCGGGCCTCGGGCACTCGGCGCAGGCCTCGGGCACTCGGCGCTCGGGCGCATGCCCTGGTGTTCTCGGCAGGGACCCGGGCACTCGGACAGGCGCTCGGGTAGGGACCTGGGCACTCGGACAGGCGCTCGGGCAGGGACCTGGGCACTTGGACAGGCGCTCGGGCAGGGACCCGGCTGAGGACCTTAGGTCCCGACTTGGGTCCTTTGGCCCCGGATGAGGTCCTTAGGTCCCATTTTGCCTCCAAACCACCTTGTGATGCTTTTGTGGCCTAAAATGCCATTGTTTAGCTCATTTCCTCTTTAGACTCCAAAAAGCCCTGAAATGCAAAACAACATTAACAAGCATATGTTCTTTGGGTTAAATGTCGTAAATGGTGGGATTTAATGACTTAATGAGTCGTATAAATACGTCTCATCAATACCATAGCTAAATACTCGGGGGTTTTTGAAAACAGTAAGAGGAGAGGGGGTGGAATACTCAAGAACCAACAGGAGTATTCCCAATCCTACTGAATACTCAAGAACCAACAGGAGTATTCTCTACAGTATTATAATACTCAAGAACCAGCAGGAGTATTATAATTTCAAACCAAACTTGCAAAGTAACAAAATGTAGAGAGATAAGTGTTTATTGATTTTGGAATTGTATTATTTACAAAGGAATTGGCTTGTATTTATAGCCATGGGAGAGGGATGAGAGCCATACACTTGTCACATGGGGAGAGGAGGAGCAAGGATGAGAAGCCACATGGGGGGAGGCTTAGCCGCCGGTGGCCGGTCATCATGGAGGAGAGCCGCCGGTTGGAAGAGGAGGAAGGGAGGGGTGAGGTGGCTTGGCCACCCATGAGTCATCTCTTCTTCCCAAAGCCGCCGGTCACTAGGAGATAAGGATGAGTTTTGTGAGTTTTGTGCAGTCTTTTCACAAAACTATCAGTCCAATTTCGCTCCGGTCTGACTTTGGTTGTTCCTCGGTTGGATTTGAATTGAGTAATTCAATGTCAGGATCTTGAGATTTCTTCATTCAGCGTCTGATCTTGACCTTGGAATGACTCGTAACATCTTTTCAGCGTAAAATCCTCTCCTTAGCGTGTTTTCTTTCTAAGCGCCAAAATACCCTGTAGAAATATATCGAAACTAACAAGCAAAAGTTAGATAGACAAACAGTCTAATTTGGTGGGTTTTACTGTGTTTTTGATTCGTATAATTATGGTCCATCAATTTAAGTGTGGGGTGGGATGTTATAGAGTCAGTCGTGTGCCGTGTCTGTTTTCAATTTTTTTTCATGTTATGTGTCTTGATGAACTCGTGACGAACTGATGATGTACTGCTATGCATTACTCATATGTCAAAATCTTATTTCCAGCTTTGTAGGACTATTGTGCTCATTTGACTAAAAGTGTGAAATTTCAATGAATTTCGATGCTTTGTTCTTGTGAGTTATGATATGCAGGGATATGGAGTTGACAGAAATGTCATAGAAAGGTACGGCAAATTGCAGGAAGTTCTGAGTTTTGGTTCTGATGATTGAGAAATGCGGTGGAGGTTGACGCTTCACTAGCCTAGTCCTAAGAGTAGCTCCGTCACCGAGTTATACAAGTCTATTCATGCGTTTGCAGTGGTGGCGGGACAGAGAAAACAAACTGTCCATCTCTAGTCGGAGTAGCTGGGAATGGGTGGGTAACCCCTACCTTACCTCATGCAGAAAGGACAAGGATGAGAAAAGAGCGGGACACACTCTTATGCAATTATCCGGAGGCTATGATTGGAGTGGTTCAAGGGTGCAAATGATTATGTGGACAAGAAACAATTCAAAAACCGAAGGAAAACTATCAAGTAAGAAGAAAATCAAAATATGATTGATTCAAGCAAGATGTGTCGTTTATCAAAGTCCATACAACTTAAGGAATTCAAGACTCAACGATATGAAAGCGGTGAATTAATCATGTGTCAGAGAAAGCCGCCGACTCAATCAAAAGACCAGAACTCAGAAAAGAATGCAGTGTCCGTGGTACCTATATGGGACTATCTCCCAATCATCCAAGGTCATTTGGATTTCAACTTGCGAGATAACAAGTATCAAAAAATCTATCTATACTCGCATTGTTAGAATCTTAAGCATGATAAGATTATTGGCTGGATTTGGGATTGAGATGTAAGGATTGGCATGACTAGTACGTTGTTAATTCTTTCTATGGCTTTGCTCTTGTTCGGGACGAACAAGTTCAAGTGTGGGGTAGTTTGATAAGTCGTAGTTGTATGACTATTTTCTGTGTTAAAACCCCGTCTCTTAGTGGTTGCCTGTGTATTATTTCACTTCATGTGTGTAGTTTTTGTTCTCAGGTGCATTCGGAGACCATGGAAGAAATATCGGCTAAAGGGAGCCTGTTAGAAGATGTTTTGCGTCGAAGAAATGAAGTCCATAGCGCTTGAAGTTTGAGTCAGCGCAAAGCGCATAAGCCTGAAGGATTAAATGCGCAGAGGTCTACTGAGTTTCGATAATTGTTTAGACCTCCACGGAAGTTAAATGACGAAGACGTGCGCGAGTCCAGCTGGCAGTCAAATTTCCTAATTTTGGATTTGCAATCTCGGGAAGCATGAAACAGAATTTGAGGAGACATTTTCTTGGGAGGCTGGTTCTCGATTTCAGCTAGAAAAAGAGGAGAAAAAGGGAGAAGAACGCGGGGAGAAGGATTCCAATTGAAGAAGCTTGAGCGTGGATTCGTGGCTGGATTCAAGTGTTGTAGTAGAGGTGCAGATTGGTGGAGAGTTAGTTATCAGTATTTTCGTTTCAGCCCATTCAAAAACTTGATGATGTATTCCTTTACGATGAGTAGCTAAACTCATATGTGTAGGCTAGAACTCGAAATTGTGATGTTCTGACTTGAGACCTATATTGATTTCTATGTTTTGTGTCATATTACTATGCAATGTTTATGGAATTGATTTGCTAGCATGAGTGTAACCTTAGCGGGGGAGCTTTTGTTTGTTTGTTGATTCCGATTGTCAAGTTTACTAGCAACCTAGCGGGGATAGCGAACTAGGACACGAGTAATAAACCACTAGGATTAAACACCCTAGGATAACTTGTTTAAATCTTCATGCAACTCTAGCGAGTTAGGGTCTTGGTTATCGCTAGCGCGAGATTAAGTACTAGAACTAGAACGGGGGGTATAACCTTAGCGGGGAAGCTCTAAGTTGTAGAACATTAGAAATTAAAACGGATTTGTCCATGATTTGGTCTTGCATCACAGTCGAAAGTTCTAGCTTGCACCACTCTTTGATATTTTATACTTGAATTTGTGTGACGATTTCTCTCTTGATAAGTGATTATTGTTGCTTGTTGTGTTTTTTATTTTCTTGTTTGAAATTTCCAACCCCATTGTCACTCTCGTACTTAGTGAACAGATTCTTATATCAATCTCTGTGGATACGACTCGACTTACCACTTGCTAGTCGGAATTATAAAAATATTATTTTTGACGGGTACAACGACGCCTGTCAACAGTTCATGATCCATGCTTGATTTATGGATCTGTGTCCTCTTCATCTTCGCCTATAAAAGCAGCTTCAAACCGAAGAAGCAAAGCATCCCCTCAGCTCCTCTCAATCATCTCACTACAAGAACACAACGTAGTGTTCTTTTATCTTTCAGTATATTTATTTTGAGTGGTGTGAGTTATTTTCTAGCTTATTTGTACGAGTGTGTTTCCATTCCAGTACAATAAACCAAGTTGTTTCTTCCTATACAGTCCACCAAAATTAGTGAGAATTGTGTGCCACATTTATTGTGATCCTGGGAGGATTAGTAATAATCATACATTTGGCCTGAGAGCGAGTGTTGAGTACAACATATCAGATGCGATATTTTTGTATTGTCGTTCAATTATGTCGAACACAATTCCACTTCAGATGCCAAAAATCAACGGGCGGAATTTCAAAAATTGGTCTATCCAATTGAAGGCATTTTTCCGGTCCCAAGATTTATGGAGTTTGGTCGAGACGGGCTACACCAAAGTAGTCGGAAAAGCTTTTGACGAGCTTGAAAAGGAAGATAGAGATTTGTTGGCGGACACCCGTAAGAAAGATCAGAAAGCATTATTTGCGATCTTTCAAGCTATGGAGGAACCGATATTTGAAAAAATATCAGAGGCGGAGACATCCCATAAGGCATGGACCATCTTAGAAAATGCTTACAAAGGTGATGAAAGAGTCATGCGGATGCGTCTACAGACACTGAGAGGAGATTTCGAGTCATTACGAATGGCTGACTCAGAAAGTGTGTCGACATACTGTGATCGGGTCCAAGCGGTTGTTAGCAACTTGAATGTTAACGGGGGAAGCGCTGGAGGAACAAAGAGTTGTCGAAAAGGTATAACGCTCGTTACCCGCTAAATTTGAATATGGCGTGGCAGCTATTGAAGAGAGACACGACATATCAAAAATGTCGATTGATCGACTCATGAGTTTGCTGTGTTCACACGAGCAACGGATGAACCAGAAAGTGAACGGCTCTAGTCAGGAGTAGACTTTGCAAAGCT
Organism: Rhodiola kirilowii; assembly: GCA_033675215.1. Taxonomy (NCBI): domain Eukaryota; kingdom Viridiplantae; phylum Streptophyta; class Magnoliopsida; order Saxifragales; family Crassulaceae; genus Rhodiola; species Rhodiola kirilowii. Next base: position 29,117,402 of record CM066200.1, read on the forward strand.
GAGTCGAAGTTCGAACTCGTGGAGGTTACAGTAGAAGTCGAGGACGTGGACAATGCCGAGGAGGACAAAATTACAATGGTGGACGAGACCAAGCCAGTAGCAACAATTTTCAGCGAGCCCGAGGCGGTCATACTGGAGGACGTGACAAGTCCAGAGTCCAGTGTTACCAATGTCAGAAGTTCGGACACTACAAGTCTGAATGCCGAGCAAATGAGCGAGTGGAGCAAGCTTATGCTTTCGAGGCGCATGATAATATGGTTTTAGCATGCAAGACGAAGGATACTTGTGGAGGCTACACCAACGTGTGGTACCTTGACTCCGGATGCAGCAACCATATGAGCGGGAGAAAGGAGTTATTCTCTCGCTTAGACGAATCCACTCGCGCTGAAGTCAGTTTTGGAAATAAGTCGCAGATCCAAGTCGTGGGCAATGGCGACATCCAAATTCAGACTAATGACGGTACATATGCAACTATTGCTAATGTGTACTATGTACCAGGGCTATGCTGGAATCTACTTAGCTTGGGGCAACTATCGGAGAGAGGTCATTCCATTTCTATTCGAGATGGTGGTTGCACAATTGAAGGCAAAGATAGGAGGATCATTGCGAAGGTCCCAATGACAAAGAACCGGATGTTCTCGTGCATTCTTAAGAAGGGAGTTAAAGTGAACTTTCAGACGATGATGAGAGACAGCAGGTGGCTGTGGCATCTCAGATTTGGCCATTTAAATTTCAATGGACTGAAATTATTAGCTGCAAAGAAAATGGTGACAGGATTGCCGGTGATTCAAATTCCTAGTCAACCATGTGAGGCGTGCTTGTGAGGGAAGCAGCACAGAGAGCCGTTTCCAGTTTAAAAGGCGAGACAAGGGAACCAACCGTTGGAGCTGGTTCACACGGATCTATGTGGTCCAGTGGAGGTAGAATCTCTTGGCGGAAAGCGATACATGATGGCACTTGTTGATGACTTTTCAAGAAAGACTTGGGTCTATTTCTTGAGAGAAAAGTCAGAGGCTTTCCGGACATTCAAGGAGTTTAAGATCTTTATTGAAAAACAAAGTGGCTACACTCTAAAGACACTGAGATCAAACAGAGGAGGAGAATTCACTTCAAATGAGTTCTTAAACTATTGCAGAGCCGAAGGAATCAGATGGCAGTTGACTGCAAGTTACACACCTCAGCAGAACGACATTGTTGAGAGGAAGAACCGCACAATCTTTGAGATAGCCAGAAGCATGTTGAAGGTCAAGGAGGTACCGAAGCCTTATTGGCAGAAGCGGTATCTTGTGTAGTGTTCTTACTGAACCGATGTCCTACGAAGGTGGTTTAAGGAAAGACTCCAGATGAAGCTTGGAGTGGTGTGAAGCCGTATGTATCCTTTCTACGAGTATTTGGGTGTATAGCATATCCCCACCTACCAGATCAGCGACGGAGGAAGCTGGACGACAAGAGCAGGCGATGTATCTTCATCGGGTATAGTGCTGATACGAAGGGTTATAAGTGTTATGATCCCGACACGAGAGAGTTGATTATCAGCCGAGATGTACGGTTTACTGAAGATAAGGCCTGGGATTGGTCTCAAACAGTCACTAGAGAGCCCCGTGTCACAATTGAAGAGGAGCCTACGGAAGATAGCCACGCAACAGTTGTTGATTCATCTGAGAAATCAACTGGATCGAAGTCTAGCAGTTTACCACCACAACAGAGAAGATCACCAGTTCGATATCATGACTATGTGGTCTACTAAGATGATGAGGCAGACACACCTGATGAAACTATGGTGAACTTTTGTCTATTTGCAGATTGTGATCCTGTAACGTTCGAGGAAGCAGCAAAAGATAAAGGGTGGATTCAAGCTATGGATGCAGAAATGGCTTCCATTGAGAAGAATGATACATGGGAGCTGACGCCTTTACCAGTTGGGAAGAAGGTGATTGGAGTAAAATGGGTGTACAAGACAAAGTACAAACCCAACGGTCAGGTGGACCGGTTGAAGGCAAGGCTAGTAGTGAAAGGATACAGGCAGAAGCCTGGTATTGATTACTTCGAGGTATTTGCACCAGTTGCTAGAATGGATACCATTCGAATGATTATAGCATTTGCAGCACAGAACAGGTGGAAGATACACCAGTTGGATGTGAAGTCAGCATTCTTGAACGAAGTTCTAGAAGAGTGTTGATCAACCACCAGGCTATGTGCAAAGAGGGAAAGAGAACAATGTGTACAAGATGAAGAAAGCATTATACGGACTTAAGCAAGCCCCGCGAGCATGGTACGCGAGGATTGATACGTTTATGCTGGAGAACGGATTTCAGAAGTGTCCTTACGAGCACACACTCTACATCAAGACTAGTGCTGAAGGACATATGTTGATAGTATGCTTGTACGTGGATGACTTGATATTCATAGGAAGTTCGGAGGCGATGTTCATCGTGTTTAGAGAAGCGATGACTCGTCAGTTCGAGGTGACTGACATGGGACTGATGTCTTACTTTTTAGGCATTGAGGTTGAGCAGGCGGGCAGTGAATCTTTATTTCACAAAAGAAGTGCGCCAGAGATATTTTGAAGAGATTTAAGTTTGAGGGAATGAAGGCGGTCCGAACACCAGTTGCGGAGAGGATGGAGATGATGAAAGAAGGTACTGGAGAGCTTGTGAATCTCACTTACTTCAAGAGTATAGTTGGAAGTCTACAATACTTGATTTCAACCAGACCAGATATAGTGTACGGAGTTGGAATTATTAGTCGCTTCATGGAGCAACCGCAGTAGTCGCACTTGCTAGCAGCAAAGCGTATACTCTGATATATCAGTGGTACTAGTGATTTTGGGATTATATATTCTCACACAGAAGAATTTTGTCAGACAGGATATATAGACAGTGATTGGGCCGGTGATGTGGAAACTCGGAAGAGTACATCAGGTTATGCTTTCTATCTAGGAGATGGAGTAGTTTCATGGTCGTCAAAGAAGCAACAAGTTATTGCTCTTTCTACAGCTGAAGCGAAGTACATCGCAGTTACTATCGCAGCTTGTCAAGCAGTTTGGCTTCGACGGATATTAGAAGACTTGAAACACAAGCAGGAAGGCCCCACAAGGATTATGTGTGATAACAAGTCGGCTATAGCATTAGCCAAGAATCCAGTATTTCATGGCAAAAGCAAGCATATTGGGATCAGGTATCACTACATCAGAGAGTTGGTAAAAGATGGTGAGATTGGATTAGAATTCTGCAGGACTGATGAGCAAGTTGCAGATATCTTTACCAAAGGTCTCTCAAGTGATAAGTTTGAAATGTTTCGACATATACTTGGACTTGCAAGATCTATCGTGGATCAAGGAGGAGTGTTGATTGTTGACCCACGTGGGTGCGGCCATACAAGTTGACAACTTGTATCCTTGCAAGTTAAAAAACATCAGGACAACTTTATCTCATCTTTTGCAAATTGATACTGAAACACGCAAAAGAAATTCAGACGCAAACAGTTCATGATCCATGGTTGATTTATGGATCTGTGTCCTCGTCATCTTTGCCTATAAAAGCAAATTCAAACTGAAGAAGCAAAGCATCCCCTCAGCTCCTCTCAATCATCTCACTACAAGAACACAACACAGTGTTCTTTTATCTTTCAGTATATTTATTCTCTTTGAGTGTTGTGAGTTATTTTCTAACTTATTTGTACGAGTGTGTTTCCGTTCCAGTACAATAAATCAAGTTGTTTTCTTCCTATACAGTCCACCAAATTTATTGAGAATTGTGTGCCACATTTATTGTGATCCTGGGAGGATTAGTAATAATCCTACACACAAATCATATGTAAGACATGATTTTAAGCATCCAATCCACCTCAAAACCCAAATGAATGGGAAGCTTTTCCAAGAAACCCAACTGCATTAGATATATCAACACTAGAAACTTTGGTGTGATTGTTGGGATGTAACGTGTGCGATGCATGCTGTTGTCAGTTGTGACGACCCATCTGCGATGCTCGTAAAGGAAGAATCTGAGTACGTCTGGTTATATATTTGGTACACCTAGTATTTATGATTCAAGTTACGATCGAAATTTGTTAGTATGCAAATGCATGAATTCTAATTATTTAGTTAGTTTAGGAAGTTTGTAGATTTTGATTGGAAATATATTTGGAGATAAGAGAATAGATCAAATACAGACCACATTTAAATATATAAACTATACACCACCTAAGAAGTCGATATGTAACACTTACAACCAATCATAATTCGAGGCACTTTTTTTAAAGAATTAAAATTAAACGGAGTTATTTAAAAATACATAACAGATGTGAGGGTATAAACATCCTAAAAAAATAACATCTTTAACCGTAGAATAGACCGTTGATGCTTCAAACAAAGTGTTGGGAAAAGATTAAATATCCGGTAGAGATGAACTATACGTCGTTGTGTAGCTAACGCAAAGCTCTACAGCTCTCTAGTTCATACCAAGAGAAGAAAATGTCGTTCACAAGGCCGAAACAGGAATCGAAGTGAGCGCATCTTCAGAATTTGCGGCTGGTTCACTAATGTTTGACTTCCACTCGTTTTCAACCTTCTAAAAACCCTTGTATGATCTTCATGTGAACTACAGAGTTGTAGGTATTTGAATTAGCTACGCCACAATATATAGCTCGGCTTTATAATATTTTTCGTTTGCTCCCTTCACTCATTTGAAACAATAAAGGTCTAATATGCCAATATGGTGTAACTAACTTCCACTCGTATTTTGACCTTCTAAACAACCTCGTCCGTGCTCGTTGTGAACTAGATAGTTGTAGCGCATTAAGTTAGCTACGGAATGATATATAGCTCGCCTCCATCGGAGTTTTCATTTTCTCTCAGTACTCATTTGAAACAACAAAGATCTAATATACCATTTGTGTGGTGTAAATTCATTTTGGCTTATGTATGAACATTTTGGTTAAGTCTAAATATTTAGCCTTAAGTCTGAACATTATGGCTTCACTCGTATTTTGACCTTCTACACTACCTTTTCTGCTATTGATGTGAACTAGAGAGCTGTATGGCTTTGAGTTAACTACGCAACGATATATAACTCGCCTTCATTGGATTTTACTTTTGCTCTTAGCACTAATTTGAAACAATGAAGGTCTAATATGTCATTGTGGCGTAAATGACTGCCACTCGTGTTTCGACCTTCTAAACGACCACGTTGGCTCTTGGTATGAACTATAGAGCTGTAGGGCATTTAGCTAGCTACGCAACGATATATAGCTTGCCTCTATTGGAATTTTCATTTGATCCCAGCACTCACTTGAAACAACAAAGGTCTAATATGTCATTTGTGGTGTAAATTCATTTTGGCTTAAGTCTAAACATTTTGGTTAAGTCTGAACATTAGCCTTAAGTCTGAACATTATGCATTCACTCGTGTTTCGATCTTCTTAACAACCTTGTATGCTCTTGGTGTGAACTAGCGAGTTGTAGTAATTTTAGTTGGCTACGCAACGATATATATCACGCCTTCATCGGAATTTTCATTTGCTCCCACTCATTTGAAACAATGAATTTCTAATATGTTATTGTGGTGTAAATGACTTCGGTGTTTCGACCTTCTAAACTACCTCTTCTGCTCTTGGTGTGAGCTAGTGAGTCGTAGGAATTTAAGTTAGCTACGCAATGATATATAGTTTGCCTCCATTGGATCGTTCATTTGCTCTCAGCGTTCATTTGAAATAACAATTGTGGTGTAAATTCATTTCATTCATGGCCAATATTAGCTAAAGATTCTTTATTTTTCTTCAATATTATTTCACAACACGTTGTATAAGTTTTATGAATACTTTTTATGGTTGAATATTTAGTTAATAAGTCTAAACATTTTGGTTTAAGTATGAACATTTAGCCTTAAGTCTACACATTATGCCTTAAGTCTAAACATTTCACAACACATTGATGCCCGACTTTCACTCGCGTTTCGACCTTCTAAACTAGCTCGTCTACTCTTAGTGTGAAATAGAGAGTTTTATGGTTTTACATTGACTACTCAACGATATATATAGCTGGCCTTCATTGGATTTTTCATTTGCTCCAAGGACTCATTTTAAACAGAGAAGGCGAATATGTAATTGTTGGGTAAATGACTTAGACTTGTGTTTCGACCTTCTAAACAACCTCGTCCGCTTTTGGTGTCAGTTAAAGAGTTGTAGGGCTTTAAGTTAGCTACGCGACGATATATAGTTCGCCTCCATCGGAATTTTCATTTGCTCTCAGCAGCCATTTGAAACAACAGAGGTCTAATATGCCATTTGTGGTGTAAATTCATTTTGGCTTAAGTCTGGCCATTTTGGTTAAGTCTGAACATTTAGCCTTAAGTCTGAACATTATGCCTTCACTCGTGTTTCGACCTTCTAAACGACCTCGTCTGCTCTCGGTGTGAACTAGAGAGTTGTAGGACTATGAGTAGTTACGCAACGATATATATGTCGTCTCCATCGGATTTTCAATTTACTCTTAGCACTCTTTTAAAGCAGCGAAGTTCTAAATTGATTAAAAGTAATTACGAAAAACAATATTTCCACTCGATGTTCAATTAGAAAATTTTGGCAAATTTGCCATGCTTCAACATTTGAAGAGGTTTATAGTTTATATAAAAAATCCGATTTATTCCGAAACCTTACTCCTTGGAGATAATTATGCAACCAAATATATATATCTAATAAAAATTTCCTAATTAGTTTAGGTAGGTTTCTTTTAGGTAACCACGAGTGCTATAAATATAGCCTCATAACATATTGTTTTATTATGTTAATATGTGTATGTGATTCAGACTTCATCATTATATCTCAGTATTCTCTCTCCCCTCTGAATAAGAATCATTTCTTTCTGCCCATAGAGATAGCCAACACATTGTTTGTGAACATTTGAATCTTGAGTCGTTTATTTTCAATTTTAATTTCCTCGTTTGCCGAATTATATCACTACAGTATCCCGTCACAACAATCTTGAGTCGGCAACTCTCTCACAAAGGCTGCTGTGTTTGTGAAAATAGAAAATCCTAATTTGCTTTCTCTTGATGGAGTTGAACCGTTCGAATCAATCAGTTTGAATGTGGTTCAATTAAAGTTTAGTGCCAACTCAGTTTCGGTTCTTATTTGATCTGATCTTGGTGCGGACAAGTTGAGATGGTCTAATTTCAGCAAGCGAACGGAGTCTGATCTGCACCGTACTAGGTTGATTTTCAAGGCTATACATGTGGATTGGGACATAGCAAGACAAAGCTGCCAAGCTGCCAGCAACGAACCAATTTTGGAGTCGGCCTATTTCTTGCACAGCTTTGCTGATCATAAAGAGCCTTCTAGATGCAACCTCAAAACTTTGGCAAAGGATATGATCAACACATCACTGCATGTGTGAGCTTCTATCATGCTGAATAGCATCTTGTATTTGAAGCGTCGCCGAATTGGATGCCTCCCTTTGATGGACTTGCTCAGAGATGGCAGTGCATACAATTATGATCCAGTGAGTTGATTCACAGTGAATGGACTTGGGAAATTCAACATGGAGTTGCTGCTCAACATTTTTTGATGAAACTTTCCTGCTCAGCCTTGGGAATAAATTGGGGTCTTTGCAATTTTGTATTCGGCTCATATATTTGATGGCACTTACTCTGAAAGAAAGTATTTACATTTCACTTAGAACGGCTAAAACATAGCATCAGATACACCATAAGCTTAGACTATTTTGCTTCAAAAATAGAAGTTGGCAGTGAAGTCCAAATATCAACCTGGCTTTCAGAAAGTAACACGGTCTTGAATCCTGATATCTTAAGCAAATTGGCAGCCTCTGGAAATCCTCTCACTTGGGAAACTCCTTCATGCTGTTGCCATGACATCAACTATGGAAGTTCCCCAGACCTGAAAATTGCAAATTTGGATTTCACCGAGTAGGAGTAGCTAATCTCGTGCTCATTCAACAACTCCCCAAGCACCTTCTTTGCCGCCTCGGGCTCGGTACTCTCACATTCAAGCTCTTACAGCGTCCCAAACTTAAAACTAGTCTCATCCAGCTCCAATGTCAACCCATTCCACTCATAAACATTCCTCACATTCCCAAATCCGCCCAAGCACACAAATCCCCCATCACCAACCTCAAACTCCTCCTTGGCCCCCCTCAAAACCACCTCAGAAAGCTTCTTTGGATCCGCCACACAAGCTCGCCCAACAGCTGGATCCAAATCCTCCTCATCCTCCTCAACTGAAACACCATTCACAATAACGACCTTCCCTTTCAACGATACCATGCAACGAGCATCGTTGTTGTAAAATCGAAGCCTCAGCACCGCACGCTTCGACGACAGCTCACCACTCGCCCCCGTCGAAGAAGAGGTTCTCTTGCAAATGAGTCTTCACATGGAAATCCGACAAATTCAACGAAACGTCGCTGTACGCTTCAGCGTTCAGCAATCGCAGCTTTACCTCCACCTCCACCTCCATCAGCGTCAATGATTTGAGATCCCGATTCGATGAGATTTCTCCGACCGATCCTTGCTAGTCTCCCGATCGAAGTGCTTAGAGAGGAGACTCGTTGACGAACTTGTGCCGGCAGTGGTAGAATCGACTCCGGTTTTGTATAATTAAAAAACTGCTATTAAGTAATAGGCTACAACTTAGATTGGCCCAAGTCCAAAAATTGAAAGATAATAAAATTGGACGGTTTTACACGATTTTACACGGTGTAAAATCGGTTAAAATTGTTTTCAGATCTGATTTTAGAGAAAAACGAGTACATGTGCGAGTTAACACGAAATATACATGTAGAAACGTAAAATTGGATAATTTTACGATTTAAAACGCGATTTTGACAACCTTGGTTTTGAGGAACCCTATTGTTGTTGAATCGAACCTCTTAGGTTCATCAGGTTCGATCTCAATTAAATTTTGATTCACTTGAATTTATGATTCATAATATTTTGTGGCAGTGTTATTAAAACCGGACCGATCATCGAACCGGTCAAGTCACTGGGTCGATGGGTCAGTGGTTCAATCGGGTCGAACCGGTTTGACCCGCACGAATTAAAAATAATAAAATAATATATATAATATAATATGCATAATTATTTACCTATTTTGTAACCTAATAAAATTTAACCTGTATACAGTAGCACTATAACTATAACAAATTTAGAATTTGAATATCATACATTAATAAGAAAATAACAAAACAACAATTGCAATTTTAGTCTTAAGTGACAAATCGCAATAACATTGAAAAGTTATGCCAAAAGATAAAAGTTTAATAAGGAAAATAGACATGGTGGTGAACTTCATCTAAGTTGCTTGGATTTTGATTCGCCTCTCCAATGGTATTATCATGTGCTTCTTCATCCTCATTTTCATCCTCGTTGTCATCCAAATTCATTTCCCCTATGACAATAGTATACATGTTAGCTAAAGTCACAATAATAATATCAATCAATATGGTTATAATTATAATCATTAGTAAACAAAGAAGCATACCTCAGTTTTACATGGCTTCCCTTTCTAAGCTTCGCAGGAACTGCAAAGGTCCCGGGGACGTTCTGAAAATCGAAACATGAGAGGGTGAAGATTCTTTTGTAATTGATAATACAGATAAGAGCATGTGCGAACTCAGAATTGTAAGGTACCATGTAAGGACCTTTCCGACATATATTGGATGGAAATATTTTTGTAGAGAAGCTTAGGCCTGATATGCTCTTACACTCTTCATTTTTTATTTGTAACTCATCCTGTTCACCATTTTCACCTAAACTCTGACTGCATTTGGCCCTAAACGCAGCTTCCTTCTCGCACAATGTGTGATCATAAATGGTCACTTTGAACACCATTTCGTTATCGTATCTAAACACCAAGAAATCCCCAGGATCCACCTCATTATCTTTCACAAAATCCTTCAACCCATCGGTAAAAAACAACCCATCTTCATTATACTCAAATCTCACTTGCCAAGTCTCGGCGCTAGGACCAATCAATTTTGCAGGACCTGCCTTAATCACCCCCATATAATCCTTAAACAATTTCGGTAATTCCTGCAGTAAAATTGAAACTATGTAACCAATCAAATCAGCCTACAAATTTGAAATAACCTACCAAACTAAAAGAAAATATAACTATCCATGAGATTCAGACTTATTCAGCAGCATTATGTTATCAAAAATCAGCAAGTTTTATCAAAGACCATAATTTCAAGCACACTAACAAAAACAACAACCAGCAAAACCTAACATCCAATATTGTACTTCCAATAAAACTTGAAATAGCAGAAACGTTTACCATTTGTTCCTCCCTAAACACAGGAATAAAGGCAGTGAACATTATAATAGGATTTGAATGATCAACATTATAACCAATCTAAGATGGAATGCGAAAACTCATTGCGACTGCTCAGTGCGACTGCAAGTTTCCGACGATTTCAACATAGAAATCAGTGCAACTGCTCAGAGCCTCAGACCCTTAAGATGGAATGCGAAAACTCTAAAACAATATGTGAAGATTTGGGAAAGCAAGTACCTGATAAGTTCAACTTGAGCGAAGTGCGCCAGACCTTCGAGACGAGATCGAAACTTGAGCAGAAGACAAGAGATCGGAAAAAAACTTCGCCAGACAAGAGATTGGGATCCGAAAAAAACTTTGCCAGTCGCCAGACGCCCAGACCTCGCCGCTCGCCGACTGTGTTTCGTGAAATTGGAATTAGGGGTTAGGGCGAATGCGTTTATCTGCATTCTCTATTCTATTTGTCTTTTTTATTTTTTTTTAATTCAAGTTTTTTTAATCAAAACGTCTGTGTTTCGAGAAACTAACATCAACCCGGTTGACCCGGCCGGGTCACGGTTCAACCGGAAACCGGCGGTTCAACCGGTTATTGGCCGGGTTAATGTCTTTCCGATCCGATATGAGAACCGGACCGGTCTGGTGACCGGTTCCCGGTCGAATCGGCCGGCCCGGTCCGGTTTTAATAACACTGTTTTGTGGGTTCAATTATGTTCATTGATGTAGCTGATTTTGATTCAGTTTAAACTTGATTCAAATATTGAATCGGTTTTGGTGAAATTCCAGTTTAATTGACTGATTCAACGCGGTTAATTCCGATCGGGTGAATCAATCAATTTCAATATTAAACCGTGATGTTTGGATTGATTCAATGCAGTTTATGCTGGTTGAGTGAATCAATCGATTTGGATAGTGAACCATTATGAATTATGATTAATTTTAAATGGTTTCTTCCGGTTTGATAAATCAATCAACTGTGACTACTGAACTGGTACGATTTAAATGCTTTGGTTCAAACTGATCCGATTTACTCCGGTTTGATTTGATTCTATTCAAAATTTACTGGATCAGTTTAGTATGGATTTTGGTTTAGATATATTGGTTTAATAAGGTTTTTTATCGTCTCAAAAACTAATATAGTCTGACATGGATCCAGGTTCAATTAGATTGGGTTACTACGATTTAATATCGTCTTATGAAACCAATCTAGTGTGATATTTAATATCAATTCCATGAGATTGGTTTAACTCGGTTTTATACCGACTTTCGAAACTATTCTAGAGTGATATTAAATTTTAGCTCAATGAAGTTGGTTTAACTCGATTTTATATCGTCTTGAGAAACCAATCTAGTTTGATATAAATTTTGGTCCAATGGATTGGTTTAATTTGATTTTGTATCGACTTGGGAAACCAATCTAATATGATATGGAATTTGAGTTCAGTAAAATTGATCAAATTCGGTGAATCTTCGGCAAGCTATAGTTGAATTTTTGACCCAGGTCAACTTAAGTCAACCTCAGTTGAGCCTTTGACATCAGTCAGCTTATGTTCAACTTTAGTTGATATATTGACTCCAGTCAACTTGTGGTCAACTTTAGTTGAAATATGACTTTGTCAGCTTGAGTCAACTTTAGTTGAGTTTTTGACATTCGGTCAACTTTTGATCAACTTTAGTTGAAACCTGACTTCGGTCCATTTGTGGTCACCTTAGTTGACATTTGACTTGGGTCAACTTTTGTCAACTTTGGTGGAATTTTGAATTCGATTAACTTTTGGTGAACTATGGTTCGGATGAGAAATTGTATATTGATGCAATTTCAGTTTGATCTAATTTAGATCGGTCAAATTTTGATTCAATTAAACATCAGATCAATTGAAACCTGGTTGACAAATTTTGGTTCAATTTGGTTTTCTACCAATTAATTGAAGTCGGTCTGATTGTTTAGTTGAGGCCGGTTCATTTGTTTATGGTTCAATTTTGCTGGCTGAGATTGCCCTCTTGTTTGAAACCATAATTGAGTGGAACCAATATTACAATTGAGACTTTACTTGCATGATGAGACATACGATATTTGGGCTGACATAACAAAGGGATTGTTTGAAATGGAATACATGACCACCTCTGTGGCATATTCGTGGAGACTGCCTTATTTCTTATGTTAGGATACATGTATGCAGTTTACAAGGATATTAATTTAGGCCTCCGCACATTAGTATTCAGCGTGGCTGCATACATACCCGTGGTGATAAACGTGTGACGATCTCTAGTATTTTGATGTGATTAGTAAATCCATCCTCCGATGGTTTATTATTTGACATCCCTTATCGTCAATGTTTGATCACCGAACAAGATGCCCTTGCAGTTAATACCATAGTCCTCCGACGTGCTATTAATGGTGCCCGGTATCTTGTAAATGTCATTATCTGCTTTTAAAGTTTTGGTTTATGTAATGGTTCAGTTAAATCGACAGACTTGTCTCTTTTGATCTTGTTTTGTCCTATTTGGAACCATGAACTTCTTTGGAAGCCTAACACCACTTGAGATTTAGTCTCTAAATTTGACATTCCTACTGTGGAGCGGTATTTTACATCTGTCTGTTGAAACGGAAAACACGATCACCTCCGTGACGTATCTGCGTAGGTTGGCACGGTCTATTATATCGGATGTGTGTAGCTTGTTTGAATATTGATAGACCCTCCGGAGAGTCAATATTTAATGTAGCTACAGACGTACTAAGTGATAAATAGTTGATGATATTTAGTTTTCGATGTGAATAATAAATCCATCCTCCGATGGTTTATTGTTTGACATCACCTTATCGTCAATATTTATTCCCTAGAACAAGAAATCACTTACAATTAATACCACTGTCCTCTGACATCCTATTAATGTGTACCGATATCTTGTGAATGTCACTTACAATCTTATGTTCTCAGCCACTTCCGCGATCAAGTTCCTTACTCCAGCTGGGGATAAATTCATGATCATGCCTCCAACTGAGGCATCAAGCAGCATCCTATCGAGTGGCCTCAACCCATCCTGCAAGTACTCGATTATCAGCTTCTCAGGCACTCCCAGGTTGTAGCAGCTCTGTTCTAGGGCGTTGAATTTCTCCAGATAGTCGTACTTTGACTCATTAGGCTCCTGCCTGATATCCTGTAGCTGCTTGTGAACCTGCATCGCCTTGGCAGCTGAGTAGTATTTAGCTAAGAATTGCTTCTGCATATGGTGCCATGTCCTGATGCTACCTGGGGAAGAGAGAAAAACCAAGCATTAGCAGCGTAGGTTAAGGAAAAATGGATGGCTTTCAACTTAAAGTCTTCCACTGAGACTCCGTATGGTCAGAGTCTGGCAAATGCCATGAAAGCTCTGCAAATGCTTGGTGACTGACTCTCCTTGTCATCCTGAGAACTTTGGCAGATGGTGCACTACTGCAGTCTTGATTTCTATTTCAGCTAGTTTTGGCCCTTCGTCGATACACCACGGCTGATTCTGAAAATCAGGAGTAGATAGATCTTTCATGGTAGGCTTGTAGTACTATTCTTCATCGTCTTCCGGCCTCCTATGGATTGGCGGCTTTAGCTGTTATGGTGGAGGCGGCTACCTCGCACCTGTACCATTCCTCGCATTCTGTGCAACATGAACTCTCTGATTTTTCTGAGCCCTCATGACATTATCAACACGGTTGCGAGCACAGAAGAGTTGCTCCGGATCCTCATAGAATGGAGGCACGTTCTCAACAATCGAAGTGATCTCGTTGTTGTTGTTGTTGTTGTCATCACCAATCTGGCTACATGCACGAGACATTGCGAACAAGTAGCAAAGCACAAAAAATAACTAAATAAAATAAAAAAATAAAAACAAAAACAAAAATGAAACAACTTCACCGAAGCGCAGCTCCCTAGTAACGGCGCCAAAATTTGACGCGCGTCGTCTGACGCGTCAAATTTCATATTTATAATTCTCCTGCTAAAAGCTAGTGTAGCAGCAAGCAGGATCGAACCCAAGGGGAGCTGGTGTTGTTGAAGCTGTAACTGAAATTAAGAAAGAAGGGAGGGGAGGTTTGGCAATTGTGAGTGCCAGAGAGAAAAATAGCAAAAATATTTCAATCAGAGAGAATATTCAACTTAGGGTTTCTATTGTGACATGTTTATCATAGATATCTAATGATCAAATCTTATGTTTCTAAGTGTAGAATTCTGACAAAGGTAATGCCTAAAGTATCCCGACAAAGGTGATACACCACATCTAATTTGACCAAGGTGTTAGATTTCTAGTTCTTTCCTAAACACAATAATCTGACAAAGGTATTATTTAGTCTAGGTGTTACGATCTACCATTACGACAAAGTTCCCAGTAGATATTAACGATAAGAATTAATTATTTGATTAAGCTTTGCGACAAAGCTTCCACTTAACCTCACAAATTAATTCATGGAATAAGCACAAGAACTAGAGAAACATAAAATAGCATTAAGAACAGAATCTGAAAATATAGTCACAATAAGCGAAACCCTAAACTGAATTAAGAGTTTAGCTACACATAATGGAAATAAAACATATAATGAGTAAGAAATTCTCTTATCTCGTCGAAAGCTTCGCCCTCCTTCAGAGCCGTCTTGAATGTCGTAGAATAATTGATGATGGAAACCCTAACCCAAACCTTGTATCTATAGCAAAACTAGGTTTCTAAATCTATTTTTGGGTTGAATTATCAAATTTGGTTTCCAAATCTGTTTTTGGGCTTCAATTATCAATTTTTGGACTGCTGACGTCATCAAAATGCGTTACTGATGTCATCTCCGTGCCCCGTGTAGAGGTTACGGCCGCTCCTAGCCTTGACGTCATCAAAACGCGTTGCTGAAGTCATCGCTGCTAATGTCTTCTGTGGGCGCGGTTCCCACTGAGTCCCGACTTCGGCTATTGATTTGACCTTCTGAATCACCTCGGATGTGCTTGGTGTGAGAGAGTTGTAGGGAATTGAGTCTGCTACGCAACGGCATGTGGCTCGTATTTTTCTGATCAGCGGTCCATTCCTAGCACTCTGTTGAAGCTCCAAAGGTCTAATATGCCATTCTGATGTTTTTGGCATGAAATGCCATCTTTTATGCGTGTTTGCTCCTAAAGCTTCCGAAACACCTCAAATGCAAAACTATACTAATAAGTAAACGTTCGCATAATAAAGTGTCGAAATACATGGGATTAATTGATTCGATGAGTCATATAAATACGACTCATCACGCTTTAACGTGTAACCATTATAGCGACATTTTAAAAGTTTGTTGCGTTAAAATGAAATGACAGACGTCACTTAATACTCACGATGACGCATAAAGCGTTTAGGCTACATGAATATAATTTGTCGTATGATCAGATGACTTCGCATGAGATATATACCACATGCGTCAGATAAAGTCCACCGTGTCGCGTAAAGGGTTTTATAGGATCCTCGAATTGCCATGCGATCCTCGAATGGCCTGGTCTGCCATGCGATCCTCGAATTGCTTAGCCATGCCCTCTTGTGTTTTCCGGAGTTCCTGTGTCAGTTGAATGGTGTCCGCCGCAACTTTTACTCCTCCTCGTGGCTATGGCTCTCGCGCTAAGGACTTGCCAATGCCAGAAATACGCGTCCCATGCTTCTGGCCCACTATCTGACTTATTATCTCAATTTGAGTACTCACTGGCAGTGGTTCATCTTCACTTCTGGATCCTCCAAGTCATGGTTTGCCAGCATTTCAAGCACGCGCTTTCTCGTTTTTACCTATAAGCATCAATGTCATACATATAAGGATAGTTAATATGGAACTAACAAACTAAATAATACAAGCAGACCAAGATAATAAGGGACAAACTAAGGAATGACATAATAGGGATGTTTATAAGAGGCAAAACACTAAATAAAAGAAAAACACTATTTTCATCATACAACAAGTCAAGTGACTGATATATATCCCACAATCAAATTTACAGTGATAGTTACACACTAAATAACGTAGACAATATTCACTTAATAGTAAACCACAGAGCCAAATAATTACAACGTACTGTTGACTTTAGAAAAGTAGAAATGATTGAAACTTTATGGACATTACCGCAATCTCTACTCCCCTGGCATCAGCACCGTACACCTCACCATATGCTGCAATATATGGGGCCTTGTCATTTGAGAGAGCATGTTGTTCATCTCGATGGCTAAAGGGGACCTTTCTCAAGTGATGGTTTCTGCATGCTGCATTTCACACTTCCTTTATTTTACGATCTCGAGCCTATCAAAAATAATAATAGAAATGGCAATGCAAGTCAACAAAAACCCATTGATAATTGCATTACCTAAACACCTGGTTCCCTGAAATGACCAACTAGCCAACACCATTGCTCTCTGCGGTCAACAAACTCCAAAGGCAGTTCAGCACCATATTTTTCATAGTGTATTTTGCACTCTGACTTCCAGTCTCGGTATCTTTCAGTAGCTATTCGGATAATGAACCTCCAAATCCAAGTATCATCAAAGTCGAGCACGAAGTTGGGCTACAAAAAAGAATATATGTTAACTAATGGAAAAAAAATACAATCACTAGTACGTTGTAATGTGAAGTAAAGGAATAAGTACTTACAGGTAAATGGTCGAAGACGATGGCCTAATGCTCTGGCTCGAGCTTACTAAAGCTTGGTGCAAGCATTGGAGCTTTGTCTCGCACACATGACTTTATCTCATGTGTTAGCATATTCCTCAGATGACGGTTCTTAGGGCCATTATATACCGGACCATGTTCTACTTTTATCTTGGTTCCCAACGACCTCACATAGTTGGCAACCTTTTCACCATTGACGATGCCCCTTGTCTTTATATTTGGTTGATCTCCTACATTTGGTAAACACAAAGAAACTATATCAGTAAAAGCACATTACGAAACAATAGGTACATTATGATCAAAATAGACCAATCAAATAATATGAATTATATTAAATTTAATCTATATATTCGAAATGAATGGAACTGTAAAGGAAATTAACATGTGTTCGCCTTGGGTTTACATCTAATGCTCCATGGATTCTCTGGAACAGGAATATCCCCTTATGGGACTTCAAATACAACATTATCAACAAATGGTACATCATGCTCAAACTCCGGCGGTTGTGGATTTTGAACTTGTGGCTCATTGCTTGCAGGAGCATTTTCATTGACAGACATAGGCTCATTTTCCTTGGCAGGTAAGTGAGCATTTTCATTGGCAGACAGAGGTTCATTGCTTGCAGGATTTTTAGCTTGTGGCAGTGGTTCATCATTTGTACTCCGAGTTGGCTAAACTGAAGAGCTCACTGTTGGTATCAACTCCGAGGGAATATCACCCAAGTTGGGTAGGGGTGATTGAGCAGGCTGAACTGGCAGATTGAGAGCAGCACTTGTGGAAGTCACAAATTTTTTCTTAGGGCTCCTACGGACTGGACAAGGTTGTGGATGAACATGCTTCTTTGGGGGTGGAAAGCAGCCGTGCAGCGCCTTGTTTTTTTGGGCTAGGGTTTTTCTTCCTTCGATCGTCCTCCATTCCACAAATAATCATTTTCAACCTCTCGGTCGGTCTCGCTTCTGGTGGGACAACGGGCGGTGGAGACGGTGGGGGTGTCGAAGGATGACATTCAGCAGCTGATTTAGGGTTTGATTGCTTACCTCTTTTCGGTATGGGTTCAGGGCTGTATCCTTCGGCTGGTTTGATCAACGAAGGCGACCGGAGTTTCATCCCTTGCCAACTGGTCTTTTGGATCACTTTGAGGCTGCGCTTCTTCGTCTTTGGTCCCATGGAAATCGATACGGATGATCGTCGAAGTGAAAGTAGTGAGTGAAATGGAGAGATGCAAGCGACAGATTGAGTGAAAGTGAAAAGAGATTTTACCCTAGGTGAAATGTATACGTATATCGTTTAATGGACCAATGATGGACCATAATTATACGAATCAAAAACACAGTAAAACCCACCAAATTAGACTGTTGGTCTATTTAACTTTTGCTTGTTAGTTCCGATATATTTCCACAGGGTATTTTGGCGCTTAGAGAGAAAACACGCTAAGGAGAGGATTTTACGCTGAAAAGATATTCTGAGTCAGTCCGAGGTCACGATCAGACGCTGAATGCAGAAATCACAAGATCCTGACATTGAATTACTCAAAACAAATCCAACGAGGAGCAACCAAAGTCAGACCGGAGTGAAATTGGACTGTTGGTTTTGTGAAAATTGCACAAAACCACACAAACCTCCTCTTTCCTTCTAGAAGGGGCGGCTATGGGGAGGATAAGGAGGAGGATGACTCATCTCCTCCATCCTTATCCATAAGTGGCGGCTACTTTCTCTCCACTCCACTCCATGGATCTAGATCCTTCCTCCTCCTCCTCCTCCCTTGGATGAAAACCAAGTGCCACCATCTCCACCCTCCACCCTCCTCCCCTTTGGCTATAAAAGGAGCTCCTCTCCTCCTCATTTGTAACACACAATCTACCACAAATCACAAATGTTTTAGAGAGATAGAGGGCTTAACCCTCTTCTCTTCACTTTCAATAAATATTGTTCTTCATTTTGGAGCTACTTTTGGTGCTTGGATCTTGCCTAGGAGCTCCTCTCCTCGACTTATTGTAAGGTATAAAATTACTTTTAGTATATTTTGTTCTTACTTTAAAGTTAGTCTATTATTCGGTACCCTTGTTCAAGACAATTGTTTGCTTGTATTCCTTGACATGAATACAAGCAGCTAAAAGCTTGTACTCGGTCGCAGGGGTGTAGTTGTATTATAAATGTTTTAGATCTTACTCTTAGTACACCTTTGTGTTCAAAACTTGTTCTATGTGCCATATATAGTCAGAATTTCCAAGGTTGAGTGGAAGCTGTAACAAGCAAAGCTCTTCCGTGGGGATTCGTGAACATACTCGGGTAAGTGGAAGCTGTAACAAGCAAAACTTATCTGAGGAGTTCGACTTATCTAAAACACCACTCGGTCGATCGTAACTGAAAGATCAGGTGGATGCACACAAGGCTAAGATACTTCGAAAGGAGGAATTAGTCTAACGTAGAACAAGTGTTTTAAACGATGTTGCAAGTCTTGTGCTAGGAATAGCCTCGATTCATCTTTGAATACTTAGCATGATCATTTCAAGTGTCCTATGCGATGTTGCAAGTCTTGTGCTAGGAATAGCCTCGATTCATCTTCGAACACTTGGTATGATCATTAGCGGTCAATGATAAACAAATATGATACAAGGCCCCTAAAACCGAATCCTTTCCTTACAGTCTATTATTGTAATTTACTTTCAGTTCTCAAATCACACTCAAACTCAACCCCAATCGCATTTAATTTCTGCATAAGCTTCATTAAAGAACAACTAATCCACACTGACTCCCTTGGGTTCGACCCCTACTTACCACTTACTACCCAGTAGTGTAGTCGTGAGTAGCGGAAAATATAAATTTATTTGTACAGAGAACATTGCACCTTAACGACAGTGCAG
This sequence comes from Rhodiola kirilowii, assembly GCA_033675215.1. Taxonomy (NCBI): domain Eukaryota; kingdom Viridiplantae; phylum Streptophyta; class Magnoliopsida; order Saxifragales; family Crassulaceae; genus Rhodiola; species Rhodiola kirilowii. The sequence continues at coordinate 29,137,184 of CM066200.1, forward strand.
TGCGCTCCGTCAACAAAGCAGGCCGTAAAGTGGTTAATGGGCTATGACATGAAAGTATGTATGTCACTTAACCAAAAATACTTAAGCTTGTGTTTTTTCACCGTGTACATTACTTAGCCTTAACCATGTACATTACTTGGTCAAATTTCACAAATACATTTACAAAGACAGGTGCTGTGTACTCCATTAGGCGACATAGTAACTAAAGTATGTCACTTAAACACCAGTAAGGATTTTGACAACATGAATAGTTAAAACTCCCTGAACACAGCTATTCAAAAGCCAAAAAAAGAAAATCCTTGAACACATTCATTATTCACAATCCGAAATATTTGTCTTTGAGCACAAAAACATTAAAAATGATAACAATCATCAAAGTGAGTAGAGAGTTCGCTAGCGTCATCTTCACCTTCACTTATTCCCAAGTCGTCTTTATTTTCACCTTCATTTTGACTTTCACTTGTGTAATGCTCATCTTCTTCACCTTCACTTGAATCATACATTCCTCCATCCTCTGAATCACTTGAATCATCATCTTCAAACACTTCATTAGCCATAGGTATATGGCCATCGATAGTAGGTAGAGAGCCTAAATCAATATCTATGCCGCTAATAGGTATATGACCATCCAAAATATTAGCGGGCACATCTTCTTGATACGGTTCAACCACATGAGACAACATCACACCACTTTGGTCTCGCGCAAACTTTCACTATATATACCATTGTGTGTGACTACATTAACAACCTTCCAAGGCTCGCCTGGCTTCGGATCATCCAAATAAAATACTTGTCTTGTCGTTGATGCTAAAAAAATGGTCCATCTTCGTACCAACTCGTAGACGTGTCAACTTATAAAAGGCCATGATCCTTCCTTGTGCTTCCACGTTCCTTTTGGATCAGTGTTAAACCACTTGCATTGAAATAAAACTACAGGCAGTCCATCTGCATACTTTAATTCAACCACATTCTCGACAATACCATAGTAAGTTATGTCTTCCGTTTCAACCATCACTCCAGAATTCTGAGTTTTCAGCGTTCCCACACCATGAACTTAACACAATTGACATAACATTGTGAATATCATGTATGTAGCTGTGATAAACATGCTAAAATATGTAGAAACAGTGCATAATGCTTTGATAGTTGTTTTTGCAGATCCAAAATTTGCATAGTTAATACAAACATATGTTAGTACAACTCAAAGTAAATCCCTAATATCCGAAAAAAGTAAATGTATAGAGAGCTTACCCATTTTAAAAAGTACGAACGAAAATGCTTTTTCGTGCTTCATTACTGCCATCGGGAAATTTGTTGAAAAATTTGTATGCATGCTTATCAATGTAATACATTGCCTCTTTGCAATGTTCCATGACGCACCAATGCGCAATTTCAAGTTGTTGCTTACTGACGTGCAGTATTTTGTATGTCAAAAATAATTTATAAGCCGGTAAGAACCGGATCGTCCAAGGGAGCAAGTTTAAACTTTTGCACTATTTAAGGTTGTATTTCTACTTATCCTAATCCAAATCGTATTTTGATTGGTTTTTATAATTGCAAATAAACAAAAGTAAGAAAAAGTGTTGTTGATTTCAAGATATATTTTGGGGAAGTACTTGACTTACCTAACATTTGAATCGAGTTTTTATTATCTAGCATGCATGATTTGCTTATATTGATTGGAAAATAGCCTTACACTTCAAGTATAAACCTCACCCTTTCGGCGCCATTGGTTTATATTGGAAATGTACCTTAAACTACGAACCTCACCCTTTCGGCGCTATTGGTTCGAATCAAGTAACTCGCTGATGTTTACCAACTCTCGTCGCGTAAACATGGGGAGTCCTTGTCGTAAAACTAGCCTTTCCCGTTACAATCTCGGGCCACTCTCGTAGTCACTGAGTTTATAACGTGTATTATACTTAATTGTCGGATACTAAGTCTCACCCTTTCAGCGCTATTGACTTAATATCTCAACGCAATGCACTTACGCATTTCGTCAAACACCTAGTATGCATCGCTTGGGTTTAAGCGCTAAGTAAAACACAAATCCAATAAGACAAATCAATTCATGCAAATATATGTTTTATTCAACGATTCATAGTTAGACAAGATTCGTAGGACCCCAAAATAGGGTCACTATTCACTATTCATGGTAGTGAACATACAACTCATGTTCTTGTTCGAGACGAAAATTACAAGTTTTTAACGAAGAACAATCACAACCTTGATGTAGATGATGATGTTGTTGATCTTTGATTTGTAATTCCTTGATCTCGATCAATCTTCGGCGATATGTTGTTCTTCTCTCTCAATTTTTGGTCGACTAAAACTCCTCTCCAATATGCGGCTGCCCTCTCTTTTTGTTTTTCTTTAATTTTGCATTTTTGCCCTTTTTCCAAAAACCTAGCAAAAAATACATTTTTGGCCCATTTAGCCAATGTCACCTGATAAGTGACACAAATGACACTATTTGGATCAGTGGCTTGAATTTTTCGCCTTGTGTCGACAATTCTTGACATAGGTGACATTGGCGCATAGTGAGATGAGCTCTTGAGCCCAAGTTCTGACACCCTTTACGGCTGAATCTGCTCTAGTGAAAATAACAAAGTTGTAGCCCTTCATATCAGCTTTCCAACAAGCCATAGATCGATGGATTTGGGCACCACATGAGCTTTGGGCATGTGCGACAAGTAGGAGGGTCAATCCACCTATTTTTACACTGTTTTTGCCCAAGTTTCCACTAAACACTTTATTTTGCCTCGGAATCATTTCTTACCTGAAAAGCACCAAAATGTAAGGTGAGAGTTCATATAAACAAGCAAGATAATCGGAAATCAACTAGATGTGGAGCATAAATATCGTACAAATTTATGCTCATCAAAACACTCCACACTTAGAGTTTGTTCGTCCCGAACAACTATGAACTGAATCCTAATCCACCGTCGTAGGGAACACGAGTGCATTTAGCATATGCACCAAGCCTTTAAATCTCTAGGCTACCCTACAGGACGAGTTATAGTCTCGTGAGAGTTTTTAGAAAAGGAAATACTCACAAATCCCATATGCGACTAGCTAATATGCATGAAAAAGATAGTTCCTCATTTTCTCGGCAATACGCAACGAATACCCCATGCACGACAACTAAACTAGTAATCAAAGAATAACTCCTTTTCAAAAGAATTTTGAACCACCAATGACTCTACAAAGATGCACATTCAAAGACAATCAATATTAGAGTTATCAAATGACTACCCTAGCAATCTATTCAACCTTTTTGCAAGATACTCAAAACAAGATCCTTAGAGACATAAGAAGCGTGTCAATCGCGCGCCTATGCTATCAAGAAGGATAGTCCATGGGCTAACAATAAAAACTCATTTCCAAGTTTTAGGAGCCAAGTCCATAATCCATAAGGAAAGAGGAGGTTGACACTACACTTTCAAAACTATCTAAAACAAAGTCGTGCTCACGTACTAGTACAAGGGTCATCCCTCTACGCAAATCACAATGCATACACACTAAAGGAATGATGGAAAGGACATTGCCAAATTTAAGTGTGTGCCTCATTTTTCTTTTTCTAGGCTTTTTTGCCCACGATATGCTTCACGAATTGTTGTTTGATAGCTTGCCTTATTTTGGCTTGTGCTTGCATATACAAATCTTTTTTTGGGGTTAATTTTTCACCCATATTGACTTCACTCTTAAGAGTTGGCAATGTACTAAGGATATAAATGGTGTGTGGATACAATATGAAATAATAAAGATCACCTAAGAGCAATGACTAAGTTCTCAAAGAGAAGAAAAGTATTTCATGCTTGCTAATTCTATGCTCAAGTTATGCAAAAAGGTTGCCTAAATCATTAGATAGACAAAAGATAACAACAACATTGACGCCTAGGAATTATGAACTCATAAAAATCATGGTGATCCTAGATTCAAAATCAAGTTATTAGCAATGAAACTAGATAGTCGAGTAATGGGGTCATGCGAAGGCCTTCCAAATTAGAGTACTCAAATGTAAGCTAGCGCATAAAAATGTGCAAGTGCCTAGACATGCGGATAATTTCAATAGAATGCACTACACACCCACTCCACACTTGAGAGGAAGCTTAGTCCCTAAGCGACAAATATATAGAAATAAAAAGTGTAGTGCAAAGGGGTTCCCTGAAATTGTAGCTCAAAGAGTATGATTCATCGTTTGCTCATTCCTTTCCCACGTATGACATTCAAATCTGTAAAATAGGCAAGTGACCACTACATAGAAATTATCAGTATATGTCACAAGTATAATGCAGAATCATAGTAGGGAACTGCACACTTAAAACAAAAGCATCCAGCGAGTAGTGATGGGAGTGCAAAATAATTTTGAATATGCAACTTACAAATGGTTTTACTTCCCTCGAAGACTTAGTTTAACGTCTTGGCAAGACTAGCAAAGCACACCATGGGTTCACTTTGGAGAAGTCCTTCGCTAAAATAACTTCTCGCGGGGCTCATGATGCTTGAGCCGTCAATCCACCTTCAAATCTCATTTGAATTTCCTTCCATCAAGTCTATGATGGACTTTCAGGTGTAAACTCAATCCCTTTGAAAGTAACATGATTTTTAAGATGGAGGGATTGCAGGAGCTCCTTGCTAATAATTGTGCAAAATAAGGTACAAAGCTCCTAAATTTGTCTCGAGACGCCATGATGAAAAAAGGGTCTTCAAAACTCGTCACGAGCTTGATGGGCACACCCTCCTTAAATTTCTCAATAACTTCTTTGGGTGCCCAATTCTCCAACTCCATCTTAAAACTTGTGTTATTTTGTATGCGGGGATGCTCCCTCTTCGAGTTCATTTATACCTCAACAAAGTCTTTGTATGCTTGGAATCCTCGTGGCTTAATATGCTCTTCCTCCAAAGAAAGGGATTCAGGGTCACCTACAATGTGAGGAGAAATAACAGTCCCAACAGTTTAGTCCTTCTCCATACACGAGTCGTCTTCTCTTAACTCTTCGGTAGCTTGGTCGGGCTTCCCACAAGAGAAATTTGACACGTGATCCTCACTTGATTCGGGAACTTCTTCTTCGGAATTATCCTCCTCTCCTTTTACGTTCTCATTCTCAACAGCTTGTTGTGCTAATATGCTTCCCAAAACTTGATATTGTTCAAAAAGTTCATCCAATCGTTTGTTAGTTTGCTCCAAACTTTGAAACAAGGCTTGGGAAGCTTGTAGCATATATAGGCTATGTTGGAAAATCTTGGCTTGGTTAGCTTGTACTATGGCTAGCATTTCCATGTTGGAGAGTCCACTACTAGATTGAGGATCCAAAGGATATTGAGGGAAAGAGTCGTCAATGAATGAGCATTGGCTATTATCCCAGTTTGGAGAGTATAAATGTGTTGTATTGTCGCTATCTCCCGAATAATAGTTTTGTTGCTCCTCTTCTTGGTCATCCCAATTAGGAGTGTAATATTTTGTTGCGTAGCCATGTTTTTTCCAATAAGAATTTAGTTGCTCCTCCTCTTTGTTGTATCCTTCATCGTACTCGACTTGTTGATTGTAAGAATACATTCTCGCAAAAGAAAAAGAACTAAAGTTAGTAAGGGATATTAGTAGAGAATATACAAAAGAAAGAAGAAAATATTTACAAGACTAGTCGAGATATCCACACAACCTAGGCTAATGACAAGTTAATGCGCTGCTGACACGCGTCGTCTGACGCGTCAAATTAAATATTTATATTCTCCTGCGAACAACTAGTGTAGCAGTAAGCAGGGTCGAACCCAAGGGAGCTGGTGTTATTGAAGCTGTAACTGAAAACAATTAAAAGATGTGGGTTGTGAGTGATTTTGAGTGCAAAAGAGAGAATAGTAAGAAGAATTCAATAAAAGAGAACATTCAGCTTAGGGTTTTAATGCGATATGTTAATCATTAACAGCTAATAATCAAATCTTAAATTCCTAAGTGTGGTTATTCCGGCAAAGGTAACAACCCAAAGTATCCTAACCCGGCAAAGGTGTTAGACTTCTAGTTCTTTCCTAAATACAATAATTCGGCAAAGGTATTATTAAATCTAGGTGTCACTACATGTCTTTACCGTAAAGTATCCAACAAGTATTAACAGTAGGATTTGAATTGTTAGGCTAAGCTTTATGGCAAAGTATCCACTTAGCTTCACAATTCAATCCTTAAAATTAAGCTCAAGAACTAGAGGAATAAGAAATTGCATTAAGTCCCAAAACATGTGTCATAAAGATGAAACCCTAAACTGAACTAAGGTTTAGCTACTCATAATCATGGAAAAACACATAATTAAAGGTAGTTAGAAAATCTATTCTCTCGTCGAAAGATTCGCCTTCTCCTCTAGAGCCGTCTCCTGAATGATGGGAATATGAGATTTTGGAAACCATAACCCAAACATCTTATTTATAGCAAAAATTGGGTTTCCAAGTCTGATTTTTGGGCTAGACTTCCAAATTTCGAATTTGCTGACGTCGGCCACGGGCCATGTACCCTTTAGCTCTGCTGACACTGTTCATATTAGCATCCATGGACACTGTTCATAAAATGGCCTGTGTCCGCGGTCCTCCGGAAGACTTATCACCCATTCTGCGCATCTGTTTTGACTTCGGCTCTCGATTAGACCCTCCAAATGACTTTGAATGCTCTCGGGTGAACTAGAGAGTTGTGAAATTGAGTCAGCTACGAAACGGCATGTAGCTCATATTTTTTTGATCAACGGTCAATTCACAGCACTCTGTCGAACGTCCAAAGGTCTGATCTGCCATTATGATGTTTTTGGCATGAAACGCCGTCTTTTATGCACGTTTCCCCCTAGAGCTTCCAAATCACCTGAGATGCAAAACCATACTAAAAAAGTAATTGTTCGCATAATAAAGTGTCGAAATAGATGAGATTAATTGATTGGACGAGTCGTATAAATACGACTCATCAAACCACCCCACACTGAAACCTGTTCGTACCGAACAAGAACTAAGTGTAAGGAAAACAAATATGACACCGCAATTTCTTCGACGTCCTAAATAGATGCACATGAATATGAGTCTCTAGTCTAGACTCGCTTTTCTACGCATAACTCAATCATTACTCAAATAATCATGCTCAACACAGAATTAACTCGATACATGTTACCTTTGAGCTGAAATTCAAACCATTTCGGATGAATGTGAGATAGTCCTCTTTAGACCCATGATCTGCATTCTCTATTCCGAACTCTAGCTATATGATTATACTTCATTTCTTTTTCTTGCACGTTGAAATCTACTTGTCTTAGTCAAGACGAGTTTCAGATGGTGTTCGAACTGCGTCTCGAACACTTGTTGGACAGTTTCAGGTTGTGGTCAAACAGAGACTAGAACACCTTAGCAGACAGTACCGAAAACAGAACAAATAGGAGCACACACGATATGATAACCCAGTTCAGCCTCGCCTACTCTGGGGGGTTTCCCACACCAGAAAAGGGACACAAATCTTATTACGAGTTTAGAGCTATTCGTGGACTTACACTTACACAACGCCTTGTTTGTAATAGCCTAGCCTCTAACACTCCGTCTCTCGGATTTGCAATCTCGGTTCACCGCAGCTCCCCTCGATCCCCTATGGGTAGGACGAGACTTCCCTCTCGGCCTAGTCTTGGACTTCTCGGAAGTCCAGTCGCCTTCTCTCAAAGACGTAGCTTGATTACCGTGTGTGTGTGCGCTTTGTTGTCCTTCAAGAACAGTCTGAACAGCACACTGAACAGACTGTTAGTTCGCCGTTGATATTCCGGTGTGGAATACTCAGCCGGCCGTCGCTCCTCCTCCAATCTCACGAATCCTCTCGTGTTTTTCTTTTCTCTCAGGAAGCGAAGCAGATCTTGTCGCCCTAGCCTTGTATTTATATGCATAGGCGAATGTCCAAATCTGTTCCAAATATCCTTATCAAATATTTAGGAAATATTCCTAGATATTCGATGGATATTTCCAATCCAATCTCTATGAAGATCTTGATCCTTCTTTCTCGCCAAGTCATTCCGAATCTGGTTCTAACTGATGTGAGAATATTTATCTGAATATTTGTTCTCTCACGATGACTTGTCGATTGATCCCAATCAGATAATCTCGTCGATATCTTCTGGATATTCAGATCTTCATTCCAATCTTCAAGAAGATCTCGATCTTTCTTTATCACCAAGTAATTCCGAATCTTCTTAATCGAGTCCTAATTGATGAGAGGATATTCATTTGAATATCTGATCGTCTAATTTATTGTTGAGCCGACTCCAATCAGATCAGATCTTCGATCGTCCAGATTAGGAAACGTCTTATCTTCAGATCTGCTGTATGCGAGTTCCAGTAGTCGGTTGAACATTCCTTGAACTCCTGCTAGAACTGTCTAAAGCCATTTTGCCAAAGCCATGCCATTCATGGGAACATCAATCTCCCCCTTGGCATTTTGGCAAAACCAACTCTATGCTTTAGACACAACTTGAGGAACCAGAACAGTTACCTAAAAACACTCCCCCTTTTTGCCACAAACTGGCAAGGGGTCCAATCGAGCAAACTAGTCTCCTCGGCATCTGGAATCTTGTCAACTCCCCCTCGAACATAGCCTGGGACAGTGACACATGATGTGAGTCTGTCGAACCATGGTGTCTCAGTAGCTATTCGACCACAGGTCAGCAACTGATAGGTTTTTGATGATCTGGTTTCCTCCATCAGAGATTCTTGGTTCACGTTCTCACTCTCCATTCTCATGTCATTCTTGGAGTATTGTTCTGCTACAACTTTCCACGCACAGTGAAGAACTCGTGACACCTTGGCTTGATGTGCCCCTTCTTGTGACAGTACCAACATGTTCTTGAGTCTCGTCTCCATTCACCGTTAGAACTCCTCATGTTGGCCAGAGGGTACCTATTCATCTCTCTATTCACCGACTGTTCAGCTTTGACAAACTTAGTCTTTCCTGAACTGCTCCCATCAGTGTAGCCAATGCATGTATGTCCTCCACTCATCCTCCGAGACTTCAGAATCGTATCTAGGTCTTTTGATCCAGAGTTTAACACCTTCACTGATGTCTTGACCTGATTCAGACTCGTCCTTGACGCTGTTCCACTCTTCAGATACATCAGTCTTCAGAGCAACACATTTTTCTATCCTTCTTCGAAGATCATCAGAAAAATTCATCTCAAATGTCCTTAGTGACCTCATGAGCTCATCAAGCTTCATCTGCTTCATCATCATTGGGATATCGCAGAGTGTGCACCAATTGATTGATTCTTGACATCTGCTCATGTTCGACCTCCAATATGATCTCCACCTCCTTCAGTAATTATCCGCGTTCAGCTCGGGACAACTTCTCACCAGCAGCTCTCCTTATGGAAGACTCAGGTGCATCCTTCCTCTTCAGCCCAGGGTCCGTCAGATCATTCTTATGTCGACCCTTGAACAACTTGTGATCAACTACCAACTTCAACGGAGCACTTGCCAGCCTGTCCTGGTCCATCTTCAAATCTAGATGCTGGTTGATGTTCAGCTTATAGAAGCGATGGGAAGATTATCTGGTGCAGAGACTTTGTAGAAATGGCGTGTTCTACAATCTGGTCGAACATAATTCTTCCCATGTCAATGAGCATCCTGTTTCCAATCTGGTAGAGCAGCTATCCCATCTCCTTGTTGACCGTGGTTCCATGGGATGTAGGCATCCAGTTGACTATGGTGATGAAGAACATCATCGAGTAGAATAGAGTCAGATCTGCAACTGGGATGGAACTGTCTTCTCATTAAGCAGCCTTTCAGGGATGATCTTTCTTTTCTGCACTGCCTTCCACTTGGCTGCTGCTTCTGTACTGGCACACCATACTCCATTTTTCACAATTCCAGTTGGAACATGGCCAGGAAAAGGATCTGGACTATACCTTTTCCTCTTCTTAGATGCTTTTGCTCCCCCTGCGTTTATGTTCCCATTCATCTTGATAGTTCCCTTAGATGAGCATGCTTGGAATGTCACTTTCTTCTTGGGATTCATCTTTTCAGCTTTCTTGAGCTCAGCCAGTAAAACTATATCCTGATCCTCCTTCTGAGTGTTCTCGTTCTTAGCCTCTTCTAGATCAGATAATTGCATCTCTACATCTGTATTAGCTGGACGTTCCAACTCAGTCGGCACAGCTGGTGCATCAGATGCTTTTCCTTCAACATGTTCATTTTCTGATTGTGCTGCAGACACAAACAAACACATCTCCTTCCTTCTGTCTTTCTTTGCCTTCCTTAGTTCAGAAAGAAGGACGAAGTCCTGAGCATCCTTCATCAAAAAATTAGGAATAGCTGGGGGATCCAACACCACATGTGCATCCTCCACAAAATCATCATGTAACCCTCCTTGCACGATGTCCGGTGCTTTAATTGACTCACCCTCTGGGACTACATCAGAACGTGAGGACTCACCACCTTGCAGCATATCTGAGACAACATCATCTGGCACACTTGCCTCCTTCTCAACCCCTACGACCTGGGCTCTTGAGGACTGATCAGCTCTTGTCGCAACAGGTATTGTAACCTCCTCTTTTTGCAACTCATCAATAACATCATCAATGTCCTTGAACAACACATCTAGTTCTTCATCATTGCCGGATGCATGAGACTCTTCCATCACATTGCCAGATTGCTTAGCTTGCTGTTCTCCACTTGCATCCTCATTCTTCTACTCATCAGAACCACAATCTTAGCCCTATTGACTTCACCTTCTTCTGTAGCATCGGCCATAGAATCTACAGCAGGTTTCAATCCCTTCGGCTTCTTGATGAGTCATAGTTGTACGACTATTTTATATGTTTAAACCCCGTCTCTTTGTGTTATCTATATATTATTTCACTACCTTTGTGTAGTTTTCGTTCTCAGGTACACTCGGAGAGCATGGAAGGAATACCGGCTAAAAGGAGCCTATTTGAAGATGTTTGGCGCGGAAAGAAATGAAGTCCGAGGCACTTGGAGTTTTCGTCAGTGCAAACTGCGGACGGCTGAAGAATTAAGGGCGCGGACGTCTGAACAATTACCATAAAACAAGAGACGTCCGCGGATAGCAAATGCAGGAGACGTTCGCGGGGACAGCTGGCAAGTCGAAATTTCCTAATTTCGTTTGGGCAATTTCAGGAATTATAAAAGGATAATGAGAAGCACGAAATCCTAAGCGACCAGAGGCGACCAGACCTCGAATTCCAGTGTGGAAAAGAGACACGAAATAGAGAAGAGAACTCTTGGGTTAGGGTTCCAATTGAAGAAAGCTTGGAGGATTATTCGACATCAGTATTTTCATGTCATCTTACTCAATTACGATTATGTATTCCATTGCGATGAGTAGCTAAACTCATACGTGTAGGCTAGAACTCGACATTGTGATGTTTTGACTTGAGACCTATATTTATCTTTATGTTTTGCGTTATATTACTATGCATTGTTTATGGATTTGATGTGCTAGCACGAGTGGAACCCTAGCGGGGGAGCTTCTGTTAGTTTGTTGATTCCGATTATCACAGTTTACTAGCAACCTAGCGGGGATAGCAAACTAGGATACGAGTAATATACCACTAGGATTGACACCCTAGGACAACTTGTAGTGCAACCTAGCGGGGCGCTATAAGTTGTAAAACATTAGAAATCAAAACGGTTAGGTTAATGATTTAGTCTTACATCATAGTCGAGAGTTCTAGCTTGCACTGTTCTTTAATATTTGATACTCGAATTTGTGTGACGAGTGCTCTTTTAATCAGAGTTGTTTGCTGCGTTTTATTTACTTGTTGCATTCAAAAACCCCCCCCCCCCATTGTTACGTTTTTACTTAGTGAAACAGATTCTCAACCGATCTCTGTGGATACGACCCGACTTACCACTTGCTAGTCGGAAAAAGAAATATTATTTTTGACGGGTACAATGACGCCCGTCAAATTTTGGCGCCGTTGCCGGGGATTGGTAACGAAGAATCTCACTAAGTTTTTATTTCTTTTAGCTTTATTTTATTGTCTTTTTATTTTTTGTCACTTGATTGTTTTTTCTGTTTAAGTAACCATGTCACAGAGAAGTGTTGAACGTGATGGTGAAGAGCGAGGTAGTGTCCTAGGAGATAACATGCAGGAACAGAGGCAAGGACTGCCTCCTGTTAATCAAAGATTACCACCTCCCAGAAATCAGCAATTTGTGAATGAGTTTGCTAGACATCGTGCAGCTAGACACGAGAATTACGATGATTACGAGGACGAGCTGGATCGACAATACCTCGGTGGAGGAAATCAATATGTACAGTTAGCTAGGCGTCGGGATTTGGGACGCACTATGAGAGGAGTATGTGCGCCGTTTATTGATGAGGCACCTTGGTGCATTAGGATGGATGAGGACGCAGAAGACATCGAGATAAAGAGTGGGGTGATACACCACTTGCCCAAGTTTGGAGGAATGCCCGATGAGAACCCCCTAAGGCACTTGAAGGAATTTCATGGAGTTTGCATGCCCATGAAATCAGCATCGATCCCGGAAAATATTTTTTAATTAAAGACATTTCCTTTTTCGTTAGAAAGTCAAGCTAAATCTTGGTTAATGTCTTTACCTTCAGGTTCGATTACTTCATGGGATCAATTGCAAAGGAAGTTCATGGACAAGTACTACTCCCATTCAAAGGCGGCTCAAACAAGAAAGGAGCTCTCTATGCTTAGACAAGGACGTGCAGAAACGTTGTTCGACTATTTGGAGAGGTTTAGGCAATTGGAAGAGAACTGTCTGAATCATGGAATCCCACAAAGGATGCTGCTTGAATACTTTATGGATGGGATGATTCTCATGGAAAGAAGAATGCTAGATGCCTCAGCCCAAGGGTCTATCCTTGACATGTACCCCGAGGAAATATGGGAGTTGATTGAGAAAGTTGCCGAGAGCACAAGGTATTTAGAAGAGACATATAAACCTGCACCAGTTGCTAACGTGAATGTACATTCTGAATTGCAGGAACTGAAGAATATGATGGCTCAAATGATGACGCAACAACCGCAAGGCAGTCAACAAGTGGAGTGTAAGGTAAACAAGTCCACTTTTAATCCAATAAATAATGATAACACTGTTTTTCAGGAAAGAACAGAAGACGTGAATATAGCGGGGTACATAAACAAGGGAGATTTGCCACCGAGGAGATATGATGGATATCAAGGCAACAACAAATGGCAGCCAAGACAAAGCGATGGTGGTTGGCAAAGGACCAATAATTACGATGCGGGGCAATCCTCGTACCCACAAAAGCAGCCATACAAACCACCATAGATCAGACAAGGAGATGAGGACCCGATCAGGGAATTCAGGGATGAAGTGAGAGGCATGTTCAAAGAACTCACTCAAAAGATGGGCCACCATGCTGGAGACATTAACGAGCTAAAGAGGCAAGTGTCTCAAATTGCCAGCGCAGTTTACGAACAACGAGAAGACAAAGGAAAGCTGCCTTCACAAACGGTCCCTAATCCAAGGCAAAATGTCAGTGTGATCGTGATAAAGGATGAAGAGGAGATGAAGGCTGAAGAAAAAGAAGAAAAAGAGAAAAATTCGGATGCTACCTCAGTGCAGAACGCGGACGTCTCCACAATTAAGGCACGGACGCCTGAAGAATTATTGCAAAATCACGAGAGGTCCGCGGATGAAAATCTTGAGACGTGCGCGGAATTCCTAGTGAGCAGTATCCAAATTTTGAATTTTAACCCTCTCACGCAATTGCCATTTCCTATGCAGGTTATTGAGCGTCACGAAGCTATAAACAATGAAATCCAACAGAAGGGATATGAGGACACGAGGACTAACGCACAAATGCAAAAATTGGAGCAAGTGGAACAAGGAGCGTTGACCACTCGAACAAGAGACCCAGGTGCCTTCACCGTAACCTGTGGCATTGGTAACACGCTTATTCCCCACTGTTTGATTGATTTGGGAGCGTCTATTAATGTGATGCCTTATGATTTATACTGTTCATTGAAACTTGGACCGGTAAAACCGATCAAGTTAACTACTGAGTTAGGCAACAAGTCATGTGTTCATCCCTATGGTTTGCTTGAGAATCTAACCTTGAATGTTGGTGAAGTTGTTGTGCCTACAGATTTTTATGTCTTGCAGATGGAGGACACCCAGACTAAGGAGTCAACAACACTCATTCTAGGACGACCTATCTTGTTTGCTATGAAGGCGGAGATTGATGTCGCTGAGGGTATTATAAAGCTCAAATATGGTGGCAATATGGCTGAGTTTCGTGTCTTTGAGGACGACCACCAGCCTTGTGCGGGAAAACCACCTGAGATAGATGGTAAAACTTGTTTTAATATTACAACTGATGAATCATTGCGTGTGATTCAGTGTCTCAGTGAGCAGCTGAAGGTAACAAAGAAAACGCGCCCACCGGATAAGAAGCGAGTAAAGAAACGAAAGTGTGGGGTGGGTGCGCAAAAGTGGTGGACACCTCAGGAAAAGAATTGGAGATCGAAGCCACCTGATATCGGGCAGAGCACTGAGGAACAATTAACTTGTGGACGTGCTGAGGAGAGGAGCACGCTGATTGGTAAGTTTGACTTGGAGCAGCCATGGGATCCTAACTTGTGATCCCATAGAGGTAATGTCCATCCAAGGACGTAAAACAAAGGCGCTTACCGGGAGGCAACCCGGTGTGTTTTTATTTTACACATGTTAAGAGTCGATTAGTTAGTGGAATTGGGAAGCTGATAATGCGCCTCGAGTGCATTTCTTTTTATTTCTGGTGTTTTCAAGTGCTAAAACGAAGAAAGGAATTCTACATCAGTGCATATTGCACACGTCTTGACAATTACCTGCGCGGACGCCTGAACAATTATTGCTAAATCATCAAACGTCCGCGAAACTAAATACAGGAGGCGTCCGCGGTGCATCATAGAGGGTAAATTGTAGCAACCACCGCCACCAGACTATTAGGGGAGTACCAGTTCCTTTCGCTTTTTATTTATTTCTTTTTATTTTTATTTGAGTCTGTTGAGTCTATTTAGTGTGAGTCTGTTTGTTACACATCTCATCTCTTGAATTATTCCGTGCGGACACGTGTCCATTTAAGTGTGGGGTGGGATGTTATAAAGTCAGTTATGTGGCTTGATGAACTCGTAATGAACTGATGATGCACTGCTATGCTTTTCTGATATGTCAAAATCCTATTTCCAGCTTTTTATGACTATTGTGCTCATTTGACTAAAAATGCGAAATTTCAAAAAATTTCGATGCTTTGTTCTTTCGAGTTGTGATATGCAGGGATGTGGAGTTGACAGAAATGTCCTAGAAAGGTACGGCAAATTGCAGGAAGTTCTAAGTTTTTGGTTCTGATGATTGAAGAAAAGCGATGGAGGTTGACGCTTCACTAGCCTAATCCTGAGAGTCTGCTCCACCACTACGGTGCTTATGCGGTTAGGTGGGACGGGAGAACATCACACCGTCCAATCTCTAGTCCGAGTAGCCGGGAAAAAAGACGAGCGACCCTCGGCTTGACTCGCGTGAAAAGGACAAGGATGAGAAAGAGCAGAAGGCGCAAATGATTATGTGGACAAGAAACAAATTCAAAAGCCGAAGGCAAACCATCAAGTGAGAAGAAAATCAGAAATCTGATTAATTCAAGCAAAAATGTGTCGTTTATCAAGGTCCTACTCAATGGTATGAAAGCAGTGAATTAATCACGTGTCAGAGAAAGCCACCGACTCAATCTAAGGACCAAAACTCAGAAAAGAATGCAATGTCCGTGGTACCTATAAAGGACTATCTCCCAAACATCCAAGGTCGTTTGAATTGCAACTCGCGAGGTAACAAGTATCGAAAAATCTATCTTTACTCGCATTGTTAAAATCTTAAGCATGATAAGATTAATTGCTGTATTTGAGATTGAGATGTAAGGATCAGCATGACTAGTACATTGTAATTCATTCTATGGCTTTGTGCTTGTTCGGGACAAACAAGTTCAAGTGTGGGGTAGTTTGATGAGTCGTAGTTGTACGACTATTTTATATGTTTAAACCCCGTCTCTTAGTGTTATCTGTATATTATTTCACTACCTGTGTGTAGTTTTCATCCATGGAAGGAATACCGGCTAAAAGGAGCCTATTTGAAGATGTTTGGCGCGGAAAGAAATGAAGTCCGAGGCACTTAGAGTTTTCGTCAGTGCAAACCGCGGACGGCTGAAGAATTAAGGGCGCGGACGTTTGAACAATTACCATAAAACAAGAGACGTCCGCGGACAACAAATGCAGGAGACGTCCGTGGGGACAGCTGGCAAGTCGAAATTTCCTAATTTCGTTTTGGCAATTTCAGGAATTATAAAAGGATAACGAGAAGCACGAAACCCTAAGCGACCAAAGGCGACCAGACTTCGAATTCCAGTGTGGAAAAGAGACACTAAATAGAGAAGAGAACTCTCGGGTTAGGGTTCCAATTGAAGAAATCTTGGAGGATTATTCGACATCAGTATTTTCATGTCATCTTACTCAATTATGATTATGTATTCCATTGCGATGAGTAGCTAAAGTCATACGTGTAGGCTAGAACTCGACATTGTGATGTTTTGACTTGAGACCTATATTTATCTTTATGTTTTGCGTTATATTACTATGCATTGTTTATGGATTTGATGTGCTAGCACGAGTGGAACCCTAGCGGGGGAGCTTCTATTAGTTTGTTGATTCCGATTATCACAGTTTACTAGCAACCTAGCGTGGATAGCAAACTAGGATACGAGTAATATACCACTAGGATTGACACCATAGGACAACTTGTAGTGCAACCTAGCGGGGAGCTATAAGTTGTAAAACATTAGAAATCAAAACGGTTAGGTTAATGATTTAGTCTTACATCATAGTCGAGAGTTCTAGCTTGCACTGTTCTTTAATATTTGATACTCGAATTTGTGTGACGAGTGCTCTTTTAATCAGAGTTGTTTGCTGCGTTTTATTTACTTGTTGCATTCAAACCCCCCCCATTGTTACGTTTTTACTTAGTGAAACAGATTCTCAACCGATCTCTATGGATACGACCCGACTTACCACTTGCTAGTCGGAAAAAGAAATATTATTTTTGACGGGTACAACGACGCCCGTCACTTCTTACTAACCACTTTGTCACCCTTATAACTCACTGAATCTTTACCAATCTCCCGTACGTCCTCATCAACAAAATTGAGAGCAATAGCTTGGGAGTGAGAACAAGGGATTACCTTATTGAGGGGTGGTTCAGCCATCGCGTGATTGTCCTTCGCAATCTGCACACTCCCTTTAGTTGGATTTAGGATCAGCCTTTGACGTCTTTGAAGTAGCTTCTTTAAGTTCTGTCACAGCCGCCTCTTCTCCCTTCTTTTTCCCTTCTCTGATCTTAGGGTTTGCTGATATTGTATCCTCATCCGACTTCGATTTAACTGCCCTTTTGATTTCTCAAATATTTGGACTCCTCCACTTGCCAAAAACGGTTTTGTGTTTATCTCTTGAGACCTTGGAGACCACACATTTGGACTCCTCAATACAAAAATGGAAACCACTTGCCAAATATTTGGACTCCTCCACTTGCCAAAAATGGAAACCACACATCATTGCACACACTCAATACAAAGGACCTTGGAGACCAAAACAAATCAAAAGTTTCAACTACAAGTGGCAGTGGAATGCGTTATGGTCTGACAACTGTGACTTCTTGATTGGGATGAAGGGAATTGGAAGAAAACAAAAGAATGCTGAGAAGGAAGTAATTGAGGAGGCTTCATTTTGCTCAAGCTTTTTTCCAACTTTCGATTTTGAGGATCACATTGCAGTCAAACACCTCTCTGTTAAGAGACATCTTCAGCTCAGGGACATTATTTTTGCAAGGACCTCTAAGAGATATGAGAAGGCAGCTGAATACATGGAGCCCAACACTTTCTTTGTTGAGGAGGTGAAAAAGAAGCAAGTTGAAAAACTGTGCACAAAGAATTTAGATGTGGAATCTACAAATGTGAAAGCCCAGTACAGAAGAACTCGAGCTTATTTGGGGAATTGGGATGTTATCGAGTTTGAAACTCCATTCCTTATATCTGCCATGGGCTTGGATGAAGATGCCTATTTAGTGCACTTCGCTAACAATATTTTCATGTTTTCAGTGCCTAGGCCACCGGAAGAGGTTGATCTTGACCATGAGATAACTTTGGAAGCTAAAGAAGTTAAGGCCATGCCATTTAGACAGGCCTATGTGGCAAATAACGTTTTGCATTTAATCAACAAGTGCAACCAAGCTATTCTCAAAAGCGTTTAAGTTGCAAACCTTGAGGACAAGGTTTTCCCGAAGGATGGAGGAATGATGCGTATTGAGAACTTAGAGGGTGAAGTTGTATTTTGATATTACTTGTTTAGTATAAAAGCTATGTGTACGTGATTGAAGAGGGCAACAAATGAATTAATCAAATCTTCCCTAAATCCTACCTCTTCTCTTCTCTTTCTCATCTCATTTCTTCTACTCTTCTCCCATTTCATCTCGTTACATCTACCAGGTCCGCATCATGTCCAATCACCTCTCTCCTCCTTGATATGCTATAACGCCTCATAAAGCTGCAAATATGTTGAACTTAGTAATCAGTTCCAACCACGTACCATCTATTCCCGCCCTCTTCTTTGGTAGGTCAGCCCATCTGATTTGCTGGGGCTCTGCTCTTGGCTGACCTCCGTCTGGAACAGTTAGTTGGTGATAACACGCAGACCTAGAGAGGATCTACGTGTTTCAAACTGAGCGGCGTCTAGTGGCATGACAGTTACAGTTGTCATGTGTTTCGATGTGATGGCCTTCTTCTCCACTAGCTCTCTGATGAAGTAATATCTGCTCATGGAGTGTTGTACTGGGTTCTTGGGCAGAACCTTCATCACCCGTTCCATTCCGTGTTCAGACAGATTCTGCTTCATACATAGGAACTGAGTGCAGCAGCTCCCTGCAGCGATGCTCTCCTGCTCTCCCAGCACCTGGTCAACATGTGTTCCAGGAAGGTGTTTCATCTCTCCCAGCATGGTCAGCTGGAGCTCTTTTTGTATCTGTCTTCCAGGAAGGTGTTTCATCTCTCCCATCATGGTCAGCTGGAGCTCCTTTTGCATCTGTCTCATGAACTGGCCAACCAGCTTCTGTGTACTCATGACGAACATATGCTTCTCTTCTCCCCCTCGCTCATAGCCATGGTCGATGAGGAACGTCTCGTACCATGCTCTGGGCGCTTGTGTGAGTCCGTACATAGTCTTCTTCAGTTCGTGACTATGCGCAAGATGATATGACATCCATGCTTTAGAACTGGTGAACTCTCCCAGTTCCACGTGAATGGCCACCACCCAAATCTCATCAATAATTGCTTTGATGACATTCTTCGGACTAGATGAACAGGTAGCCAGCTCTCGACACTTGATCTCATTCGCTCGACTCTTAATTCTCCATGAGGGTTGCAGCGCAAGAGCATCGTGAAGTGTCCCAACTGGAGTGAGTGTGGCTTCATCAGCTGGACCTCCCTCTGCAACTGTAGACTTGGTCTAAATGGGTGTTTCAGACGATGTCCCACCTTTAACTTTATCACCTTCTACAACTGAGTTTAAGGAAACTTCATCTTTCACCTTTCCAGAGGAGGACACCATACCTGTCCCTTGCAATTCCATCTCATATATCGTGTTTGTCGGACAGATAGTGGCAGCTCCTGTTCCAACTGTGCCTAGAAGGTAGCTTTTGTTTGATGACCTACTTCCTTCCATCAGTGTGTCTCCATTCCTCTCCAGTACTTGACAGGAATCATGAGTGAATGTAACAGACTGTCCTTCATCACACAATCTACTGATACTGATTAGGATCACCTTTAACCCATTGACAGATGCTTGTCGTCAGAGCAAATGTGCAAATAAATTTATAAGTCCGCTACTCACGACTTTACTACTGGGTAGCAAGTGGTAAGTAGGGGTCGAACCCAAGGGAGTCAGTGTGGATTAATTGTTCTTTAATGAAGCTTATGCAGAAATTAAATGCAATTGGGGTTGGGTTTGAGTGTGATTTGAGAACTGAAAGTAAATTACAATAATTGATAATGGACTGTGAGGAAAGTATTCGGTTTCAGGGGCCTTGTATCATATTTGTTTATCATTGACCGCTAATGACCATACCAAGCATTCAAAATCGAGGCTATTCCTAGCACAAGACTTGCAACGTCGTGTAGAACACTTGAAATGATCATGCTAAATGTTCAAAGATGAATCGAGGCTATTCCTAGCACAAGACTTGCAACATCATTTAAAACACTTGTTCTAAGCAAAACTAATTCCTCCTTTCGAAGTATCTTAGCCGTAAGTGCATCCATTTGGTCCCTTTGGTCCAGTTTCCAAATGATTTTTAAGATAAGCCGAACTCCTCGATAAGTTTTGCTTGTTACAGCTTCCACTTACCGAGTATGTTCACGAATTCCCACGGAAGAGCTTTTTGCTTGTCAGGCACTCAACCTTGGAAATTCTGACTTGATATATGGCACATAGAACAAGTATCGAACACAAAGGTATACTGAGAGTAAAGTCTAAAACATTTATAATACAAGCACGCCCCTTCAACCGAATAACTAGTTTAGCTACTATTCATCGCGCTAAACATTATAACTAAGGAAATAAAACAGTTGAATAAATACTAAAAATAATACTTACAACCGTTGAAGCGCCAAGGGAGCTATCCTTTATTTCCAAAGCGAAGAACAATTTTATTGAAAATGAAGAGAGGAGGGTTAAGCCCTCTCTCTCTAAAGTGTGTACAAGTATGGGATATGGGATGATACAAATGAGAGGAGGAGCTCTCATATTTATAGGCTAAGGGAGGAGGAATGGAGGGTGGAGATGGCTCCATGTGGTTGTGCATCCAATGGAGGAGGAGGAGGGGATGGAGATGTAGTGGAGGAGCCACCACATGGCAAGCTCTCCATGGTGGAGCTTCTAGCCGCCGGCGGCATTGGGAGGAGAGGAGGAGGAGCCGCCATGTGGAGGTGTGGGAGTGGTGGAGGGAAGGTGTGAGGGAGGAGCCGCCCATGTGAGGAGGAGGGTGGAGTTTTGTGAGTTTTGTACAGTCTTTTCACAAAACTATCAGTCCAATTCCGCACCGGTCTGTCTTTGATTATTCCTCTGTTTGATTTAATTTGAGTAATTCAATGTCAGGATCTTGAGATTTCTTCGTTCAGTGTCTGATCTTGACCTTGGATTGACTCTTGATATCTTTTCAGCGTAAAATCCTCTCCTTAGCCTGTATTCTCTCTAAGCGCCAAAATACCCTGTAGAAATATATCGGGACTAACAAGTAGAAGTTAAATAGACAAAATGTCTAATTAAGGGGGTTTTACTGTGTTTATGATTCGTATAATTTTGGTCCATCAGATCACCCCACACTTTTAGTTGTTCGTCCCGAACAATGCTATTAAAGGGTGGACACACAATCTAAGTAAAATATGAAAGTGAGACTGTGGGACTAGATTTATCCTAGTTCATGCATTACTACTTATTTCTAAATTAAACTGCGTAAATAAATAGTAGAAACTTAATACTTGTACCTCCGTGTTGAGATGCAAATTATATTGGATGTTTCGGGAGATAGTCCTTTTCAGGTCCTGGCTTGCATCCTTGGGACTGTCTTGCACTATATGGTTTCCTTGTAGCTTTCTCTAGCACGTGATTCGGTTCGGGTTTCACAGTTGAGTTGAGCCTTTTTGATTTCTTTCTTTGTTGGCGAGGGACAGCTTTTTTTGTAGTGAATCGGCCTTTGGCCTTTGATTTGATGCTTTGAGTACTTCACTTTTGTTCGGTTAAAACCTTCACAATTTTGGGCCTTTGGCCTCTTGATTTGCTTCTTCGAGCTTTTCGCCTTTTTGTGGCTTACTTGTCCATTTTCTCAACCTTTTTGGGAGGTCCAATCATCGCCCGCGAGCATATGGAAATACCTCCCCGCTCCTCTCGTTTTTGCCATTTCGCGCGGGTCAAGGTGAGGGTCGCTCAGCTATTTTCTCGGCTACTTTGACTGTCGTTTCGCGCGGGTCAAGATGAGGGTCGCTCATCTATTTTCTCGGCTACTTTGACCGGAGATAGGACGGTCTGATTCCCGTCCTCGCCTTTTGCATAAACACTGCGTGGCGGAGATAACTTCAATCTTTACTGAAACCCGAAGTGCAGCCTCCACTGACTTCGTTAACCATATAGTGAAATTCGGTCCTTCGAATGCTTGCCAAGTACTTCTAGGGCATTTCTATCAACTCCACATCCCTGGTTTATCTTAGCACAAAGGGACAAATGAGAAGTTACGTTCTAAGTTTTTAGACAGTTGAATTTTCACAAGGTAAATGCATGAATTTTGGTCTATCTTTTTCACATTCTTAAGTTCATATTTTCAAAAAGATATTATTTATTAACTAATATATACAGGTGGTTCTCACCCCACACTTTTGAACGAAGGCATTCTTTTTACGAAATGACTTAATTCAAAAGTCATGCAAGCAGTTGTTATACGAGAAGGAAATGATATTAAGGAAAAGGAAAGACAGAACTCCCTTTAAGGTGTCGAGTGAACGACATGGCACGAGGCTGGATAATCGAGGGAGTTCGGCTGGGGCCTTGAACTCTGAGCGTAGGCCTGGCTGGCTTAATGTGCACCCAAGTCCGATTCCTGAATAGTCATTTCTTCTATGCACCAAGTGGGTGAGAGCAACTTATTGAAAAAACTAAATGACAAAAAATAAAATGACAGAAAATAAAATGACAGAAAATAAAATGACAGAAAGTAAGATAGTGCCGGGTTACCTCCCGACCAGTGCACTTGTTTAACGTCGTTGGCTCGACGATACCTCAATCATGGATCATAAGGTCGGATCCCAAGGGTGAGTGAGGTCAAACTTCTTCTCGGCAGCCCTTTTGCTCCGAGAGGGTGAGGTTTCCTTGACCATAGCTGCTGGTCCAATGCGTCGTGCTTGCTTGTTACTTCTTCCGGGTTTCCATTCTTTCGGCCCATGTCTTTGCCGCCTCTTCATATTGGAATAGTTGGCACTTTCGCGAGTTTGGAAGTTGGGTTTTGTGCCTTCAAACATCGGCGACCACAGGCATGTTCCCATGTGAGGCCTCTTCTTGGTGGTAGCTACGAATGGTTGTCTTGGAATGATTGAGTTCCCGGGTGGTTTTTCTTGGCTTGTGACGAGAGAGATTTCCTTTGTCGGCTTTTTTGGGTCATGCTCTGCCTCCAACTCCCCTTGTACCGCATCATCATTAATTATATGATCTTCGGTGGTTATGATCGGCATGAAACGCGAAGGGTTAAGTTGAGGCACTTCGACCATGAGGACTAGGTCTGTTTCAGGTGCTCCGACAGTGAGGACTAGGTCTTTCTCGGACAGTTCGGCAATGAGGTCCGGGACTTCCTCGGGTGCTCCGAGCGCAAGGACCAGGCCTGGCTTGATTTCTTCGGCCGCTTCAGCAGTGAGGTTCGGGACTTCTGTAGGTTCGGCAGTTAGGACAGTGATTTCCTCGGATGGATTGGTGATAAGGACCGGGTCTGATTGGGGCAGTTCTTCTTCGGTCATTTGTGGGTCCTCATCATCAGTCGGCTCCTCGGGTTCAGCCGTCCTTTCTGTTGCTCCTGAATCAGTTTCGGCCGTGAATTGGTGCATTGCGGCACTCAATTGATGCATGTTTGCGGCCAATTGTTGGGTGTTAGCTGCCAGCTCCTTTTCTGCCGCCCATAATTCAGTTTTAGCTCTGATTTGTTGCATTGTGTTTTCCAACTGCTGGATGCTAGATGCCAGCTCCGTTATACCGTCCTTGAGTGGCTCGGCCTGATCTTGGCTTGGTCTTGACCTTGCGGCCAAATCATTGATTAATATCCAAAGATCATCCACGGTTAAGTCCCACATTGATCCTCCTGCTGCATTATTTAGCTGGTCCCACTCATGTGGCAACATTCCACAGAGAAATTTTGTTTGAAGATCGGAGTTGGTAAATCCATGGTGCGGGCAGCTTGTCACAATGGAATTGAAGTACCATAAGTACTCATCCAATGTTTCGTCCCGGGATTGCGTTATTTTGTTGATCTTCTCGCGAATTTCAAGTTCGAAGGGTGGTGGGGAAAACTCCGTATTGTTCCAAGGTTCCATTCCCTAGTAGTATGACTTGGTGAATTGCATGATAAAATAAAAAAGAAAAAAGAACAACTATTCCTATGCACAACTCCCCCACAACGGCGCCAATTTGACAGATGCTTGTCGTCAGAGCAAATGTGCAAATAAATTTGTAAGTCCGCTACTCGCGACTTTACTACTGGGTAGCAAGTGGTAAGTAGGGGTCGAACCCAAGGGAGTCAGTGTGGATTAATTGTTCTTTAATGAAGCTTATGCAGAAATTAAATGCAATTGGGGTTGGGTTTGAGTGTGATTTGAGAACTGAAAGTAAATTACAATAATTGATAATGGACTGTGAGGAAAGTATTCGGTTTTAGGGGCCTTGTATCATATTTGTTTATCATTGACCGCTAATGACCATACCAAGCATTCAAAATCGAGGCTATTCCTAGCACAAGACTTGCAACGTCGTGTAGAACACTTGAAATGATCATGCTAAATGTTCAAAGATGAATCGAGGCTATTCCTAGCACAAGACTTGCAACATCATTTAAAACACTTGTTCTAAGCAAAACTAATTCCTCCTTTCGAAGTATCTTAGCCGTAAGTGCATCCATTTGGTCCCTTTGGTCCAGTTTCCAAATGATTTTTAAGATAAGCCGAACTCCTCGATAAGTTTTGCTTGTTACAGCTTCCACTTACCGAGTATGTTCACGAATTCCCACGGAAGAGCTTTTTGCTTGTCAGGCACTCAACCTTGGAAATTCTGACTTGATATATGGCACATAGAACAAGTATCGAACACAAAGGTATACTGAGAGTAAAGTCTAAAACATTTATAATACAAGCACGCCCCTTCAACCGAATAACTAGTTTAGCTACTATTCATCGCGCTAAACATTATAACTAAGGAAATAAAATAGTTGAATAAATACTAAAAATAATACTTACAACCGTTGAAGCGCCAAGGGAGCTATCCTTTATTTCCAAAGCGAAGAACAATTTTATTGAAAATGAAGAGAGGAGGGTTAAGCCCTCTCTCTCTAAAGTGTGTACAAGTATGGGATATGGGATGATACAAATGAGAGGAGGAGCTCTCATATTTATAGGCTAAGGGAGGAGGAATGGAGGGTGGAGATGGCTCCATGTGGTTGTGCATCCAAGGGAGGAGGAGGAGGGGATGGAGATGTGGTGGAGGAGCCACCACATGGCAAGCTCTCCATGGTGGAGCTTCTAGCCGCCGGCGGCTTTGGGAGGAGAGGAGGAGGAGCCGCCATGTGGAGGTGTGGGAGTGGTGGAGGGAAGGTGTGAGGGAGGAGCCGCCCATGTGAGGAGGAGGGTGGAGTTTTGTGAGTTTTGTACAGTCTTTTCACAAAACTATCAGTCCAATTCCGCTCCGGTCTGTCTTTGATTATTCCTCTGTTTGATTTAATTTGAGTAATTCAATGTCAGGATCTTGAGATTTCTTCGTTCAGCGTCTGATCTTGACCTTGGATTGACTCTTGATATCTTTTCAGCGTAAAATCCTCTCCTTAGCCTGTATTCTCTCTAAGCGCCAAAATACCCTGTAGAAATATATCGGGACTAACAAGTAGAAGTTAAATAGACAAAATGTCTAATTAAGGGGGTTTTACTGTGTTTATGATTCGTATAATTTTGGTCCATCACCCATCCACTAGGAGGATATCCTCGAGCTCAGGTAGATCCGGAACCTTCAATGTCGCACAGCCGATCACCTGGCCCTTCCCTGTCATATTGAGATGAACTTCTTTGCGGATGTGCAACTCAGCATTCTTTCTCCTTAGCCCCACCAAGCCTCCAGGATGTGTTTCTCTATTTTTCTCCATCTCAGCTTTCAGAACCGATACGGTGTCTAGCAGTTTCACCTTCTGTGCAAGAAGTGACGAGTGTTGTTGATTCATTCCAATCATCTCGTGCTTCGAAGCAGATATTTCCTCCTGGTGTTCCACCTTCTGGGCAACGAGAAGTTCAACCTCCTGCCACTTTTTATCTTTTTCTTCTGGCAGGCTTGCCACTGTTTCTGTGAGCTTCTTGTTCCGGCCAATCACCAATAGGCACTTCTCATAGAGTTCCTTGTACGTCTTGGCCGAGGTCTCATGAGAAAGTCCTTCGTCATCACTGCTTGAAGCGTCGTCAATAGGCTGTTCAGACAGTGTACTAGAATATGGATTTTCACTTGTCTCAGTGCAGTCTTCAAGTCTGACGAGATTGACATTCTCATGTTCTTCTTCTTTATCATTAGATTCACTATCTGGACCCTCATAGGCTATTATGAGAATATCCCATGCTTCCTTAGCCACCTCACATTCAGCAATCAGTTTGAACACATTCTCGTCCACTCCATAGAATATTGCATTCAGGGCCTTTGAATTCCCAACAGCCGCTACATCATCTGCTTCAGACCACAGGGCTTCGGGTTTTGGCATAACAGCTCCTTCAGGGTTGGCCATCATGGGTTCTGTCCATCCTATCATTACAGCTCTCCAAGCCCTTTCATCGAGGGATTTCATAAAGGCTTTCATCTTGGATTTCCAATGGGCATAATTCGGCCCTTCAAGCAACAGTGGTCGGTTAGTGCTCTGTCCTTCCTTCAAACTCATCTTGAAAAGTCGCCGGATCACACTCTGTATGTCGAGTGTCTGCTCTGATACCAATTGAAATCTACTTGTCTTAGTCAAGATGAGTTTCAGATGGTGTTCAAACTGCGTCTCGAACACTTGTTGGACAGTTTCAGGTTGTGTTCAAACAGAGACTAGAACACCTTAGCAGACAGTACCAAAAATAGAACAAATAGGAGCACACACGATATGATAACCCAGTTTGGCCTCGCCTACTCTGGGGGGTTTCCCACACTCGAAAAGGGACACAAATCTTATTACGAGTTTAGAGCTATTCGTGGACTTACACTTACACAACGCCTTGTTTGTAATAGCCTAGCCTCTAACACTCCGTCTCTCGGATTTGCAATCTCGGTTCACCGCAGCTCCCCTCGATCCCCTATGGGTAGGACGAGACTTCCCTCTTGGCCTAGTCTTGGACTTCTCGGAAGTCCAGTCACCTTCTCTCAAAGACGTAGCTTGATTACCGTGTGTGTGTGTGCTTTGTTGTCCTTCAAGAACAGTCTGAACAGCACACTGAACAGACTGTTACTTCGCCGTTGATATTCCGATGTGGAATACTCAGCCGGCCGTCGCTCCTCCTCCAATCTCATGAATCCTCTCGTGTTTTTCTTTTCTCTCAAGAAGCGACGCAGATCTGGTCGCCCTAGCCTTGTATTTATATGCATAGGCGAATGTCCAAATCTGTTCAAAATATCCTTATCAAATATTTAGGAAATATTCCTAAATATTCGATGGATATTTCCAATCCAATCTCTATGAAGATCTTGATCTTTCTTTCTCGCCAAGTCATTCCGAATCTGGTTCTAACTGATGTGAGAATATTTATCTGAATATTTGTTCTCTCACGATGACTTGTCGATTGATCCCAATCAGATAATCTCGTCGATATCTTCTGGATATTCAGACCTTCATTCTAATCTTCAAGAAGATCTCGATCTTTCTTTATCACCAAGTAATTCCGAATCTTCTTAATCGAGTCCTAATTGATGAGAGGATATTCATTTGAATAGCTGATCCTCTAATTTATTGTTGAGCCGACTCCAATCAGATCAGATCTTCGATCGTCCAGATTAGGAAACGTCTTATCTTCAGATATGCTGTATGCGAGTTCCAGTAGTCGGTTGAACACTTCTTGAACTCCTGCTAGAACGGTCTAAAGCCGTTTTGCCAAAGCCATGCCATTCATGGGAACATCACAAGTGATTCATTAAAGCTTCAAGGTTTTTGAGTTGTTCTTCTTATTTTGCAGGACAACTTTCTGATGTAGTGACTTTCTTTGGCCTTTGGCTCTTGATGTAAGAATGATATACTTCACTTTTTGTATAAACCTTCACAACTAGGCTGATTTTTCTTGTGCTTTGCTCCTTTATTGTGAATAGCTTGTCCTTTTCTTCCTTTCTTGTGAATGAGGTCCAATCATCGCCCGCAAGCATATGTAAATACCTCCCTGCTCTTTCTCATCCTCGATCTTTTTGATGCGAGTCAAGATGGGGCCCTCCACCTTTTCCCGGTTACTTCGGACTAGAGATAGGATGGTCTGTTTTCCTGTCCTGCCTACTTACATAAAGGCTGCAGTGGTGGAGCAAACTCTGAACCGTATCATCTCGAAGTGCTAGCCTCCACGAAATCCACATAACCATATAACTCAAAATTTGGTCCTTTGAATGCTTCGTCAAGTCTCTCTAGGACATTTCTATTAAATCCATATCCCTGTCTATCTCAACTCAAAAGACACGTAGTGGGTTAAAATTCACATGTAAAAGCACAATTCAGATTTCACGTGAGAAATACAGTATAATTAGCTCATCTATTTCACATCAACATTCAATACTGCATATTCAAGAACGGAAGATAAATTTCATACTTCAATTTTTTTTATAAACTCAATCCTTAAAATTAAGCTCAAGAACTAGAGGAATAAGAAATTGCATTAAGAATAAAGTCTCAAAACATGAGTCACAAAGACGAAACCCTAAACTGAACTAAGGGTTTAGCTACTCTTAATCATGGAAAAACACATAGTTAAAGGTAGTTAGAAAATAACTTCTCTCGTCGAAAGCTTCGCTTTCTCCTCTAGAGCCGTCTCCTGAATGATGGGAATATGAGATTTTGGAAACCCTAACCCAAACATCTTATTTATAGCAAAAAATGGGTTTCCAAGTCTGATTTTTGGGCTGCACTTCCAAATTTCAGATTTACTGACGTCGGCCGCAAACCATGTACACTTTAGCTCTGCCGACACTGTTCATATTAGGATCCGTGGACACTGTTCATAAAATGGCATGTGTCCGCGGTCCTCTCGGAGACTGTTCACCTATTCTGCGCATCTGTTTTGACTTCGGCTCTCGATTAGACCCTCCCAATGACCTTGAATGCTCTCGGTGTGAACTAGAGAGTTGTAAGGAATTGAGTCAGCTACGCAACGGCAGTAGCTCGTATTTTTCTGATCAACGGTCAATTCCCTGCACTCTATCGAACGTCCAAAGGTCTGATCTTCCATTCTGATGTTTTTGGCATGACTTGCCGTCTTTTATGCACGTTTCCTCCTAGAAATTCCAAAACACCTGTGATGCAAACCATACTAAATAAATAATTGTTTGCATAAAAAGTGTCGAAATAGATGAGATTAATTGATTCGACGAGTCGTATAAATACGACTCCTCAAACCACCCCACACTTAAACCTGTTCGTCCCGAACAAGAACTAAGTCATATAAGGAAAACAAATATGACACCACAATTTCTCCGATGTCCTAAATAGATGCACATGAATTTGAGTCTCTAGTCTAGACTCGCTTTTCTACGCATAACTCATTCTGTACTCAAATCATCATGCTCAACACAGAATTAACTAGATACATGTTACCTTTGAGCTGAAATTCAAACAAATTTGGATGAATGTGAGATAGTCCTCTTTAGACCCATGATCTGCATTCGCTATTCCGAACTCTAGCTATATGGTTATACTTCATTGATTTTTCTTGCACGTGATTCATTAAAGCTTCAAGGTTTTTGAGTTGTTCTTCTTCTTTTGCTGGACAACTTTTTGATGTAGTGACTTTCTTTGGCCTTTGGCTCTTGATGTAAGAATGATGTACTTCACTTTTCGTATAAACCTTCACAACTTGACTGATTTTTCTTGAGCTTTGCTCATTTATTGTGAATAGCTTGTCCTTTTCTTCCTTTCTTTTGAAGGAGGTCCAATCATCGCCCGCAAGCATATGGAAATACCTCCAAGCTCTTTCTCATCCTCGACCTTTTTGATGCGAGTCAAGATGGGGCCCTCCACCTTTTTTGGTTACTTCGGACTAGAGATAGATATGTCTGTTTTCCCGTCTCGCCTACCTACATAAAGGCTGTAGTGGCGGAGTAAACTCTGAACCATATGATCTCGAAGTGCTAGCCTCCACGAAATCCACATAACCATATAACTCGAAATTCGGTCCTTTGAATGCTTCGTCAAGACTCTCTAGGACATTTCTATTAACTCCATATCCCTATTTATCTTAACTCAAAAGACACGTAGTGGGTTAAAATTCACATGTAAAAGAACAATTCAGATTTCACGTGAGAAATACAGTATAATTAGCTCATCTATTTCACATCAACATTCAATACTGCATATTCAAGAATAGAAGATAAATTTTGTACTTCAATTTTTTTATAAAGGAAACGCGCTGACATGGTACATATGCAAGAAAAATAAATGTGCTGACACAACAGACTGACTGACTCTCCCACCCCACACTTTTGAACCAAGTTGTGTCCTCACGGTACGACTTAAGTTCAAAGACACAAACAATGCAAAACACACAAACATAGGGAAAGAGCAAATAGAGAATAAAGGTGAACATGCACTCCCTCGTTTCGTCGCGTGATGGTGAGAATTCTGGTCAACGATTCGGTCAATGCTTGTCAATGGTGAGGGCCGCGCCTGAAGAAGAGATTACGACCGCGCCTGAAGAACACATTAGCCATTTAAAGTGGCTTACGGGCGCGACAGTTAAAGTGTGCATGGACCGCGATCCTCTCGAGATGTCACCTGTTTCCTGTATAAAAATGTTCTCCTTTCCCAAAAGACAGTATAAAAACTTGACTCCAGACTCAAACAAACATAAAATGAAATAAAAAATGGAAAAACAAAAAGTTTGCCGGGCTGCCTCCCTGCGAGCGCCTTTATTTTACGTCGTTGGCTCGACGATACCTCATTAGGGATCACAAGTTAGGATCCCATGGTCGTGTAAGGTCAAACTTCTATACTCCTTTGTGCTGCTCATAGCCCTCATCGAGTGGTGCTCTCATGTCTGTCCATCCTGGTTTCCATCCACATGTGTCATGTCTCGGTAGGTCGAATGAAACTATTGTAGATACATGCTTGCAAGACCTAGCTTTGTTTTTCTCCTTATGATGCTTCCAACTCATGAATGTGTTTTTGAATGACACTTTGTAGTTGGTGATCCAGTTTCTGGTCCTGCACAATGGGATACTAGCAGCCACAATGTAAAGTGGTCCAAACGCCTTTTCTTGTAATTTTTTAAGTTCACCATCCTGCAAGTACAACACAAGAGGCATATGGCTCATATGTAATTCCATGTTTAATTCAGCGTATACCTCAGAATGTTTAGCAATCAAGTTTATGTAAAGGCAAGGAGTGGAGTTTTCTTTGCTAGAACATATTTCCTCCTCGTATGTGGCTAGCACTATTTGGCTGAATTCATTCTCATATTCTTATTCTCCTGCTTCTGCTTCTTCTTCTTCTGGCTCTTTATGATCATCTTGGATGATGTTATCTTGCACAAGAAGTGGAAGAGGTATATTAAAATTTTGTATAATTTGAGGCGGGTCAGAGGTTGTCGTGAGCATGATTGTTTCTTTCTCTGTGTGTATCCTCTTCATCTGAAGCTTGAATCTCTATTGCGGGTAAGGTCATGATAGAGGCGTTGCATGTGATGTCGGGCACGATCTGCACTGAATCAGCTTCTACTATCTGCGCGTTAACATCCGTTTTGTGCATCTGACCCCGTCTCGATCTCTGTGCCATATCATCTATCAGGTCCCAAATGTCATAAATGTGTAAATTCATTACTGAACCTCTTACAGCACCATCAAGCATAGAACGCTCTAGTGGAATCATCCCATCAAGAAAGCTCTCAATAAGAAATAAATCTGTTAGTCCATGGTGTGGACAGCTTCCCTCAAGTTCATCGAAGCCCAAATAGTACTCATATAATGTTTCGCCCTGGAATTTCTTAATGGTAGAAATTTTCTCGCTGATTTCAAATCGAAAGGATAGTGGAGAAAACTTCTTTAGAAATCGGGCTCGTAGATCCGACCAGTTACTTTCACGTTCTGCAAATGATGAATAATACCAAGATCTAGTGGAATCAGTTAAAGAAAAGGAAAAAATCGTTAGTTTAAACCTCTCCAATGATCTCCTTTGGGCTTCATGGCACCACACGTGTAGTGAAACTTCTTTATATGTGTCACAGGGTTTTCTCCAGTGACACCTTTAAATTTCGGGAGACGGTCAATCATCCAACACTTGACCGCGCTGCCATTATCTTCCTCCTCGTCTTCTTCGTTACAAGCTGCTCCACTATAATAAGAAGACATAGTGAATCACAAAAAAAAGAAAAAGAAAAAAAGAAAAAAGAAAAAAGAAACAACTTAACCGAAGCGCAGCTCCCCGACAACGGTGCCAAAATTTGTTGCGCGTCGTCTGACGCATCAAATTTAATATTTATATTCTCCTGCGATCAACTAGTGTGGCGGTAAGTAGGGTCGAACCCAAGGAAGCTGGTGTTGTTGAAGCTGTAACTGAAAACAATTAAAAGAGGGGGGTTGTGAGTGATTTTGAGTGCAAAAGAGAGAATAGTAAGAAGAATTCAATAAGAGAGAACATTCAGCTTAGGGTTTCTAATGTGATATGTTTATCACTACTAATAATCAAATCTCAAATTCCTAAGTGTGGTTATTCCGGCAAAGGTAACAATCCAAAGTATCCCGACAAAGGTGATACACGACAATCTAACCCGGCAAAGATGTTAGACTTCTAGTTCTTTCCTAAATACATTAATCCGACAAAGGTATTATTAAATCTAGGTGTCACAACCTATCTTTACGGCAAAGTATCTAACAAGTATTAACAGTAGGGTTTGAATTGTTAGGCTAAGCTTTACGGCAAAGTATCCACTTAGCTTCGGAATTCAATGCTTAAAATTAAGCTTAAGAACTAGAGGAATAAGAAATTGCATTAAGAATAAAGTCTCAAAACATGTGTCACAAAGACGAAACCCTAAACTGAACTAAGGGTTTAGCTACTCATAATCATGGAAAACACATAATTAATGGTAGTTAGAAAATCTCTTATCTCGTCAAAAGCTTCGGCTTCTCCTCTAGAGCCGTCTCCTGAATGATGGGACTATGAGATTTTGGAAACCTTAACCCAAACATCTTATTTATAGCATAAATTGGGTTTCCAGGTCTGATTTTTGGGCTGGAGTTCCAAATCTCAGATTTGCTGACGTCGACCGCGGACCATGTACACTTTAGCTCCGCCGACACTGTTCATATTAGCATCCGGGGCCACTGTTCATAAAATGGCATGTGTCCGCGGTCCTCTCGGAGACTGTTCACCCATTCTGTGCATCTATTTTGACTTCAACTCTCGATTAGACCTTGCAAATGACCTCTTGATGTGAACTAGAGAGTTGTAGGGAATTGAGTTAGCTATGCAATGGCATGTAGTTCGTATTTTTCTGATCAACGGTCAATTCCCAGAACACTGTCGAATGTCCAAAGGTCTGATCTGCCATTGTAATGTTTTTGGCATGAAATGCCGTATTTTATGCCCGTTTCCTCCTAGAGCTTCCAAAACACCTGAGATGGAAAACCATACTAAAAAGTAATTGTTCGCATAATAAAGTGTAAAAATAGATGAGATTAATTGATTCGACGAGTCGTATAAATACGACTCCTCAGTTGCTCCCCGGCAATGGCGCCATTTTGACGTGGTGTATTTTGAGCGTCAAAAACAATTTATAATGCCGGTAAGAACTGGATCTTCCAAGGGAGCAAGTTTAAACTTATGCACTATGTAAGGTTGAGCTTCTATTTATCCTACTCGGAATCGAGTGTTTGGTTTTATTATCTAAAATAAACAAGTAAGTACAAAAAAGGTTTTAACGGATTTCGAGAAGTATTCCGGGGAACTACTTCACTTACTTGACATTAGAATCAAATTTGTTAACTAGCATGCAAGGATTTGCTTATATTGATTGGAAACTAGCCGCACAGTCCAAGTAAGAACCTCACCCTTTAGGCGCTATTGGTTCGAATTGGAATTGTACCTTAAACTACGAACCCCACCCTTTCGGTGCTATTGGTTCAAATCAAGTAACTCGCTGATGTTTACCAACTCTCATCGCGTAAACATGGAGAGTCCTTGTCGTAATCCTAGCCTTTTCCATTACAATCTCGGGCACTCTCGTAGTCACCGAGTTCGTAAGGTGTATTTTACTTAATAGTCAAACGTTTAGCCTCACCCTTTCGGCGCTATTGGCTTAACGTCCCAAAGCAATGCACTTAGGCATTTTGTCAAACACCTAGTATGCATCGTTGGGTTTAGGCGCTAAATAAAATAGAAATCATGTAAAGCAATCCAAATCATGCAACGATTAATAAATTAAACGATTCATAGTCGAATAAGATTAGTATGACCCCAAAATATGGGTCACTACTCACTATTCATGGTAGTGAACATACACAACTCATGTTCTTGTTCGAGATGAAAATTACAAGTTTTTAACGAAGAACAATCACAACCTTGATGTAGATGATGATGTTGTTGATCTTTGATTTGTATTTCCTTGATCTCGATCAATCATCAGCGATATGTTGTTCTTCTCTCTCAATTTTTGGTCAACTAAAACTCCTCTCCAATACAAGGCTGCCCTCTTTTTTTGTTTTTCTTTAATTTTGAATTTTTGCCCTTTTTCCAAAAACCTAGTAAAAATTGCATTTTTGGCCCATTTAGCCAATGTCACCTGATAAGTGACACAAGTGACACTATTTGGACAAGTGGCTTGAATTTTTCTCCTTGTGTCGACAATTCTTGACATAGGTGACATCGACGCATAGTGAGATGACCTCTTGAGCTCAAGTTCTGACACCCTTAACGACTAAATCAGCTCTTGATGAAAATAACAAAGTTGTAGCCCTTTGTATCAGCTTTCCAACAAGCCATGGATCGATGGATTTGGGCACCGCATGAGCTCGGCAAGTAGGAGGGTCCATCCACCTATTTTTACACTGTTTCACCCAAATTTCCACAAAACACTTTATTTTGCCTCGGAATCATCTCTCACCTGAAAAGCACCAAAATGTAAGGTGAGAGTTCATATAAACAAGAAAGATGATCGAAAATCAACTAGATGTGGAGCATAAATATAGTACAAATTTATGCTCATCACTTATCCAACTTAAAATTGCGCTTATAAACAGTAGGTTTCACACAATCAGAAACAACGGAGAATTTGAATTTAGACTCATACGATGTACCCTTAACGGCTGACGAAACTTTAATTGTTCCATCCATGTATAACTTGCAATATATCACGAATTCAGTGACCACATACTGCTCAGTTATACATCCCTCTGGGTATCGAGCGTTCCTTACGCTTTTTTTGTATTGACCTAGTTGCCTGCAACAAGACGATATTATTAGTATACAAGACTTGTTATTGTATAATTAAACAAGACGATTGTAGTAGTACATACCTTTCAATGGGAAACATCCAATAATAGTGCACGGGACCCTTAAGTAACACTTGGTCGGGAAGGTGAATCAATAGGTGAGCCATGATAGTCAAGAAGGCTGGAGGAAAACTAACTTACACAAAATCAACATGATGTCATCCTTCATTCGACAAACGTCATCTTTCCGCAGCTCTCGGCAACATAGCTTCTGAAACCACCTTGACAATGCTATTAGCGGTTCAAATATATTATACGGTATGTAGGGACGGATAAAATGGGAAGTAGACGTTGCATCATCACATGACAAAAATGTGTTTTCAACCCATTAAATTTCTTATCGGTGACGCTTATCTTGTTCTTTAAACTATCTGCATAACCATCTAGATACTTTGCTTCTCGAATCCACTCAAAAATTTTCTGTCTATAATCTGGTAACATCGTGTATGGAGCTTGAGACACTTTGGCTTTCTTTGACGATGGACCAGGTTCTTTCTCCCATAAGTTTTGACAAACTCCTTGTTGTTTCAAGCCTTCCCGTGCTTTGGGTGTGTCCTTCGTCTTTCCATCGATTCCAAGCACTGTGCCGATGATGTTGTCAAATACATTCTTCTCAATTTGCTTTACATCTAGAGCGTATGGCTATCTCAAATATTTCCAATAGGGTAGCTCAAAAAAAGAATGCTCCGATGGGTTTAACATAACTTTTCTGAACCATTTCTACAAGACTTGAACCGTGGATGTAAATTAAGCACCAGGAACTCATGATTAAATATCTGATCCATAATTTCATGGCCATAAAGGGAAGGTGGTGGATTCCTCAACTCATTTGTACCATCAAATTTATTAGCGGCTTGCCTCCAATGATGATCCCTATCAAGCCATCTGCGGTGACCTTGATACACCATTCTCCCAGATAAATGTTTAGCATCAACACCATCCAAACAAATTGGGCAAGCTTTAGTCTTCATACCTCCCAACATGCCAAGCTCTGGGAAATCACTAATGGTCCACATTACTGCTGCTTTCATAAGAAAGGATGAACCGCCGTACCTTTCATACGTAACGACACCCGTGTCCCACAACATTTTCAGTTCATCAATCAATGGTCTCATAAACACGTTCAAACACTTTCTCGGAGACTTCGGACCAGATATCAACAAAGTAAGTAGGTTGAACTCCTTTTTCATGCACATTGAAGGTGGTAAATTATAATGCATAATCATAACAGGCCAAGTGCTGTGTGAAACACCAAGTGCTCCAAATGGGTTAAATCCACCGGTCGCTAATCCAAGACGAACATTCCAAATCTCACTGGCAAATTCCAGAAATTCCTTAATAAAATCTTGCCATGCCTCCCCGTCAGCAAGATGTCTAATCTGACCGTCTACCACCCATCTTTCTCCGCACCGCATCTCCTTGGCTATTGTTTCGGATATGTACAAACGTTGCACTCTCGGTGTTAATGGGAAGTAACGAACGACTCTCTTGGGTGTCATGCTTGTATCTTCAACACAAACATATCTCGACTCATGGCACACCGGACAATAATCAAAATCTTTATTCTCTTTGTAGTATAGAATATAACCGTATTCACACTCATGAATAGTCTCATATCCTAATCCCAAATTCTTCAAGCTTATTCTAACGTATCGATAAGAACCAGGAAACTTATTGTCGCTTGGGAGAAAATCTTTGAACCACCTTAATTGAGCGGTACAAGATTTGTCTGGCCAACCATTATCCACTTTCATTTGCATCACTTTCAATACGGTGTCTAACACACTCTTATTGCTGCCAGCAAATATGGTTGTCTGAGCTTCAGAAAGCAGCTGAGAATACTTCTCATAAGCATCCTTACCCAATGAATCATCGACGACATCAGTCATATGATACATGTCTCGGAAAAAGAAAGCATCATTAAGAATATCCATTGTAGGATTTGTCGGACAAGTATCACAACTACTATTGCAAGACGTGTTCCCCTGACTTTTCACCATAATGTATTGTTGCCTTAACATGTATATTGAAGGATCGGTGCGAACTTCACCATGTTTAGTCCAAGTAGTGCAATCCATCATCATACCATTCTGAATCAAATGTGCATACATTTGATCCAATGTGAGCTTTCTATGATGCAATCTACAACGTGTACATGGACACAAATGCGTGGTCTCGGGCCTGTTCTGTCTCACTAAGTCTATGAAATTATTAATCCCATCAAAATAGCATTGGTCGTATCTTTGCAGCTTCATCCAACTTTTATCCATGATTTGCTGTATAACAAACAAGTAAACATGTGTTATAATTTTTTTTTCTCTAATTAATCAAATTTTGTACACGCTGAAGCATAAAAGAAGAACAAAAAATTATGTACACTCGACAATGAAATCAATCGAAGGTTTATCAAACAAGATTAAATTGTTCTATTCACTTGACAATGAAGTCCAACATCACCTAGCCAGCGTGCACATAATGAATTTCAAATAAAAAAACACTTTAATAGTTTATCCTAAATTCAATGGCTAATATATCAAATCTTCAATTCATCAAACTATGCTTAAGAACCAAATTCAGTGGGAAATATATCAAAAAATAAAAACGAACCTGATCTGTAGTGAATTGTTGTTGTTCTAGGATCCAATTCAATTACTAAATCTCCGAAATTATCAAATCATTTCTCTTCGTATCATCTGCGCTCGATCAATATGTGAGTTGCTTTGGAGCACATGACCTTAATTGTTGATTCGCAACCTGGGCCGATGACCTTAACTGCTGATTGTTGGGGGCGATAGGCTTGTGTGTGGTGCGGTCTCAATATGGGTGGGACGAAGGGATTCAGTGCGATATTCGACAGTGGATCCACGTGAGTTGCAGCCGTTGTGTATCGGAGGAAAACCTAAATTGTTCTAACTGTTGATTGTTGGGCCTATAACTCGATTTTGTTTTAAATTTGTTTGTTTGTTTATACGTCATACATTCGAACCATGTCCCATTAAGTTTTAAACTCCAAAGTTCAAATTTATAAAAGAGCAAAGAATATGAGGTTTTAAAGAGTAAACAATAAAGCGGCAAAATTTGCAATTTCGCATAAATAGGTGACGTGTAAAGTATTTTATGAGACATACGTAAAACATCACATAAAGGGTAAGACGCGACACAATTTGATCGTCGTCTAAACATTTGTCGCATAAAACGTCTAGAGCGGCGTATTTTGAGTGGTCGCGTTAATAATTGTCGCGTTAGTATGTTAAAGCGGCATACGTGGGGCGATGCGTAAGAATTGATCGCGTAAGTAAAAATACGCGACACGCTTGTCAATTTGTGTCGTTTAAATGATTTTATGTGACACATTTTTAAGCGACGCCTAACAAAATTTGTCGCTTAATTGACAGAATGGCATAGTGGTCCATCAAACAGAGATTCATTTATTACTTTGAGTTAATTTAGGCATGTCATTTTTAGAGTTTCCTATTTGAGTACTCATGCCATCGATTAATGTTTTATTTTGGAGATGCTATAGCCTCGGTCAAACCGCTACTGTTAACAGCGGTCTGACCAATTATGCTGTAATGGATGCTGAGTTGGACCATCCTAGACCACGTTGGGCCAGAAACTTGCTGATTTGGCAGCCACATAGAGTTTACCGCTTTTGTCATTATCAGTAAAATTCAAAACTCAAATTGCGCATATCTTTCTCTCCTTGCTCGTTCGGCTCCTGCTCCTGTTGCGTGCTGCGGCTCCATCGATTTGTCGCCGCTGCCAAGAGTTTTGTTAGTGTAATAGCCACACAAAAAATCTGATTTAATTTAGGAAATAAACATAAAAGATATTATGGAATTGAATTTAAGAAAATAAACAGTCAATTAAACTCGGCGAAAACCCTAGTGTCTCTTTTTAATTTCTTTTGCCCGTGCCTTTCATTATGATGTGTCAAAGTAAAGATCGAGAGAAAAAAATCAGATTAACTTGTTCTGGGTTGCAGCTACATGAAGCAACATCATTTGGTTATGGTTTGGGAATCGTCAAATAGTGGGTAAGATTCCGATTTAAGTTTTAAGTTTTTGGGTTATGGGCGATTTTCAAGTGAATATAAGTCATGTTTTTGTTGTCCGAATTGTGTGTTGCAAAAGCCTATTATGTTGTACTTGAAAAGATCTTTTCAACAACATGTCGATGATATTTTAGTTCTTCCTGGATTGTTAGAAAAACGAGTTACAAGTTAAGACCTGTAATCTGAAAACTACAGAATTTTATATCTGAAATTTTAGACGGTCAAACATCAACATTTATTATCTTGAAACTCAGATGTCGGAATTGAGTGATTCAAATTCCTAAATTATAGTAATCAAAATAATCTTTCCAAAAATATTAGTTTCGTATTCTAACTTTGAGTATTTTGTGAGAAAAACAATTTTCAATTTCAGGCATGAAATCTGAATTTTATGAACAAATGACAGATTTGATTGATTGAACAAAATAGGATTTATGGAGTTGTGTTTGTTTGTGAATGCTTAGGTTTAAGTCTGAATTCTCTAATGTTAATGATTTGATGTTGGCAAAATGGACTGGAATAATATGTAGCATGATATTCGATAGTGAGTTTTAATAAGTCTGATAGTTTAAGTATGTTGTTTATGATTTCTAGGCGACTCTTACTTGATTTCAGCATGATATAAATTGTATTGAAGGTTACGTGAGGCGGATTCGAGGTAACTAATGTAGACTCGTTCTGGTTACTCCTTTTGATCATATCTTGGATTGTCATGTCTTGTTGGATTCTTCTCTTTCGTATCATGAGTGCTTTTACAGCTTTGTCATTTGAAATCCTGGAACTTGTCATTATACTCGTCTTGTCTTTTTGTTTGATCCAAAGGCTCACAGTCCGTCATCATTTTTGTTTCCCATCGCTGGGTCAAGCGCGGCAAAGGACCGAGCCCACCGCGGGTCAAGCACGGCAAAGGACCGAGCCCACCGCGGGGTCAAGCGCGGCAAAGGACCAAACCCACCGCGGGGTCAAGCGCGACAAAGGACTATTAATTAAAGGACTGATATGATTGGACTGTGGAGCCTATTCAGTATTATGAAATTTAGATTGTTCCGTTTCGTTGTCTGTAGCCATTTTCGAAGTCTGCTCGGTTCCGTTATCTATGTAGCCATTTTAGAAGTCTACTCTATTATCTGTATAACCATTTCTGAAGTCTGTTCTGTTATCTATGTAGGCATTTCTAAAAGTTTGTTCTATCCTGTTATCAGTTTAGCCATTTATGAAGTCCAATCTGTTCTGTTATCGGTTGCAACCCTTTCTACATATACTTCTGAAAATGATCTTTGGTTATTCTATCTGTTCTATTTTGTCATGAGTTATTTTCTTTGACATGTACTCCCGAAGATAATCTTGGTTTATTCTGTATGTCCGTCTTTCACTGATGAGTCGTATTTATACGACTTGTCGGGTCAATTAATCCCATTTATTTCGACACTTTTATATGCAAACAATTACTTTTTAGTATGGTTTTGCATCTCAGGTGTTTTGGAAGCTCTAGGAGGAAATGTGCATTAAAGGCGGCGTTTTGCGTCGAAAACATCAGAGTGCCAGATCAGACCTTTGGACGCTTGGCGAAGAGCTGGGAATTGACCGTTGATCGAAAAAATACGAGCTACATAGTGCTGCGTAGCTGACTCGATTCCCTACAACTCTCTAGTTCACATCGAGAGCATCCGAAGTCATATAAAAGGTCAAATCCAAAGTCAAAGTCGGAACTGGCGCGCAGAAGAAGGACCGCAACTCAGTGTTGATCGCGTTTTGCAGAGACATTAGCAGCAACGCTAATGTCAAAGCAAAACGCACCGGTAATGTAAAGGCAAAACGCAGCAAACCCGATGAGGGCTGACGTCAGCAGTCCGTGTGATGACGTCAGTAGACTGAAAAGTTGATAATTCTAGCCCAAATTAGATTTAGAAACCCAGTTGATTATAAATAAGAAGCTTGGGTTAGAGTTTTCGGTATCAAATCATTAGACAACCATTCGAGACAGCTCTGGAGAGAAGACGCAAGCTTTCGACAATAGAGAAGAGAATTTCTACTTTCATTCAAAAATATTATTTTATTATTTCCATGGATATGAGTAGCTAAACCTTTAATTTGGTTTAGGGTTTCGTATGTTGTGAACACATTTTGAGATTTTCGTTCTTAATGCTATTTTATATTTTACTAGTTCTTGTGCGTATTCTTATGAATTAAATTGTTAGACTAAGTGGATGCTTTATCGCAAAGCTTAGTCGAGCAACTGTTTCCTATCGTTAACGTCTACTGGATACTTTATCGTGAAGGTAGAAAGTAATACCTAAGCTAAATAATACCTTTGTCGGATTATTTAGTTTAGGAAAGAACTAGAAGTCTAACACCTTTGTCGGGTTACATTGTGGCGTATCACCTTTGTCAGGATACTTGGGTTGTTACCTTTGTCGGAACAACCACACTTTAAAATATAAGATTGATCATTAGATATCCATGATAAACGTGTCACAATAGAAACACTAAGCTGAATGTTCTCTTTGATTGGAAGTCTTTTGTTATTTTTCTCCTTTGCACTCTTAATTGCTCAAAACCCCCTTTTAATTGTTTTTACAGGAATAGCTTCAACAACACCAACTCCCTTGGGTTCGATCCTGCTTGCCGCTTTACTAGCTTATTGCAGGAGTTTATAAATATTAAATTTGACGCGTCAGATGATGCGCGTCATTCACTCATGATTTGGCTAGTCTGGGTCTATATTGCTTATTGAGCCGTGGAACTCACCCCCCCATTCACATCTTTATTTCAAGTAAGAATGATCAGTCACTTTGGGGATCTGTGTGACAGTGAGGACGTTAGTAGATTTGTTCATTCAAACATAAAACTGAAGTCTATATTTATTAATTATTAGTAACGTTTCCGCTACTTAGTTTTA
The DNA here is from genome assembly GCA_033675215.1 of Rhodiola kirilowii. Taxonomy (NCBI): domain Eukaryota; kingdom Viridiplantae; phylum Streptophyta; class Magnoliopsida; order Saxifragales; family Crassulaceae; genus Rhodiola; species Rhodiola kirilowii. The sequence continues at coordinate 29,179,650 of CM066200.1, forward strand.
TTTAGTCATTTAAAGATTTTCAAATGATTTGCATTATTTTTATTTAAATTCATTTTAGTAACGTTATTTTAGAGGCTTCTTGCGTTCCATAGACGATTTTAGGGAAGGAACAGCCGATGTGACGCCGTTTTAAAGGTTACGGATTTTGGGGCGTTACAGTTAGGGTTCATTCGTGTTTTCTGGGTATAATTGAGATTTTAGGCTATGTCCGTTGTAATCTAGGGTTTATAATTTTGTTAGGGTCTACTCTAATTGTGAGTTTTGATTGAACTGTACAATGGATTGACAAGTTTTTTTATGTTTTTTGAAGTTTATTTATGACAATTGCATTCAGTTGGATTGAATTGTGTGGTACATTTGAAAATTAGGGTATGAGGCAATTTGAGTATGTTGTTTACGTGGTATTTTTTTGGTGTTTTTAGATCTTTCTGTTTTGATACTTTGAGGCAACTTTAAGAATTGCATTAACTTGTAAAAGGGAATTTTAGCGTGTTGATTCTATGTTTAATATTTATCATTTTTTTATAATCTAGATAACATGAACAATGCAGAATTGGATGGGATGGTAATATCAATGTTGGAAATGTTTGACAATCCCATAGTTGATGAGTATGACCGTGATGAAATGGAAATGTTAGAGGAGATTGTAGCAGTGGATGATAATAATTTTCTTATTAAGCAAGGAACATGAAACCGCGTGTGAGGCTTCCGATTTGGTCCATAAGTGTCGTGAAGACTTAATGTTGTTTGGCGAGGAGAGTGCTCTAGATGTTGATGTAACACTGATTCAATGGCCCACGTGTACTTTTTTGTCTTCTATATGATTCTGATTATTTACTAAATATATCTAATGACGATACTGTATCGTAGGACCACCTGCTGGACTTTCTCATAATACTACATATTCAGGTTTTAGATCTTTGAATATTCACTCACGAGATGAGAACATTCATTGGCACCTCATCCAAGCGTGGAAAGCAATCAAGAAACAAGGGCTAGAGTACTTGTTTAGAAAAAATATTTTGGTCATGTAGTTCGAATCTTTTGTTGATCAACATGATGATCTTACATTTTTTGAATGATGTTTTAGACATTATTTTGGGATTTTTGAATGTTGATTGTGGAATGGGTTGGAAAGCAGTTTTATTATTGAAATTTTGATATGAATCTGGAACAGGTTTCACAGGTTTTATTTTTTAGTTGAAATTGTATGATAAGTGGTCACCTAAGATAGGTTGTGTTTCAAAACATTCTAAAAGAGGTATAATCTATGTGGTGGCCAGATTAAAATGATTTTGACCCAGCGTGGCCTAGGATGTTCCATGTCAGCATAATTGGTCAAACTGCTATTAGCAGTAGCGGTTTGATTGAGACTATGTCATCTGCAAAATAAAACATGAGGCGATGGCATGAGTGAAATAAGAAACTCCAAAAATGACATGCCTAAAATTGACTCCATTACTTTTCTCTCTTATTATGAACTTCACCGAGGATCAATGACTTTTGGATCATAAGAAAAGGTAATAGGACATGACTTAAAAATTCATGAATTCCAAAGAAAGGTTCTATCATCAAATTTTGATTTGGTCATAAGTTTTAAAAGAATATGAGTGCGCCATATGTATTGCGTATTGAGTCAGAACTTTTACACATTTAATGTGAGTCTTGCAACGATTACATTTTAAAATTTATAACTTAAACAAAAATATAAAAAATTTACCAAGAATTATAAATTTTTAAAATTTATAAATAGAGACATCCACTTTAATATATTTTTTTACATTCTAAATAAATTTCTATTTCTATTTTTAACTAAAGAAAAGTAAGAACCTGAACTCTTTTCTTTAATAATTAGTGGCATCTACTTAGGGATCGACAATGGGCATGGTAAGGATAATTATGTCCTCTTAGAGCAGGCCCCGGACAGGGTATGATCACTTGATTCAATGAACAGTGTAGGGTAGGTAAGGACACGGTAGATCAATTTTTCTGTACCCGGTGGGTTACCGTAGGCAGAGCAAGATTAGGCTAAGGTATAGTAGGGTATGATCTGGTCGGATAAAGTTGGGTATGGTGAATCTAAGCATACTATGAAGTAAACATTTAAAATATGATTGAAAATGGTAGAATTGGACAGGGAATGATAGGGTAGGCGTAGCACATGGCAGAACATGATAGGAGGGCAGGTGATGGACCATATTTATATGATTCAATAAGACAGTTAAATCCACCAAATTAGACGCTTTATCTTGACAACTTTTACTTGTTAGTTTCACTTTTGTTCTACAGGCTATTTCAAGGAGTAGAGATGAAACGAGCTAAAAAGGAGTTCTTAACGCTAAAAGTGGATTACAAGTCAGAACTGACCAGACTCCGACAATACTCCGATCAAGCCACAACTAAGTCCCAATGACTTATTCCAACAAAGATCAAGAACACAAGTGAAATGCCAAGTCTAAGTGCCTTGTCTTTTGATATCAACTAAGAAGCAACCAAAGGGCAACCAAAGTGTAACCGGAGTTGGGAGGCAACCGATGGCTTTTGGAGCAAAAGATCACAATCCACTCACACTCTCCTCCCCTCCACCTAGGCCGGCAGCTTTGCTTGTGGCTTTGCCACCTAGGCCGTCGGCTTTGAGCAAAGCCACCTCATGGTCGGCGGCTTTCCCCTCCTCCTCTCCCCTCTTGCCATGTGTTGCATCCTCCCCTCTTCCCCTTGCCTATAAATACAAGTCCTCCTCCTCCTTGAAGAAGTGTCCCATGTCCCAAATTGTGTCCCAAGTTCTAGTCCTTAGTCTATAGTCCCATTTTGGTTCCAAAGTCACAAGTTGTAGTTTCATGTTCTAATCCTTTGATCACTTGTAGCTTTGGTAGAAAATCTCTCTAGAATCCATCACCCAATCCTTGTAAACACTTCACCGTGATATTGAGAGCTCCAAGTTGTTCTTGAGTTTTCCTTTGTGTTCTTGAGTTTTTACTTTCAAAACTTTACTTTCCTTATCTTGATTTCCAAAAACCTTTACTTTCCTGTCTTTCAAAAACTTTACTTTCCTGTCTTTCAAAACCCTTACTTTACTCAGCACTTAGCTATGATATCCACCTCTATGGATATTCGTAGCTAAACCCTTCATTCGGTTGAAGGGGTGTGCTTGTATCATACAATGTTTTAGACCCTTCTCTTAGTGCCTCTTTGTGTTCAAAACTTGTTCTATGTGCCATTTATTAGGTCAGAACGCTATTGGTTGAGCGGAGGCTCGAAAGAGCAAAGCTCTTCCATGGGTTCGTGAACTTCCGTGGATAAGTGGAGGCTCGAAAGAGCACAGCTTATCTGTGGAATTCAACCTCTTTAAAACACCATTTGGTTGATCGTAACTGAAGATCAAATGGATGCACATAAGCTAAGATACTTCGAAAGGAGGAATTAGCCCAAATAGAACAAGTGTTCTAAATGATGTGGCAAGTCATGTGCTAGAAATAGCCTTGATACATCTTTGAACACTTAGTATGATCATTAGAGGTCGATGATAAACAGATTTATGATACAAGACCCCTAAAACCGAATCCTTTCCTTTAATTAAAACATCACCTGTCACTTTACTTTCAGTCCCATATCAACTGCTTACTTTCCGCAAGTCTTGTCCTTCAAGCATTTACTTTCCGCAAGTCTTGTCCTTCAAGCATTTACTTTCTGCAAGTCTTGTCCTTCAAGCACTTTACTTTTACGCACTTACTTTCAGCAAGCCTTGTCCTTCAAGCACTTTACTTTTACGCACTTACTTTCAGCAAGCCTTGTCCTTCAAGCACTTTACTTTTCAGTATTTACTTTCAGTCCTGTATTCACTTTCTTTACTTTCAGTCATTTACTTTTCAGTACTAAAATCACAACCAACCCACGTTACTTTCGGTACTAAAATCACAACCAACCCCCAACTGTCTTACTTTCCATTTTCGAAAGAACAACTATCCACTAATTCCCTTGGGTTTGACCCCTACTTACCGCTTTACTACCCATTAGTAAAGTCACGAGTAGCGGACTTATAAATTTATTTTGTACACATTGCCTCGCGACAAGGCAGTGCTGTCAAATTGGCGCCGTTACCGGGGAATTAGAAATTATCAATCGGATAATTGTTCTTCCTGTTTCTTTTGCGAACTCGCTTCTGCATAACCATGTCTCGTGCAGGAAGCCACCATGACTATCAGGATGATGACGAGATAAATCTGTTCAATCGAAATAATGAGGCACAGCCTCCATTTCCAATTCTCGACGATCCAGAGCAACTCATCCGAAACCAAAGAGCTCGTGAAAGGGAGGCCATCCGGAGAAACCAAGGTCTGCCCGAGGACCGAAATGAAGCTGGTCCAGTGCAACAACCCCCCTAGACATCCACCACCCCCGCAATATCGACAAGAGCCAAGCAAGAACCCGTATTCGATGAGTACTATGGGGATAACAACTTCCGTGAACCTACTATGGGAGAACTGTCGGCACCAGATTTCAGAAATCAGCCGTGGTGCATTTACGAGGGCCCTGAGCTAGAAAACATCGCCATCAACACATCAGTGGTCCACAATTTGCCCAAGTTCTCAGGAACTCATGGAGAATCGGCGACAACTCATCTCCAACGCTTACATGGCATTTGCCAAAACCTAAAACCCAATGGCGTGAATGTAGACGACTTCAAGTTGAAGGCGTTCTATTTTTCCCTCATTGACTCGGCGAACGACTGGTTCCTTTCATTGCCTTCGGGAAGCATCAGAACATGGGCTTAGATGCAAAAGAAATTCCTGGACAAATACTACCCAGCGGGAAGAGCAATGCAAGTAAGGAGGCAACTGCACGACATCAAGCAAGGGCCCAATGAAACCATGTATGATTACCTGGAGAAATTCAATCGCCTGGAGAGAAGCTGCTGCACCCTCGGACTGCCCGAGAAACTCATCATCGAGTACCTCATTGATGGATTGAGACCTTTAGACAAAATGCTCCTGGATGCCTCAGCTGGAGGATCCATGATGAATCTATCATTAAGTGGCATAAGGAATCTCATAACCGACGTTGTTGAAAATTCCCGATTTAGAGAGGAGACAACTCGGCAGGAATAATTTTCCCGAACGAAGAATGTGGCAAAGGCTGAAACACCGATGAACTCCATGCCCGAGGAGATGAAACAGATGAAGGAAATGATGGTTCAGATCCTACGAAGACAGCCAGCTCAGATAAAAGCTTGCGAGTTTTGTGGTTCTACAGACCATAAAACTGACGCATGCCCAACATTGATAGTAGAGGAACCGGCAGAAGTGAATGCAGTGGTAGGATACCAAGGATACAACAACAACAGCAACGACAGAGCTGGACCAAACCGGCAATATAATCAAGCAACCGGTCTGAACTGGCGGAATGACAACCATCTTCCGAGGGAGACACAACAAGCCGCACCGCAATTACAGTCATTCTACCAACCTCCCCACCGGCAGTACAACCAGAACGCTCCATCAGCAGGCCAATATTAGCAAAAAGGACCAAATCAATACCCCACAAACCAATATCAACAGAAGGGACAAAATCAGTACCAAGCCAACCCGATCAATCAGCAAGGACCAAACAAATCGCTTGAAGACACAATGAAGGAACTCGCAGGAAGCGTGAATAAATTGGGTACTTTGCTACACCAATTCCAGGCGAAAACTGACGGGGCAATTTCAGATTTGACCAAACAAATGTCCCAGCTCGCCACCTCAATGTCCGCGCTCACTAATGAACCTAGCAGACTCCATTCACAAACAATTTAAAACCCGAAGGGAAATGTTAATGCCGTGACCCTTAGGAGTGGGAGAAAACTTGCCATCAAACCCATGGAGCAAGAGGAGGACGAAAGCCCGAGGTTGCCCGGAGAAGAACAAATGAGGCCTGAGGCTCTCGGAACTCTTGAGCAAGACGTGGCCGATAAAAATGAGGACGCGTCCGAGGAAGAGCGGGACATGACCGAAGAAGAAGGGAACACATCCAAGGAACGCAGGCCTGGCCCGGTATCGGCGGCCAGCCCGGTTCCAGTGTCCGAAGAGCACAAGGAGCGCCCGGTACCCAGAACCGAGACCCCCAAAATCAGCACAGCGCTTCCATTTCCAGTACCAGCCCGTGTACCAAAACAACATGTCATGGATGAGGACGTGTTTGAATTGTTCAGCAAGGTCGAAATCAACATCCCCCTCTTAGAAGCCATCAAGCAAATTCCTCGATATGCTAAGTTTTTAAAAGAGCTTTGCACCAACCGGAGGAGGAATACTAGATATGATCAAGAGCTGATGAGTAGGAACGTGTCGGCCGTCATACAACGAAAAGTGCCCCCCAAATGTGGTGATCCGGGAACCTACACCATTCCATGCACAATTGGCAACATCCGAATCGAGAACTGCATGCTAGACCTTGGAGCATCAATCAACGTTCTTCCCTTCTCTATCTAATCATGCCTTAGGATTGGACCGCTCGAACCCACCGGTCTCACTATTTGATGGACCATATTTATATGATTTGTTAAGACAATTAAACCCACCAAATTAGACGCTTTATCTTGACAACTTTTACTTGTTAGTTTCACTTTTGTTCTACAGGCTATTTCAAGGAGTAATGACGAAACGAGCTAAAATGGAGTTCTTAACGCTGAAAGTGGATTACAAGTCAGAACTGGCCATGCTCCGGTAGTACTCCGATCAAGCCACAACTAAGTCCCAATGACTTATTCCAACAAAGATCAAGAACACAAGTGAAATGCCAAGTCTAAGTTCCTCACCTTTTGATATCAACTAAGAAGCAACCAAAGGGCAACCAAAGTCTAACTGGAGTTACATGCCAACCGATGGCTTTTGGGGAAAAGATCTCAATCCACTCAACTTCTCCTCCTCCTCACCACATGGGCGGCTAGCCATGGGGAGATGCCACCTTGCCCGGCGGCTTTGTGGCTTTGCCACCTAAGGCCGGCGGCTATGCTCTCTTCCACTCCCCTCTTGCCATGTGTTGTGATCTCCTCCTCCTCCTTGCCTATAAATAGCACATCCCCTTCCCTTTGTAAATCATCCTCATTCCAACAAGCTCAAACACAAGTCACTTGTCACTTATCTCTCTAGATTTTGGGCACAATCCTTGTAAACATTTACTTTGATCTTGAATACTCTTGTTGGTTCTTGAGTATTCTTATTGTTCTTGAGTTTACTCCTGTTGGTTCTTGAGTATTCTCCCCTTTTACTTTCCTTGTCTTGATTTCCAAAAACCTTTACTTTCTTGTCTTTCAAAACCTTTACTTTACTAAGCACTTAGCTATGATATCCACCTCTATGGATATTCGTAGCTAAACCCTTCATTCGGTTGAAGGGGTGTGCTTGTATCATACAATGTTTTAGACCCTTCTCTTAAGTGCCTCTTTGTGTTCAAAACTTGTTCTATGTGCCATATATTAGGTGGTTGAGTGGATGCTCAAAAGAGCAAAGCTCTTCCATGGGTTCGTGAACCTTCGTGGTTAAGTGGAAGCTCGAAAGGGCACAGCTTAACTGTGGAGTTCAACCTTTTTAAAACACCATTTGGTTGATTGGAAATGATTGATCAAATGGATGCACATAAGCTAAGATACTTCGAAAGGAGGAATTAGCCCAAATAGACAAGTGTTCTAAACGATGTGGCAAGTCATGTGCTAGAAATAGCCTTGATACATCTTTGAACACTTAGTATGATCATTAGAGGTCAATGATAAACAGATTTATGATACAAGGCCCCTAAAACCGAATCCTTTCCTTTAATTAAAACATCATCTGTCACTTTACTTTCAGTCCCATATCAACTGCTTACTTTCCGCAAGTCTTGTCCTTCAAGCATTTACTTTCAGTAAGTCTTGTTCTTCAAGTACTTTACTTTACGCACTTACTTTCCGCAAGTCTTGTCCTTCAAGCACTTTACTTTTCAGTATTTACTTTCAGTCCCGTATTTACTTTCTTTACTTTCAGTCATTTACTTTTTAGTACTAAAATCACAACCAACCCACTTACTTTTCAGTACTAAAATCACAACCAACCCCCAACTGTCTTACTTTCCATTTTCGAAAGAACAACTATCCACAAATTCCCTTGGGTTCGACCCCTACTTACCGCTTTACTACCCAATAGTAGAGTAACGAGTAGCGGACTTATAAATTTATCTTTGCACAGAGCCATCGCACATTAACGACAGTGTGGTGCGCTCCGTCACTATTCAACTGGCAGATCGATCGTGCAAATAGCCCGAGGGCAAAAAAGAAGACGTCCTGGTTCAAGTAGGCGAATTGGTGTTTCCAGCAGACTTCTACGTCTTAAAAATGGAGAATGGCGGACCAACAGACCATGCACCCATCCTTCTCGGCCGTCCATTTGAAATTATGTCCCCTGTTCAAGCCTGTGTCTAGGGTACTGTTACGACAGACCTTGAACTCTTTGCACACCAGTTCAACTGACAGTTCAAGGTATGGCTGAGACACCCCTTGGACACCTATCGTAAAGATCTAGCTGTTAGTGAAGATAACTGAAACACAGACAGTTAACAGAACCCAAACTCTACCAGAGAGTGTTCCAACAGATTATCTATGCAGTGTATCAAGCAGTACCGGGAACCAAAGTAGAAGAAACAAAAGACAGGAGCACGCACGGTATGTTACCCAGTTCGGCCTCGCTTACTCTGGGGGGTTTCCCACACCCTATAATGGGTCACAAATCGTATTACGAGAATTAGAGCTACAAGTGGTCTTACTCTTACACAACTCCAAGTTTGTAATTGCCTAGCCTCTAACTCTCCATCTCTCGGATTTGCGATCTCGGTTCGTCGCTACTCCCCTCGATCCCCTGTGGGTAGGACGAGACTTCTCTCTCGGCCTAGTCTTAAACTTCTCGGAAGTTCAGTTGTCTTCTTTCAAAGACGTAGCTTGATAGCTGTGTGTGTGTACTTCGTTGATCCTCCAGCACAGCCTGAACAACACACTGTGCAGACGGTTGCTTCAGGGCTGATATTCCGATGTGGAATAGCCAGCCGTCGCTTCTCCCCAATCTCAGGAACTCTCGTGTTTAGTTTTTGTTTTCTCTCGGGAGGCGCCCATATGAGGATGCCCTAGCATTGCATTTATACGCTAGGAGGAAAACCTAATCCGATCAGAATATGTCGTCAAATACTTCAGAGATGTTGCAAAATATTTGCTAAATATTCGATCTATCTTTAAAGATGACTTCCACCCCAAGTCAACCGATATTCCCTCAGCCAATCTGCGTATATTTGATTGCACAGTTCTTTTATGATGATCCGTCGTTTGGCTTCCATCAAATAGCTTTGTCGATATCTTCAGGATGTCAATCAAATAAGATATCTTCTTCGACAAGTTAGACAAGAGGTTTCCAATTTGACCTTGAGAAAGCAAGTCACAAACGAACTCCGGCCGCTACTCACATAAAGATTACCAAAGACGAGGCTGGAACTAAGGTCGATCAGACGCTGTACAGGAGTATGATTGGAAGCCTCCTGTACTTGACAGGGAAATATTAGAGTGACCTCTCGAAAGATCTGTTTCATTGCTGACTGACTCCAACTGGAAAGATTCTCAATCTTTAGTATCTTCAGAATAACCGTATCTTGATCATGCGTCTTCTGTACGCTATACTTCTGTGCCAGCATCTGATTGAACTCTAGCTTGAACTGTCTAAAGATGTTTTGGCAAAGACATGCCAATCATGGGAACATCAATCTCCCCCTTGGCATTTTGGCAAAACCGAATCTATCTTTAGACCGAGACTACTCCCCCTTTTTGCCACAAACTGGCAAGGGGTCCAACCGACTTCATCCAGTCAATCAATCAGCGCATGCTGATGCTTAGGGAGCACTTACGACTCTTTGGTATCTGAAGTCTGGTCAACTCCCCCTCGAACATGGCCTGGGATACGCGCACATACCGTGAGACTGTCGGACCAAGATGTCTTAGCAGCTGTTCGAATTCCTGAATGATCTCTACTTCCTTCAGTAGAATATAGTCAGAGCTGCTGTTGGGAATGACTCCCTTGGGACTGACGACTTATTAGGTAGCCTCTTAGAGATGACCTTCTTCTACGCTTTCTTCCACTTTGCTGCATCTGTACCAACTAATCACATTTCATGCTCAGGTCCTTTAGTTGATACACTGGGTGGAGCCGCTCCTGGAGCACTCTTCTTCCTTTGCTTGGATGTACTTGCTCCCCCTGCATCTGTACCGTGCTATTCCTCTGGGTGGATACTTCTATCGAGTATGATTGGATGGTCACTTTCTTATCAGTACTCTCTTTAGTTCAGCCATTGACACTGAGTCCCGATTTCCCTTGAAACTCCATCATCTGGTCTCCCGTCACCGGATCACTCCTTCAACAGCTGTCTTCACAGTAGTCCTGTCGGTGTCTAACGTTTCTGGTGTCTTGACACGCTCATCTCCTTCATGAGTGATAGTGCCTACCTTGTCCGAGTCTTGGACAGTCTTATCAAGGTCCATGTCCATTAAGTTCGTCATCTTTCTGAAACTTCTAATCCTCAATCATATTGAATTATACTCAATATCTGTCTCTCTTTGACATCAAGACATGAATAGCTAGGGGATCCACCAACGTATGGGCATCCTCCGTAACGTCATCATGCTTCCTTCCGGTCCCTTAAATTTTCTCCGGATAAGATCTGGATGACTTTTGTGGTAAAGCTGTCTTACCACCCTACTCCATAGTTGAGACCGCACCATCTGGCACATTTTCCTCCAAATCTACAGTCTGGGCTACTGGGGACTGGTCAGCTTTTGTCTCAACACGATTGGAAATCTTCTAGTTTAGCAACTCATCACTAATATCATCAATATCCTTGAACGGCGCATCCAGGTCTTCATTCTTGTAGGGTATATGGGTCTCTTCCATCACATTACCCAATTGCTTTGCTTCCAGTCCTCTACTTGCATTCTCATTCTCATGCTTAACAGGATCACATTCTTCACCCTGCGGACTTACCCTTCTTCTGCAGAAACAGTCACAGAAACTCCCTCTTGGTAGCAGGAGAACAAGCCTTGGGTGAGCAGAGGAGATTACCTCATTTAGGGTCAGGAAATCGTCTGATTTTCCATTACAGTCTGCACACTCTCCTTGTTTCGGGTAGATACTCCCTTCCTTTCCTTCGGTTCCAGCTTCCTGTTGATAGGTGGTCAGCCCAACTGTTTGAGCTGGTGTTCTGCCTGTGACTGACCCCTGTCTGGAACACTTAGTTCTTGATAACACACAGACCCAAGGAGGATCTGAGTGTTTCAAACTGAACGGCATCAAGTGGTTTGGTGAATATGTCCGCCAATTGTTTGTCTGTTGTAACATGCGTAAGAGTAACCACCTTCTGTTCAACCAGCTCTCAGATGAAGTGATGTCTGATATCTATGTGTTTCGTCCTGGAGTGTTGTACTGGGTTCTTTGAGATACTGATTGCGCTCATGTTGTCACAATACAGGGTCATTTCTTCTTGTTTAACTCCGTATTCAGACAGCATCTGCTTCATCCATAGAAGTTGAGTGCAGCTGCTTCCTGCTGCTATGTATTCGGCTTCAGCCGTAGATAGAGAGATGCTGTTTTGCTTTTTACTGAACCACGAGACCAAGTTATTTCCTAAGAAGAAGCATCCTCCAGATGTGCTCTTTCGATCTTCAGCGTTTCCTGCCCAGTCTGCGTCGCAGTAGCCAACTAGATGTGGATTGGTGTCCTTGGTATACCAGATTCCAAAGTCAACAGTCCCGCATACATACTTTATGATTCTCTTAACTTGTAGGAGATGACTTTCCTTTGGGTCTGCCTGGTATCTTGCACAAACGCCAACGGCATAAGCTATATCTGGTCTACTAGCTGTCAAGTACAGGAGGCTTCCAATCATACTCCTGTACAGCGTCTGATCGACCTTAGTTCCAGCCTCGTCTTTGGTAATCTTTATGTGAGTAGCGGCCGGAGTTCGTTTGTGACTTGCTTTCTCAAGGTCAATTTTCTTTATCAGATTCTTGGCATACTTGCTTTGAGAGATGAAAATGCCGTCTTCCTTCTGAGTCACCTGGAGTCCTAGAAAGTAATTCATTTCCCCAACCATGCTCATCTTGAACTCCTTCTGCATCTGTTCCACAAACTGATCCACCAGGTTCTGGGTATTGGACCCAAACACAATATCATCAACATAGATTTGTGCGATAATAAAGTCTGACCTTGTGTGTTTAACGAACAGGGTCTTGTCCACTCCCCCTCGCACATATCCATGATCGACGAGGAACACTGTGAGACGCTCATACCAAGCTCTAGGTGCTTGTTTGAGACCGTATAATGCTTTCTTCAGGTGGTACACTGATGTTGGGTGATGCGGATCTTCAAATCCTTTCGGTTGAGCGACGAAAACTTCCTCATTCAGAAGTTCGTTTAGGAAGGCACTTTTGACATCCATCTGGAACAGTCGAAACTTTAAGTGACATGCCAGAGCAAGCAGTAGGCGAATGGCTTCAAGGCGTGCAACCGGAGAAAAGGTTTCCTCAAAGTCTATCCCTTCTATTTGAGTATATCCTTGTGCCACTAGGCGAGCTTTGTTTCTTGTGATGTTTCCCGATGCGTCGGACTTGTTTTTGAAGATCCATTTTGTACCAATAACGTTGACCCCATCAGGTCTCGGAACCAAATCCCATACATCGTTTCTAGCAAATTCTTCCAGTTCTTCCTGCATAGCGAGGACCCAATACTCATCAAGTAACGCCTCCTTTATGTTTTTAGGCTCGATTGATGAGAGGAAACACGAGCAAGCAGGGAATTCTCTGGAGTTGCTCAGAATTCTGCGAGTTTGAACTCCGTCACTAGGTGAGCCAATAACTTCAGAGATTGGGTGATCCCTGGCAATTCGTCGAGACGGTTGTAGCGTAGTAACATTTTCTCGGGGTTGGCAGTAACAGCTTCTTCGGAGGGATGATCTTCAGTGTAGTTGTCAGGCGATCCTTCAGTCGGTTCATGCTCAGTCTGTTGGGATGATGGTTGTGTTGCAGGAGCTGTGCTGGTGCTGTCCTCAGCGTCGTCCGGGTCCGCCTGTACAAACACTTCATCCTTTACTCTGACATTTATAGATTCCATGATTGATCTTGTGCGCTTGTTGAATACCCGATATGCTCGACTATTTGAGGAATACCCAAGAAAGAATCTTTCAACACTCTTCGGATCCAGTTTTTGTCGGTACTCCCGGTCGTTCAGAATGTAGCACTCACTTCCAAAAATGTAGAAATATTTGACAGTGGGCTTCTTTCCTTTCCAGAGTTCATAGCAGGTCTTCTCCGTTCCAGTGCGTATAGTGACTCGATTTATAATGTGACATGCTGTGTTCATAGCTTCGGACCAAAACTTCAGAGGGACCTTTTTGGCATGGATCATCACCCGAGCCATCTCTTGAATGGTACGGTTCTTTCATTCCACCACTCCATTCTGCTGAGGGGTGATTGCTGACGTAAACTGATGAGCAATTCCATGCTTCGTACAGTAGGCACTCATAGTAACATTCTTGAATTCTGTGCCATTGTCACTCCTGATGGATATCAGTTTTTCCCTTTTGTCTTCCCTTTCTCGTTGGATAAGAGTAGCCAGCTCTATGAATTGTTGAGCAGCTTCCGTCTTGTCTCGAAGGAACCTTGTCCAGGTGAATCTGGTGAAGTCGTCAACACAGACCAGGACATACTTCTTTCCTCCATAGCTCTCAGTTTGCATTGGTCCCATCAAGTCCATATGGATCAGTTCCAGAGGTCGGTTGGTGCTTATTTGAGAGACCTTGGGGTGTGATGCTTTCGTCTGTTTCCCGATCTGACATTCTCCACACATCACATCCTGACTTCCTTTGACATTTGGTATTCCCCTGATGAGTCCAGATGAGCAGAGTTTTTTCAATGTCTTGAGATTTAGATGTCCCAACCGTCTGTGCCAAAGGGACATCTCATCTGCTTGACTAGACTGACAGGCTGTTTCAGTTCCTGTTCCAGACCCTGTTCCATCAGATCCGATGAGATAACAGTTGTTGGCTGCTCTGCTTCCTTTCATCAATATTCCCCCATCTTTGTCGAGAACTTGGCATGAGTTGTGAGTGAACTTGACATGGTATCCTCCGTCGCAAAGTTGACTTATGCTGATCAGGTTCACTTTCAGTCCTTCAACTAGGAGAGTGTCTTCGAGGACAGGTAGATCCGGAACCTTCAATGTCCCACAGCCGATTACCTGTCCCTTTCCTCCGTCTCCGAAGGTGACGAACTGCTTCTTAATTACAGGTTGAATCTTTATAAGAAATCTGGGGTCTCCTGTCATATGGTCCGAGCATCCGCTGTCAAAGTACCAGTGATCTTTCTCCATGTGACTTGAAGAGCTGAACGCAACCATGCAAACATATTTACTTCTGTAAGTTTTGGTGTCTATCATCTTGAACAGTTTCAGGATCCCACTCAGTGTGTCGAGTGTTTGCTTTGATACCATTTGAAATTATGTCCCCTGTTCAAGCCTGTGTCTAGGGTACTGTTGCGACAGACCTTGAACTCTTTGCACACCAGTTCAACTGACAGTTCAAGGTATGGCTGAGACACCCCTTGGACACCTCTTGTAAAGATCTAGCAGTTAGTGAAGATAACTGAAACACACACAGTTAACAGACCCCAAACTCTACCAGAGAGTGTTCCAACAGATTATCTATGCAGTGTATCAAGCAGTACCGGGAACCAAAGTAGAAGAAACAAAAGACAGGAGCACGCACGGTATGTTACCCAGTTCGGCCTCGCCTACTCTGGGGGGGTTTCCCACACCCTATAATGGGGCACAAATCGTATTACGAGAATTAGAGCTACAAGTGGTCTTACTCTTACACAACTCCAAGTTTGTAATCGCCTAGCCTCTAACTCTCCGTCTCTCGGATTTGCGATCTCGGTTCGTCGCTACTCCCCTCGATCCCCTGTGGGTAGGACGAGACTTCTCTCTCGGCCTAGTCTTGAACTTCTCGGAAGTTCAGTTGTCTTCTTTCAAAGACGTAGCTTGATAGCTGTGTGTGTGTACTTTGTTGATCCTCCAGCACAGCCTGAACAACACACTGTGCAGACGGTTGCTTCAGGGCTGATATTCCGATGTGGAATAGCCAGCCGTCGCTTCTCCCCCAATCTCACGAACTCTCGTGTTTAGTTTTTGTTTTCTCTCGGGAGGCACCCATATGACGATGCCCTAGCATTGCATTTATACGCTAGGAGGAAAACCTAATCCGATTAGAATATGTCGTCAAATACTTCAGAGATGTTGCGAAATATTTGCTGAATATTCGATCTATCTTTAAAGATGACTTCCACCCCAAGTCAACCGATATTCCCTCAGCCAATCAGCGTATATTTGATCGCACAGTTCTTTTATGATGATCCGTCGTTTGGCTTCCATCAAATAGCTTTGTCGATATCTTCAGGATGTCAATCAAATAAGATATCTGCTTCAATCTCGTCGTCGACAGCTTCTTCATAAGATATCTTCTTCGACAAGTTAGACAAGAGGTTTCCAATTTGACCTTGAGAAAGCAAGTCACAAACGAACTCCGGCCGCTACTCACATAAAGATTACCAAAGACGAGGCTGGAACTAAGGTCGATCAGACGCTGTACAGGAGTATGATTGGAAGCCTCCTGTACTTGACAGGGAAATATTAGAGTGACCTCTCGAAAGATCTGTGTCGTTGCTGACTGACTCCAACTGGAAAGATTCTCAATCTTTAGTATCTTCAGAATAACCGTATCTTGATCATGCGTCTTCTGTACGCTGTACTTCTGTGCCAGCATCTGATTGAACTCTAGCTTGAACTGTCTAAAGATGTTTTGTCAAAGACATGCCAATCATGGGAACATCAATCTCCCCCTTGGCATTTTGGCAAAACCGAATATATCTTTAGACCGAAATTACTCCCCCTTTTTGCCACAAACTGGCAAGGGGTCCAACCGACTTCATCCAGTCAATCAATCAGCGCATGTTGATACTGAGGGAGCACTTACGACTCTTTGGTATCTGAAGTCTGATCACAAAAGTGGCTTGGAAGCAGGCCAGGAACGTAGTTTGATAAAAGTGCTGAGACAACACAAGTTGGCTATTGGATGGACTCTAGCCGACTTGAGAGGAGTCAGCCCGGCTGGATGCATGCACCGTATTCTACTTGAGGATGGAGCAAAGCCATCAAGAGAGCCTCAACGATGACTCAACCCAATCATGATGGAGATCGTCCAAAAGGAAATACAGAAGCTACTTGATGCGGACTTTATCTATCCCATATCGGATAGCCAATGGGTTAGCCATGTCCACGTGGTCCCGAAGAAAAGTGGGATCACTGTCGAGGAAAATGCCGAAGGAAAAATGGTGACAACAAGGGTCAAGAACGGCTGGAGAATGTGCATCGACTACAGAAAATTAAACGCCGTCACAAGAAAAGACCATTTCCCTCTACCATTCATCGACCAAATGCTAGACCGACTGGCGGGCAAGCCATATTTTTTCTTCCTAGACGGGTTCTCAGGCTACAACCAGATCCCCATAGCGCCTGAGGACCAAGAGAAGACTACATTCACCTGCCCATTCGGCACATTCGCCTTCAGAAGGATGTCGTTCGGTCTATGCATTGCCCCGGGGACTTTTCAAAGGGTAGTGACCAGCATCTTTTCAGACATGATCGGAGAATTCATTGAAGTCTTCATGGACGACTTCACCATCTACGGAGACACATTCGACGCTTGCTTAAGCAATTTGAGCACGGTTTTGGCACGATGTGTGTCCATGAAATTAGTGCTCAATTATGAGAAGTGCCACTTCATGGTAACACACGGAATAGTCTTGGGACATATCGTCTCACAAGAAGGCATGGAAGTGGACAAAGCAAAGATCGACCTGATCATGACTCATACCCATCCATAGTCCGAGACATCCAATCATTCCTTGGCCATGCAGGATTCTACCGACGGTTCATCAAAGACTTCTCCAAAAAGGCGTTGCCTCTATCCACTCTTCTCCAAAAAGAAGTTCCTTTTGAATTCACCAATGCATGCAAGGAGGCCTTTAATGATCTGGAGAAAGCCCTCACTAGCACACCTATCATCCAAACGCCAAATTGGGAACTACCATTCGAAATCATGTGCGACGCAAGCGATTATGCTGTGGGGGCAGTTCTCGGCCAAAAGGTTGATAAGAAGGCGGTTGTGATCTACTATTCCTCAAGAACCCTAGATTCTGCCCAACGAAATTACTCCACCACCTAGAAGGAACTCCTGGCAGTAGTATTCTCTCTGGAAAAATTCAGATCCTATTTGCTTGGAGCAAAAGTGATAGTTTATTCTGACCATGCTGCCATCCGTTACCTGATGAAGAAAAAGGAGGCCAAGCCAAGGCTCATTCGGTGGATCTTGCTACTGCAAGAATTCGATGTGGAGATAAGGGACAAAAAGGGGATTGAGAATACTGTGGCCGACCATCTAAGCAGGATTGTCCAAGAGGAAGAAGAAGGGCACATAACCGAGTCATTTCCAGATGAGCACCTATACGCCGTCTCAACCAAGGTGCCGTGGTATGCCTCAATCGTCAACTACCTTGTAGGAGGTACATTTCCTCCTTCTTTTACTAAAGCACAATGAATGAAACTTAGGCATGATGCTAGACATTACTTATGGGATGATCCTTATTTGTGGAAAATAGGAGCAGATCAAATACTTAGGAGATGCATCCCCGATAATGAAATAGCTTCTGTTATTAGCTTTTGCCATGAGTTTGCATGTGGAGGACACTTCAGGCCTAGGAGAACCGCTAGGAAAATCCTAGATAGCGGCTTCTTTTGGCCGAGTATATTTAGAGATGCCTATGAGAAGTGTAAAAAATGCGATAGATGTCAAAGAGTAGGAAATGTGTCAGCTAGAAATGAGATGCCTCAAGTACCCATTTTAGTCAACGATGTTTTCGCCATTTGGGGTATTGATTTTATGGGACCATTCCCAGTTTCATGCGGTTATACATATATTTTAGTTGCTGTAGATTATGTGTCAAAATGGGTAGAGGCTAAGGCCACAAGGTGCGACGATGCAAAAACTGTCATAGATTTTTTGCGCACTAACCTGTTTTGTAGGTACGAGGTAACCAAGGCCACAATCAGCGACCAAGGAACTCATTTCTGCAACCGCATGATGGCTGCCACCTTGAAGCGCTACCATGTCCACCACCGAACATCCACGGCATATCATCCCCAAACCAATGGTCAAGCGGAGATCTCCAATCGCGAAATCAAAGGTATTCTAGAAAAGATGGTGAAACCGGGTAGGAAAGATTGGAGTCAGAGGCTAGACGAAGCTCTTTGGGCTTATCGGACGGCATACAAGACGCCAATTGGAACCTCCCCCTTTCGGCTTGTTTATAGGAAGGCATGCCACCTTCCGGTGGAATTAGAACATAAAGCCTATTGGGCGCTCAAGCATTGCAATCCAGATTTGAAGGTTGCCGGACTGGATAGGAAGCTTAATCTGTGTGAGCTTGAGGAGTTGCGGCTTGAAGCCTATGAAGGGCAAACGGACTACAAAGCACGGACCAAGTTGTATCATGACAAATTCATCCTCCGACGCTCATTTGAGGAAGGACAACAAGTGCTACTCTTCTCCTCACGATTGAAGTTGATGCCTGGCAAACTAAAATCAAGATGGACCGGTCCTTATACCGTGACTAAGGTATTCAACCATGGGATGCTTGAGTTGGAAAGCATGGACAATGGAAGCAGATTCACGGTAAACGGGCAGCGAGTCAAACATTACCACGGCGAAGTCGACTTCACTCCGCAACACTATGACCTGAGCTACCCATGGGATCCAAACTTGTGATCCCCATGCGTCGAGCCAATGACGTTAAACAAAGGCACTGGTCGGGAGGTAACCCGACACCTATCTTACTTTCAGTCACTTAATTTCTGTCATTTAGATTTTTGCCTTAAATCATTCTCACCTTTCCTGTATATATTTGCTTGCAATTGACTTTTGAACTAAGTCGTGCTGTGAGGCACGCCTTCGTTCAAAAGTGTGGGGTGAGAACCGCCTTTGTATATAGTTAATTAACATGCTTTCTTTTTTCCTTTTCCCTTAATATTATCTTTTTGAAAATATGAACTTGAGAATGTGAAAAAGATAGATCTAAATTCATACATTTACCTTGTGAAAATTCAACTGTGTAGAGACTTAGGATGTAACTTCCCATTTGTCCCTTTGTGCTGAGATATACAGGGGATGTGGAGTTGACATAAATTGCCCTAGAGAGGCTTGGCAAGCACTCGAAAGACTGAATTTCACTATATGGTTTACGAAGTCTGTGGAGGCTGCACTTCGGGTTTCAAAGAAGATCAGAGTCATCTCCGCCATGCAGCGTTTATGCAAAGAGGCGGGACGGGAATCAAACCGTCCTATCTCTAGTCAGAGTAGCCGGGAAAATAGATGAGCGACCCTCATCTTGACCCGCGCAAAACGGCGAGGATGAGAAAGAGCGGGGAGGTATTTCCATATGCTCTCGGGCGATGATTGGACCTCCCAAAGAAAGGTTGAGAAAATGGACTAGCAAGTCACAAAGAAGCAAAAGCTCGAAGAAGCTAATCAAAGGCCAAAAGCCAAAGTTGTGAAGGTTTTAACCGAACAAAAGTGAAGAAACTCCAAATTCTACATCAAAGGTCAAAGACCAAATCACTTCAAAAGCTGTCCCTTACCATAAGGAAATCAAAGTGCTCAACTCAGTGAAACCCGAACCGAATCATGTGCTAGAGAAAGCGACAAGTTAACCATATAGTGCGAGTTGGTCCAGAGAATGCAGTCCAGGAGCCTGAAAAGGGCTATCTCCCGAAACATCCGAATTAAATTGCATCTCAGCTCGAAGGTACAAGTATCAAGTTTCTTCTAAGTATTTACACGGTTTAGTTTGGTAATAAGTAAGTAATGCATGAATAGGATAAATCTAGTCCCACATTCTCACTTTCTTATTTAAAGTTTTTACTTGGATTGTGTGCGCATCTTTTAAATAGCATTGTTCGGGACGAACAACTAAAAGTGTGGGGTGATCGGATGGACCATATTTATATGATTCATTAAGACAGTTAAACCCACCAAATTAGACGCTTTATCTTGACAACTTTTACTTGTTAGTTTCACTTTTGTTCTACAGGCTATTTCAAGGAGTAGAGATGAAACGAGCTAAAAAGGAGTTCTTAACACTAAAAGTGGAATACAAGTCAGAACTGGCCATACTCCGACAATACTCCAATCAAGCCACAACTATGTCCCAATGACTTATTCCAACAAAGATCAAGAACACAAGTGAAATGCCAAGTCTAAGTGCCTTGTCTTTTGATATCAACTAAGAAGCAACCAAAGGGCAACCAAAGTGTAACCGGAGTTGGGAGGCAACCGATGGCTTTTGGAGCAAAAGATCACAATCCACTCACACTCTCCTCCCCTCCACCTAGGCCGGCGGCTTTTCTTGTGGCTCTGCCACATAGGCCGGCGGCTTTGAGCAAAGCCACCTCATGGCCGGCGGCTTTCCCCTCCTCCTCTCCCCTCTTGGCATGTGTTGCATCCTCCCCTCTTCCCCTTGCCTATAAATACAAGTCCTCCTCCTCCTTGAAGAAGTGTCCCATGTCCCAAATTGTGTCCCTAGTTCTAGTCCTTAGTCCATAGTCCCATTTTGGTTCCAAAGACACAAGTTGTAGTTTCATGTTCTAATCCTTTGATCACTTGTAGCTTTGGTAGAAAATCTCTCTAGAATCAATCACCCAATCCTTGTAAACACTTCACCTTGATATTGAGAGCTCCAAGTTGTTCTTGAGTTTTCCTTTGTTTTCTTGAGTTTTTACTTTCAAAACTTTACTTTCCTTGTCTTGATTTCCAAAAACCTTTACTTTCCTGTCTTTCAAAACCTTTACTTTACTCAGCACTTAGCTATGATATCCACCTCTATGGATATTCGTAGCTAAACCCTTCATTCGGTTGAAGGGGTGTGCTTGTATCATACAATGTTTTAGACCCTTCTCTTAGTGCCTCTTTGTGTTCAAAACTTGTTCTATGTGCCATATATTAGGTCAGAACGCTATTGGTTGAGTGGAGGCTCGAAAGAGCAAAGCTCTTCCATGGGTTCGTGAACTTCCGTGGATAAGTGGAGGATCGAAAGAGCACAGCTTATCTGTGGAATTCAACCTCTTTAAAACACAATTTGGTTGATCGTAACTGAAGATCAAATGGATGCACATAAGCTAAGATACTTCGAAAGGAGGAATTAGCCCAAATAGAACAAGTGTTCTAAACGATGTGGCAAGTCATGTGCTAGAAATAGCCTTGATACATCTTTGAACACTTAGTATGATCATTAGAGGTCAATGATAAACAGATTTATGATACAAGGCCCCTAAAACCGAATCATTTCCTTTAATTAAAACATCACCTGTCACTTTACTTTCAGTCCCATATCAACTGCTTACTTTCCGCAAGTCTTGTCCTTCAAGCATTTACTTTCCGCAAGTCTTGTCCTTCAAGCATTTACTTTCTGCAAGTCTTGTCCTTCAAGCACTTTACTTTTACGCACTTACTTTCAGCAAGCCTTGTCCTTCAAGCACTTTACTTTTACGCACTTACTTTCAGCAAGCCTTGTCTTTCAAGCACTTTACTTTCCAGCACTTTACTTTTCAGTATTTACTTTCAGTCATGTATTTACTTTCTTTACTTTCAGTCATTTACTTTTCAGTACTAAAATCACAACCAACCCACGTTACTTTCAGTACTAAAATCACAACCAACCCCCAACTATCTTACTTTCCATTTTTGAAAGAACAACTATCCACTAATTCCCTTGGGTTCGACCCCTACTTACCGCTTTAAACAATAGTAAAGTCACGAGTAGCGGACTTATAAATTTATTTTGTACACATTGCCTCGCGACAAGGCAGTGCTGTCAGCAGGGCGGGAGGACAGGATAGGAGGGCAAGACAGGAGGACTGGGTAGGAGGGCAGGGTGTGATCTTTTTTTGGGGACTCTTATCCTACTTAAGACTTACTGAATAGGGTACAATATGTAGGTGACAGGCGTCGTTGTACCCGTCAAAAATAATATTTATGATTTCGACTAGCAAGTGGTAAGTCGGGTCGTATCCACAGAGATCGATATAAGAATCTGTTCACTAAGTACGAGAGTGACAATGAGGTTGGAAATTTCAAACAAGTAAATAAAAAACCAAAAGCAAGCAACAATGATCACTTATCAAGAGAGCAATCGTCACACAAATTCAAGTATATAATATCAAAGAGTAGTGCAAGCTAGAACCTTCGACTGTGATGCAAGACCAAATCATTGACAAATCCGTTTTGATTTCTAATGTTCTACAACTTAGAGCTCCCCCGCTAAGGTTATACTCCCCGCTCTTGTTCTAGTACTTAATCTCGCGTTAGCGATAATCAAGACCCTAACTCTCTAGAGTTGCATGAAGATTTAAACAAGTTGTCCTAGGGTGTTTAATCCTAGTGGTATATTACTCGTGTCC
This sequence comes from Rhodiola kirilowii, assembly GCA_033675215.1. Lineage (NCBI taxonomy): Eukaryota > Viridiplantae > Streptophyta > Magnoliopsida > Saxifragales > Crassulaceae > Rhodiola > Rhodiola kirilowii. The sequence goes on from CM066200.1 coordinate 29,202,248, forward strand.
TAGTTTGCTATCCCCGCTAGGTTGCTGGCGGGCGTCGTTGTACCCGTCAAAAATAAGATTTATAATTCCGACTAGTAAGTGGCAAGTCAGGTCGTATCCACAGAGATCGGTAGAAGAATATGTTCACTAAGCACGAAAGTAACAACGGGGGTGTAATCTCAACGAGTAAATAAAACGAGCAAGTAAAAACTATCACTTATCACGAGAGAAATCGTCACACAGATTCAAGTATATAATATCAAAGAAAAGTGCAGGCTAGAACTTTCGACTGTGATGCAAGACTAAATCATGGACATACTGTTTTGATTTCTTATGCTCTACAACTAGGGCTTCCCCGCTAAGGTTGTACCCCTTGTTCTCGTACTAGTACTTAATCTCGCGCTAGCGATAATCAAGACCCTAACTCGCTAGAGTTGCATGAAGATTAGAACAAGTTGTCCTAGGGCGTTTAATCCTAGTAATATATTAGTCGTGTCCTAGTTCGCTATCCCCGCTAGATTGCTAGTAAACTTGACAATCGGAATCAACAAACAAACAAGAGCTCCCCCGCTAGGGTTCCACTCATTCTAGCACATCAATTCCATAAACATTGCATAGTAATATAACACAAAACATATAAATCAATAGAGGTCTCAACTCAAAACATCACAATTTCGAGTTCTAGCCTACACATACGAGTTTAGCTACTCATCGTAATGGAATACATAATCAAGTGCTTTTGAATGGAATGAAATAGAAGTACTGATGACGATAAGAACAATGGGAACGCGTGTCTCCCTCTGAAATCCCTCTGAATCGTCTGACTCCGTATGAGTCCCGTATCAATGCCAAACGTATCCCGAAGGAATGAATTGAACTTCTCTGTGTATCCGTACGTAGGAATGAATGGAATGTGTGTGTCTGTATCCCTTCTTAGGACGAATGCCTCCTATTAATCCTCCTCTAAAACCCACACCAGAATCCACCCTCAAGTCGTCACCTCCAATTTTGATTTTTCTTCCTTCCAGCCGTGTGTCAAAAAACCACACCAAATATCCACGGCCAAAAAGCTCCTTTATTTCTCTTCTCCTTTTTTCCTTATATCTTCTCCCAATCTTCAATTAGCCTCCTCGGATTTTGATTTCTCCTTTCCCAGAATGGCTCTTCGAATTCTATTTTTCTCCTTCCTGAAAATACAAATCTGGTTTTAGTAAATTCGACTGCCAGCTGGATTCCATTTACGTCTCTTGATTTAACTGCCCACGAAAGTCTTAACAATTATGGAAATTCAGAAGACCTAAGCGCCCCAAATTGTTCAGACCTAAGCGTACTCCACTGACTAAACTTTCCAGCACTTCAGACTTCATTTCTTCGACGCAAACATCTTCTAACGGGCTTCCTTTAGCCTGTATTCCTTCCATGGTCTCCGAATACACCTGAGAATGAAAAGTACACACAGGTAGTGAAATAATATACAGGCAACCACTAAGAGACGGGGTTTTAAAACGGAAAATAATTGTACAACTACGACTTATCAAACTACCCCACACTTGAACTTGTTCGTCCCGAACAAGAACAAAGCCATAGAAAGAATTTACAACGTACTAGTCATGCAATCCTTACATCTCAATCCCAAATCCAGCCACTAATCTTATCATGGTTAAGATTCTAACAATGCGAGTATAAATAGATTTTTCGATACTTGTTACCTCGCGAGTTGCAATCCAAACGACCTTGGATGTTTGGGAGATAGTCCCCTATAGGTACCACGGACATTGCATTCTTTTCTGAGTTTTGGTCTTTTGATTGAGTCAGCGGATTTCTCTGACACATGATTAATTCACTGCTTTCATACCGTTGAGTCTGGAATTCCTTAAGTTATTTGGACTTTGATAATCTACACATCTTGCTTGAATCAATCAGATTTTGATTTTTTTCTTACTTGATGGTTTGCCTACGGCTTTTGAATTTGTTTCTTGTCCACATAATCGTTTGCGCCCTTGAACCACTCCAATCATAGCCTCCAGATAACAGCATAGGAGTGCGTCCCGCTCTTTTCTCATCATCTTCCTTTTTGCATGAGGCAAGGTAGGGGTTACCCACCCATTCCCAGCTACTCCGATTAGAGATGGACAGTTTGTTTTCTCTGTCCCGCCACTACTGTGAACGCATGAATAGATTTGTATGACTTGGTGACGGAGCTACACTCATGACTAGGCTAGTGAAGTGTCAACCTCCACCGCTTTTCTCAATCATCAGAACCAAAACTCAGAACTTCCTGCAGCTTGCCGTACCTTTCTAGGACATTTCTGTCAACTCCACATCCCTGCATATCACAACTCACAAGAACAAAGCATCGAATTTTTTTGAAATTTCGCATTTTAAGTCAAAGGAGTACAATAGTCATACAAAGCTGGAAATAAGATTTCGACATATGAGAAAAGCATAGCAGTACATCATCAGTTCGTCACGAGTTCATCAAGACTCAAAACATGAAACATAAAAAAAATTGAAAATTGAAAACAGACACTCACACGACTGACTCTATAACATCTCACCCCACACTTTAATTGACCCATGTCCTCACGGTACAACTCAAGAGATAAAACGGACAAACAAAACAGACTCAAATAAAAACCAAAGACAAAAAATAAAAAAACAACAACGAAGGAACTGGTACTACCCTAATAGTCTGGTGGTGGTGGTGCGATGTACCGCGGACGTCTTCATCATTTCATTCCACGGAGGTCTGATTATTTCGCGATAATTGTATAGGCGTCCGCGAAATTAATTGTTCAGACGTGCGCCAAATGCACCAATGTTGAATTCCTTTCTTCATTCATTCACCTGAAATCACCAAGGGTAAAAAGAAATGCACTCGGGGCGCATTATCAGGGTACCAATTACACTAATTAATCCACTCCTAACATGTGTAAAGTAAAAACACACCGGGTTGCCTCCCGGTAAGCGTCTTTGTTTTACATCCTTGGCTGGACATTACCTCTTTAGGGATCACAAACTAGGATCACATGGGCTTGTGAGATCAAACTTCTGTACTCCCTTGTGATGCTCATAGCCCTCATTGAGTGGAGCTCTCGTGTCTCTCCATCCTAGTTTCCATCCAAACGTGCCCTGTCTCGGTTGCTTCCTCATGTATGGACGGTCGGAATCCTCGTAAACATGGAAGTTTGATGTCTTGCCAGCAAACGCAAGCGACAACAAGCGTGTTCCCATGTCATTCTTGGTCCTTTTGGCCAAGAGGATTGATCGTCCCAGAATGAGTGCAAGAGGACCGTTAGCGCTGGCATCTCCCATCTGCAAAATATAAGAGTCAACATCATGGGTGATTGTGAGAGTACCTAGGTCCTTACAATTTTTGGGTGGTGCTACTTGACTTGCTGCAACTGGGCGCTCCATCGTTGGATTGTTTTGCTCATTCCTCGCCTCCAATCTGCCTCCTAGCTCATCTTTGTCGATCGTGTGGTCCTTAGGAGCTATCACCTGCATTGGGAATAGTAGAGGGGTGTTAGAATTTGGAATTTCCTTACCAGAATCTGAGTAACCCACGGACGTCTCCTGAGTATCTTCCGCGGACGTCTCTGTATTTTGTTGTAATTCATCAGGCATCTGCGCGTTAATTGTTGAGACGTCCGCCTGCTCCACTGAGGGCGAATCTTCATTCATCTCTTCTTCTCACCTTTCGTAAACGGCGCTGGCAATTTGAGACACTTGCTTCTTTAGCTCGTTAATGACTCCAGCTTGTTAGCCCATCTTTTGAGCGAGTTCTTTGAACATGCCTCTCATTTCCTCTCTAAATTCCTTGATCGGGTCCTTGTCCAACCTAATGCACCAAGGTGCCTCATCGCTATACGGCGCATAAACTCCTCTCATAGTGCATCCCAAATTCCGACGCCTAGGTAACTGTCCATATTGGTTTCCTCCACCGAGGTATTCTCGATCCAACTCATCCTCGTAATCCTCGTGTCTAGCTGCACGAGGTCTAGCAAACTCATTCACAAATTTCTGATTTCTGGGGGGGTGGTAGTCTTCGATTAACAGCGGGCAGTCCTTGCCTCTGTTCTTGCATGTTATCTCCGAGTACACTCCTTTGCTCTTCATTATCACGAATAGGTTCACTATAATAGGAATACATAGCGAACCATAAAACCAAACAAAAACATAAAAAGGCAATAAAATAAAACTAACAGAAATAAAATACTTAGTAAGATTCTTCGTTACCGATCCCCGACAACGGCGCCAAAATTTGACGGGCGTCGTTGTACCCATCAAAAATAAGATTTATAATTCCTACTAAGTGGCAAGTCAGGTCGTATCCACAGAGATCGGTAGAAGAATATGTTCACTAAGCACAAAAGTAACAACGGGTGTGTAATCTCAATGAGTAAATAAAACGAGCAAGTAAAAACTATCACTTGTCACGAGAGAAATCATCACACAGATTCAAGTATATAATATCAAAGAAAAGAGCAGGCTAGAACTTTCGACTGTGATGCAAGACTAAATCATGGACATACTGTTTTGATTTCTTATGCTCTAAAACTAGGGCTTCCCCGCTAAGGTTGTACCCCTTGTTCTCGTACTAGTACTTAATCTCGCGCTAGCGATAATCAAGACCCTAACTCGCTAGAGTTGCATGAAGGTTAGAACAAGTTGTCCTAGGGCGTTTAATCCTAGTGGTATTTTACTCGTGTCCTAGTTCGCTATCCCCGCTAGATTGCTAGTAAACTTGACAATCGGAATCAACAAACAAACAAGAGCTCCCCCGCTAGGGTTCCACTCATGCTAGCACATCCATTCCATAAACATTGCATAGTAATATAACACAAGACATAGAAATCAATAGAGGTCACAAGTCAAAACAACACAATTTTGAGTTCTAGCCTACACATACGAGTTTAGCTACTCATCGTAATGGAATACATAATCAAGTGCTTTTGAATGGAATGAAATAGAAAGTACTGATGACGATAGGAACAATGGGAACGTGTGTCTCCCTCTGAAATCCCTCTGAATCGTCTGCCTCCGTATGAGTCCCGTATAAATGCCAAACGTATCCCGAAGGAATGAATTGAACTTCTCTGTGTATCTGTACGTAGGAATGAATGGAATGTGTGTGTCTGTATCCCTTCTTGGGACGAATGCCTCCTGTTAATCCTCCTCTAAAACCCACACCAGAATCCACCCTCAAGTCGTCACCTCCAATTTTGATATTTCTTCCTTCCAGCCGTGTGTCAAAAAACCACACCAAATATCCACGGCCAAAAAGCTCCTTTATTTCTCTTCTCCTTTTTTCCTTATATCTTCTCCCAATCTTCAATTAGCCTCCTCGGATGTTGATTTCTCCTTTCCCATAATGGCTCTTCGAATTCTGTTTTTCTCCTTCCGGAAAATACAAATCTGGTTTTAGTAAATTCGACTGCCAGCTGGATTCCACTTATGTCTCTTGATTTAACTACCCGCGGAGGTACTAACAATTATGGAAATTCAGAAGACCTAAGCGCCCAAAATTGTTCAGACCTAAGCGTAGTCCACTGACTAAACTTTCGAGCACTTCAGACTTCATTTCTTCGACGCAAACATCTTCTAACGGGCTCCCTTTAGCCTATATTCCTTCCATGGTCTCCGAATACACCTAAGAACGAAAACTACCCACATGTAGTGAAATAATATACATGCAACCACTAAGAGACGGGGTTTTAACACAGAAAATAATCGTACAACTACGACTTATCAGTTGCTAGTAAACTTGACAATCGAATCAACAAACAAACAAAAGTTCCCCCGCTAGGGTTCCACTCCTGTTAGCAAAATCAACTTCATAAACAATGCATAGTAATATGACACAAAACACAGAAATAAATATAGGTCTCAAGTCAAAACATCACAATGTCGAGTTCTAGCCTACTGACGGAGCCCACCGCACTGTCGTTAAGGCGCGATGTTTTCTGTGCAAAATAAATTTATATCTCCTCTACTCGTACTCTACTAGTGGGTAGTAAAGGGTAAGTAGGGGTCGAACCCAAGGGAGTCAGGTGAATAGTTGTTCTTTAAGTAGGACAGTTGGGGGTTGGTTGTGATTTTAGTACTGAGAGTAGCGTGGGTTGGTTGTGATTTTAGTACTGAAAGGTAAAGTAACAGTTGATATTACAATTAAAGGAAAGCATTCGATTTTAGGGGCCTTGTATCATAGTCTGTTTATCATTGACCTCTAATGATCATACTAAGTGTTCAAAGATGAATCAAGGCTATTTCTATCAAAAGACTTGCAACATCGTTTAGAACACTTGTTCTATTTAGACTAATTCCTCCTTTCGAAGTATCTTAGCCTTATGTGCATCCATTTGATTTTCAGTTACGATCAACCAAATGGTTTTTAAAAGAGGTCGAACTCCTCAGATAAGCTTTGCCCGTTAAAGCATCCACTTACCCGAGTATGTTCACGAACCCCACGGAAGAACTTTGCCCGTTAAAGCATCCACTCAACCTTGGAAGTTCTAACCTAATATGTGGCACATAGAACAAGTTTTGAACACATAGAGGCACTAAGAGTAGGGCCTAAAACATTGTATGATACAAGCACTCCCCTTCAACCGAATGAAGGGTTTAGTTATGAATATTCATGGAATAGGACATCATAGCTAAGTGCATTGAAAAGTAAAGGTTTTTGAAAGACAGTAAAGTAAAGTTTTCGAAAGTAAAGACAGGAAAGTAAAGTACTTTAAAAGACAGTAAAGTAAAGAAGAGAGTACTTACAAAAACCATTGAGAGTGCTAAAGATCAAGCTTCGATTCCAAAGTAAAGTGTTTACAAGGATGGTGTTGTGAATCTAGAGAGCTTCTCTCTCTACCCAAGACTATGGAGCTTTGTGGATTGTGGGATGTTTTTACAAAGGCAAAGGAGGGTTCTATTTATAGGCTAAGGGAGGCAAGGATGTGGAGGAGAAGCAAGCCACTTGTCAAATGGAGGGAGGAGAATCCAAAAGCCATCGGGGTGAGTCATCTCTTCCCTTAGCCGACGGCCACATGGAGGAGAAGGAGTGGATGATGGCTTAGCCGCCGGCCACATGGAGGAAGGAGAGTGATGGAGTGAGTTTGTTATCTCATCCCAAAAATCCATCGGTCCTTTCAGCTCCGGACTGACTCTGGTTTCCCTCTGGTTTGACTTATTTTGAGTGATTCCATGTCAGGTTCATGAAAGTTATACAGTCGGAATCTGGTCGTGTCCTGGAGTGACTTGTAATTCATTTTAAGCTTTAAAACTCCTCCTTAGCTTGTATTCTCTCTAGACTTCAAAATACGCTGTTGATAAATATCGGAACTAACAAGCAAAAGTTAAATAGACAAAGAGTCTAATTTGGTGGGTTTAACTGTGTTTATGATTCATACAATTATGGTCCATCAGATCACCCCACACTTTTAGTTGTTCGTCCCGAACAATGCTATTTAAGGGCGGAATACAATCTAAGTAAAAACTTTTAAATATGAAAGTGAGACTGTGGGACTAGATTTATCTTAATTCATGCATTACTTACTTATTACCAAACTAAACCGTGTAAATACTTAGAAGAAACTTGATACTTGTACCTTTGCGCCGAGATGCAAATTAATTCGGTTGTTTTGGGAGATAGCCCTTTTCAGGCTCCTGGACTGCATTCTCGGGATCGACTCGCACTATATGGTTTCCTTGTAGCTTTCTCTAGCACGTGATTCGGTTAGGGTTTCACTGAGTTGAGCATTTTGATTTCTTTTTGGCGAGGGACAGCTTCTGTAGTGAATCGGCCTTTGGCCTTTGGCCTTTGATGTTGAATTGGAGTTTCTTCACTTTTGTTTCGGTTAAAACCTTCACAATTTTGGCCTTTGGCCTTTGATTAGGTTCTTTGAGCTTTTGCTTCTTTGTGACTTGCTAGTCCATTTTCTCAGCCTTTTTGGGAGGTCCAATCGTCGCCCGCAAGCTTATGGAAATACCTCCCCGCTCTTTCTCATCCTCTCCGTTTCGCGCGGGTCAAGATGAGGGTCGCTCATCTATTTTCCCGGCTACTAGGACTAGAGATAGGACGGTTTGATTCCCGTCCGCCTCTTGCATAAACGCTGCACGGCGGAGATGACTTCAATCTTCACTGAAACCCGAAGTGCAGCCTCCACTGACTTCGAAAACCATATAGTTAGATTCGATCCTTCGAGTGCTTGCCAAGCTTCTCTAGGGCATTTTCTATCAACTCCACATCCCCTGTATATCTCAGCACAAAGGGACAAATGATAAGTTACATCCTAAGTTTTTAAACAGTTGAATTTTCACAAGGTAAATGCATGAATTATGATCTATCTTTTTCACATTCTCAAGTTCATATTTTCAAAAAGATAATATTAAGGGAAAAGGAAAAAAGAAAACATGTTAATTAACTATATACAAAGGTGGTTCTCACCCCACACTTTTGAACGAAGGCGTGCCTCACAGCACAACTTAGTTCAAAAGTCATGCAAGCAAATATATACAGGAAAGGTGAGAATGACTTAAGGCAAAAACTAAATGACAGAAAGAAAATTACTGAAAGTAAGATAGGTGTCGGGTTACCTCCCGACCAGTGCATTTGTTTAACGTCATTGGCTCGACAGTACCTAGCTCATGGATCATAAGTTTGGATCCCATGGGTGAGTGAAGTCGAACTTCTTCTTGGCTGCCCTTTTACTATGCCCAAAGAACTTGTGGAGTGATGGGCTCGGTTTGGTTTTCCATTGGTTCGGCAGGTTCTCTTTTACATGCATCCGAGAAGGTGAGGCTCCCTTGACCATAGATGCTGGTCCATCGAGCCGTGCTCTCTTGCTTCTCCTTCCGGGCTTCCATTCCTTTGGGACATGCCTTTGCCGCTTTTTCATGTTTGAATGGGTGGCTCCTTTGCAATTCTGGAAGCTCGGTATTATGCCATCGAACTTAAACGACCTCAAGCATGTTCCCATGCCAATCCTCTTCTTTGTGGCAGCGATGAATGGTTGTTTTAGAACGAGTGAGTTTTCCGGGCTCGTGGCGAGTGAGTGCTCCATCTTCGGCTCTTCTGGCTCATGTTTTGTCTCCAACTCGCCTAGCACCGTATCATCATGGATCACATCATCTTCGGAGGTCGTAATATGTTTAGAAAACAAGGGGTCAAGTTGGGGTACTTCCACCACAAGGACCGGGTCTTTCTCGGATAGGTTGGTAATGATGACCGGGTCTGCCTCGGGTGCTTCGACAATGAGGATCGGGTCTGGCTTGATTTGTTCGGCCGCTTCAGTAGTGAGGACAATGCGTTTCTCGGATAGATCGGCAGTGAGGTTCAGTTTAAATGGCTTGGCCGGCTCTTCTTCAGTTATCCATGCGTCCTCATCCTCTGTCAGCTTCGTGGGCTCCAATGTTGGCTCCTTTAGAGCCGCCTCCACATCCATTACTGCCCTTGTACTGATGTCTCCTTCCGGATTTGCTACGGGCAAGTTTGTAATGGGTGTGGTGTCGGGCTCGTTTTGCACTGAGTCCACTTCCATCGTCGGTGCTTCATCATCAGTTTGGTGCATCGGCCCTTGTTTTGTGCTTTCTTTCAAATCGTCTATGAGGTCCCAAGTTTTAGCCATGGTTAGGTTCGAACCCCCCGCCGCATCATTGAGCCTTTTCAACTCATGTGGCAGCATCCCGCCTCTAACGTCTCGTTCTCAGGTTTCATGTGGCGGCAGATGTGGTGAAAATGTTGGCAATGTATCACAGGGTCTTCTTCAATGGTACCTCCGAATTGGGGGAGGCATCTAAGCATTTTAAACATAAGGTTGCTGCCCCCATTTTTCCAAGGTTCTATGTCCTAGTATGAAGACATGGCGAATTATGTACAACAGACAAAAGAACAACTATCCATTTGCTAATTCCCCGGGAACGGCGCTAATTTTGACGGAGCCCACCGCACTGTCGTTAAGGCACGATGTTCTCTGTGCAAAATAAATTTATATCTCCTCTACTCGTACTCTACTAGTGGGTAGTAAAGGGTAAGTAGGGGTCGAACCCAAGGGACTCAGGTGAATAGTTGTTCTTTAAGTAGGACAGTTGGGGGTTGGTTGTGATTTTAGTACTGAGAGTAGCGTGGGTTGGTTGTGATTTTAGTACTGAAAGGTAAAGTAGCAGTTGATATTACAATTAAAGGAAAGCATTCGGTTTTAGGGGCCTTGTATCATAGTCTGTTTATCATTGACCTCTAATGATCATACTAAGTGTTCAAAGATGAATCAAGGCTATTTCTAGCACAATACTTGCAACATTGTTTAGAACACTTGTTCTATTTAGACTAATTCCTCCTTTCGAAGTATCTTAGCCTTATGTGCATCCATTTGATTTTCAGTTACGATCAACCAAATAGTTTTTAAAAGAGGTCGAACTCCTCAGATAAGCTTTGCCCGTTAAAGCATCCACTTACCCGAGTATGTTCACGAACCCCACGGAAGAGCTTTGCCCGTTAAAGCATCCACTCAACCTTGGAAGTTCTAACCTAATATGTGGCACATAGAACAAGTTTTGAACACATAGAGGCACTAAGAGTAGGGCCTAAAACATTGTATGATACAAGCACTCCCCTTCAACCGAATGAAGGGTTTAGCTACGAATATTCATGGAATAGGACATCATAGCTAAGTGCATTGAAAAGTAAAGGTTTTTGAAAGACAGTAAAGTTTTTGAAAGTAAAGACAGGAAAGTAAAGTACTTTGAAAGACAGTAAAGTAAAGAAGAGAGTACTTACAAAAACCGTTGAGAGTGCTAAAGATCAAGCTTCGATTCCAAAGTAAAGTGTTTACAAGGATGGTGTTGTGAATCTAGAGAGCTTCTCTCTCTACCCAAGACTATGGAGCTTTGTGGATTGTGGGATGATTTTACAAAGGCAAGGGAGCAGGGTTCTATTTATAGGCTAAGGGAGGCAAGGATGTGGAGGAGAAGCAAGCCACTTATCAAATGGAGGGAGGAGAAGCCAAAAGCCATCGGGGTGAGTCATCTCTTCCCTTAGCCGACGGCCACATGGAGGAGAAGGAGTGGATGATGGCTTAGCCGCCGGCCACATGGAGGAAGGAGAGTGATGGAGTGAGTTTGTGATCTCATCCCAAAAAGCCATCGGTCCTTTCAGCTCCGGACTGACTCTGGTTGCCCTCCGGTTAGACTTGTTTTGAGTGATTCCATGTCAGGTTCATGAAAGTTGTACAGTCGGAATCTGGTCGTGTCCTGGAGTGACTTGTAATTCATTTTCAGCTTTAAAACTCCTCCTTAGCTTGTATTCTCTCTAGACTTCAAAATACCCTATAGATAAATATCGGAACTAACAAGCAAAAGTTAAATAGACAAAGAGTCTAATTTGGTGGGTTTAACTGTGTTTATGATTCATACAATTATGGTCCATCACCTACACATATGAGTTTAGCTACTCATCGTAAGGGAATACATCATCAAGTTTTTGAATAGAATGAAACGAAATTACTAATGATGAATTCTCCCCAAGCTGCAGCTCAACTCCAATACTTGAATCCATCAACGAATCCACACTCAAGCTTCTTCAATTGGAACCCTACTCCGAGAGTTCTCTTCTCCAATCCTCTACTCCGAACCTCTTCTCTTTTCTGATTTTTCTGTTCTTAAGTCGAGAGCCAGCCGCCTCTCTTCTGTCTCCTCGAATTCTGTTTTTTTCCTCCCCGAGATTGCAAATCCGAAATTAGGAAATTCGACTGCCAGCTGGACTCCGCGGATGTCTTCGTCATTTAATTCCCGCGGAGGTCTGAACAATTATCAAAATTTAGTAGACCTCTGCGCCTTTAATCCTTCAGGCCTACGCGCCTTTTGCGTTCGCACAGTTCAGACCCGTGGCATAAAAATCTCGTGCGTTCGCACAGTTCAGACCCGTGGCATGAAAATCTCGTGCGTTTGCACGCATGGCTCTGTGCGCTCGCACACTTCAAGAACGCGCTCGCACTCGATCAAATTCCAAACACCTTGGACTTCATTTCTTCGACGGAAAACATCTTCTAAAAGGCTTCCTTTAGCCGATATTCCTTCCATGGTCTCTGAATGCACCTGAGAACGAAAACTACACACAGGTAGTGAAATAATACACAGGCAACCACTAAGAGACGGGATTTTTACACAGAAAATAGTCGTACAACTACGACTTATCAGTAGGATATGAGGACAGGGTATGTCTTTTTTTGTGACCCTTACCCTGCCTAAAACTTACAGATTAGAGTAAATATAGGATAAAAGACAGAATAGGCTAGGATAAAGATTACTTTATGAGCATTTTGACCGATGATCAAACAGATAATATAGTTGACTATTTTGGTCTTGGGAGTTGGGACATACAACAAAGTTTGATGATGACAAGGAATGTGATAGAAGGAGAGAAGGATGACTTTTTTTTTGAATCATGGCCATGCTCTAAGTGGACTTTTGTGGCATAGGAAGTTAAGGATGCTTATATCGAACAAACCCAATTGTGATTTGTGCATAATATCCAATTATGAAATAATATATATAGTTGAAACTCACTCTAAGTGGGACAGAGTTCACATCTACTGATATGCCTCCTCTTCTTTGAACATTAACAAATGATCATACACATGTTCTGTACTAACAAGTACTAGTAGATTACAATTTTGACACCCATTAGCGGTAGACTGCATATTGTAAGTTAAAAATGTCCCGCTACAAATTTTGGCTTAACCATGATATAGCATAAATGTGTCGCATTGTCGTCGTACAGTGAATCCATGTACGACTAGTGTAACACCTGTATGCGATAGTGATACAGCGACATTGCAATACATGTTACAATTATATCGCGCGATCGTCGTATAGTCTGTAACACAGCGTTCCGATACCTATGAGACAACATTCTCGAACATCTGTTAACACTATCGTATAAGTTCTGCGGCAGACATGTGACGGTTTTGCAACAACATTTCATTTTTAAAATTCGGTATCAATTATTTAATAATAATGATTATGTTGTGAAATATTGGATGAAGGAAGAGTGAAGGAAAATGAGAGAAAAGTAGGGAGGAAAATCTTGTTTTCTTATTCCTTGTCTCATTCAAATGACACATATATATTGGTACATAAGACTAAAAATAGGTGATAGCAATAATCACCATAGCTAATTATAGAGTCAATCCAATGTATAATATAATATTTATCAATCTAATGTATAATATAATATTTATAACACTCCCTATTTGGATGACTCGTACTGTCGTTTGGGTGCACACACTGAAACCTTCCCGTGTATGTTGAGATGTTGAAATAATGGATAATGAAGGAAGGAGAAAGAAGAAACAATTGGGATGTCGGCAAGTAAATCACTTTGTTTGTACGACCGTTGTGCGACGGACAATGATGTTATTGCAGAGGTTGTATTGCAACGCTGTCGAACAACTGTCGCACATATTCAAACTAAAAGGACGTTGTCACATGTCTGTACTAATGTTGTCACAAATGTGTCGCACAGTTTGTGTGCAGGGGCGGATCCGGAAATTTTTTGGACCAGGGGGCAAGATAAATATTTTCGTATCGGGGCGGATTCAGCAATTTATTTTCATACTAAAGGGGGCATATAATCAAAATGACCAGGGGCAAGATGTAAAAATCATTCAAAAACACACTGCATTAGCCTAATATTAAAGAAAAATCGGATAATCGACCCGGGGCAACTGCCCCTCCTCCCTCCTTAGTGCATACGCCCCTGTTTGTGTGACAGACGCTGTTGTTGTACAAACATGCCAAAATTTGTAGTGTCCATATCCCACAAAAAATATGTAATTAAGTATTCAAAAAGATGCCAACAAGGTGCGGTAGTTGAGTTGGTTAAGTATTCAAAAAGATGCCTACGCGTGAACGCGTTATTCCTCCCTCGTAAAGGTGTTCTTCGTCCCGCCTCAGCATGGACATGTTGTTCCTCCCTCGTTAAGGTATCGTCGCGTCTCGGCGTGGACGTGTTGTTCCTCCTTCGCGGAGGTCTTGTCCATCAATTATGGACGTGTTGTGCTCTTCAAATCCACAGATGTTGCTTGCTTGATGCGTGGAGGTGCGTATTTGATCATGTGGTTTCAAGATAGAGGTGTCTTATGGTCTGTGCTTCAGTGTTGACGATTCAAGTATTAATTCGGGTTGGTGCCTTGGGTGGCCGTGCTCCAAAGTTTAGTGATTGTACCCGAGTAAAAAAAATGTTCATGTAATATATTTAAAAATATATTCGTGTAGTACTTAATTTGTATGCGATAATGTAACTCCCAATAAAAAAATATTCAAAAAGACAAAGAATGGAAGGTTTTTTTTTTTTGCTTTGGGCATTTTATGAGATTGAGGCGTTGCCCACACTATAATTATATTTCTATTATGAAAGGATTAGTGTTCTTCAGCTGCCCAAACTAAAATTCATGATCACTTTACATATAAAACTACATTGCACAAATATGGTATGCATCAGATTTCTGCATACATAGCTAGCTGCTGATGTGAAGCTTCTAGTCTTATTTCCTCCTTCATCTTCCATATGAACTCATCAAATCTCTTATTCACTTCATCCATACTCAGCTCCTTAATATCCTCATCCTCACTTTCACCGGTCGCCGATTTCTCCATATTTACCTTATCGAAAAACCATCTCTTGAATGAGGAATCATCCGTATGCACCACCACAATCTCCTTATCCACCACCGGAGCACTCGATTCCTCCGTGGGACAAGTTTTGCTTTTCCGAAGTATTCCACGTTCTTTTTCTTCTTCCCGTGTTTCCTCGAGATCGATATGTTTAATAGTCTTATAATCCTCGGCATGGGCATGAAAAGAAGAACGCGAGTCCTGCGACGAAACAGAAGCACAAGCACCGGAACCAAGGCCAGAGGTTTTGGCAATGAAAACCAGCAGACCATTGCATACAAGGAATATGCAATTCCTATTAATGGAGTGAGTGATGAGCTGAACAGGCAAAGTTGTAACACAAAACCTTACAGTCTGAAACCCATAACATAACCATGAAGATATAGAAATGAGGAATGACACAACTGAGATTGAGAATAACAACTGCATCATTCTCCTGATCAGATATCTTCCCTGACCCATGATTATTATCCGATTCAGACCTTATTTTAGCCGACGAGCTTATTCCCATCCAAATTATGATCAACTAAATTTGAGATACTGCAAATGAGACCATGAAGTTTAAATTTTTCTAGCCCATCTATTGAAGAGCACATTGATATATAGGACTTTGGTATGAAAAATATATCTATTAATGCAAAATATATGCCCACTGAAAAATGAGTGACGGATGAAGCTTCCTTTTAGCATACGGACATACAAGCAGGCATATATTCCCATTTGACCCTAACACTTGATTAGCGCTACATGTTCAAATATGTTAAAAGATAGATATTAGCAGTGTTATTAAAACTGGACCGGTGATCGAACCGGTCAAGTCACTGGGTCAATGGGTCAGTGGTTCAACCGGGTCGAATCAGTTTGACCCGCACAAATTAAATAATAAAAATAAAATACTTATATATGATATTATAATTTAACAGATTTATGACTTGAATAAATATTACATATTTATGATCTGATTACAATAACATACCATAACAAATTTAGAATTTAATAAAGTACAAATCAATAATACAATAATAACAATTTTAGTCTTAATTTGTAAGTCACAACAATAAGGGATTTCTAAGACTAATTGAATTTCTAGCTTAATTGAAAGTAAGTAATAAATTTTATAGGCTTGATAAATGAATATACATTATTGAAACAAATAATAAAACAAGAATCATGTTTAGCTTGGTGAAATGAGAGGGGATAATTATAGAGGAAGACTCGGTTCGAGTCTTGTCCAAGTCAAAATAAATATATATTTTTTCAGACCAAATCGAACCGATCAAATCACGTTTTAATGAAAAAATGGGTCAATCGGGTCAACCGGGTCTTAACCGGTTTTGACCGGTTCTTGACTGGGTTTGACCGAGTCGATGCATTTCCGATCTTATTACAGAATTGAACCGGTCCGGTGACCAGTTCCCGATCCAACCGGTCGAACCGGCCAATCCGATTTTAATAACACTGGATATTAGTTTCTGTAAAGATCAGCACCACCTAGGTGATTGTTGTTGGAATCAGACCTCATGCAGCTATAGTAAAAACAAGTATTACAGTATAGTTTTATATATGTATCATGTATGTATCAATATGATATAATTAGACCTGTACAAATCCGGGCCGGCCCGCCCACCCGATCCGCCCGCCCGGTCAATGAAACGGGCTTGGACAAGCAAACTAGCCCGACGGACCGGGTCCGGTCCAGCCCGTATATATATTAGGGCCGGGCTTGGACTCATATCTAAACCCGACCGGGCTTAAAAGCCCGCTCGTTAGCCCGTGACAAATTTAAACCCTAAATTTATTATTTCAATTTTACCTTTCATTCATTCAATTAAAAAAAGACAGGACGACTACGACTCTTCGGATGTGGTGACCTTGCGACCTCCTGACCTTGCGAATTGCTACCATATCTCAGTAGGTTTACCAAGCCCCAATTCGAATTGGATTTGGTTTGAGAAATGAGAATATGTCATTGACTCACTGTCAGGTTCTTTTTAAATGAATTGCTCTTCTTATAATGTATGAATAATTTAATAGTTTCTGTGTTTTTTTAGACAAGATGAGTAAAAAAATAAAATATATTATTATATAATTGTAGCGGGTTGGCCCGATGGGTAACCCGGTCCGGTGCATCGGGCGGGCTTGGACAATAGATTGAGCCCGAATTGATCGGGCGGGTTTAGCCCGGCCCGGTTCTATGGGTTGAAAAATATAAATTAGCCCGGTCCGAACCCGGCCCGAGCCCGGATTTGTACAGGTCTAGATATAATGTTTTATTTTAATTTTTGGGAAAAGTACAAAAAGGGTTAGCGAAGTACCACCCATTTCCAATTTTTTGTCAGAACTATTAAAATTTCCAAAAAAGGATAGCGAACAACCACCTATTTCCAACTTTTTGTAAGAAGTATTAAAATTTTCAAAATGGGTACAAACTATATAAATTTTTTCCAAAATAGATGCGAACTACATAAATTTTTTCCAAAATTGAGTAAAACCTATATAATTTAACGGAATTATAAACACCGTTAATGGTGTTATAACCCCGTATTATTTGTTCCCTTTTGCCAACAATTATTAGATTAGATTACTAGAATTTTGTGTATAAGTCATTATCATAAGATTTGGGAATAATCAGTTCTTTTCAATTACTCAACGAACATACCTTAATACTCCTTTTTGAAATTTTAATTACTTAATTCGACTTCATCTAGTCCATAACTTGTCCTTTGTCGATCTGGGAATGAAAATGAATTTTCATCTGAGGGATAATCCTTTAACAAATTATACAATAATCCTTCGATTCTAATCAATGAGAAATAATCCTTTAACACATTATACAATAATTCTTTGATTCTAATAACTGTAAAAAGAGAAAATTCATTTTCATTCCCATATCAACCAAGGACAACTCATGGGCTAGATGAAGCCGTGTTAAGTAATTCAAAAAAGAATATTAAGGTATGTTCGTCGAGTAATTAAAAAGGAGTGATTATTCCCAAATCTTATGATAATGACTCATACACAAAATTCTAGTAATCTAATCTAATAATTGTTGGAAAAAGGGAAAAAAATAACACTGGGTTATAACACCGTTAACAGGTGGTAGTTCGTTACCCCTTTTTGGAAATGGGTGGTAATTCGTTACCCCTTTTTGAAAATTTTATTAATTCTGACAAAAAATCGAAAATGAGTGGTAGTTCGCTACCCTTTTTTTATACTTTTCCTTAATTTTATCTTCACACAGAATCGTTTATCCACAATTACAATTACATTATTTAAACGTCGTATTCCACTTAACTCTAAGAAAAGTATCAAGTGATATTGTTACAATTTATGATTGTCGACCTTTTTCTTGTACGACTCGTACTCTTAGACTCATGTGGGTGCGAATAGGAAGATCGACTAGAATAAATAAAGGTTTGTCTAACTAGCTAGAGGGAATATTCAAAGGTTAATGAATGTTATCTCAAACCATGAGAAAGAAAGAGAGGGAAAACCATGGACATTGTTTTGAGCATCTAAAATCTAAATATTCGAGCAATACATGGGGGGATATCGAGAAAAGCTGAAATGTACTCCCTCTGTCCCCATTTGTTTGTCCACTTTCCTTTTATATACATAACTCAATAATCAAATCAATCTTCTCTTTCCTACCAAAAAAATTATTTTAATTAAGAAAATTGTACTTTCCTCCACTTTCTCTCTCTTATTATCATTTATTTACTGTACGGGACCCACATTCACATACACTCTCCTCCACTTTTTCTCTATCATTGTCCTTTATTTGCTTTTCTTAATTCTCGTGTCCATTGTCCTTTTGGACAAACAAATGGGGACGGAGGGAGTATAAAAAAGTAATTGATGCTATTGGGCAGGCTTTTTCGAGTTGGGCTGATCAAGCCTTGTGATCATAAGATGTAATATTTATTTACTATGGATTGATAATGTCAATCGGTAGATTAAGGTTGGTCCGATCCTTACTAAAAGGGTTTAGTTTAGGAGCGAATTTGTGAAGTTTTTAAAGAGATTAAAAGAAATTTTTGTAGGATAGGGTCGGGCTTGCTTCAAAACTTTAAGTGCAGGTTTGGCCTTAGGGCAATCATTGAGAAAGCTTTTAGGTTCAGGTTGTTCTCTGCCTTAATTTATTTTACAAATTGCTCACTTTGAACGCTTTAGGCTTATGTGGAAATATTATGCTATAATTGCCTGACATTTTTATCTCATAAGTAATGTTGAGTCAGCATTATTTAGAAGGTAAAAATGTCACGTGCCTAAAGCGATGTATGTAAGAGTGGCTTAAGTGTAAAACGCCGTCCCCAACAACACCTTCCTGAAAGTGAGTATTATGGAAAAACGAATTTTGAGATTGACTACAATAGAAAATAAATTGCTCAAAGTAGGCAATTTAGAAAATTTCTCTTGAATAATTAATAATTATTAAGGTCGGATTTAGGTCGAACTTAGAAGATATACTATTTGAGTTCGGATCAAATACAAACCACAATTATAAATAAAAACCAAAAACGCAATAAAATCTTACCACGTGTATATTTCGACCAATCGAAATTTGGGGTCTTTTTTTAAATATGAGAAATTACATTGGACGTGTTTGTGATTCCAAAACATAAACGAGGGGTAAAAATGTCAGTCTATTATAACGGCGTTATAAGTACGTTTGAATTAAACGTACAGCGAAAACGAATAAGAACAAACGAAAAACCAAAAATTTTAAGTCTGATTATTGTCTCTTTAAGTCTGATCATTATCGCATGTGGGGTTGTAGTTGGATTGGTTCAATCATTGGCTTTGTAACCAATTGGTCTTGAGTTCAATCCCCCCCATAATGCACCTTTTCCACCAATATTTGGTGAGAAATTTCCTCCCTTCGCAGGAGGTGCTTCCCTCCCTTCACAGGTGGTGCTCGAGATGGCTTCGCCTTCGCCACGATTCTAGAGAAAGGCTTCAACCGTGTGTCAGTTGATTGCTCGGAGATATGCTTCGAAGTGGATGAGTCAAGACGCCGCAAGGCTTGTGCTTAAATGGATATAAATGTACTAGATTAGCTTGAGAATTTCAGTAGTCTTGTACAATACATGTAAACATCCCCATAAAAAAAAGTCTGATCATTATCAATTTTAAATCTGATCAATAACAATTTTAAGTCAATTCATTACAAATTTTAAGTCTGTTCAATTTTTATTTATGTCTAATCATTACCATTTTTTAGTATGATCATTATCAATTTTTAGTCTGATCATGATCTATTTTAAGTCTGATCATTAATCATTAACTCTTAAAGTCTGATCATTATATTTTTTAAGTCTGATCATTCATTCTTTAAGTCTGATCATTGTTTCTTTAAGTCTGATCATTATCAAATTAAGTCTAATCAATAACACTATTAAGTCAGATCATTGTTTTTTAAGTCTTATCATTTATAATTTTTAGTCTGATTATTGCCAATTTTAAGTCTGAACATTACAATAGTAGTTTAAGTCTGATCATTTTCAATTTTATGTCTGATCATTACCAAATTTTAGTCAGATCATTGCCAATTTTAAGTCTGAACATTACAATAGTAGTTTAAGTCTGATCATTGTCTCTTAAGTCTAATCATTATCGATTTTATGTCTGATCATTACCAAATTTAAGTCTGATCATTGCCAATTTTAAGTCTGATCATTACAATAGTTGTGTAAGTCTGATCATTGTCTTTTTAGTCTGATCATTATCTATTTTAAGTCTTATCATTCATTCTGTAAGTCTGATCATTGTTTCTTTACGCTCATCATTGTTTCTTTAAGTCTGATCATTAAGTCTTTACTTATCATTATCAATTTTAAGTCCGATCATTCATTACAGCGGAAAACGAAAAAGAACAATCAAAAAACCAAAATTTTTAAGTCTCATCTGATCATTGTCTCCTTAAGTCTGATCATTATCAACTTTAAGTCTGATCAATACCAATTTTAAGTCAATTCATCACAAATTTTAAGTCTGATCATTTTTTATTTATGTCTGATCATTACCATTTTTTAGTATGATCATTATCAATTTGAAGTCTGATCATGATCTATTTTAAGTATGATAAGTAATCATTAACTATTTAAGTCTGATCATTATCTATTTTAAGTCCGATCATTCATTCTTTAAGTCTGATCATTGTTTCTTTAAGTCTGATCATTATCAAATTAAGTCTGATCAATAAGACTCTTAAGTCCGATCATTATTTTTTTAAGTCGTATCATTTATAATTTTTAGTCTAATCATTGCCAATTTTAAGTCTGAACATTACAATAGTAGTTTAAGTCTGATCATTGTCTCTTAAGTCTTATCATTATCAATTTTATGTTTGATCATTACCAAATTTAAGTCTGATCATTGCCAATTTTATGTCTGATCATTACAATAGTAGTGTAAGTCTGATCATTGTCTTTTAAGTCTGATCATTATCTAATTTAAGTCTGATCATTCATTCTATTTTAAGTCTGATCATTATCTATTTTAAGTCTGATCATTATCTGTTTTAAGTCTGATCATTATGTGTTTTAAGTCTGATCATTAAGTCTTTCAGTCTGATAATTAATCTTTAAGTCTGATCATTATCTATTTAAATCTGAGCATTCATCCTTTGCGTCTGATCATTGTCTCTTTAAGTCTGATCATTACAAATTATAACTCTGATAATTACCAATTTTAAGTCTGATCATTACCAATTTTAAGACTGATTACCAATTTTAAGTCTGATCATTACCAATTTTAACTCTGATTATTGTCTCTTTAAGTCAGTTCATTGTCTATTTAAGTCTGATCATTGTCTTTTTAAATTCTGATCATTGTCTATTTTTTTAAGTCTGATCATTGTTTCTTTAAGTCTGATTATTATTTCTTTAAGTCTGATTATTACCAATTTTAAGTCTGAACAATACCAATTTTAAGTCTGATTATTACCAATTTTAAGTCTGATTATTTTCCAATTTTAAGTCTGATTGTTACCAATTTTAAGTATTATCATTACCAATTTAAAGTGTAATCAATGTCACTTTAAAACTTAACATTACCAATTTTAAGTCGGATCATAAAAAATTTAAGTCTGATCATTATCAATTTTAAGTCTGATCATTAATAATTTCAGTTTGATTATTATCAATTTTAAGTGAGATCATTACCAATTTTAAGTCTGATCATTGTTATTTTCAGTCTGATCATAAACAATTTTAAGTCTGAGCATTATCAATTTTGAGTCTAATCACTATCAATTTTGAGTCTGATCATTATCAATTTAAAGTCAGATCATTTCCAATTAAAGTCTGATCGTTGTCTATTTAAGTCTAATCATTTCCAATTTTAAGTTTGATTAATTCCAATATTTTGTCTGATCATTACCAATTAAAATTCTGATCATTATAGTTTTTAAGTCTGATCGTTACCAAATTTATGTCTGATCATTACCAATTTTAAGTCTGATAATTGTATTTTTCAATATGATCATTATCTCTGTAAGTCTGATCATTGTCTCTTTAAGTCTGATCATTATCAATTTTGAAAATATGGGGTCTTTTCGGGGTCTTTTTTAAATTATGCAAAATTCAATTGGACTTTTTGAGAATACACAACATAAAGCAGGGGTAAAAATGTCATATTTCTGTCATAGAGTACGTTTTAATAAAAAAGAGAAAAAGAAATAACGTACAGCTATAGTTTGATTTCATCACTCAACAAGAAAGAACGAACAACCAACAAGCTCAGGCGAAACAAAGTTTGGCAGTTTTCAATATGAACAGTGAACGTGGCAGTATGTTTTCTTTTTTCTTCAGAGTTTGTGCTGTCTAAGTTTTCTTTTTGGTTTCAGATGTGTGTTTTTAGGGTTTTCATCAATCCTGTTTTTTAGCACGCTACTACTGCACATTATCAATTTTATTTCTGATCATTATCTCTTTAAGTCGGATCATTACCATGTAAGCCTGATCATTACCAAGTTAAGTCTGGATATTTGTATTAAGTTTTCATTTCTAAAGGCATTTGTTTTTAAGTCTGATTATTAAATAATTAAAGTATGATCATTAACAAGTTAAGTCTAATCATTAACATTTTAAGTCTGATCATTACCTAGTTAAGTTTGATTACATTTGAATTTCTAAACGCATCTGTGCATTTTAACTTTGATCATTACCTAGTTAGCATGTTACGTATGATCATTACCAATTTTAATTCTGATCATTACTAAGTTAAGTATGATCATTATCAAATTTAAGTCTGATCATTATTAAGTTAAGTCTGATTATGAACTAGTTATGTCTTATAATTACTAATTTAAGTCTGATCATTTGAATTAAAATCTGATTTTTAACTAGTTAAGTCTGATCATTACCTGGTTAGCATTTTAAGTCTGATTATAACTAGTTAAGTCTGATCATTACCTAGTCAAGTTAGTTATGATCATTACCTAGTTAAGTTAGCTCTGATCATGACAAGGTTAGCTCTGATCATTTCCAAGTTATGTCTCATCATTACCAATCTAAGTCTGTATATATCTATTAATTTTGATTATGTGGTCATTTTTCTAAAGGCATTGTGGTAATCCTGCTCATTTTTATCCGAGTTAAAGAGGCATTGTGTTAATCCTGCTCATCATTGCCAATTTAATGATGAATCATCAAGGTCTTATTCAGAGTCGTCTTCTAATATTGACGCTGAATCTGCTCGGTTGGTGCTTAATTTGGCGGGTGTTCCTATAAGAGATAAAAAGAAAAAAAGAACAGAAAGTCTGGTCTTCAGCTAAGAGGAATTCCATCTGTATTAAAGGATGTTATTGATGGCTTAAGCAATGAGCAAAAAACTGATGTGGCTTCAATGGGGTTAGCTCCTATTTTGCAAATTAAATTTTAAAAAAATCTGACGAACTAATTCTTTTTCACCTCCAGAATAGTATCAATGAAGAGAGGATCGAATGTAGTGAGTCAAAATATTTATAATGACCGGTAAGACCGGGTCGAACCCAAAGGAGCAAGCCAAGCACATGCACTATGTAAGATTGTGTTTCCGTTTGGATATTCTAAAATGATAAATGTATAAGAGAGTGTCTAAGTCCTAAATGGAAAGTAATTAGAGATATAAGATAGATAAAAGGGCGTTTCGACGGGTTACTCTATTCCTTGGCGTTTCTCAATGATCACATACACAATATTCAAACATTTCATGGTAATCAAATAGTTTTGAACCTAGTTTAGACTAAGGTAGAACGACTTTCGTGTCAATCTATTCTTAGACAAACCTTCTTAACTCGAACCTCAGTCCATCGAGATTGTTGGTTCATTCTATAGCATTTATCATCCTTGAAACATCTCCCAAAGTGATAAATGCAATAGACATAAGCACTAGTTCACTTCAATTCCGTAGAAATGATCATATTCACTACATCCAAACCTTTCCTAAGGTCCATCGATACTTAGGTAGAGTTTTAAGATCAACATGTCACTTAAGCATTTCATCAAACACTTGGTAGCATGTCTTATATGAAGAGCATAGTGAACATGAATTTAACACCATTCGATGGGATAGATTAATGATTTGCTTAATGACAAACTTCAATGAATCAAACATTCAATCCTAGTCAAGCATCCATATCCTAAGGTTCACTTTCATGATTAAGATATGGATCATTTTCTCCATCTTAGAACTATTCCCTAGCTCTCTCAAGTCATAGGTTCAAGTTTTAGTCTAATTTGTCACTTAGACATTTTAACAAACACCTAGAGTGCATAACATTCATAATACAAGAGAAATGAAATCAACAATCATCCATATGAATATAAATGTATAGTTGTGATCAAAGAGTACCAAGGAGGGTTGTAAGACCCTCAAAACACAAGAACTACTCACACATCATCATGTTACATGTTTTAATTTCAAAACAACAAGAGGGAGAAAAGATGAGTAGAGAAAACCCAAGTTGGAGACGTTGAGCAAGCTCTAGATTCCTTCCTTGATCTTCTCCCTTCTCCCCCAAGCAATCCTTTGATGATGGTGAGCCTTCCTTAGCCTTTTTCTCACACTTTTTCTCTCTAAAAACCACCCCCTTATGTCAAAACCATCACTTTCTATTTATAGATCCGGTTGAGATCTAGATCTCAAATTTTGTGTTTTTGATCCAGCCGGGCGGGTGGATCTGTGTTGCACCTCAGTCAATCGGCTGGCTGAGCTCTTGGGCTACCAATCTGAGTTTTTTATCTAGCCGGTCGGCTGGCTGGTTTCAGTCGGTCGGCTGAAACTTCCGAGGCCTTTTTGGTGGTCTTACCGTCCAAATTCGGTCTTGGTGTCAACTAGAGAGTCGTAGCGCCCAAGGCGTCTAAAATACTTCGGAAAGGTCAATCTGCACTGTTTTGCCCCGAAACTCCCTATTTTGCGCCGAAACTTCTATTTTTCAACCAATCTTGATATTGAGGTCTTGAATTCCATAAGATATCATTTTTTACCTGAAATGTGAAAGGCAAGGGTTAAATGACATCAAATAATGTCAGAAACGATTCAAAGCTATAATGAAATATGGCTATTGATGAATCGAAAACTCGACTCATCAAAATCTCTACATGTCTAGCGCTTCAAGTTCTGTAGTCTTTCAACCCGGATACACTAACCCTAACAACTAAATCCAGATATCTACATATAAATGAATATGACGTACACTGCGTCTTTGGATTCAATTTGGATAGTCAGGATATTTCTATACCCTAGAGGAAAAAGAAAGGGTTAATATTTAAGAAATGGAAAGAATCATACGAGTTTGATGATAAGAAGCAATATCCAAAAACAACCGATATCACTGCACGATTGAAAATGATGAATGGGGTTGACTATTGGTTCAAGGTGGATTTCCTAGTCCTCTTCTATTCTGTCCTGATACATTTACCCAATAATAAAAATTCGCGATCAGACATTCTTGACTTTATAGTTTCGGAGGATTATTTTCCAAAGTTCAACCGGTGCAAGTTGATAATCTCACAACTTAAACAAGCAACGATAGATTGGAAATCTGGTCCTCTTAAAAGTTTCTACCAGAGTTCTATTTCTTTCATTACCGTAAGTTGATTTTGTAATGATTCTTTATGCATTTTTCAATTATGTTTTTTTAAAGCATATGATCATAGCACCCATCTGTCTGATCATTTTAGTCCTGAGTATGAACATTTTTATTTTTACATCTGATCAATTATTAGTAAGTCTGATTAGTCTGTACCAGTTTTATGCATATTATGCAGATGCTTTATGTGCATAGATTCGATAATAAACGTTGCCCCATGAAAAGAATAAGTACAGTCATTAGCTATATTACTGATGACTATTTTGATGCTCGGGAAAAGTATGATATCAATGGAAATGAATTTGGCAAAGGGACGTTGATGGGACAAGAAATGCCTCCCAAAGATGTACAGTTTTATACAAGAGAAATGAGAAAATCAGTGAAAAAGAATTACCTCGCACAGAATTACCCCACGAGGTACTTAAATTACGATTGGTTTAGCATTTACGCATTAATTCTGTGTTTAAGTCTGGATATTATATATTAAATGTGAACATTACAATTTTAAGTCTGAATATTATAGGTTAAGTCTGATCATTATGTTTTTAAGTCTGATCATTGTCTATTTAAGTCTGATCATTATCTTTTTAATTCTGATAATTGTCTATTTTTTAAGTCTGATCGATGTCTCTGTAAGTCTGATTATTACCAATTTTAAGTCTGAATATTATAGGTTAAGTCTGATCATATATGTTTTTAAGTCTTGATACTATTGAGTAAGTCTGAACATTATGCTTTCATTCTGTTTTAAGTACGGATATTACTTGATTAGGTCTGAACATTATGCTTTAAGTGTGATTACTCTTACTAGGATCTAATTATAATTAATTCCACCTCACTGTTTTTATGTTCTTTCTAAACATTATTACTTCTAATAGGAAATGATTGCAAGATTACGGATCATTGTTTCAAAAATTATTGAAGATATGGTTGAATATCATGAAGTGTCCAGACTTTAAAAAAATAATCAAGAATATAAAAATGAGGTTCAGTTGCTTGACAAAAGAATAAAATCACTTCTGAACGATGACATTCCAAAGTCATCAAAGAAAAAGAGGACATTTGATGATTTTCAAGAGACAACGTCTCCAGAGTTTGAACAGAACGGTACGATTTTGTCTTTCTTATAGTTTATATTTTTTTTAGTTTGATCATTTTTAATTCTGATCATTATTCTAATTACTACAGATGCTTCTCAAGATGATGTTGATCAACAAGCCGTTGCTGATTATTTTAATAATATAGTTGATCAACAATCTAATGCTTCTCAAGACGATGTTGCCGATGTTGATCATCAACACATGGATGAAGTTAAGGATTTGTTAGAAGATGTTAATTACTTGGTTGAACAGAATGATACTATTTTTTCTTTCTTAGATTTAATCATTGTTTAATTTAGTCTGATCATTGTCCATTTAAGTTTGATCATTCTGTATTTAAGTCTGAACATTAGCATATTAAGTCTGATCATTGGTCATTTTAAGTCTGCTTATGGTCCTTTTATGTCTTATAATTGTCATTTCTAGTCTGATCATGTTCCTTTCTAAATATGATCATTGTCTATTTAAGTCTGATCATTGACATTTTTAAGTTTTATAATACCATGTTAAGTCTGTATATTTCTATTTTAGTTTGATTATGTGTGCATTTTCTTAAGGAATCATGTTTAGTATGATCAATTTTAATTTCTGAAAACTATTCTGATCAATACAGATGCTTCCCAAGATGTTATTCAAAATGTTCAAAAACTGGTAAAAGATGACTTTCAAGAGAAGAGTCTATTTTTGATTTCTCCATATTTTAGATCAACACCTCCATGGCCCCATTCATTCACACCTCCAGGGCCTCTAAATGAAAAATCTCGGGATGATGATCATTTTGATAATATACTTCAATCTGGGGATTCGTTTGTTCTGCCTGATTTACCAATTTTACAACCAGTTGCAAATGATGATGTTGTCATTCAACAAATCAAAGTTTGTCTTATTGAGTCAACAAAAGATGGTACAATTTCTTCTTTGTTAGAGTTTTATGATGTATATGTTTTTTATGGTTTCAACTGTGGTTGTATCTAAGTCTGATCATTGCCAATTTTAAGTCTGATCATTATCATTTTTGAATCTGATCATTCATTTTTTAAGTCTGATCATTATTGTCCATTTAAGTGTTATCATTGCCTATTTTAAGTCTAATCATTGTCATTTTAAGTCTGATCACTATCTATTCAAGTTTGATCATTGTCTATTTTCAGTATGATTATTATCATTATTCTGAACTTTGTCATTTTTAAGTCTGATAACTAACATGTTAATTCTGGACATTTCTATTAAGTTTGATTACGTTTGCATTTCTAAAGTCATCGTGTTTAGTCTGATCAATTTAATCTTGATCAATACAGATACTTTTCAAGATCCTGTTAATGTTGATCATGTTCAAAATCTGGGTGAAGATGCTACAAAAGACGTTTGCCCATGGTACAACCAGAGCCACATAATAAGCCAGTAAATGATATAACTCAAGGAGATGCTTCCAAAGATAGTTTTATCTCTGCTAGTCTGCCTGCTTTTCAACCAGAGAAAGAGTAGTTCCAAATATAACTACTGAACAGAGCGGTACACTTTTTATTTCTTAGAGTTAGTCATGTATATGTTTCTTTTATGTTTTCAGCTGTGCATGTATGTTAGGTTTTTCAGGCGATTCCTTCAATCCTGTTTCCTTTTTTAGCATTCTATGACTGATTGATTAAGTGTGATACTTATGACTATGTTTGAATATTTATGCTTTCAGTCTGTATTTAAATCGTTGAGTCTGTTCTAAGTCTAGACATTACCAAGTTTAGTCTGGACATTACAAAGTTTAGTCAGAATGTTATCATTTTTAAGTCTGATCATAGTCCATTTAAGTCTGATCATTTTCTATTTAAGTATGATAATTCTCATTTTAAGTACGATCATTGTCTATTTAGGTCTGATCATTACAAATTTTAAGTCTGATCATTACAATTGTAGTTTAAGTCTGATCATTGTCTATTTAAGTCCGTTCATTATCAATTTTAAGTCTTATCATTATCATTTTTTGAGTCTGACTATTTGTTTCTTTATGTCTGATCATTTGTTTATTTTTAAGTCTGATCATTGTCTATTTTAAGTCTGATCATTGTCATTTTAAGTCTGATCATTGTCTATCCATGTTTGATCATTGTCTATTTTCAGTATGATTATTATCATTCTGATCATTGTCATTTTTAAGTCTGATCAATAACATGTTAATTCTGGACATTTCTATTAATTTTGATTACATATGCATTTCTAAAGTCATCGTGTTTAGTCTGATCAATTTAATCTTGATCAATAGAGATACTTTTCAAGATCCTGTTATTGTCAATCATGTTCAAAATCAGGGTGAAGTTGCTGCAAAAGACACTGCTATTCCTTCTTGTTTGCCCATTGTACAACCAGAGCCACATAATAAGCCAGTAAATGATATAACTCAAGGAGATGCTTCCAAAGATAGTGTTATCTCTGCTTTTCAACCAGAGAACAACGTAGTTCTAAATATAACTACTGAACAAAGCGGTACGATTTTTTCTTTCTTAGAGTTTGTCCGACTGCCAGAATTTTTTTATTTAAGTTTGATCATTTTCTATTTAAGTCTTATCATTCTCATTTTAAGTATGATCATTGTCTATTTAAGTCTGATCATTACGAATTTGAAGTCTGATCATTGTCCATTTAAATCTGATCATTTTGGTCATTTAAATCTGATCATTGTTCATTTAAGTCTGATCATTGTTATTTTAAGTCTGATCATTTGTCATTTAAGTCTGATCATTTGTCATTTAAGTCTAATAATTGTCATTTTATGTTTGATCATTAACATTGTTTGTCTGATCAACACCATGTTATGTTTTATCACATGTGCATTTATAAATGTCATCGTGTTAACTCTGATTAATTTAATTCCGATCACTACAGATGCTCCCCATGATGCTCCTCTGAATGCAGGGGATGGTGATGATAATGAAAGATCGTCTTATTGATTCAACAGAGGATGGTGATGATTTTTTTTGATTGGGTGCTTAGTGATTAGGGGTTAGAATCTGTTAGTGTAGGGTCTTGAACCCGAGAGAGCAAAGTCACCGGGGGATGGTGATGATTTGATTGAACATAAAGGTATGATTTTTTATTTCTCAGAGTTTTTGATGTATATGTTTTTTATGGTTTTAACTGTGGATGTTTCAAAGCATGATCATTGTCTATTTATGTCATATTTATGTATATTTAAGTCTGATCATTGTCATTTTTAAGTCTTATCATTTGTAATCTGATTATTGTCCATTTAACTCTGATCTTTTGGACATTTTAAGTCTAATAATTTGTCATTTTAAGTCTGATTATTAACATTTTAAGTCTGATCACTACAGAGGCTCCCCAAGATGCTATCATACCTTCAAATGTCAATCCAAGATTGAGAATGCCAAGTCCTGCGTTGAAATCTCCATTCCAAATCAGATTAACTTCTCTGTCTACCAACTTAACAAAAACAGAAAAGAGAGTATGGCAGTGGATATTTGACCCTATAGTTAAACATAGAGAGTAAGTCTGAACATTATGCTTTTAAGTCTGTTTTTATGTCTGGATATTATTCTTTCAAATTTGTTTATATGTGTATAATAATTGAGTAAGTCTGAATTTTCTTTTATGTTTTTCTGTTTTGCAGAGAATTTTCTTTCCTATTTTTTAGTAAAAATGGAAAGGCAAAAGTAACCAAGTTTTACTTTCGGTCACTTAAGTTTTAAAGTTATATTGAAAGTAAATATAATCGATTGCTGGGTATTTCTTTTGAACGTACGTGAACTCATTAAGAGTCAGTCAACTGTACATCGGTTTTTCCTTCCTATCAGAATAACTGTAAGTGCAGTCTCTATTGTTTTTTTATTTTATAACTGAGACATAAATTAACCAAGTTCATTTTTTTGGTGTCAGAGTTCTTGTCTTCAGAACACCCATGGCAACTAGGAAAGTAGGTTCATGGCTTTCAAAGAGAATATGGAAAGTACAATAAAACAGTTCGATGAGAAGACTCTTTTATATGTTATATAAAAGATTTAGTTTAACATTTTTGTATATTTTTAAATGATTTTTTTTTCTTTTTTAGATTTTCTTTGCAATGTGGCACTCGCTTCATTACTTTGTTGTGTGTTTCAACTTTCTTTTAAAGAGGATTCAAATATTAGACAACTCAGCATCTAATTCAACTATCAAAGATAAATACAGAGAAATTGTGCCAAACTTGGTATGTGTAATTTTAATTCTGAAATATACTCTTTTTATGTTTGATGAAGTTTTTTTTATTCATGAACAATTCTTCTTAATGTCTGAATAATTTGTAGGTAACTCATGTCATATCTTTTTTTGAAGAGATAAATTTTCCGGATAGTAGTTGGATTGCAGACGCAAACCCCATTACGTTGAAATGAATTGAGGACTCAATATAATGGTGTTGATTGTGGTATATTCTCCATGAGACACATGAAGACTTTATTTTGGGGACATAAAAGGATGGGTATCAAGCTTTTATTCTGAAAGTAAAGAGGTAATGTAGTGAATGCAATCTAAAATTTCAAATCTCAAAATAGGTGGCATATTAAAATTCTTGATAATGTAATATATTTTTTTCCAGCAAAGAGATCAATTGACAAAGTTGCGAGTTAGATATAATCATCTAATTCTTATAGATTCTCTTAACACTAACAAAGATGAAATATTGAGAGATATGGAAAATTATATACCGACAATTCCAGAGCCAAATATTTACTGGGAAGCACCAGTATTTGAAGACACTACAGTGTATGCAGCAGAGCAAAACCTGATTAAACAGAATGCAGCAGATCAAAAATCGAACAAACGGAAAAGAGGTAGACCTAAGAAAAAGAAGTAGACAATGTTTTTCACAATGCTAAAAATAATATGCAATTTCATGATGATGTCGACAATGTATACGGGAGAATCAAGTCACTTTTGAACGATGACTTACCCGTGTCGTCAAACACGGAGATTCTGATGTTAGAGAAGACTATCAAGAAAACCGAAAAGAGATCAACCTAAGAAGAGGAAGAAAACAATGTGTGTGTTTTTTGTACGGAAGAAAACAATATGTGTGTACATTTTGATGTATCTTTGAATATCTTTTGATATATCTCTGAACATTTTGATATATCTCTTAACATTTTTTGATACATCTCTGAACATTTTTTTAAGAGTGAATATAATTTTTTGAAGTCTGTGTTTAACTCTGACTTTTATGCATCAAGTCTGAACATTAGAATTCAAGTCTGATCATTACTAATTTTTAAGTCTGATTATTGTCTATTTAAGTCTGATCATTATCAATTTAAGTCCGATCATTACCAATTTGTAGTCTGATCATTGTCATTTTAAGTCTGATCATTATCAATTTTAAGTCTGATCATTACAAATTTGAAGTCTGATTATTGTGTATTTAAGTCTAATAATTGTGTACAGTAAGTTTGATCAATTTTCAATTTTAAGTCTGATCATTACCATTTTCGAAGTCTGATCATTATCTATTTTTATGTCTGATCATTATCAATTTTAGTCTGATCATTATCAGCTTTAAGTTTGATCATTACCATTTTTAAGTCTGATCATTATCTATTATGATTTTAAGTGTATTTTAATAATATTACAGAAATGAAAACCTTTTTTAATTAAAGTATCACATTTTCAACTTAAGTTTGATCATTGTAAGACTTCCATAATGTAAAAACACGCAGATTAGGACTGAAAACACCGTACAAACTAAATAAAAACACAGAAACATATGCAGTAAATACAGAAACTAAAACGAATGCAAAACAGTTTTTAATCAAAACCATAGGGAATAATTTTTTCGAACCTACATCGACGCTGGCTAAATCGTCCATCTCTTACTACGACTAACCCTAAATTGCAAACTGAATTAAATAGTTAGACGGATTTCAAACAAGCAACTAAATTGAAAATAAAATTAATTATGATAATAACCATAGATGTAGAATGACTATAACGCCCTTCCGTGTTTGATAATTATAAATTTAAGTCTGATCTTTACCAATTTTAAGTCATTTTTTACCAATTTTCAGTCTGATCATTATCAATTTTTAGTCTAATCGTATTCTTTTTTAGTCTGATCAATGCCAATTTTAAGTCTGAGCATTATTTCTTTAAGTCTGATCATTGACTCTTTAAGTCTTATCATTATCTATTCTAAGTCTGAGCATTATTTCTTTGACTCTGATCATTGTCTTTTTAGTCTTAGCATTATCAATTGATGTTTAAGTCTGATCATTGTCTCTTTAAGTCTAATCTTTATCTGTTTTAAGTCTGAACATTATTTCTTTAAGTCTGATCATTGTCTTTTTAAGTTTTATCAATATCAATTGAAGTTTAAGTTTGATTATTGTCTCTTTATGTCTGATCATTATCTATTTTAAGTTTGAGCATTATTTCTATAAGTCTGATCATTGTCTCTTTAAGTCTGATCATTATCTGTTTTAAGTCTGATCATGTCTGATCATTGTCTTTTTAAGTCTGATCATTATCAATTGTAGTTTAAGTTTTATCATTGTCTCTTTAAGTCTGATCATTATCTGTTTTAAGTCTAAGCATTATTTCTTTAAGTCTGATCATTGTCTTCTTAAGTCTGATCATTATCAATTGAAGTTGAAGTCTGATCATTGTCTCTTTATATATGATCATTATCTATTTTAAGTCTGAGCATTATTTCTTTAAGTCTGATCATTGTATCCTTAAGTCTAATCATTATTTATTTTAAGTCTGAGCATTATTTCTTTAAGTCGGATCATTGTCTTTTTAAGTATGATCATTATCAATTGAAGTTTAAGTCTGATCATTGTCTCTTTAAGTCTGATCATTATCAATTTTTAAGTCTGAACATTATTTCTTTAAGTCTGATCATTGTATCTTTAAGTCTTATCATTATCAATTGAAGTTTAAGTCTGATCATTGTCTGTTTTAAGTCTGAACATTATTTCTTTAAGTCTGATCATTGTCTTTTTAAGTTTTATCAATATCAATTGAAGTTTAAGTCTGATTATTGTCTCTTTATGTCTGATCATTATCTATTTTAAGTTTGAGCATTATTTCTTTAAGTCTGATCATTGTCTCTTTAAGTCTGATCATTATCTGTTTTAAGTCTGATCAGTTTTTCTTTAAGTCTGATCATTGTCTTTTTAAGTCTGATCATTATCAATTGTAGTTTAAGTTTTATCATTGTCTCTTTCAGTCTGATCATTATCTGTTTTAAGTCTAAGCATTATTTCTTTAAGTCTGATCATTGTCTTCTTAAGTCTGATCATTATCAATTGAAGTTGAAGTCTGATCATTGTCTCTTTATATATGATCATTATCTATTTTAAGTTTGAGCATTATTTCTTTAAGTCTGATCATTGTCTCTTTAAGTCTAATCATTATTTATTTTAAGTCTGAGCATTATTTCTTTAAGTCGGATCATTGTCTTTTAAGTATGATCATTATCAATTGAAGTTTAAGTCTGATCATTGTCTCTTTAAGTCTGATCATTATCAATTTTTAAGTCTGAACATTATTTCTTTAAGTCTGATCATTGTATCTTTAAGTCTTATCATTATCAATTGAAGTTTAAGTCTGATCATTGTCACTTTAAGTATTAACATTATCGATTTTAAGTCTGAGCGTTATTTCTTTAAGTCTGATCATTGTCTTTTTAAGTCTGATCATTATCGATTGAAGTTTAAGTCTGCTCATTGTCTCTTTAAGTCTAGTCATTATCTGTTTTAAGTCTGAACATTGTTTCTTTAAGTCTGATCATTGTCTCTTTAAGTCTGATCATTATCAATTGAAGTTTACGTCTTATCATTATCACTTTAAAACTGATCATTATCTATTTTAAGTCTGAGCATTATTTCTATAAGTCTTATTATTAACTCTTTAAGTCTGATCATTATCTGTTTTAAGTCAGATCATTATTTCTTTAAGTCTGATCACTGACTTTTTAAGTCTGACCATTATCAATTGAAGTTGAAGTCTAATCATTGTCTCTTTAAGTCTGATCATTATCTGTTTTAAGTCTGAACATTATTTCTTTAAGTCTGATCATTGTCTTTTTAAGTCTTATTGTTATCAATTGAAGTTTAAGTCTTCTCATTGTCTCTTTAAGTATGATCATTATCAATTTTAAGTCTGAGCATTATTTCTTTAAGTCTGATCATTGTCTCTTTAAGTCTGATCATTATGTATTTTAAGTCTGAACATTATTTCTTTAAGTCTGATCATTGTCTTTTTAAGTCTGATCATTATCAATTGAAGTTTAAGTCTGATCATTGTCTCTTAAACTCTGATCGTTATCTGTTTTAAGTCTGAACATTATTTCTTTAAGTCTGATCATTATCTCTTTCAGTCTGATCATTATCAATTGAAGTTTAAGTCTGATCATTGTCTCTTTAAGTCTGATCATTATCTGTTTTAAGTCTGAACATTATTTCTTTAAGTCTGATCATTGTCTATTTAAGTCTGATCATTATCAATTAAAGTTTAAGTCTGATCATTGTCTCTTTAAGTTTGATCATTATCTGTTTTAAGTCTGAACATTATTTCTTTAAGCCTGATCATTGTCTTTTTAAGTATGATCATTGTCAATTGAAGTTTAAGTCTGATCATTGTCTCTTTATGTCTGATCATTATCTATTTTAAGTCTGAACATTATTTCTTTAAGTCTGATCATTATCAATTGAAGTTTAAGTCTGATCATTGTCTCTTTAAGTCTGATCATTATCTATTTTAAGTCTGAGCATTATTTTCTTCAAGTCTGATCATTGTCTCTTTAAGTCTGATCATTATCAATTGAAGTTTAAGTCTGATCATTGTCTCTTTAAGTCTGATCATTATCTATTTTATGTCTGAACATTATTTCTTTAAGTCTGATCATTGTCTTTTTAAGTCTGATCATTATCAATTGAAGTTTAAGTCTGATCATTATCTGTTTTAATTCTGAGCATTATTTTCTTTAAGTCTGATCATTGTCTCTTTAAGTCTGATCATTGTCTATTTTAAGTCTGAGCATTATTTCTTTAAGTATGATAATTCTCTTTAAGTCTGATCCTAAAATCAGATTGTATAAAACTTAACGAAGTTAACGAAGTTTCCAAATCAGGGATTAAATTAAAAATAAAACTAAATACGATAATAATGGGACTATGTATACTGACTATAATACCCCTCCGTGATTTATCCGAGATTTCGAATAAATGGGACACGTGTCAGCTGAAAATGTAGTTTTTAGTTTTTATTTATAACTGGGTTTGTACCTGAACCGCACTCATAATATTTTATATAATTTATATGTCATAGTTTGTATCAATTATATACATAAAGAAGTCATAGAACATTAATAGCTGACTGATTACACATTTTAATTTAGCGTAAATTGCACATTATAGATGAAATACATAACTTGAATCAGTTATGTGCTGTAATATCTAATTAACTGCTAGATAAACATACTACATATTCTAATTTAGTATAAGGTTATTGAGGGTTAAGATCAGGCACAAAATTGATTTACGTACTAACGACAAAGTTCGTCAAAATCGACCTATAGTTCATTGCCAAAAAACAAAAAAAAGACGATATAGTTCGCCACTTTTCCATATAATTCGTCATCGAGATAATGCACAAAAATTAGGATTTAATCTCATTCATCCAAATCACAAAATCAAGGGCTATGATTTGTTTGTATTGTTTTTACCAAAAAATCGACTTTGTAGCTCATCTTTTTCCAGGTTATTGAGTGCAAATAGAATCAAATAAATGTAAATAGGTTATTGCTTGGAATCAATTAAATGAAGAGTGAAAACATATAGTTATATAATGAATTAAGTATTCTATTCCATTAGGTTGGAGATAAAAAAATTATTTGAAAGGGATTAACGATCGCGCTTTTTATAGACGGTCGAGCTGAACAAAATTAGCTCGTGCTTTTTTTTGGCAGGTCGAACTGAGCGTGATTAGGTCGTAGTTAGGTTGGGCTCGAGAATTGAATAAGGCTTTGAAATCATGTTTTTTGTTCAACCTTGAACCTTTAGGGCTTAGGACTCCATGACTTAAACCTAGAATCGGACGACCATAGAACTCGTGGATTTAAGGGCTTCCTGACAAAATTTATGTTTTATATACAGATTTTTTGTTGTTCCACTTTTATATACTGTTAAAATATAACAATAAAAATATTTTAATTTATTGTAATAAGAAATAAGCACTAATGATTAATTTAAGTAAAAGTATAAAAATGGTCCCGAACTATCACTCTTTTTCAAATTGAGGTTTGAACTGTTATATTTTCTAATGCAAATGTAATGTCAAATTTTTTGTTAAAGTTAACGAATGGAGTTAACTCCGTTGGTCAAATTACAATTAAATATTTTTTAATTTAATCTACATGTTTCTCATTATATATTTTTAACTTTCAATTTTTTAAGATTTTTTTATTTTCTTTGAACTTCATCCGACAAATGAGTATCATTTTGAAACTAATTATTTGCGGTTTCATAATTTACCATATAACATGTATGAATAAAAATTAATTTAAAAATAATATTCATTTGTTGTATGAGGTTTAAAGAAATTTAAAATAATATTTTGAAATTAAAAGTTAAAATATACGATGAGAACTATATAGATTAATTAAATAAAAAAACATTTCATTGTAATTTGACCTAACTCCATCCGTTAACTTAAATGGTAGTTTGGATCTCAATTTGAAAGAAAAAAGTGATAGCTGGGAACCTCTTTTTATACTTTTCCTTTAATTTAATTTACAGTCATTTTTCTTGATTTACTTCTAGGTTTAGAATAGGTTTCTTGATACGAAAAAACATATTAGCTAGGTAGAATAGGTTTAGAATTGCTCCACATCGGGGCATGATGAAGTATCCGCGTGTAATTTCTATTTTCCATACCGACCATGGTGGCAACGGTGTCACCGCATGTGAAGGTGACAGTGTCATGAACGGTAGTATCAAGTCTGGGAAGGAAAAGGATGCCATCTCAATATACGGTTCGGGTGTAACGCCCCAAAATTTTTTTTAACTCCAAAACAGCGTCACACCGGCCGCACGTCCTTAAACCACATATGGAACGTACGAAGCCTCTAGCCGATTAATACATGAATTAAATTTCAAATGAAATATCACATATATTACATGTAATCCATTAACAAATCGAATGCAACATGCTATTCAGTATTCAAGTAACCAAAACGTCTAAGTCTCCAAAAGCACTTATTTTTGATACTCTTTATTAGCGTGAGTCTCACTTATTTCCCCCACAAATCATCCAGCAATATCTGAAAAAACATAAATATGGAAAATATGAGTCCACAGCTCGTGTAAGTAATACAGACCCAACTAGCCGAACCATGAGTGTCAGAATCATTTTAAATAAATCAGTATTAACATAAGTGAAAAGAAGCGACGAAGCGAACGATTGTACCAGAATAACAAGTGAGTCCAGGAAATATTTTTGAAACGTGTAACATCAAAGGTATGACCAAGCAGAATGAATTCAAGCTTAACAGATAGAATGACTACACAATCAATCATGCAACATGGGTCCCGGGCACTATCGCCGTATTTTGCCTACGACTAGGCAACAAGATACCATACTTTACCCTATGGCGGGGCAACAGGAGCGCTATACTTTGCCCTATGGCGGGGCAACAGGATACCATACTTTGCCCTATGACGGGGCAACAGGAATCATGATCTGAATGTGAGCCTTCAGAAATGCAGATAGATTGGACTTGTACCATGAACGGTTAGGATATCAAGAGACAGGATGAGTAGTAAAATTTCGAGACAGGATGGATTGTAAAATCAAATGACGAGACAAGATGAGTTATAAAATTTCACGACAGAGTGAGTTGTAAAATTTCAAGACCGGATAAATTGTAAAGTTAAACGACGAGACAGGCCGGGTTGTAAAATATCAAGATAGTAAAAATCCGCTTGCCGAGATGAATGAGTTTCAGAAGAAGTCGCACTCATGATCTGAATTTATTTAGAAAACAAGTTTTGAAGAATAACAGACATGCCATAAAAATAAGATTTTGAAAAAAACTAGACGGGTCCGTATTACTTACCTCGAATCCGCATCACATAACCTCCGATAAAATTTATATCACGCTGAAACCAAGTCAAGAATCCCCTAATCATCATAAGCAAAACATACTTAAACTCTCAGACTTCTAAAGCCCACTTTTGAATATCACGCCACAACCATTCAAGTTCATCACACCAATATCAGCACATTAGAGTCCAAAAATTCAGATTCGATTTCTTGACTTCAAAATTATTTTCTGATTTACTCATTGAGAATTAAAATACATTCCCCATATTGTTAGAAATATTTATTCGAGTACAACGCTATGGGATTTTAAAACAGTCAATTAGAACACTTAAAACATAAGTTATGCCAACTTTAAAACACGCCATCAGAACTGACCGCAATCACAAAACAGAATATAACATCAACTTCAAATCCAATTTCCTAGCAACTCAGATAGAATCAATTTATATGTTAAACACTGCTAGAAAGCTTGTTTCATGTAGACAATCAAAGAGTCAGAAAACACTTAAATCGAATAAGTAAAACAGGAGATATTTGAGTTGAAAATTGTTCGACAGATCTGCCAGATTTTTACAACATGTTTTCAAAACACAACTTTGAAACCAATTTCAGATCAGCTCAGATTGAACCAAATTACAAGTCATACACGGTTGGAAAGATCTTTTTGTCTAGAACAGCATACAATTTGGAAACAATCAATTCGCATAACAGAAACAGATGTTATTTGCGTTGGAAAATAGGTCGACAGAACTGTCCAGAATCAGAAAACAGTTTTCAATACTCAATTTCAAAATTAATTTCAGATTAGCTCGGGTTGAATCATAATACGAATCTTATATGATCGGAAAGCTTATTTCGAGTAGAATAACACCAAATCAAGAAACACATCATTTGAATATCTAAAACAGAAGTTATAGTGAATTGAAAATCAGTCGTCAGATCTGTCCAAAACAAAACAAGCAGTTTCTAATACAGTAATACTCGACTTAGAACTCAGTTTCAGAATTTCACAAGTTAAATCAAAACATACTTTTTATACCATCATAAAACTTGCTAAAGGAACAGCATCGTTACTAGAAGAGTTAAACAGAGAAGCATCTACATAATACAAGACAAGCACATACCTAAGTTGGTCGGAGTTCACCGAATACTTCACATATGTCAAACATCATATACGCATCCGTAGAATTGAATCTGATTTGTTCTTTCTTTCTTTTGAATGAATGTGAATTTGAGAACGATGCACTTGAGTGTTGTGTTCATAGGAAAGAAGAAGATGACGAAAGAAAACGAGAACAAAAAGGCAACGACTGAGAAGGTTTTACGGATCTTGACTAAATAAATCCCCTTAATGCAGTCTTTTATTTTCTCAATTTAATTCATTCAAATCCTTTCGGTTCTTTTCCTGTCCAAATTTAAGACTATTTAAATCCCAACGTTTATTTCTTTTCCATATTTTTATTTCCAAATTTAATCTAATTAAACTCATTTAAAAATATGGGCTATTACATCGGGAGACAGTGGTGGCGGAGCGAAACATCCTTATAAAGAAAAAAAAAGCTAATAACAATAATATAGAGTCACAAATTTTAAATGAACACTACAAAGCCGATACAATGATTTTTCGCGATAGTGCGACGGTAACAATAGTTTGCGGTCGATTTTCTGCAGTATTGCTACGGCAATAAGTTACAACAATTTTATCATAGAATTTTATGACCGGTAAAATCGTCACAATACTATCGTAAATTTTGAGGTAATATCATCGCAAGCTTTATGTGACGTGGCATTCTGCGACAATGAATCGTCACAATGACTGATTATACGTTAAAATTTGTCGTGAAGTTAGATGGACATACTTGAAATAAATGACGTACCTGCAATCTTAGTATCTGAGGAGAAGCTTCCATCTTCAAAATCACGAGCCATTTTGTCAATGTTCCTACATCAAGATAAAAGAAAATATTTATAGTGAAAATTTTCATATAAATTGCATATGAATTTATATGCAATTTATATGAATTAAAAATGTTATTGTATATACGTTTCTAGCAATTTTGCATGAAATTAAGACATACTTATAACACTGATTAATCAATATTTATTTGATTTTAATTTAAGTACATTTTATACACTACTACAGAACAGGCATTATGCATCGGTTCAAAAATAACGATAGGCATCGGTTTAACATTATGCGTCGGTTTTTTAAAAAACCGACGCCTATAGTTACCAATATGCGTCGGTTTTTAAAAAACTGATGCATATTTAAAAATATGCTTCGGTTTTTTAAAAACCGACGCATATTGGTAACTATAGGCGTCGGTTTTTTAAAAACCGACGCATAAAACGAGTAAAAATAACACTTAGGTTTATTGCACACTTCGTCATTCAGTCCGCCGCCTACGCTCTCTCCTTCAATTTGAAACCCGCAGTCGCCTCCGTCGCAATTCGTTGCCTCCGACGCAATTCGAAACCCGCAGCCGCCTCCTTCAATTCGAAACCCGCCGCCTGCTCTGAATTCACCCCGACGCCTGCTCCGAATTCACCCCGACGCCTGCTCCGAATTCACCCCGACGCCTGCTCCGTCGCAATTCGTCGCCTCCATCGCAATTTGTCGCCTCTGTCGCCTCCAAGCATTTCCTATCAGACCCCAGAGGTATGTATGCCTGTGTGAGAGATGTTTGCTTTAGGACTTTATAGTTTCTTCAAATTGGCGACTCTTAAGTTTGTTAACTCTGCTTCTATGTGTAAAATGGCTGTTTAATAGTTGAAATCGATCCAGACTGCTGATATTAATTGAATAATCATGGTCAATTGAGTAAAGGAATTTATACATTGTTGGATTCCCAATTCCGTTTGTCATGGAAATTTTGAAGGATAATTGAAGATAGAGTTTATTTTGTTTGCCTTTATTATGATTTATGTGTTTAGTTATCAAACTTAAGAGTCGCCAATTTGAAGGGACATATGTGGAACACTTATGACGTCCACTTCTACTCGGTATGATTTAGTATGTAATAATGGAAGAAATGGCCGGTTTGTTAACTTTCGAGCAATACCCGAAGATAACGTGAATGTGAAGGTTGATAAAGTACTTACACGGGGTCTAGATGCAGTATTGCCAACAGCCCATCCAAAGTTGTCAAATGTTAAAGAAGCAGTTACCCATCACGTGGCTTGGCCGAAAGACTTGATCGTTTTCGATAAAAGGGTGAGATCATCAAATCTTTTAACTTTATTTGCTTCATTGTGTTATACTACAAGTAAAATAAGACATTTAATCTTCACAAAAATTTAACATACAGGCATATGACTTACACTATTATGAGAGTTTGCCACTTACCGACGATGATTTCGTGGATGAAATGTCGGTGGACTGTAGACTTCTACGTGAGGTGTGGACGGCTTTGAATAGAAACACGATTGTAGTACACACCAATACTGAGGTGTTCGGTGACGACTACGATATCTACTTGGGTGACGAGGAAGTCACGGACCTATTAAAGTTTAACGAGTTGGGGAACGCAACATCTGAGTTATATATATGGTAATATTTATATCTTTAATCATTTTTTTTGCAATTAGTCTAACTAACACAAGTTTTTACTTTGTAGTCATTTACATGATGAGATGGTTCATTCGGATATCAAGTTTGGTTTTTTTATTCCGTCATTAATGACCCCAACCATAGACAAAGATGAGAGATTGGCGACGTTTGTGGGAAGATTGAATATGCCAGACAAAGACCAAATTTTTTGCTATTTCCTCCCTTATGTTGATCACTACACCATTTTGACACATATGCAATAGAAAATAAAACGTTGCAAAAGCTAAAATCGTGTTGTTTAGAACTTGCGCAACGTTGCAGCTGTTGCATAAAGTCATATTGCGTATACTCTATTGCTTAAAATATAGCAACAAGTTTCAATTTGTGTTGCATAAGTTGTTATCTAACGCAACGTGGAGTAAACTTGTTGCAATTGTTATGTTGCATAAGATGTTCTCTTTTGCAACACTACATGCGACTTCGTTGCTATATTTTAAGCAATAGAGTATACGCAACATGACTTTATGCA
Source organism: Rhodiola kirilowii (assembly GCA_033675215.1). Classification (NCBI taxonomy): domain Eukaryota; kingdom Viridiplantae; phylum Streptophyta; class Magnoliopsida; order Saxifragales; family Crassulaceae; genus Rhodiola; species Rhodiola kirilowii. The sequence goes on from CM066200.1 coordinate 29,245,234, forward strand.
ACGACGGTGTTGTTGTGAAAGTACTAAGCAACATAGTTTATGTAACACATTACTGCGTTGCATTAGACTTATTCTTTCGCAACATAGTTATTCTGGTGTGTTGCTATATTTTAAGCCAGTTGCTACGCAATGCTAGAAAAAATCCACATTTTTTAAATTAAAATTTCCAATCCAAATATCAAAACACAACATTTACAGATTTGGATGCCAATATAGTTTCAATCCAAATCTCAAAAAACACCACCTATAGATTTGGATGACAATATAATTTCAATCCAAATCTCAAAATAACAAGTTCACAACTTAGATAATTAAGTCTCATCCTAAAATGACAAAGTTCTTCATGCATCCTCCCCTACTGCATTACCACCCGATTTGTTTTCAAGGGCTTTGATCCTATCCGCGAGGCTTTGTATCAAAGCCCTTAACTCCTCTTTTATGGCAGCCTCTATTCACTTCTTCCACAGCTTCTCTCTGGTCATCTCAAGCTCTTCATGTATATCCAAAAAAGCTTGAATCTTTTTAGGCGAACCCGAGTACCCTTCCCTTTACGACAATCCATAATCTCATCAATGATACACACAAAAACATCCGTTAACAATCCATTGATAAACATCTAAATGAATTAAATTGATGAAAGGCAAAAAAAATCCAAGTAACAAGTTTAAAAATATACCAGCAAGTGTGAGCCATTCGGGTCACATTTGACATAGTGAATTTGAGTAAGCTGAATTAGGCCAAGTAAATAGTTCAAGAAACACATGTATTTGCTTTTCACAAAGACATGAATAACCCAAATGCTCACTAACGACTTGATGGTGAAAAAGTCAAACCCAATTAAGTAGAATATCTGTCAAAGAGAAGACAATTTTAAATGAGCAAATTCTTTATAATCCAAGGCCTTAGCAAATATGGTGATACGAACAAGAGTGGGGGACTTACTGCCACAAAAGCACTCCAAGTAAGAATTTGAATTGCAGGCAAAATTCCTCTGTTGCACACCAAACAGTATCAAATTAGTTGCACAAAAGTTCTTTGTCAGATTCAGAGAAAGTGTACTAGCATTGGAATATGGCAAACTTACGTGAGAGATTGGCTCTTGAAAATAATGGGAGGAGCCACAGCAGCGAAGACGCAGAAGCCAAACGATATGAAATCGAAAAGGAAGAGCAACCCTATGACGCATTTCATTCTGGCCGTCGACGGGGCTGGTGTAACGGAGGATGTATCTTAGGGTTTCAAGCTAGCATAGTGGTTGAGATGGCGAAGAGAAGTGTGAGGCGGGTGGACAGAGATTGAGAGTTTCTAAGCTGAAAACCCTAAATGTTCAAGTAAAAAGCCACGTTTATTGTTGGGGTTCATTAAGCTTCAGCCCAAAATATAAAAAGAAAATAAAGGATTTTGTAAATACGGTTTAATTAATACTTAATAGGATCTAATATTGATTCAATTAATCATATTACTCTTAATACTACACTTAATATAAGATTTATATCAAATTAATAATTAACCGTTAATGTAGATCGACATTGAACACTAATTCATTAGTGCATTACTGATAGGCGTCGTCGGTACCTGCAAATTTAAATTTATAATTTCCACTTACTCTTGGCTAGTACAGCGACAAGCAAGGGGTCGAACCCTAGAGAGCTAGAGCGGTTACTTGTTGTTCTGTAAAAAGAAAGACAATTGGGGTTGTGAGGGATTTGGAAACAGAGCAAAAATAGAAAACAAACGAGTGATATCAATCAGAGAGATTATTCGGTCTAGGGCTTCGTATTGCGACTTCGTTTATCATTGATTCCTAAATATCTAATTTCGTGTTCTTAAGTGTGGTTACTCCGTTTCAGGTTATAACCTAAGGTAGGACCGTTTCAAGTCACTACGCCACAATCTAATCCGTTTCAGGTTATAGACTTCTAGTTCTAGCAAATCTAATACTCCGTTTCAGGTTATATTAGATTCAGTGCAACTACTTATTCTAACGGTTTAGCATCAAATAAGCAGCAAACAAAGGGTATGGCTTGATCGGTTAAGCTTTACCGTTTCGGGTCTCCACTTAACCTCACAGTTCAAACCAAAATTAACATGCACAAGAACTAGTAGAACATGGAAATAGCATTAAGCATAAAATCTCAAAACGAACGTCACAATATTTAAAACCTAAACCGAACGTCACAATACTTAAAACCTAAACCGAACAAGTGGTTTAGCTACTCATATCCATGGAAAAACAATAAGACAATAATAAAGGAAAGAATGATCTTCTCTATTGCCGAAGGAGAAGGAACCGGAGCCGGAATGATGAAGAACCGCCGAGGAGAGCTTTGGACCGAGGAGAGAGCTCGAGTGTTGAGGGATTCTTGAAACCCTTGATATGAGGTTGTATTTATAGAGAATAATAGGGCTTCAAAGTTTCCAAGTTGAAGTCGGTCCATAAATGGTTTTAGGAATTATGTTCTAAAACCGACTTTGCTTGGCTTGCAAGCAAACTTAACTTGCAAGTTTACTTGGCCGGCAAGTCTTCTAGAAGCTTCCTAAACTGCCACGCAAGGAGGAGATGAAGAGCCGAGATTTGTGGTCTTGGACTCGGCTTGGGCCGGCCTTGGACGGAACTGGGCATGTCTTGGGCATGGGCTGGTTCCACTCAGGCGTTTTGTCTAGGAAGTGAGATCGTCTGACTTTTTGGGTATTTGAACAACTTGGTCGAGTCGGATTTGCCAGATTCGCCCGTCTGGTCGAGCAACTTGGTTTCGGTGCCTATCAGTGTGCGCAAGTCCTTTGGAATTGGGCCAGCTGCCAATCTGCTCGGGCGTTCTCCTTGGTTTAGTGACATTGTCCGACTTATCTGCTGTTTTGATCAACTTGCTTGAGTCGGAATTGTCAGATCAGCTTGTTTGCCCGAGGGACTTGATTTTGGTGCTAGACTGCTCGGCTGGGGCCTAAAACTGCTCAGGCGCGGCCTGGTCCTGCTCGGGCCAGAGTGGCCAAAACTGCCTTGTGATGGTTTTCTGCACAAAATGCCATCTTTAATGCGCGTTTCCTCCTAGAGCTTCCTAAACACCTGAAATGCAAAACAACACTAAGAAGTAACTGTTTGCATGATAAAGTGCCGGAATTGGTGGGATTTGATGACTCGATGAGTCGTATAAATACGGCTCGTCAAACCACCCCACACTTAATCTTGTTCGTCCCGAACAAGGACTAGGTCATAAGAGGGAAATAAACTGAAACATCACAATTCCTTCGGCATCTTAGATATTGCTACATGAATATGACTCGCTAATCTAGACTTCATTTTTCCATGCATATCTCGTTATTAAAAGTCTTGTGCGCAAACATGGAAGTTATTGATACGTGTTACCTATGGGCTGAAATGCAAATCAATTCGGATGCCTGGGAGATAGTCCTTTTTAGACCCATGAACTGCACTCTCGGTTCCGAACTCTTGCTATATGGTTTTACTTCATTGCTTTTTCTTGCACGTGATTGATTCGAGCTTCAAGGTGCTTGAGTTCTTTTGGGACAGCTTTTGTAGTGACTTGGCTTTTGATGTAACAGTGGTGTACTTTCACTTTTGTTGCGTGTACAACTTCACAATTGACTGATTTTTTTCTTTTTGCTATTGATTATGAACTGCTCGTCCATGATTCCTCTTCTTTGACGAAGGTCTAATCATCGCCCGCAAGCATATGGAAATACCTTCCTGCTCTCACTCATCCTCGTCCTTTCGACGCGAGTCAAGCCGAGGGTCGCTCGTCTATTTTCCCGGCTACTTGGACTAGAGATTGGACGGTGTGTTGTTTTCCCATCCCACCTGACCGCATAAGCACTGCAGTGGCGGAACAGACTCTTAACCATGTCGTCTCGAAGTGCTAGCAGCCTCCACGAAATCCATATAACCATATAACTCGAAATCCGGTCCTTTGAATGTTCTGTCAAGTCTCCCTAGGGCGTTTCTATCAACTCCACATCCCTGTTTATCTCAACTTACAAAGGCACGTAATGGGTTAAGTTCACATGTCATTGCACAATTCAATTTTCACAAGAGACATGCATGTAATCGGCTCTATCTATTTCACATCATCAAAATTCAATACCGCAATTCTATGAAATAGAGAGAAATTTGTACAAAAAATTTAAAAATTTCAGGGAAACGTGCTGACTCTATGTAGGTGCAGAAAAGTAAACATGCTGACACAACGACTGACTCTCCCACCCCAAACTTTTGAATAAGGCCATGTCATCACGGCACGGCTTAGACTCTAGACACACAATGCATGTAAATAGTATGGAAAAGTAGAGAAAAGAGTTGGAACAATACTCCCCTCAGTTGGTCGTGGCCTGGATATGTTAATGTCCTGGTCCGGACTGGTCTGTCGCTACCGAGGCCCGGTATGGTCTGGCCGAGGCCCGGTTTGGTGCACCAGGACCTGGCCGAATGATGCTGTGGCCGAGTTGAAGGGCAAATTTCTCAAGGCCATGCGCTTGCATGCTTGTACTTCGTTGTTTTGCTAGCCTTCACAGCCTTGTGCGTTCGCACAGTTCACCTCATGCGGTCACACAACCCTGACCCGTCGCATGAAAATATCGTGCGTTTGCACGCATGCCTCTGTGCGCTTGCATGGGTCACCTTATGCGGTCGCACAACTCCGACCAGTCGCATGAAAATCTTGTGCGTTCGCACATATGGCTCTGCGCGCTCGCACTCGATCGAATTTCCTAGCTTGCAGGAGACCATGCGAATGCATGAGGCGCATCTGTTCCCTGCATGAAAATCACTCCCTTTCCCAAGTACAATGTGACGATTATGACTCAAGACTCGAGTAAAACATAAAAATAAAATAGAAAAGATGAAAAGTAATTGCCGGGCTACCTCCCTGCGAGCACCTTTGTTTTACATTGTTGGCTCGACGGTACCTCATTAGGGATCACAAGTTAGGATCCCATGGGCGTGTGAGGTCAAACTTCTCTTTAGCTACTCCTTCAATTTGCCCGAAATTGCCGTGTGATGATGTGCTCGGATCTACTCTCCATCGATCAGGTGGGTTCGCCTTCACATACTCCCGAATTGGCGAGGACACCTTGCTCATAGCTACTGGTCCGTTCGTATGCATGGTCTCTTGTGGTAGGTCAGGAACTAGGGCACCAAGATCAGATGTGTGCACCATGTCCGGCGGTTTCCTCGCGCATGGACGGTCATCATCCCCATAGATGTAGAAATCTGATATTTTGCCACCGAATGGAAGTGACAGCAATCCCGTGCCCATGTCAATCTTGGTCTTGGTGGTGAAGAGGAATGGCAGTCCCAAGATAAGTGCTGGCGGTTCATCGTCTCTAGCATCGCCCATCTGCAAGACATAGAAATCTGCAGGAACAACAAGGTCTCCTACTCGAAGTGTTAGGTCCTCAAGTAAACCAACTGGATGAATACATGATTTGTCCCCCAGTTCTATCAACAGTTAAGGAGGCTTCAATGGTCCCAAATTCAAAGAGCAATATAATGAGTAAGGCATAGCGTTAATGGAAGCACCCAAGTCGATTAAACAGTGATGTATTTGGGTCTCACCAATACCACAGGTGACCGTAAAGGCACCTGGGTCCTTACTCTTTTCAAGCGGTGCTTCATGATTCGCTGAAACTGGGCGCTCCATCATTGGGTCGTTCAGCTCATGCCTTGCTTCCAATCTGCCTCCTAGCTCATCCTTGTCGATCATATGGTCTTTACGAGCAATAACCTGCATCGAAAACGAAGGAGAAGGATCAGTTCTGGAATGTGTATCAATATGTACCACATCTCGTTCAGATGTTTGTGTTGAATCAATGTCCATTGTAGGTGCGGTCGTCACTGATCCCAGCTCTTTCTTGCTACTTCCTGCCTCAGTTATTAGCATCTTGTTCACCCAATAAGCAGACTCCTTAAGTGCTGCGTCCACATCCACTACTTCCTGCTTCTCGGGTTCTAAATAGTCTGTGAGGGAAGTCGTCCTGGGTCGTTCTTAAGCTCGGAGGCCATTGTGGCGATCTGGGACATTGATGGAGCGTATTTATATGACTCATCGAAACAGTTAAACTCACCAAATTAGACACTTTGTCTTATCAAATATTACTTGTTAGTTCCACTTTTGTTCTACAGGCTATTTTAAGGTTTAGAGAAGAAACGAGCTAAGAGAGGAGTTTTATGCTAAAAATGGATCGCTGGTGATTTGTGCGAGCGCACAGGGGACACCATGCGAGCGCATGACCCGAGAAGCGCAAGAACAGGCCCCCAGTCGAGCCACCAAGGTCCAATACCAAGTTGCTCGAGAAAAACGACGAATCTGGAAAATCTGGCTCGACCAAAGTGTTTAAAATGCCAAATGACTCGGACAATATCACTTCTCAAACAAAAGGCCCGAGGGAATTCAACAAAGGCCCGAGCAAATGCAACCAGTACCGAGAAAAGCCAGGTCGCGCCTGAGGCCGTGCCCAGGTCATGCCCGAGGCCGCGCCCGAGCCGCGCCCAGGTCACGCCCGAGGCCTGCGCACACACTGAACTTCAAACCAGGCCATGACCAGGTTCCGGACATATTCCGGCGAATCCATTTCGACCATTAGTCTTAAAATCACTTGGACATTCCAAATCAACTATTCAAGAGCCAAAGACCTCCGGTCAAGAATTCCGGCCGAGCTCCGGCCAACCTCCGGCGAGCCTCCGGTTGAGCTCCGATCAAGGGCATCAACGGACCAATCATGCTCCGGCCAAACTCCGGCGAAGACCAACCAAATATCGTAAAGATTCAATATTCCCAGTTGGTTTCTAACTAGTTTAGTCGGTAGATCTTTTAGGATGTAACTACCCTTGTAACCAACAACCAAGCCTCAACCAAGTCAAGTGGTTACCCTTTGGAGCCCTAGCCGCGCATGGGTTCTCCATGTGGCACCCTTTGGCTCATCCAAACTCCAACCGAAGAGCAACTAAGTCCAAACCGGAGTTGGGGAGGAACTAGAGGCATTGTGAGAGAACTAAAGCCAAGTGGGGAGCAAAATATCTCCCCCTAAACCGCCACTCCATGGCTATAAAAGGAGGTGCACCCCTCCTTGAATTATCATCCCTCATCCATCCCAAAATCTCTCTTATGTACTCTTGTTTGTTCTTGAAGTACATCTCTCTAGTTCTTGAATACTCCTGTTTGTTCTTGAGTATTCTAGCTTGAATACTCCTGTTTGTTCTTGAGTATTCTAGTTTGTTCTTGATTACTCCAGTTTGTTCTTGAGTACTCCTGTTTATTCATAAGTACTCCTGTTTGTTCTTGAGTTACTTTTTCCAAACCCTTTACTTTTCCTGTACTTAGCTATGGTATTCACCTCAATGAATATTCGTAGCTAAACTCTTCATTCGGTTGAAGGGTGTATTTATATCATAAACCGTTCTAGACTCTTTGCTTAATGTTACTTAGTGTTCTGACTAGTTCTTTGTGCCATATATTCGGGTAGAACATAACAAGGCTAAGTGGATGCATCGAAAGGGCAAAGCTTAGTCGGGTAGTTCGATCCGGATTAGACTGCAAAACCAAGTGGATGCATCGAAAGGGAAAAACTTGGTAGCGTAGTCTAATCCATCTTTAAAACCACTTGATTGATCGGAAATGACTGATCAAGTGGATGCACTTAGGCTAAGATACTTCGAAAGGAGGAATTAGCCTAGCTAGAACTGGTAAGCTATGTCTTGAAAAGGACTAGCTGGTGTGGCATGCGCTTGAAAAAGTCTTGCTTAGGGTTAAGTCTCGAAAGGGAATAATCTACACCTTAGATCATTTAGTAAGAACATTAGAAGTCGATGATGAACGATGATATGATATAAAACCCCTAAACCGAATGCTTTCCTTTGATTAAAACACCACCTGTCACTTTACTTTCAGTCTCACTATCAACTGTTTACTTTCAAGCACTTTACTTTTACGCACTTACTTTCAGCAAGCCTTGCCTTTCAAGCACTTACTTTCAGCAAGCCTTGTCTTTCAAGCACTTTACTTTTACGCACTTACTTTCAGTAAGCCTTGTCTTTCAAGCACTTTACTTTTACGCACTTACTTTCAGTAAGCCTTGTCTTTCAAGCACTTTACTTTTACGCACTTACTTTCAGTATTTAGTTTTTATCATTTACTTCCAGTAATAAAACCACAATCAACCCCAACTGTATTTATTTTTGTGACATTTCCACGGAGAACTACTATCCCCAAATTCCCTTGGGTTCGAACCCTACTTACCGCTTTACTAATCCAATAGTGAAGTCACAAGTAGTGGACTTATAAATTAATTTTGTACACATTGCCTCGCGACAAGGCAGTGCTGTCAGACATCTGCTTGGACAGGTCGGCAATGGCACCATCAGTTTTGGCTTGGAATTGATGCACTGATGTGGCTAGGTCCTTCACAATGTCCTCCAAGGATTTGCTCGATCCTTGCTGGTTAAGTTCGGCCTGGTTGCGGTCCTGTCTCTGCTGGTACTGGCCTGGCCCGTTCTGTCCTCCTTGCTATTGTCGGTATGGCGGCCGGTAGTACTGCTGGGCTTAATGAGGTGTAGCCGGTTGTGCTGGCTCTCTCTGGGCGTGGTTGTGTTGATTGTCATTCCTCCAGTGCTGCCCGTTGGCCCCTTGCCCGGTTGTGGCTGGTCCATATTGACGAACTGGCCCGGCTCGGTTGCCATAGCTCTGGTAGTCGCCCACTGCATTGACATCGCCCTGGTCGTCCTCCACTAAAGTCGGACAGGAGTCTGTTTTGTGATCTGTGGCTCCACAGAACTCGCAAGGCCTTGCTTGGATCGGCTGCCTCCTTATTACCTGTTGCGTCATCTCTTTTAGCTGCTTGAGCTCTTCGGCCATTGAACTGGATGGGGGCTCGACTTTTGAGACGTTCCTGGTTCGATTGAATTCTTCCTCTTTGTTAGACTCGTCTTGGAATCTCGCATTCTCGGCCACTTCCATAATCTTTCTTCGCACACCGGCTGGGGATAGTCTCATAAGGGTTCCCCCAGCCGAGTCATCTAGCAATTTCCTGTCTAGTCTCCTCAGTCCCTCGAGCATGTACTCTACGATCAGCTTCTCGGGGAGTCCGAGGTTGTAGTAGCTTTGTTCTAAGGCTTGGAACTTCTCCATGTACTCATACATCGTCTCGTTCGGTCCTTGCCTGAGATCTTGCAACTGCCTACGGACTTGCATAGCTCTGCCATCCGGGTAGTACTTGTTGAGGAACCTCTTCTACATTTGGTCCCGTGTTTGAATGCTACCTGAGGGCAAAGACAAGAATCAATCGTTAGCAGCATCTATGAGTGAAAAGTAAAAAGCTTTTAGTTTGAAGTCCTCGACTTCAACTCCGTATGGCCTGAGGTTCTGGCATATGCCATGATAGCGCTGCAGATGAGTAGTGGCCGATTCCCCCTGGCGTCCTGAGAACTTGGGTAGGTGATGGACGACTGCTGAGTTAATCACTATGCCCTCTAGCTCGGGGCCCTCGTAGATGCACCATGGCTGAACTCTGAAGTTTGGTGCGGACAGTTCTCCCATGGTGGGCTCGTGGTCATCGTACCCATCGTCATAGTCGTCCTCGATGAGTGGCTGCGGCAGTGGTCGTCGCTGAGGTGGTGGTCGTCTCAATTGTGGAACTTGTTGCTGTTGAAGGACCTGTGGTGGGGGCGGCTGATGTTGAATCGGTGGTTGTCTCGGGCCGGGCCCGTTCTGTGCTCCGGGTGCTCCTTGGTTTTATCGGGCTGCCTCAGTTTGCTCGGTTCCGAGCCCGGACTAGCTGCTCCGAGTCTTCATAGAACAGTGGTGGTGCCTCTTCATTGTTGTGGATGGGTGGGTCAACTCCGAAGTGTTGGTCGTCTCCTAATTGACTACCTGCACGAGACATGGTAATAGAAAGCAAAGGAGAAACCCAAATTTGAAAATTTCTAAAAAACGAAAAATTTCTAAAAACACTAAAAATTCAAAATAAAATAGTAAACGATCTCGGATGGCCAAAAAACACCCTATATCACAGCAGAGCAGTGATTTTTGACCGTCTCGTCGTTGTGCTCAGAATAAGGTATTACGGGCTGAAATCAGACACCTGTAGCTCGAATCTTGTCCTTTCGCTGTAAAACTGCAAAAAAACTAAATAAACACAAAAACTGAAAACAGAAAAGAACAACTTCACCGATGCGTAGCTCCCCGGCAACGGCGCCAAAATTTGACAGGCGTCATCGGTACCTGCAAATTTAAATTTATAATTTCCACTTGCTCTTGGCTAGTACAGCGACAAGCAAGGGGTCGAACCCTAGAGAGCTAGAGCGGTTACTTGTTGTTCTGTAAAAAGAAAGACAATTGGGGTTGTGAGGGATTTGGAAACAGAGCAAAAATAGGAAACAAACCAGTGATATCAATCAGAGAGAATATTCGGTCTAGGGCTTTGTATTGCGACTTTGTTTATCATTGATTTCTAAATATCTAATTTTGTGTTCTTAAGTGTGGTTACTCCGTTTCAGGTTATAACCTAAGGTAGGACCGTTTCAAGTCACTACGCCACAATCTACTCGGTTTCAGGTTATAGACTTCTAGTTCTAGCAAATCTAATACTTCGTTTAAGGTTATATTAGATTCAGTGCAACTACTTATTCTAACGGTTTAGCATCAAATAAGCAGCAAACAAAGGGTATGGCTTGCTCGGTTAAGCTTTACCGTTTCGGATCTCCACTTAACCTCACAGTTCAAACCGAAATTAACATGCATAAGAACTAGTAGAACATGGAAATAGCATTAAGCATAAAATCTCAAAACGAACGTCACAATACTTAAAACCCTAAACCGAGCAAGTGGTTTAGCTACTCATATCCATGGAAAAACAATAAGACAATATTAAAGGAAAGAATGATCTTCTCTATTGCCAAAGGAGAAGGAACCGGAGCCGGAATGATAAAGAACCGCCGAGGAGAGCTTTGGACCGAGGAGAGAGCTCGAGTGTTGAGGGATGCTTGAAACCCTTGATATGAGGTTGTATTTATATATAATACTTGGGCTTCGAAGTTTCCAAGTTGAAGTCGGTCCATAAAAGGTTTTAGGAAACATGTCCTAAAACCGACTTTGCTTGGCTTGCAAGCAAACTTAACTTGCAAGTTTACTTGGCCGGAAAGTCTTCTAGAAGCTTCCTAAACCACCACGCAAGGAGGAGATGACGAACCGAGATTTATGGTCTTGGACTCGGCTTGGGCCGGCCTTGGACGGAACTGGGCATGTCTTGGGCATGGGCTGGTTCCACTCGGGCGTTTTGTCTGGGAAGTGAGATCGTCCGACTTTTTGGGTATTTCGAACAACTTGGTCGAGCCAGATTTGCCAGATTCGCCCGTCTGGTCGAGCAACTTGGTTTCGGTGCCTATCAGCGCGCGCAGGTCCTTCAGAATTGGGCCAGTTGCCAATCTGCTCAAGCGTTCTCCTTAGTTTAGTGACATTGTCCGACTTATCTGCTATTTTGGTCAACTTGCTCTAGTCAGAATTTCAGATCAGCTCGTTTGCCCAAGCGACTTGATTTTGGTGCTAGACTGCTCGGCTGGGGCCTGGAACTGCTCGGGCGCGGCCTAGTCTTGCTCGGGCCAGAGTGGCCAAAAATGCCTTGTGATGTTTTTCTGCACAAAATACCATCTTTAATGCGCGTTTCCTCCTAGAGCTTCCAAAACACCTGAAATGCAAAACAACACTAAGAAGTAACTGTTTGCTTGATAAAGTGCCGGAATTGGGGGGGTTTTCATGACTCGATGAGTCGTATAAATACGGCTCATCAATTACCCTTTAACCAAGTTAAATCTCACAACCTTATGTATTTGGCAAATCTAACTAACATCTCAGAACAAATCTCACAACCCTTTAACTTGTTTCAAACCTTATAATATATGAAATTAAACTTTACTTTGTAACAATTACACTTGTATTACTATAAAAAAAAGAATTACACTTGTATTATAAACCTGCTTGAGCTTATAATATATACACATAAACTTTATTATACACCTAAACATTATGACAAAAACCTTATATTATGAACCTAAACTTTATATTATACCAAGTTAAATAAATTGAACACTAATTTATTAGTGCATTACCCTTTCCATTACCCTTTTTCGGGCTCTTTGCAAGACGATCGGACAGGATGTCGTTGAGGTTTCTCACCTTCTTCGACACTAGTGTTGGCAGAGCCATGGATACTCACAGTATGATACGTTGGATATACATGATATATTTGAAAATAACATAATTAAACCTTATGACTCATATTAATCGAACATGTTACACACATGATACATTTGATACATGATACATTTGAACATAACATAATTAAACCTTATGACTCATATTAATTGAACATGTTACATACATGATACATTTGCTATTAGTGCTTTGCTAACTCATATTAATGCATTATCATCAAACCAAGTTTAATCGAACAACCATATACATTTGATTAATATAATTCACACAACTCATAACATAAAAAACCTTATGTACAACCTTATGCATTTGTCACATACGTATCATTATCTAAACCCTTTTGTACAACTTTTGTTCCATATTATGCATTTGAATTGAAAGCTAGCTCTCATTTAGTTCATTAACAACCTTATGCTTTTGATCAATATAATTCAATCAAACTCATAACATAACTACTCTCTTATGTTCCACCTTATGCATTTGTGATTATTGCCTTCAACTCATAACATTACTCCTCTTATGTTCCACCTAATGCATTTGTGATCTTGCCTTCAACTCATGAACATGCATTGTTCGATGTAACAATTGTCATTAGTGCATAACCCTATCATGCATTTTGTTTGATCTAACAATAACTTGTAACATAACATCACATAACCCTTATGCATTGTTTGATCTAACAATAACTTGTAACATAACATCACATAACCCTTATGTACTGTTTGATCACTCAACTAAATCATAGCATAATATTGCATAACCCTCTCATAACCCTCAAAACCCTCACTTTTGCAATATGAAACCCCGCGTTGCATAAGTGCATATTGCATTACATTAGGCGGGAACCCAAATGAAAATTTTGGGACCAAATTTTACATTTTCCCACCCAATTTTCATACACAACTCTTCCAAATTTTCCCACCAAAAATTGACTATTTACTTTATGCAATGACTATATATGACAGCGTTGCATTAGATAATGGCGTAAACATAAACGAAAATTTTGGAACTAAATTTTAATTCCCTCCTTTTCAAAATTTTACCTCCCATAAATTCATTTTTACCTTACTCAACGACACAACGTAGTTACGTTGCAATAGAGTTGGCGGGAAACACAAAAACAAATTTTGGTGCATAATTTTCATTCCCTTCTTTCCTAAATTTTACCTCCCAAATTGAAAATAGTCTTACGCAACGGAAACAGAAACTTGTGTTGCATTAGATAAAATAATAACCCCTATTAACATATGATCACCATTGATCGTCATCAGCATCATCCTCCTCATTTGAATAATCATCATTTTCATCCAAAAGTTCAGCATCCTCATGATCATGTACATCATCTTCTTCATATTCATATACATCCTCTTCTTCACAATCATCATGTTCTTCATCTTCATAACCATCTTCATCATCTTCATAGTCAAATGTCTATGCATTTCGTCCAATGTAATCCCCCCTTTGTGCAATCTACAGTTTCCACATGGACATGGATATGTGAATTCCGCCATATTTTGTTTCACGAATTTGACGAATATATCAATTCCCTCATAGTAACGTGGCTCGCTTCTTGACAATTTAAGCCAACTTTTGTCCATTGTTATATCTGTACAACAACATACAACAAAATGAAAATGATCATATTTGAGGCCCCTGTTTCAAACTAATTGTGAGCAAATCAACAAAATAATCAAGTAGCTAGCAACCTTTAAGTGTTGGAAATTTGTGAGCAAGGGTGGGGAAAAAAGGAACTGTCAGGGGCTGGGATTAAACAAATCTGAGCAATTGGCTAGCTGCTTTTGTCCCTGTTTCTAACAAATGTCCATTGAAACTTGGTGGGTAGCTGCACAAACAAAAGCAACATATATATATGACACAAACTTTACCTTTACATATACAAAATCTGAAGCAGTTTCTTCCACCTTTACCTCTACATATTTTCAGTTGAAGTGTTAGCTTTGTGGCCTTTCTCGTAGGGACAAAACCAGCAGCAGCGCTGCAAAAATGGTTGGAGTGGTTTGTGGTGGCCGCAAGCTACCCCTTTGAAGCTATAACCGGATCAGATCTGCAGCGCAGATCGAGCAATGTTGGCTCTCGTTCTGTTGAACCGCAGGTATGAAGCTCTATGTGTGTAGGGAATCGAAAATTAGATAGGGGAAATTAAACCAATAGTACAAGATTTTACAAACATTCAAAATTTACGCAACGTTGTTTGTACAATTCTTGTTGCGTAAGTCAAAAAGTAGCTCAACAACCGCCTTCAATGTTGTACGAGGTTAATAATTTCTGTCCTTTCAAAATAAATGAGACACTTAAGCAACAAAAACATACTATTCAAACCACGGTTGTTGCATAGGATATCCAATGCAACACAGGTGTTCTTGTTGTTTTTGAATGCATTGCATAGGATAACTTACGCAATGCGCGACCATATGTCAATATAGATCATGTTGCATTATGTTACTTATGCAACGGATGTTCATATGCTGCTTTTGAGGTTGTTGCGTAATACTCTTAAACAATGTAAAATGGTATGCTGCGTAACTACATGTTGCCTAGGTGGTCTTACGCAACGAGGGAGATGACGGAGGCTTTTGATACGTGGCATTAGGTATCTTTCGCAACGGAAAACATAAGCAATAGAAGGTGCGTGTTGCTATAGGCTTTATGCAACGTGTCGTTTGAAACGGCGTGCCATGTCTTGTTGCATTGGTGTGAAAATGGTGTAGTGAATGATTGTTCAACTACTTCGTTATGGATGGGCTTCTTTGGAATCGAAATTTGAAACCCACTTTTCTTTTGGTTTGTATTATCATGAAATCTCAAAGTCGGACATTTATCACTAAGTTGATTCTTAGGGGTACACCCTGCTCTCATATCAGTGGTTTACTTGATCCTTATTGGGATGAGTTGAAATGAAAGACGTACCTATAATCACAGACCTCAGTATTTGAGGAGGAGCCAAGGACAACCTTCTACCGACGCTCCTTCTTCTCTCATCATCTTCACCAAAACCCTAGAAGCACAACTGCCGTTTCCAACCCCTTAATCCATCTCCACTAGCCTCTTCCTTCCTTCTTCTTCTACTCCCCACCACCATGACCCACCGCCTCTTTCCTCCTCTCCTCTGTCCTCTCCTTCCGCGGTTCGTGGGTTTGGTTGACTCATGCCTTTTCTGCTCTTACAGGTGCTATCGTCTAGCTTGTTGAGCTTGCGGAGGATGGTCGACTCAAATCCGAGCCTTGGCAATGGTGGCGGTGTTGGTGAGCTCGTGGCGCGATGTTAGTGGTGGGTGGTGGTTCGGCGGGGTTGGAGGGGATGTGGTGTCGTTTTCTTTTTGTGTTTCTATTTGTATTTGGTTTGTTTCTTTTACGCTACTCTTCCTCTCTAAGCGGATTCGCTTATGAGAATTGTATGTTTTACTTTTCCTTTTCATCCTGCTTTGGGGTCGTCGTTCGCTGCTTTCTGCTCAAGGGGTACGCTCACCTCCATGGGCGTGAGGCGAAGTGAAGTTGTCGGTTGTTCCTATTTTGGCGTATTTCTCTGTCCGTGCTGCTCCCAGCTAGGTGGTATTTCCTAGCTTTAAGTCCTCTATTATGCCTTGTCTACAGCTGGCGTGTTTGCCTTTGCATGAAGCTGTTCGATTACAGACGACTGGATTAGCATGATCCAAATTGTCGAGTTACTTTATGAAAGTTTTGCCAGAGCTTCATTGCTTCTTTGAAGTTGCCTTGCGAGCTTCTTCTTTTTGGGCCAGCTTGGTACGGAGGCTATCTGCATACATCGACGGGGGAGAATAGGTTGTTTGGATTGTTAGATTGTTTGGGTCTGTTCTTCCTTTTGTTGTGTTGTTTCTTAGGTTCTATGCCTTTTCCAAAAAAAAAAGTATTCAAGGAGCCGCCACCTTCAAAATCATGAGTTATTTTGTCAACGATCCTACATCAAAATAAAAGAAAATATTAATAATCTTGTTTGCTGGAAATGAACCTATCCGTGAGGTCATCTCTTCTTCCGGAACAAAATTAATTATTTACGATTTTATAATGTATCATATAATATATATGAATTAAAATTAATTTAATATAATATTCATCTGTTGTATAAGGTTTAAATAAGACAAATATAGTACAATGAAATTAAAAGTATATGTTTTTCTTTATTGGGGTTAGTGGGTTAAAGTTAGTATCTGCTCATTTTGAGCTGGTGAGGACTCGAACTCTAGCCACTTTGGGCGCAGAGGACGCTCTTCCACTGGACTAATCTCTTTGCCTCCAAATATATGTTTAGAATTATATAGATTAATTAAGGAAAATAGCATTTAATTGTAATTTCTGAATTAACTCCACCCAATAAAAATTTTGATTTTGCCATTTCAAAGTCACTACCTTTAATTTTGGGTCTACTCCAGTTTCTCAACCTTGCAAAACCCATTACAACATTCTTCTCGACTAACAATTTCCGGCTCTCCGCCCATCATGGCTCTCTTCCTCCTCAGGTCACTGGCTTCCTCTAACGCTCTACCTAAGCGTAATTACTTACTCCCCATGTCCATTTCTTCGCGGGAACATATCAGGAATTGGCTAAGGCCGGCTGCTTTTACTCATCCTGAAAGCCAGAGGAGTTTCAATACAATGAAAAATGGAGTAGTTGGTGGTCTGAATTTGAATTATGTGAAGCTTTGCAGATATGGGTTGTTCGATTATATTAGGGTTAGTTTGGTTCACACAATTTCCGAAGGAGTTGATGAAGCTGGGGTTGGAGCTGATGGGAATGAGGAGAAGGATGCTTGTGAGGATGTATGGGCCATGTTGAAGGATGAAGCTAGGTCAGCTATCGAGAAAGAGCCTATCTTGTCTAATTATTATCAAAGTTCAGTTTTCAGACATACTTCTTTGGAAGGTGCTTTAGCTAGTTATCTATCGTTAAAGCTCACAGATTCGAGTTTACCTGGTGGTACTTTGAATGATCTGTTTGTAGATGTTCTTGTAGAAGATAAGGATATTATTATGGCTGTTGAGGAGGATTTGAGGGCCGTTAAGGAGAGGGATCCAGCTTGTGGTACCTATTTGCATTGTATGTTGAATTTCAAAGGGTTTCTAGCGTGTCAAGCATATAGGATAGCACACAAGTTGTGGTTGCAGGAAAGGAAGTTACTTGCCTTGTTGATTCAGAGTAGGATTTCTGAGGTTTTTGCAATGGATATTCATCCTGGTGCGAGAATTGGGCATGGGATTTTGTTTGATCATGCGACAGGGATAGTGGTGGGTGAGACAGCTGTGATTGGTAATGATGTGTCTATATTGCATAATGTGACTTTGGGCGGGACTGGAAAGATGAGCGGTGACAGACATCCGAAGATTGGAGATGGAGTTTTGATAGGCACAGGAACTTCTATTTTGGGAAATATTAGAATCGGAGAGGGTGCAAAGATTGGAGCTGGTTCTGTGGTTTTGAAGGACGTGCAGCCATGGACTACTGTTGTTGGTAATCCTGCTAGAATTGTTGGTGGGAAGGAAAACCCTGTTAAGCTTGATAAGAAGCCTAGCCTGACCATGGATCACACATCGAATGTTGTGGACTTTTATGACTATTGTGTTTAGAATATTAATGCTTCGTGCAGTTAATGTACATGGATGATTTCTGTATGCTCTGAAAGACTTGGCTTCTAGTTTGTGATCAAGGTAACAAATGGGCGCCATAGGTGATAAAATTGTTGTTTTATCTATTCAGTGTAGTAGGCACTTCCTGCCTACTGATGTCGTATTCACCAATGGTCGGTAATGAATATTTTGTTTGCCTATCAGCAAATTTTGTGGAGTCTATTTGTGAACCATCTTACAGGTTTTTGTTGATGGTATCTGAAGAATTAAAGCTGCTATTTTGCTGCTGGAATTTGTGGTCGTCGCTAAAAGTCAGACTAGTCGTCGCAGAAGAGCTGAAGAAGTCGTCGTTGAAGCTCAATCAAATACCGGCACGTTTTTGGAGTCGTTGCTAAAGACCGAGCGTCGTTGCTGATACGAGGAGAGTTCGTTACGAGCCGTTGGAAGCCGTTGCCGCGAGGACCAATGGGAGCGCGACACGTCGGAGCGATCTGTGGCGCGGATTGGATTCGAAACGGACGTGTAGCATTAGACGGGATGGACGGATGACGGAGCCCACCGCACTGTCGTTAAGGTGCGATGTTCTCTGTGCAAAAATAAATTTATATCTCCGATACTCGCGACTTAACTATTTTGGGTAGTCAGTGACAAGTACGGGTCGAACCCAAGGGAGTCAGGTGAATAGTTGTTCTTTCGAAAAGGGGGGATTAAATAAAGCAGTTGGGGGGTTATTTTTGGTTTTTAGTACTGAAAGGTAAAGTAACAGTTGATATTACAATTAAAGGAAAGATTCGGTTTCAGGGGTCTTGTATCATATTTTCGTTTATCATTGACCTCTAATGATCATACTATGTGTTCAAAGATGAATCAAGGCTATTTCTAGCACATGACTTGCCACATCATTTAGAACACTTGTTCTATTTAGACTAATTCCTCCTTTCGAAGTATCTTAGCCTTATGTGCATCCATTTGATCTTCAGTTACGAGCAATCAAATGGTTTTTAAAAGAGGTCGAACTCCTCAGATAAGCTTTGCCCGTTAAAGCATCCACTTACCCGAGTATGTTCACGAACCCCACGGAAGCTTTGCCCGTTAAAGCATCCACTCAACCTTGGAAGTTCTAACCTAATATGTGGCACATAGCACAAGTTTTGAACACATAGAGGCACTAAGAGTAGGGCCTAAAACATTGTATGATACAAGTACACCCCTTCAACCGAATGAAGAGTTTAGCTACGAATATCCATGGAAAAGGACATCATAGCTAAGTACTTGAAAAGGTAAAGGTTTTTGAATGACAGTAAAGTAAAGTTTTCGAAAGTAAAGACATGAAAGTAAAGTTGTTGAATTGAAAAGACAGTAAAGTAAAGAAGAGAGGATTTACAAGAACCGTTGAGAGTGCTAAAGATCAAGCTTTGATTCCAAAGTAAAGTGATTACATGATTGTGCTCTTAATCTAGAGAGATAAGTGACTTGTGCTTCTTGCACACAAAATGGAATGATTTACAAAGGCAATGGAGGTCTCTATTTATAGGCTTAGAGGAGGAGATGGATGTGGATGAGAGGCATGACACTTGTCAAATGGGGGGAGGAAAGCTCACACATGGCATGAGATGGTAGGGGGAGAGCTTTAGCCGCTGGGGTGAGGTGGCAAGGGGGAAAAGCCGCCGGCTAGGTGGCGTGAGGGGAGAGGAGGAGGGGAGTGAGAGTGAGGGGAGCTGCCGGCTAGGTGGAGGGGAGTGGGTGAGAGATGTGTGTTTGTGATCTTTCACAAAAGCCATCGGTCCTTTCAGCTCCGGTCTGACTCTGGTTGCCCTCCGGTTGGACTTGTTTTGAGTGATTCCACGTCAGGTTCTTGAAAGTCGGAATTTGGTCGTGACCTGGAATGACTCGTAATTCATTTTCAGCTTTAAAACTACTCCTTAGCCTGTATTCTCTCTAGACTTCAAAATGCCCTGTAGATAAATATCGGAACTAACAAGCAAAAGTTAAATAGACAAAGAGTCTAATTTGGTGGGTTTAACTGTGTTTATGATTCATACAATTATGATCCATCAGCTAACCCCACACTTTTAGTTGTTCGTCCCGAACAATGCTTTTTAAAGGGCGGAACACAATCTAAGTAAAAACTTTTAAATATGAAAGTGAGACTGTGGGACTAGATTTATCCTAATTCATGCATTACTTACTTATTACCAAACTAAACCGTGTAAATACTTAGAAGAAACTTGATACTTGTACCTTCGCGCCGAGATGCAAATTAATTTGGATGTTTCGGGAGATAGCCCTTTTCAGGCTCCTGGACTGCATTCTCGGGATCGACTCGTACTATATGGTTTCCTTGTAGTATTCTCAAGCACGTGATTCGATTCGGGTTTCACTGAGTTGAGTTCTTTGATTTCTTTTTGGCGAGGGACAGCTTCTGTAGTGAATCGGTGATGAGCCGTATTTATACGACTCATCGAGTCATTAAATCCCACCAATTTCTGCACTTAATTATGCAAACAGTTACTTTTTAGTGTTGTTTTGCATTTCAGGTGATTTGGAAGCTCTAGGAGGAAACGTGCATAAAAGACGGCATTTTATGCCAAAAACATCACAATGGCAGAATGACCTTTGGAGCTTCGCCGGAGGACTGGGAATGCACCGATGATCAGAAAAATACAAGACACATGCCGTTGCGTAGGTGACTCAATTCCCTACAACTCTCTAGTTCACACCGAGAGCATCCGAGGTCATTTGGAAGGTCAAATCGAGAGCCGAAGTCAAAACAGATGCGCAGAATGGATGAACAGTGTTTTTCGGCACGTGAACAGCAACTCCGGCGGTGAACAGTAACTCCGCGCGGTGAACAGTGATTTCGGAAAATTTCCCAATTTCATCCTAGGCGGTTTAGAAGCTCCTGAAAGGTTTTGGATGTCCCTGGAAGGTTCTGGAAGTCACTGGAAGACTCTGGAAGACTTGCACAAGAAGTTAACTTAGAGATCAAGCAAAGTTGGATTTGGAAACTTTTCCTAATTTGTCTTTTGGGCCACCGATTTGACCTAGTCCAAGAGGGAATTTCGTGCCCTACTCCACCCTATATATAGAGGAGCTCATAAGCCTTTCAAATCATCCCTCACACTACTCCATTCGAGTCCTCTCATTCCACACGGCCAAACCCTAAGTTTGGACCGCCCATCCTCCGCCCTTGCTCCTCTTTGCCACGGCCGAAGCTCAGCCCTACTCGGTGCAACTCAGTGTGACTCGGCCAGCCTTCAACCGTGACTCAGTGCATTCCATTCGGCTATTTTAGTGAAGTATTACTTGTTCTTTATTTTCTGCATTATTTCCTTATGACGATGTGTAACTAAAACCCTTATTCGGGGTAGGGTTAAATAATTGTGACTTATGTTTTTGAGATTTGAATCTTAATGCTTGTTTCGTTATTCGATTAAACCTTTTGTGCTCATTATTTGGATTGAATTGTGAAGTTAAGTGGAGGCTTGGAATGGCAAAGCTTAACTGATTAATTCAACGCCCCTATTTACTATTTGTTGATACTAGAGAGCTATTAACAAGTAGTGCACTAATTCGATATATCTTGGAATGGAGTATTGAATTATTAGGTTTAAAAGAATTA
Organism: Rhodiola kirilowii; assembly: GCA_033675215.1. Taxonomy (NCBI): domain Eukaryota; kingdom Viridiplantae; phylum Streptophyta; class Magnoliopsida; order Saxifragales; family Crassulaceae; genus Rhodiola; species Rhodiola kirilowii. The sequence continues at coordinate 29,266,674 of CM066200.1, forward strand.
GAAACATGATGTTTAGAAATCAATGATAAAACCAAGTCACAATTGAATAATACCCTAACCTGAATATTTCTCTCTGATATTTACACCTTAGCAATTTTCGTGATTTACAATTGTTTCACTAACAATTACTCTCACCTAGTTTCTTGTTTTTCTCCATTACAGAACAAAGTAGTAGCTATCTAGCTCCCTTGGGTTCGACCCTTGCTTGCCATTGTGCTAACCCACAGTCTACAGCCAGGAAATTATAAATTTAAATTTGCAGGTCAAACGACAGCCTGTCAAATTTTGGCGCCGTTGCCGGGGAGCTAAGCACGGTGAAATCTTGTTCTTCTCTCAAATTTTCGTTCACTTTCTGTTTGCTTATTTCGAAAGCTGCTTATTTCGGTGATTCCCCATTCAACTGTTCGATCTTTGTTTTCAATTCTTTTCGATTTCCAATTTCTAGCTCTCAGAGGGTTCTGTCACCAAGACTTACGAGTCTAAGGATTTTAGGTTTTAAGTGGGACCGATGTGACCCCTCCAATCTCCTGGGGACCCTTTGTTGCTAGTCTGTCTTTGCTATTTCGGTGTTTGCTATTTCGGTGCTTGCTATTCTTGCGCCTTGTCTCACGCAGGTAGTGGAGTTACTGAAAACGTCCCATATGAAGATGACAACTTCAGTGACCAAGAAGAAGACCAGTTCGAACTACCCCTTGAAAACCCTTCAGCAGTCAACAACAACAACAACAACAACAACGTCGTAGAACAAGTAATCTATGATAATCCGGAGCAGCTATTCCGTGATCAGAGAAGGGCACAAAGAGATGCATCTAGACAAAATCAGAACCAAGGGGCAGCTGCAGTACTACAAGGAGGACCGATCCAAGGACAGGCCCGAGCCCGACAGCAACTACAACCAGCAGAATTAGGCCCAGCCAGCACGACAGAATGCACCTCAGCAGACCCAGCAGCCTTACCAGCATCCTCATCATCAGTTCCGACAGAATGCGTCCGGACAGTATCAGCAGAATGCTCCAAGTCAGTATCAGCAGAGAGGGCCGAACAGCAATCAGTCAGGCCCGAGCAACCACGGAAAACCTATCGAGAAAGTAGTAGAAGAGCTGGCAGCCTCGACCAAGAGTGACATTGAAGACATAAAGAAACAGATATCCCAGCTCACCGCAACAGTCACAGGCCTCGCAGCCACTCTGAATGCAGGACGACTTCCCTCACAGACAGTTGAGAACCCGAGAGGAAACGTCAGCCTGGTAGAGGTGATAAATGTGGATGCAGCATTCGAGGAGACCACCGAACCAAAAAGGAAGAATCGACCCTGACAGCCAAGGACGCCGACATTCACGGTTTCTCTTATGCTATGCAGGTAGTTGCTCCAGAAAACCAGATGACTGAGAAAGCTGAACCAGAGCTGAGAATGGTGGTCAGGCCTACACAGAACGACCAAATGACGATGCACTCACCCACTGCAAGCCAGCAGACACCTTCAGGAAAGAGTAAGGACCCAGGGGCCTTCACGGTTACCTGTGGTATCGGTAAGACCCAAATACCTCACTGTTTAATAGATTTGGGTGCCGCTATCAATGTTATGCCTTATTCTTTGTATTGCTCGCTTGGTCTTGGCCCACTGAAACCGCCTAGGCTATCTATAGAATTAGGGGATAAGTCTTGTGTATGCCCTACTGGATTGCTTGAAGATCTAACCCTCCGAGTAGGAGATATTACTGTGCCTGCAGATTTCTATGTCTTGCAGATGGAAAAATCCAGGAAAGGCGAACCACCAGGGCTGATTTTGGGACGACCATTCCTCCACACCACCCAGACCAGGATTGACATGGGCATAGGCTTACTGTCATTATCATTCGGTGGTAAGGAAGCTGATTTTTATGTCTATGAGGATGCAAACCGTCCATGCGCAAGGAAACCGCCAGACATTGTGCACACATCAGAGCATGACACCCTAGTTCCAGACCCACCAGAGCAGGCTATACAGACTACCAGGCCAGCAGCTATGGCCAAGACACACTCACCTTCTCGGGGATATGTGAAGAAGAAATCGCCTGATTATTGGAGAGCAGAACCGAATGAACAGCTAGAGGAGCATGTTGGACGGACCGAAGGAGTTGCTGAGCAGAAGTATGACCTCACACGCCCATGGGACCCTAACTTGTGATCCCTACAGAGGTACCGTCGAGCCAACGACATAAAACAAAGGCGCTCGCAGGGAGGCAGCCCTGCACCTTTTACTTTTCAGTTTATTTACTTATTATGTTTATCTGTGTTTTGAGTCATTATTGTCACATTGTACTTGGGAAAGAAAATAATCTTCATGCAGGGACAGAGGCGAACGTATTAGAGATGTTAGCAACAGACTGTATCTAGCATGAGTAGTTCACACCTCGAATAAGTTGCGTCGAGAAACATGAGCGTTTAAAGATTCTGTCACAAAGACTTACGAGTCTAAGGAGGTTGGGTTTTAAGCGAGACCGCTGTGACTCCTCCAACCTCCTGGGAATCTTTTATTCGTCTTAATGTCATTGACACAGACCTTTCGGTGTGCAACAAACTCACGCTGCGATACAAGCTCCAATGGTACTCTTCGAGGACTCACAGGAGAATTATCAGCCATCTCTCATTGTCACGCACGCACAAGGGAAGTGCCTGTCCTTACTCTATTCTTATTTCCCTTTGTTTTATTGCATGCATTGTGTGTCTTGACTTGAGTCGTGCCCTGAGAACACGGCTCATTTCAAAAGTGTGGGGTGGGAGAGTCAGTCAGTAAGTCAGCACGTTTATTTACTGCACCCTGCAAAGAGTCAGCACGTTTCGGGTCAATTTTAAAATTTTTGTACATGATACTTCACTATTTCCTAGACTTGCAGTATTGGATAATGATTAGGTGAAATAGATAGAGCCGATTACATGCATGTCTTTGGTGAAAATTGACTTGTGCGACTAACATGTGATTTTAAAATTTTTGCGTGCCTTTGTTAGTTGAGATAAACAGGGATGTGGAGTTGATAGAAACGCCCTAGAGAGACTTGACAGATCATTCAAAGACCGAACTCAGGATGTATGGTTATGTGGAGTTCGTGGAGGCTAGCACTTCGAGGCGACATAGTACGAGTCTGCTCCACCACTGCAGCACCCTTGCGGTTGGTCGGGATGGGAAAACTTCACACCGTCCAAGCTCTAGTCCAAGTAGCCGAGAAAATAGGCAAGCGACCCTTAACTTGACCCGTGTCAAAAGGACGAGGATGAGTGAGAGCAGGAAGGTTTCTAATCCGAGTAACCGGGAAAAGAGACGAGCGACCCTCGGCTTGACTCGCGTCAAAAGGAGAAGGAACCACGGTTCGAGCAAGTCACAATCCGCACTACAAAGCAACAAATCCACCATCGTTGTGATAGTCCACACGAAATCAAGTGAAAGCATCATTGAAATATCAGATCCGATGACACTATAGCTGACCGATTAGTACTCATCACTTTGGAGCTCGAATCAATCACGTGCAAGAAAAAGTGGCAAAGCATAACCATATAGCAGCGAGTTCGAGTCCTAGAATGAGGGTTCATGGGTCTAAAAAAGGCTATCTCCCGAGATATCCGAATTGATTTGCATCTCGACCCAAAGGTAACACGTATCATTAACCCATGTTTTTCGCACAAAGATATTAGTAGCAAGCATGCATAACAGGCGAGATCTAGAGTAACCATTTCATGTCCATGTAGCACGTCTAGGATGACCGAAGCATTGTGGTGTTGCATTATTTCATTCCTCTTATGACCTAGTTCTTGTTCGGGACGAACAAGTTTAAGTGTGGGGTGGTTTGATGAGCCGTATTTATACGACTCATCGAGTCATTAAATCCCACCAATTTCTGCACTTAATTATGCAAACAGTTACTTTTTAGTGTTGTTTTGCATTTCAGGTGATTTGGAAGCTCTAGGAGGAAACGTGCATAAAAGACGGCATTTTATGCCAAAAACATCACAATGGCAGATTGACCTTTGGAGCTTCGCCGGAGGACTGGGAATGCACCGATGATCAGAAAAATACAAGACACATGCCGTTGCGTAGGTGACTCAATTCCCTACAACTCTCTAGTTCACACCGAGAGCATCCGAGGTCGTTTGGAAGGTCAAATCAAGAGCCGAAGTCAAAACAGATGCGCAGAATGGATGAACAGTGTTTTTCGGCACGTGAACAGTACTCCGGCGGTGAACAGTAATTCCGGCGGTGAACAGTACTCAGTGTGACTCGGCCAGCCTTCAACCGTGACTCAGTGCATTCCATTCGGCTATTTTAGTGAAGTATTACTTGTTCTTTATTTTCTGCATTATTTCCTTATGACGATGTGTAACTAAAACCCTTATTCGGGTTAGGGTTAAATAATTGTGACTTATGTTTTTGAGATTTGAATCTTAATGCTTGTTTCGTTATTCGATTAAACCTTTTGTGCTCATTATTTGGATTGAATTGTGAAGTTAAGTGGAGGCTTGGAATGGCAAAGCTTAACTGATTAATTCAACGCCCCTATTTACTATTTGTTGATACTAGAGAGCTATTAACAAGTAGTGCACTAATTCGATATATCTTGGAATGGAGTATTGAATTATTAGGTTTAAAAGAATTAGAAACATGATGTTTAGAAATCAATGATAAAACCAAGTCACAATTGAATAATACCCTAACCTGAATATTTCTCTCTGATATTTACACCTTAGCAATTTTCGTGATTTACAATTGTTTCACTAACAATTACTCTCACCTAGTTTCTTGTTTTTCTCCATTACAGAACAAAGTAGTAGCTATCTAGCTCCCTTGGGTTCGACCCTTGCTTGCCATTGTGCTAACCCACAGTCTACAGCCAGGAAATTATAAATTTAAATTTGCAGGTCAAACGACAGCCTGTCAATCGGCCTTTGGCCTTTGGCCTTTGATATTGAGTTGGAGTTTCTTCACTTTTGTTCGGTTAAAACCTTCACAATTTTGGCCTTTGGCCTTTGATTAGCTTCTTTGAGCTTTTGCTTCTTTGTGACTTGCTAGTCCATTTTCTCAGCCTTTCTTTGGGTGGTCCAATCGTCGCCCGCAAGCATATGGAAATACCTCCCCGCTCTTTCTCATCCTCGTCGTTTCGTGCGGGTCAAGATGAGGGTCGCTCATCTATTTTCCCGGCTACTAGGACTAGAGATAGGACGGTTTGATTCCCGTCCAGCCTCTTGCATAAACGCTGCACGGCGGAGATGACTTCAATCTTCACTGAAACCCAAAGTGCAGCCTCCACTGACTTTGAAAACCATATAGTTAGATTCGATCCTTCGAGTGCTTGCCAAGCCTCTCTAGGGCAGTTTATATCAACTCCACATCCCCTGTTTATCTCAGCACAAAGGGACAAATGAGAAGTTACATTCGAAGTTTTTAAACAGTTGAATTTTCACAAGGTAAATGCATGAATTTAGATATATCTTTTTCACATTCTCAAGTTCATATTTTCAAAAAGATAATATTAACGGAAAAAGAAAAGAAAAAGCATGTTAATTAACTATGTACACAGGTGGTTCTCACCCCACACTTTTGAACGAAGGCGTGCCTTTCAGCACGACTTAGTTCAAAAGTCATGCAAATATATACAAGAGAAGGAAATCACATTAAGGAAAAGAGAAGAACTGAACTCCCTTTTACTGTGTCGTGTCGTGGAACGACATGCCTCGGAGCTGGATAATCGAGGGAGTTCGGCTGGGGCCTTGAACTCTCAGCGCAGGCCCGGTAATTTCTCGGAAGCTGCCTGGCTGATCTGATCTTGCTCCAAAAATCGATTCCTACATGTTAGACATTCCTTCTATACAAAAAATGGGTGAGAGCGACTTGCGGTAGAAACTAAATGACAGAAAATAAATGACTGAAAGTAAGATAGGTGTCGGGTTACCTCCCGACCTGTGCCTTTGTTTAACGTCGTTGGCTCGACGCATGGGGATCACAGGTTTGGATCCCATGGGCAGCTCAGGTCATAGTGTTGTGGAGTGCCTACTTTCATTTTTCCTTGCCTTTTCCCGATTTCTTGTGAGATGATGTGCTTGGGTCCTGTTCCCATGGTTCTGGTGGTTTCTCTTTCCAACGTCTCTGAGAAGGCGAGGGACCTTCCACTACTAGCCTCTTGAATTGGGTTCTCTTATGTTTAGGGCTACCTTGTCTAGTTGTGAGAAGATGATCCATCAAGGATTCGTTCTGCTTATGCCCTTCTTCCATCCTTCTTTCAGCCTCTTCATTGATCACATAGTTTTCTGCAATCTGTCTATTGATCAAGGGGAAAAGTTGGGAAGCTTGTATCTTAAGGCTTGGTTTTGTCTCGTCCTGCCCGTCTGTGAGGATTCGGTCTCGGATGGTCTTGGCTGCTTCGGTAATGATAGTCGGGTATGACTCGGGCAGCTTGCCAGTGGTGTTCTGGACTTCCTCCTCTGCTGGCACGGTCTCAAGTTCCCATGAAGGCTTTTCCTCATTGCTTCCGGTGCTTTCTATATCTGATTCTTCTGATGGCTCGGGAGTTTCTTCTGATGGCTCGGAAGTTTCTTCTGATGGCTCGGGATTTTCTTCTGATGGCTCGAGAGTTTCTTCTTTATTCGTTTCTGGACCAGCCTCTGCTATCTGTATTCCTCTATTAGCTCGGGGCATAGGTCTTCGTTTCGTGGCCATGGTGAAATCTACTTGTCTTAGTCAAGACGAGTTCTAGATGGTGTTCGAACTGCGTCTCGAACACTTGTTGAACAGTTTGAGGTTGTGTTCAAACAGAGGCTGGAACACCTTAGCAGACAGAACGTAAACAGAACAAACTGGAGCACACACGATATGATAACCTAGTTCGGCCACGCCTACTTTGGGGGGTTTCCCACACCCGGAAAGGGACACAAATCTTATTACGAGTTTAGGGTTACAAGAGGTCTTACTCTTACACAACTCCTCGTTTGTAATGGCCTCACCACTAACACTCCGTCTCTCGGATTTGCAATCTCGGTTTGTCGCTACTCCCCTCGATCCCCTATGGGTAGGACGAGACTTCCCTCTCGGCCTAGTCTTGGACTTCTCGGAAGTCCAGTCGCCTTCTCTCAAAGACGTATGTTGATCACCGTGTGTCTGTGCGCTTTGTTGTCCTTCAAGAGCAGTCTGAATAGCACACTGAACAGACTGCTTCTTCCCGTTGATATTCCGGTGTGGAATAATCAGCCGGCGGTCGCTCCTCCTCCAATCTCACGAACTCTCGTGTTTATCTTTTCTCTCAGGAAGCGACGCGACGCAGATGATGGATGCCCTAGCCATGTATTTATACGCACGGGCGAAGTCCAAAATCTGCTCTAGATATCTCATCAAATATTTAGGAAGATATTCCTAAATATTCGATGCATATCTTTATCCAATCGGTGAGGAGAACATACGAAGACTTCTTCCCCAAGTCAGCCACGCCATCTTCAGATCTGATGTGAAGATATTCGTTTGAATATCTGAATCTTTGAATTCTTTGCTGACTCCAATCAGAATATCCTTGTCAAATATTTCGGAGATACTCCTAAATATTTGATCGATATTCAATCTCTTCCATATCCAATCTTTGGAGATTACTTCCATGCCAAGTCATCCAATATTCTCGAATCCAAGCTGAAGATATTCATTTGAATATCTGATCTTTAATGATGACTCGTCAATTGATCCCAATCAGATAATCTCGTCAATCTTTTGGATATGCAAATCCTTGCGTCTACTGTACGCTGTTCTTCTGTTCCAGCCCGTGGTTGAACTCTAGCTCGAACTGTCTAAAGCCGTTTTGCCAAAGCCATGCCATTCATGGGAACATCAATCTCCCCCTTGGCATTTTGGCAAAACCAAATCTACGCTTTAGACACAACTTGAGGAACCAGAACAGTTACCTCAAACCACTCCCCCTTTTTTCCACAAACTGGCAAGGGGTCCAATCGAGCAATCTGGTCTCCTCGGCATCTGGAATCTTGTCAACTCCCCCTCAAACATAGCCTGGGACAGTTACACATACTGTGAGTCTATCAAACCTTGGTGTCTCAGCAGCTGTTCGACCGCAGGTCAGCAACTGGTAGGATTTTGATGATCTGGTTTCCTCCATCAGAGATTCTCGGCCCACGTTCTCACTCTCCATTCTCGTGTCATCCTTGGAGTATTGTTCTACTGTAACTTTCTGCGCATAGCCATGAACTCGCGACACTTTGGCTTGATGTGTACCTTCTTGTGACAGTTCAACAGGTTCTTGAGTGTCGTCTCCATTCTCCGTTAGAACTCATCATGATGGTCAGAGGGTACCTGTTCATCTCTCTGTTCACCGACTGTTCAGCTTTGACGAACTTAGTCTTTCCTGAACTACTCCCATCAGTGTAACCAATGCCTCTACATCCTCCAATCCTTCTCTGGGACTTCAAAATTGTATCTAGGTCTTTTGATCCAGAGATTATCATCTTCACTGATTTCTTGAACTTATTCAGCTCGTCCAGTCTTGCTGCATGGTAGTCTTTCTCCAGACATATCTCTCTTTGGCTCATGGCAGCATGTCTTTTCTTCAAGCAGGACATCAACTCTCTTCGTCTTCTTTATCCTCACTGGGATATCATAGAGCGTGCACCAATTGATCGATTCTTGTCCTCTACACCTGTATGACCTCAAGTAGTTGTCCGCATTCAGCTCGGGACAACTTCTCACCAGCAGCTCTCCTTATGAAAGACTCAGGTGCGTCCTTCCTGTTCAACCCGGCGTCCTTCAGATCATTCTTATGTCGACCCTTGAACAGCTTGTGATCAACTACCAACTTCAACGAAGCACTTGACAGTCTGTCCTGGTCTGTCTTCAAATCTGGATGCTGGTTGATGTTCAGCTTATAGAAGCGATGGGAAGATTATCTGGTGCAGAGACTTTGTAGATATGGCATGTTCTGCAATATGGTAGAGCAGCTGTCACATCTCCTTGATGTCCATAGTTCTATGAGATGTAGGCTTCTAGTTGACTATGACGATGAAGAACAACATCGAGTAGAATGTGGTCAAATCTGCAACTGGGATGGAGGTGTCTTTTCACCGAGGGTATGCTCCAGCCGTTAAACAGCTTGCAATCTTGTCATAGTTTCACCGAGGGTATGCTCCAGCCGTTAAACAGCTTGCAATCTTGTCATAGCTCTCCTCTTCCACCACCTCGTAAAAATCATCCATTTCGAAGTACACATTGATGATCTCAGGATCAATCTTGACCTTCTTTCCTCTGACAAAGACTATGCCGTAGTCTTTATCACCAGCAATCCCAAACTATTTTGGTAGATTTGCAATAGCTTCTCGCACCAACTGTTCATTAAACGGTTAGCATCTTTGGACGGTCCAAAATCAGATCAGTCTCCTTCAAGAGCTGAATAATATACTCTCCTTTGTACTTCTTCTCATCAAGCATCCTCACAGGGAAGATCTTTCTTTTCTGCACTGCTTTCCACTTGGCTGCTGTGACTGTACTGGCAAACCACACTTCATGCTTAGACGCTCCAGTTGGTACACTAGGCGGAACAGATCCTGGAGCACTCCTCTTCCTTTTCTTGGATGCACTTGCTCCCCCTGCATCTGTTCGCTTATCATCCCGCTTGATAGTTACTTCAGTCGAGCATGCTTGGATGATCACTTTCTTCCTTTCAGACTTCTTGAGCTCACCGAATGAAGTCGAGTCCCGATTTTCTTCACAATCTCCATTATCTGGTCTCTCTAGATCAGCTTCATGTATCTCCACATCTGGGTTAGCAGGGTGTTCTAGCTCCCTCGGATCATCAGCTTCAACAGACACTTTTTCAGCAGCCTTGTCGGTCTCTGACTTCTTTTCTCCTTCCACCGAGTCTTCCTCAAGAACCAGACACCTCTTGCAGGATGATTCAACAAACTGTTCAGCCTCTGATTCTGACATAACAAGTCTCCTCCCCCTTACAGCACAAATCCGTGCAACGTATTCCGTGGGAGTGTCATTCCTTTGAGGCACGACCTTCCTGTGAATCCTTGTCTTCTTTAGCGCGAAACCGATGGCCTGCACTTTTGCATTCAATAGTTTCTTCTTATCAGAAACCCCAATCTTGGCCCTACTGGCTTCTCCTTCTTTCACCGAACCAGAACCACTTGACAACATGCTGTCAATACCTTGTACCTCAACTACAGGTTTAACCACTAACTTCTCTCCCTAATCATCATCTGTTTCCTCCACGCTCCTCATCGAATTCATATTCACAGAATTAGGTACATGAATCTGAGATTTGAACCACAGGATTACCTTTTAGGGGTAGATCAGCCGTCGACTGATTTTCCGCTAGCTTTCTTCCTTCAGATGGATTAAGGTTAGCCTTTGTCATCTTCGAAGTCGCCTCTTCTCCTTTCTTGATATGCTCCAATGGTTCATAATGCTGATAATATTTTGAATTGAATAACTAGTTCCAGCCACGTACCATCTGTTCCAGCCCTCTTCTTTGGTAGGTCAGCCCAACTGATTTGCTGGGGTTTGTACTCTTGGCTGACCTCCTTCTGGAACACTTAGTTGGCGACAACACACAGACCCAGAGAGGATCTAAGTGTTTCGAACTGAGCGGCATTTGTCATGTGTTTCGATGTGATGACCTTCTTCTCCACTAGCTCTCTGATGAAGTGATATCTGATCATGGAGTGTTGTACTGGGTTCTTGGGCAGAAACTTCTTCACCCGTTCCACTCCGTGTTCAGACAGATTCTGCTTCATCCATAGGAACTGAGTGCAGCACCTCCCTGCGGCGATGCTCTCTTGCTCTCCCAGCATCTGGTCAACGTGTGTTCCGGAAAGGTGTTTCATCTCTCCCACCATGATCAGCTGGAGCTCCTTTTGCATCCGTCTCACGAACTGTCCAACTAGCTTCTGTGTACTCGTGACGAACATATGCTTCTCTTCTCCCCCTCGCTCATAGCCATGGTAAATGAGGAAAGTCTTATACCATGCTCTGGGCGCTTGTGTGAGTCCGTATATAGTCTCCTTCAGTTCGTGACTGTGCACAAGGTGATATAACTTCCATGCATCACATCTGGTGAGTTCTTCCAGTTCCACTTGAATGACCACCTTCCAAATCTCATCAATAAATGCTTTGTTGACATTCTTCGGACTGGATGAACATGCAGTCAGTTCTCGACACCTGATCTCATTCGCTCGACTCTTAATTCTCCCTGAAGGTTGCAGCGCAGGTGCATCATCAAGTGTCCTAGCTGGAGTAGGTGTGGCTTCATCAGCTAGACCTCCCTCTGGAATTTTATCTCCTAGAATTGAGTTGGGGGAAACATCGTCTTTCACCTTTCCAGAAGAGGACACCATACATGTCCGTTGCAATTCCATTTTATGTATCGTGTTTATCGGACAGACAGTGGCAGCTCCTGTTCCAACTGAGCCTAGACAGTAGCTATTGTTTATTGACCTGCTTCCTTCCAACAGTTTGTCTCCATTCCAATCCAGTATTTGACACGTATCACGAGAGAATGTAGCAGACTGTCTTTCACCACACAATCTACTGATACTGATCAGGTTTACCTTTAACCCATCCACTAGGAGGATATCCTCGAGCTCAGGTAGATCCGGAACCTTCAATGTCCCACAGCCGATCACCTGGCCCTTCCCTCCATCTCCAAAAGTGACAAACTGACGCTTGCGAATAGGTTTAACATTGATGAGATGTTGAGGATTACCTGTCATAATGAGATGAACTTCTTTGCGACTCAACTCCGCATTCTTTCTCCTTAGCCCCACCAAGCCTGCATGATGTGTTTCTCTTTTTTTCTCCATCATTGTATCACTGACGTTTGGGAGATCTGCCTTCACCTTTTCGCCACGAAAAACATCTTGTACAATAACTAGGACGTCAGCTGTCTCCTCTACTGAGACTGCCACTGAGGCAACAACTGTCTCAACTCTCTGCTGATCTCCTGGTTCATCTGCTTGAACACTTGCCTCCTTCACAGCTTCTGGATTGAGGGCAGGTGCAGAGTCTTCCACCCCTACAGCCTGGGCCTGAGATGACTTCTCTGAACTAGTCACAGCAGACACATGGACCTTGTAGATTCTGTCCAGATCATCATCCTTTTCAGCGCGATCAGATACTTCCGCTATTGAATCATCAACCTTCTCTGATGGATTAACCTCCTCGGTCACAGATTCAACATGCTTTCTGAGATGCTCACCACCTGCTCCTCGAAGCTTTTCACCAGACCCATCGTTAGATTCACTATCTGGACCCTCATAGGCTATTCTGAGAATATCCCATGCTTCCTTGGCCACCTCACATTCAGCAATCAGTTTGAACACCTTCTCGTCTACTCCATAGAATATTGCATTTAGGGCCTTTGAGTTCCAAACAGCCGCTACATCATCTGCTTCACACCACAGGGCTTCAGGTTTTGGCATAACAGCTCCTTCAGGGTTGGCCATCGTGGGTTCTGTCCATCCTATCATTACAGCTCTCCAAGCCCTTTCATCGATGGATTTCAGAAAGGTTTTCATCCTGGATTTCCAATAGACATAATTCGGCCCTTCAAGCAACGGTGGTCGGTTAGTGCTCTGTCCTTCCTTCAAACTCATCTTGAACTGTCGCCGGATCACACTCTGTATGTCGAGTGCCTGCTCTGATACCAAATGAAATCTACTTGTCTTAGTCAAGACGAGTTCTAGATGGTGTTCGAACTGCGTCTCGAACACTTGTTGAACAGTTTGAGGTTGTGTTCAAACAGAGGCTGGAACACCTTAGCAGACAGAACGTAAACAGAACAAACAGGAGCACACACGATATGATAACCCAGTTCGGCCACGCCTACTCTGGGGGGTTTCCCACACCCGGAAAGGGACACAAATCTTATTACGAGTTTAGGGTTACAAGAGGTCTTACTCTTACACAACTCCTTGTTTGTAATGGCCTCACCACTAACACTCCGTCTCTCGGATTTGCAATCTCAGTTCGTCGCTACTCCCCTCGATCCCTTATGGGTAGGACGAGACTTCCCTCTCGGCCTAGTCTTGGACTTCTCGGAAGTCCAGTCGCCTTCTCTCAAAGACGTATGTTGATCACCGTGTGTCTGTGCGCTTTGTTGTCCTTCAAGAGCAGTCTGAACAGCACACTGAACAGACTGCTTCTTCCCGTTGATATTCCGGTGTGGAATAATCAGCCGGCGGTCGCTCCTCCTCCAATCTCACGAACTCTCGTGTTTATCTTTTCTCTCAGGAAGCGACGCAGATGATGGATGCCCTAGCCATGTATTTATACGCACGGGCGAAGTCCAAAATCTGCTCTAGATATCTCATCAAATATTTAGGAAGATATTCCTAAATATTCGATGCATATCTTTATCCAATCGGTGAGGAGAACATACGAAGACTTCTTCCCCAAGTCAGCCACGCCATCTTCAGATCTGATGTGAAGATATTCGTTTGAATATCTGAATCTTTGAATTCTTCGCTGACTCCAATCAGAATATCCTTGTCAAATATTTCGGAGATACTCCTAAATATTTGATCGATATTCAATCTCTTCCATATCCAATCTTTGGAGATTACTTCCATGCCAAGTCATCCAATATTCTCGAATCCAAGCTGAAGATATTCATTTGAATATCTGATCTTTAATGATGACTCGTCAATTGATCCCAATCAGATAATCTCGTCAATCTTTTGGATATGCAAATCCTTGCGTCTGCTGTACGCTGTTCTTCTGTTCCAGCCCGTGGTTGAACTCTAGCTCGAACTGTCTAAAGCCGTTTTGCCAAAGCCATGCCATTCATGGGAACATCACACGGCCATGTCGTCTATGAGGTTCCACATTTCTGTCAGGCATAAGTTCCCTGCTGATCCTCCCACTGCGTTGTTAAGCCTTGTCTGCTCATCGGCCCTCATCCCACAAAGAAATCTTTGAAGAAGAAATACCTCCGTGAATCCATGGTGCGGGCAGCGTGAGACGATGGTGTCATAGTATATGTAGTATTCGTCCAAAGTCTCATCCCGGGATTGCTGAAGGCAGATATGATCTTCTCGCGGGTGTCATGTCGTAAGGATGGGGGGGAGAATTCTTTCAGAAATTTAGCGCGAAGGTCCACGTAATATTTTGAACAACTAGCAGTTGATGTGTAATACCATACTGTCGCAAAGTCGGTTAAAGAGTGTTCAAAACATTTTAATTGAAACTCTTCTAACGTTACATTTTCGGGTTTCATGTGACGACTTATATGGTGGAAATGTTGGCAGTGTATTACTGGGTCTTCTCTGAAAGTACCTTTAAACTGGGGAAGATGTCGAGTCATCCATGCATACATAGTGGGCAGTGTGATGAAGAAATGAAAAGGGAAAGAAAAGAACAACTAATCGAAGGCTAATTCCCCGGCAACGACACCAATTTTGACGGAGCCCACCGCACTGTCGTTAAGGTGCGATGTTCTCTGTGCAAAAATAAATTTATATCTCCGATACTCGCGACTTAACTATTTTGGGTAGTCAGTGGTAAGTACGGGTCGAACCCAAGGGAGTCAGGTGAATAGTTGTTCTTTCGAAAAGGGGGGATTAAATAAAGCAGTTGGGGGGTTGTTTTTGGTTTTTAGTACTGAAAGGTAAAGTAACAGTTGATATTACAATTAAAGGAAAGATTCGGTTTCAGGGGCCTTGTATCATATTTTCGTTTATCATTGACCTCTAATGATCATACTATGTGTTCAAAGATGAATCAAGGCTATTTCTAGCACATGACTTGCCACATCATTTAGAACACTTGTTCTATTTAGACTAATTCCTCCTTTCGAAGTATCTTAGCCTTATGTGCATCCATTTGATCTTCAGTTACGAGCAATCAAATGGTTTTTAAAAGAGGTCGAATTCCTCAGATAAGCTTTGCCCGTTAAAGCATCCACTTACCCGAGTATGTTCACGAACCCCACGGAAGAGCTTTGCCCGTTGAAGCATCCACTCAACCTTGGAAGTTCTAACCTAATATGTGGCACATAGAACAAGTTTTGAACACATAGAGGCACTAAGAGTAGGGCCTAAAACATTGTATGATACAAGTACACCCTTTCAACCGAATGAAGAGTTTAGCTACGAATATCCATGGAACAGGACATCATAGCTAAGTACTTGAAAAGGTAAAGGTTTTTGAATGACAGTAAAGTAAAGTTTTCGAAAGTAAAGACAGGAAAGTAAAGTTGTTGAATTGAAAAGACAGTAAAGTAAAAAAGAGAGGACTTACAAGAACCATTGAGAGTGCTAAAGATCAAGCTTTGATTCCAAAGTAAAGTGATTACATGATTGTGCTCTTAATCTAGAGAGATAAGTGACTTGTGCTTCTTGCACACAAAATGGGATGATTTACAAAGGCAATGGAGGTCTCTATTTATAGGCTTAGAGGAGGAGATGGATGTGTATGAGAGGCATGACACTTGTCAAATGGGGGGAGGAAAGCTCACACATGGCATGAGATGGTAGGGGGAGAGCTTTTGCCGCCGGGGTGAGGTGGCAAGGGGGAAAAGCCGCCGGCTAGGTGGCGTGAGAGGAGAGGAGGAGGGGAGTGTGAGTGAGGGGAGCCGCCGGCTAGGTGGAGGGGAGTGGGTGAGAGATGTGTGTTTGTGATCTTTCACAAAAGCCATCGGTCCTTTCAGCTCCGGTCTGACTCTTGTTACCCTCCGGTTGGACTTGTTTTGAGTGATTCCACGTCAGGTTCTTGAAAGTCGGAATTTGGTCGTGACCTAGAATGACTCGTAATTCATTTTCAGCTTTAAAACTCCTCCTTAGCCTGTATTCTCTCTAGACTTCAAAATACCCTGTAGATAAATATCGGAACTAACAAGCAAAAGTTAAATAGACAAAGAGTCTAATTTGGTGGGTTTAACTGTGTTTATGATTCATACAATTATGGTCCATCAACGGACATGATTGCATCTGGAGAAATCCGTAGTTAAGCTTTGATTTCGAGCTGTTAGGGTTTATCCAAGCAAACAAATTACTAATCGATTACGTTCGAAGTCCAGTCGTGATCGTACTCGGCAATTGATTGAGGGCTTCGTCTCGCAAGAGGATCCCGCTCGATTTGGCATTCGATTGAAGCAAGTGAATCGGTCTAGTGTGAGATCGCAGTCCGTAGCTTCGGTGTTCAAAGCTTGTAATCAAATTTTGTACTCCGGCGACGATTTAGTTGGTTTCGAGGCATTTACATAGTGAAATCGGCTGAGCTAGTGAGCTCGAGTGGATTAACCTCTAACCTAGAGGTGAACCACTATAAAGTCCGTGTCATTCAATTTCTGCATTTTCTTTCAAGTTCAAATCGAATTTAGGGTTTGCAAATTGAATCACAACTAGAAATTGGATTAATAAAGTAGTCCTGAATTACAACAGTGGTATCAGAGCCGTTCTTGATCGATTCTTGGCTAACATTATTGTTGATTCTGCCTTATTTGATTGAATTGATACTCATACTTGACTGTTTTTGCTTTTGAGGTGAAAAATGGTTCAAGCGGTTGAGATTGCTCCGTATGATGGCAAGGGAGACTTCCAAGTCTGGTGTCTCAAAATGAAGGCTGTCCTGTCCCAGCACAAGGTGTTGGTGGTGCTTGAGGAGGAATCCACTAAGTGGTCTGATGAGGAAAATAAGAGGAAGGCTAACATTGAGGTGGAGCCTATAATCTGATTGTATTGAACTTTGGGGACAATATAATCAGGAAGGTATGTGGCTGCAAAACTCCAATTACCATGTGGAAGAAACTTGAGTCTTTGCATGCAAATCAAGTGGCACCTAATCTATCATACTTAAAAGCATCCTGGTTTGCCTTCAAAATGAATGTTGCTAAAACTATTGATGAAAACTTGGATGAGTTCTTGGAAAAGTCTCTTATGCTTAGAGATACTACACATGCACTTGATGATGTTAGTCTTGTGATGATGATGAACTCTATCCCTGAATCATACCATGTTGTTAAGGATGCATTTCAGTACACTGGTAATGTGCCTGCTTTTGATAGATTCGGTGCTGCCTTGAAAACTAGAGAACTAGAGCTTAAAAACCAAAAAGCTAAGTCTGCCTCTAGTTTGTTTGTTAAGTCTGGGAAGCCCTCATTTCAGTCTAACAGAAATAAGTTCCAACATAAGACCAAGTCTGATAGAAATCAAAATGAAAATGATAACAGTCCCAAACAAGGTCAATCATCTCAGGTCAAGTGCTATCATTGTGGAAAAGTAGGTCACTGACAGATGCTTGTCGTCAGAGCAAATGTACAAATAAATTTTTAAGTCAGCTACTCGCGACTTCACTACTGGGTAGCAAGTGGTAAGTAGGGGTCGAACCCAAGAGAGCCAGTGTGGATTAGTTGTTCTTTAATGAAGCTTATGCAGAAATTAAATGCGATTGGGGTTGAGTTTGAGTGTGATTTGAGAACTGAAAGTAAATTACAACAGTAGACTGTAAGGAAAGGATTCGGTTTTAGGGGCCTTGTATCATATTTGTTTATCATTGACCGCTAATGATCATACCAAGTGTTCGAAGATGAATTGAGGCTATTCCTAGCACAAGACTTGCAACATCGCGTAGGACACTTGAAATGATCATGCTAAGTATTCAAAGATGAATCGAGGCTATTTCTAGCGCAAGACTTGCAACACCATTTAAAACACTTGTTCTACTTAAGACTAATTCCTCTTTTCGAAGTATCTTAGCCTTATGTGCATCCATTTGATCTTCTGTTACGATTTTCCAAAATGGTTTTTTAGATAAGTCGAACTCCTCAGATAAGTTTTGCTTGTTACAGCTTCCACTTACCGAGTATGTTCACGAATTCCCACGGAAGAGCTTTGCTTGTTACAGCTTCCACTCAACCTTGGAAATTCTGACTATATATGGCACATAACACAAGTTTTGAATACAGAGATACTCTAAGAGTAGAGTCTAAAACATTTATAATACAAGTACACCCCTGCGACCGAGTACAAGCTTTTAGCTGCTTGTATTCATGTCAAGGAATACAAGCAAACTATTGTCTTGAACAAGGGTACCGAATAATAAAATAACTTTAAAGTAAAAACAAATAATACTTGAAAGTAATTTTATACCTTACAATAAGCGGAGGAGAGGAGCTCCTAGGCAAGATCCAAGCGCCAAAAGTAGCTCCAAAATAAAGAACAATATTTATTGAAAGTGAAGAGAAGAGGGTTAAGCCCTCTATCTCTCTAAAACATTTGTGATTGTGGAATGGGATTGTGTGATGATACAAATGAGGAGGGGATGGCATGTATTTATAGCCAAAGGAGGAGGAAATGGAGGGTTGAGATAGTTTGCATCCAAGGGAGGAGGAGGAGGAGTGCATGGCAAGTTTGCTTGGAGAGAAAGTAGCCGCCCCTTGTGACTCACCATGGCAAAAAGCCATCGGAAGATATTTGTTCTTCAAAAGCCATCGGTTTGACCGAAATTTGACCGGAGCTTCTTGGATTTTCAAGAGTGTATTCTGAATGAAAATGTCATTCTAAGATGATCTCAAGAAGGAACCTAAGCCAAATTCTGCTTGGAACATGGTCGAAATCCCAAATCGGATGAAATTGCCCTTGTTTGGCCTTTACCGGGCTCGGTGCGTTTGCATTGCGTTCTTGTCCAAATGCTGACTTTTCTAGCATATTTGAGTGATTCCAAGTTGGTTCCATGAAGGATGTTAAGGCTGATTTTGAGTGTAGCATGGTCGCGACCTGGAATGACTCGTACTTCATTTTCCCCTTAAAAACTCCTCCGTAGCATGTATTCTCTCTAGAGTCCAAAATACCCTGTAGAAATATATCGGAACTAACAAGAAAAAGTTAAATAGACAAAAGGTCTAATTTGGGGGGTTTTACTGTGTTTATGATTCGTATAATTATGGTCCATCAGATCACCCCACACTTTTAGTTGTTCGTCCCGAACAATGCTATTAAAGGGCGGCACTCTAAGTTTGGTTTTAAAATATGAAAGTTAGACTGTGGGACTCGATTTATCCTAATTCATGCATCACTACTTATTACCAAATCAAACCGTGTAAATAAATAGAAGAAACTTGATACTTGTACCTTCGTGCTGAGATGCAAATTATTCTGGATGTTTCGGGAGATAGCCCTTTTTAGGCTCCTGGACTGCAACCTCGGGACCGTCTCGCACTATATGGTTTCCTAGCAGCTTTCTCTAGCACGTGATTCGGTTCGGGTTTCACTGGTTTGAGTACTTTGATTTTTCTTTTGGCGAGGGACTGCTTTTGTAGTGAATCGGCCTTTGGCCTTTGATTTGACTCTTTGAGTACTTCACTTTTTGTTTGGTTAAAACCTTCACAATTTTGGGCCTTTGGCCTCTTGATTTGCTTCTTTGAGCTTTTTACGTCTTTGTGACTTGCTAGTCCATTTTCTCAAGCCTTTTTGGGAGGTCCAATCATCGCCCGCAAGCCTATGGAAATACCTCCCCGCTCCTCTCATCGTTGTTGTTTCGCGCGGGTCAAGATGAGGGTCGCTCATCTATTTTCTCGGCTACTTTGACTAGAGAGAGGACGGTCTGATTCCCGTCCTCGCCTTTTTTCTTTTTTGCATAAACACTGCATGGCGGAGATGACTTCAATCTTCACTGAAACCCGAAGTGCAGCCTCCACTGACTTTGAAAACCATATAGTTTGATTCGATCCTTTGATTGCCTGCCAAGCGTCTCTAGGGCATTTCTATCAACTCCACATCCCTAGCTTATCTTAGCACAAAGGGACAAATGAGAAGTTACATTCTAAGTTTTTAAACAGTTGAATTTTCACAAGGTTAATGCATGAATTATGATCTATCTTTTTCACATTCTTAAGTTCATATTTTCAAAAAGATACTATTAAAAAAGAAAACATGTTTATGTACACAGGTGGTTCTCACCCCACACTTTTGAACGAAGGCGTGCCTTTTAGCACTACTTAGTTCAAAAGCCATGCAAGCAGACAATTACGAGAAGGAAATGATATTAAGGAAAGGTAAGATCAGAACTCCCTTTAAAGTGTCAAGTGAATGACATGGCATGAGGCTGGATAATCGAGGGAGTTCGGCTGGGGCCTTGAACTCTCAGCGCAAGCCCGGTAGTTCACGGAAGCTGCCTGGCTGATCCGATCGTGCTCCAAAAACTAATTCCTAAATAGTCAAATCATTCTATGCACCAAGTGGGTGAGAGCGACTTATTGATAAAAAATAAAAGACAGAAAATAAAAAGACAGAAAGTAAGATAGTGTCGGGTTACCTCCCGACCAGTGCACTTGTTTAACGTCGTTGGCTCGGCGATACCTCAATCATGGATCATAAGGTCGGATCCCAAGGGTGAGTGAGGTCAAACTTCTTCTTGGCAGCCCTTTTGCTCCGAGAGGGTGAGGTTTCTTTGACCATAGCTGCTGGTCCAATGAGTCGTGCTTGCTTGTTACTCCTTCCTGGTTTCCATTCTTTCGGCCCATGTTTTTGCCGCCTCTTCATGTTGGAATAGTTGGCACCTTTGTGAGTTTGGAAATTTGGTTTTGTGCCATTAAATGTAGGTGACATCAAGCATGCACCTCTGCCAATCCTCTTCATTGTGGTAGTGATGGATGGTTGTCCTGGAACGAGTGAGTTTTCAAGCGGTTTTCCTTGTTGAGTCGTGGTGAGTGGGACTGGGGCTTTCTCGGATAGTTTGGCAATGAGGTCCGGGACTTCCTCGGGTGCTCCGAGCGCAAGGACCGGGCCTGGCTTGATTTCTTCGGCCGCTTTGGTAGTGATGTTCGGGACTTCTATTGGCTCGGCAGTTAGGACTGTGATTTCCTCGGATGGATTGGTGATAAGGACCGGGCCTGATTTGGGCAGCTTGTTAATGAGGTCCCAGAGCTGGTTTGATGCTTCTTTTTGAGCCACCCATGATTCTTCATTCTCTGTCGGCTCCTCGGGTTCAGCCGTCTTTTCTATTGCCCATGATTCGGTTTCGGCCGTGAATTGGTGCATCGAGGCACTCAATTGCTGTATGTCTGCGGCCAATTGCTGGGTGCTAGCTGCCAGCTCGTTTTCTGCTGCCCATACTTCTGTTTTGGCCCTGATTTGGTGCATTATGTTGTCCATTTCTTCGCTCCGCATGGCTTGATCTTGTCTTTGTCTTGACCTTGCGGCCAAATCATCTATTAAGTTCAAAAGATCATCCACGGTTAAGTCCATCACTAATCCTCCCGCTGCATCATTTAGCCAATTCCACTCTTGTGGCGTCATCCCACTGAGAAATTTTGTTTGAAGATCGAAGTCGGTGAATCCATGGTGCGGGTAGCTCGTCACAATGGAATCGAAGTACCATAAGTACTCGTCCAATGTTTCGTCCCGGGATTGCTTTATGTTGTTGATCTTCTCGCGGACTTCAAGTTCGAAGGGTGGTGGGGAAATTTCCTCAATGTTCCAAGGTTCCATTCCGTAGTAGTAGGACTTAGTGAATGTCATGATAAAATAAAAAAGAAAAAACAAAATAGAATAACTATTCCGATGCACAACTCCCCGGCAACGGCGCCAATTTGACAGATGCTTGTCGTCAGAGCAAATGTACAAATAAATTTATAAGTCCGCTACTCGCGACTTCACTACTGGGTAGCAAGTGGTAAGTAGGGGTCGAACCCAAGAGAGTCAGTGTGGATTAGTTGTTCTTTAATGAAGCTTATGCAGAAATTAAATGCGATTGGGGTTGAGTTTGAGTGTGATTTGAGAACTGAAAGTAAATTACAACAGTAGACTGTAAGGAAAGGATTCGGTTTTAGGGGCCTTGTATCATATTTGTTTATCATTGACCGCTAATAATCATACCAAGTGTTCGAAGATGAATCGAGGCTATTCCTAGCACAAGACTTGCAACATCGCGTAGGACACTTGAAATGATCATGCTAAGTATTCAAAGATGAATCGAGGCTATTTCTAGCGCAAGACTTGCAACACCATTTAAAACACTTGTTCTACTTAAGACTAATTCCTCCTTTCGAAGTATCTTAGCCTTATGTGCATCCATTTGATCTTCTGTTACGATTTCCCAAAATGGTTTTTTAGATAAGTCGAACTCCTCAGATAAGTTTTGCTTGTTACAGCTTCCACTTACCGAGTATGTTCACGAATTCCCACGGAAGAGCTTTGCTTGTTACAGCTTCCACTCAACCTTGGAAATTCTGACTATATATGGCACATAGCACAAGTTTTGAATACAGAGATACTCTAAGAGTAGAGTCTAAAACATTTATAATACAAGTACACCCCTACGACCGAGTACAAGCTTTTAGCTGCTTGTATTCATGTCAAGGAATACAAGCAAACTATTGTCTTGAACAAGGGTACCGAATAATAAAATAACTTTAAAGTAAAAACAAATAATACTTGAAAGTAATTTTATACCTTACAATAAGCGGAGGAGAGGAGCTCCTAGGCAAGATCCAAGCGCCAAAAGTAGCTCCAAAATGAAGAACAATATTTATTGAAAGTGAAGAGAAGAGGGTTAATCCCTCTATCTCTCTAAAACATTTGTGATTGTGGAATGGGATTGTGTGATGATACAAATGAGGAGGGGATGGCATGTATTTATAGCCAAAGGAGGAGGAAATGAAGGGTTGAGATAGTTTGCATCCAAGAGAGGAGGAGGAGTGCATGGCAAGTTTGCTTGGAGAGCAAGTAGCCGCCCCTTGTGACTCACCATGGCAAAAAGCCATCGGAAGATATTTGTTCTTCAAAAGCCATCGGTTTGACCGAAATTTGACTGGAGCTTCTTGGATTTTCGAGAGTGTATTCTGAATGAAAATGTCATTCTAAGATGATCTCAAGAAGGAACCTAAGCCAAATTCTGCTTGGAACATGGTCGAAATCCCAAATCGGATGAAATTGCCCTTGTTTGGCCTTTACCGGGCTCGGTGCCTTTGCATTGCGTTCTTGTCCAAATACTGACTGTTCTAGCATATTTCAGTGATTCCAAGTTGGTTCCATGAAGGATGTTAAGGCTGATTTTGAGTGTAGCATGGTCGCGACCTGGAATGACTCGTACTTCATTTTCCCCTTAAAAACTCCTCCTTAGCATGTATTCTCTCTTGAGTCCAAAATACCCTGTAGAAATATATCGGACCTAACAAGCAAAAGTTAAATAGACAAAAGGTCTAATTTGGGGGGTTTTTCTGTGTTTATGATTCGTATAATTATGGTCCATCAGTCACTTTAGGAGGAATTACCATAAGTGGTTAGCTAGGCCAAAGAACCCTGGACCACCTTGCAAGGCTAAATACTCTTGGGTGACCGATAGCGAAGTAGTACCGTGAGGGTGAAAACAACCTGGCATTGACTTCTGATAAACCTAATTCATCACAAGAGGTTCTAACTGTTACCAGTGGGGACTCAGGTGGTGAATGGGTATTGGATTCGGGCTGTTCTTTTCATATGTGCCCAAACAAACACTGGTTTGATAGCCTAGCTCCTACTGCAGTGAAAATGTATACACGGGAAATAATAATGTGTGTAAGGTCATGGGGATAGGTAGTAAAAGCCTGAAATTAAACAATGGTAAGTTGGTTGCTTCAACCAAAGTGAGATATGTGCCTGGCCTTAGAAGAAATCTTATTTCCCTTGGTTCTCTTAATGATTCTGGTTGTTCTTATACTGCTATGAATAGTGTTATTACTGTGTTTAAGAATAATAAGCAGGTTTTAACTAGAAATAAAACTGGTAGTGTTTATATATTTGATGGTTCATACCATGGTGCAACTAAGGAAGCATGCCCAGCTATTTGTGAAGATGCAACTGTAAAGTGGCATCTTAGATTAGGACACATGAGCCAGAAGGGACTTGAGTGCCTGAATAAGCAAGGTATCCTTGCGGAAAAGGTGACTCATCTGCCTTTTTGTGAACCTTGTGTCCTGGCCAAACAGCACAGGCTGAAGTTGACCAATGGAGTTCACTCAAGTAAGGCAATTCTAGAGTATTTGCATGCTGATTTGTGGGGACCTGAGTCTAATGAGACTTACGGTGGGAATATGTACTTTTGAGCATTGTAGATGATTACTCTAGGAGAGTGTGGACCTTCCTGTTAAAAACAAAAGATGAGGCCTTTACTAAGTTTAAAGATTGGAAACTGTTAGAAGAAAATCAGACTGGTAAAAAGGTTAAGGCATTAAGGACTGATAATGGCTTGGAATTTTGTAATGCTGAGTTTGATAATTTTTGCATTGAACATGGTATTTTGAGACACAAAACTGTGACATTAACTCCACAACAAAATGGAGTGGCTGAGAGAATGAACAGAACTTTACTTGATAAACTAAGATGTTTGTTGTTCACTTCTGGTTTACCTATGTCTTTTTGGGGTGAAGCTCTATATACTGTTGCATATCTTGTGAATAGGAGTCCCAATAGGATGCTTGAATTTAAATGCCTTATGGAACTGTGGAATGGTAAGAAACCTGATTTGAAAGAGTTAAAAAATTTTGGGCTGCCTATGCTCATATTAGGGAGGGAAAACTTTATCCTAGATCAACTAAGTGTATATTCTTAGGTTATCAAAGATCAATGAAAACTAAGAGTTATAGGTTGTGGGATATGAATGTTAGGGGAATTAAGATTCTAATTAGTAGAGATGTTATTTTTGATGAGAATGCCTTCCCATATAAAAATAACAGTAATGCCAATAATGAGGCCTCCCCTGCACCACCATCTGATAGATCCTTGTTTGATATTGACCCTCCTGAAAACCATGAGCACCCTGATCAGGTAGAACACCAGATAGAGCCAGATATGCCCCAACCAGAACCAGGCAATGACCATAATGAACCTAATGAACATGCTGAGAATGTAGATCAGGTGGAGGAATATGAGAATGCTACCCAAGATGTGTTAGCTGATTGGAAGCTTGCCAGATATAGGCCTAGAAGAGAGCCTAGGTTACCCACTAGATATTCCCAAGCTGATCTTGTTTCCACTACCCTAATAGCTGCTAAAGAAATAAAAAATGAACCTAATACTTACCAGGAAGCCATTGAGGGTAGTGATAGTGAGAAATGGAAGCCGACATGCTTGATGAAATGGAGTCCCATAAGACTAACCAAACTTGAGTTCTGGTCAAAAAGCCAGAACACCATAAACTGGTTGATTACAGGTGGCTGTTTAGGATCAAGAATGAGGATCCACCAAGGTACAAGGCAAGGTTGGTTGCTAAGGGTTTCACCCCAAAAGAAGGTACTGATTACCATGAAAAATTGTTTAAGACCATTAGAATCATGCTTGCATTGATTGCTATTAATGACTTAGAACTTGAACAACTTGATGTTAAAGCTGCTTTCCTTCATGGAGAGTTAGATGAGCAAATATATATGAAGCAACCTCCTGGTTTTGTAGATAAAAAATATCCTGAGCATGCTTGTTATTTGAAAAAATCATTGTATGGTTTGAAACAAAGCCCAAGACTGTGGTATAAAAGATTTTATTCATATGTGTTGAAACTGGGATTTGTGAGGAGTGATTATCATCCATGTTTCTATTATGCATCTGTTGAAAATTGTCCTGTCTATGTGCTATTATATGTTGATGATATCTTGTTGATAAGCAAGTCAGCTGATAAGATTAAGGTGCTGAAATCTCAGTTAAGCTCAGAATTTGACATGAAAGACTTACGAAAGGCTAAGAAAATATTGGGCATGGTTATTTATAGAGATAGGAGTAAATGCTTCCTAAAACTACATCAAAGGCCTTACTTAGAGAAGATAGTATCTAAGTTTAGTAGCCTTGACTGTAAACCTATGCAAGTGCCATTAGCTCCTCACTTTATTATGTCCAAGTAACAAAGTCCTAAATCTGATATTGAGTTTGCTATGATGGAAAATGTGCCTTATGCTAATGCTATTGGATCTGTTATGTATGCCATGATTAGTTCCAGACCTGACTTGTCCTATGCCATATCATTGTTAAGTAGATTTATGTCTAACCCAGGTCCTGAGCACTGGTTGGCATTGAAACATGTATTTGCATATATAAGAAGCACATTGGATGTTGGTTTGTGTTATAAAAAGAGACATGATGATTTAATATTGATTGGGTATGTTGATGTTGACTTTGGTGGTGATAGAGACACTGGGAAATCTACAACTGCCTTATACTTTACTCTTGGTGCTTGCTGTGTTTCATGGAAGTCCCAACTTCAGTCCATAGTCACCATTTCTTCTACTGAGTCTGAATATATAGCTTTGTGTGATGCTGTGAAAGAAGCAATGTGGTTGCAGGGCATGTTAAGTGAAGCTAAGTTGTTTAGTGGAACTGCCATTGTTAGGTGTGATAGCCAATCTGCTATATGCTTAAGTAAAAATCCTGTTTATCATGAACGCTCAAAGCATATTGATATTAAGTATCACTTTGTTAGAGACAAGATAGAAAATGGTGATGTTGTTGTGGATAAAGTTGGAACTGAACACAATCTTGCTGATATGGGAACTAAAACTGTTACTTACACCAAGTTCAAGCTTTGCTTGAAACTTTTGTATGTGGAGTAATTTGTTTTGCAGGTTGAGCAATGAAAGAGCTGGGTTTGATTTCACTATGTATACATTTCTGGAGCTCAGCTGAAGGCCTAAAGTGGCTTAAAGGAATAGCTGCTTTAGGTGGAGGATTGAAGAATTAAAACTGCTATTTTGTTGCTGGAATTTGTGGTCGTCGCTAAAAGTCACACTAGTCGTCGCAGAAGAGCTGAAGAAGTCATCGCGGAAGCTCAGCCAAATACATGCGCATTTTTGGAGTCGTTGCTAAAGATCGAGCGTCGTTGCTGATACGAGGAGAGTTCGTTACGAGCCGTTGGAAGCCGTTGCCGCGAGGACCAATGGGAGCGCGACACGTCGGAGCGATCCGTGGCTCGGATTGGATTCGAAACGGACGCGCAGGATTAGACGGGATGGACGAACAAGATTGCATCTGGAGAAATTCGTATTTAAGCTTCGTTTTCGAGCTGTTAGGGTTTATCCAAGCAAACAAAACACAAATCGATTACGTTCGAAGTCCAGTCGTGATCGTACTCGGCAATTGATTGAGGGCTTTGTCTCGCAAGAGGATCCCGCTCGATTTGGCGTTCGATTGAAGCAAGTGAATCGGTCTAGTGTGAGATCGCAGTTCGTAGCTTCGGTGTTCAAAGCTTGTAATCAAATTTTGTACTCCGGCGACGATTTGGTCGGTTTCAAGGCATTTACATAGTGAAATCGGCTGAACTAGTGAGCTCGAGTGGATTAGCCTACCTAGAGGTGAACCACTATAAAATCTGTGTGTCATTCAATTTCTGCATTTTCTTTCAAGTTCAAATCGAATTTAGAGTTTGCAAATTGAGTCACAACTAGAAATTGAATTAATAAAGTAGTCCTGAATTACAACAGTATCCTGTTTCAATTCCCAAGTAATAATTTTTTATTTTATTGTAATGTCATGCAGATTACTTTAAGTTGCTTATAAGTTATAAGCATAAATGCTGGATGATATGAAATGCACCACAACTCAGTGTTCTATAATTATAAGCTGTTGTACTTGGTCAAGGCATATGGTCTAAGCATTAGGGGCTATCCTTGTTCCTTGACTGTTATGGGGTCACACCTACCTGAGCTGGTTGTTGGAACTTGGAAAACATCTGTTGTAGGTGTCAAAATTAGCGGGATCAATTCATAGGTGTAGTTTTCCATCAAAAAAAAATTCATAGGTGTAGTTAGGTGATAAATAAGCTCTTTCTTTCTTTATTCAATATGTTCTTTTGGCATTTCATCGTCCTATTAGGTGTTAGAAGATCAATAATATCAAACTCGCGGGATGATGAGTAAAGTGAATTTTTTGTTTTTTATTTTGTTTTTGATAATGGGGTACAACAATTCAGAACATTACAATGCATATTACAAAAGATTTATCATCTAGTACACATATATATTATCTACGATGTAGGAAGCATCCACGCGCGAGGTGGGACAAGACGAGGGAAAGGAAGAGGAAAGAAAGAAAATCTCACAACATTGTGAGGAAAATTGGTGATCCCATGATTCGAATTCGGGGTGTAACAATCCATGATGGATTCTTTAACTAACAGGCCACCGCCCCTGTTGGCGAATAAAGTGAAATATTTTTTTTTGACGCGAATAAAGTGAAATGTTATGAATATATAAATAATTTTACAGTGGACAAATAATGTATATAATACTTAATTAATACAATTAAACTATAGAGTTAAGATCACATGGTAAAAATTTATTTTCATGAGAAATAAGAAATAACGATAGCCGTTCAATCTAACGGTTCTTAATTTTCATAATTATCCGCATATTTTTTTGCATTAAATTCGTGTTTAAGAGTAATTTCGTCATTTGTGCACACGTTTGTCGTTCGAAATTACGTTCACTGAAATTCAATGATCGTCGATTGCATCACTGATTGATTCGATTTCTCCCGTGGCATAGTCGATATTCAATTGCGTCTTCAAATCGTAGAACGGAAATTGTAGTCGCTCATTCGAATTGCATAAGAAATTCTCACATCGTAAATTTAGGGTTTGGATTGCGGGGACTGCTACGAATTTTGTTTGTAAATGGTACGCATTTTAGTCGAAAAACACCAAAAGATGACTGCTACGAATTTTGTTTGTAATTGCTACACATTTTAGTCGGAAAGTACCAAAATATGCTACTACGAATTTTGTTTGTAATTGCTACGCATTTTAGTCGGAAAGCACAAAAACATGACTGCTACAAATTTTGTTTGTAATTCTACGCATTTTAGTCGGAAAGCACCAAAACATGACTGCTACGAATTTTGTTTGTAATTGGTACGCATTTTAGTCGGAAAGCACCAAAACATGGCTGCTACGAATGTTGTTCAAAATTACTACGCATTTTTGTCGTAAAGCACCAAAACATGACTACTACAAATTGTGTTTGTAATTGCTACGCATTTTAGTGGGAAAGCACCAAAACATGACTGCTACGAATTTTGTTTGTAATTACTACGCATTTTAGTTGGAAAGCACCAAAACATGACTGCTACGCATTTTAGTCGTAAAGCACCAAAACCCTAAATCTATGATTTGGAGATTTTCTTATGCAATTGGAACGAGCGACTTCCGTTTCTTTAGTCGTGAAATAAGTCGAGTCGAATGAGAATGGATTAAAGAAGATGACGCGTCGAACGATGATGAATGGTATATCGACGGCGCTCGTCTTCAACCTTGTAGGTCGTGATCAAATTGCCCCTAAATTGACGAAATCCCGTTAATTAGCGTGATTTCTAATTTTTAATTCGATTTAATCCTGACCGTAAATCAACTAAGATGAATGACTGAGAATATTTCTCATTTCTCATCATAATTCCACTTCTCATATGATCTCATCCCTTAAACTATAAGTAATGTTAATAAACAAATGATTGATGCAATAATCAAATCAGAATTGCAAGTTGCCCAAGGTTGCCAGGTCCCTTGTTAGGCTTCCTCGAACTTATCTGGGTTTTTTGGACTGATTGTAGGATTTCTCAATTGGGTGCCCAAGTCCGCATCGAAGGCCTTCAAGATTTAGTCGGCTGGCCTTCGATGTTTCTCAGCTGGTCCTCGCTGATGACTTGGGAATCCTCGACATTGGTTAAGTGGACCAAGAGGCCGTGGGAGAATTCTAGGCCAATCGCTCGGGAATCCTCGGTAGATGTCGAGGTGACTTGGAAAGTGACTAGGTCATCGTCAAGATTTCTCGACAGGATTAGTTGGGAGACCCCAACACTGCTCCCCTCTCAAAAAGAGACCTTATCCACATGGTCGAAACTCAGGAAGCGCTCCAAAATTGTCTTGAGAGCGAGAGGCTCTCATGTTGCTATATGGTCGGGCATTCTGGTCCATATGATGAGAACTTTTTGACTACTTGCCCCATTGGGTACTTCTCGAAAACCTTCTAGCTCAAAGATAGATTGGTACTCCGAAATGTGTCTTATGTGGTGGACTTGGTTAGGCGCCCTTAGTTGCGACAAAGTTAAAATCTTTATATGTATTAATGTAAGTAAACTAATTTGATGGAAATTTTGAGTGAAGATTGGGGGCATTTGCCCCCAATAACCAACAAGTGGAGCCGCCTCTGCTTGCTTCATGGGGGTGTCGCCTCATGCTCACAACCAACTCAGGCATTGCCGACATGTTTCAACGATACCTATTATGTAGAAAACCTAATTGTTCACAACCAACGATACCTTCATGGTGGGTGACTCTACATTGAGGTAGAAAACCATGGATCACGCTCAAAGCTTTTGGCACCAATTTGATCTTATTTTGAATATGGGGGGTTCTTTTGTAATTGTTCAAACTTCAGTAAGTGTTTTCTCGTTTGTATTTTGTATTAGTTCAGGGTTCTTTGTGTACATTGTAAAACTTGCAAAAGTCTGTTTTAACAGACTTTTGCGCCTCTTCTTCTTGCTTAATGAAAATGTTAGGGTTAGTAAAATCTCTCTCCGATTCTTGATTCTCCGAGCTTCGATCTCCTCCTTGAGCTTGCTTCGTCATCAATCAGAACTCAATTCTACATGGTATCAGATGAATGGCATCGATCTGGTATGATTCTTGTGCTTTGATGCCTTTTGTGTGTGTTGATTGGTTATTGTATTCTGCGTGATTTTTCGTTCGTCCAATGGATTCGATTCCTGCAACTACATCTGCAAATGTTACTTGTTTAGCAGATGATCCGTTGTTTGGTAATAGTTATCAGAATGTGGCAGTCTCTCTGGTAACTCAGCCATTAGTTTGCGACAAGAACTATCTTAATTGGCGTAAATCTATGGAAATGGCACTAGGAATAAAAATGAAATTAGGGGTTTTGTTCGTGGTTAATTTCCTAGACCTACTAATGCTTATCAAGGTGCTCGTTGGGACAAATGCACCAATGTAGTATTGTCTTGGATCATCAACTCAGTTTCACCAGAAATTGGCTCGTCTTTGATTCATTCTACTGACTGTATGGATGCTTGGAAAGACTTGGAGGAATGTTTTTCAAGTGCTAATGATTTCACCATATTTTCTATTCAACAAGAAATTGCTATGTTGATGCAAGAAGAGAAAAGTATAGCTCAGTTTTATAACAAGCTGATTCAGCTTTGAGGAGATGAAGATCCTCTCACCGAAGAAATTTCATGTGAACTTTGTTCAAAGTGTAAAGAAAGAAGATGTTCCAATGACAGAAAAATGAGAGATAGAAGAGTGAAGTTCTTAATGGGACTAAATGAGGTGTATACCACTTCTAGGTCCAATATTCTTTAGATGAAGCGTTCTCCAACCTTGAAAGAATGTTACAAGCAGTTGACTTAAGATGGAAATCAGAGAAAATCTAAGAAAGTTAACTTGACTAAAATGTCAGCTTTGTATGTTGCTCAATCCCCTGTACTCACTAGTGGAGGTCATCAGCCTGCTATGCAGAATCAACCCTCCTCTCAGTCATTTAGTAGTACTACCAACAATTCTCGCCAAACTGGAAGATCTTTCCCTCAAAATAGAAACAGAAAACCATTGTTCTGTACTTACTGTTGGCTGCAAGGTCACCTAAGGGAGACTTGCTGCATATTTATTGGTATCCTCCTGGTTACAAGTTCACTAACACTAAGGGAGTTGGTACTAATAATAGAGGGAATAGAATTATGGTTAACAAATGTTACTACTGAGGTGTGTAATGCAGGCACTGAAGACAAAGACAATAAAAATTGAAGTGAAACCTCTACTATACAGATCAGTTCTTTGCAGATGACTCAGGATCAGCTCAACAAGTTGATGGTTTTTCTAGGTGGTAGTGGACCTCACACCACTGATCATATTGCAGGTATCACTTGTCTCTCAACAGTTAAAGTGAGTAAGGATACTTGGGTAATTGATATTGGTGCCACTGATCATATTACAGCTCATGCTCATTTACTAAATGATCTTGTTAGTCTTAAAGTACCTTATAATATGCTTATGCCTAATGGAAAAAGGGTTATGGTCACTCACACTGGTACTTGTGTTTTGAGTAATTTCATCAAGTTTTCTTGTGTTCTTTTGGTCCCTAGTATCAGATTTAACTTGATATATGTTGCCAAACTTGTGGAGGACTCCAAGTTGTTGGTTGAGTTCACTAAAAAAGATTGTTGCAAATAAGACCCTGCGAGGCAGATTTTACAAGGGATTGGTGACTTGGTTGAAGACCTGTGCCATTTCAAGTCAGTCAATACTGCAGGATGCTTATCTGTTGAAAAGGAGTCTCAAAATGGTACTCTTTGGCACTACAGACTGGGTCATGTACCATATAATAAGGTGTCTAGCACTTTAAAACATTGTATCCTTGATTTCAGTTGTAAACAATCCAATTTACATTGTCCAGTGTGTCCTCAAGCCAAGCAAACAAGGCTTCCCTTTCCTACTAGTACTAGTAGAAGTCAGACATTGTTTGAGTTGATACATATTGATATTTGGGGTCCCTACAAGGATCCTACTATAACATGGGCAAAATATTTCCTAACAATTGTTGAGGATCTGTCCAGAGTAACCTGGAGTTACTTGATGCAACAAAAGAGTGAGGCAGTTGATCATCTAGTTAGTTTCTATATCATGATCCACACTCAGTTCAACTGTTCTATAAAGATTGTCAGAACAGATAATGGTGCTGAATTTTTTAGTCACAAAGTTACAAATTTCTTGCAGACTCAAGGCTATGTTCAACAGACCTCATGTGTTTATAGTCCTAAATAAAATGGGTTTGTTGAAAGAAAGCATAGACATCTACTTGAGATTGCAAGGTCACTAAAGTTTCAGTCCAAAGTTCCTGATTTTCTATGGGGTGATTGTGTCGTAACTGCAACCTATATCTTCAGTAGACTACCTTCATCAGTCTTGAATGGTAAAACTCCTTTGGCTGCTTGACCTATATGACAAATATTTTAGAGGTAAGTCTTTGGCTGCTTGACCTATATCTTCAGTAGACTACCTTTATTTTAGAGGATGCCTGAATACAATCATATGAAGGCCTTTGGCTGCTTGACCTATATGACAAATATTTCTTGAGGTAAGTCTAAGTTTGATACCAGGGAAATTCCATGTATTTTTTTGGGATATGCCTTTAATCAGAAAGGGTATAAACTATTTGACTTTGAGAACCATGTCATCTATATCTCAAGGGATGTTAAATTTGTTGAAGAAATTTTTCCTTATGCTGAAAAGGAAAAGGAGACTTCAGTTAGTCATGCTGAAAATCGTTACTGTTCATTTACCTCAAGATGCTACTGTTCCTTTACCTCAATGTGCTACCAGTGATACTTATTTGCCTGCTGATAATTTTCCAACTACTTCAGCGGTTGCAAATAATCCTCCTGCAGTCCCTAGACATGATCAGCCATCTTGTACTCAATGTCAAGCCCTCAAAAGAACAGCAAGAGTACCCAGGCCACCCGTGACTTTAAGGGATTTTCTCTGCAATTCAGTTTCAAGTTTCAAAATTGATACACATTCACAAGTATGTGGACTATTCAGGCTGCTCTCCAACTTTACAACACTATGCTCACTTGTTACACAGAGGCTTCTAACGACCCAAAGTGGAATGAGGCTATGTTAGCTGAACTAAAAGCTCTTCAGACCAACGACACTTGGGAAATCACTGACTTACCATCTGGTAAAAATCATGTAGGTTAAGAGAAACTCAGATGGCACAATTCAGAGGTATAAGGCCAGACTTGTTGCTAGGGGCTTCACTCAAATGGAAAGCTTGGACTATCATGAAACATTTGCTCCAGTTGTCCAAATGAACACAGTTAGAGCTCTCCTTGCTGTGGCTGTATCGAGAGGATGGCCCTTATTCCAGTAGGATGTTTACAACACCTTTTTACATTTTTTTTTTGATTCATCAGTGGTTGAATACCACCAAAAAGTACATAGGGTCACCAAAATGTGTAGCCTCGCTTACAACTTAATATAAAGGCTGGACATATGTCACTAATGACTATCCCCTACCACTGGAAGCTTAATAGGCAGCATTGTTGTTCAGCAGCCTGGATATTAAACAAGTCACACTATATCCTTACTTTACTCTGATCTCTTCCTTGTCACTTGGGATATATCCTGTCCTGGATGGATAGCTGCTGAGTCTCCTCTATACGCCTCTCAGATTAAGGTATAAATACCTACCCTCCGGACTGGATTGCTTAGAAGCAATCCCTCACTTCTTCAATGCATCTGCTAATTGTTGAGGTTGAATATGGGCACTTTGAACTTTGATATTTAGCCCACCATGCTAGGCGGACCTTCACTAGTTCCCATATCTCCTCTACTGACCTCTTCTTATTCTGAAAACAACTTTTATTTCTTTCTTCCCAAATGGACCACAAAATCGCGTAGCATAGTGTTTACCATACTCTCTTGTATGATTTTGAGGTGCCTACTATTACCTAGCTTTCGAGTAGGCTTTTTGCTGTTTCTGGAATCACCCAACTTGCTCCCCACCAACTGATGCTCATAGCCCATAACTTCCAACTCCAAATACAGTGCATCAATAGATGATCAGCTGATTCCTGTTCCGAGTCGCACAACACGCATACCAGGTCCTCCTCCCTTCTGATGACTTTTCTTTTCAAGAGGGCCAACTTGGTTGGTAAACTTTCTACATATATTCTCCATATCAGCATCTCCACCTTGGGTGGCGCCAGCCCTGACCACAATTGGAAGGGCATTTGTTCCCACTTTTTCTTGTTTGTTCTGATTGCCATAGCTGCCCTCATTAACGAGTTTGTGCTGAAATTTCCATCTACCGAGAAGGACCACACAATTCTGTCGTCCTCCTGATCTTTCAGCTAAATATGCTTCAAGCCCTCTTCTAATTCTCTTCTGTTTGCTTCTTCCCATTGATATAGAGTTCTTCTAAATTTCAGCTGCCAATACCACACCCCTCCGGTCCAGCACCCCATCTCTCGCACTGAAGCTTTATTGTCCATCGCCAACAGAAAGAGCTTTGGGTATTGGACTTTGATGGACTTGTCCCCCATCCATATCATGCCAGAATGAAGTCAAATTATTTCCATTGCCCAGCTTCAATTTTAAGCCTTCCTTGAAAGCCATGGCTACCTCAGAATTCCCTTGAACAATCTTTATGATATCCTTCCAACTATTGGATAACCTTTTTGAGGGAATTGTGGTCTCATTAGGGTCATGAGCTCTCTTTATGTCATACTTCTCTAGCACCATCCTCCTCCAAAGACCTCCTTTTCCAATCACTAGTTTCCACCACCACTTGGCCAAGAGTGCAAGGTTCATATCCACCAAACCATGTATTCCCAGGCCACCATATTTCTTCAGTTTTGTAATCTTAAACCACTTCACATAATAGATTTTTCTCCGCATATCAGAACTGCCCCACAAGAACCTCCTTTGAATTCTCTCCATTTCTTACGCAACTGAGATTGACATTTTATACATCGAAGCATAATACAAAGGGAGGTTGCATAGCGCCGATTTGATTAGCACAACCCTCCCAGCCATGGATAAGTTTGCACTTCTCTAGGAGGCAAGTTTTTGCTTAAACTTCTGAAGTATTGGGGTCCATGTGCTTAATCTACTCGCGTTTGAACCCACTTGCATTCCTAAGTAATTCATCAAGAATTTGCCCATCAAACAGCCTAGTGCATCCGCAAACTTCTGCACTTCCTCCTCCTCTAGACCAATGCCTAGACATCTGCTTTTACTGAAGTTTATTTCAAGGCTAGAGGAAACTGCAAATGAGCGGAGGATGTGCCTGATTTTTCGAACTTTGTGCGAATCGGGCCTACAAAATATTACTGTATCATTAGCAAACTGAAGGTGTGTCAGACTGGCTCCGTTCTTCACCCATTCCACTCCGCTGATCCTTCCTTTCTGTACTGCATTGTTCAGGATCCTTGAAAGCCCCTCAGATGCCAATAGGAATAGGAAGGGGGAGAGGGGTTCTCCTTGGCAAAGGCCTCTCTCCATAGGTACTTCCTTCGTACGTGAACCATTGATGAGGATCGATAGTCTGGCTGAAGAGTAATGATGAGTCGTAGTTGTACGACTATTTTATATGTTAAAACCCCATTTCTTAGTGTTACCTGTATATTATTTCACTACCTGTGTGTAGTTTTCGTTCTCAGGTACACTCGGAGACCATGGAAGGAATATTGGCTAAAAGGAGCCTATTTGAAGATGTTTGGCGCAGAAAGAAATGAAGTCCGAAGCACTTCGGAATTTTCGTCAGTGCAAACCGCGGAGGGCTTAAGGAGTTAAGGCGCGGACGTCTATACATTTACAGTAATTCAAGAGACGTCCGCGGGTCGTAAATCAGGAGACATCCGTGTACGCCAGCTGGCAGTCGAAATTTCCTAATTTTGAATTGCATTATTGGAAAGCCCAAAGAGAGAATAAATAAGCACGAAACCCTAGGCGACCATCGTCGAATTTCAGAAGAGAAAGGAGACACGGATTCAAGAGTTAGAGTTGAGCTGCAGCTTGGTGGAGAATTCCTCATAAGTATTTTCGTTCCATTATATTCAAACAACTTGATGATGTATTCCATTACGATGAGTAGCTAAACTCATATGTGTAGGCTAGAACTCGACATTGTGATGTTTTGACTTGAAACCTATATTTATCATTATGTTTTCCGTTATATTACTATGCATTGTTTATGGATTTGATATGCTAGCATAAGTGGAACCCTAGCGGGGGAGCTTCTGTTAGTTTGTTGATTCCGATTATCACAGTTTACTAGCAACCTCGCGGGGATAGCAAACTAGGATACGAGTAATGTACCACTAGGAATGACACCCTAGGACAACTTGTAGTGCAACCTAGCGGGGAGCTATAAGTTGTAAAACATTAGAATCAAAACGGTTGGGTTAATGATTTAGTCTTGCATCACAGTCGAGAGTTCTAGCTTGCACTGTTCTTTAATATTTGATACTCGAATTAGTGTGATGATTTCTCTAGCGATCATTCTTGCTTACTTGCGTTATTTAATTGTTTGCATTCAAAACCCCCCCATTGTTACGTTTTTACTTAGTGAAACAGATTCTCAACCGATCTCTGTGGATACGACCCGACTTACCACTTGCTAGTCGGAATTATAAATGTTTTTGCACAGGTACAACGACACCTGTCAAAATGGCGCCGTTGCCGGGGATTGGTAACGAAGAATCTCACTAAGTATTTCTTTCTTTTAGTTTTATTTTATTGTCTTTTTATTTTTTGTCACTTGATTATTTTTTTGTTTAAGTAACCATGTCACAGAGAAGTGTTGAACGTGATGGTGAAGAGCGAGGAAGTGTACTAGGAGATAACATGCAGGAACAGAGGCAAGGACTGCCCCCTGTTAATCAAAGATTACCACCCCCTAGAAATCAGCAATTTGTGAATGAGTTTGCTAGACATCGTGCAGCTAGACACGATAATTACGAGGACGAGCTGGATCGACAATACCTCGGTGGAGGAAATCAATATGGACAGTTAGCTAGGCGTCGGGATTTGGGACACACTATGAGAGGAGTTTGTGCGCCATTTATTGATGAGGAGCCTTGGTGCATTAGGCTGGATGAGGACGCAGATGATATCGAGATAAAGAGTGGGGTGATACACCACTTGCCCAAGTTTGGAGGAATGCCCGATGAGAACCCCCTAAGGCACTTG
The DNA here is from genome assembly GCA_033675215.1 of Rhodiola kirilowii. Taxonomy (NCBI): domain Eukaryota; kingdom Viridiplantae; phylum Streptophyta; class Magnoliopsida; order Saxifragales; family Crassulaceae; genus Rhodiola; species Rhodiola kirilowii. The sequence goes on from CM066200.1 coordinate 29,304,352, forward strand.
AAGGAATTTCATGGAGTTTGCATGTCCATGAAATCAGCATCGGTTCCGGAAAATATTTTTAATTTAAAGACATTTCCTTTTTCTTTAGAAAGTCAAGCTAAATCTTGGTTAATGTCTTTACCTTCAGGTTCAATTCCTTCATGGGATCAATTGCAAAGGAAGTTCATGGACAAGTACTACTCCCATTCGAAGGCGGCTCAAACAAGAAAGGAGCTCTCTATGCTTAGACAAGGACGTGCAGAAACGTTGTTCGACTATTTGGAGAGGTTTAGGCATTTGGAAGAGAGTTGTCCGAATCATGGAATCCCACAAAGGATGCTGCTTGAATACTTCATGGATGGGATGGTTCTAATGGAAAGAAGAATGCTAGATGCCTCAGCCCAAGGGTCTATCCTGGACATGTACCCCGAGGAGATATGGGAGTTGATTGAGAAAGTTGCCGAGAGCACAAGGTATTTAGAAGAAACATATAAACCTGCACCTGTTGCTAACGTAAATGTACATTCTGAATTGCAGGAACTGAAGGATATGATGGCTAAAATGATGACGCAACAACCACAAAGAAATCAACAAGTGGAGTGTAAGGTAAACAAGTCCACTTTTAATTCGATAAATAATGATAACGCTATTTTTTAGGAAAGAACAGAAGACGTGAATATAGTGGACTACATAAACAAGGGAGATTTGCCACCAAGGAGATATGATGGATATCAAGGCAACAACAAATGGCAGCCAAGGCAAGGCGATGGTGGTTGGCAAAGGAACAACAATTACGATGCGGGGCAATCCTCGTACCCACAAAAGCAACCATACAAACCACCACAGATCAGACAAGGAGATGAGGACCCGATCAGGGAATTCAGGGATGAAGTGAGAGACATGTTGAAAGAACTCACTCAAAAGATGGGCCACCATGCTGGAGACATTAACGAGCTAAAGAGGCAAGTGTCTCAAATTGCCAGTGCCGTTTACGAACAGCGAGAAGACAAAGGGAAGCTGCCTTCACAAACGATCCCCAATCCAAGGCAAAATGTCAGTGTGATTGTGATAAAGGATGAAGAGGAGATGAAGGCTGAAGAAAAAGAAGAAAAAGAGCAAGATTTGGATGCTACCTTAGTGCAGAACTCGGACGTCTCCACAATTAAGGCGCGGACGCCTGATGAAATATTGCATAATCAAGAGACGTCCGCGGATAAAAATCATGAGACGTGCGCGGAATTCCCAGTGGGCAATTTCCAGACTTTGAATTCTAACCCTTTTGCGCAATTGCCATTTCCCATGCAGGTTATTGAGAACCACGGAGCTGTAAATAATGACATTCAACCGAAGAGCAATGAGGACGCGAGAACCAAAGTCCAAATGCAAGAATTGGAGCAAGGGAAACAAGGAGCGTTGACCATTCCGAATAGAGACCCAGGTGCCTTCATGGTAACCTGTGGCATTGGTAACACACTTATTCCCCACTGTTTGATTGACTTGGGAGCGTCCATTAATGTTATGCCGTATGATCTATATTGTTCATTAAAACTTGGACCGGTGAAACCGATCAAGTTGACTATTGAGTTAGGCAACAAGGCATGTGTTCATCCCTATGGGTTGCTTGAGCATTTAACCGTGAATGTTGGAGAAATTGTTGTGCCTGCAGATTAATATGTCTTTGACAGATGCTTGTCGTCAGAGCAAATGTACAAATAAATTTATAAGTCCGCTACTCGCGACTTCACTATTGGGTAGCAAGTGGTAAGTAGGGGTCGAACCCAAGAGAGTCAGTGTGGATTAGTTGTTCTTTAATGAAGCTTACACATAAATTAAAATGCGATTGGGGTTGGGTTTGAGTGTGCTTTGAGAACTAAAAGTAAAGGAACAGTGATATCACAATTTAAAGGAAAGATTCGGTTTTAGGGGCCTTGTATCATATTCTGTTTATCATTGACCTCTAATGATCATACTAAGTGTTCAAAAATGAATCGAGGCTATTTCTAGCACAAGACTTGCAACATCGTTTAGAACACTTGTTCTATTTAGACTAATTCCTCCTTTTGAAGTATCTTAGCCTTATGTGCATCCATTTGATCTTCAGTTACGATCAACCAAATGGTGTTTAAAAGAGGTCGAACTCCTCAGATAAGCTTTGCCCGTTAAAACATCCACTTACCCGAGTATGTTCACGAACCCCACGGAAGAGTTTTGCCCGTTAAAGCATCCACTCAACCTTGGAAGTTCTAACCTAATATGTGGCACATAGAACAAGTTTTGAACACAGAGAGGCACTAAGCGAAGGGTCTAAAACATTGTATGATACAAGTACACCCCTTCAACTGAATGAAGGGTTTAGCTACGACTATTCATGAACAGGACATCATAGTTAAGTGCGTTGAAAAGTAAAGGTTTTTGAAAGACAGAAAAGTAAAGTTTTCGAAAGTAAAGACAGAAAACTAAAGTTGCTGAATTGAAAAGACAGTAAAGTAAAAAAGAGAGTACTTACAAAAACTGTTGCAAGTGCTAAAGCTTCGATTCCAAAGTAAAGTGATTACATGATTGTGCTCTTAATCTAGAGAGATAAGTGATTTGTGATTTTGGAATTTGTAGAGAGAGGAGCTCTCCACATTTGGGATGAATTACAAGGAGAAGGGGATGTCTTATTTATAGGCTAAGGGAGGCAATGGATGTGGAAGAGAAGCCACCACTTGGCACAAGATGAGAGGAATGTGGATTGAGATCACAACACATGGCAAGGGATGAGAGGGCAACCCAAAGCAGCCGGCTGCTCTCCCAAAGCCACCGGGACAGGTGGCCAAAGGTGGAGGAGGAAGTGAGTTGAGTGGATTGAGATATTTGTCTCCAAAAAGCCATCGGGTTGACCAGAATCTGACCGGAGCTTTGGCCGGAGCTTCTTGGATTTTGGAGAGTGTATTCTGAATGAAAATGTCATTCTAAGATGATCTCAAGAAGGAAGTTAAGCCAAATTCTGCCCCAAACATGGTCGAAATCCCAAATCGGCTGAAATTGCCCTTGTTTGGCCTTTACCGGGCTCGGTGCCTTTGCATTGCGTTCCTGTCCAAATGCCGACTGTTCTAGCATATTTGAGTGATTCCAAGTCGGTTCTTGAAAGTTGGAATTTGGTCGTTTCCTGGAATGACTCGTAATTCATTTTCAGCTTTAAAACTCCTCCTTAGCCTGTATTCTCTCTAGACTTCAAAATACCCTGTTGATAAATATCGGAACTAACAAGCAAAAGTTAAATAGACAAAGAGTCTAATTTGGTGGGTTTAACTGTGTTTATGATTCATACAATTATGGTCCATCAGTCTTGTAGATGGAGGACACCCGACTAAGGAGTCGCCAACACTCATTCTAGGACGACCTATCTTGTTTGCGATGAAGGCGGAGATTGATGTCGCTGAGGGTGTTATAAAGCTGAAATATGGTGGCAAGGTGGCTGAGTTTCGTGTCTTTGAGGACGACCACCAGCATTGTGCGAGGAAACCACCTGAGATAGCTGATAAAACTTGTTTTAATGATATAACTGCTGAATCTTTGCATTTGATTCAGGGTGTCAGTGAGCAGCTGGAGGTAACAAGGAAAACACGCCCACCAGATAAGAAGCGAGTAAAGAAACAAAAGTGTTGGGTGGCTGCGCAGAAGCGGTGGACACCTAAAGAAAAGAACTGGAGATCGAAGCCACCTGATGGCGGGCTGAGCATTGAGAAACGGTTAACTCGTGGAAGTGCTGAGGAGAGGAGCACGCTGAGCAGTAAGTTTGATTTGGAGCAGCGTTGGGATCCTAACTTGTGATCCCTAAAGAGGTAATGTCCAGCCAAGGACGTAAAACAAAGGCGCTTACCGGGAGGCAACCCGGTGTGTTTTTACTTTACACATGTTAGGAGTAGGTTAGTTGATGGAATTGGTACGCTGATAATGCGCCCCGAGTGCATGTTTTATTTCTGGTGGTTTCAGGTGAATGAATGAAGAAAGGAATTCAACATCAGTGCCATCCGCGCATGTCCGAACCATTACCTGCGCGGACGTCTATACGATTAACGCAAACCCAAGAGACGTCCGCGGGAAGTAATTGCGAAGGCCTCCGCGGAAAATCGAAGAATTTAAATCTGACGTGTTTTCCAGATCTGGGTTTTCAGAACAAAAAAACTGAAAGAATTCAAGCACAGCTCCGTCCATGATTCACAGAAGGAAGCACCAAAGCTCCGTCCGCGATCCTCAAATTCACGTCCGCGATTCTCAACTAAATCGAGCTCCGCCGGATTGAGGTAAGATTGACCGATTGGAGTAATATTGGATTGGATTAGGGTTTGGTGTGGATTGAAGTGAAATTTGGTTGAATCGGTGGAAGGGAGTTCTTGAAGTTTGTTGGATTTGGGTTGTTTGAAGCTTAGAATTTTGAAATTGAAATTGGAATTGGACGGATTGCGAACGGAATTCGATCGGAGCTCAGATTTGGAAATTATAACATCGCGCGGACGTCTAAATAATATTCAGGCGCGGACGTCTAAAGCATTATCGCAAAATCAAGAGACCTCCGCGGGACATAATTGTAGAAGGGGTGCGCGGCATTTCGGAAATTTCAGATTTTTTTCAGATCAAGATGACTCGTACATCGGCTCGTGCTAGTTCATCCCGTGATCGCAGAGCTCAACCACCACCTGTTGATGCCGAGGCACTAGTTCCGGTTGTCGTCGATGAAAGGCAGCAGAGATTTGAGGCATTCATGGCGCTTACACATAAGGCGCCCATGTGGGTTGAGCAGTACTTTCTAGAGCGTTGCGGATTCTTAGAGAGGTTCAGGGCGCTGTTGGACAGATTTGGTTGGCCGGGATTGCTCACGCTCTGTAGTGATGCTGATATTAAAGACACTTGTGAGTTCCTAACCGGTTATGACTACATTGGGCCGAGGGAGCATGAAGGATTCAGGTACACTTTCAGAGGTGTGGAGCACTATTGCACGATAACGCGGCTGCGTCAAATCTTTGGGTGGCCAGCAGTGAGAGATGGGACTTTCGACAATTTCAGTCTTTGGACGGAAATCAGCGACACTTACCTTATCCTTACAGGGACGGGTCGCTACAGATCGAGCGACGCTTCAGACACAGCATTCACAGATCCTTTCTGGTATTTAGTACATTTCATTTTGACAAGGACCTTGACTGCGAGGGCGAACGGCAATGATAAGCCGTCGATACGAGATCTGACGCTTCTAGGCTCTTTGGTGAGAGGGGTAGTCCCACACTAGGGATATTTTTTGTGTGAGCACTTGAAGAACATTAAGCCTCGAGGGCCAGTTAGTGTGGGTGTCATGGTAACTTATATGCTGCGCAATCTTCACCCGGACATGGATGCACTACCAGGCCACAGGATTCTTGCTTATGGATTAGCTGACGGTGATAGACTTGGTTCTGGGAGGACATATAGAGTCAGTAGTGAGGGTGAAGTGCGTTGGACTTATTTTGCAGATCCAGCTCTTAGGCCACCGCCTAGCCCACCGCGACAGAGAGGAAGACCGCCAGGGCGTGGAAGAGCCTGTCCTTACTCTATTCTTATTTCCCTTTGTTTTATTGCATGCATTGTGTGTCTTGACTTGAGTCGTGCCGTGAGGACACGGCTCATTTCAAAAGTGTGGGGTGGGAGAGTTAGTCAGTAAGTCAGCACGTTTATTTACTGCACCCTGCACAGAGTCAGCACGTTTCGGGTCAATTTTAAAATTTTTGTACATGATACTTCACTATTTCCTAGACTTGCAGTATTGGATAATGATTAGGTGAAATAGATAGAGCCGATTACATGCATGTCTTTGGTGAAAATTGACTTGTGCGACTAACATGTGATTTTAAAATTTTTGCGTGCCTTTGTTAGTTGAGATAAACAGGGATGTGGAGTTGATAGAAACGCCCTAGAGAGACTTGACAGATCATTCAAAGACCGAACTCAGGATGTATGGTTATGTGGAGTTCGTGGAGGCTAGCACTTCGAGGCGACATAGTACGAGTCTGCTCCACCAATGCGGCACCCTTGCGGTTGGTCGGGACGGGAAAACTTCACACCGTCCAAGCTCTAGTCCAAGTAGCCGAGAAAATAGGCAAGCGACCCTTGACTTGACCCGTGTCAAAAGGACGAGGATGAGTGAGAGCAGGAAGGTTTCTAATCCGAGTAACCGGGAAAATAGACGAGCGACCCTCGGCTTGACTCGCGTCAAAAGGAGAAGGAACCACGGTTCGAGCAAGTCACAATCCGCACTACAAAGCAACAAATTCACCATCGTTGTGATAGTCCACACGAAATCAAGTGAAAGCATCATTGAAATATCAGATCCGATGACACTATAGCTGACCGATTAGTACTCATCACTTTGGAGCTCGAATCAATCACGTGCAAGAAAAAGCGGCAAAGCATAACGATATAGCAGCGAGTTCGAGTCCTAGAATGAGGGTTCATGGGTCTAAAAAGGGCTATCTCCCGAGACATCCGAATTGATTTGCATCTCGACCAAAGGTAACACGTATCATTAACCCATGTTTTTCGCACAAAGATATTAGTAGCAAGCATGCATAACAGGCGAGATCTAGAGTAACCATTTCATGTCCATGTAGCACGTCTAGGATGACCGAAGCATTGTGGTGTTGCATTATTTCATTCCTCTTATGACCTAGTTCTTGTTCGGGACGAACAAGTTTAAGTGTGGGGTGGTTTGATGAGCCGTATTTATACGACTCATCGAGTCATTAAATCCCACCAATTTCTGCACTTAATTATGCAAACAGTTACTTTTTAGTGTTGTTTTGCATTTCAGGTGATTTGGAAGCTCTAGGAGGAAATGTGCATAAAAGACGGCATTTTATGCCAAAAACATCACAATGGCAGATTGACCTTTGAGCTTCTCCGGAGGACTGGGAATGCACCGATGATCAGAAAAATACAAGACACATGCCGTTGCGTAGGTGACTCAATTCCCTACAACTCTCTAGTTCACACCGAGAGCATCCGAGGTCGTTTGGAAGGTCAAATCGAGAGCCGAAGTCAAAACAGATGCGCAGAATGGATGAACAGTGTTTTTCGGCACGTGAACAGTACTCCGGCGGTGAACAGTGATTTCGGGAAAATTCCCAATTTCATCCTAGGCGGTTTAGAAGCTCCTGGAAGGTTATGGAACTCCTTGGAAGGTTTTGGAAGTCACTGGAAGACTTGCACAAGAAGTTAACTTAGAGATCAAGCAAAGTCGGATTTGGAAACTTTTCCTAATTTGTCTTTTGGGCCACCGATTTGACCTAGTTTAAGAGGGAATTTCGTGCCCTACTCCACCCTATAAATAGAGGAGCTCATAAGCCTTTCAAATCATCCCTCACACTACTCCATTCGAGTCCTCTCATTCCACACGGCCAAACCCTAAGTTTGGACCGCCCATCCTCCGCCCTTGCTCCTCCTTGCCACGGCCGAAGCTCAGCCCTACTCGGTGCAACTCAGTGTGACTCGGCCAGCCTTCAACCGTGACTCAGTGCATTCCATTCGGCTATTTTAGTGAAGTATTACTTGTTCTTTATTTTCTGCATTATTCTTATGACGATGTGTAACTAAAACCCTTATTCGGGGTAGGGTTAAATAATTGTGACTTATGTTTTTGAGATTTGAATCTTAATGCTTGTTTCGTTATTCGATTAAACCTTTTGTGCTCATTATTTGGATTGAATTGTGAAGTTAAGTGGAGGCTTGGAATGGCAAAGCTTAACTGATTAATTCAACGCCCCTATTTACTATTTGTTGATACTAGAGAGCTATTAACAAGTAGTGCACTAATTCGATATATCTTGGAATGGAGTATTGAAATATTAGGTTTAAAAGAATTAGAAACATGATGTTTAGAAATCAATGATAAAACCAAGTCACAATTGAATAATACCCTAACCTGAATATTTCTCTCTGATATTTACAGCTTAGCAATTTTCGTGATTTACAATTGTTTCACTAACAATTACTCTCACCTAGTTTCTTGTTTTTCTCCATTACAGAACAAAGTAGTAGCTATCTAGCTCCCTTGGGTTCGACCCTTGCTTGCCATTGTGCTAAGCCACAGTCTATAGCCAGGAAATTATAAATTTAAATTTACAGGTCAAACGACAGCCTGTCAATCGGCCTTTGGCCTTTGATATTGAGTTGGAGTTTCTTCACTTTTGTTCGGTTAAAACCTTCACAATTTTGGCCTTTGGCCTTTGATTAGCTTCTTTGAGCTTTTGCTTCTTTGTGACTTGCTAGTCCATTTTCTCAGCCTTTCTTTGGGAGGTCCAATCGTTGCCCGCAAGCATATGGAAATACCTCCCCGCTCTTTCTCATCCTCGTCGTTTCGCGCGGGTCAAGATGAGGGTCGCTCATCTATTTTCCCGGCTAATAGGACTAGAGATAGGACGGTTTGATTCCCGTCCAGCCTCTTGCATAAACGCTGCACGGCGGAGATGACTTCAATCTTCACTGAAACCCGAAGTGCAGCCTCCACTGACTTTAAAAACTATATAGTTAGATTCGATCCTTCGAGTGCTTGCCAAGCCTCTCTAGGGCAGTTTATATCAACTCCACATCCCCTGTTTATCTCAGCACAAAGGGACAAATGAGAAGTTACATTCTAAGTTTTTAAACAGTTGAATTTTCACAAGGTAAATGCATGAATTTAGATATATCTTTTTCACATTCTCAAGTTCATATTTTCAAAAAGATAATATTAAGGGAAAAAGAAAAGAAAAAGCATGTTAATTAACTATGTACACAGGTGGTTCTCACCCCACACTTTTGAACGAAGGCGTGCCTTTCAGCACGACTTAGTTCAAAAGTCATGCAAATATATACAAGAGAAGGAAATCACATTAAGGAAAAGAGAAGAACTGAACTCCCTTTTACTGTGTCGTGTCGTGGAACGACATGCCTCGGAGCTGGATAATCGAGGGAGTTCGGCTGGGGCCTTGAACTCTCAGCGCAGGCCCGGTAATTTCTCGGAAGCTGCCTGGCTGATCTGATCTTGCTCCAAAAACCGATTCCTACATGTTAGACATTCCTTCTATACAAAAAATGGGTGAGAGCGACTTGCGGTAGAAACTAAATGACAGAAAATAAATGACTGAAAGTAAGATAGGTGTCGGGTTACCTCCCGACCTGTTCCTTTGTTTAACGTCGTTGGCTCGACGCATGGGGATCACAGGTTTGGATCCCATGGGCAGCTCAGGTCATAGTGTTGTGGAGTGCCTACTTTCATTTTTCCTTGCCTTCTCCCGGTTTCTTGTGAGATGATGTGCTTGGGTCCTGTTCCCATGGTTCTGGTGGTTTCTCTTTCCAACGTCTCTGAGAAGGCGAGGGACCTTCCACTACTAGCCTCTTGAATTGGGTTCTCTTATGTTTAGGGCTACCTTGTCTAGTTGTGAGAAGATGCTCCATCAAGGATTCGTTCTGCTTATGCCCTTCTTCCATCCTTCTTTCAGCCTCTTCATTGATCACATAGTTTTCTGCAATCTGTCTATTGATCAAGGGGAAAAGTTGGGAAGCTTGTATCTTAAGGCTTGGTTTTGTCTCGTCCTGCCCGTCTGTGAGGATTCGGTCTCGGATGGTCTTGGCTGCTTCGGTAATGATTGTCGGGTATGAGTCGGGCAGCTTGACAGTGGTGTTCTGGACTTCCTCCTCTGCTGGCACGGTCTCAAGTTCCCATGAAGGCTTTTCCTCGTTGCTTCCGGTGCTTTCTATATCTGATTCTTCTGATGGCTCGGGAGTTTCTTCTGATGGCTCGGAAGTTTCTTCTGATGGCTCGGGATTTTCTTCTGATGGCTCGGGAGTTTCTTCTTTATTCGTTTCTGGACCAGCCTCTGCTATCTGTATTCCTCTATTAGCTCGGGGCATTGGTCTTCGTTTCGTGGCCACGGCCATGTCGTCTATGAGGTTCAACATTTCTGTCAGGGATAAGTTCCCTGCTGATCCTCCCACTGCGTTGTTAAGCCTTGTCTGCTCATCGGCCCTCATCCCACAAAGAAATCTTTGAAGAAGAAATACCTCCGTGAATCCATGGTGCGGGCTGCGTGAGACGATGGTGTCATAGTACGTGTAGTATTCGTCCAAAGTCTCATCCCGGGATTGCTGAAGGCAGATGATCTTCTCGCGGGTGTCATGTCGTAAGGATGGGGGGGGGAGAATTCTTTCAGAAATTTAGCGCGAAGGTCCACGTAATATTTTGCACAACTAGCAGTTGATGTGTAATACCATACTGTCGCAAAGTCGGTTAAAGAGTGTTCAAAACATTTTAATTGAAACTCTTCTAACGTTACATTTTCGGGTTTCATGTGACGACTTATATGGTGGAAATGTTGGCAGTGTATTACTGGGTCTTCTCTGACAGTACCTTTAAACTGGGGAAGATGTCGTGTCATCCATGCATACATAGTGGGCAGTGTGATGAATAAATGAAAAGGGAAAGAAAAGAACAACTAATCGAAGGCTAATTCCCCGGTAACGGCGCCAATTTTGACGGAGCCCACCGCACTGTTGTTAAGGTGCGATGTTCTCTGTGCAAAAATAAATTTATATCTCCGATACTCGCGACTTAACTATTTTGGGTAGTCAGTGGTAAGTACGGGTCGAACCCAAGGGAGTCAGGTGAATAGTTGTTCTTTCAAAAAGGGGGGATTAAATAAAGCAGTTGGGGGGTTGTTTTTGGTTTTTAGTACAGAAAGGTAAAGTAACAGTTGATATTACAATCAAAGGAAAGATTCGGTTTCAGGGGCCTTGTATCATATTTTCGTTTATCATTGACCTCTAATGATCATACTATGTGTTCAAAGATGAATCAAGGCTATTTCTAGCACATGACTTGCCACATCATTTAGAACACTTGTTCTATTTAGACTAATTCCTCCTTTCGAAGTATCTTAGCCTTATGTGCATCCATTTGATCTTCAGTTACGAGCAATCAAATGGTTTTTAAAAGAGGTCGAACTCCTCAGATAAGCTTTGCCCTTTAAAGCATCCACTTACCCGAGTATGTTCACGAACCTCACGGAAGAGCTTTGCCCGTTGAAGCATCCACTCAACCTTGGAAGTTCTAACCTAATATGTGGCACATAGAACAAGTTTTGAACACATAGAGGCACTAAGAGTAGGGCCTAAAACATTGTATGATACAAGTACACCCCTTCAACCGAATGAAGAGTTTAGCTACGAATATCCATGGAACAGGACATCATAGCTAAGTACTTGAAAAGGTAAAGGTTTTTGAATGACAGTAAAGTAAAGTTTTCGAAAGTAAAGACAGGAAAGTAAAGTTGTTGAATTGAAAAGACAGTAAAGTAAAGAAGAGAGGACTTACAAGAACCGTTGAGAGTGCTAAAGATCAAGCTTTGATTCCAAAGTAAAGTGATTACATGATTGTGCTCTTAATCTAGAGAGATAAGTGACTTGTGCTTCTTGCACACAAAATGGGATGATTTACAAAGGCAATGGAGGTCTCTATTTATAGGCTTAGAGGAGGAGATGGATGTGTATGAGAGGCATGACACTTGTCAAATGGGGGGAGGAAAGCTCACACATGGCATGAGATGGTAGGGGGAGATCTTTAGCCGCCGGTGTGAGGTGGCAAGGGGGAAAAGCCGCCGGCTAGGTGGCGTGAGAGGAGAGGAGGAGGGGAGTGTGAGTGAGGGGAGCCGCCGGCTAGGTGGAGGGGAGTGGGTGAGAGATGTGTGTTTGTGATCTTTCACAAAAGCCATCGGTCCTTTCAGCTCCGGTCTGACTCTGGTTGCCCTCCGGTTGGACTTGTTTTGAGTGATTCCACGTCAGGTTCTTGAAAGTCGGAATTTGGTCGTGACCTGAATGACTCGTAATTCATTTTCAGCTTTAAAACTCCTCCTTAGCCTGTATTTTCTCTAGACTTCAAAATACCCTGTAGATAAATATCGGAACTAACAAGCAAAAGTTAAATAGACAAAGAGTCTAATTTGGTGGGTTTAACTGTGTTTATGATTCATACAATTATGGTCCATCAACGGACATGATTGCATCTGGAGAAATCCGTAGTTAAGCTTTGTTTTCGAGCTGTTAGGGTTTATCCAAGCAAACAAATTACTAATCGATTACGTTCGAAGTCCAGTCGTGATCGTACTCGGCAATTGATTGAGGGCTTCGTCTCGCAAGAGGATCCCGCTCGATTTGGCATTCGATTGAAGCAAGTGAATCGGTCTAGTGTGAGATCGCAGTTCGTAGCTTCGGTGTTCAAAGCTTGTAATCACATTTTGTACTCCGGCGACGATTTAGTTGGTTTCGAGGCATTTACATAGTGAAATCGGCTGAGCTAGTGAGCTCGAGTGGATTAACCTCTCACCTAGAGGTGAACCACTATAAAGTCCGTGTCATTCAATTTCTGCATTTTCTTTCAAGTTCAAATCGAATTTAGGGTTTGCAAATTGAATCACAACTAGAAATTGGATTAATAAAGTAGTCCTGAATTACAACAGTGGTATCAGAGCCGTTCTTGATCGATTCTTGGCTAACATTATTGTTGATTCTGCCTTATTTGATTGAATTGATACTCATACTTGAATGTTTTTGCTTTTGAGGTGAAAAATGGTTCAAGCGGTTGAGATTGCTCCGTATGATGGCAAGGGAGACTTCCAAGTCTGGTGTCTCAAAATGAAGGCTGTCCTGTCCCAGCACAAGGTGTTGGTGGCGCTTGAGGAGGAATCCACTAAGTCGTCTGATGAGGAAAATAAGAGGAAGGCTAACATTGAGGTGGAGCCTATAATCTGATTGTATTGAACCTTGGGGACAATATAATCAGGAAGGTATGTGGCTGCAAAACTCCAATTACCATGTGGAAGAAACTTGAGTCTTTGCATGCAAATCAAGTGGCACCTAATCTATCATACTTAAAAGCATCCTGGTTTGCCTTCAAAATGAATGTTGCTAAAACTATTGATGAAAACTTGGATGAGTTCTTGAAAATGTCTCTTATGCTTAGAGATACTACACATGCACTTGATGATGTTAGTCTTGTGATGATGATGAACTCTATCCCTGAATCATACCATGTTGTTAAGGATGCATTTCAGTACACTGGTGATGTGCCTGCTTTTGATAGATTCGGTGCTGCCTTGAAAACTAGAGAACTAGAGCTTAAAAACCAAAAAGCTAAGTCTGCCTCTGGTTTGTTTGTTAAGTCTAGGAAGCCCTCATTTCAGTCTAACAGAAATAAGTTCCAACATAAGACCAAGTCTGATAGAAATCAAAATGAAAATGATAACAGTTCCAAACAAGGTCAATCATCTCAGGTCAAGTGCTATCATTGTGGAAAAGTAGGTCACTGACAGATGCTTGTCGTCAGAGCAAATGTACAAATAAATTTATAAGTCCGCTACTCGCGACTTCACTACTGGGTAGCAAGTGGTAAGTAGGGGTCGAACCCAAGAGAGTCAGTGTGGATTAGTTGTTCTTTAATGAAGCTTATGCAGAAATTAAATACGATTGGGGTTGAGTTTGAGTGTGATTTGAGAACTGAAAGTAAATTACAACAGTAGACTGTAAGGAAAGGATTCGGTTTTAGGGGCCTTGTATCATATTTGTTTATCATTGACCGCTAATGATCATACCAAGTGTTCGAAGATGAATCGAGGCTATTCCTAGCACAAGACTTGCAACATCGCGTAGGACACTTGAAATGATCATGCTAAGTATTCAAAGATGAATCGAGGCTATTTCTAGCGCAAGACTTGCAACACCATTTAAAACACTTGTTCTACTTAAGACTAATTCCTCCTTTCGAAGTATCTTAGCCTTATGTGCATCCATTTGATCTTCTGTTACGATTTCCCAAAATGGTTTTTTAGATAAGTCGAACTCCTCAGATAAGTTTTGCTTGTTACAGCTTCCACTTACCGAGTATGTTCACGAATTCCCACGGAAGAGCTTTGCTTGTTACAGCTTCCACTCAACCTTGGAAATTCTGACTATATATGGCACATAGCACAAGTTTTGAATACAGAGATACTCTAAGAGTAGAGTCTAAAACATTTATAATACAAGTACACCCCTGCGACCGAGTACAAGCTTTTAGCTGCTTGTATTCATGTCAAGGAATACAAGCAAACTATTGTCTTGAACAAGGGTACCGAATAATAAAATAACTTTAAAGTAAAAACAAATAATACTTGAAAGTAATTTTATACCTTACAATAAGCGGAGGAGAGGAGCTCCTAGGCAAGATCCAAGCGCCAAAAGTAGCTCCAAAATAAAGAACAATATTTATTGAAAGTGAAGAGAAGAGGGTTAAGCCCTCTATCTCTCTAAAACATTTGTGATTGTGGAATGGGATTGTGTTATGATACAAATGAGGAGGGGATGGCATGTATTTATAGCCAAAGGAGGAGGAAATGGAGGGTTGAGATAGTTTGCATCCAAGGGAGGAGGAGGAGGAGTGCATGGCAAGTTTGCTTGGAGAGAAAGTAGCCGCCCCTTGTGACTCACCATGGCAAAAAGCCATCGGAAGATATTTGTTCTTCAAAAGCCATCGGTTTGACCGAAATTTGACCGGAGCTTCTTGGATTTTCGAGAGTGTATTCTGAATGAAAATGTCATTCTAAGATGATCTCAAGAAGGAACCTAAGCCAAATTCTGCTTGGAACATGGTCGAAATCCCAAATCGGATGAAATTGCCCTTGTTTGGCCTTTACCGGGCTCGGTTCCTTTGCATTGCGTTCTTGTCCAAATGTTGACTGTTCTAGCATAGTTGAGTGATTCCAAGTTGGTTCCATGAAGGATGTTAAGGCTGATTTTAAGTGTAGCATGGTCGCGACCTAGAATGACTCGTACTTCATTTTCCCCTTAAAAACTCCTCCTTAGCATGTATTCTCTCTAGAGTCCAAAATACCCTGTAGAAATATATCGGAACTAACAAGCAAAAGTTAAATAGACAAAAGGTCTAATTTGGGGGGGTTTACTGTGTTTATGATTCGTATAATTATGGTCCATCAGATCACCCCACACTTTTAGTTGTTCGTCCCAAACAATGCTATTAAAGGGCGGCACTCTAAGTTCGGTTTTAAAATATGAAAGTTAGACTGTGGGACTCGATTTATCCTAATTCATGCATCACTACTTATTACCAAATTAAACCGTGTAAATAAATAGAAGAAACTTGATACTTGTACCTTCGTGCTGAGATGCAAATTATTCTGGATGTTTCGGGAGATAGCCCTTTTTAGGCTCCTGGACTGCAACCTCGAGACCGTCTCGCACTATATGGTTTCCTAGCAGCTTTCTCTAGCACGTGATTCGGTTCGGGTTTCACTCGTTTGAGTACTTTGATTTTTCTTTTGGCGAGGGACTGCTTTTGTAGTGAATCGGCCTTTGGCCTTTGATTTGACTCTTTGAGTACTTCACTTTTTGTTTGGTTAAAACCTTCACAATTTTGGGCCTTTGGCCTCTTGATTTGCTTCTTTGAGCTTTTTGCGTCTTTGTGACTTGCTAGTCCATTTTCTTAAGCCTTTTTGGGAGGTCCAATCATCGCCCGCAAGCCTATGGAAATACCTCCCCGCTCCTCTCATCGTTGTTGTTTCGCGCGGGTCAAGATGAGGGTCGTTCATCTATTTTCTCGGCTACTTTGACTAGAGAGAGGACGGTCTGATTCCCGTCCTCGCCTTTTTTCTTTTTTGCATAAACACTGCATGGCGGAGATGACTTCAATCTTCACTGAAACCCGAAGTGCAGCCTCCACTGACTTCGAAAACCATATAGTTTGATTCGATCCTTTGATTGCTTGCCAAGCGTCTCTAAGGCATTTCTATCAACTCCACATCCCTAGCTTATCTTAGCACAAAGGGACAAATGAGAAGTTACATTCTAAGTTTTTAAACAGTTGAATTTTCACAAGGTTAATGCATGAACTATGATCTATCTTTTTCACATTCTTAAGTTCATATTTTCAAAAAGATACTATTAAAAAAGAAAACATGTTTATGTACACAGGTGGTTCTCACCCCACACTTTTGAACGAATGCGTGCCTTTTAGCACTACTTAGTTCAAAAGCCATGCAAGCAGACAATTACGAGAAGGAAATGATATTAAGGAAAGGTAAGATCAGAACTCCCTTTAAAGTGTCGAGTGAATGACATGGCATGAGGCTGGATAATCGAGGGAGTTCGGCTGGGGCCTTGAACTCTCAGCGCAAGCCCGGTAGTTCACTGAAGCTGCCTGGCTGATCCGATCGTGCTCCAAAAACCAATTCCTAAATAGTCAAATCATTCTATGCACCAAGTGGGTGAGAGAGACTTATTGATAAAAAATAAAAGACAGAAAATAAAAAGACAGAAAGTAAGATAGTGTCGGGTTACCTCCCGACCAGTGCACTTGTTTAACGTCGTTGGCTCGACGATACCTCAATCATGGATCATAAGGTCGGATCCCAAGGGTGAGTGAGGTCAAACTTCTTCTTGGCAGCCCTTTTGCTCCGAGAGGGTGAGGTTTCTTTGACCATAGCTGCTGGTCCAATGAGTCGTGCTTGCTTGTTACTCCTTCCTGGTTTCCATTCTTTCGGCCCATGTTTTTGCCGCCTCTTCATGTTGGAATAGTTGGCACCTTTGTGAGTTTGGAAATTTGGTTTTGTGCCATTAAATGTAGGTGACATCAAGCATGCACCTCTGCCAATCCTCTTCATTGTGGTAGTGATGGATGGTTGTCCTGGAATGAGTGAGTTTTCAAGCGGTTTTCCTTGTTGAGTCGTGGTGAGTGGGACTGGGGCTTTCTCGGACAGTTCGGCAATGAGGTCCGGGACTTCCTCGGGTGCTCTGAGCGCAAGGACCGGGCCTGGCTTGATTTCTTCGGCCGCTTTGGTAGTGATGTTTGGGACTTCTATTGGCTCGGCAGTTAGGACTGTGATTTCCTCGGATGGATTGGTGATAAGGACCGGGCCTGATTTGGGCAACTTGTTAATGAGGTCCCAGAGCTGGTTTGATGCTTCTTTTTGAGCCACCCATGATTCTTCATTTTCTGTCGGCTCCTCGGGTTCAGCCGTCTTTTCTATTGCCCATGATTCGGTTTCGGCCGTGAATTGGTGCATCGAGGCACTCAATTGCTGTATGTCTGCGGCCAATTGCTGGGTGCTAGCTGCCAGCTCGTTTTCTGCTGCCCATACTTCTGTTTTGGCCCTGATTTGGTGCATTATGTTGTCCATTTCTTCGCTCCGCATGGCTTGATCTTGTCTTTGTCTTGACCTCGCGGCCAAATCATCTATTAAGTTCAAAAGATCATCCACGGTTAAGTCCATCACTAATCCTCCCGCTACATCATTTAGCCAATTCCACTCTTGTGGCGTCATCCCACTGAGAAATTTTGTTTGAAGATCGAAGTCGGTGAATCCATGGTGCGGGCAGCTCGTCACAATGGAATCGAAGTACCATAAGTACTCGTCCAATGTTTCGTCCCGAGATTGCTTTATGTTGTTGATCTTCTCGTGGACTTCAAGTTCGAAGGGTGGTGGGGAAATTTCCTCAATGTTCCAAGGTTCCATTCCGTAGTAGTAGGACTTAGTGAATGTCATGATAAAATAAAAAAGAAAAAACAAAATAGAACAACTATTCCGATGCACAACTCCCCGGCAACGGCGCCAATTTGACAGATGCTTGTCGTCAGAGCAAATGTACAAATAAATTTATAAGTCCGCTACTCGCGACTTCACTACTGGGTAGCAAGTGGTAAGTAGGGGTCGAACCCAAGAGAGTCAGTGTGGATTAGTTGTTCTTTAATGAAGCTTATGCAGAAATTAAATGCGATTGGGGTTGAGTTTGAGTGTGATTTGAGAACTGAAAGTAAATTACAACAGTAGACTGTAAGGAAAGGATTCGGTTTTAGGGGCCTTGTATCATATTTGTTTATCATTGACCGCTAATAATCATACCAAGTGTTCGAAGATGAATCGAGGCTATTCCTAGCACAAGACTTGCAACATCGCGTAGGACACTTGAAATGATCATGCTAAGTATTCAAAGATGAATCGAGGCTATTTCTAGCGCAAGACTTGCAACACCATTTAAAACACTTGTTCTACTTAAGACTAATTCCTCCTTTCGAAGTATCTTAGCCTTATGTGCATCCATTTGATCTTCTGTTACGATTTCCCAAAATGGTTTTTTAGCTAAGTCGAACACCTCAGATAAGTTTTGCTTGTTACAGCTTCCACTTACCGAGTATGTTCACGAATTCCCACGGAAGAGCTTTGCTTGTTACAGCTTCCACTCAACCTTGGAAATTCTGACTATATATGGCACATAGCACAAGTTTTGAATACAGAGATACTCTAAGAGTAGAGTCTAAAACATTTATAATACAAGTACACCCCTGCGACCGAGTACAAGCTTTTAGCTGCTTGTATTCATGTCAAGGAATACAAGCAAACTATTGTCTTGAACAAGGGTACCGAATAATAAAATAACTTTAAAGTAAAAACAAATAATACTTGAAAGTAATTTTATACCTTACAATAAGCGGAGGAGAGGAGCTCCTAGGCAAGATCCAAGCGCCAAAAGTAGCTCCAAAATGAAGAACAATATTTATTGAAAGTGAAGAGAAGAGGGTTAAGCCCTCTATCTCTCTAAAACATTTGTGATTGTGGAATGGGATTGTGTGATGATACAAATGAGGAGGGGATGGCATGTATTTATAGCCAAAGGAGGAGGAAATGAAGGGTTGAGATAGTTTGCATCCAAGGGAGGAGGAGGAGGAGTGCATGGCAAGTTTGCTTGGAGAGCAAGTAGCCGCCCCTTGTGACTCACCATGGCAAAAAGCCATCGGAAGATATTTGTTCTTCAAAAGCCATCGGTTTGACCGAAATTTGACCGGAGCTTCTTGGATTTTCGAGAGTGTATTCTGAATGAAAATGTCATTCTAAGATGATCTCAAGAAGGAACCTAAGCCAAATTCTGCTTGGAACATGGTCGAAATCCCAAATCGGATGAAATTGCCCTTGTTTGGCCTTTACCGGGCTCGGTGCCATTGCATTGCGTTCTTGTCCAAATACTGACTGTTCTAGCATATTTGAGTGATTCCAAGTTGGTTCCATGAAGGATGTTAAGGCCGATTTTGAGTGTAGCATGGTCGCGACCTGGAATGACTCGTACTTCATTTTCCCCTTAAAAACTCCTCCTTAGCATGTATTCTCTCTAGAGTCCAAAATACCCTGTAGAAATATATCGGAACTAACAAGCAAAAGTTAAATAGACAAAAGGTCTAATTTGGGGGGTTTTTCTGTATTTATGATTCGTATAATTATGGTCCATCAGTCACTTTAGGAGGAATTACCATAAGTGGTTAGCTAGGCCAAAGAACCCTGGACCACCTTGCAAGGCTAAATACTCTTGGGTGACCGATAGCGAAGTAGTACCGTGAGGGTGAAAACAACCTGGCATTGACTTTTGATAAACCTAATTCATCACAAGAGGTTCTAACTGTTACCAGTGGGGACTCAGGTGGTGAATGGGTATTGGATTCGGGCTGTTCTTTTCATATGTGCCCAAACAAACACTGGTTTGATAGCCTAGCTCCTACTGCAGTGAAAATGTATACATGGGAAATAATAATGTGTGTAAGGTCATGGGGATAGGTAGTAAAAGCCTGAAATTAAACAATGGTAAGTTGGTTGCTTCAACCAAAGTGAGATATGTGCCTGGCCTTAGAAGAAATCTTATTTCCCTTGGTTCTCTTAATGATTCTGGTTGTTCTTATACTGCTATGAATGGTGTTATTACTATGTTTAAGAATAATAAGCAGGTTTTAACTAGAAATAAAACTGGTAGTATTTATATATTTGATGGTTCATACCATGGTGCAACTAAGGAAGCATGCCCAGCTATTTGTGAAGATGCAACTGTAAAGTGGCATCTTAGATTAGGACACATGAGCCAGAAGGGACTTGAGTGCCTGAATAAGCAAGGTATCCTTGCTGAAAAGGTGACTCATCTGCCTTTTTGTGAACCTTGTGTCCTGGCCAAACAGCACAGGCTGAAGTTGACCAATGGAGTTCACTCAAGTACGGCAATTCTAGAGTATTTGCTTGCTGATTTGTGGGGACCTGAGTCTAATGAGACTTACGGTGGGAATATGTACTTTTTGAGCATTGTAGATGATTACTCTAGGAGAGTGTGGACCTTCCTGTTAAAAACAAAAGATGAGACCTTTACTAAGTTTAAAGATTGGAAACTATTAGAAGAAAATCAGACTGGTAAAAAGGTTAAGGCATTAAGGACTGATAATGGCTTGGAATTTTGTAATGCTGAGTTTGATAATTTCTGCATTGAACATGGTATTTTGAGACACAAAACTGTGACATTAACTCCACAACAAAATGGAGTGGCTGAGAGAATGAACAGAACTTTACTTGATAAACTAAGATGTTTGTTGTTCACTTCTGGTTTACCTATGTCTTTTTGGGGTGAAGCTCTATATACTGTTGCATATCTTGTGAATAGGAGTCCCAATAGGATGCTTGAATTTAAATGCCTTATGGAACTGTGGAATGGTAAGAAACCTGATTTGAAAGAGTTAAAAAATTTTGGGCTGCCTATGCTCATATTAGGGAGGGAAAACTTTATCCTAGATCAACTAAGTGTATATTCTTAGGTTATCAAAGATCAATGAAAACTAAGAGTTATAGGTTGTGGGATATGAATGCTAGGGGAATTAAGATTCTAATTAGTAGAGATGTTATTTTTGATGAGAATGCCTTCCCATATAAAAATAACAGTAATGCCAATAATGAGGCCTCCCCTGCACCACCATCTGATAGATCCTTGTTTGATATTGACCCTCCTGAAAACCATGAGCACCCTGATCAGGTAGAACACCAGATAGAGCCAGATATGCCCCAACCAGAACCAGGCAATGACCATAATGAACCTAATGAACATGCTGAGAATGTAGATCAGGTGGAGGAATATGAGAATGCTACCCAAGATGTGTTAGCTGATTGGAAGCTTGCCAGATATAGGCCTAGAAGAGAGCCTAGGTTACCCACTAGATATTCCCAAGCTGATCTTGTTTCCACTACCCTAATAGCTGCTAAAGAAATAAAAAATGAACCTGATACTTACCAGGAAGCCATTGAGGGTAGTGATAGTGAGAAATGGAAGCCGACATGCTTGATGAGATGGAGTCCCATAAGACTAACCAAACTTGGGTTCTGGTCAAAAAGCCAGAACACCATAAACTGGTTGATTACAGGTGGCTGTTTAGGATCAAGAATGAGGATCCACCAAGGTACAAGGCAAGGTTGGTTGCTAAGGGTTTCACCCCGAAAGAAGGTACTGATTACCATGAAAAATTGTTTAAGCTCATTAGAATCATGCTTGCATTGATTGCTATTAATGACATAGAACTTGAACAACTTGATGTTAAAGCTGCTTTCCTTCATGGAGAGTTAGATGAGCAAATATATATGAAGCAACCTCCTGGTTTTGTAGATAAAAAATATCCTGAGCATGCTTGTTATTTGAAAAAATCATTGTATGGTTTGAAACAAAGCCCAAGACTGTGGTATAAAAGATTTTATTCATATGTGTTGAAACTGGGATTTGTAAGGAGTGATTATCATCCATGTTTCTATTATGCATCTGTTGAAAATTGTCCTGTCTATGTGCTATTATATGTTGATGATATCTTGTTGATAAGCAAGTCAGCTGATAAGATTAAGGTGCTGAAATCTCAGTTAAGCTCAAAATTTGACATGAAAGACTTACGAAAGGCTAATAAAATATTGGGCATGGTTATTTATAGAGATAGGAGTAAATGCTTCCTAAAACTACATCAAAGGCCTTACTTAGAGAAGATAGTAACTAAGTTTAGTAGCCTTGACTGTAAACCTATGCAAGTGCCATTAGCTCCTCACTTTATTATGTCCAAGTAACAAAGTCCTAAATCTGATATTGAGTTTGCTATGATGGAAAATGTGCCTTATGCTAATGCTATTGGATCTGTTATGTATGCCATGATTAGTTCCAGACCTGACTTGTCATATGCCATATCATTGTTAAGTAGATTTATGTCTAACCCAGGTCCTGAGCACTGGTTGGCATTGAAACATGTATTTGCACATATAAGAAGCACATTGGATGTTGGTTTGTGTTATAAAAAGAGACATGATGATTTAATATTGATTGGGTATGTTGATGTTGACTTTGGTGGTGATAGAGACACTGGGAAATCTACAACTGCCTTATACTTTACTCTTGGTGCTTGCTGTGTTTCATGGAAGTCCCAACTTCAGTCCATAGTCACCATTTCTTCTACTGAGTCTGAATATATAGCTTTGTGTGATGCTGTAAAAGAAGCAATGTGGTTGCAGGGCATGTTAAGTGAAGCTAAGTTGTTTAGTGGAACTGCCATTGTTAGGTGTGATAGCCAATCTGCTATATGCTTAAGTAAAAATCCTGTTTATCATGAACGCTCAAAGCATATTGATATTAAGTATCACTTTGTTAGAGACAAGATAGAAAATGGTGATGTTGTTGTGGATAAAGTTGGAACTGAACACAATCTTGCTGATATGGGAACTAAAACTGTTACTTACACCAAGTTCAAGCTTTGCTTGAAACTTTTGTATGTGGAGTAATTTGTTTTGCAGGTTGAGCAATGAAAGTGCTGGGTTTGATTTCACTATGTATACATTTCTGGAGCTCAGCTGAAGGCCTAAAGTGGCTTAAAGGAATAGCTGCTTTAGGTGGAGGATTGAAGAATTAAAACTGCTATTTTGTTGCTGGAATTTGTGGTCGTCGCTAAAAGTCACACTAGTCGTCGCAGAAGAGCTGAAGAAGTCATCGCGGAAGCTCAGCCAAATACATGCGCGTTTTTGGAGTCGTTGCTAAAGATCGAGCGTCGTTGCTGATACGAGGAGAGTTCATTACGAGCCGTTGGAAGCCGTTGCCGTGAGGACCAATGGGAGCGCGACACGTCGGAGCGATCCGTGGCTCGGATTGGATTCGAAACGGACGCGCAGGATTAGACGGGATGGACGAACAAGATTGCATCTGGAGAAATTCGTATTTAAGCTTCGTTTTCAAGCTGTTAGGGTTTATCCAAGCAAACAAAACACAAATCGATTACGTTCGAAGTCCAGTCGTGATCGTACTCGGCAATTGATTGAGGGCTTTGTCTCGCAAGAGGATCCGCTCGGTTTGGCGTTCGATTGAAGCAAGTGAATCGGTCTAGTGTGAGATCGCAGTTCGTAGCTTCGGTGTTCAAAGCTTGTAATCAAATTTTGTACTCCGGCGACGATTTGGTCGGTTTCAAGGCATTTACATAGTGAAATCGGCTGAACTAGTGAGCTCGAGTGGATTAGCCTACCTAGAGGTGAACCACTATAAAATCCGTGTGTCATTCAATTTCTGCATTTTCTTTCAAGTTCAAATCGAATTTAGAGTTTGCAAATTGAGTCACAACTAGAAATTGAATTAATAAAGTAGTCCTGAATTACAACAGTATCCTGTTTCAATTCCCAAGTAATAATTTTTTATTTTATTGTAATGTCATGCAGATTACTTTAAGTTGCTTATAAGTTATAAGCATAAATGCTGGATGATATGAAATGCACCACAACTCAGTGTTCTATAATTATAAGCTGTTGTACTTGGTCAAGGCATATGGTCTAAGCATTAGGGGCTATCCTTGTTCCTTGACTGTTATGGGGTCACACCTACCTGAGCTGGTTGTTGGAACTTGGAAAACATCTGTTGTAGGTGTCAAAATTAGCGGGATCAATTCATAGGTGTAGTTTTCCATCAAAAAAAAAATTCATAGGTGTAGTTAGGTGATAAATAAGCTCTTTCTTTCTTTATTCAATATGTTCTTTTGGCATTTCATCGTCCTATTAGGTGTTAGAAGATCAATAATATCAAACTCGTGGGATGATGAGTAAAGTGAATTTTTTGTTTTTTATTTTGTTTTTGATAATGGGGTACAACAATTCAGAACATTACAATGCATATTACAAAAGGTTTATCATCTAGTACACATATATATTA
Source organism: Rhodiola kirilowii (assembly GCA_033675215.1). Lineage (NCBI taxonomy): Eukaryota > Viridiplantae > Streptophyta > Magnoliopsida > Saxifragales > Crassulaceae > Rhodiola > Rhodiola kirilowii. Next base: position 29,328,379 of record CM066200.1, read on the forward strand.
TCTACGATGTAGGAAGCATCCACGCGCGAGGTGGGACAAGACGAGGGAAAGGAAGAGGAAAGAAAGAAAATCTCACAACATTGTGAGGAAAATTGGTGATCCCATGATTCGAATTCGGGGTGTAACAATCCATGATGGATTCTTTAACTAACAGGCCACCGCCCCTGTTGGCGAATAAAGTGAAATATTTTTTTTGACGCGAATAAAGTGAAATGTTATGAATATATAAATAATTTTACAGTGGACAAATAATGTATATAATACTTAATTAATACAATTAAACTATAGAGTTAAGATCACATGGTAAAAATTTATTTTCATGAGAAATAAGAAATAACGATAGCCGTTCAATCTAACGGTTCTTAATTTTCATAATTATCCGCATATTTTTATGCATTAAATTCGTGTTTAAGAGTAATTTCGTCATTTGTGCACACGTTTGTCGTTCGAAATTACGTTCACTGAAATTCAATGATCGTCGATTGCATCACTGATTGATTCGATTTCTCCCGTGGCATAGTCGATATTCAATTGCGTCTTCAAATCGTAGAACGGAAATTGTAGTCGCTCATTCGAATTGCATAAGAAATTCTCACATCGTAAATTTAGGGTTTGGATTGCGGGGACTGCTACGAATTTTGTTTGTAAATGGTACGCATTTTAGTCGAAAAACACCAAAACATGACTGCTACGAATTTTGTTTGTAGTTGCTACACATTTTAGTCGGAAAGTACCAAAATATGCTACTACGAATTTTGTTTGTAATTGCTACGCATTTTAGTCGGAAAGCACAAAAACATGACTGCTACAAATTTTGTTTGTAATTCTACGCATTTTAGTCGGAAAGCACCAAAACATGACTGCTACGAATTTTGTTTGTAATTGGTACGCATTTTAGTCGGAAAGCACCAAAACATGGCTGCTACGAATTTTGTTCAAAATTACTACGCATTTTAGTCGTAAAGCACCAAAACATGACTACTAAAAATTGTGTTTGTAATTGCTACGCATTTTAGTGGGAAAGCACCAAAACATCACTGCTACGAATTTTGTTTGTAATTACTACGCATTTTAGTCGGAAAGCACCAAAACATGACTGCTACGCATTTTAGTCGTAAAGCACCAAAACCCTAAATCTATGATTTGGAGATTTTCTTATGCAATTGGAACGAGTGACTTCCATTTCTTTAGTCGTGAAATAAGTCGAGTCGAATGAGAATGGATTAAAGACGATGACGCGTCGACCGATGATGAATGGTATATCGACGGCGCTCGTCTTCAACCTTGTAGGTCGTGATCAAATTGCCCCTAAATTGACGAAATCCCGTTAATTAGCGTGATTTCTAATTTTTAATTCGATTTAATCCTGACCGTAAATCAACTAAGATGAATGACTGAGAATATTTCTCATTTCTCATCATAATTCCACTTCTCCTATGATCTCATCCCTTAAACTATAAGTAATGTTAATAAACAAACGATTGATGCAGTAATCAAATCAGAATTGCAAGTTGCCCAAGGTTGCCAGGTCCCTTGTTAGGCTTCCTCGAACTTATCTGGGTTTTTTGGGCTGATTGTAGGATTTCTCAATTGGGTGCCCAAGTCCGCATCGAAGGCCTTCAAGATTTAGTCGGCTGGCCTTCGATGTTTCTCAGCTGGTCCTCGCTGATGACTTGGGAATCCTCGACATTGGTTAAGTGGACCAAGAGGCCCTGGGAGAATTCTAGGCCAATCGCTCGGGAATCCTCGGTAGATGTCGAGGTGACTTGGAAAGTGACTAGGTCATCGTCAAGATTTCTCGACAGGATTAGTTGGGAGACCCCAACACTGCTCCCCTCTCAAAACGAGACCTTATCCACATGGTCCAAACTCAGGAAGCGCTCCAAAATTGTCTTGAGAGCGAGAGGCTCTCATGTTGCTATATGGTCGGGCATTCTGGTCCATATGATGAGAACTTTTTGACTACTTGCCCCATTGGGTACTTCTCGAAAACCTTCTAGCTCAAAGATAGATTGGTACTCCGAAATGTGTCTTATGTGGTGGACTTGGTTAGGCGCCCTTAGTTGCGACAAAGTTAAAATCTTTATATGTATTAATGTAAGTAAACTAATTTGATGGAAATTTTGAGTGAAGATTGGGGGCATTTGCCCCCAATAACCAACAAGTGGAGCCGCCTCTGCTTGCTTCATGGGGGTGTCGCCTCATGCTCACAACCAACTCAGGCATTGCCGACATGTTTCAACGATACCTATTATGTAGAAAACCTAATTGTTCACAACCAACGATACCTTCATGGTGGGTGACTCTACATTGAGGTAGAAACCCATGGATCACGCTCAAAGCTTTTGGCACCAATTTGATCTTATTTTGAATATGGGGGGGTTCTTTTGTAATTGTTCAAACTTCAGTAAGTGTTTTCTCGTTTGTATTTTGTATTAGTTCAGGGTTCTTTGTGTACATTGTAAAACTTGCAAAAGTCTGTTTTAACAGACTTTTGCGCCTCTTCTTCTTGCTTAATGAAAATGTTAGGGTTAGTAAAATCTCTCTCCGATTCTTGATTCTCCGAGCTCCGATCTCCTCCTTGAGCTTGCTTTGCATCAATCAGAACTCAATTCTACATGGTATCAGATGAATGGCATCGATCTGGTATGATTCTTGTGCTTTGATGCCTTTTGTGTGTGTTGATTGGTTATTGTATTCTGCGTGATTTTTCGTTCGTCCAATGGATTCGATTCCTGCAACTACATCTGCAAATGTTACTTGTTTAGCAGATGATCCATTGTTTGGTAATAGTTATCAGAATGTGGCAGTCTCTCTGGTAACTCAGCCATTAGTTTGCGACAAGAACTATCCTAATTGGCGTAAATCTATGGAAATGGCACTAGGAATCAAAATGAAATTAGGGGTTTTGTTCGTGGTTAATTTCCTAGACCTACTGATGCTTATCAAGGTGCTCGTTGGGACAAATGCACCAATGTAGTATTGTCTTGGATCATCAACTCAGTTTCACCAGAAATTGGCTCGTCTTTGATTCCTTCTACTGACTGTATGGATGCTTGGAAAGACTTGGAGGAATGTTTTTCAAGTGCTAATGATTTCACCATATTTTCTATTCAACAAGAAATTGCTATGTTGATGCAAGAAGAGAAAAGTATAGCTCAGTTTTATAACAAGCTGATTCAGCTTTGAGGAGATGAAGATCCTCTCACCGAAGAAATTTCATGTGAACTTTGTTCAAGGTGTAAAGAAAGAAGATGTTCCAATGACAGAAAAATGAGAGATAGAAGAGTGAAGTTCTTAATGGGACTAAATGAGGTGTATACCACTTCTAGGTCCAATATTCTTTAGATGAAGCGTTCTCCAACCTTGAAAGAATGTTACAAGCAGTTGACTTAAGATGGAAATCAGAGAAAATCTAAGAAAGTTAACTTGACTAAAATGTCAGCTTTGTATGTTGCTCAATCCCCTGTACTCACTAGTGGAGGTCATCAGCCTGCTATGCAGAATCAACCCTCCTCTCAGTCATTTAGTAGTACTACCAACAATTATCGCCAAACTGGAAGATCTTTCCCTCAAAATAGAAATAGAAAACCATTGTTCTGTACTTACTGTCGGCTGTAAGGTCACCTAAGGGAGACTTGCTGCATATTTATTGGTATCCTCCTGGTTACAAGTTCACTAACACTAAGGGAGTTGGTACTAATAATAGAGGGAATAGAATTATGGTTAACAAATGTTACTACTGAGGTGTGTAATGCAGGCACTGAAGACAAAGACAATAAAAATTGAAGTGAAACCTCTACTATACAGATCAGTTCTTTGCAGATGACTCAGGATCAGCTCAACAAGTTGATGGTTTTTCTAGGTGGTAGTGGACCTCACACCACTGATCATATTGCAGGGATCACTTGTCTCTCAACAGTTAAAGTGAGTAAGGATACTTGGGTAATTGATATTGGTGCCACTGATCATATGACAGCTCATGCTCATTTACTAAATGATCTTGTCAGTCTTAAAGTACCTTACAATATGCTTATGCCTAATGGAAAAAGGGTTATGGTCACTCACACTGGTACTTGTGTTTTGAGTAATTCCATCAAGTTTTCTTGTGTTCTTTTGGTCCCTAATATCGGATTTAACTTGATATATGTTGCCAAACTTGTGGAGGACTCCAAGTTGTTGGTTGAGTTCACTAAAAAAGATTGTTGCAAATAAGACCCTGCAAGGCAGATTTTACAAGGGATTGGTGACTTGGTTGAAGACCTGTGCCATTTCAAGTCAGTCAATACTGCAGGATGCTTATCTGTTGAAAAGGAGTCTCAAAATGGTACTCTTTGGCACTACAGACTGGGTCATGTACCATATAATAAGGTGTCTAGCACTTTAAAACATTGTATCCTTGATTTCAGTTGTAAACAATCCAATTTACATTGTCCAGTGTGTCCTCAAGCCAAGCAAACAAGGCTTCCCTTTCCTACTAGTACTAGTAGAAGTCAGACATTGTTTGAGTTGATACATATTGATATTTGGGGTCCCTACAAGGATCCTACTATAACATGGGCAAAATATTTCCTAACAATTGTTGAGGATCTGTCCAGAGTAACCTGGAGTTACTTGATGCAACAAAAGAGTGAGGCAGTTGATCATCTAGTTAGTTTCTATATCATGATCCACACTCAGTTCAACTGTTCTATAAAGATTGTCAGAACAGATAATGGTGCTGAATTTTTTAGTCACAAAGTTACAAATTTCTTGCAGACTCAAGGCTATGTTCAACAGACCTCATGTGTTTATAGTCCTTAACAAAATGGGTTTGTTGAAAGAAAGCATAGACATCTACTTGAGATTGCAAGGTCACTAAAGTTTCAGTCCAAAGTTCCTGATTTTCTATGGGGTGATTGTGTCGTAACTGCAACCTATATCTTCAGTAGACTACCTTCATCAGTCTTGAATGGTAAAACTCCTTTGGCTGCTTGACCTATATGACAAATATTTTAGAGGTAAGTCTTTGGCTGCTTGACCTATATCTTCAGTAGACTACCTTTATTTTAGAGGATGCCTGAATACAATCATATGAAGGCCTTTGGCTGCTTGACCTATATGACAAATATTTCTTGAGGTAAGTCTAAGTTTGATACCAGAGAAATTCCATGTATTTTTTTGGGATACGCCTTTAATCAGAAAGGGTATAAACTATTTGAGTTTGAGAACCATGTCATCTATATCTCAAGGGATGTTAAATTTGTTGAAGAAATTTTTCCTTATGCAACCGCTGAAATTTTTCAGTTAGTCATGCTGAAAATCGTTACTGTTCATTTACCTCAAGATGCTACTGTTCCTTTACCTCAATGTGCTACCAGTGATACTTATTTGCCTGCTGATAATTTTCCAACTACTTCAGCGGTTGCAAATAATCCTCCTGCAGTCCCTAGACATGATCAACCATCTTGTACTCAATGTCAAGCCCTCAAAAGAACAGCAAGAGTACCCAGGCCACCCGTGACTTTAAGGGATTTTCTCTGCAATTCAGTTTCAAGTTTCAAAATTGATACACATTCACAAGTATGTGGACTATTCAGGCTGCTCTCCAACTTTACAACACTATGCTCACTTGTTACACAGAGGCTTCTAACGACCCAAAGTGGAATGAGGCTATGTTAGCTGAACTAAAAGCTCTTCAGACCAACGACACTTGGGAAATCACTGACTTACCATCTGGTAAAAATCATGTAGGTTAAGAGAAACTCAGATGGCACAATTCAGAGGTATAAGGCCAGACTTGTTGCTAGGGGCTTCACTCAAATGGAAAGCTTGCACTATCATGAAACATTTGCTCAAGTTGTCCAAATGAACACAGTTAGAGCTCTCCTTGCTGTGGCTGTATCGAGAGGATGGCCCTTATTCCAGTAGGATGTTTACAACACCTTTTTACATTTTTTTTTGATTCATCAGTGGTTGAATACCACCAAAAAGTACATAGGGTCACCAAAATGTGTAGCCTCGCTTACAACTTAATATAAAGGCTGGACATATGTCACTAATGACTATCCCCTACCACTGGAAGCTTAATAGGCAGCATTGTTGTTCAGTAGCCTGGATATTAAACAAGTCACACTATATCCTTACTTTACTCTGATCTCTTCCTTGTCACTTGGGATATATCCTGTCCTGGATGGATAGCTGCTGAGTCTCCTCTATACGCCTCTCAGATTAAGGTATAAATACCTACCCTCCGGACTGGATTGCTTAGAAGCAATCCCTCACTTCTTCAATGCATCTGCTAATTGTTGAGGTTGAATATGGGCACTTTGAACTTTGATATTTAGCCCACCATGCTAGGCGGACCTTCACTAGTTCCCCTATCTCCTCTACTGACCTCTTCTTATTCTGAAAACAACTTTTATTTCTTTCTTCCCAAATGGACCACAAAATCGCGTAGCATAGTGTTTACCATACTCTCTTGTATGATTTTGAGGTGCCTACTATTACCTAGCTTTCGAGTAGGCTTTTTGCTGTTTCTGGAATCACCCAACTTGCTCCCCACCAACTGATGCTCATAGCCCATAACTTCCAACTCCAAATACAGTGCATCAATAGATGATCAGCTGATTCCTGTTCCGAGTCGCACAACACGCATACAAGGTCCTCCTCCCTTCTGATGACTTTTCTTTTCAAGAGGGCCAACTTGGTTGGTAAACTTTCTACATATATTCTCCATATCAGCATCTCCACCTTGGGTGGCGCCAGCCCTGACCACAATTGGAAGGGCATTTGTTCCCACTTTTTCTTGTTTGTTCTGATTGCCATAGCTGCCCTCATTAACGAGTTTGTGCTGAAATTTCCATCTACCGAGAAGTAGGGGTGGGCTCGGGTCGGTTCAGGCCGAAATTTTGCGAAAACCGAACCGAAACCCGAAAATTTGGTTCGGTTCGGGTTCGGGCTTTTTTAAGGCAAAAACCGACTAAAGCCCGAAAATTCGGTTCGGTTCGGGTTTTTTTCGGGCTTTTTTTTGCCGTTGTTTTTCGGTCTTTTTCGGGTTTTTCGGGCTTTTTTCGGTCTTTTTCGGGTTTTTCGGGCTTTTTTCGGTCTTTTTCGGGCTATTTCGGGTTTTTTCGGTTCGGTTCGGGCTTTCGGGCCAAGAAAAATTCAAAACCGAGACCGAACCGAATATCACCAATCGGTTCGGTCTTTTTTCGGTCCCATCAGTTCATGCTTTTTTCGGGCTTTTTCGATTCGGTTCGGTTCGGGCTTCGGGTTTTCGGGTTTTTTCGCCCAGGCCTACCGAGAAGGACCACACAATTCTATCGTCCTCCTGATCTTTCAGCTAAATATGCTTCAAGCCCTCTTCTAATTCTCTTCTGTTTGCTTCTTCCCATTGATATAGAGTTCTTCTAAATTTCAGCTGCCAATACCACACCCCTCCGGTCCAGCACCCCATCTCTCGCACTGAAGCTTTATTGTCCATCGCCAACAGAAAGAGCTTTGGGTATTGGACTTTGATGGACTTGTCCCCCATCCATATCATGCCAGAATGAAGTCAAATTTCCATTGCCCAGCTTCAATTTTAAGCCTTCCTTGAAAGCCAGGGCTACCTCAGAATTCCCTTGAACAATCTTTATGATATCCTTCCAACTATTGGATAACCTTTTTGAGGGAATTGTGGTCTCATTGGGGTCATGAGCTCTCTTTATGTCATACTTCTCTAGCACCATCCTCCTCCAAAGACCTCCTTTTCCAATCACTAGTTTCCACCACCACTTGGCCAAGAGTGCAAGGTTCATATCCACCAAACCATGTATTCCCAGGCCACCATATTTCTTCAGTTTTGTAATCTTAAACCACTTCACGTAATAGATTTTTCTCTGCATATCAGAACTGCCCCACAAGAACCTCCTTTGAATTCTCTCCATTTCTTACGCAACTGAGATTGACATTTCATACATCGAAGCATAATACAAAGGGAGGTTGCATAGCGCCGATTTGATTAGCACAACCCTCCCAGCCATGGATAAGTTTGCACTTCTCTAGGAGGCAAGTTTTTGCTTAAACTTCTGAAGTATTGGGTTCCATGTGCTTAATCTACTCGCGTTTGAACCCACTTGCATTCCTAAGTAATTCATCAAGAATTTGCCCATCAAACAGCCTAGTGCATCCGCAAACTTCTGCACTTCCTCCTCCTCTAGACCAATGCCTAGACATCTGCTTTTACTGAAGATTATTTCAAGGCCAGAGGAAACTGCAAATGAGCGGAGGATGTGCCTGATTTTTTGAACTTTGTGCGAATCGGGCCTACAAAATATTACTGTATCATCAGCAAACTGAAGGTGTGTCAGACTGGCTCCGTTCTTCACCCATTCCACTCCGCTGATCCTTCCTTTCTGTACTGCATTGTTCAGGATCCTTGAAAGCCCCTCAGATGCCAATAGGAATAGGAAGGGGGAGAGGGGTTCTCCTTGGCAAAGGCCTCTCTCCATAGGTACTTCCTTCGTACGTGAACCATTGATGAGGATCGATAGTCTGGCTGAAGAGTAATGATGAGTCGTAGTTGTACGACTATTTTATATGTTAAAACCCCATTTCTTAGTGTTACCTGTATATTATTTCACTACCTGTGTGTAGTTTTCGTTCTCAGGTACACTCGGAGACCATGGAAGGAATATTGGCTAAAAGGAGCCTATTTGAAGATGTTTGGCGCGGAAAGAAATGAAGTCCGAAGCACTTTGGAATTTTTGTCAGTGCAAACCGCGGAGGGCTTAAGGAGTTAAGGCGCGGACGTCTATACATTTATAGTAATTCAAGAGACGTCCGCGGGTCGTAAATCAGGAGACATCCGCGTACGCCAGCTGGCAGTCGAAATTTCCTAATTTTGAATTGCATTATTGGAAAGCCCAAAGAGAGAATAAATAAGCACAAAACCCTAGGCGACCATCGTCGAATTTCAGAAGAGAAAAGAGACACGAATTCAAGAGTTAGAGTTGAGCTGCAGCTTGGTGGAGAATTCATCATAAGTATTTTCGTTCCATTATATTCAAACAACTTGATGATGTATTCCATTACGATGAGTAGCTAAACTCATATGTGTAGGCTAGACCTCGACATTGTGATGTTTTGACTTGAGACCTATATTTATCATTATGTTTTCCGTTATATTACTATGCATTGTTTATGGATTTGATATGCTAGCATAAGTGGAACCCTAGCGGGGGAGCTTCTGTTAGTTTGTTGATTCCGATTATCACAGTTTACTAGCAACCTAGCGGGGATAGCAAACTAGGATACGAGTAATGTACCACTAGGAATGACACCCTAGGACAACTTGTAGTGCAACCTAGCGGGGAGCTATAAGTTGTAAAACATTAGAATCAAAACGGTTGGGTTAATGATTTAGTCTTGCATCACAATCGAGAGTTCTAGCTTGCACTGTTCTTTAATATTTGATACTCGAATTAGTGTGACGATTTCTCTAGCGATCATTCTTGCTTACTTGCGTTATTTAATTGTTTGCATTCAAAACCCCCCCATTGTTACGTTTTTACTTAGTGAAACAGATTCTCAGCCGATCTCTGTGGATACGACCCGACTTACCACTTGCTAGTCGGAATTATAAATGTTTTTGCACAGGTACAACGACACCTGTCAAAATGGCGCCGTTGCCGGGGATTGGTAACGAAGAATCTCACTAAGTATTTCTTTCTTTTAGTTTTATTTTATTGTCTTTTTATTTTTTGTCACTTGATTTTTTTTTTTAAGTAACCATGTCACAGAGAAGTGTTGAACGTGATGGTGAAGAGCGAGGAAGTGTACTAGGAGATAACATGCAGGAACAGAGGCAAGGACTGCCCCCTGTTAATCAAAGATTACCACCCCCTAGAAATCAGCAATTTGTGAATGAGTTTGCTAGACATCGTGCAGCTAGACACGATGATTACGAGGACGAGCTGGATCGACAATACCTCGGTGGAGGAAATCAATATGGACAGTTAGCTAGGCGTCGGGATTTGGGACACACTATGAGAGGAGTTTGTGCGCCATTTATTGATGAGGAGCCTTGGTGCATTAGGCTGGATGAGGACGCATATGATATCGAGATAAAGAGTGGGGTGATACACCACTTGCCCAAGTTTGGAGGAATGCCCGATGAGAACCCCCTAAGGCACTTGAAGGAATTTCATGGTTTTGCATGTCCATGAAATCAGCATCGGTTCCGGAAAATATTTTTAATTTAAAGACATTTCCTTTTTCTTTAGAAAGTCAAGCTAAATCTTGGTTAATGTCTTTACCTTCAGGTTCAATTACTTCATGGGATCAATTGCAAAGGAAGTTCATGGACAAGTACTACTCCCATTCGAAGGCGGCTCAAACAAGAAAGGAGCTCTCTATGCTTAGACAAGGACGTGCAGAAACGTTGTTCGACTATTTGGAGAGGTTTAGGCATTTGGAAGAGAGTTGTCCGAATCATGGAATCCCACAAAGGATGCTGCTTGAATACTTCATGGATGGGATGGTTCTAATGGAAAGAAGAATGCTAGATGCCTCAGCCCAAGGGTCTATCCTGGACATGTACCCCGAGGAGATATGGGAGTTGATTGAGAAAGTTGCCGAGAGCACAAGGTATTTAGAAGAAACATATAAACCTGCACCTGTTGCTAACGTAAATGTACATTCTGAATTGCAGGAACTGAAGGATATGATGGCTAAAATGATGACTCAACAACCACAAAGAAATCAACAAGTGGAGTGTAAGGTAAACAAGTCCACTTTTAATTCGATAAATAATGATAACGCTGTTTTTCAGGAAAGAACAGAAGACGTGAATATAGTGGACTACATAAACAAGGGAGATTTGCCACCAAGGAGATATGATGGATATCAAGGCAACAACAAATGGCAGCCAAGGCAAGGCGATGGTGGTTGGCAAAGGAACAACAATTACGATGCGGGGCAATCCTCGTACCCACAAAAGCAACCATACAAACCACCACAGATCAGACAAGGAGATGAGGACCCGATCAGGGAATTCAGGGATGAAGTGAGAGACATGTTCAAAGAACTCACTCAAAAGATGGGCCACCATGCTGGAGACATTAACGAGCTAAAGAGGCAAGTGTCTCAAATTGCCAGTGCCGTTTACGAACAGCGAGAAGACAAAGGGAAGCTGCCTTCACAAACGATCCCCAATCCAAGGCAAAATGTCAGTGTGATTGTGATAAAGGATGAAGAGGAGATGAAGGCTGAAGAAAAAGAAGAAAAAGAGCAAGATTTGGATGCTACCTTAGTGCCGAACGCGGACGTCTCCACAATTAAGGCGCGGACGCCTGATGAAATATTGCAAAATCAAGAGACGTCCGCGGATAAAAATCATGAGACGTGCGCGGAATTCCCAGTGGGCAATTTCTAGACTTTGAATTCTAACCCTTTTGCGCAATTGCCATTTCCCATGCAGGTTATTGAGAACCACGGAGCTGTAAATAATGACATTCAACCGAAGAGGAATGAGGACGCGAGAACCAAAGTCCAAATGCAAGAATTGGAGCAAGGGAAACAAGGAGCGTTGACCATTCGGAATAGAGACCCAGGTGCCTTCATGGTAACCTGTGGCATTGGTAACACGCTTATTCCCCACTGTTTGATTGACTTGGGAGCGTCCATTAATGTTATGCCGTATGATCTATATTGTTCATTAAAACTTGGACCGGTGAAACCGATCAAGTGGACTATTGAGTTAGGCAACAAGGCATGTGTTCATCCCTATGGTTTGCTTGAGCATTTAACCGTGAATGTTGGAGAAATTGTTGTGCCTGCAGATTAATATGTCTTTGACAGATGCTTGTCGTCAGAGCAAATGTATAAATAAATTTATAAGTCCGCTACTCGCGACTTCACTATTGGGTAGCAAGTGGTAAGTAGGGGTCGAACCCAAGAGAGTCAGTGTGGATTAGTTGTTCTTTAATGAAGCTTACACATAAATTAAAATGCGATTGGGGTTGGGTTTGAGTGTGCTTTGAGAACTAAAAGTAAAGGAACAGTGATATCACAATTTAAAGGAAAGATTCGGTTTTAGGGGCCTTGTATCATATTCTGTTTATCATTGACCTCTAATGATCATACTAAGTGTTCAAAGATAAATCGAGGCTATTTCTAGCACAAGACTTGCAACATCGTTTAGAACACTTGTTCTATTTAGACTAATTCCTCCTTTCGAAGTATCTTAGCCTTATGTGCATCCATTTGATCTTCAGTTACGATCAACCAAATGGTGTTTTAAAGAGGTCGAACTCCTCAGATAAGCTTTGCCCGTTAAAACATCCACTTACCCGAGTATGTTCACGAACCCCACGGAAGAGTTTTGCCCGTTAAAGCATCCACTCAACCTTGGAAGTTCTAACCTAATATGTGGCACATAGAACAAGTTTTGAACACAGAGAGGCACTAAGCGAAGGGTCTAAAACATTGTATGATACAAGTACACCCCTTCAACCGAATGAAGGGTTTAGCTACGACTATTCATGGAACAGGATATCATAGTTAAGTGCGTTGAAAAGTAAAGGTTTTTGAAAGACAGAAAAGTAAAGTTTTCGAAAGTAAAGACAGAAAAGTAAAGTTGCTGAATTGAAAAGACAGTAAAGTAAAAAAGAGAGTACTTACAAAAACTGTTGAAAGTGTTAAAGCTTCGATTCCAAAGTAAAGTGATTACATGATTGTGCTCTTAATCTAGAGAGATAAGTGATTTGTGATTTTGGAATTTGTAGAGAGAGGAGCTCTCCACATTTGGGATGAATTACAAGGAGAAGGGGATGTCTTATTTATAGGCTAAGGGAGGCAATGGATGTGGAAGAGAAGCCACCATTTGGCACAAGATGAGAGGAATGTGGATTGAGATCACAACACATGGCAACGGATGAGAGGGCAACCCAAAGCAGCCGTCTGCTCTCCCAAAGCCGCCGGGACAGGTGGCCAAAGGTGGAGGAGGAAGTGAGTTGAGTGGATTGAGATATTTGTCTCCAAAAAGCCATCGGGTTGACCAGAATCTGGCCGGAGCTTTAGCCGGAGCTTCTTGGATTTTGGAGAGTGTTTTCTGAATGAAAATGTTATTCTAAGATGATCTCAAGAAGGAAGTTAAGCCAAATTCTGCCCCGAACATGGTCGAAATCCCAAATCGGCTGAAATTGCCCTTGTTTGGCCTTTACCGGGCTCGGTGCCTTTGCATTGCGTTCCTGTCCAAATGCCGACTGTTCTAGCATATTTGAGTGATTCCAAGTCGGTTCTTGAAAGTTGGAATTTGGTCGTGTCCTGGAATGACTCGTAATTCATTTTCAGCTTTAAAACTCCTCCTTAGCCTGTATACTCTCTAAACTTCAAAATACCCTGTGGATAAATATCGGAACTAACAAGCAAAAGTTAAATAGACAAAGAGTCTAATTTGGTGGGTTTAACTGTGTTTATGATTCATACAATTATGGTCCATCAGTCTTGTAGATGGAGGACACCCAGACTAAGGAGTCGCCAACACTCATTCTAGGACGACCTATCTTGTTTGCGATGAAGGCGGAGATTGATGTCGCTGAGGGTGTTATAAAGCTGAAATATGGTGGCAAGGTGGCTGAGTTTCGTGTCTTTGAGGACGACCACCAGCATTGTGCGAGGAAACCACCTGAGATAGCTGATAAAACTTGTTTTAATGATATAACTGCTGAATCTTTGCATTTGATTCAGGGTGTCAGTGAGCAGCTGGAGGTAACAAGGAAAACACGCCCACCAGATAAGAAGCGAGTAAAGAAACAAAAGTGTGGGGTGGCTGCGCAGAAGCGGTGGACACCTAAAGAAAAGAACTGGAGATCAAAGCCACCTGATGGCGGGCTGAGCATTGAGAAACGGTTAACTCGTGGAATTGCTGAGGAGAGGAGCACGCTGAGCAGTAAGTTTGATTTGGAGCAGCCTTGGGATCCTAACTTGTGATCCCTAAAGAGGTAATGTCCAGCCAAGGACGTAAAACAAAGGCGCTTACCGGGATGCAACCCGGTGTGTTTTTACTTTACACATGTTAGGAGTAGGTTAGTTGATGGAATTGGTACGCTGATAATGCGCCCCGAGTGCATGTTTTATTTATGGTGGTTTCAGGTGAATGAATGAAGAAAGGAATTCAACATCAGTGCCATCCGCGCACGTCTGAACCATTACCTGCGCGGACGTCTATACGATTAACGCAAACCCAAGAGACGTCCGCGGGAAGTAATTGCGAAGGCCTCCGCGGAAAATCGAAGAATTTAAATCGGACGTGTTTTCCAAATCTGGGTTTTCAGAACAAAAAAACTGAAAGAATTCAAGCACAGCTCCGTCCACGATTCATAGAAGGAAGCACCAAAGCTCCGTCCGCGATCCTCAAATTCACGTCCGCGATTCTCAACTAAATCGAGCTCCGCCGGATTGAGGTAAGATTGACCGATTGGAGTAATATTGGATTGGATTAGGGTTTGGTGTGGATTGAAGTGAAATTTGGTTGAATCGGTGGAAGGGAGTTCTTGAAGTTTGTTGGATTTGGGTTGTTTGAAGCTTAGAATTTTGAAATTGAAATTGGAATTGGACGGATTGCGAACGGAATTCGATCGGAGCTCAGATTTGGAAATTATAATATCACGCGGACGTCTAAATAATATTCAGGCGCGGACGTCTAAAGCATTATCGCAAAATCAAGAGACCTCCGCGGGACATAATTGTAGAAGGGGTGTGCGGCATTTCGGAAATTTCAGATTTTTTTCTTCAGATCAAGATGACTCGTACATCGGCTCGTTCTAGTTCATCCCGTGATCGCAGAGCTCAACCACCACCTGTTGATGCCGAGGCACTAGTTCCGGCTGTCATCGATGAAAGGCAGCCGAGATTTGAGGCATTCATGGCGCTTACACATAAGGCGCCCATGTGGGTTGAGCAGTACTTTCTAGAGCGTTGCGGATTCTTAGAGAGGTTCAGGGCGCTGTTGGACAGATTTGGTTGGCCGGGATTGCTCACGCTCTGTAGTGATGCTGATATTAAAGACACTTGTGAGTTCCTAACCGGTTATGACTACATTGGGCCGAGGGAGCATGAAGGATTCAGGTACACTTTCAGAGGTGTGGAGCACTATTGCACGATAACGCGGCTGCGTCAAATCTTTGGGTGGCCAGCAGTGAGAGATGGGACTTTCGACAGTTTCAGTCTTGGGACAGAAATCAGCGACACTTACCTTATCCTTACAGGGACGGGTCGCTACAGATCGAGCGACGCTTCAGACACAGCATTCACAGATCCTTTCTGGTATTTAGTACATTTCATTTTGACAAGGACCTTGACTGCGAGGGCGAACGGCAATGATAAGCCGTCGATACGAGATCTGACGCTTCTAGGCTCTTTGGTGAGAGGGGTAGTCCCACACTAGGGATATTTTTTGTGTGAGCACTTGAAGAACATTAAGCCTCGAGGGCCAGTTAGTGTGGGTGTCATGGTAACTTATATGCTGCGCAATCTTCACCCGGACATGGATGCACTACCAGGCCACAGGATTCTTGCTTATGGATTAGCTGACGGTGATAGACTTGGTTCTGGGAGGACATATAGAGTCAGCAGTGAGGGTGAAGTGCGTTGGACTTATTTTGATGATCCAGCTCTTAGGCCACCGCCTAGCCCACCGCGACAGAGAGGGAGACCGCCAGGGCGTGGAAGAGCTGCAGGGGGCAGGAGACGTCGGAGAGAAGAGGTAGAGGTGCCACGTAATGTGGTACCACCAGAGGAGCAGGTACCGAGACAGCCCGGGGAGTATTCATAGGCGCAGATTGACCATTTATTTAATGTGAATAGGGCTATGATGATGGCAATGGGTGGCGGCTTCCACCTAGTTTCCGCTCCCCCAGGATGGCGTCCAGGTCATGCCATTCCGCCCGAGTACATGCAGCCACCTCCACCACCGGACTATTAGGGGAGTACCAGTTCCTTTCGTTTTTTATTTGTTTATTTTTATTTTTATTTGAGTCTGTTGAGTCTATTTTGTGTGAGTCTGTTTTGTTATATATCTCATCTCTTGAATTGTACTGTGAGGACACGGATCCATCTAAGTGTGGGGTGGGATGTTGTTGAGTCAGTTGTGCGTCGTGTCTGTTTTTAAATTTTTATGTCGCATGTTATGTGTCTTGATGAACTCGTAATGAACTGATGATGCACTGCTATGCTTTTCCGATATGTCAAAATCCTATTTCCAGCTTTTTATGACTATTTTGCTCATTTGACTAAAAATGCGAAATTTCAAAAAAATTCGATGCTTTGTCCTAGTGAGTTGTGATATGCAGGGATGTGGAGTTGACAGAAATGTCCTAGAAAGGTACGGCAAATTGCAGGAAGTTCTGAGTTTTGGTTCTGATGATTGAGAAAAGCGGTGGAGGTTGACGCTTCACTAGCCTAGTCCTGAGAGTAGCTCCATCACCAAGTATACAAGTTTATTCATGCGTTCGAAGTGGTGGCGGGACAGAGAAAACGAACTGTCCATCTCTAGTCGAAGTAGCTGGGAATGGGTGGGTAACCCCTACCTTGCCTCATGCAGAAACGACGAGGATGAGAAAAGAGCGGGACGCACTCCTATGCTGTTATTCGGAGGCTATGATTGGAGTGGTTCAAGGGCACAAATGATTATGTGGACAAGAAACAAATTCAAAAGCCGAAGGCAAACCATCAAGTAGAAAACAGAAGGAAAAAATCAGAAATCTGATTGATTCAAGCAAAGATGTGTCGTTTATCAAAGTCCATACAAGTTAAAGAATTCAAGACTCAACGGTATGAAAGCAGTGAATAAATCATGTGTCAGAGAAAGCCGCTGACTCAATTCTAAAGACCAGAACTCAGAAAAGAATGCAATGTCCGTGGTATCTATAGGGGACTATCTCCCAAACATCCAAGGTCGTTTGAATTGCAACTCGCGAGGTAACAAGTATCGAAAAATCTATCTTTACTCTCATTGTTAGAATCTTAAGCATGATAAGATTAATTACTGGATTTGAGATTGAGATGTAAGGATTAGCATGACTAGTACATTGTAATTCGTTCTATGGCTATGTTCTTGTTCGGGACGAACAAGTTCAAGTGTGGGGTAGTTTGATGAGTCGTAGTTGTACGACTATTTTATATGTTAAAACCCCGTTTCTTAGTGTTACCTGTATATTATTTCACTACCTGTGTGTAGTTTTCGTTCTCAGGTACACTCGGAGACCATGGAAGGAATACCGGCTAAAAGGAGCCTATTTGAAGATGTTTGGCGCGGAAAGAAATGAAGTCCGAAGCACTTTGGAATTTTCGTCAGTGCAAACCGCGGAGGGCTTAAGGAGTTAAGGCGCGGACGTCTATACATTTACAGTAATTCAAGAGACGTCCGCGGGTCGTAAATCAGGAGACGTCCGCGTACGCCAGCTGGCAGTCGATATTTCCTAATTTCGAATTGCATTATTGGAAAGCCCAAAGAGAGAATAAATAAGCACGAAACCCTAGGCGACCATCGTCGAATTTCAGAAGAGAAAAGAGACACGGATTCAAGAGTTAGAGTTGAGCTGCAGCTTGGTGGAGAATTCATCATAAGTATTTTCGTTCCATTATATTCAAACAACTTGATGATGTATTCTATTACGATGAGTAGCTAAACTCATATGTGTAGGCTAGAACTCGACATTGTGATGTTTTGACTTGAGACCTATATTTATCATTATGTTTTGCATTATATTACTATGCATTGTTTATGGATTTGATATGCTAGCATAAGTGGAACCCTAGCGGGGGAGCTTCTGTTAGTTTGTTGATTCCGATTATCACAGTTTACTAGCAACCTAGCGGGGATAGCAAACTAGGATACGAGTAATATATATACCACTAGGATTGACACCCTAGGACAACTTGTAGTGCAACCTAGCGGCGAGCTATAAGTTGTAAAACATTAGAATCAAAACAGTTGGGTTAATGATTTAGTCTTGCATCACAGTCGAGAGTTCAAGCTTGCACTGTTCTTTAATATTTGATACTCGAATTAGTGTGACGATTTCTCTAGCGGTCATTCTTGCTTACTTGCGTTATTTAATTGTTTGCATTCAAAAACCCCCCCCCCCCATTGTTACGTTTTTACTTAGTGAAACCGATTCTCAACCGATCTCTGTGGATGCGACCCGACTTACCACTTGCTAGTCGGAATTATAAATGTTTTTGCACAGGTACAACAACACCTGTCAAGTAACACTCAGTCATCCGACCCAACCACTTGGCACCGAATCCCATGCTCACCTGAATTGATCTCAAGTACTCCCAGGATACCGAGTCATACGCTTTTTTGAAATCCATCTTTATCACTAGCGCCGATCTTCTTTCATTTTTTACTGCATGAAGGAGCTCGTTGACAATCATTATGCCATCCAAAATATTCCTGTCTGTGATGAAAGCAGATTGGTTTGGGCTAATGATCTGCTGCAGAACTGAACTGAGCCTTCTCGCAAGGCACTTGGAGAGGGATTTTATACAATAAATTCACCAGGCTGATCGGCCTGAAGTCAGCAAAGCCTTGAGGATTGACAGTCTTCGGAATCAAGGCGAGATACGTCTTATTAATACCTCTCGAAAGCCTACCATTCTTGCAAAACTCCTTGATGAAATCCACCACCTCTTCTCCAACTATAAGTCAGAATTTCTTATTGAAGTTAATGTTAAAGCCATCAGGGCCCGGCGCCTTGTTCCCATCACATTCTTTGATGACTGACAGAATTTCCTCCTCAGTTATATCACTTTCCAAGAACAGCCTTTGATCTTCATTCAAGGATCCGAAAAACAGCACTTCCAGGAACCAGTGGCATGGAGCAGGCCTTCTAAAGATCCCAGCAAAGTACTCGCAAGCTGCTCGCTTTATCAGACCTGGTTCATCAACTCATCTATCCTCAACCAATATACTAGAAATGTTGTTCTTCTTGAATCTCCAAGTGGCCATCCTATGGAAGTAATTCATATTTTGATCACTGATGGACCATAATTATACGAATCAAAAACACAGTTAAACCCACCAAATTAGACTGTTTGTCTATTTAACTTTTGCTTGTTAGTTCCGATATTTATCTGCAGGGCATTTTAGAGACTAGAGAGAATACACGCTAAGGAGAGGATTTTACGCTGAAAAGATATTACAAGTCATTCCAAGGTCAAGATCAGACGCTGACTGAAGAAATATCAAGTTTCTGACATTGAATCACTCAAATCAAATCCAACCGAGGAGCAACCAAAGTCAGACCGGAGTGAAATTGGACTGATAGTTTTGTGAAAAGACAGCACAAAACTCAGAAAACTCACAAAACTCACTCTTCTCCCATGGTGACCGGCGGCTTGTGCTAGGAGGTGACCAAAGCCACCTCCCCTCCTCCTCCATGACCGGCTACCCGGCGGCTTTACCTCCTCCTCCTCCTCCTACCACAACTTTGTGACAAGTGTCACCCTCCTCCACCACATCTCCTCCTCCTCCCCTCCTATAAATAGAAGCTCCTCCCTTTGTATTTCATCATCCGAAATCATAATTCACTTATCTCTCTAAGTTTGGTACTTTGTAAGTTTGGTTTTCAATATATAATACTCCTGTTTGTTGTTGAGTATTATAGTTCGGTCTTGAGTACTCTTGTCGGTTCTTGAGTACTCAAGCTTTTCTTTATTCTTGAGTACTCTTGTCGGTTCTTGAAGTACTCACCCCTTTCCCTTACTTACTGTCTTTCAAAAACAGTAAGTACTTAGCTATGGTATCCACCTCTATGGATATTCGTAGCTAAACCCTTCATTCGGTTGAAGGGGTATACTTGTATTATAAAATGTTTTAGACTATACTTTAGTGCTTTTTCTTTGTATTCAAAACTTGTTCTATGTGACATATATTAGGCCAGAACTTCCAAGGTTGAGTGGATGCTTGAAATGGCAAAGCTCTTCCGTGGGGGTTCGTGAACATACTCGGGTAAGTGGATGCTTGAAATGGCAAAGCTTATCTGAGGAGTTCGACCTCTTTTAAACACCATTGGTTTTGATCGGAAATGATGGATCAATGGATGCACATAGGCTAGTATACCTTAAAATGGGGTGCTAGTCTAAATAGAACAAGTGCTCTACGACCTTGAAATGGGCTAGACAGTGTGTGCAAATCGAGCGCTTGAAATGGCCTTGATACACGTTTGAATACTTAGTAGGATCACTAAAAGTCAATGATAAACAGGCTATGATACAAGGCCCCCGAAACCGAATGCTTTCCTTAAAATCAAACACCACCTCGCATTTACTTTCTTAGTATAAACTGCTCTGTCAACTACTCACATTCCGGAGGACTTGCCAATCACACATCACCCGCTGTAAGTCTTCTACTTTTATTTTCAGTCATTTAATTTCTGTCATTTACTTTACCGCACTAAAACCAAAACCAATCAACCAGTCACTTACTCTTCCGCACTAAAATCTCAATCAACCTAAAACACGCTCCCTCGCTGTACAAAGAACGACTATCCCCCTAATTCCCTTGGGTTCGACCCCTACTTACCACTTGCTACCCAGTAGTAAGGTCACGAGTAGAGGAATATAAATTTGCTTTTGCACAGAGAACACCGCACCTTAACGACAATACGGTGGGCTCCGTCAAAACTGGCGTCGTTGCCGGGGAATTAGCAATCGGATTAGTTGTTCTTTTCTTTCCCTTCCCTTCTCATTTCCTCATGACGCTACCCATTACGTATGCATGGACAACAAGACATCTTCCCCTGTTCGGAGGTACGGATGGAGAAGACCCAGTACTACACTGCCGAAACTTTCACCACGTTTGCTGCCACATAAAACCTGAAAATGAAATGTTAGAGGAATTTAAGCTTAAATGCTTCAAATTTTCTTTAACTGATTTTGTAACGATTTGGTATTACACATCAACCGCTAGTAGTGCAGTATATTTTGTGGATCTTTGTGTTCCATTCCTGAAGGAATTCTCCCCCCCCATCCTTACGCCAAAAAACCCGTGAGAAGATCATGTGCCTTCAACAATCCCGGGATGAGACTTTGGACGAATACTACACAAACTATGACACCATCGTCTCAAGCTGCCCGCACCATGGATTCGCGAAGAAAGTTCTTCTTCAAAAATTTCTTCGTGGGATGAGGGCCGATGAGCTGACAAGGATTAACGAAGCAATGAGAAGATCAGCCAGGAACTTAACCATAGCAGACATGTGGAACCTCATAAATGACCTGGCCGCAACCACAAAACAAATACCCCAAGCTGACAGAGGAATGCAAATAGAAGAAGAAACTCCCGAGCCATCAGAAGAGACTTCTGAGCCATTAGAAGATTGGGATATAGAAAGTATCGGGAGCAACGAGGAAAAACCTTCATGGGAAATGAATGTCGTGTCAACAATGGAAGAAGTCCAGAATACCACCAGCATGCTACCCGAGCCATACCCAGCTATCATCACCCAAGCTTCCGAGACCATCTACGACCAGATCCTCACAAACGGACATAACGAGGCAGAACCAAGCCTTAAGATGCAAGCTTCCCAACTTTTCCCCTCGATCAATAGGCAAATTGCTGAAAACTATGTGATCAATGAAGAGGCTAGAAGGAGGACGGGAAAAGGGCCTGAGCAGAACGACTCCTCGATGGAGCATGTTTTCGCCATGACTGGACAAGGCAGCCCTAAACACCAGAA
The DNA here is from genome assembly GCA_033675215.1 of Rhodiola kirilowii. Taxonomy (NCBI): domain Eukaryota; kingdom Viridiplantae; phylum Streptophyta; class Magnoliopsida; order Saxifragales; family Crassulaceae; genus Rhodiola; species Rhodiola kirilowii. Next base: position 29,350,089 of record CM066200.1, read on the forward strand.
AACCCGATTCAAGAAACTAGTAGTAAAAGGTCCCTCACCTTCTCAGAGACGTTGGAAGGAGAAATCACCAGAACAATGGGAACATGACCCAAGCACATCATCTCAAAAGAAATCGGGGAAAGGCAAGGCAAAAATCAACACAGGAACAGTGGCGAAATACGACCTAAGCCACCCATGGGATCCAAACCAGTGATCCAGGAATGAGGTACTGTCGAGCCAACGACATTAAACAAAGGCACTGGTCGGGAGGTAACCCGACACCTATCTTACTTTCTGTCTTTTATTTTTCTGTCATTTAGTTTTTTTCGTAAGTCGCTCTCACCCACTTGGTGCATAGAAGAAATGACTATTTAGGAATCGGACTTGGGTGCAACATTAAGCTAGCCTGGCCTACGCCAAGAGTTCAAGGCCCCAGCCGAACTCCCTCGATTATCCAGCCTCATGCCATGTCGATTCACTCGACACCTTAAAGAGAGTTCTGTTCTTCCCTTTTCCTTAATGTCATTTCCTTCTCATAATATCTGCTTGCATGGCTTTTGAACTAAGTTGTGCTGAAAGGCACGCCTTCGTTCAAAAGTGTGGGGTGAGAACCACCTTTGTAAATAAATAACATGTTTTTCTTTTTTCCTTTTCCTTTAATATTATCTTTTTGAAAATATGAACTTAAGAATGTGAAACAGATAGATCTAGATTCATGCATTTACCTTGTGAAAATTCAACTGTTTAAAAACTTAGAATGTAACTTCTCATTTGTCCCTTTGTGCTGAGATAAACTAGGGATGTGGAGTTGACATAAACTGCCCTAGAGAGGCTTGGCAAGCAATCGAAGGATCGAATCTAACTATATGGTTTTCGAAGTCAGTGGAGGCTGCACTTCGGGTTTCAGTGAAGATTGAAGTCATCTCCGCCATGCAGTGTTTATGCAAAAAGAAAAAAAAGGCGAGGACGGGAATCAGACCGTCCTATCTCTAGTCAAAGTAGCCGAGAAAATAGATGAGCGACCCTCATCTTGACCCGCGCGAAACGGCAAGGATGAGAGGAGCGGGGACGTATTTCCATATGCTCGCGGGTGACGATTGGACCTCTCAAAAAGGCTTGAGAAAATGGACTAGCAAGTCACAAAGAAGCAAAAAGCTCAAAGAAGCAAATCAAGAGGCCAAAGGCCCAAAATTGTGAAGGTTTTAACCGAACAAAAAGTGAAGTACTCAAAGAGTCAAATCAAAGGCCAAAGGCCGATTCACTACAAAAGCTGTCCCTCGCCAAAAGAAAATCAAAGACCAAACCATTGAAACCCGAACCGAATCACGTTCTAGAGAAAGCTACAAGGAAACCATATAGTGCGAGACGGTCCCAAGAATGCAGTCCAGGAGCCTAAAAAGGGCTATCTCCCGAAACATCCAGAATAATTTGCATCTCAGCACGGAGGTACAAGTATCAAGTTTCTTCTATTTATTTACACAGTTCAATTTGGTAATAAGTAAGCAATGCATGAATTAGGATAAGTCTAGTCCCACAGTCTAACTTTCATATTTTGAAAGCTTACTTAGTGCCGCCCTTTAATAGCATTGTTCGGGACGAACAACTAAAAGTGTGGGGTGATCTGATGGACCATAATTATACCAATCAAAAACACAGTTAAACCCACCAAATTAGACTGTTTGTCTATTTAACTTTTGCTTGTTAGTTCCGATATTTATCTGCAGGGCATTTTAGAGACTAGAGAGAATACACGCTAAGGAGAGGATTTTACGCTGAAAAGATATTACGAGTCAGTCCAAGGTCAAGATCAGACGCTGCCTGAAGAAATATCAAGTTTCTGACATTGAATCACTCAAATCAAATCCAACCGAGGAGCAACCAAAGTCAGACCGGAGCGAAATTGGACTGATAGTTTTGTGAATAGACTGCACAAAACTCACTCTTCTCCCATGGTGACCGGCGGCTTGTGCTAGGAGGTGACCAAAGCCACCTCCCCTCCTCCTCCATGACCGGCTACCCGGCGGCTTTACCTCCTCCTCCTCCTACCACAACTTTGTGACAAGTGTCACCCTCCTCCACCACATCTCCTCCTCCTCCCCTCCTATAAATAGAAGCTCCTCCCTTTGTATTTCATCATCCGAAATCATAATTCACTTATCTCTCTAAGTTTGGTACTTTGTAAGTTTGGTTTTCAATATATAATACTCCTGTTTGTTCTTGAGTATTATAGTTCGGTCTTGAGTACTCTTGTCGGTTCTTGAGTACTCAAGCTTTTCTCTATTCTTGAGTACTCTTGTCGGTTCTTGAAGTACTCACCCCTTTCCCTTACTTACTGTCTTTCAAAAACCGTAAGTACTTAGCTATGGTATCCACCTCTATGGATATTCATAGCTAAACCCTTCATTCGGTTGAAGGGGTGTACTTGTATTATAAAATGTTTTAGACTATACTTTAGTGCTTTTTCTTTGTATTAAAAACTTGTTCTATGTGCCATATATTAGGCCAGAACTTCCAAGGTTGAGTGGATGCTTGAAATGGCAAAGCTCTTCCGTGGGGGTTCGTGAACATACTCGGGTAAGTGGATGCTTGAAATGGCAAAGCTTATCTGAGGAGTTCGACCTCTTTTAAACACCATTGGTTTTGATCGGAAATGACGGATCAATGGATGCACATAGGCTAGTATACCTTGAAATGGGGTGCTAGTCTAAATAGAACAAGTGCTCTACGACCTTGAAATGGGCTAGACAGTGTGTGCAAATCGAGCGCTTGAAATGGCCTTGATACACGTTTGAATACTTAGTAGGATCACTAAAAGTCAATGATAAACAGGCTATGATACAAGGCCCCCGAAACCGAATGCTTTCCTTAAAATCAAACACCACCTCGCATTTACTTTCTTAGTATAAACTGATCTGTCAACTACTCACATTTCAGAGGACTTGCCAATCACGCATCACCCGCTGTAAGTCTTCTACTTTTATTTTCAGTCATTTAATTTCAGTCATTTACTTTACCGCACTAAAACCAAAACCAATCAACCAGTCACTTACTCTTCCGCACTAAAATCTCAATCAACCTAAAACACGCTCCCTCGCTGTAAAAAGAACGACTATCCCCCTAATTCCCTTGGGTTCGACCCCTACTTACCACTTGCTACCCAGTAGTAAGGTCACGAGTAGCGGAATATAAATTTGCTTTTGCACAGAGAACACCGCACCTTAACGACAGTGCGGTGGGTTCCGTCAATCACCTAGCTGCAGCCAACTGATTCTTGATTTTTGTCGTCAAATCCTCTCATCTTACACTTCTAACAGCCAGATAATTTTTTGCAATGCTAATTTCCTAAGAGACTCCTCCTCTGATAAATTTCTGGAATCCTGTAGCAAGGATAACCTTTCCCACTCCTCTCTTGTTTTGATCAACTTGGCTCTAATATCCCCAAAGCTCTTCTTGTTCCAGTGGGACAACATACTCCGCACCCTTGCCAGCCTTCTTTGTATGGTAAAGCCTTTCCACCCTTGAACTTCTACGTACGACCAGGCCTCCTTCACCCTCCCCTTCAGGCCAGGGTGATCCAACCACGCATTTAATATTCTAAATGGCCTGATTCCCCATGACTTTTCTCCCACACTTACAGGCACGACAACATGATCTGATGGACCTTTTTCCAGACCCACCTGCTCTATTTTGGGCCAAGAAGATAAAACTCCCGGAGAAATTAAGAATCTATCAAGTCTGCTGGCTCCATTTTTATTCCCCCAAGTAAAGCGTCTTCCTTTTAATAGAAGGTCCAATACCTCCATAGCTTGGATGAAATCTTGAAAAAGATTGGCATCTTTCCCGTTAAAGATTGAGTTACTTCTCTCCTCCTCTGCCAATACTGAGTTAAAATCACCACCAATCACCCATTCTCCACTGTTGGTCGCTTTCAGCTCCACTAGAGACTCCCATAATTGCGGCTTCTCCTTCTCAAGTCTTGGTGCATACACGTTTAGGAAATTCATCATTATTTCTTGTTGGTTGACTTTGATCTTCCCATGGACGAGAGCAAATCCTTTTCCTTTTACCTTGTTTGTGGGTTGCATGAAATCTGGATCTCATATTGTAATCAGACCTCCACTGGAACCATCAGCGTCAACCCCAAACCAGCTCATTTTCTCAGCTCCCCCTAGTGCTTCTACCACTCTATCATCCAGCTTTCTAATCTTGGTTTCCTGAATGAAGGCCATATCGAACTGGTGTTTGCTTCTCAAGTTCCTAATTGCTTGTTGTTTCTTACTTCCGTTTGCTCCTCTAACGTTCCAACTAATCAGTTGCATCTCTCTTTATATTCTTTTTGTAGATGATCTTCAAAGAGTTGAATCATTCCCTCCTTCGACAGACTGCCCTTTATCCCCAAATCTAGAGCAACTTTGTAAGTTTCTTCAGCTTCTTCTCTTTGTAGTCTTCTTCTTTCTCTTTCTATTGCCTCTTCATCCTTTTCACCAGCGTTTTGAGCTGGCCCAGAACTATTTTCCACATTTTGACCATGCCCTGCTTCCCTTAATTTCTTCCTTCTTTGATATTTTATGTCTTTCTTTTCTTTAGACTCTTTTCTCCTAGCCATCTTCATAGTACTAATATGCTTTTCAGTAAATCTCAGAGAATCCTCTTCCTCAGATTTGTCAGGTTTTTCACTAACCCTTGATGTATTCAGACTTTGTCCCCTTGATTTTCTGGCATTTCCTAAGCTTAGACTCACTAGAGCCTTCTTCTTGCATACCTTTTCCTTCTGACAATCTTCTACTCTTCTTTTGCCTACTTCCTTGCTACCTTTACGGACAAGAGACGCCCAGGTTGTACCTTCTTCTTCCTCTTCAAAGTCTATTTTTGTTTCTTGGACCTTTTGGGTAGACTCATTAGAGACTGAAGAAATGCTTTCGGCAGTGTCAGAGATTTTGCTCTTTGATTCAATATTTGAAATTTCCTCGACTTTCGAAGTGTCTAATGCCACCCTTGCACCGCCCAACTCCGGTAAGCGCTGCGACGAGACAGCTTCTACCCCAGGGCCAGCCCCAGTTCTTTCACCCGCGGACGCAGCCCCACACCAGCTTCCGAGCCGCCTGAGACCTTACCAGTATGAATGGCATAGGAGGGGGAAACGCTAACCCTTGAATAAACGACCCCACCTCCCGACAGATCCAGCGAGTCAGGGCTATCAATCCTGCATCCTCCCAAACAACAATCCTCGCACAGTATAATTTTGAATACCTTGCCATAGATTTCTGCGTCTACAATCTCACAGATCCTCTCGACCTTACTAGTTTCTATCAGCATCCTCGCCCGACCGACCCTAACAAAGCGAACATCCCTATCATCCATCTTCAGAAATTTCCCGTGAGGAGCCGCCAGACGTTCACCATTTTTCTCCAACCAAGCCTTGAAAGGAAGCCCTAATATGCTAATCCAAACCGATCTGGTTTTTGGCATCATCCCCTCGCTCCATCTCTGCAATTTAGGGAAGTTCCGAAGAACTACCCTATAATCTTCAGTGAGGCAACGATCCAGATCTTCGACACATGCAAACTGAATCAGTATCTTCCTTCCCTCCATTGGTATTACTTTGATGAAAGCGATACCTTCCAATCTCATTTCCTTCTCAATCGATTCGCTTAACTTGATGATTTTCAGATCTGCCACTAGCGATTTGTGAGCCCAAATCTCGTATTCTAGAAATGCCTCCATATTGACTCTTCTACTTTTACTATAATGACCTTTACTTGCGTCGTTGACCGCCTTTCTCGCATCGGAGCTCTGGTCTATACCGACTAGCTTCGGCCTCCAAACTGACACTACGCCACCCTTTCTTCGAACTCCTTCTGGTGGGGGGAGGGTTGCTTTCCTCCTATCAAGCGGAGTCCCTGCTCTTGGTTTGCCTCAGCTATCCGCCAACGAGACCAGCAGCTTTGCCTCCCCAACGTTAGCTCTGTTCCATCTACGAATAGAAGCCATCGCCTCCCCTAGGGTTTTGTATCGGACAAACCCGAACCTACTATTCGTCGCCCTCCTTCCCCTTGCTGGGATGAACACATCCATCGATTTACCATCTTGGCTAAACAAAGCTCTAACCCAAGCTTCATCCTTATCTATTGGAATGTTATCGATAAAGATACTGAATAGCTCCTTCCTCAGTGTTTGATACTCTGCTCCTCTGTTTCTCTGTTGGTAGTTTCTCTGTTGGTAATTCCTCTGTTGGTAATTTCTACCTCTAAGGAGTGTTTCTCTCTCCATACCTCTGTTGGTAATTTCTGACAAACACCTTTTTACATGGAAAACTAGATGAGGATGTATATATGTCTCTTTCACCATGTTTCTACAAATGTGAAAAAGCTCAAGGCAAAGTTTGCAAGCTTCTCAAAAGTCTATATGGTTTAAAACAGGCTCCAAAACAATGGTTCTCAAGGTCTAGTGATTCTGTAATCAGCTTTGGCTTTACTAAAAGCCTTAATACTACTCTCTTTTCACTTACAACAAAGATGGAGTTTTTCTGACACTTCTAGTGTACGTGGATGATGTTATTCTGACAATCACTTCTTCAACTCTCATTCAGACTGTCAAGACATTTTTCCATGATCTGTTTAGAATCAAAGATCTTGGATAGTTGACGTACTTTCTTGGGTTTGAGGTACAAAGATCCTATGAAGGTCTATTTCTAAATTAAAGGAAGTATGCCTTGGACCTCGTTTCAGAAACTGGTTTACTTGCTTGCAAGCCCTCATACATGCCTATGGATACTAAAGACAAGCTTGGACTGTCCAAAGCTCCCCTGCTCCCTGATCCAAATCCTTATAGAAGACTGGTTGAATAGCTAATCTATCTCACAAATACCAAGCCAGATCTAGCATATTCTGTCCATGTTATCAGCCGGTTAATGAATCAACTTATTGAGGATTGACAGAACCGCTCGTCGTCGAAGCGATTTGTACAAATAAATTTATAATAGTCCACTACTTGTGACTATACTACTGGGTAGTACTTGGTAAGTAGGGGTCGAACCCAAGGGAATCAGGGGAATAGATGTCTTTGAGGGGGTTGTTTAGCGAGAGAGCGTGTTTAAAGTCGGTTGGTTGGTTTTAAAGCTACCAGCTATTTTGATTGATTGATTGGTTGGTTGGTTGATTTTAAGACCGGAAAGTAAATTACAGTTTATAACTAAAAGAAATGTTCGGTTTCAGGGGACTTGTATTATATCCTGTTTATCATTGACCTTTAGTGACTCTCCTAAGTATTCAAACGGTGTATCAAGTCCATTCCAAGCACTCGATTTGCGTACACTGTCTAGCCTATTCCAAGGACGTAGAACACTTATTCTATTTAGACTAATACTCCATTCCCGGTTATATTAGCCTATGTGCATCCATTTGATCAATCATTCCCGATCAACCAAATGGTGTTTAGGATGAGTCAAACTTCTCAGATAAGCTTTGCCATTCCAAGCATCCACTTATCCGTACAGGTTTACGAACCCCCATGGTGAGCTTTGCCATTCCAAGCGTCCCCTCAACCATGGACGTTCTGACTTAATATATGGCACATAGAATAAGTTTTGAATACTTAGACTAGACACTAAGTTTAATAGTCTTAAAACATTTTATAATACAAGTGCACCCCTTAGACCGAACTACTAGTTTAGCTACTGTTCATCGCGCTAAACATTATACTAAGGAAATTAAAGACAACAGTTAAATAAATTAATACTAAGAGAAACTTACAACCGTTGAAGCGCCAAGGGAGCTATCCTTTATTTCCAAAGCAAGATTACAACGTTACAAATATTACAACTTCTAGAGAGAGAAGTGAAATTGAGAATTGGTGTGTTTTGCAAATGAGGTTTGGCTTGGTATTTATAGCCAAAGGGAGGAGAAATGGATGGTTGAGATGGAAGCACATGTCTTTTGATCCAAGGGAGGAGAAGGAGGAGCTTGTGGAGGAGACAAGTGGCGCAAGGAGGAGGAGCCGGCGGCTTTTGGTGGAGGAGGGTGGCGCCGCCGGTTGCCGGTCACCCAAGGGGGAGGAGCTCCTCCCTTGCCCACCTCCTTGAATGGTGGCCGGTCATCTTTGCCCAATGTGTGATTTTGTACAGTTTTGTGCAGTCTTTTCACAAAACTGTAAATGTGTTTCTTCCCCGGGATGTCTTGACTCCACTCCTGATTCCTCTGATTAATTTGTTCTGGTCAATTCAACGTCAGGATCCTTGATATCTCTTCAGTCGGCATATGATCTTGACCTTGGATTGACTCTTGTTATCTTTTCAGCTTAAAATTCTCTCCTTAGCATGTTTTCACTTCAGTCTCTAAAATGCCCTGTGGAAATATATCGGGACTAACACGTAGAAGTTAGATAGACAAACAGTCTAAATAAGGGGGTTTTACTGTGTTTCTGACTCGTATAACTTTGGTCCATCAGATTACCCCCCACTTTTAGTTGTTCGTCCCGAACAATGCTATTAAAGGGCGTAAGTTCTAATTTTGGCTTTGGAATATGAAAATTAGACTGTGGTACTCGATCTATCCTAATTCATGCATTGCTTACTTATTACCAAATTAAATTGCGTAAATAAATATAAGAAACTTAATACTTGTACCTCCGTGCTGAGATGCAAATTATATTGGATGTCTCGGGAGATAGCCCTGTTCAGGTTCCTGGTTTGCAGCCTCGGGATCGTCTCGCACTATATGGTTTTCTTGTAGCTTTCTCTAGCACATGATTCGATTCGGGTTTCAGTGAGTTGAGCCTTTTTGATTTTCTTCTTTTTTGGCGAGGGACTGCTTTTGTAGTGAATTGGCCTTTGGCCTTTGATTTGACTTTTTTGAGTGCTTCACTTTTGCTCGGTTAAAACCTTCACATTTTTGGGCCTTTGGCCTCTTTTGATTTTCTTCTTTGAGTTTTTTTGTCTTTTTGTGACTGCTAGTCCATTTTCTCAAGCCTTTTTGGGAGGTCCAATCTTCGCCCGCAAGCCTATGGAAATACCTCCCCGCTCCTCTCGTCTTTGTCGTTTTGCGCGGGTCAAGATGAGGGTCGCTCATCTATTTTCTCGGCTATTTTGACTAGAGAGAGAACGGTCTGATTCCCATCCTCGCCTTTGCATAGATGCTTCTTGGCGGAGTTGACTTCAATTATTCACTGAAAACCCGAAGTGCAGCCTCCACTGACTTCGAAAACCATATAGTTTGATCTGATCCTTTGATTGCTTCCCAAGTCCTTCTAGGACGGTTTATGTCAACTCGACATCCCTAGTTATCTCAGCACAAAGGACAAATGGAAAGTTACATTCTAAGTTTTTAAACAGTTGAATTTTCACAAGGTTAATGCATGAATTATGATTTATCTTTTTCACATTCTTAAGTTCATTTTTTCAAAAAGGTACTATTACTAAAAAAAAGAAAAACAGCCGCATGTTATTTATGTACACAGGTGGTTCTCACCCCCCACTTTTGAACGAAGGCGTGCCTTAGTTCAAAAGTCATGCAGGCTTAAAACTAAATACTGAATTTAAAAGACAGAAATTAAAGTGCGGAAAAGTAAGATAGTGTCGGGTTACCTCCCGACCAGTGCACTTGTTTTACGTCGTTGGCTCGACGATACCTCGTTGTGGATTACTGGTTTGGGTCCCATGGGTGGCTGAGGTCGAACTTTGCCACCGTTCCTGTGTTGTTTCTTCCTGACTTCTTGCCGGATGTTGTGTTTTGGTCAGGACTCCTTTGTTTCAGGATTTTTTCCTTCCAATACCCCGGAGGGGGTGATGGGCTTTTCACTACTAGCCTTTTGAAGTTTTTTTATTTGGGACTGCCTAGTCCAATTGCGGCATAGCAATGCTCCATCGGGGGGTTACTCTGCATAGGTCCTTTTCCCATCCTCCTTTGAGCTTCTTCATTGATCGCATAGTTTGCTGCGACTTGCTCGTTGATTAAGGGGAAAAATTGGGATGGCCTCATGAGGCTTGGTTCTGCCTCGTTCTGTTGGTTCGTGAGGAACTGATCGTAGATAGTTTCAGCTGCCTGGGTGATGATAGTCTGGTATGGCCCGCGAAGTTTGTCAGTGGTGTTCTGTACTCCTACTTCGTTGCTTCCGGTGCTTTCCATGTCTGATTCTTCAGACGGTTCAGGAGTCTCTTCTGACGGTTCGGTGGTTTCTCCTTCATCAGCCTCTGGGTCAGCTTCTTCTGTCTGCATTTCCTCGTCAGCTTGGGGTGCTCATCTTGTGGCAGCGGCCAGGCCGATTATAAGGTACCACATGTCTGCAACGGTGAAGTTTGTTGCAGACCTTTTCATAGCTTCGTTAACTCTTCCCAGCTCTTCAGCCCTCATCCCACGAAGGAATTTTTGGAGAAGAACTTTCTTCGTAAATCCATGGTGCGGGCAGCTTGAGACGATGGCATCGTAGTTCATGTAGTATTCGTCCAAAGTCTCATCCCGGGATTGTTGAAGGCTCATGATCTTCTCACGGGTTTCTTGGCGTAAAGATGGTGGGGAGAATTCTTTCAGGAACGGAACGCAGAGGTCTACGAAACGTTCTGCACTGCAAGCGGTGGATGTGTAGTACCATATCGTGGCGAAGTCGGTTAGAGAGAATTTGAAGCATTTCAGCTTAAATTCCTCTAACACTTCGTTCTCAGGTTTGATGTGGTGGCAGACGTGGTGGAAGTTTCGGTAGTGCTGTACAGGGTCATCTCCCTCCGTTCCTCCGAACAGGGGCAGAAATCGTGTTGTCCATGCATGCGTAATGGGTCCTGTCATAGAGAAAAGAAAGAAAAAAAAAGGGGAGAGAAAGAACAACTATCCGATGGCTGATTCCCCGGCAACGGCGCCAATTTGACAGAACCGCTCGTCGTCGAAGCGATTTGTACAAATAAATTTATAATAGTCCACTACTTGCGACTATACTACTGGGTAGTACTTGGTAAGTAGGGGTCGAACCCAAGGGAATCAGGGGAATAGATGTCTTTGAGGGGGTTGTTTAGCGAGAGAGCGTGTTTAAAGTCGGTTGGTTGGTTTTAAAGCTACCAGCTATTTTGATTGATTGATTGGTTGGTTGGTTGATTTTAAGACTGGAAAGTAAATTACAGTTTATAACTAAAAGAAATGTTCGGTTTCAGTGGACTTGTATTATATCCTGTTTATCATTGACCTTTAGTGACTCTCCTAAGTATTCAAACGGTGTATCAAGGCCATTCCAAGCACTCGATTTGCGTACACTGTCTAGCCTATTCCAAGGACGTAGAACACTTATTCTATTTAGACTAATACTCCATTCCCGGTTATATTAGCCTATGTGCATCCATTTGATCAATCATTCCCGATCAACCAAATGGTGTTTAGGATGAGTCAAACTTCTCAGATAAGCTTTGCCATTCCAAGCATCCACTTATCCGTACAAGTTTACGAACCCCCATGGTGAGCTTTGCCATTCCAAGCGTCCCCTCAACCATGGACGTTCTGACTTAATATATGGCACATAGAATAAGTTTTGAATACTTAGACTAGACACTAAGTTTAATAGTCTTAAAACATTTTATAATACAAGTGCGCCCCTTAGACCGAACTACTAGTTTAGCTACTGTTCATCGCGCTAAACATTATACTAAGGAAATTAAAGACAACAGTTAAATAAATTAATACTAAGAGAAACTTACAACCGTTGAAGCGCCAAGGGAGCTATCCTTTATTTCCAAAGCAAGATTACAACGTTACAAATATTACAACTTCTAGAGAGAGAAGTGAAATTGAGAATTGGTGTGTTTTGCAAATGAGGTTTGGCTTGGTATTTATAGCCAAAGGGAGGAGAAATGGATGGATGAGATGGAAGCACATGTCTTTTGATCCAAGGGAGGAGAAGGAGGAGCTTGTGGAGGAGACAAGTGGCGCAAGGAGGAGGAGCCGGCGGCTTTTGGTGGAGGAGGGTGGCGCCGCCGGTTGCCGGTCACCCAAGGGGGAGGAGCTCCTCCCTTGCCCACCTCCTTGAATGGTGGCCGGTCATCTTTGCCCAATGTGTGATTTTGTACTATTTTGTGTAGTCTTTTCACAAAACTGTAAATGTGTTTCTTCCCCGGGATGTCTTGACTCCACTCCTGATTCCTCTGATTAATTTGTTCTGGTCAATTCAACGTCAGGATCCTTGATATCTCTTCAGTCGGCATATGATCTTGACCTTGGATTGACTCTTGTTATCTTTTCAGCTTAAAATTCTCTCCTTAGCATGTTTTCACTTCAGTCTCTAAAATGCCCTGTGGAAATATATCGGGACTAACACGTAGAAGTTAGATAGACAAACAGTCTAAATAAGGGGGTTTTACTGTGTTTCTGACTCGTATAACTTTGGTCCATCAGATTACCCCCCACTTTTAGTTGTTCGTCCCGAACAATGCTATTAAAGGGCGTAAGTTCTAATTTTGGCTTTGGAATATGAAAATTAGACTGTGGTACTCGATCTATCCTAATTCATGCATTGCTTACTTATTACCAAATTAAATTGCGTAAATAAATATAAGAAACTTAATACTTGTACCTCCGTGCTGAGATGCAAATTATATTGGATGTCTCGGGAGATAGCCCTGTTCAGGTTCCTGGTTTGCAGCCTCGGGATCGTCTCGCACTATATGGTTTTCTTGTAGCTTTCTCTAGCACATGATTCGATTCGGGTTTCAGTGAGTTGAGCCTTTTTGATTTTCTTCTTTTTTGGCGAGGGACTGCTTTTGTAGTGAATTGGCCTTTGGCCTTTGATTTGACTTTTTTGAGTGCTTCACTTTTGCTCGGTTAAAACCTTCACATTTTTGGGCCTTTGGCCTCTTTTGATTTTCTTCTTTGAGTTTTTTTGTCTTTTTGTGACTGCTAGTCCATTTTCTCAAGTTTTTTTGGGAGGTCCAATCTTCGCCCGCAAGCCTATGGAAATACCTCCCCGCTCCTCTCGTCTTTGTCGTTTTGCGCGGGTCAAGATGAGGGTCGCTCATCTATTTTCTCGGCTATTTTGACTAGAGAGAGAACTGTCTGATTCCCATCCTCGCCTTTGCATAGATGCTTCTTGGCGGAGTTGACTTCAATTATTCACTGAAAACCTGAAGTGCAGCCTCCACTGACTTCGAAAACCATATAGTTTGATCTGATCCTTTGATTGCTTCCCAAGTCCTTCTAGGACGGTTTATGTCAACTCGACATCCCTAGTTATCTCAGCACAAAGGACAAATGGAAAGTTACATTCTAAGTTTTTAAACAGTTGAATTTTCACAAGGTTAATGCATGAATTATGATTTATCTTTTTCACATTCTTAAGTTCATTTTTTCAAAAAGGTACTATTACTAAAAAAAAGAAAAACAGCCGCATGTTATTTATGTACACAGGTGGTTCTCACCCCCCACTTTTGAACGAAGGCGTGCCTTAGTTCAAAAGTCATGCAGGCTTAAAACTAAATACTGAATTTAAAAGACAGAAATTAAAGTGCGGAAAAGTAAGATAGTGTCGGGTTACCTCCCGACCAGTGCACTTGTTTTACGTCGTTGGCTCGACGATACCTCGTTGTGGATTACTGGTTTGGGTCCCATGGGTGGCTGAGGTCGAACTTTGCCACCGTTCCTGTGTTGTTTCTTCCTGACTTCTTGCCGGATGTTGTGTTTTGGTCAGGACTCCTTTGTTTCAGGATTTTTTCCTTCCAATACCCCGGAGGGGGTGATGGGCTTTTCACTACTAGCCTTTTGAAGTTTTTTTATTTGGGACTGCCTAGTCCAATTGCGGCATAGCAATGCTCCATCGGGGGGTTACTCTGCATAGGTCCTTTTCCCATCCTCCTTTGAGCTTCTTCATTGATCGCATAGTTTGCTGCGACTTGCTCGTTGATTAAGGGGAAAAATTGGGATGGCCTCATGAGGCTTGGTTCTGCCTCGTTCTGTTGGTTCGTGAGGAACTGATCGTAGATAGTTTCAGCTGCCTGGGTGATGATAGTCTGGTATGGCCCGCGAAGTTTGTCAGTGGTGTTCTGTACTCCTACTTCGTTGCTTCCGGTGCTTTCCATGTCTGATTCTTCAGACGGTTCAGGAGTCTCTTCTGACGGTTCGGTGGTTTCTCCTTCATCAGCCTCTGGGTCAGCTTCTTCTGTCTGCATTTCCTCGTCAGCTTGGGGTGCTCATCTTGTGGCAGCGGCCAGGCCGATTATAAGGTACCACATGTCTGCAACGGTGAAGTTTGTTGCAGACCTTTTCATAGCTTCGTTAACTCTTCCCAGCTCTTCAGCCCTCATCCCACGAAGGAATTTTTGGAGAAGAACTTTCTTCGTAAATCCATGGTGCGGGCAGCTTGAGACGATGGCATCGTAGTTCATGTAGTATTCGTCCAAAGTCTCATCCCGGGATTGTTGAAGGCTCATGATCTTCTCACGGGTTTCTTGGCGTAAAGATGGTGGGGAGAATTCTTTCAGGAACGGAACGCAGAGGTCTACGAAACGTTCTGCACTGCAAGCGGTGGATGTGTAGTACCATATCGTGGCGAAGTCGGTTAGAGAGAATTTGAAGCATTTCAGCTTAAATTCCTCTAACACTTCGTTCTCAGGTTTGATGTGGTGGCAGACGTGGTGGAAGTTTCGGCAGTGCTGTACAGGGTCATCTCCCTCCGTTCCTCCGAACAGGGGCAGAAATCGTGTTGTCCATGCATGCCTAATGGGTGCTGTCATAGAGAAAAGAAAGAAAAAAAAAGGGGAGAGAAAGAACAACTATCCGATGGCTGATTCCCCGGCAACGGCGCCAATTTGACAAAACCGCTCGTCGTCGAAGCGATTTGTACAAATAAATTTATAATAGTCCACTACTTGCGACTATACTACTGGGTAGTACTTGGTAAGTAGGGGTCGAACCCAAGGGAATCAGGGGAATAGATGTCTTTGAGGGGGTTGTTTAGCGAGAGAGCGTGTTTAAAGTCGGTTGGTTGGTTTTAAAGCTACCAGCTATTTTGATTGATTGATTGGTTGGTTGGTTGATTTTAAGACTGGAAAGTAAATTACAGTTTATAACTAAAAGAAATGTTCGGTTTCAGGGGACTTGTATTATATCCTGTTTATCATTGACCTTTAGTGACTCTCCTAAGTATTCAAACGGTGTATCAAGGCCATTCCAAGCACTCGATTTGCGTACACTGTCTAGCCTATTCCAAGGACGTAGAACACTTATTCTATTTAGACTAATACTCCATTCCCGGTTATATTAGCCTATGTGCATCCATTTGATCAATCATTCCCGATCAACCAAATGGTGTTTAGGATGAGTCAAACTTCTCAGATAAGCTTTGCCATTCCAAGCGTCCCCTCAACCATGGACGTTCTGACTTAATATATGGCACATAGAATAAGTTTTGAATACTTAGACTAGACATTAAGTTTAATAGTCGTAAAACATTTTATAATACAAGTGCGCCCCTTAGACCGAACTACTAGTTTAGCTACTGTTCATCGCGCTAAACATTATACTAAGGAAATTAAAGACAACAGTTAAATAAATTAATACTAAGAGAAACTTACAACCGTTGAAGCGCCAAGGGAGCTATCCTTTATTTCCAAAGCAAGATTACAACGTTACAAATATTACAACTTCTAGAGAGAGAAGTGAAATTGAGAATTGGTGTGTTTTGCAAATGAGGTTTGGCTTGGTATTTATAGCCAAAGGGAGGAGAAATGGATGGATGAGATGGAAGCACATGTCTTTTGATCCAAGGGAGGAGAAGGAGGAGCTTGTGGAGGAGACAAGTGGCGCAAGGAGGAGGAGCCGGCGGCTTTTGGTGGAGGAGGGTGGCGCCGCCGGTTGCCAGTCACCCAAGGGGAAGGAGCTCCTCCCTTGCCCACCTCCTTGAATGGTGGCCGGTCATCTTTGCCCAATGTGTGATTTTGTACAGTTTTGTGCAGTCTTTTCACAAAACTGTAAATGTGTTTCTTCCCCGGGCTGTCTTGACTCCACTCCTGATTCCTCTGATTAATTTGTTCTGGTCAATTCAACGTCAGGATCCCTTATATCTCTTCAGTCGGCATATGATCTTGACCTTGGATTGACTCTTGTTATCTTTTCAGCTTAAAATTCTCCCCTTAGCATGTTTTCACTTCAGTCTCTAAAATGCCCTGTGGAAATATATCGGGACTAACATGTAGAAGTTAGATAGACAAACAGTCTAAATAAGGGGGTTTTACTGTGTTTCTGACTCGTATAACTTTGGTCCATCAAGGATCATCTACAAGCGGGTCACAAGGTACTCAGGTACTTGAAAAATACTCCCTCAGAAGGCATTTTCTATCCAAGTAACCAACAGTTACAACTTAAGGCCTACTGTGATGCTGATTGGGGGCATGTCCACTAACAAGAAAATCAGTATCTGGGTATGCAGTGATCTTAGGAGGTGCTTTGATATCTTGGAAAATAAAGAAGCAAGCTAATATATCCAGATCATGACCTGAGGCTGAGTACAGATCAATGGCACATGTATGTTGTGAGGTGGCCTGGTTAGTAAGGCTTTTAGCATATCTACATGCTCAAATTCCCACACATGTTGCCTTGTACTGTGACAACACTACTCAATACATATTGCCAAGAACCCAATATTTCATGAGTGTACAAAACATGTGGAATTTGACTGTCATGTTGTAAGACAACACCTTACATCTGGCTTCATCAGTCCCCGATTTGTGTCCACCTCTGAACAACCTGCTGACTTGTTCACTAAACCTCTATGCGCTGAGCGTCTTCTGCATCTATGTGGCAAGCTTACCATCTTAAACAAGCTCCATACGTTGAGCTTGAGGGGGTATTGAGGTAGAAAACCATGGATCAAGCTCAAAGCTTCAGGCGCCAATTTGATCTTATTTTGAATATGGGATTCTTATGTAATTGTTAAAACTTCAGGGATATGTATGTATTTTCTCGTTTGAATTTTGTAATGGTTCAGGGTTCTTTGTGTACATTGTAAAACTTGCAAACGTCTGTTATAATAGACTTTTGCGCCTCTTCTTCTTGCTTAATGAAAATATTAGGGTTAGTAAAATCTCTCTCTGATTCTTGATTCTTCGCTCTCCGATCTCCTCCATGAGTTGCTTCGTCGTCAATCAGAATTCAATTATGCACTCTACGTTAAAACTTAGTGGTATGAATAATCTTATGCAATTTCTGGTTGATTACATTTGCGAGCTTATGTTTTGAGTAATTGGTCCTACAATAGTAAGATATTTGTTAAAACAAGTAAGAAATTCATAAAAAAACATATATTGTTCAAAACGACTCAAAATTCATAAGAAGTGGAGAAAATAATTATGGAAATTTGATAGGTCAAATGTGGTAAAATCATCTTAGTGAATATCTTATGAAAGATGAATACATTTACAATGTAATTTGTCCATGTCTTTTTGTTTTGAAGACACCAGAATTATATATTCCGTCATCAAAGTTTGTGTTGATATACCAATATTGATCTGATCAAGTTTTTGGGACTCTTGATGAACTTTTTGAGGCGATTGCTTAGACAATTTTGAAATGAAAGACTTCAGAAAAACAAAATAAACTTTTCGATGCAAATTGATTGTTTATCAAATGAATATTTTATTCATCGGTCAATAATCTATATTTGTAATATTTTTTTTTGAGTTTATACAATGATTGTCTCATAACTTAAGCGGCAAAGGATCCATTTCGCTATCGGGAAAAGGATGAAAAAACGTTTTGATCGCAAAGTAACACATCTTAGTGATATTGTAGTACCCATCACCGCAATTTTTTAGATTTTTTCCGTCCATAAATTCCGTCGAAAATACGCCGACGGTTACGGCACCGGAAAATAATCCGTCCTTTTTTCGACGCTTTTCTGTCTACAATGTTGTAATAAAAAAATCGTTGCATCTCCAGCAACATTCTGTCAAAAAAAATTCCATCGCGAACAGTTGCTCGGATTGTCAACGGAATTCTTGTAACGAAATGTTGATGGAGAGGTCGCGAAATTATTATTCGCTAAAATTCCGTCGAATTTCAGTTGGTTTATACCTTTGGCAAATTCCGTCAACATTACATCCCCATGACACATTAAAAAAATATTTTCATTTCGTCTGCCACTATTCCGTAACCAGAAAACCATTTTTAATCTGATAAACATTATTAAGTTTGTTACCGTTTTTTAGTGACCGTTGTTTACAAATTATTCTGCCAGTATACTGTCTGTATTCCATAAGTGAAATAAAATACAAATTTGGTGTACTGACGTTCCGCAAAATTTCCCTCACTATTCCGTCACCCGATGGCTATATTTGAAATATAATAAACATTAATTTTTTGGTTACCGTTATTTATTGACCGATGTTTAATTCCAATTGTTCCATCATTATTACATGTGTTCACCGTCAACGGAAACGTGAGAGAATTGCAATGGATTAACAAATACAGATGGATTTTAGTTTTGCCCTATATATGATAACTCTTTACATCATTCAACACACAACATTCATTTACAACATACTTCCTTCGAATTGAATATTCTCAACATGTCTCTTTCATTTGATCTTGTTGGTTTAGGTGACAATCCACGTGACGTCGATCCGAGAGTGCATATTACACCAGTTGGAAGAGACTGGTAAGAATTCATTTGTACGGTTGATATTGAATGTTTTGTTAA
This sequence comes from Rhodiola kirilowii, assembly GCA_033675215.1. Lineage (NCBI taxonomy): Eukaryota > Viridiplantae > Streptophyta > Magnoliopsida > Saxifragales > Crassulaceae > Rhodiola > Rhodiola kirilowii. The sequence goes on from CM066200.1 coordinate 29,368,725, forward strand.
ATCCCACCATTATGTGATCCCCAATTTTGTAACAGTTTCGAACCATCCGATATTCATCGAAGGATCGAAACAGAATCCATCTTGAAATACTGGGATACAACGTGGACATCGTGGAACATGATCCCAGAAAGCGCTAAGCTATTGTGGTACAAGGAGTTTCAGGTACAAAGCGTTAAGTCATCAAAAGTAATTAATTCAATTTGTGAGTATATTGTTGACAAACGTTAATGGCAATTAATATTGATTTTCTTATAGAGTATAGCAATTTGGGATGCACAACAAGATAGACACATTTGCCGTAATTTTATGAACAGATGGAATCTGATTGTCATCGACGGAATGTATATGCTAAGGAGGGGAAGGATTTCACGATTGTCATGGTCAATCCACCCGTGAAATGGCATAAGGGTGAACGAATCAAAATGTTTTCAATAAATGAGTAATTACTTTTTATTCCCTGAATTAAATAAATTGTTGATTTACAACGGCTTACAATTTTTTTCAATAATTTTTATATTATATTTGTGTTTTCAAAGTGAAATTGTAACGCAAATTGACAACATTACTCTGTAATTTCATGGTTTAAGTATTTTGGAAAAAATACTTGTCAAATAAACTTTTTAAAAATTTACCAAATTAATAAAAATGTTAGACAAAGCAAAACTGATGGAATGTTGGCGGAAAATCATATATTCTGAAAATTCATATTGGTTAACGGATCACGGACGGAATGTTAACTGAAAATTCAATATTCATTGAACCAATTGTGTTATTATTTGCCCGACGGACTATTAACGGAAATATGACGGAACGTGTCATCCTTCACCCTATAAATACATGTACAACAATTTCACAACGAAAGCCATGGTGAAGAGAGGAACACGGTGAACTGTAATGTTTACGTGAAGGGAACAAATGGTATACACTACCACGGGGCGATAGAAGAAATAATTCATATGACATGCAGGACCAACCATCGGCTAAAGGTTGTGTTGTTCAAGTGCCGTTGGTACGACCCTCGGTTTGTTAAGTCATACCCGTCTAACGGCATTGTCATCGTGAACACTCATAGACCCTACCCCTTTACGACCCTTACATTCTTGCCCAGCAAGCGGTTCAAGTTTCCTATGTTCCGTTTCCGGGATTAGCAGGACAAAATAATCAGGGTTGGGTTGCAACTTGTCCTGTAAAACCAACAAATGCCATCGACATGGAATTGGAGTGTGTCTAGCTTTGCCGGAAGGTCTTTTCGATGGCTATGTGCCTGATTCCATTGTTTATTACACTGTTTTGGTTAAAATAAAGCTTGGATGTGGTTCAGTGCGGCAAATGGCACTAGCCAGAAAAGTTGCCGGTGCCAGCTGCTGGAAATTCCTATGATGAAGATGAATCTCATTAGTGAGTTCAATCACTAAGTTGACTCACTGTTAATTTTGTTTTCAATGTCATTGTAAATTTTGGGGTATTGTAATCTCATTGTTAATTTTACCGGATAAGTTGACTTGAGTCACTGAGTTGAATCTCATTGTTAATTTTGGGTATTGAAAATTGATTTCAATTTAAAATTTGTGTAAACAAAATTTATGTGTGTTTGTCAGTATTGTGTTACCAATAAACATATTGACTGAGCGTTAATAATAATATTTTGCCTAAATCCGGTTTACTAGTTTCAACTTCAAATTATTTCAGGTGCTATGGCACCACTTACACGTAATGTATCCGGCAAGTGCAACGACAATACTGGTAGAGGTTCAGATCGTTCTTCACAGCCCAGCCTCACAGATATGCGTTCACCGAGACAGGAGAGGTAGGACACGCAATAGACACCAACCACCAACGCCAACATACGGCAACCACCGGACGTGTACAGGCCTTCGATGCCTATAGCGGAGCCTCCTTCTGTCCCTATAGTTGAGGACACAAACTTCGCATCTACGAACTAATGAATTACAATCACAAGTCGTTTGTGGAGGACTCGCAGCAAAATAGGGAGGCTCAGGCCAGATACGACCCGAGCAACTCTAGGGGATAGACTCCACTCTGCGATCACCAGAGTCGACAAGTTTCAGATGATGATGATGATGATGATGATGATGATGATGATGATGATGATGATGATGATGATGATGATGATGATGATGATGAGGCCAATTACGACAGACCTCCAGTAGATTTTGTCAGAGGAGGGACTTCGGCCGGTGGTGGAATGGATGAGGAGACACCGGTGGATTTGATGTCGGAGGATGATCGGTCTCAGATCGTTCCAGCTGGGGATGACAAGTGAGTAGGATAACAAAAAATACTACTTGTATTAGTATCATTTTTCATATTTGTTTATTCTATTTTAGTTAGTAAAAATGGATTAGTCAATTTGAAAATTTTGCAATTTCGACCCGCCGCCTGCTGTTAAAAAGATTGGGATGCAATGGATTGCGCCTGGTTTCAAGGTTGGTTGGACGTCACTCGGGACGTGTGATCCAAACGCCCCATTGAAGTGGTTTAAACACTTTAAGGTAAAAACTATTATTTGATTTGATTGCGTTGTGATTTGCAGTACATTTTTCGTAACACAATTTTTTTTTGAACATGCAGAGCTTGTATTGGTGGGATCCAATGTACAACGACCAAATCGAGGCTGATTTCAGGAAAAAGGCAGCAAAGATTCTCCAGGATGTCTGGAAAGTCATGCGAAAGGGGAAGACTAAAGGGCCTAAATGGTTGACGAGTGATCACAAGGAAGCAGGGCAAGCTCGTTTCGACACGGACAAAACGTTCAAAGCCCGTAGTGAAAGGAATAAATGTAATCACTTGGCGCATCATTCCAGAAACGGACTAGCCCTGCACTCCTTTGGGTCGAGGCCAGCACATTATCACAAGGCGAAGATGGTAATACATATTAATAATAAATATTTCATTTTAAATACCATGTAGAATAACACCTTTATCACATATGTGCAGGAGAAGACATATCAAAGGCAAGTGTTACCGACATACATGTTTGATAGGAAATTCAAGAGGAAAAATGGCACGTATTTGAAACTTGATGGGGAGAAGACAAGGGTATGTTATCAGTGTATTAATCATTAGAATTAACTTAATTTGTTAATACATTTAATTTATTATGATATTTAATGTATATTACATTTAGTTTCTTTATTTCTCTTACACTAATTGTTGTTCCCTTCGGCTAATTTAAAATGTCGTATCATTTACAATTGGTGCAGAAGGAGCTCAAAGATGCTGAAGCAGTGGTCTTAAGCAAACACGAAGGAGAGGAAAGGGTACCGGAGGAAGAACTCGTGGAGGCTTCTGCTACTATCATGGGGGTTAACCCGTGGTCTGGGATCCCGTATTTGTTTTGGCATACAACCACACAGTTGTCGGACAACTTCTCCTCAACAGGCAGCCAATCTTCCGCGACTTCCCAGAGATTGAGGGCTCCATTGTCGGACAAGTGGTTATCTTAGGTGCATGAGATTAGGCCGCGTTTAGAGTGGATAGATGAGGTTTATAGATCTCAAACTCGCCAGGAGGCGGAGATCCGAAACAGAAGGAATGCATCAAGAAAATGATGCAGATGCAAGTCGACATGATGATGATGATTATTATTATTATGTTTGCTACAGGAAACCCGTCGACCCCCATCCAGAGACATAATGAAAACATCAGCTGACCGCCTAGCGAGAACAGGAATGAAGAAAATCGGGGAGGGCGTCAAAACCAAACCCAGAACAAAGACAACAACAAATATTAGACAAATTTCCATTCATTTGTCAATTTTATATTCGTATATTTTAGTAACTACTAAACTTTAATTTCTAAATTACAATAAAAATTACTAAATTTGTAATTATTTCAAAATTTGTACACAAATGTCAATTTAATTGAATTATAAATGTTTTTTTATTAATTTCAAAGGACAGATGACGGAATGTGAGTGGATTTAAACAGTGATGGAGTTTTAACGGAACGTGAGTGGAACTAAAATGTCACGGAATTTTGTAGGAAAACCCACGGTAAAAGGTGATAATGGGAGAGCAACGGACTAACGACGGAAATATGGCACGACGAAACTACAACGTAAGACCGACGGAACACGGCGATGATGGGAGAGAGGCAGACTGTTGACGTAATTTCCGCAACTACGGATTTTCAACGGAATGTTGGTGAAAATACTTAAAAACAAACTTTCGACGGACTACAGACGGAGTTTAGATGTGTGGCTACGTGACGGAAAATTACCGGAAATTATACGGAGATAGTGGAAACGGAAAATAGCTGATATTGAGACGGAATAACTGGAGACTCAAAATCGGAAACGCGGAATCAAACGTACCAGTAAAAACCCTAGAGAGTGTAGTCGAGGTCGAAGATGACGAGGCGAGGCATAGTACGGTGAAGATCGATTATTCTCTAAGCTTCGGGTCTAACTTTCTCGTCGTCGTCGCTGCCGCTTTCCGCCATCTTCTCTCTGCCCTAACACGACGGCGTTATAGGCGACGAGAAATCTTTGACTTCTCATAAATTTCATTGGAATGACGTCGTATGAGTGACACGGCATTGATGCATTCGACATGGCTTTCGATAAATTTCAACCATATATTTGATTTTGATGGCTGCTTTAATTAGCCTTCAACAATATTTTCATCTCCCATCAAAAAAAATTTCATCGAGAATGATGAAAATAAAAGACATTATTGATAAATAAATATATATAAGGCATAAACAATATATTAAAGGGTATTATGAATATTATAACAATTATTCTCATGTGACGATAATATAACTCACGAAGCAGCTCATATAGTCTGGTGCATTGATTAACCTTGCTTTAACTTTATAAAACGAATGAGAAAACATTATTCCTTGAATGAAATATTGATGATGAAATCTACATAGATTTAATCAGAGCATTTTATAGCGTCAAGATGAATCCCTAGTAGAGACTTGTTGAGCCTCTTACTCTACACTAACAAAATCTATAATAATAATAATGGGAGTGACATTTTTGTAATGTTTAGAATTTCAATGGACTGATGAGATTGGAGATCCCAGTTGAGTTCCAAGCCGTCAGACGTGTAGTCGCCATTGGAGCATGATTCGAGCTGCTGCCAAAACCAACACCACTACAAACGATGCATTATGCATCGATTCTTTTTAACATTATGCATCGGTTCCATACCCGATGCATAATCAACCGTTGCATAATGTTCGAACCTTATGACAACGCATATGACGGACGCAAACGCACAAAAATACATAAGCCCTTTTTCGTACTCCTGACTCAACCTATTAGCGGACACCCACTCTCAATTCATTATAAATCCACTACATGAAATATGTAACTATTATTGTTAGAATAAGATTATATCAAATATGATATAATTACCATTCTCATATTGCATAACTCAAAAACTTAAAAGAACTCAAAGAAATTTGTTTAGCTTAGTTACATACTACTTATTTACACCAACAAACAATTACATTTGAGTGAATTACAATCACTCCAACAATTAAAAAGTATTAAATGAGATACATAGCGCGGTTTACCTTACAGTTGAAGCTCTCGCAAAAAACAATCAAAGGGTGAATGCAACGTAGGAGCTAAAGTTATACACAACAAAAACAATTAGTAAATGAAGAAAGAAAATCAAATTTCTAATATGAATGGAAACATAAGTAGTGAATTAGTTAATCGTGCGGTTTACCTTGGAATAGAAGCTCGCGAAGAATAACCTTAATGGTGGGTGTGCAACAAGTACGAACTAGAGCTATAAACAACACAAAGAAATTATTAAACAAGGAAAAATCAATTTAAACTTCATGTTAATAGGAAAATAAGAAAGAATGATAACCATCAAATACCAGGAAATGAAGAAGCGAAGAACAACCAAAGGGAGGGGGATGTAATGATGTTCGGAGGATAAAGTTGGAGAGGAGAAGCTTTCTCTTGCAAATCGACTAACAATGACTACAAGTAGTTAACGAACACAAGTTAGAAATTAAGAACAAATGGTTTCAACAACATGTTACTATAAATGCGTATTACATATTATTAACCATATAAGCAAAGAAACATGCTTCTTCAACATCAAAAAAAAAATCCAAAATCCCTTTTTCGTACTGTACACTTAACCTACTACCGGACACTCAGGCTCGATTTATTATAAATCCACTACATAAAAAATCATATAGTGAACGAATAACAAGGACCACAAGTAGTGAACGAATACAAGTAATAAATTGAGAACAAATCGATTCAATAATATGTTACTATAAATTCACCTTCATATAGTCAAACAATCACAATGCCAAAACTGAATGAAATATACAATGACTGGTTTTGAAAAATAAGGCTATACAACTGAAAAATATTCCTAACAATTACATACTAAAATTTTAAAACGGAAAGAGACATGGCGGAAATTGATAACACTAACCTGCTGAAATAGAAAGAGACATGGCGTCCAGTAGCTTCCTGTCGAGTGGCCTCAATCCGTCGAGCATGTATTCAACGATCAGTTTATCAGATAGTCCGAGATTGCAGCAGCTATGCTCTAGGGCGTTGAACTTCTCCAAGTAGTCGTACATTGTCTCGTTTGGACCCTGTCTGAGATCTTGCAGCTACCTGCGGACCTGCATTGCCTTGCGCGCTGGGTGGTATTTGTTAAGGAACTTCTTCATCATCTGGTCCCATGTCTGGATACTACCTGAAGGCAAAGACAAGAACCAATCATTAGCAGCATCTATAAGAGAAAAATAAAAGGCCTTCAGCTTGAAGTCCTCTACTTCGACTCCGTATGGCCTGAGATTTTGGCAAATGCCGTGGTAGCGCTAGAGATGTGTTGTGGCCGATTCTCCTTGACGGCCCGAGAACTTGGGCAGATAGTGCACGACTGCCGAGTTGATGACTATTCCTTCAAGCTCCGATCCTTCGTAGATGCACCACGGTTGATTTTGGAAGTTCGGTGCACACAGCTCCCCCATGGTGGGCTCTCGGTAGTAGTGCTCTCCTTGGTACTCTTCCCTGATGAGCTGTTGTGGCGGTAGTGGAGGCTGTAGAGGCGGTGGAAGATGTTGTAGTGGAGGAGGCGGTTGCCTCGGTGGTGGAATGTCTTGGTTGACCTCATTATCGTCTATGTTGTCACCGAAGTGGCTTCCTGCATGAGACATGGCAATAAAAAGCAAAGGAGAAACCTAATTTGAAATTTTCTAAAAACGGAAAATTTCAAAAAACACTAAAAATTCAAAATAAAATAGTAAACGATCTTGGATGGCCAAAAAACACCCTATGACACAGCATAACAGTGATTTCTGATCTTCTCGTTGTTCCGCTCAGAACAAGGTATTATGGGCTGAAATCGGACACCTGTAGCTCGAATCCTACTATTTCGCTGTTCTGCTCAGAAAATGGCTAAATTAAGACAAAAAATAGAAACAAACAAAAAGAACAACTTCACCGATGCGTAGCTCCCCGGCAACGGCACCAAAATTTGACTGGCGTCGTCAGACCTCTCAAATTTAAATTTATATTTTCCTTACTCTTGGCTAGTATAGCGGCAAGCAAGGGTCGAACCCTAGAGAGCTAGTGAGGTTACTTGTTGTTCTGTAAGAAAGCAATTGGGGGTTTGTGAGTGATTTGGAAACAAGTGCAGAAGAGCAAATTAAACGAGAGTAATTCAATCAGAGGAAATATTCAGTCTAGGGTTTCTCTTTGTAATACGTTTATCATCGATATCCAATGATCAATTCTATATTTTGAAGTGTGGTTGTCTCGACAAAAGTAACAACCTAAGTATCCCGACAAAGGTGATAGCCACAACCTAACCCGACAAAGGTGTTACACTTCTAGTTCTCTCCTAAATCAAACAACCCGACAAAGGTGTTATTTAACCTAGGTGTTACTATCTACCTTTGCGACAAAGCATCCAGTAAATATTAACAATAAGAATTATTCGATCAACGAAGTTTTACGACAAAACATCCACCTAGTCTAGCAAATTAATTCATGGGAATGAGCACAAGAACTAGCGAAAGATAAAATAGCATTAAGTATGAGAATCTCAAAACGTGTTCACAAATATGAAACCCTAAACTGAATAGAAGGTTTAGCTACACATGCTGGAAATAAAAGACATAATGAAAGTAGAAATTCTTCTCTATGCCGAAGGAAGAAACTAGAGAGAGAACCTCTGGCCGAATTGACATGTGTTGCTCGATTGCTGGATGTTGTATCTCCGAATTGATGATTTGAATGGCTCGGGAGAGGTCTTATTTATAGAGAAAAGTCTAGGGCTTCAAAACCGAATTTGCTTGGCTTGCAAGCTAACTTGGCCTGCAAGTTAACTTGGCCAACAAGTTACTTGGCTGCCACTCCATGTTGCACCGACCTGCCTTAGACGAGATTAGGAAACTCCTAAACCGCCATGCTCGAGCTCCACCGACTTGGCCCAGCGCCCGGGGCCTTTTTGCAGTTTGGCATCGTTTTGTCCATCCCGGCCATTCCACTCGTGAATTTTGTCTGGGAAGTGGGATCGTCAAACTTTTTGGGTATTTCGAACAACTTGGTCGAGCCGGATTTTCCAGATTCGCCTGTCTGGTTGAGAAACTTGGTTTCGGTGCCTATCAGCTTGCGCAGGACCATTGGAATTGGGCCAACTGTCAATCTGCTCATGCGTTCTCCTTGATTTAGTGACATCGTCCGACTTATCTGCTATTTTGATCAACTTGCTAGAGTCAGAATTATCAGATCAACTTGTTTACCCGAGCGACTTGATTTTGGTGCTAGACTGCTCGGTTGGGGCCTCAAACTGCTCGGGCGCGGCGTGTGGTTTCTCGGGCGCGGCCTGGTCCTGCTCGGGCCGGAGTGGCCAAAACTGCCTTGTGATATTTTTTCTGCATAAAATGCCATCTTTAATGCGCATTTCCTCCTAGAGCTTCCAAAACATCTGTAATGCAAAACAACACTAACAAGTAACTTGTTCGCATAATAAAGTGTTGGAATTGGTGAGATTTGTTGACTCGATGATTCGTATAAATTCGGCTCATCAAGTACCCTCACCACCTATCCCTCGATTGCCTTTGCCAACTCCTAGTGCCGCTCCCACTACTTCCCTTTTGCCCGTCGTTGCGAGATATGGGCCATTGGAAGGTCCACTACCATCTCCTATTCCTTATCCCTTTTTCGAGCCCCTCACGTTCACGAACGCCAAGCACATGGAAAATTATGAACGCATCAAGGAGAAGGGAAAGGTAGCCATAGCGACTCTTTACCCCGATATGGGTATCCTTGGAGAGGAGGTGGCCAACGAGGTACGTACGAAATTGCTTCGTAGTGGACTTGAATTCTTATTTTTTGGATGATCAGGGATCCTACCAAAAAGTAGTGGAGGAGTTTTTATGCTCATTTGAGAGATGTCGAGATGTGGAGGGTTATAAGGTTTGGAAGTTTTTATTGGGAGGTAAGGAATTCCAAATTAAGGAGAACATGGTGCGAGATTGGCTCCATTTCCCAGTTCATTGTGATGAAAGTCATCGGTACACCGAGCACCAAAAGGCAAGGTTTTGGAAGATGATTTCATGGCGACAAAAGTGGTTTACTCCTTCCTATAACTCCTCCGTGATCACAGCTCCGGTTTGGAAGGTTATCCACCACATTATTTCCATCGGGTTTAATACCCATAAGGAGTTAGCTCGTTCGGTAAGCTACCCCGACCTCGACTTGATGAAGGAAATTGAGAATAGATTCACTCGTGATTGGCTCGACGTCCTCGCCTCCCGATTCGAGAGCATTATTAAGGAGTCCTCGTGGAATCTTTCTTTGGGAGGAGGTTCTTTGATTACTTTGATTGCCATGGGGTGTAACGTCACCTTTGGCCATGAGGGATGCCCCAAGTAATCCAAGAGGATCCTTGATTTACTGACCATGAAAACTATGCACCTTTTCAAGGCGGATGGAGTTACTTGGGAGGAGGACAAGAGGCCTCACAATGAAGAGCTTCGAACTGCGGCAAAGAAGAAGAGAGAGGCCTACAAATTGAAGAACAGTCGCTACTGCCGACTCAACCTCACACCATCCCTCCTTCCTCCCCTATCACTTCCCCTCCACCGACCACCGAGCATGAGGCACCCGCTGATGAGGAGTTACCTCCCGCAGAGCCTGCTATTGAGAGTGCTCCTCCTGCCACAGATGATTGGGCAGTGTGGCGAGAGCGAGTCTCCTCCGATATTATTGATTTGAGGAGCGGGCTAGCTAGTCTTGAGGCCTTTACTAGAGCCGAGGCGCAGAGAGCTCGCCAGGAGTCGGAGTGGCTCCGGTCTACACTGTTATCTATGGTTAGAGGTCCACGTGGTCCAGTAGCTTCTCCTCCAATTGATCCAGGGTTTTCTGTCCCTCGTGACGCCTCCCCATTGCCTACCACGCTAGCTTCTAGACCTGGGGAGGTGGGCACACCACTCCATGGTGCCATGGTGGAGTGGATTGGATCTACTAGAGAGGCGATCACATCACCTTCTGGTGCCACGGTGGAATGGGTTGGAGATTCTACTAGAGGGGCCACTCCGGGAGCGGACGAGGCTACATCTTGAGCTTGTATTGCATTTTGATCTTAATTGTGTCTATGTTTTGATGCCTTCTTGCTTAGATCATGTACTTGGATATTAAGTCGCCTTTTGGCACAATTTTGGATGATGTATGCCATTTTGAGTGATATACTCTTGACTTGTCTTTGGTTGTTTGCTACATTTCTTATGATATTGAAGGTGTTTACCATTTATGCCGTTCACTCTACAGGATATACATCTACATATTATTCTCATGTCCAAAATTCACCTTCTTTGTCTACATTTGCAACCAAAAGGCTATTTCTCACTCCCAAGAGTTATGTCACCGGTTCTACAAACGAGGGGAGTTCCTATGCACCTTTGCCTTTATTTTATCATTCTTTGCGCTTAGGGACTAAGCTTGAATTAAGTGTGGAGTGGTTTAATGCGCATAGTTCACATGCTTTCATGCCATACATATCATTTTTAGATGGACACTTGCATCTTTTGCACCTTATCCCTAACATGAGAGTGTTTTTAACCACTTAGGCTTGTGACTATCGATTCTAAATCCCTATAAATCACATCTAGCCTACTTTTCACATTTATTGGATCTTGAACTTAGAACCGACCTAGTCCATTGAATGTGTATTCTTGAGAACCAATGTCATTGCTATCTCTCGTCTATCTAATTCTCTAAGTATTTTCGTTGAAATACCTTGGATCAAGTTATAGCAAGCATTTTTAAAATCTTCACGAAAAACTTAGACCCTTTGAATGCTTCTTGGTGACTTGAGTTCTCTAACACGGTGTCTGGTTCATGTTTGTTCCCGCACATTCCATACACTTTTTGAACATATTGTCAAGTTTTAAGTGTGGAGTCAAAAAAAATGTTTTTGGTCAAAGAGGGCAAAGCCTCGACTAAAAACTTTCTCAAGTGCACGAGAAAATTTGCTCCAAAACATATAAATGTCGGGGGTTAGGAAGAAAAGTCCCCCCTCGAAAGCATTTGTAGGCCAGAGGCCATTTCAAAAAGAAAATAAGAAACACTTAAAACTTGACTCTATGTTTTCCTCCATTCTTCATTTGTGCGGGATTCATCATTTGCATTGTGTGCTAATTCGAATGACTCTTGGACGATCCATGTGCTTGCACGGGAGCTATCATTTGGTCTATGCTTGTTTATTAAGAACTCTTATGTCGAACTCCTCTTCCCTTATGGATTACGGCTTAAGCGCCTAAAACTTGGGAATGAGTTCCATGTCGCAAACCCATGGACTAGCCATAGCTAGCATAGGTGAGCGATTGACATTTCTTTTTGTGCAAACTAAAAGCTTTACTTCTATTGTATTGCCTTGAAAATGAGTAGACTTTTGGATGAGACGATTGATAGATCTAGTATTGATGATCTTGAATACACAACCTCAGGGGTACTCAAATGGTTCGAAAGTTATTTTGATGATATTGTGATGGTAGTCCTAGCTTGGGGTGAGGAATTTGTTTTGAGAAATCCAAGCATCGGTTGAACACTCTTGAATTCATTCTCATGGGATAGGTGCATTTGGGATTTGTGAGTATTTCCTTGAAATCCAAGCCTATAACTCGTGAAATCCAAGACTATAACTCGTCCACTAGGGTAGCCTAGGGGTTTAAAGGCTTAATTCATATGCTAAATGCATTCATAACGCCTACGAAAAGGAGCTAATTAGGTTGTATATACTTTCATTTACTTTTCAATAACATGTTTAGCAATAATGATCTAGACCTTGTGAGAGCTAGTGAGGCAATTAGACGAAAAACATAGCACAACTAGCATTTCTCCATTTGCATGACCATGACATATTTGAATACTTTGTTCGGGACGATCAAAGCTTAAGTGTGGAGTGTTGATCAGTCGAGTTTTTAACTGATTAATAGCGGTTTTTCACTATAGCTTTAATTCGTTTCCGACGATATTTTGATGTCATTTGACCTCTTACCCTACATTTCAGGTAGAAAAACAAGACCCTCTCAATGTCAAAGCCTAAATATGAAAACTCGGGGAAAACCGAAGATTTGGAGCGAAAAGTGGACAAAAGGCATTCCAGCCGACCGACTAGGAAATTCCCCTGCACCAGCCGACCAGCTGGATGAATGATCTAGACTTATTAGTAATCGGCTACTCTCAGCCGACTGGCTGAGGACCCAGCCGACCAGCTGGCTAAAGGTTCAAAGATGGATGCAATCGGCCACTTTCAGCCGACCGGCTGCACATCGAGCCGCCCGGCTGGATCCTGCGCTTCACAATCAATGCAATCGGTCACTTTCAGCCGACCGGCTGAACATCGAGCCACCCGGCTGGATCCATGCCCTACACAATTGACTCAATCAGCCAAGTTCACCCGACCGACTGGATCGCCACCTTCAGCTCAGTCGGCCGGCTGAGATCTACTACAGTGCATTTTTCACCCGAGGCTATAAATAGAAAGAGGGGTTTTTGACCTAAGGGGTTGGCATCTTGGGGGAAAATTTCCAGAAGAAGAGATCAAATCAAGGTCATCAATCATCATCCAACCAAGGAGAAGTGAAGATCAAAGGGAGACATTAGGATTAACCATCCTCCTTCTATCCTTCTTCTACTCTCTTTGTTGTTGCCATAAACTCTACTCACACCATGTTGTCTTACATGATGTGTGAGTAGTCCCCTTGTGTTTTGAGGGTTTTACAATGCTCTTTGGTACTCTATGATCATTATATACGCATTGAATATATAATCTATGGTGTTGATTTCATTTTTACCAATTGCTCTATTTATGACATGTTACCAAGTGTTTGATAAAATGCCTAAGTGACATGTTAGTCTTAGAATTTGACTTAAGCATTGAAAATGCTTTGTGATGATTTGGATATGGTGGAAATGATCTCATCTAGTGTTTATGAGAGTAAATGCACGGATGTGAGGTTAACAAAGAAGGGCCAATCTTCAAGGCAAATGGACAAAGGCTTAAACACTATTTTTGTGAAACTCGGGATGAGCGTGGCGCACATTATTCCTTAACCGACCCATAAAAATGCTATAAGTCCGCTTGAGGAGAGATCCTAGCAAAGGACTCCTCAAGTGTGTTTCTTTGAAAGAAGATTTCGCGTGTTCTTTGCCAAGACGTTAAACTAGGCCCTCACAGGAGGTTACCCGGTTTGTAAGTTGTCCATCTATGCGTAAGATAATGCATATGTTGGCATGCATCCATTGAAATTTGATTGTGGACTTTAATGTATGGACGATTAAAATGTTTGGTTGTAGATGTACTTTGAGTGAATGATGCATGAGCATGCTTCCCTAGTGGTATGCGATATCTTATGTGTGGAGTGTATGATCCTAGCTTGCGTTAGTTGGCAATCATATATGCTAGTGATTCCTTCAGGGTGAAACTTGCTTTGAGTTTTGGATTGAGTTTTTGTTGTGAATTTGAGTGATGCTTGTTCATTTTAAGGAGTGTGGAAATTTTTATTTGTGGAAGTTGGGTTCAAGCAGGAATCGAAGGATCTTTGGAATCAAAACATGGAAAAATTACTGAAATCCTATGTCCAGCCGGTCAAGTGGCCATTTCACCAGTTCTCAGCCGACCGAATGACTATTCTTATTGAAACCATCCTTCTCGCTCAGTTTCAGCTTGTCGCTGGAGTCCCAACCGACCGGTTCAACCCTTTCCATTGATTTCAATCCCTCTCGCACCATTTCAATCGGTTGGCTGAAACCCGAACCGACCAGCGCGTACCACCACTCGAACTTCATCCCTCTTGCTCAGTTTCAATTGGTCGGCTAGACTCCCAACCGAACGGTTGGAATCTGTTTATCCAAAACCCCAACTTCATTTTTGAATCTCATTTCTTTTAACCCCAATCTCCATCCGACCAAGTTACAGCTCAGATGCCTCCACTCCCAGGCATCTCATCACCATCGACCAAGCTCCACCTCCGCCCGAACTCACTACGACTATCTGCCGCACCCCTTGAATGCCGTCCGACCTTCCCAAACCACCAGTCGTACCATCCTCAACTGCATCTCGTCTGCCGGAACCCCAAATCGCCCAAGCCTGATCTCCTCATTCCTCCATCAATACCCTCCATTCCACTTCTCAATCCACTCCATATCCATCCTGAATCAAACCTTGACAGGCGTCGTTTGACCTACAAATTTAAATTTATATTTTTTTTCCTTGCGAGAGACTAGCGTAGTGGCAAGCAAGGGTCGAACCCTAGAGAGCTGGTGTTGGTGAAGTCGTTCTGTAAACAAAATTGATTGGGATTTGTATGTGAGCAAATATTAAAAAGCACAAGAGAGTAATATCGAGGGATTCAATCAGCGAGAAAATTCAGTCTAGGGTTTCTATTGTGACACGTTTATCGTAGATATCTAATGATCAATTTTATATTTCAAGGCGTGGTTATTCCGGGAAAGGCTCTAACCCAAAGTATTCCGTTTCAGGCAATACACCACAATCTAATCCGGGTAAGGCATTAGACTTCTAGTTCTCCTAAATCTAATAATCCGGGTAGGGCAATATTAAACCTAGGTGTTCTTACTCGTCTTTACGGGTAAGTCTCAAACGAGTATTAACGATTAGAACTGAATTATTCGGCTAAGCTTTACGGGTAAGTCTCAGCTTAGCTTCACAATTCAATCCTTAATATCAGGCACAAGAACTAGTGAAATATGAAATAGCATTAAGAACGAAAATCTCAAAACGTGTTCACAACGTACGAAACCCTAAACTGAAACAGAAATTTAGCTACTCATATCCATGAAAGAATAAACAAATATTTGGATGAAAGTAGAAATTCTCTTCTCTCTTTTTGAACGCTTGATCTTCTCTCGAGGCCGTGTCTTCTCAATTCTGGGAATTATCGTGTGTGTCTGGGAATGATGATGTCGAACCCTAATTCTTGAGAAAGTTTCTAATTTTTGTTTTGCGCCAGATTTCCAAATCCCGGTTTGCTGACGTCAGCCGCGGACGCTGCACATTTTAGCGCCGCGGACAATGAACATATTAACGTCCGCGGAAGACCCTCTTAATCTTGCCTGCATCCGCGACCTGGTCTGAGGTGCATTTCCTCTTCTGCTCGTCAGTCTTGACTTTGGCTCTCGATTCGACTCCATGAACTCCACGTGATGATTTTAGCATCGAAATGCCGTCTTTAAGCGCATATTCCTTCCAGAGCTTCCGAAACACCTGAGATGCAAAACAACACTGAAAAGTAACTCTTCGCATAAAAAAGTGTCGAAATAGATGGGATTAGTTGATTCGACGAGTCGTATAAATACGACTCCTCAAACCACCCCACACTTAAACTTGTTCGTCCCGAACAAGAACTAAGTCATAGAAGGAACAAAGAAAAAATCACACTCGTTCTTCGATGTCTTGAATAAATGAACATGAATATGAGTTGCTAGTCTAGACTTGCTTTTCTACGCATAGCTCAATCATTACTCAAATCATCATGCTCAATCATGGAATTAACTTAATACATGTTACCTCAGAGCTGAAATCCAAATTAGTTCGGATGTCTGGGAGATAGTCCTTTTTAGACCCATGAACCGCACTCTTGGTTCCGAACTCTTGCTATATGGTTACGCTTCATTGCTTCTTCTTGCATGTGATTGATTCGAGCATCAAGGTGTTTGAGTTCTTTTCAGACAGCTTATAGTGATTCGGTTTGAAGTATCAATGGGGCACTTCACTTTGTTGCGGTGTAAGATTTCACAATGGAATGAATTTGTTTCCTTGTGCTACGGATTGTGATTGCTCGAAACTACTTGCTCTCACTCATCCTCGTCCTTTTGACGCGAGTCAAGCCAAGGGTCGCTTGACTATTTTCCCGGCTACTTGGACTAGAGTTTGGACGGTGTGATGTATTCCCGTCCCAACCAACCGCAAAAGTACCGCAGTGGCGGAGCATACTCGTAACCATGTCGCCTCGAAGTGCTAGCCTCCACAAAATCCACATAACCATATAACTCGAATTTGGTCCTTTGAATGTTCTGTCAGGTCTCTCTAGGACGTTTCTATCAACTCCACATCCCTGTTTATCTCAGCTCAGAAGACACGTAATGGGTTAAATTCACAAGTAAAAGCATAATTCGAATTTCACGAGAGAAGTGCATTTAATCAGCTCATCTATTTCACATCAACATTCAATACTGCATATTCAAGAACAGAAGAGAGATTTCATGCTTTCAATTTTTTTTTCTTTTTTTTAATGAAACGTGCTGACACAGTGCATATGCAAGGAAAATAAACGTGCTAACACAACTGACTAACTCTCCCACCCCACACTTTTGAACCAAGCCGTGTCCTCACGGTACAACTTTAGTTCAAAGACAAACAAACAAATGCAGACACAACAAAATAGGGAAAGAAAATAGAAATAAAGAACAGCAGGACTCCCCTAGTCTGCGTCTGAAGATGGCGACTGCGGTGCAATCATGTACGCTGGGGGAATAAGCTGATCCGGTGTCCATCCTGGTGGGGCTGGGACTGGCTGAGCTCCGGGCATCACGTGGTACATCACTCTATAAGTGTTGAACGCTATGTCCAACTGTTCCTGTGGAAGCTGTGCTGGCTGGGGAGCGAGCTGTGGCTGAGGCTGCTCTTGAGTACGGCGACGACGAGGTGCAGAAGGACCTACCTCGTGTGCATGGCTGCGACGCCTCTCAACAGGTAACGGCTGACGATACTCAGCCACTACATGGTATGTCCAGGTGAACTGATCCGGGACGGTGGGTCTCTTCTTGATCGCCTTCATGGAAGTGAAGGCCTTCATGTCTAGAAATGCTGGTGGAATGATCTGGTGGTCCAGAGCGGGCTGCCCGTGCAGACGGCGCAGCAAATATGTGATCAAACCACCATAGACGACCGGCCCAGCAGTCGGGCGGTGCTCCCAGAAATAGCACATCAAATGGCAGTAGTCGACACGCCTCCCCTGATCCATAGCACTGAGGCAAATCATGCCACTGTAGGTGAACTTGTCGATCCCATTCACCCAAGCAAATATAGTGTTCCCCAACAGCTTCTGAATGTAGAACATCACTGGGTCCTGAAGGAAGTTCACCCTCGTCTTGCTTGGCGTGAATGTGCCTCCACCGGGAATTCTGAGCCTGGCCCAGGCATCTACCAGAGCGAACTCATCACGAATCCACTCTCCTCCTTCTTGCCATCCAAATACTTCTCGAATATGAGGAGGAGTGATGGTGTGCCACTCTCCTCGGTGTCTGTAGGTGATTTCCTTGTGATCGACGTAGCGAAAGGAGGCCAGAAATTCACATGTGTCCTCTACATCGGTCTCACTCTGGAGGGTCAGGAGTCCTGGCCAACCACTGACCGTCAGCAACTCTCGAACTCGATCCTCGAATCCGGTAAGTTGCAGAAAGTCTGCATCCACGAACCTACTCGCTGCATGTTTGCGAGCCATCAGTCTCGCGTAAAGTTCTTCGAATGTAAGTGCTGGAGGCGCCATGACACTGCAAATAATAAACACGGAAACAATTAGAATATCAGTAGGAAATTAAGCCAAAAAATTGAACCGGTCAACGCTAGTCAACGGGAGCCGCGGGTCATGCACACTTTAAGTGTGCCATCCGCGGATGTAAAGTGCAAGTCATCCGCGACCATAAAATGTGCATTACCCGCAGTCTGGAAATCTCACCGTCGATCGATTCCTTCGATCGAATCCTGCAATTCAACTTCAAATCGGCTACTGAGAAAACACGAGCATCTCAAGAGGATCCAAATACAGCAAAATCGAACGCCAGTTGTCTATGAGACGAAGTAATCCATGCGATTTGAGTAACCTAAAATTTCGACGAGGAAATACCCAAAATACCTCGACTCCGGACGGTTTGGGTGTGAATCGGGCAAGGATGGGGTTCGAGCGACGCCCCGATGGTGGTGGATGTCGGCGGAAGGTTGCGGAGGTCGTCGGTTGTGAGAGCGGCGGCTGAAGGTGTGTTGGGGAGGAATAGGAGAGAAGCGTGAGAGATTTGGGGTTTAGGGTTTCGAGTCAATAACAGGCCACGGATCAGGACCATTTTAAGTCCCGCGGTCAACTCATAAAGTGTTCTTCGTCCGTGGATTTAATATTCGAATGGTCCGCGATCCCGTCTGAGGAAGGCCAGTCTGTTTGGTCAATGCATGTGCCGCGGACAATCCGTATTTTATTGGCGCGGTCAACGGTTAACATCTTCATAGTCCGCGGTTTTAATGTCTGCTTCACCCGCGATCCCGTCTGAGTAATACGCCTCTTCCTGCGCAAAATAGATTTCTTTCCCAAGACTATGTAAAATGCGACTCAAGACTCAAATAAAATAGAAAAATGAAATAAAAACGAAAAAGGAAAGAAAAAAATTGCCGGGCTACCTCCCTGCGAGCGCCTTTGTTTTACGTCGTTGGCTCGACGGTACCTCATTTATGTTTCAGTAGGAGGTTTGAGTTCACACTACTGAACGGGTAGGTCGATTTCTCCTTGATAGTGCTTCACCCGTTGTTAAGTGCTCCTTGATAGTGCTGAATGGGTAGGTCGATTTCCGGTTGCCGGGTCCTCGAGCTCAAGTGCTCCGTAGCTAAAAACCGTCATCACCATGTAGGGACCTGTCCATCTAGAACGCAATTTGCCAGGCATTAATCGTAAACGTGATGAAAATAAAAGTACCTGCTGGCCAATCTCGAATGTGCGTCGTAAGATGAACTTGTCATGGTACAGCTTGGTCCGCGCCTTGTAGTCCGATTGGCTCTCATAAGCCTCTAGGCGTAGCTCCTCTAGCTCACATAGCTGTAATTTCCGATCCAATCCGGCAGCCTTCCAGTCCACGTTGCACGTCTTAAGCGCCCAAAACGCCTTGTGCTCTAGCTCGACCGGGAGGTGACATGCCTTCCCATACACCAACCGAAAAGGTGAGGTGCCTATCGGTGTCTTGTAGGCTGTCCTGTTGGCCCATAGTGCCTCATCTAACCTCTGGCTCTAGTCCTTCCCGGACGGTTTCACCATCTTCTCGAGAATCCCCTTAATCTCTCGGTTAGAGATCTCTGCTTGTCCATTCGTCTGGTGTGATAAGCTGTGGAAGTGCGGTGATGAACGTGGTAGTGCTTCAAAGTTGCGGCCATCATCTTGTTGCAGAAGTGTGTCCCCTGATCACTGATTATGGCTTTAGGCACTCCGTATCTGCAAAATATGTTAGTGCGAAGAAAATCCACAACAGTCTTAGCATCATCACATCTAGTAGCCTTAGCCTCTACCCATTTAGACACATAATCTACTGCAACAAGAATATATAAATAGCCAAACGATGCAGGAAAAGGACCCATAAAATCAATCCCCCATATGTCAAAAACATCATTAACCAAAATAGGCACTTGGGGCATCTCGTTCCTAGCAGAAATATTACCTACCCTCTGACATTTATCGCATTTCTTACAATGATCGTAGGCATCTCTAAACACATGTGGCCAGAAAAAACCACAATCCAAAATTTTTCTACTAGTCCTCTTGGGGCCAAAATGACCATCACAGGCATGCTCATGATAGAAACTAAGCACAGAAACAACCTCATCATCAGGAATACACCGCCTAAGTATTTGGTCTGTGCCAATTTTCCATAAATACGGGTCATCCCACACATAGTATTTCGAAGCATGCTTAAGTTTCAGACACTGAGCTCTCGAGTAAGAGGGTGGAAATTTACCTCCGACCAGGTAGTTCACTGATGAGCCGTATTTATACGACTCATTGAATCATTAAATCCCACCAATTCCAGCACTTTATTATACGAATAGTTACTTCTTAGTGTTGTTTCGTGTTTCAGGTGATTTGGAAGCTCTAGGAGGAATCGCGCTTAAAAGACGGCATTTTCATGCCAGAAACATCGCAGTTGAAGAACAGACCCAAAGGAGGGCCGTGAACAGTGTTTTCGGCTCGTAAACAGTAACTCCGGTGTGAACAGTACTCCGGCGTGAACAGTCTCCGGTGTGACCAGTACTCCGCGCGTGAATAGTGATTTCGGCCGAGTCCAGCCCAGTTCGTCCGGCCCAAAAGCAATGTGAAATTAGGGCAACATACAAGCTAGGGTTTTGGAACATTCTGGAAGGTTCAAGATGGCTTAATTATCAAGCAAAGGAGTAGCATGGAGATAAAGCAAGAAAGATATGGAAATATTGCCTAAATTATCTTTTGGATTATTTAGGCAATTCTAGGTCTTTCGCAACCTTATAAATAGAGGAGCTCACAAGGCCAAATAATCATCCCTCAACTCACACGAGTTCCCTCTCTCAAAGCTCTCGGCCAAGCCTTGCTCCGCCTCCTCTCCTCCGCCTAGCTCCACCGTGCGCCGCCCAGCTCAGCCGTGTCCCACGGCCGGTTCTTCTTCTCTCCTCGGAATAGTGAAGTTACTTCGTTTTTATTACTCTTGCATTATTCACATGGCTATGTGTAACTAAACCCGTTATTCGGGCTAGGGTTTGAATAATTGTGACGAATGTTTTGATATTCAGTTCTTAATTATTGTTCTTGCATTCTATTAGTTCTTGTGCAATTATATCAGTTCGAATTATTAGGTTAAGGGAAGATCCGAAAGGGTACAACTTAACCTAGTAATACTTACTATCTTTATCCTGCTTATTTGATACTGACCCGTTAGAATAAGTAGATGGACTAACCTAATATAACCTGACCAGGAGTATTAGGTTGCTAGAATTAAAAGTCTATAACCTGACCAGGAGTAGATCGTGGCGTAGTGACTTAACGGTCCTACCTTAGGTTATAACCAGACCAGGAATAACCACACTTAAGAAAGCAAGAATAAAACACCTAGAAATCAAGGATAAACTAAGTCACAATTGAAGAACCCTAGCCTGAATATCTTCTCTGATCGATACACATCAGCTTATTTCGTTTATTGCACTGTTTCATAATCAATTACTCTCACCCAACTGTTTCTTTCGACCCCTTACTTACAGCTATACTAAGCCAAGAGTAAGCGGACATTATAAATTTAGAGTTGCAGGTACAACGACGACCTGTCATTCACGATGGGAGCATACCATGGTACTTTACCTGTAAGATCATACAAGTGCTCGTCTGGGAAGGTCTTTGTGATGTGCACCGCATCCTCTTCTCGTACTAATCGGCTCAAGTGGTCAGCTACAGTGTTCTCTATCCCCTTCTTATCCTTGATTTCTAGGTCGAATTCCTGTAGCAGCAAAATCCATCTAATCAGCCGCGGCTTGGCCTCCTTCTTCGTCATCAGATACCTGATAGCTGCATGATCAGAGAAAACAACTACTTTAGTACCAAGCAAATAAGACCGAAATTTCTCCAAGCCGAAAACTACTGCTAATAATTCTTTCTCAGTGGTCGAGTAGTTTCACTGAGCCGCATCCAGCGTTCTTGAAGCGTAGTAAATCACTACAGGCTTTTTATCCACTCTCTGGCCTAGTACAGCTCCCACAGCATAGTCGCTGGCATCGCACATAATCTCAAATGGCTGGTCCCAGAGTGGTGCTCGAAGGATAGGCGTGCTGGTAAGTGCCTGTTTCAGCTCGTCGAAGGCCTCCCTGCATGAATCTGTAAACTCAAAAGGAACATCTTTCTGCAAAAGGTTAGATAAAGGCAGAGCCTTCTTCGAGAAATCCTTAATAAATCGACGGTAAAAACCAGCGTGCCCAAGAAAAGATTTTATATCACGCACCGTAGAAGGATAAGGCAGAGTAAGAATTAAGTCAATTTTCGCTTTGTCTACCTTAATACCTTTGTGTGAAACAATATCACCAAGGACCACACCATGAGTAACCATAAAATGACACTTCTCATAATTGAGCACCAAATTCATAGAAACGCAACGCTCTAGTACTCTACTCAAGTTATCCAAACATGCATCGAAAG
This sequence comes from Rhodiola kirilowii, assembly GCA_033675215.1. Classification (NCBI taxonomy): domain Eukaryota; kingdom Viridiplantae; phylum Streptophyta; class Magnoliopsida; order Saxifragales; family Crassulaceae; genus Rhodiola; species Rhodiola kirilowii. The sequence continues at coordinate 29,391,177 of CM066200.1, forward strand.
TGTAACCATAAATAGTGAAATCATCCATAAACACCTCAATAAAAACACCTATCATGTCAGAAAAAATGCTAGTAACCACCCGCTGAAAAGTACCGAGTGCGTTACACAAGCCGAAAGACATACGTCGAAAAGCAAACGTACCGAATGGACATGTGAAGGTGGTCTTTTCCTGGTCCTCAGGTGCAATGGGAATTTGATTATAACCAGAAAATCCATCGAGAAAACAAAAATAAGGCTTACCTGCCAGCCTGTCAAGCATCTTGTCAATAAACGGAAGAGGAAAGTGATCCTTACGCGTCACGGCATTCAGCTTCCTGTAGTCGATGCACATGCGCCATCCGTTCTTGACTCTCGTAGTCACCAACTCACCCGCAGCATTCTTCTCAACTGTAATCCCTGTCTTCTTCGGGACTATGTGAACTGGGCTCACCCACTGACTGTCTGAGATCGGGTAAATCACGTCAGCATCCAGCAGTTTCTGGATTTCTTTCTGCACAACCTCCATCATAATCGGGTTTAGCCTCCTCTAAGGCTCTCTGGAAGTCTTAGCTCCATCCTCTAGCAAGATACGGTGCATGCACACAGTTGGGCTGATTCCTCTGATGTTTGCAAGCGTCCATCCAATAGCGAGCTTGTGGCCACTTAGCACCTCGATCAATCGCCTCTCCTGGTCTGTTTCTAGCCCATTTTTGATGATGACCGACAGCGTGTTATTCTCCCCCAAAAATGCATATTTCAGGTGCTCATGTAGAGGTTTCAGTTCCAGTTTCGGTGCCTGCACAGTAGAAGGCAGAAACACGTTAGTTTTAAATAGACGAACCTCGTTAACTTCATACCTGGGTGAGAGAGGTCTCGCGATCTCCAGCTGAGATAGCACATCAAGAATTGTCTCAGCGAACTCGTAGGAGTCCTCATGTGAGTAAACCGCATTTTCTAGTGTGAGCTCGAGTGGGTCTGCTCCTTTTTTCCGGTTGATGGACCACAATTATACGAATCAAAAACACAGTAAAACCCACCAAATTAGACTGTTGGTCTATTTAACTTCTGCTTGTTAGTCCTGATTTATTTCTACAGGGTATTTTGGCGCTTAGAGAGAAAACACGCTAAGGAGAGGATTTTACACTGAAAAGATGATAAGAGCCAATCCAAGGTCAAGATCAGACGCTGAACGAAGAAATATCAAGATCCTGACCAAGAATTACTCAAATTAAATTTAACCGAGGAACAACCAAAGTCAGACCGGAGAAAAATTGGATTGATAGTTTTGTGAAAAGACTGCACAAAACTGTCAAAACTCATCCATAGACCAAGTGACCGGCGGCTAGTGTGAAATGGATGACTCATGGGTGGCCAAAATCCTCCTCCCCTCCTCCATGACCGGTGGCTTTGGCAAGAGGTGGCCAAAGCCACAAGCCCTCCTCCTTGGACAACCTCCAATCGGCGGCTTTTGGAGCTCCCTTCTCCTCCATGGATGGCTTGCCACATGCATCCATCTTAACCCTCCATTCCTCCTCCTTATGGCTATAAATACAAACCTCCTCCTCATTTCAATCATCCACAAAATCCACAAAATTGTAAAACACTTATCTCTCTAAGTTTTGGTTACTTATAAGTTTGGTTTTGGAAATAATACTCCTGTTTGTACTTGAGTATTATACGCTTTGAAATTATAATACTCCTGTCGGTTCTTGAGTATTATAATACTGTAGAGAATACTCCTATTGGTTCTTGAGTATTCAGTAGGAAATTGGGAATACTCCTGTTGGTTCTTGAGTATTCCACCCCTTTCCCTCTTACTGTTTTCAAAAACCCCTGAGTATTTAGTTATGATGTCCTTTTCCATGGACAGTCGTAGCTAAACTCCTCATTCGGTCGAAGGTACTTTCTTGTATTATATAATGTTTTAATTTCTTTTAGTTTCATTTCTCTGTATTCAAAACTTGTTCTATGTGCCATTTATAGTCAGAGTTTCCAAGGTTGAGTGAACCATTTGTAACTGGACCAAAGGGACCAAATGGGCAAGCTCTTCCGTGGGAATTCGTGATCATACTCGGTAAGTGGAAGCTGTAACAAGCAAAACTTATCGAGGAGTTCGACTTATCTTAAAAAACCATTTGGAAACTGGACCAAAGAATTCAAATGGATGCACAAAAGGCTAAGATACTTCGAAAGGAGGAATTAGTCTGAAGTAGAACAAGTGTTGCTTTAAACGATGTTGCAAGTCTTGAGCTACGAAAGGGCCTCGATTCATCTTTGAATACTTAGAAAGGTTACTAGCGGTTATTAATAAACATGTTATAATACAAGGTACCTGAAACCGAATACTTTCCCTTGAATTACAAAAACCCCCTGTATTTACTTTTATAAACTGCTCGATCAACTACAACCATCAACCACTCATCTACCGAAGGAATCGCAATAACGCATCATCCACTGTAAGTCTTCTTCCCATATAACTCTTTTACTTTCAGTCATTTAATTTCAGTATTTATTTTCTGTAATTTACTTTTCCGCACTCAAAACCAAAAAAACCAAAAATAGTAGCTTAGTTAATCGCGCTAAAATCTCAATCCACTTAAAACACGCTCCCTCGCTGTACAAATCCCCCAAAGAACAACTATCCCTCTAATTCCCTTGGGTTCGACCCCTACTTATCACTTACTACCCAGTTGTGTAGTCACGAGTAGCGGAAAATATAAATTTATTTGTACAGAGAACATTGCACCTTAACGACAGTGCAGTGGGCTCCGTCACCGGTCTCACCTCCTGGACTAGATCATCCAGTGTATCTAGAGCGTGTACCGATGCAAAATCTGGTGGGTGCTTCATGGCCTGAAAAATGTCGAAGCGAATTACTTCACCCTCCACCTCCATAGAGAGTGTGCCACTGTCGCAGTCGATCTTCATCTTTGAAGTCTTTAAGAATGGGCGGCCTAATAAAATTGGAGCATGATCCGTCGGGTCGTTGCTGTCCATCTTAAGCACGTAGAAATCAGCAGGGAACACCAGTTCCCCCACCTGCACTAGTACATCCTCGATTTTACCTTCTGGTTGCTTGCATGATCTGTCTTCCAGCTATATGGTAAGTCCTGCAGGTTCTAACGGACCAATACGAAGACAAGAATATATCGAATATGGCAAGACATTAATCGATGCACCAAGATCGAGCATGCAATTGTCAATGCGAATATTACCAATAGTGCAAGGGATGGTGTAAGTACCAGGGTCACCGCATTTAGGAGGTACCTTTCGCTGAATAACAGCTGAGACGTTCTTACTCAGTAGTTCCTGGTCAATGCCAGTGGAACGTCTCCGGTTGATGCACAGCTCCTTTAAGAACTTCGCGTAGCGTGGAATTTGGTTGATCGCCTCGAGGAGTGGGATGTTGATTTCCACCTTGCTAAATAGTTCCCAAACTTCTCGATCAATCATATGTTTCTTTGAAGCTCTGACCTGCACAGGAAACGGAAGAGAATGATCAGAATTAGAATTTTTGACAGACGGGGTCGCGGACGGTGCACCTTTTAGGTGTCCCATCCGCGGACCGTTAACCTCTTCATGGTCCGCGCCTTTAACTTGTTCTGCGTCCGCGGAAATCTGTTCAACCGCGGGCTCTTCGTAGTTAATATCCACGGGTGATGGACATTTTATCCGACCGCGGACAGCATTAAACTGATCTTTGTCAGCGATCCGGTCTGAGGCATGCTCCTTGGTTGCTTCATTCAAATCTTTTCCGCTCCGCAATGTGACTGCATTAACGTTTCCTCTCGGGTTGGGTATGGTCTGTGATGGTAGCCGTCCTGGATCATTTTTCAGCTCAGAAACTGTGGTGGCTATCTGGGACATCTGCTTAGACAGATCGGAGATCACTCCATTGGTTTTGACCTGAAATTGGTGCACCGAAGCAGTGAGATCCTTTACGATGTCTTCTAGAGATTTGCTTTGCTGACTCGGGCCTGCCTGGTTCTGATACTGTGCTCGCTGCTGATATTGAGGTGGTCCGTTGTGTCCTCCCTGTTGCTAGCGGTACGGAGGACGATAGTAACTGGACTGCTGAGCTTGAAGAGGGGCTATCTACTGTGCTGGTTCCCTCGGCGCATGGTTATCATTCCTCCAGCCTTGACCGTTGGCTCCTTGCCCGTACTGTCTGTTCGGTCCAGTCTGGTTGCCATAGCTCTGGTTGTCGCCCACTGCATTGACTTCGCCCTGGTCAATGCAGTGGGCGACTACCAGAGCCAAGTTCATCCCCAAACTGAGGTAATTCCCAATTCGCAGTCCGTTTCTTCGGTTTCTGCAAATATCTCTGTTGAAAAGATTGTGGTGGACGGAGTTGTGAGTGTGAATGGTGAAGCCAGTAGGTCTGTTGGTAGGGAAGCCAGTAGGGTTGTGGTTGGTGATGAAGCTAGTAGGGCAGCTATTGAGCATGAAACTGCCAAGATTGTGAAAGAAGGAGAGCCCAGCATCTCTGTGTCTAAAGGTGCTGGTGGATCAGGAGTATGGAGGGAGAAAATCCATGCGTCTGGGTATGTTCGTCCGGGAGGTTTACGAAGGAAGAAGGGGACTCGCCAAGTTGTTTCTCCAAGACAATGTCTGGCCAATATTAGTTCAATTAGAGGAAAGCTCATTGCAATGTCTGATGAGGAGATAGAGAAGTGTCTTGATTCCTCAAGAAAGAGTAAATTGGTGATTAATGAGGCATCTGACGACGACTCTGAGGAGAAGCTTGAAGGAATTAGTGATGAACGTCCAAGTGAGAATTCTGAGACTCTGATAGAGGAGATTAATCCATCACAGAAGACAGATGTGTTCAAAAAGGCCATACAAGAAGAATCTGACCCTACAGAAAAGGATGAAGAGTTGGAGAAGCTATTCAAAGACATTGATAATGTCATGGAAGATTTGGAAAAGGAGAATAATCTGGGAATGGAAAATTCAGAGGAACCTCTTTGTGCCCAGGGTGGTGAGGTTGAAGAGTCTGTTGCTGAGAAACCTGCCGGTGTTCCCACTATGGACCCAAGTGTGCAGACTGAAGGTGGGACAGTTGATGCTCCAGAGGAAATTGCTGCTAAGGAATCCATAGCTATCCCAGTTGTTTCTCAAGATGATCTTCGTAGTGATCATATGGAGGAGGATGGTGCTTCAGTTCGTAAGGATACTGTGAAGCCATTGTCAAAGGAAGTTACTCTTTCAGAAGACGACTAGGACCTTGTTCCTCTTTTCAATCTAAAAAGGGCAAAGAAGGACAAGGAAAAGAAGAAGGTAGCATTTGAAAGATCTGCTGAGGGGTCAGGACAAGAGGTTACAAAGGTGGGCAACTTGACAGGGGGAGCTGATTCATCTAAGAAAAGAAAACACGAAGCTCCGGTCCCTGTTCAGAGGATGCTGGAAGATGTAAAGTCCCATCTGTTGATTCTGACTCTCTTCTAGTAGGCATGGTCAAGAAAGGAGTGTGGTTTGTCAATAGAGATGCTGCGAAAAAGTGGTCATGTGTTCAGAAAAGAAAAATCATACCAGAGAGATTGCTAGAGGAGTCCCGGTACAAGGGAAAGGAAGTCATCAAGGTTCTTAAGGAATCTGATCTGTTCTGGACGTTGGACAGATGCAAACCGTTAAACGAACAGCTGGTTCGAGAGGCCATGACAAACCTTCCCCCTCGGTTTGGGGTCATTGGAGAAGCAGAGTATGGTGTCTTCTTCGTCAGGGGAAGGTAGATCAAGATTGATCCTGAGCTTATCAATATTTACTTCTCCATGGATGATCCAGTTGCTGATGAAGAAGAATCAGATTTTGAAAAGGTGATGGAGACCATCACTGCAGGCTCAGTTCGGTGGAGGACTGACACTGTTGTGCATACAGCTGATCTCTCCACGTTCTATTCAATGCTTTTCTTCATTGCGGTGTTCAACTGGAGACCCTCGACTCACCGTTCAACGGTTAACCGGAACATGACCTAATTAATCTATCAGATAGGGAATAAGCTGAAGTTCAACCTGGGAAGAGTTATGTTCAAACAGATCGCTGATCATGCTACTTCAAAGAGAACTCTTCATCAGATTTGCTTCCCGTCCCTGATATATGAGTTGATAATCCATCAAGCTCCAGATTTGAAGGCCTCGACTGACCATCTCTCAAAGGCACCCAGCAAGTTCATCGTTGACCACAAGCTGTTTAAAGAGCGTCACGTGAACGATCTCAAGGAAGGGAACCAGAAAGGAAAAGATGTTGCAGAGTCGAGTCGAGGGGGAGCCAGGATGGGCCGTGATGAGAGGAGCAAGCTGCTCAAGGACTTGCATGCCACCATTGCTACCGATAAGGAACAGCGCAGATGGATCAACAAGCTTGCTCGTGCCCTCAGCTACCCAAGTGACGATGAGTCTGATGATGCAAATTCTGAGGACGACTCTGATGAAGAGTCGTCTGCATAAAGGTCCCCCGACAAAACTATCTCTCTGAACTCAGTTTTATTAAACTTTCATATTTTTGTGTGCTTGTTCTGGCACAGTTTAATTTGCTGTTCGAACTAGATCGGACCCCTTGCCATTTTGTGGCAAAAAGGGGGAGTATTTTGAGTGGGTGACAATTTTTGTTCCCTCATGGTTGTCTACTGTCTAGATAAGATAGATAGACTTAGTTATCTAGTAGATCTGGTTTTCCCAAAATGCCAAGGGGGAGATTGATGTTCCCGTGAGTGGCATGTATTTGGCAAAACGTAGTTAGACAGTTTGAGCAGGAGTTCAGGGGGAGTTCGGACATATCCTAGCACTCATGTACAGCGTGGAACAGACGCAAGGATATTTCCCGGAAGATATTGGACAGCGAAGATCTCATCGATTTGAAGTCGGCAAGCGAATGATTTGAACAACAGATATTCGAATGAATATCTACATTGAAGGCGGCGTAGCTGACTTGGGCAAGAGATCTCCATATATTCTTCCAATCCATTTGTGAAAGATATACATCAAATATCTAGGAATATTTCCTAAATATTTGATGGGATTATCTTGTGCAGATTAGGGTTTCGTCCAAGCATATAAATACATTGCTAGGGCATCCTTATTTCGTATCGCTTTCAAAGATCAAATATACACGACCAAACCCTACCGATTGGAGAAGAAGAAAGCGACGGCCGGTTGTGTTTCCCCACTGGAAACTCATCGGTGGAAAGAGCAGTCTCATCACGTTCAACTCAGACTGCCTGGAAGCGATCAAACTGCCACACACAACAAAGGTGAACAAGCTTTCGTGAGAAAGCATCCGAGCTTCAAGAGAAGGTCAAGAACGTTTGGACTGCAGGTTTAGACAAAGGGGATCGAGGTTAACTGCTGTAAACCTCGGTTGCAAATCTGAGAGACGCAGTGTTAGAGGCTAGGCAATTGCAAGGTGTAAGTGTAAGTCCACGTACAAGCTCTAACTCGTAATAAAGATTTGTTGTCCCTTTTCGGGTGTGGGAAACCCCCCAGAGTAGGCGTGGCCGAACTAGGTTATCATTCTGTGCGTGCTCATATTATTTGCTTTGTCTGCTGAACTGTTGTGATACGAGTTCAAGGTCTGTCGCAACTGTACCTTGAACTGTCTGCTAAACTGTTGTGAAAAGAGTTCAAGGTCTGTCACAACTGTATCTTGGACACAAGCTTGAACAGGGGATATAATTTCAGGATCACACTCTACAAACGAGGGGAGTTCCTATGCGCATTTGCCTTTATTTATCATTCTTTGCGCTTAGGGACTAAACTTGAATTAAGTGTAGAGTGGGTCATATCCCATAGTTCACATATTTTCATGGCATGCATCTCATTCTTATATGGACACCTGCATCTTTTGCATCATATCCCTAACATGAGAGTTTTTTTAACCACATAGGCTTGTGATTATCAATTCTAAATACCTATAAATCACATCTAGCCTACTTGTCACAATTATTTGATCTTGAACTTAGAACCAACTTAGGGTGCGTCCACTATGACTGAAAGTTAACTTAACTTAATTGATCTTAACTGATATTAACTTATCTTAAATGATCTTAACTGATCTTAAATGATCTTAACTGATCTTAACTTAACTGAAACTATAGTGATTTATATTAACTTAATTTAACTTAACAGAAGGGCCCCACCACCACCACTACCGTCGGACCACCGCTGGACACCGCCGGACCACCGCCGGACAACGCCGCGGTCAACGCCACGGTGGTCCGGCAGTGGTCCAGCGGCGGTCCGACGGCGGTGGTGGTGGTGGTGGGGGGTGGTCCAACTAACTTAACTTAACTTGACTGAAAATAACTTAACTTATCTTAACTTATCTTAATTGATCTTAACTGATAGTGCATGATATTAACTTATCCTAACTTACAAGTCAAAAAATCAAGTCAAAGTGGACAGGGCCTTAGTCCTTTGAGCGTGCATTCTTCTGAATCAATATCATTGCTATTATTTACCTATCTAATTCTCTAAGTATTTTCATTGCATGCCTTGGACTTAATTTTAGCAAGCACTTTTAAAAAAAATCATGCAAAACTTAGACCTTTTGAATGCCCCTTGGTGACTTGAGTTTTCTAATTTAGTGCCTTGCTTGTGATTGTTTCCCGCACATTCCATACATTCTTTGAGCATATTGTCAAGTTTTAAGTGTGGAGTCAAAGGAGGGCAAAAAATAGGCCCCAATAAAAAATGCTTTACTTTCAGGGTCAAAGAGGGTAAAGCCCCGACCAAAAACTTACTAAAAGTACAAGAGAAATTTCGCTTCAAAAATATACAAATGTCGGGGGTTAGTGATCAGTCGATATTTTGACTAGTTATATGCTCCATACGATGAATGATATCACTCGTTCTCCTAACAAATTGTCATTATTTTACGTCTTTTCTTGAGCGTTTCAGGTTAAAAGCAGCTATCCAACAAAACCATGGACTAAGACCAAGACTCAAAGAAAAACCACACTTTTGGAGTGAAAAAGCACGCAAGGGAAATCCAACCGACCGGCTGGACAAATTGGCCAAAAACCAGCCGATCGGCTGGAATGGAAACCAGAAGAGGGAAAAGAGCTGAAGTCTGGAACTGGCGGGTTCCCACCTCAACCACCCAGATCAGACCATCCGAGAGTTTGTGTCTTTTAAAGCCCGCCAAACCGACCGGTTCACACCAGGCCAACAATCTCAACCGGACAGTTGAGAAGCTCAGTCTGAAGTCAGCCCTTATGAAGCTCGAGACAGCTGACTGGCTGGGATTTCTTCACTCAGCCAGTCTACCGGCTGGCCGTTAAAGGCAGTATGTTTGGACTTATTTCCTAATTTCGTTTTTGGGCTTTTTGACCCTTTTTGGTGAGCTATAAAGAGGAAATCGACTGATTGAAGAGAGTGTGGATGATACGAGGGTTTGACGCTTGATTTTTGGAGAACCCTAACTTGGAGAAGAAGACACCACATCACGAGAGATTGAGGATTAAACGAGCTACATCGTCTACACGGTTTCCTCGTCCTTAATTTCTATTTCTACACTATTTTTGGTTAACTTACCATGAATAGTGAGTAGTCTTCTTTATTCTGGGATCCTACGGATTCCGTGCCATGTACCCAACTCTTCGTGTGATAATTTGAACATTTTTCATTAATGCAATTCGAATATTCAATTTCATTGTGCTTAATTTTATCGTTCTTGCAAGTTTTACATTGAATGAGATGTTTGCATGCTAGAACGTATTTAGGTTAATTACCAAAAGATGAATGGGTCTTAGGTATTAACCAGATTATATGAAATTGTTATTATGTCATGGTAGCTACAATGGTAGTACATGAATTAATAGGAAAGTTGACTTTTGTTTGAAAAACCCTAAGTTTAACTAATCAAAATTGTTGATAATCTGTGGATGGGGGCGTTCAACGATTGAGATTAATCTGGACAATGATCCGTGGATGGGCGGCTTGTCTAGTGTTATTTTGGTTTATTTCCATATTCTATAGCATGATGAATTTACGTGATATTGTTGCATGATTTGTGGGTTGGCACGGGTGAAGTTTGATCCCGGGATTCTTTCTCTGATCAAGCCAAAAGCTTTATTTTTCTGCATTTAATTTCTGCTATTTGTTTCACACCAAAACCTTTAATTGTTCGGAATATCTAAATAGGTCATTCGTTAGTTAGTATTCACACATGGTTTTCCTTGGATCGACCCCTTGGCTTAACAAGGTTTATAAATTGTTTTTACTACAATTTGACCCCTAAAACATATAACTTGACAACTATAAAGGGTTAAAAATATGCTTGTCAAAATGGTGCCGTTGGCGGGGAACAGCGCATAGTGTGATATTAGATTTAACATGTGTAGTTTAGACTATTGCACCTTGTTTGTTGCTTGACTCTTTCTGTATCTTTTGCTTCACTCACGGTGTTTTTTGTCTCTCGCAGGAACTGACTAGTTCATGCCAAAGAAAACACCCAGACAGAAGAAGAAGAAGGTTCAGGTGTCAGACGAGGACTCACCGGACCAACGAAGAACTCTTTGTCAGGTCAAAAACGAAGCTCGACAAACTCGAGCACAAAATCACGGATTCAGAGCACTCAACATGAATCTCCCTGCACTACCTGGGCTGGTCAGCGTCCCGCGCAACAGCCAGTTCGATTTACCATCTTGGCTAAACAAAGCTCTAACCCAAGCTTCATCCTTATCTATTGGAATGTTATCGATAAAGATACTGAATAGCTCCTTCCTCAGTGTTTGATACTCTGCTCCTCTGTTTCTCTGTTGGTAGTTTCTCTGTTGGTAATTCCTCTGTTGGTAATTTCTACCTCTAAGGAGTGTTTCTCTCTCCATACCTCTGTTGGTAATTTCTGACAAACACCTTTTTACATGGAAAACTAGATGAGGATGTATATATGTCTCTTTCACCATGTTTCTACAAATGTGAAAAAGCTCAAGGCAAAGTTTGCAAGCTTCTCAAAAGTCTATATGGTTTAAAACAGGCTCCAAGACAATGGTTCTCAAGGTTTAGTGATTCTGTAATCAGCTTTGGCTTTACTAAAAGCCTTAATACTACTCTCTTTTCACTTACAACAAAGATGGAGTTTTTCTGACACTTCTAGTGTACGTGGATGATGTTATTCTGACAATCACTTCTTCAACTCTCATTCAGACTGTCAAGACATTTTTCCATGATCTGTTTAGAATCAAAGATCTTGGATAGTTGACGTACTTTCTTGGGTTTGAGGTAGAAAGATCTTGGGTAGTTGACGTACATTCAGACTGTCAGAAACTGGTTTACTTGCTTGCAAGCCCTCATACATGCCTATGGATACTAAAGACAAGCTTGGACTGTCCAAAGCTCCCCTGCTCCCTGATCCAAATCCTTATAGAAGACTGGTTGAATAGCTAATCTATCTCACAAATACCAAGCCAGATCTAGCATATTCTGTCCATGTTATCAGCCGGTTTATGAATCAACTTATTGAGGATCATCTACAAGCGGGTCACAGGGTACTCAGGTACTTGAAAAATACTCCCTCAGAAGGCATTTTCTATCCAAGTAACCAATAGTTACAACTTAAGGCCTACTGTGATGCTGATTGGGGGCATGTCCACTAACAAGAAAATCAGTATCTGGGTATGCAGTGATCTTAGGAGGTGCTTTGATATCTTGGAAAATAAAGAAGCAAGCTATTATATCCAGATCATGACCTGAGGCTGAGTACAGATCAATGGCACATGTATGTTGTGAGGTGGCCTGGTTAGTAAGGCTTTTAGCATATCTACATGCTCAAATTCCCACACCTGTTGCCTTGTACTGTGACAACACTACTCAATACATATTGCCAAGAACCCAATATTTCATGAGTGTACAAAACATGTGGAATTTGACTGTCATGTTGTAAGACAACACCTTACATCTGGCTTCATTAGTCCCCGATTTGTGTCCACCTCTGAACAACCTGCTGACTTGTTCACTAAACCTCTATGCGCTGAGCGTTTTCTGCATCTATGTGGCAAGCTTACCATCTTAAACAAGCTCCATACGTTGAGCTTGAGGGGGTATTGAGGTAGAAAACCATGGATCAAGCTCAAAGCTTCAGGCGCCAATTTGATCTTATTTTGAATATGGGATTCTTATGTAATTGTTAAAACTTCAGGGATATGTATGTATTTTCTCGTTTGAATTTTGTAATGGTTCAGGGTTCTTTGTGTACATTGTAAAACTTGCAAACGTCTGTTATAATAGACTTTTGCGCCTCTTCTTCTTGCTTAATGAAAATATTAGGGTTAGTAAAATCTCTCTCTGATTCTTGATTCTTCGCTCTCCGATCTCCTCCATGAGTTGGTTCGTCGTCAATCAGAATTCAATTATGCACTCTACGTTAAAACTTAGTGGTATGAATAATCTTATGCAATTTCTGGTTGATTACATTTGCGAGCTTATCTTTTGAGTAATTGGTCCTACAATAGTAAGATATTTGTTAAAACAAGTAAGAAATTCATAAAAAAAACATATATTGTTCAAAACGACTCAAAATTCATAAGAAGTGGAGAAAATAATTATGGAAATTTGATAGGTCAAATGTGGTAAAATCATCTTAGTGAATATCTTATGAAAGATGAATACATTTACAATGTAATTTGTCCATGTCTTTTTGTTTTGAAGATACCAGAATTATATATTCCGTCATCAAAGTTTGTGTTGATATACCAATATTGATCTGATCAAGTTTTTGGGACTCTTGATGAACTTTTTGAGGCGATTGCTTAGATAATTTTGAAATGAAAGACTTCAGAAAAACAAAATAAACTTTTCGATGCAAATTGATTGTTTATCAAATGAATATTTTATTCATCGGTCAATAATCTATATTTGTAATATTTTTTTTTTGAGTTTATACAATGATTGTCTCATAACTTAAGCGGCAAAGGATCCATTTCGCTATCGGGAAAAGGATGAAAAAACGTTTTGATCGCAAAGTAACACATCTTAGTGATATTGTAGTACCCATCACCGCAATTTTTTTAGATTTTTTCCGTCCAAAAATTCCGTCGAAAATACGCCGACGGTTACGGCAACGGAAAATAATCCGTCCTTTTTTCGGCGCTTTTCTGTCTACAATGTTGTAATAAAAAAATCGTTGCATCTCCAGCAACATTCTGTCAAAAAAAATTCCATCGCGAACAGTTGCTCGGATTGTCAACGGAATTCTTGTAACGAAATGTTGATGGAGAGGTCGCGAAATTATTATTCGCAAAAATTCCGTCGAATTTCAGTTGGTTTATATCTTTGGCAAATTCCGTCAACATTACATCCCCATGACACATTAAAAAATATTTTCATTTCGTCTGCCACTATTCCGTAACCAGAAAACCATTTTTAATCTGATAAACATTATTAAGTTTGTTACCGTTTTTTAGTGTCCGTTGTTTACAAATTATTCTGCCAGTATACTGTCTGTATTTCATAAGTGAAATAAAATACAAATTTGGTGTACTGACGTTCCGCAAAATTTCCCTCACTATTCCGTCACCCGATGGCTATATTTGAAATATAATAAACATTAATTTTTTGGTTACCGTTATTTATTGACCGATGTTTAATTCCAATTGTTCCATCATTATTACATGTGTTCACCGTCAACGGAAACGTGAGAGAATTGCAATGGATTAACAAATACAGATGGATTTTAGTTTTGCCCTATATATGATAACTCTTTACATCATTCAACACACAACATTCATTTACAACATACTTCCTTCGAATTGAATATTCTCAACATGTCTCTTTCATTTGATCTTGTTGGTTTCGGTGACAATCCACGTGACGTCGATCCGAGAGTGCATATTACACCAGTTGGAAGAGACTGGTGAGAATTCATTTGTACGGTTGATATTGATGGTTTTGTTAAATCCCACCATTATGTGATCCCCAATTTTGTAACAGTTTCGAACCATCCGATATTCATCGAAGGATCAAAACAGAATCCATCTTGAAATACTGGGATACAACGTGGACATCGTGGAACATGATCCCAGAAAGCGCTAAGCTATTGTGGTACAAGGAGTTTCAGGTACAAAGCGTTAAGTCATCAAAAGTAATTAATTCAATTTGTGAGTATATTGTTGACAAACGTTAATGGCAAATAATATTGATTTTCTTGTAGAGTATAGCAATTTGGGATGCACAACAAGATAGACACATTTGCCGTAATTTTATGAACAGATGGAATCTGATTGTCATCGACGGAATGTATATGCTAAGGAGGGGAAGGATTTCACGATTGTCATGGTCAATCCACCCGTGAAATGGCATAAGGGTGAACGAATCAAAATGTTTTCAATAAATGAGTAATTACTTTTTATTCCCTGAATTAAATAAATTGTTGATTTACAACGGCTTACAATTTTTTTCAATAATTTTTATATTATATTTGTGTTTTCAAAGTGAAATTGTAACGCAAATTGACAACATTACTCTGTAATTTTATGGTTTAAGTATTTTGGAAAAAATACTTGTCAAATAAACTTTTTAAAAATTTACCAAATTAATAAAAATGTTAGACAAAGCAAAACTGATGGAATGTTGGCGGAAAATCATATATTCTGAAAATTCATATTGGTTAACGGATCACGGACGGAATGTTAACTGAAAATTCAATATTCATTGAACCAATTGTGTTATTATTTGCCCGACGGACTATTAACGGAAATATGACGGAACGTGTCATCCTTCACCCTATAAATACATGTACAACAATTTCACAACGAAAGCCATGGTGAAGAGAGGAACACGGTGAACTGTAATGTTTACGTGAAGGGAACAAATGGTATACACTACCACGGGGCGATAGAAGAAATAATTCATATGACATGCAGGACCAACCATCGGCTAAAGGTTGTGTTGTTCAAGTGCCGTTGGTACGACCCTCGGTTTGTTAAGTCATACCCGTCTAACGGCATTGTCATCGTGAACACTCATAGACCCTACCCCTTTACGACCCTTACATTCTTGCCCAGCAAGCGGTTCAAGTTTCCTATGTTCCGTTTCCGGGATTAGCAGGACAAAATAATCAGGGTTGGGTTGCAACTTGTCCTGTAAAACCAACAAATGCCATCGACATGGAATTGGAGTGTGTCTAGCTTTGCCGGAAGGTCTTTTCGATGGCTATGTGCCTGATTCCATTGTTTATTACACTGTTTTGGTTAAAATAAAGCTTGGATGTGGTTCAGTGCGGCAAATGGCACTAGCCAGAAAAGTTGCCGGTGCCAGCTGCTGGAAATTCCTATGATGAAGATGAATCTCATTAGTGAGTTCAATCACTAAGTTGACTCACTGTTAATTTTGTTTTCAATGTCATTGTAAATTTTGGGGTATTGTAATCTCATTGTTAATTTTACCGGATAAGTTGACTTGAGTCACTGAGTTGAATCTCATTGTTAATTTTGGGTATTGAAAATTGATTTCAATTTAAAATTTGTGTAAACAAAATTTATGTGTGTTTGTCAGTATTGTGTTACCAATAAACATATTGACTGAGCGTTAATAATAATATTTTGCCTAAATCCGGTTTACTAGTTTCAACTTCAAATTATTTCAGGTGCTATGGCACCACTTACACGTAATGTATCCGGCAAGTGCAACGACAATACTGGTAGAGGTTCAGATCGTTCTTCACAGCCCAGCCTCACAGATATGCGTTCACCGAGACAGGAGAGGTAGGACACGCAATAGACACCAACCACCAACGCCAACATACGGCAACCACCGGACGTGTACAGGCCTTCGATGCCTATAGCGGAGCCTCCTTCTGTCCCTATAGTTGAGGACACAAACTTCGCATAGGTTAATGAGTACTCTATCTACGAACTAATGAATTACAATCACAAGTCGTTTGTAGAGGACTCGCAGCAAAATAGGGAGGCTCAGGCCAGATACGACCCGAGCAACTCTAGGGGATAGACTCCACTCTGCGATCACCAGAGTCGACAAGTTTCAGATGATGATGATGATGATGATGATGATGATGATGATGATGATGATGCTGATGATGATGATGATGATGATGATGATGATGATGATGAAGATGATGAGGCCAATTACGACAGACCTCCAGTAGATTTTGTCAGAGGAGGGACTTCGGCCGGTGGTGGAATGGATGAGGAGACACCGGTGGATTTGATGTCGGAGGATGATCGGTCTCAGATCGTTCCAGCTGGGGATGACAAGTGAGTAGGATAACAAAAAATACTACTTGTATTAGTATCATTTTTCATATTTGTTTATTCTATTTTAGTTAGTAAAAATGGATTAGTCAATTTGAAAATTTTGCAATTTCGACCCGCCGCCTGCTGTTAAAAAGATTGGGATGCAATGGATTGCGCCTGGTTTCAAGGTTGGTTGGACGTCACTCGGGACGTGTGATCCAAACGCCCCATTGAAGTGGTTTAAACACTTTAAGGTAAAAACTATTATTTGATTTGATTGCGTTGTGATTTGCAGTACATTTTTCGTAACACAATTTTTTTTGAACATGCAGAGCTTGTATTGGTGGGATCCAATGTACAACGACCAAATCGAGGCTGATTTCAGGAAAAAGGCAGCAAAGATTCTCCAGGATGTCTGGAAAGTCATGCGAAAGGGGAAGACTAAAGGGCCTAAATGGTTGACGAGTGATCACAAGGAAGCAGGGCAAGCTCGTTTCGACACGGACAAAACGTTCAAAGCCCGTAGTGAAAGGAATAAACGTAATCACTTGGCGCATCATTCCAGAAACGGACTAGCCCTGCACTCCTTTGGGTCGAGGCCAGCACATTATCACAAGGCGAAGATGGTAATACATATTAATAATAAATATTTCATTTTAAATACCATGTAGAATAACACCTTTATCACATATGTGCAGGAGAAGACATATCAAAGGCAAGTGTTACCGACAGACATGTTTGATAGGAAATTCAAGAGGAAAAATGGCACGTATTTGAAACTTGATGGGGAGAAGACAAGGGTATGTTATCAGTGTATTAATCATTAGAATTAACTTAATTTGTTAATACATTTAATTTATTATGATATTTAATGTATATTACATTTAGTTTCTTTATTTCTCTTACACTAATTGTTGTTCCCTTCGGCTAATTTAAAATGTCGTATCATTTACAATTGGTGCAGAAGGAGCTCAAAGATGCTGAAGCAGTGGTCTTAAGCAAACACGAAGGAGAGGAAAGGGTACCGGAGGAGGAACTAGTGGAGGCTTCTGCTACTATCATGGGGGTTAACCCGTGGTCTGGGATCCCGTATTTGTTTTGGCATACAACCACACAGTTGTCGGACAACTTCTCCTCAACAGGCAGCCAATCTTCCGCGACTTCCCAGAGATTGGGGGCTCCACCGTCGGACAAGTGGTTATCTTAGGTGCATGAGATTAGGCCGCGTTTAGAGTGGATAGATGAGGTTTATAGATCTCAAACTCGCCAGGAGGCGGAGATCCGAAACAGAAGGAATGCATCAAGAAAATGATGCAGATGCAAGTCGACATGATGATGATGATTATTATTATTATGTTTGCTACAGGAAACCCGTCGACCCCCATCCAGAGACATAATGAAAACATCAGCTGACCGCCTAGCGAGAACAGGAATGAAGAAAATCGGGGAGGGCGTCAAAACCAAACCCAGAACAAAGACAACAACAAATATTAGACAAATTTCCATTCATTTGTCAATTTTATATTCGTATATTTTAGTAACTACTAAACTTTAATTTCTAAATTACAATAAGAATTACTAAATTTGTAATTATTTCAAAATTTGTACACAAATGTCAATTTAATTGAATTATAAATGTTTTTTTGTTAATTTCAAAGGACAGATGACGGAATGTGAGTGGATTTAAACAGTGATGGAGTTTTAACGGAACGTGAGTGGAACTAAAATGTCACGGAATTTTGTAGGAAAACCCACGGTAGAAGGTGATAATGGGAGAGCAACGGACTAACGACGGAAATATGGCACGACGAAACTACAACGTAAGACCGACGGAACACGGCGATGATGGGAGAGAGGCAGACTGTTGACGTAATTTCCGCAACTACGGATTTTCAACGGAATGTTGGTGAAAATACTTAAAAACAAACTTTCGACGGACTACAGACGGAGTTTAGATGTGTGGCTACGTGACGGAAAATTACCGGAAATTATACGGAGATAGTGGAAACGGAAAATAGCTGATATTGAGACGGAATAACTGGAGACTCAAAATCGGAAACGCGGAATCAAACGTACCAGTAAAAACCCTAGAGAGTGTAGTCGAGGTCGAAGATGACGAGGCGAGGCATAGTACGGTGAAGATCGATTATTCTCTAAGCTTCGGGTCTAACTTTCTCGTCGTCGTCGCTGCCGCCTTCCGCCATCTTCTCTCTGCCCTAACACGACGGCGTTATAGGCGACCAGAAATCTTTGACTTCTCATAAATTTCATTGGAATGACGTCGTATGAGTGACACGGCATTGATGCATTCGACATGGCTTTCGATAAATTTCAACCATATATTTGATTTTGATGGCTGCTTTAATTAGCCTTCAACAATATTTTCATCTCCCATCAAAAAAAATTTCATCGAGAATGATGAAAATAAAAGACATTATTGATAAATAAATATATATAAGGCATAAACAATATATTAAAGGGTATTATGAATATTATAACAATTATTCTCATGTGACGATAATATAACTCACGAAGCAGCTCATATAGTCTGGTGCATTGATTAACCTTGCTTTAACTTTATAAAACGAATGAGAAAACATTATTCCTTGAATGAAATATTGATGATGAAATCTACATAGATTTAATCAGAGCATTTTATAGCGTCAAGATGAATCCCTAGTAGAGACTTGTTGAGCCTCTTACTCTACACTAACAAAATCTATAATAATAATAATGGGAGTGACATTTTTGTAATGTTTAGAATTTCAATGGACTGATGAGATTGGAGATCCCAGTTGAGTTCCAAGCCGTCAGACGTGTAGTCGCCATTGGAGCATGATTCGAGCTGCTGCCAAAACCAACACCACTACAAACGATGCATTATGCATCGATTCTTTTTAACATTATGCATTGGTTCCATACCCGATGCATAATCAACCGTTGCATAATGTTCGAACCTTATGACAACGCATATGACGACGCAAACGCACAAAAATACATAAGCCCTTTTTCGTACTCCTGACTCAACCTATTAGCGGACACCCACTCTCGATTCATTATAAATCCACTACATGAAATATGTAACTATTATTGTTAGAATAAGATTATATCAAATATGATATAATTACCATTCTCATATTGCATAACTCAAAAACTTAAAAGAACTCAAAGAAATTTTTTTAGCTTAGTTACATACTACTTATTTACACCAACAAACAATTACATTTGAGTGAATTACAATCACTCCAACAATTAAAAAGTATTAAATGAGTTACATAGCGCGGTTTACCTTACAGTTGAAGCTCTCGCAAAAAACAATCAAAGGGTGAATGCAACGTAGGATCTAAAGTTATACACAACAAAAACAATTAGTAAATGAAGAAAGAAAATCAAATTTCTAATATGAATGGAAACATAAGTAGTGAATTAGTTAATCGTGCGGTTTACCTTGGAATAGAAGCTCGCGAAGAATAACCTTAATGGTGGGTGTGCAACAAGTACAAACTAGAGCTATAAACAACACAAAGAAATTATTAAACAAGGAAAAATCAATTTAAACTTCATGTTAATAGGAAAATAAGAAAGAATGATAACCATCAAATACCAGGAAATGAAGAAGCGAAGAACAACCAAAGGGAGGGGGATGTAATGATGTTCGGAGGATAAAGTTGGAGAGGAGAAGCTTTCTCTTGCAAATCGACTAACAATGACTACAAGTAGTTAACGAACACAAGTTAGAAATTAAGAACAAATGGTTTCAACAACATGTTACTATAAATGCGTATTACATATTATTAACCATATAAGCAAAGAAACATGCTTCTTCAACATCAAAAAAAAAATCCAAAATCCCTTTTTCGTACTGTACACTTAACCTACTACCGGACACTCAGGCTCGATTTATTATAAATCCACTACATAAAAAAATCATATAGTGAACGAATAACAAGGACCACAAGTAGTGAACGAATACAAGTAAGAAATTGAGAACAAATCGATTCAATAATATGTTACTATAAATTCACCTTCATATAGCCAAACAATCACAATGCCAAAACTGAATGAAATATACAATGACTGGTTTTGAAAAATAAGGCTATACAACTGAAAAATATTCCTAACAATTACATACTAAAATTTTAAAACGGAAAGAGACATGGCGGAAATTGAGAACACTAACCTGCTGAAACAGAAAGAGACATGGCGTCCAGTAGCTTCCTGTCGAGTGGCCTCAATCCGTCGAGCATGTATTCAACGATCAGTTTATCAGATAGTCCGAGATTGCAGCAGCTATGCTCTAGGGCGTTGAACTTCTCCAAGTAGTCGTACATTGTCTCGTTTGGACCCTGTCTGAGATCTTGCAGCTGCCTGCGGACCTGCATTGCCCTGCGCGCTGGGTGGTATTTGTTAAGGAACTTCTTCATCATCTGGTCCCATGTCTGGATACTACCTGAAGGCAAAGACAAGAACCAATCATTAGCAGCATCTATAAGAGAAAAATAAAAGGCCTTCAGCTTGAAGTCCTCTACTTCGACTCCGTATGGCCTGAGATTTTGGCAAATGCCATGGTAGCGCTAGAGATGTGTTGTGGCCGATTCTTCTTGATGGCCCGAGAACTTGGGCAGATAGTGCACGACTGCCGAGTTGATGACTATTCCTTCAAGCTCCGATCCTTCGTAGATGCACCACGGTTGATTTTGGAAGTTCGGTGCACACAGCTCCCCCATGGTGGGCTCTCGGTAGTAGTGCTCTCCTTGGTACTCTTCCCTGATGAGCTGTTGTGGCGGTAGTGGAGGCTGTAGAGGCGGTGGAAGATGTTGTAGTGGAGGAGGCGGTTGCCTCGGTGGTGGAATGTCTTGGTTGACCTCATTATCGTCTATGTTGTCACCGAAGTGGCTTCCTGCATGAGACATGGCAATAAAAAGCAAAGGAGAAACCTAATTTGAAATTTTCTAAAAACGGAAAATTTCTAAAAACACTAAAAATTCAAAATAAAATAGTAAACGATCTTGGATGGCCAAAAAACACCCTATGACACAGCATAACAGTGATTTCTGATCTTCTCGTTGTTCCGCTCAGAACAAGGTATTATGGGCTGAAATCGGACACCTGTAGCTCGAATCCTACTATTTCGCTGTTCTGCACAGAAAATGGCTAAATTAAGACAAAAAATAGAAACAAACAAAAAGAACAACTTCCCCGATGCGTAGCTCCCCGGCACGGCACCAAAATTTGACTGGCGTCGTCAGACCTCTCAAATTTAAATTTATATTTTCCTTACTCTTGGCTAGTATAGCGACAAGCAAGGGTCGAACCCTAGAGAGCTAGTGAGGTTACTTGTTGTTCTGTAAGAAAGCAATTGGGGGTTTGTGAGTGATTTGGAAACAAGTGCAGAAGAGCAAATTAAACGAGAGTAATTCAATCAGAGGAAATATTCAGTCTAGGGTTTCTCTTTGTAATACGTTTATCATCGATATCCAATGATCAATTCTATATTTTGAAGTGTGGTTGTCTTGACAAAAGTAACAACCTAAGTATCCCGACAAAGGTGATAGCCACAACCTAACCCGACAAAGGTGTTACACTTCTAGTTCTCTCCTAAATCAAACAACCCGACAAAGGTGTTATTTAACCTAGGTGTTACTATCTACCTTTGCGACAAAGCATCCAGTAAATATTAACGATAAGAATTATTCGATCAACGAAGTTTTACGACAAAACATCCACCTAGTCTAGCAAATTAATTCATGGGAATGAGCACAAGAACTAGCGAAAGATAAAATAGCATTAAGTATGAGAATCTCAAAACGTGTTCACAAATATGAAACCCTAAACTGAATAGAAGGTTTAGCTACACATGCTGGAAATAAAAGACATAATGAAAGTAGAAATTCTTCTCTATGCAGAAGGAAGAAACTAGAGAGAGAAGCTCTGGCCGAATTGAGATGTGTTGCTTGATTGCTGGATGTTGTATCTCCGAATTGATGATTTGAATGGCTCGGGAGAGGTCTTATTTATAGAGAAAAGTCTAGGGCTTCGAAACCGAATTTGCTTGGCTTGCAAGCTAACTTGGCCTGCAAGTTAACTTGGCCTGCAAGTTAACTTGGCCAACAAGTTACTTGGCTGCCACTCCATGTTGCACCGACCTGCCTTAGACGAGATTAGGAAACTCCTAAACCGCCATGCTCGAGCTCCACCGACTTGGCCCAGCGCCCGGGGCCTTTTTGCAGTTTGGCATCGTTTTGTCCATCCCGGCCATTCCACTCGTGAATTTTGTCTGGGAAGTGAGATCATCCAACTTTTTGGGTATTTCGAACAACTTGGTCGAGCCGGATTTTCCAGATTCGCCTGTCTGGTTGAGAAACTTGGTTTCGGTGCCTATCAGCTTGCGCAGGACCTTTGGAATTGGGCCAACTGTCAATCTGCTCATGCGTTCTCATTGATTTAGTGACATCGTCCGACTTATCTGCTATTTTGATCAACTTGCTAGAGTCAGAATTATCAGATCAACTTGTTTACCCGAGCGACTTGATTTTGGTGCTAGATTGCTCGGTTGGGGCCTCAAACTGCTCGGGCGCGGCCTGTGGTTTCTCGGGCGCGGCCTGGTCCTGCTCGGGCCGGAGTGGCCAAAACTGCCTTGTGATATTTTTTCTGCATAAAATGCCATCTTTAATGCGCGTTTCCTCCTAGAGCTTCCAAAACATCTGTAATGCAAAACAACACTAACAAGTAACTTGTTCGCATAATAAAGTGTTGGAATTGGTGAGATTTGTTGACTCGATGAGTCGTATAAATTCGGCTCATCAAGTACCCTCACCACCTATCCCTCGATTGCCTTTGCCAACTCCTAGTGCCGCTCCCACTACTTCCCTTTTGCCCGTCGTTGCGAGATATGGGCCATTGGAAGGTCCACTACCATCTCCTATTCCTTATCCCTTTTTCGAGCCCCTCACGTTCACGAACGCCAAGCACATGGAAAATTATGAACGCATCAAGGAGAAGGGAATGGTAGCCATAGAGACTCTTTACCCCGATATGGGTATCCTTGGAGAGGAGGTGGCCAACGAGGTACGTACGAAATTGCTTCGTAGTGGACTTGAATTCTTATTTTTTGGATGATCAGGGATCCTACCAAAAAGTAGTGGAGGAGTTTTTATGCTCATTTGAGAGATGTCGAGATGTGGAGGGTTATAAGGTTTGGAAGTTTTTATTGGGAGGTAAGGAATTCCAAATTAAGGAGAACATGGTGCGAGATTGGCTCCATTTCCCAGTTCATTGTGATAAAAGTCATCAGTACACAGAGCACCAAAAGGCAAGGTTTTGGAAGATGATTTCATGGCGACAAGAGTGGTTTACTCCTTCCTATAACTCCTCCGCGATCACAGCTCCGGTTTGGAAGGTTATCCACCACATTATTTCCATCGGGTTTAATACCCATAAAGAGTTAGCTCGTTCGGTAAGCTACCCCGACCTCGACTTGATGAAGGACATTGAGAATAGATTCACTCGTGATTGGCTCGACGTCCTCGCCTCCCGATTCGAGAGCATTATTAAGGAGTCCTCGTGGAATCTTTCTATGGGAGGAGGTTCTTTGATTACTTTGATTGCCATGGGGTGTAACGTCACCTTTGGCCATGAGGGATGCCCCAAGTAATCCAAGAGGATCCTTGATTTACTGACCATGAAAACTATGCACCTTTTCAAGGCGGATGGAGTTACTTGGGAGGAGGACAAGAGGCCTCACAATGAAGAGCTTTGAACTGCGGCAAAGAAGAAGAGAGAGGCCTACAAATTGAAGAACAGTCGCTACTGCCGACTCAACCTCACACCATCCCTCCTTCCTCCCCTATCACTTCCCCTCCACCGACCACCGAGCATGAGGCACCCGCTGATGAGGAGTTACCTCCCGCAGAGCCTGCTGTTGAGAGTGCTCCTCCTGCCACAGATGATTGGGCAGTGTGGCGAGAGCGAGTCTCCTACGATATTATTGATTTGAGGAGCGGGCTAGCTAGTCTTGAGGCCTTTACTAGAGCCGAGGCGCAGAGAGCTCGCCAGGAGTCGGAGTGGCTCCGGTCTACACTATTATCTATGGTTAGAGGTCCACGTGGTCCAGTAGCTTCTCCTCCAATTGATCCAGGGTTTTCTGTCCCTCGTGACGCCTCCCCATTGCCTACCACGCCAGCTTCTAGACCTGGGGAGGTGGGCACACCACTCCATGGTGCCATGGTGGAGTGGATTGGATCTACTAGAGAGGCGATCACACCACCTTCTGGTGCCACGGTGGAATGGGTTGGAGATTCTACTAGAGGGGCCACTCCGGGAGCGGACGAGGCTACATCTAGAGCTTGTATTGCATTTTGATCTTACTTGTGTCTATGTTTTGATGCCTTCTTGCTTAGATCATGTACTTGGATATTAAGTCGCCTTTTGGCGCAATTTTGGATGATGTATGCCATTTTGAGTGATATACTCTTGACTTGTCTTTGGTTGTTTGCTACATTTCTTATGATATTGAAGGTGTTTACCATTTATGCCGTTCACTCTACAGGATATACATCTACATATTATTCTCATGTCCAAAATTCACCTTCTTTGTCTACATTTGCAACCAAAAGGCTATTTCTCACTCCCAAGAGTTATGTCACCGGTTCTACAAACGAGGGGAGTTCCTATGCACCTTTGCCTTTATTTTATCATTCTTTGCGCTTAGGGACTAAGCTTGAATTAAGTGTGGAGTGGTTTAATGCGCATAGTTCACATGCTTTCATGCCATACATATCATTTTTAGATGGACACTTGCATCTTTTGCACCTTATCCCTAACATGAGAGTGTTTTTAATTACTTAGGCTTGTGACTATCGATTCTAAATCCCTATAAATCACATCTAGCCTACTTTTCACATTTATTGGATCTTGAACTTAGAACCGACCTAGTCCATTGAATGTGTATTCTTGAGAACCAATGTCATTGCTATCTCTCGTCTATCTAATTCTCTAAGTATTTTCGTTGAAATACATTGGATCAAGTTATAGCAAGCATTTTTAAAATCTTCGCGAAAAACTTAGACCCTTTGAATGCTCCTTGGTGACTTGAGTTCTCTAACACGGTGTCTGGTTCATGTTTGTTCCCGCACATTCCATACACTTTTTGAACATATTGTCAAGTTTTAAGTGTGGAGTCAAAAAAAATGTTTTTGGTCAAAGAGGGCAAAGCCTCGACTAAAAATTTTCTCAAGTGCACGAGAAGTTTTGCTCCAAAACATATAAATGTCGGGGGTTAGGAAGAAAAGTCCCCCCTCGAAAGCATTTGTAGGCCAGAGGCCATTTCAAAAAGAAAATAAGAAACACTTAAAACTTGACTCTATGTTTTCCTCCATTCTTCATTTGTGCGGGATTCATCATTTGCATTGTGTGCTAATTCGAATGACTCTTGGACGATCCATGTGCTTGCACGGGAGCTATCATTTGGTCTATGCTTGTTTATTAAGAACTCTTATGTCGAACTCCTCTTCCCTTATGGATTACGGCTTAAGCGCATAAAACTTGGGAATGAGTTCCATGTCGCAAACCCATGGACTAGCCATAGCTAGCATAGGTGAGCGATTGACATTTCTTTTTGTGCAAACTAAAAGCTTTACTTCTATTGTATTGCCTTGAAAATGAGTAGACTTTTGGATGAGACGATTGATAGATCTAGTATTGATGATCTTGAATACACAACCTCATGGGTACTCAAATGGTTCGAAAGTTATTTTGATGATATTGTGATGGTAGTCCTAGCTTGGGGTGAGGAATTTGTTTTGAGAAATCCAAGCCTCGGTTGAACACTCTTGAATTCATTCTCATGGGATAGGTGCATTTGGGATTTGTGAGTATTCCCTTGAAATCCAAGCCTATAACTCGTGAAATCCAAGACTATAACTCGTCCACTAGGGTAGCCTAGGGGTTTAAAGGCTTAATTCATATGCTAAATGCATTCATAACGCCTACGAAAAGGAGCTAATTAGGTTGTATATACTTTCATTTACTTTTCAATAACATGTTTAGCAATAATGACCGAGACCTTGTGAGAGCTAGTGAGGCAATTAGACAAAAAACATAGCACAACTAGCATTTCTCTATTTGCATGACCATGACATATTTGAATACTTTGTTCGGGACGATCAAAGCTTAAGTGTGGAGTGTTGATCAGTCGAGTTTTTAACTGATTAATAGCGGTTTTTCACTATAGCTTTAATTCGTTTCCGATGATATTTTGATGTCATTTGACCTCTTACCCTACATTTCAGGTAGAAAAACAAGACCCTCTCAATGTCAAAGCCTAAATATGAAAACACGGGGAAAACCGAAGATTTGGAGCGAAAAGTGGACAAAAGGCATTCCAGCCGACCGACTGGGAAATTCCCCTGCACCAGCCGACCGGCTGGATGAATGATCTAGACTTATTAGTAATCGGCTACTCTCAGCCGACTGGCTGAGGACCCAGCCGACCAGCTGGCTAAAGGTTCAAAGATGGATGCAATCGGCCACTTTCAGCCGACCGGCTACACATCGAGCCGCCCGGCTGGATCCTGCGCTTCACAATCAATGCAATCGGTCACTTTCAGCCGACCGGCTGAACATCGAGCCACCCGGCTGGATCCATGCCCTACACAATCGACTCAATCAGCCAAGTTCACCCAACCGGCTGGATCGCCACCTTCAGCTCAGTCGGCCGGCTGAGATCTACTACAGTGCATTTTTCACCCGAGGCTATAAATAGAAAGAGGGGTTTTTGACCTAAGGGGTTGGCATCTTGGGGGAAAATTTCCAGAAGAAGAGATCAAATCAAGGTCATCAATCATCATCCAGCCAAGGAGAAGTGAAGATCAAAGGGAGACATTAGGATTAACCATCCTCCTTCTATCCTTCTTCTACTCTCTTTGTTGTTGCCATAAACTCTACTCACACCATGTTGTCTTACATGATGTGTGAGTAGTCCCCTTGTGTTTTGAGGGTTTTACAACCCTCTTTGGTACTCTATGATCATATATACGCATTGAATATATAATCTATGGTGTTGATTTCATTTTTACCAAATGCTCTATTTATGACATGTTACCAAGTGTTTGATAAAATGCCTAAGTGACATGTTAGTCTTAGAATTTGACTTAAGCATTGAAAATGCTTAGTGATGATTTGGATATGGTGGAAATGATCTCATCTAGTGTTTATGAGAGTAAATGCACGGATGTGAGGTTAACAAAGAAGGGCCAATCTTCAAGGCAAATGGACAAAGGCTTAAACACTATTTTTGTGAAACTCGGGATGAGCGTGGCGCACATTATTCCTTAACCGACACATAAAAATGCTATAAGTCCGCTTGAGGAGAGATCCTAGCAAAGGACTCCTCAAGTGTGTTTCTTTGAAAGAAGATTTCGCGTGTTCTTTGCCAAGACGTTAAACTAGGCCCTCACAGGAGGTTACCCGGTTTGTAAGTTGTCCATCTATGCGTAAGATAATGCATATGTTGGCATGCATCCATTGAAATTTGATTGTGGACTTTAATGTATGGACGATAAAAATGTTTGGTTGTAGATGTACTTTGAGTGAATGATGCATGAGCATGCTTCCCTAGTGGTATGCGATATCTTATGTGTGGAGTGTATGATCCTAGCTTGCGTTAGTTGGCAATCATATATGCTAGTGATTCCTTCAGGGTGAAACTTGCTTTGAGTTTTGGATTGAGTTTTTGTTGTGAATTTGAGTGATGCTTGTTCATTTTAAGGAGTGTGGAAATTTTTATTTGTGGAAGTTGGGTTCAAGCAGGAATCGAAGGATCTTTGGAATCAAAACATGGAAAAATTACTGAAATCCTATGTCCAGCCGATCAAGTGGCCATTTCACCAGTTCTCAGCCGACCGAATGACTATTCTTATTGAAACCATCCTTCTCGCTCAGTTTCAGCTTGTCGCTGGAGTCCCAACCGACCGGTTCAACCCTTTCCATTGATTTCAATCCCTCTCGCACCATTTCAATCGGTCGGCTGAAACCCGAACCGACCAGCGCGTACCACCACTCGAACTTCATCCCTCTTGCTCTTTTTCAATTGGTTGGCTAGACTCCCAACCGAACGGTTGGAATCTGTTTATCCAAAACCCCAACTTCATTTTTGAATCTCATTTCTTTTAACCCCAATCTCCATCCGACCAAGTTGCAGCTCAGATGCCTCCACTCCCAGGCATCTCATCACCATCGACCAAGCTCCACCTCCGCCCGAACTCACTACGACTATCTGCCGCACCCCTTGAATGCCGTCCGACCTTCCCAAACCACCAGTCGTACCATCCTCAACTGCATCTCGTCTGCCGGAACCCCAAATCGCCCAAGCCTGATCTCCTCATTCCTCCATCAATACCCTCCATTCCACTTCTCAATCCACTCCATATCCATCCTGAATCAAACCTTGACAGGCGTCGTTTGACCTACAAATTTATATTTATATTTTTTTTCCTTGCGAGAGACTAGCGTAGTGGCAAGCAAGGGTCGAACCCTAGAGAGCTGGTGTTGGTGAAGTCGTTCTGTAAACAAAATTGATTGGGATTTGTATGTGAGCAAATATTAAAAAGCACAAGAGAGTAATATCGAGGGATTCAATCAGCGAGAAAATTCAGTCTAGGGTTTCTATTGTGACACGTTTATCGTAGATATCTAATGATCAATTTTATATTTCAAGGCGTGGTTATTCCGGGAAAGGCTCTAACCCAAAGTATTCCGTTTCAGGCAATACACCACAATCTAATCCGGGTAAGGCATTAGACTTCTAGTTCTCCTAAATCTAATAATCCGGGTAGGGCAATATTAAACCTAGGTGTTCTTACTCGTCTTTACGGGTAAGTCTCAAACAAGTATTAACGATTAGAACTGAATTATTCGGCTAAGCTTTACGGGTAAGTCTCAGCTTAGCTTCACAATTCAATCCTTAATATCAGGCACAAGAACTAGTGAAATATGAAATATCATTAAGAACGAAAATCTCAAAACGTGTTCACAACGTACGAAACCCTAAACTGAAACAGAAATTTAGCTACTCATATCCATGAAAGAATAAACAAATATTTGGATGAAAGTAGAAATTCTCTTCTCTCTTGTTGAACGCTTGATCTTCTCTCGAGCCGTGTCTTCTCAATTCTGGGAATTATCGTGTGTGTTTGGGAATGATGATGTCGAGCCCTAATTCTTGAGAAAGTTTCTAATTTTTGTTTTGCGCCAGATTTCCAAATCCCGGTTTGCTGACGTCAGTCGCGGACGCTGCACATTTTAGCGCCGCGGACAATGAACATATTAACGTCCGCGGAAGACCCTCTTAATCTTGCCTGCGTCCGCGACCTGGTCTGAGGTGCATTTCCTCTTCTGCTCGTCAGTCTTGACTTTGGCTCTCGATTCGACTCCATGAACTCCACGTGATGATTTTAGCATCGAAATGCCGTCTTTAAGCGCATATTCCTTCCAGAGCTTCCGAAACACCTGAGATGCAAAACAACACTGAAAAGTAACTCTTCTCATAAAAAAGTGTCGAAATAGATGGGATTAGTTGATTCGACGAGTCGTATAAATACGACTCCTCAAACCACCCCACACTTAAACTTGTTCGTCCCGAACAAGAACTAAGTTAAGAAGGAACAAAGAAAAAATCACACTCGTTCTTCGATGTCTTGAATAAATGAACATGAATATGAGTTGCTAGTCTAGACTTGCTTTTCTACGCATATCTCAATCATTACTCAAATCATCATGCTCAATCATGGAATTAACTTAATACATGTTACCTCAGAGCTGAAATCCAAATTAATTCGGATGTCTGAGAGATAGTTCTTTTTAGACCCATGAACCGCACTCTTGGTTCCGAACTCTTGCTATATGGTTACGCTTCATTGCTTCTTCTTGCACGTGATTGATTCGAGCATCAAGGTGTTTGAGTTCTTTTCAGACATCTTATAGTGATTCGGTTTGAAGTATCAATGGGGCACTTCACTTTGTTGCGGTGTAAGATTTCACAATGGAATGAATTTGTTTCCTTGTGCTGCGGATTGTGATTGCTCGAACCTACTTGCTCTCACTCATCCTCGTCCTTTTGACGCGAGTCAAGCCAAGGGTTGCTTGACTATTTTCCCGGCTACTTGGACTAGAGTTTGGACGGTGTGATGTATTCCCGTCCCAACCAACCGCAAAAGTACCGCAGTGGCGGAGCATACTCGTAACCATGTCGCCTCGAAGTGCTAGCCTCCACGAAATCCACATAACCATATAACTCGAATTTGGTCCTTTGAATGTTCTGTCAGGTCTCTCTAGGACGTTTCTATCAACTCCACATCCCTGTTTATCTCAGCTCAGAAGACACGTAATGGGTTAAATTCACAAGTAAAAGCATAATTCGAATTTCACGAGAGAAGTGCATTTAATCAGCTCATCTATTTCACATCAACATTCAATACTGCATATTCAAGAACAGAAGAGAGATTTCATGCTTTCAATTTTTTTTCTTTTTAATGAAACGTGCTGACACAGTGCATATGCAAGGAAAATAAACGTGCTGACACAACTGACTAACTCTCCCACCCCACACTTTTGAACCAAGCCGTGTCCTCACGGTACAACTTTAGTTCAAAGACAAACAAACAAATGCAGACACAACAAAACAGGGAAAGAAAATAGAAATAAAGAACAGCAGGACTCCCCTAGTCTGCGTCTGAAGATGGCGACTGCGGTGCAATCATGTACGCTGGGGGAATAAGCTGATCCGGTGTCCATCCTGGTGGGGCTGGGACTGGCTGAGCTCCGGGCATCACGTGGTACATCACTCTATAAGTGTTGAACGCTATGTCCAACTGTTCCTGTGGAAGCTGTGCTGGCTGGGGAGCGAGCTGTGGCTGAGGCTGCTCTTGAGTACGGCGACGACGAGGTGCAGAAGGACCTACCTCGTGTGCATGGCTGCGACGCCTCTCAACAGGTAACGGCTGACGATACTCAGCCACTACATGGTATGTCCAGGTGAACTGATCCGGGACGGTGTGTCTCTTCTTGATCGCCTTCATGGAAGTGAAGGCCTTCATGTCTAGAAATGCTGGTGGAATGATCTGGTGGTCCAGAGCGGGCTGCCCGTGCAGACGGCGCAGCAAATATATGATCAAACCACCACAGACGACCGGCCCAGCAGTCGGGTGGTGCTCCCAGAAATAGCACATCAAATGGCAGTAGTCGACACGCCTCCGCTGATCCATAGCACTGAGGCAAATCATGCCTCTGTAGATGAACTTGTCGATCCCATTCACCCAAGCAAATATAGTGTTCCCCAACAGCTTCTGAATGTAGAACATCACTGGGTCCTGAAGGAAGTTCACCCTCGTCTTGCTTGGCGTGAATGTGCCTCCACCGGGAATTCTGAGCCTGGCCCAGGCATCTACCAGAGCGAACTCATCATGAATCCACTCTCCTCCTTCTTGCCATCCAAATACTTCTCGAATCTGAGGAGGAGTGATGGTGTGCCACTCTCCTCGGTGTCTGTAGGTGATTTCCTTGTGATTGACGTAGCGAAAGGAGGCCAGAAATTCACATGTGTCCTCTACATCGGTCTCACTCTGGAGGGTCAGGAGTCCTGGCCAACCACTGACCGTCAGCAGCTCTCGAACTCGATCCTCGAATCCGGTAAGTTGCAGAAAGTCTGCATCCACGAACCTACTCGCTGCATGTTTGCGAGCCACCAGTCTCGCGTAAAGTTCTTCGAATGTAAGTGCTGGAGGCGCCATGACACTGCAAATAATAAACACGGAAACAATTAGAATATCAGTAGGAAATTAAGCCAAAAAATTGAACCGGTCAACGCTAGTCAACGGGAGCCGCGGGTCATGCACACTTTAAGTGTTCCATCCGCGGATGTAAAGTGCAAGTCATCCGCGACCATAAAATGTGCATTACCCGCGGTCTGGAAATCTCACCGTCGATCGATTCCTTCGATCGAATCCTGCAATTCAACTTCAAATCGGCTACTGAGAAAACACGAGCATCTCAATAGGATCCAAATACAGCAAAATCGAACGCCAGTTGTCTATGAGACGAAGTAATCCATGCGATTTGAGTAACCTAAAATTTCGACAAGGAAATACCCAAAATACCTCGACTCCGGACGGTTTGGGTGTGAATCGGGCAAGGATGGGGTTCGAGCGACGCCCCGATGGTGGTGGATGTCGGCGGAATGGAGGCGGAAGGCTGCGGAGGTCGTCGGTTGTGAGAGCGGCGGCTGAAGGTGTGTTGGGGAGGAATAAGAGAGAAGCGTGAGAGATTTGGGGGTTTAGGGTTTCGAGTCAATAACAGGCCACGGATCAAGACCATTTTAAGTCCCGCGGTCAACTCATAAAGTGTTCTTCGTCCGTGGATTTAATATTCGAATGGTCCGTGATCCCGTTTGAGAAAGGCCAGTCTATTTGGTCAATGCATGTGCCACGGAAAATCCGTATTTTATTGGCGCGGTCAACGGTTAACATCTTCATAGTCCGCGGTTTTAATGTCTGCTTCACCCGCGATCCCGTCTGAGTAATACGCCTCTTCCTGGGCAAAATAGATTTCTTTCCCAAGACTATGTAAAATGCGACTCAAGACTCAAATAAAATAGAAAAATGAAATAAAAACGAAAAAGGAAAGAAAAAAAATTGCCGGGCTACCTCCCTGCGAGCGCCTTTGTTTTACGTCGTTGGCTCGACGGTACCTCATTTATGTTTCAGTAGGAGGTTTGAGTTCACACTGCTGAACGGGTAGGTCGATTTCTCCTTGATAGTGCTTCACCCGTTGTTAAGTGCTCCTTGATAGTGCTGAATGGGTAGGTCGATTTCCGGTTGCCGCGTCTTCGAGCTCAAGTGCTCCGTAGCTAAAAACCGTCATCACCATGTAGGGACCTGTCCATCTAGAACGCAATTTGCCAGGCATTAATCGTAAACGTGATGAAAATAAAAGTACCTGCTGGCCAATCTCGAATGTGCGTCGTAAGATGAACTTGTCATGGTACAGCTTGGTCCGCGCCTTGTAGTCCGATTGGCTCTCATAAGCCTCTAGGCGTAGCACCTCTAGCTCACATAGCTGTAATTTCCGATCCAATCCGGCAGCCTTCAAGTCCACGTTGCACGTCTTAAGCGCCCAAAACGCCTTGTGCTCTAGCTCGACCGGGAGGTGACATGCCTTCCCATACACCAACCGAAAAGGTGAGGTGCCTATCGGTGTCTTGTAGGCTGTCCTGTAGGCCCATAGTGCCTCATCTAACCTCCGGCTCTAGTCCTTCCCGGACGGTTTCACCATCTTCTCGAGAATCTCGTTAATCTCTCGGTTAGAGATCTCTGCTTGTCCATTCGTCTGGGGTGATAAGCTGTGGAAGTGCGGTGATGAACGTGGTAGTGCTTCAAAGTTGCGGCCATCATCTTGTTGCAGAAGTGTGTCCCCTGATCACTGATTATGGCTTTAGGCACTCCGTATCTGCAAAATATGTTAGTGCGAAGAAAATCCACAACAGTCTTAGCATCATCACATCTAGTAGCCTTAGCCTCTACCCATTTAGACACATAATCTACTGCAACAAGAATATATAAATAGCCAAACGATGCAGGAAAAGGACCCATAAAATCAATCCCCCATATGTCAAAAACATCATTAACCAAAATAGGCACTTGGGGCATCTCGTTCCTAGCAGAAATATTACCTACCCTCTGACATTTATCGCATTTCTTACAATGATCGTAGGCATCTCTAAACACATGTGGCCAGAAAAAACCACAATCCAAAATTTTTCTACTAGTCCTCTTGGGGCCAAAATGACCACCACAGGCATGCTCATGACAGAAACTAAGCACAGAAACAACCTCATCATCAGGGATACACCGCCTAAGTATTTGGTCTGCGCCAATTTTCCATAAATACGGGTCATCCCACACATTGTATTTCGAATCATGCTTAAGTTTCAGACACTGAGCTCTCGAGTAAGAGGGTGGAAATTTACCTCCAACCAGGTAGTTCACTGATGAGCCGTATTTATACGACTCATTGAATCATTAAATCCCACCAATTCCAGCACTTTATTATACGAACAGTTACTTCTTAGTGTTGTTTCGTGTTTCAGGTGATTTGGAAGCTCTAGGAGGAATCGCGCTTAAAAGACGGCATTTTCATGCCAGAAACATCGCAGTTGAAGAACAGACCCAAAGGAGGGCCGTGAACAGTGTTTTCGGCTCGTAAACAGTAACTCCGGCGTGAACAGTACTCCGGCGTGAACAGTCTCCGGTGTGACCAGTACTCCGCGCGTGAATAGTGATTTCGGCCGAGTCCAGCCCAGTTCGTCCGGCCCAAAAGCAATGTGAAATTAGGGCAACATACAAGCTAGGGTTTTGGAACATTCTGGAAGGTTCAAGATGGCTTAATTATCAAGCAAAGGAGTAGCTTGGAGATAAAGCAAGAAAGATATGGAAATATTGCCTAAATTATCTATTGGATTATTTAGGCAATTCTAGGTCTTTCGCAACCTTATAAATAGAGGAGCTCACAAGGCCAAATAATCATCCCTCAACTCACACGAGTTCCCTCTCTCAAAGCTCTCGGCCAAGCCTTGCTCCGCCTCCTCTCCTCCGCCTAGCTCCACCGTGCGCCGCCCAGCTCAGCCGTGTCCCACGACCGGTTCTTCTTCTCTCCTCGGAATAGTGAAGTTACTTCGTTTTTATTACTCTTGCATTATTCACATGGCTATGTGTAACTAAACCCGTTATTCGGGCTAGGGTTTGAATAATTGTGACGAATGTTTGATATTAAGTTCTTAATTATTGTTCTTGCATTCTATTAGTTCTTGTGCAATTATATCAGTTCGAATTATTAGGTTAAGGGGAGATCCGAAAGGGTACAACTTAACCTAGTAATACTTACTATCTTTATCCTGCTTATTTGATACTGACCCGTTAGAATAAGTAGATGCACTAACCTAATATAACCTGACCAGGAGTATTAGGTTGCTAGAATTAAAAGTCTATAACCTGACCAGGAGTAGATCGTGGCGTAGTGACTTAACGGTCCTACCTTAGGTTATAACCAGACCAGGAGTAACCACACTTAAGAAAGCAAGAATAAAACACCTAGAAATCAAGGATAAACTAAGTCACAATTGAAGAACCCTAGCCTGAATATCTTCTCTGATCGATACACATCAGCTTATTTTGTTTATTGCACTGTTTCATAATCAATTACTCTCACCCAACTGTTTCTTTCTATCTCTTATAGAACAAAGTAGTAACCATCTAGCTCTCTAGGGTTCGACCCCTTACTTACAGCTATACTAAGCCAAGAGTAAGCGGACATTATAAATTTAGATTTGCAGGTACAACGACGACATGTCATTCACGATGGGAGCATACCATGGTACTTTACCTGTAAGAGCATACAAGTGCTCGTCTGGGAAGGCCTTTGTGATGTGCACCGCATCCTCTTCTCGTACGCATCGGCTCAAGTGGTAAGCTACAGTGTTCTCTATCCCCTTCTTATCCTTCATTTCTAGGTCGAATTCCTGTAGCAGCAAAATCCATCTAATCAGCCGCGGCTTGGCCTCCTTCTTCGTCATCAGATACCTGATAGCTGCATGATCAGAGAAAACAACTACTTTAGTACCAAGCAAATAAGACCGAAATTTCTCCAAGCCAAAAACTACTGCTAATAATTCTTTCTCAGTGGTCGAGTAGTTTCGCTGAGCCGCATCCAGCGTTCTTGAAGCGTAGTAAATCACTACAGGCTTTTTATCCACTCTCTGGCCTAGTACAGCTCCCACAGCATAGTCGCTAGCATCGCGCATAATCTCAAATGGCTGGTCCCAGAGTGGTGCTCGAAGGATAGGCGTACTGGTAAGTGCCTGTTTCAGCTCGTCGAAGGCCTCCCTGCATGAATCTGTAAACTCAAAAGGAACATCTTTCTGCAAAAGGTTAGATAAAGGCAGAGCCTTCTTCGAGAAATCCTTAATAAATAGACGGTAAAAACCAGCGTGCCCAAGAAAAGATTTTATATCACGCACCGTAGAAGGATAAGGCAGAGTAAGAATTAAGTCAATTTTTGCTTTGTCTACCTTAATACCTTTGTGTGAAACAATATGACCAAGGACCACACCATGAGTAACCATAAAATGACACTTCTCATAATTGAGCACCAAATTCATAGAAACGCAACGCTCTAGTACTCTACTCAAGTTATCCAAACATGCATCGAAAGTGTCACCATAAATAGTGAAATCATCCATAAACACCTCAATAAAAACACCTATCATGTCAGAAAAAATGCTAGTAACCACCCGCTGAAAAGTACCGAGTGCGTTACACAAGCCGAAAGACATACGTCGAAAAGCAAACGTACCGAATGGACATGTGAAGGTGGTCTTTTCCTGGTCCTCAGGTGCAATGGGAATTTGATTATAACCAGAAAATCCATCGAGAAAACAAAAATAAGGCTTACCTGCCAGCCTGTCAAGCATCTTGTCAATAAACGGAAAAGGAAAGTGATCCTTACGCGTCACGGCATTCAGCTTCCTGTAGTCGATGCACATGCGCCATCCGTTCTTGACTCTCGTAGTCACCAACTCACCCGCAGCATTCTTCTCAACTGTAATCCCTGTCTTCTTCGGGACTACGTGAACTGGGCTCACCCACTGACTGTCTGAGATCGGGTAAATCACGTCAGCATCCAGCAGTTTCTGGATTTCTTTCTGCACAACCTCCATCATAATCGGGTTTAGCCTCCTCTGAGGCTCTCTGGAAGTCTTAGCTCCATCCTTTAGCAAGATACGGTGCATGCACACAGTTGGGCTGATTCCTCTGATGTTTGCAAGCGTCCATCCATTAGCGAGCTTGTGGCTACTTAGCACCTCGATCAATCGCCTCTCCTGGTCTGTTTCTAGCCCATTTTTGATGATGACCGACAGCGTGTTATTCTCCCCCAAAAATGCATATTTCAGGTGCTCATGTAGAGGTTTCAGTTCCAGTTTCGGTGCCTGCACAGTAGAAGGCAGAAACACGTTAGTTTTAAATAGACGAACCTCGTTAACTTCATACCTGGGTGAGAGAGGTCTCGCGATCTCCAGCTGAGATAGCACATCAAGAATTGTCTCAGCGAACTCGTAGGAGTCCTCATGTGAGTAAACCGCATTTTCTAGTGTGAGCTCGAGTGGGTCTGCTCCCCTTTTCCTGTTGATGGACCACAATTATACGAATCAAAAACACAGTAAAACCCACCAAATTAGACTGTTGGTCTATTTAACTTCTGCTTGTTAGTCCTAATTTATTTCTACAGGGTATTTTGGCGCTTAGAGAGAAAACACGCTAAGGAGAGGATTTTACACTGAAAAGATGATAAGAGTCAATCCAAGGTCAAGATCAGACGCTGAACGAAGAAATATCAAGATCCTGACCAAGAATTACTCAAATTAAATTTAACCGAGGAACAACCAAAGTCAAACCGGAGAAAAATTGGATTGATAGTTTTGTGAAAAGACTGCACAAAACTGTCAAAACTCATCCATAGACCAAGTGACCGGCGGCTAGTGTGAAATGGATGACTGGCCAAAATCCTCCTCCCCTCCTCCATGACCGGTGGCTTTGGCAAGAGGTGGCCAAAGCCACAAGCCCTCCTCCTTGGACAACCTCCAATCGGCGGCTTTTGGAGCTCCCTCCTCCTCCATGGATGGGCTTGCCACATGCATCCATCTTAACCCTCCATTCCTCCTCCTTATGGCTATAAATACAAGCCTCCTCCTCCTCATTTCAATCATCCACAAAATCCACAAAATTGTAAAACACTTATCTCTCTTAGTTTTGGTTAATTGTAAGTTTGGTTTTGGAAATAATACTCCTGTTTGTACTTGAGTATTATACGCTTTGAAATTATAATACTCCTGTCGGTTCTTGAGTATTATAATACTGTAGAGAATACTCCTGTTGGTTCTTGAGTATTCAGTAGGAAATTGGGAATACTCCTGTTAGTTCTTGAGTATTCCACCCCTTTCCCTCTTACTGTTTTCAAAAACCCCTGAGTATTTAGTTATGATGTCCTTTTCCATGGACAGTCGTAGCTAAACTCCTCATTCGGTCGAAGGTACTTTCTTGTATTATATAATGTTTTAATTTCTTTTAGTTTCATTTCTCTGTATTCAAAACTTGTTCTATGTGCCATTTATAGTCAGAGTTTCCAAGGTTGAGTGAACCTTTTGTAACTGGACCAAAGGGACCAAATGGGCAAGCTCTTCCGTGGGAATTCGTGATCATACTCGGTAAGTGGAAGCTGTAACAAGAAAAACTTATCGAGGAGTTCCACTTATCTTAAAAAGCCATTTGGAAACTGGACCAAAGAATTCAAATGGATGCACAAAAGGCTAAGATACTTCGAAAGGAGGAATTAGTCTGAAGTAGAACAAGTGTTGCTTTAAACGATGTTGCAAGTCTTGAGCTACGAAAGGGCCTCGATTCATCTTTGAATACTTAGAAAGGTTACTAGCGGTTATTAATAAACATGTTATAATACAAGGTACCTGAAACCGAATACTTTCCCTTGAATTACAAAAACACCCTGTATTTATTTTTATAAACTGCTCGATCAACTACAACCATCAACCACTCATCTACCGGAGGAATCGCAATCACGCATCACCCACTGTAAGTCTTCTTCCCTTAACTCTTTTACTTTCAGTCATTTAATTTCAGTATTTATTTTCTGTAATTTACTTTTCCGCACTCAAAACCAAAAAACCAAAAATAGTAGCTTAGTTAATCGCGCTAAAATCTCAATCCACTTAAAACACGCTCCCTCGCTGTACAAATCCCCCAAAGAACAACTATCCCTCTAATTCCCTTGGGTTGACCCCTACTTATCACTTACTACCCAGTTGTGTAGTCACGAGTAGCGGAAAATATAAATTTATTTGTACAGAGAACATTGCACCTTAACGACAGTGCAGTGGGCTCCGTCACCGGTCTCACCTCCTGGACTAGATCATCCAGTGTATCTAGAGCGTGTACCGATGCAAAATCTTGTGGGTGCTTCATGGCCTGAAAAATGTCGAAGCGAATCACTTCACCCTCCACCTCCATAGATAGTGTGCCACTGTCGCAGTCGATCTTCATCTTTGAAGTCTTTAAGAATGGGCGGCCTAATAAAATTGGAGCATGATCCGTCGGGTCGTTGCTGTCCATCTTAAGCACGTAGAAATCAGCAGGGAACACCAGTTCCCCCACCTGCACTAGTACATCCTCGATTTTACCTTCTGGTTGCTTGCATGATCTGTCTTCCAGCTGTATGGTAAGTCCTGCAGGTTCTAACGGACCAATACGAAGACAAGAATATATCGAATATGGCAAGACATTAATCGATGCACCAAGATCGAGCATGCAATTGTCAATGCGAATATTACCAATAGTGCAAGGGATGGTGTAAGTACCAGGGTCACCGCATTTAGGAGGTACCTTTCGCTGAATAACAGCTGAGACGTTCTTACTCAGTAGTTCCTGGTCAATGCCAGTGGAACGTCTCCGGTTGATGCACAGCTCCTTTAAGAACTTCGCGTAGCGTGGAATTTGGTTGATCGCCTCGAGGAGTGGGATGTTTATTTCCACCTTGCTAAATAGTTCCCAAACTTCTCGATCAATCATATGTTTCTTTGAAGCTCTGACCTGCACCGGAAACGGAAGAGAACGATCAGAATTAGAATTTTTGACAGACGGGGTCGCGGACGGTGTACCTTTTAGGTGTCCCATCCGCGGACCGTTAACCTCTTCATGGTCCGCGCCTTTAACTTGTTCTGCGTCCGCGGAAATCTGTTCAACCGCGGGCTCTTCGTAGTTAATATCCGCGGGTGATGGACATTATATCCGACCGTGGACAGCATTAAACTGATCTTTGTCAGCGATCCGGTCTGAGGCATGCTCCTTGGTTGCTTCATTCAAATCTTTTCCGCTCCGCAATGTGACTGCATTAACGTTTCCTCTCGGGTTGGGTATGGTCTGTGATGGTAGCCGTCCTGGATCATTTTTCAGCTCAGAAACTGTGGTGGCTATCTGGGACATCTGCTTAGACAGATCGGAGATCGCTCCATTGGTTTTGACCTGAAATTGGTGCACCGAAGCAGTGAGATCCTTTACGATGTCTTCTAGAGATTTGCTTTGCTGACTCGGGCCTGCCTGGTTCTGATACTGTGCTCGCTGCTGATATTGAGGTGGTCCGTTGTGTCCTCCCTGTTGCTGGCGGTACGGAGGACGGTAGTAACTGGACTGCTGAGCTAGAAGAGGGGCTATCTACTGTGCTGGTTCCCTCGGCGCATGGTTATCATTCCTCCAGCCTTGACCGTTGGCTCCTTGCCCGTACTGTCTGTTCGGTCCAGTCTGGTTGCCATAGCTCTGGTAGTCACCCACTGCATTGACTTCGCCCTGGTCAATGTAGTGGGTGACTACCAGAGCCAAGTTCATCCCCAAACTGAGGTAATTCCCAATTCGTAGTCCATTTCTTCGGTTTCTGCAAATATCTCTGTTGAAAAGATTGTGGTGGACGGAGTTGTGAGTGTGAATGGTGAAGCCAGTAGGGCTGTTGGTAGGGGAGCCAGTAGGGTTGTGGTTGGTGATGAAGCTAGTAGGGCAGCTATTGAGCATGAAACTGCCAAGATTGTGAAAGAAGGAGAGCCCAGCATCTCTGTGTCTAAAGGTGCTGGTGGATCAGGAGTATGGAGGGAGAAAATCCATGCGTCTGGGTATGTTCGTCCGGGAGGTTTACGAAGGAAAAAGGGGACTCGCCAAGTTGTTTCTCCAAGACAATGTCTGGCCAATATTAGTTCAATTAGAGGAAAGCTCATTGCAATGTCTGATGAGGAGATAGAGAAGTGTCTTGATTCCTCAAGAAAGAGTAAATTGGTGATTAATGAGGCATCTGACGACGACTCTGAGGAGAAGCTTGAAGGAATTAGTGATGAACGTCCAAGTGAGCATTCTGAGACTGTGATAGAGGAGATTAATCCATCACAGAAGACAGATGTGTTCAAAAAGGCCATACAAGAAGAAACTGACCCTACAGAAAAGGATGAAGAGTTGGAGAAGCTATTCAAAGACATTGATAATGTCATGGAAGATTTGGAAAAGGAGAATAATCTGGGAATGGAAAATTCAGAGGAACCTCTTTGTGCCCAGGGTGGTGAGGTTGAAGAGTCTGTTGCTGAGAAACCTGCTGATGTTCCCACTATGGAACCAAGTGTGCAGACTGAAGGTGGGACAGTTGATGCTCCAGAGGAAATTGCTGCTAAGGAATCCATAGCTATCCCAGTTGTTTCTCAAGATGATCTTCGTAGTGATCATATGGAGGAGGATGGTGCTTCAGTTCGTAAGGATACTGTGAAGCCAGTGTCAAAGGAAGTTACTCTTTCAGAAGACGACTAGGACCTTGTTCCTCTTGTCAATCCAAAAAGGGCAAAGAAGGACAAGGAAAAGAAGAAGGTAGCATTTGAAAGATCTGCTGAGGGGTCAGGACAAGAGGTTACAAAGGTGGGCAACTTGACAGGGGGAGCTGATTCATCTAAGAAAAGAAAACACGAAGCTCCGGTCCCTGTTCAGAGGATGCTGGAAGATGTGAAGTCCCATCTGTTGATTCTGACTCTGTTCCAGTAGGCCTGGTCAAGAAAGGAGTGTGGTTTGTCAATAGAGATGCTGCGAAGAAGTGGTCATGTGTTCAGAAAAGAAAAATCATACCAGAGAGATTGCTAAAGGAGTCCCGGTACAAGGGAAAGGAAGTCATCAAGGTTCTTAAGGAATCTGATTTGTTCTGGACGTTGGACAGATGCAAACCGTTCAACGAACAGCTGGTTCGAGAGGCCATGACAAACC
This sequence comes from Rhodiola kirilowii, assembly GCA_033675215.1. Lineage (NCBI taxonomy): Eukaryota > Viridiplantae > Streptophyta > Magnoliopsida > Saxifragales > Crassulaceae > Rhodiola > Rhodiola kirilowii. Next base: position 29,433,240 of record CM066200.1, read on the forward strand.
TTCCCCCTTGGTTTGGGGTCATTGGAGAAGCAGAGTATGGTGTCTTCTTCGTCAGGGGAAGGTAGATCAAGATTGATCCTGAGCTTATCAATGTTTACTTCTCCATGGATGATCCAGTTGCTGATGAAGAAGAATCAAATTTTGAAAAGGTGATAGAGACCATCACTGCAGGCTCAGTTCGGTGGAGGACTGACACTGTTGTGCATACAGCTGATCTCTCCACGTTCTATTCAATGCTTTTCTTCATTGCGGTGTTCAACTGGAGACCCTAGACTCACCGTTCAACGGTTAACCGGAACATGACCTAATTAATCTATCAGATAGGGAATAAGCTGAAGTTCAACCTGGGAAGAGTTATGTTCAAACAGATCGCTGATCATGCTACTTCAAAGAGAACTCTTCATCAGATTTGCTTCCCGTCCCTGATATATGAGTTGATAATCCATCAAGCTCCAGATTTGAAGGCCTCGACTGACCATCTCTCAAAGGCACCCAGCAAGTTCATCGTTGACCACAAGCTGTTTAAAGAGCGTCACGTGAACGATCTCAAGGAAGGGAACCAGAAAGGAAAAGATGTTGCAGAGTCGAGTCGAGGGGGAGCCAGGATGGGCCGTGATGAGAGGAGCAAGCTGCTCAAGGACTTGCATGCCACCATTGCTACCGATAAGGAACAGCGCAGATGGATCAACAAGCTTGCTCGTGCCCTCAGCTACCCAAGTGACGATGAGTCTGATGATGCAAATTCTGAGGACGACTCTGATGAAGAGTCGTCTGCATAAAGGTCCCCCGACAAAACTATCTCTCTGAACTCAGTTTTATTAAACTTTCATATTTTTGTGTGCTTGTTCTGGCACAGTTTAATTTGCTGTTCGAACTAGATCGGACCCCTTACCATTTTGTGGCAAAAAGGGGGAGTATTTTGAGTGGGTGACAATTTTTGTTCCCTCATGGTTGTCTACTGTCTAGATAAGATAGATAGACTTAGTTATCTAGTAGATCTGGTTTTCCCAAAATGCCAAGGGGGAGATTGATGTTCCCGTGAGTGGCATGTATTTGGCAAAACGTAGTTAGACAGTTTGAGCAGGAGTTCAGGGGGAGTTCGGACATATCCTAGCACTCATGTACAGCGTGGAACAGACGCAAGGATATTTCCCGGAAGATATTGGACAGCGAAGATCTCATCGATTTGAAGTCGGCAAGCGAATTATTTGAACAACAGATATTCGAATGAATATCTACATTGAAGGCGGCGTAGCTGACTTGGGCAAGAGATCTCCATATATTCTTCCAATCCATTTATGAAAGATATACATCAAATATCTAGGAATATTTCCTAAATATTTGATGGGATTATCTTGTGCAGATTAGGGTTTCGTCCAAGCATATAAATACATTGCTAGGGCATCCTTATTTCGTATCGCTTTCAAAGATCAAATATACACGACCAAACCCTACCGATTGGAGAAGAAGAAAGCGACGGCCGGTTGTGTTTCCCCACTGGAAACTCATCGGTGGAAAGAGCAGTCTCATCACGTTCAACTCAGACTGCCTGGAAGCGATCAAACTGCCACACACAACAAAGGTGAACAAGCTTTCGTGAGAAAGCATCCGAGCTTCAAGAGAAGGTCGAGAATGTTTGGACTGCCGGTTCAGACAAAGGGGATCGAGGTTAACTGCTGTAAACCTCGGTTGCAAATCTGAGAGACGCAGTGTTAGAGGCTAGGCAATTACAAGGTGTAAGTGTAAGTCCACGTACAAGCTCTAACTCGTAATAAAGATTTGTTGTCCCTTTTCGGGTGTGGGAAACCCCCCAGAGTAGGCGTGGCCGAACTGGGTTATCATTCTGTGCGTGCTCATATTATTTGCTTTGTCTGCTGAACTGTTGTGATACGAGTTCAAGGTCTGTCGCAACTGTACCTTGAACTGTCTGCTAAACTGTTGTGAAAAGAGTTCAAGGTCTGTCACAACTGTATCTTGGACACAAGCTTGAACAGGGGATATAATTTCAGGATCACACTCTACAAACGAGGGGAGTTCCTATGCGCATTTGCCTTTATTTATCATTCTTTGCGCTTAGGGACTAAACTTGAATTAAGTGTGGAGTGGGTCATAGCCCATAGTTCACATATTTTCATGGCATGCATCTCATTCTTAGATGGACACCTGCATCTTTTGCATCATATCCCTAACATGAGAGTTTTTTTAACCACATAGGCTTGTGATTATCAATTCTAAATACCTATAAATCACATCTAGCCTACTTGTCACAATTATTTGATCCTGAACTTAGAACCAACTTAGGGTGCGTCCACTATGACTGAAAGTTAACTTAACTTAATTGATCTTAACTGATATTAACTTATCTTAAATGATCTTAACTGATCTTAAATGATCTTAACTGATCTTACCTTAACTGAAACTATAGTGATTTATATTAACTTAACTTAACTTAACAAAGGGCCCCACCACCACCACTACCGTCGGACCACCGCCGGACACCGCCGGACCACCGCCGGACAACGCCGCGGTCAACACCGGTCAAACGCTGGTCAACGCCGGTCAACGCCGGCGGCGGTCCGGCGGCGGGTGACGGTGGTCCGGCAGTGGTCCGGCGGCGGGTGACGGTGGTCCGGCAGTGGTCCGGCGGCGGGTGACGGTGGTCCGGCAGTGGTCCGGCGGCGGTCTGACGGCGGTGGTGGTGGTGGTGGGGGGTGGTCCAACTAACTTAACTTAACTTGACTGAAAATAACTTAACTTATCTTAACTTATCTTAATTGATCTTAACTGATAGTGCATGATATTAACTTATCCTAACTTACAAGTCAAAAAATCAAGTCAAAGTGGACAGGGCCTTAGTCCTTTGAGCGTGCATTCTTCTGAATCAATATCATTGCTATCATTTACCTATCTAATTCTCTAAGTATTTTCATTGCATGCCTTGGACTTAATTTTAACAAGCACTTTTAAAAAAAATCATGCAAAACTTAGACCTTTTGAATGCCCCTTGGTGACTTGAGTTTTCTAATTTAGTGCCTTGCTTGTGATTGTTTCCCGCACATTCCATACATTCTTTGAGCATATTGTCAAGTTTTAAGTGTGGAGTCAAAGGAGGGCAAAAAATAGGCCCCAATAAAAAATGCTTTACTTTCATGGTCAAAGAGGGTAAAGCCCCGACTAAAAACTTACTAAAAGTACAAGAGAAATTTTGCTTCAAAAATATACAAATGTCGGGGGTTAGTGATCAGTCGATATTTTGACTAGTTATATGCTCCATACGATGAATGATATCACTCATTCTCCTAACAAATTGTCATTATTTTACGTCTTTTCTTGAGCGTTTCAGGTTAAAAGCAGCTATCCAACAAAACCATGGACTAAGACCAAGACTCAAAGAAAAACCACACTTTTGGAGTGAAAAAGCACGCAAGGGAAATCCAACCGACCGGCTGGACAAATTGGCCCAAAACCAGCCGATCGGCTGGAATGGAAACCAAAAGAGGGAAAAGAGCTGAAGTCTGGAACCGGCCGGTTCCCACCTCAACCACCCAGATCAGACCATTCGAGAGTTTGTGTCTTTTGAAGCCCGCCAAACCGACCGGTTCACACCAGGCCAACAATCTCAACCGGACAGTTGAGAAGCTCAGTCTGAAGTCAGCCCTTATGAAGCTCGAGCCAGCTGACTGGCTGGGATTTCTTCACTCAGCCAGCCTACCGGCTGGCCGTTAAAGGCAGTATGTTTGGACTTATTTCCTAATTTCGTTTTTGGGCTTTTTGACCCTTTTTGGTGAGCTATAAAGAGGCAATCGACTGATTGAAGAGAGTGTGGATGATACGAGGGTTTGACGCTTGATTTTTGGAGAACCCTAACTTGGAGAAGAAGACACCACATCACGATAGATTGAGGATTAAACGAGCTACATCGTCTACACGGTTTCCTCGTCCTTAATTTCTATTTCTACACTATTTTTGGTTAACTTACCATGAATAGTGAGTAGTCTTCTTTATTCTGGGATCCTACGGATTCCGTGCCATGTACCCAACTCTTCGTGTGATAATTTGAACATTTTTCATTAATGCAATTCGAATATTCAATTTCATTGTGCTTAATTTTATCATTCTTGCAAGTTTTACATTGAATGAGATGTTTGCATGCTAGAATGTATTTAGGTTAATTACCAAAAGATGAATGGGTCTTAGGTATTAACCAGATTATATGAAATTGTTATTATGTCATGGTAGCTACAATGGTAGTACATGAATTAATAGGAAAGTTGACTTTTGTTTGAAAAACCCTAAGTTTAACTAATCAAAATTGTTGATAATCTGTGGATGGGGGCGTTCAACGATTGAGATTAATCTGGACAATGATCTGTGGATGGGCGGCTTGTCTAGTGTTATTTTGGTTTATTTCCATATTCTATAGCATGATGAATTTACGTGATATTGTTGCATGATTTGTGGGTTGGCACGGGTGAAGTTTGATCCTGGGATTCTTTCTCTGATCAAGCCAAAAGCTTTATTTTTCTGCATTTAATTTCTGCTATTTGTTTCACACCAAAACCTTTAATTGTTCGAAATATCTAAATAGGTCATTCGTTAGTTAGTATTCACACATGTTGTTCCTTGGATCGACCCCTTGGCTTAACAAGGTTTATAAATTGTTTTACTACAATTTGACCCCTAAAACATATAACTTGACAACTATAAAGGGTTAAAAATATGCTTGTCAAAATGGTGCCGTTGGCGGGGAACAGCGCATAGTGTGATATTAGATTTAACATGTGTAGTTTAGACTATTGCACCTTGTTTGTTGCTTGACTCTTTCTGTCTCTTTTGCTTCACTCACGGTGTTTTTTGTCTCTCGCAGGAACTGACTAGTTCATGCCAAAGAAAACACCCAGACAGAAGAAGAAGAAGGTTCAGGTGTCAGACGAGGACTCACCGGACCAACGAAGAACTCTTTGTCAGGTCAAAAACGAAGCTCGACAAACTCGAGCACAAAATCACGGATTCGGAGCACTCAACATGAATCTCCCTGCACTACCTGGGCTGGTCAGCGTCCCGCGCAACAGCCAGTTCGCAGGACTCCCGGAGACTACACTACTCCACAAGTCTCAAGATTTTAGTCCTCCATTGCACCGTCTGGCGTGGACAATAACAACTGGGAGATTAAAACTGGACTTATTCAGATGGTGCAGAACAATCAATTCTTGAGAAGGATGAATGAGGACCCTCACCAACACCTTAAATACTTCGTACAGATGTGCAACACAGAAAAGACTAATGGTGTTCCTCCTAAATCCTCTACCTGCGGCAGTTTCCAATATCTTTCTCTGACAAGGCTCGTAGGTGGCTAGACAGTCATGCAAAGGGCACCTTCACTACTTGGGATAAATTAGCTGTAGCTTTTCTGAAACAATACTTCCCGCCATCAAAGACATCACATTTCAGGAACAAGATCATATCGTCTGTTCTATGGATGGTGAGACTCTCTATAAGGCTTGGGAGAGATACAAAGAGCTTATAAGACCGTGCCCCAACCACAACCAGGAGATGTGGCAGATCATGGACACCTTCGATCAGGGAATCGACCAAGGGATGGCACCTTGATAAATCAAAAAGATGGTTAAGGAATTACTGGCAACGATCCAGATCTTCGACACATGCAAACTGAATCAGTATCTTCCTTCCCTCCATTGGTATTACTTTGATGAAAGCGATACCTTCCAATCTCATTTCCTTCTCAATCGATTCGCTTAACTTGATGATTTTCAGATCTGCCACTAGCGATTTGTGAGCCCAAATCTCGTATTTAGAAATGCCTCCATATTAACTCTTCTACTTTTACTATAATGACCTTTACTTGTGTCATTGACCGCCTTTCTCGCATCGGAGCTCTGGTCAATACCGACTAGCTTCGGCCTCCAAACTGACACTACGCCACCCTTTCTTCGAACTCCTTCTGGTGGGGGGAGGGTTGCTTTCCACCTATCAAGCGGAGTCCCTGCTCTTGGTTTGCCTCGGCTATCCGCCAACGAGACCAGCAGCTTTGCCTCCCCAACGTTAGCTCTGTTCCATCTACGAATAGAAGCCATCGCCTCCCCTAGGGTTTTGTATCGGACAAACCCGAACCTACTATTCGTCGCCCTCCTTCCCCTTGCTGGGATGAACACATCCATCGATTTACCATCTTGGCTAAACAAAGCTCTAACCCAAGCTTCATCCTTATCTGTTGGAATGTTATCGATAAAGATAGTGAATCGCTCCTTCCTCAGTGTTTGATACTCTGCTCCTCTGTTTCTCTGTTGGTAGTTTCTCTGTGGTAATTCCTCTGTTGGTAATTTCTACCTCTAAGGAGTGTTTCTCTCTCCATACCTCTGTTGGTAATTTCTGACAAACACCTTTTTACATGGAAAACTAGATGAGGATATATATATGTCTCTTTCACCATGTTTCTACAAATGTGAAAAAGCTCAAGGCAAAGTTTGCAAGCTTCTCAAAAGTCTATATGGTTTAAAACAGGCTCCAAGACAATGGTTCTCAAGGTTTAGTGATTCTGTAATCAGCTTTGGCTTTACTAAAAGCCTTAATACTACTCTCTTTTCACTTACAATAAAGATGGAGTTTTTCTGACACTTCTAGTGTACGTGGATGATGTTATTCTGACAATCACTTCTTCAACTCTCATTCAGACTGTCAAGACATTTTTCCATGATCTGTTTAGAATCAAAGATCTTGGATAGTTGACGTACTTTCTTGGGTTTGAGGTAGAAAGATCCTATGAAGGTCTATTTCTAAATTAAAGGAAGTATGCCTTGGACCTCGTTTCAGAAACTGGTTTACTTGCTTGCAAGCCCTCATACATGCCTATGGATACTAAAGACAAGCTTGGACTGTCCAAAGCTCCCCTGCTCCCTGATCCAAATCCTTATAGAAGACTGGTTGAATAGCTAATCTATCTCACAAATACCAAGCCAGATCTAGCATATTCTGTCCATGTTATCAGCCGGTTTATGAATCAACTTATTGAGGATCATCTACAAGCGGGTCACAGGGTACTCAGGTACTTGAAAAATACTCCCTCAGAAGGCATTTTCTATCCAAGTAACCAATAGTTACAACTTAAGGCCTACTGTGATGCTGATTGGGGGCATGTCCACTAACAAGAAAATCAGTATCTGGGTATGCAGTGATCTTAGGAGGTGCTTTGATATCTTGGAAAATAAAGAAGCAAGCTATTATATCCAGATCATGACCTGAGGCTGAGTACAGATCAATGGCACATGTATGTTGTGAGGTGGCCTGGTTAGTAAGGCTTTTAGCATATCTACATGCTCAAATTCCCACACCTGTTGCCTTGTACTGTGACAACACTACTCAATACATATTGCCAAGAACCCAATATTTCATGAGTGTACAAAACATGTGGAATTTGACTGTCATGTTGTAAGACAACACCTTACATCTGGCTTCATTAGTCCCCGATTTGTGTCCACCTCTGAACAACCTGCCGACTTGTTCACTAAACCTCTATGCGCTGAGCGTCTTCTGCATCTATGTGGCAAGCTTACCATCTTAAACAAGCTCCATACGTTGAGCTTGAGGGGGTATTGAGGTAGAAAACCATGGATCAAGCTCAAAGCTTCAGGCGCCAATTTGATCTTATTTTGAATATGGGATTCTTATGTAATTGTTAAAACTTCAGGGATATGTATGTATTTTCTCGTTTGAATTTTGTAATGGTTCAGGGTTCTTTGTGTACATTGTAAAACTTGCAAACGTCTGTTATAATAGACTTTTGCGCCTCTTCTTCTTGCTTAATGAAAATATTAGGGTTAGTAAAATCTCTCTCTGATTCTTGATTCTTCGCTCTCCGATCTCCTCCATGAGTTGGTTCGTCGTCAATCAGAATTCAATTATGCACTCTACGTTAAAACTTAGTGGTATGAATAATCTTATGCAATTTCTGGTTGATTACATTTGCGAGCTTATCTTTTGAGTAATTGGTCCTACAATAGTAAGATATTTGTTAAAACAAGTAAGAAATTCATAAAAAAAACATATATTGTTCAAAACGACTCAAAATTCATAAGAAGTGGAGAAAATAATTATGGAAATTTGATAGGTCAAATGTGGTAAAATCATCTTAGTGAATATCTTATGAAAGATGAATACATTTACAATGTAATTTGTCCATGTCTTTTTGTTTTGAAGACACCAGAATTATATATTCCATCATCAAAGTTTGTGTTGATATACCAATATTGATCTGATCAAGTTTTTGGGACTCTTGATGAACTTTTTGAGGCGATTGCTTAGATAATTTTGAAATGAAAGACTTCAGAAAAACAAAATAAACTTTTCGATGCAAATTGATTGTTTATCAAATGAATATTTTATTCATCGGTCAATAATCTATATTTGTAATATTTTTTTTTGAGTTTATACAATGATTGTCTCATAACTTAAGCGGCAAAGGATCCATTTCGCTATCGGGAAAAGGATGAAAAAACGTTTTGATCGCAAAGTAACACATCTTAGTGATATTGTAGTACCCATCACCGCAATTTTTTAGATTTTTTCCGTCCAAAAATTCCGTCGAAAATACGCCGACGGTTACGGCACCGGAAAATAATCCGTCCTTTTTTCGGCGCTTTTCTGTCTACAATGTTGTAATAAAAAAATCGTTGCATCTCCAGCAACATTCTGTCAAAAAAAATTCCATCGCGAACAGTTGCTCGGATTGTCAACGGAATTCTTGTAACGAAATGTTGATGGAGAGGTCGCGAAATTATTATTCGCTAAAATTCCGTCGAATTTCAGTTGGTTTATACCTTTGGCAAATTCCGTCAACATTACATCCCCATGACACATTAAAAAATATTTTCATTTCGTCTGCCACTATTCCGTAACAAGAAAACCATTTTTAATCTGATAAACATTATTAAGTTTGTTACCATTTTTTAGTGACCGTTGTTTACAAATTATTCTGCCAGTATACTGTCTGTATTCCATAAGTGAAATAAAATACAAATTTGGTGTACTGACGTTCCGCAAAATTTCCCTCACTATTCCGTCACCCGATGGCTATATTTGAAATATAATAAACATTAATTTTTTGGTTACCGTTATTTATTGACCGATGTTTAATTCCAATTGTTCCATCATTATTACATGTGTTCACCGTCAACGGAAACGTGAGAGAATTGCAATGGATTAACAAATACAGATGGATTTTAGTTTTGCCTTATATATGATAACTCTTTACATCATTCAACACACAACATTCATTTACAACATACTTCCTTCGAATTGAATATTCTCAACATGTCTCTTTCATTTGATCTTGTTGGTTTCGGTGACAATCCACGTGACGTCGATCCGAGAGTGCATATTACACCAGTTGGAAGAGACTGGTAAGAATTCATTTGTACGGTTGATATTGATGGTTTTGTTAAATCCCACCATTATGTGATCCCCAATTTTGTAACAGTTTCGAACCATCCGATATTCATCGAAGGATCGAAACAGAATCCATCTTGAAATACTGGGATACAACGTGGACATCGTGGAACATGATCCCAGAAAGCGCTAAGCTATTGTGGTACAAGGAGTTTCAGGTACAAAGCGTTAAGTCATCAAAAGTAATTAATTCAATTTGTGAGTATATTGTTGACAAACGTTAATGGCAATTAATATTGATTTTCTTGTAGAGTATAGCAATTTGGGATGCACAACAAGATAGACACATTTGCCGTAATTTTATGAACAGATGGAATCTGATTGTCATCGACGGAATGTATATGCTAAGGAGGGGAAGGATTTCACGATTGTCATGGTCAATCCACCCGTGAAATGGCATAAGGGTGAACGAATCAAAATGTTTTCAATAAATAAGTAATTACTTTTTATTCCCTGAATTAAATAAATTGTTGATTTACAACGGCTTACAATTTTTTTCAATAATTTTTATATTATATTTGTGTTTTCAAAGTGAAATTGTAACGCAAATTGACAACATTACTCTGTAATTTCATGGTTTAAGTATTTTGGAAAAAATACTTGTCAAATAAACTTTTTAAAAATTTACCAAATTAATAAAAATGTTAGACAAAGCAAAATTGATGGAATGTTGGCGGAAAATCATATATTCTGAAAATTCATATTGGTTAACGGATCACGGACGGAATGTTAACTGAAAATTCAATATTCATTGAACCAATTGTGTTATTATTTGCCCGACGGACTATTAACGGAAATATGACGGAACGTGTCATCCTTCACCCTATAAATACATGTACAACAATTTCACAACGAAAGCCATGGTGAAGAGAGGAACACGGTGAACTGTAATGTTTACGTGAAGGGAACAAATGGTATACACTACCACGGGGCGATAGAAGAAATAATTCATATGACATGCAGGACCAACCATCGGCTAAAGGTTGTGTTGTTCAAGTGCCGTTGGTACGACCCTCGGTTTGTTAAGTCATACCCGTCTAACGGCATTGTCATCGTGAACACTCATAGACCCTACCCCTTTACGACCCTTACATTCTTGCCCAGCAAGCGGTTCAAGTTTCCTATGTTCCGTTTCCGGGATTAGCAGGACAAAATAATCAGGGTTGGGTTGCAACTTGTCCTGTAAAACCAACAAATGCCATCGACATGGAATTGGAGTGTGTCTAGCTTTGCCGGAAGGTCTTTTCGATGGCTATGTGCCTGATTCCATTGTTTATTACACTGTTTTGGTTAAAATAAAGCTTGGATGTGGTTCAGTGCGGCAAATGGCACTAGCCAGAAAAGTTGCCGGTGCCAGCTGCTGGAAATTCCTATGATGAAGATGAATCTCATTAGTGAGTTCAGTCACTAAGTTGACTCACTGTTAATTTTGTTTTCAATGTCATTGTAAATTTTGGGGTATTGTAATCTCATTGTTAATTTTACCGGATAAGTTGACTTGAGTCACTGAGTTGAATCTCATTGTTAATTTTGGGTATTGAAAATTGATTTCAATTTAAAATTTGTGTAAACAAAATTTATGTGTGTTTGTCAGTATTGTGTTACCAATAAACATATTGACTGAGCGTTAATAATAATATTTTGCCTAAATCCGGTTTACTAGTTTCAACTTCAAATTATTTCAGGTGCTATGGCACCACTTACACGTAATGTATCCGGCAAGTGCAACGACAATACTGGTAGAGGTTCAGATCGTTCTTCACAGCCCAGCCTCACAGATATGCGTTCACCGAGACAGGAGAGGTAGGACACGCAATAGACACCAACCACCAACGCCAACATACGGCAACCACCGGACGTGTACAGGCCTTCGATGCCTATAGCGGAGCCTCCTTCTGTCCCTATAGTTGAGGACACAAACTTCGCATCTACGAACTAATGAATTACAATCACAAGTCGTTTGTGGAGGACTCGCAGCAAAATAGGGAGGCTCAGGCCAGATACGACCCGAGCAACTCTAGGGGATAGACTCCACTCTGCGATCACCAGAGTCGACAAGTTTCAGATGATGATGATGATGATGATGATGATGATGATGATGATGATGATGATGATGATGATGATGATGAGGCCAATTACGACAGACCTCCAGTAGATTTTGTCAGAGGAGGGACTTCGGCCGGTGGTGGAATGGATGAGGAGACACCGGTGGATTTGATGTCGGAGGATGATCGGTCTCAGATCGTTCCAGCAGGGGATGACAAGTGAGTAGGATAACAAAAAATACTACTTGTATTAGTATCATTTTTCATATTTGTTTATTCTATTTTAGTTAGTAAAAATGGATTAGTCAATTTGAAAATTTTGCAATTTCGACCCGCCGCCTGCTGTTAAAAAGATTGGGATGCAATGGATTGCGCCTGGTTTCAAGGTTGGTTGGACGTCACTCGGGACGTGTGATCCAGACGCCCCATTGAAGTGGTTTAAACACTTTGAGGTAAAAACTATTATTTGATTTGATTGCGTTGTGATTTGCAGTACATTTTTCGTAACACAATTTTTTTTTGAACATGCAGAGCTTGTATTGGTGGGATCCAATGTACAACGACCAAATCGAGGCTGATTTCAGGAAAAAGGCAGCAAAGATTCTCCAGGATGTCTGGAAAGTCATGCGAAAGGGGAAGACTAAAGGGCCTAAATGGTTGACGAGTGATCACAAGGAAGCAGGGCAAGCTCGTTTCGACACGGACAAAACGTTCAAAGCCCGTAGTGAAAGGAATAAACGTAATCACTTGGCGCATCATTCCAGAAACGGACTAGCCCTGCACTCCTTTGGGTCGAGGCCAGCACATTATCACAAGGCGAAGATGGTAATACATATTAATAATAAATATTTCATTTTAAATACCATGTAGAATAACACCTTTATCACATATGTGCAGGAGAAGACATATCAAAGGCAAGTGTTACCGACAGACATGTTTGATAGGAAATTCAAGAGGAAAAATGGCACGTATTTGAAACTTGATGGGGAGAAGACAAGGGTATGTTATCAGTGTATTAATCATTAGAATTAACTTAATTTGTTAATACATTTAATTTATTATGATATTTAATGTATATTACATTTAGTTTCTTTATTTCTCTTACACTAATTGTTGTTCCCTTCGGCTAATTTAAAATGTCGTATCATTTACAATTGGTGCAGAAGGAGCTCAAAGATGCTGAAGCAGTGGTCTTAAGCAAACACGAAGGAGAGGAAAGGGTACCGGAGGAGGAACTAGTGGAGGCTTCTGCTACTATCATGGGGGTTAACCCGTGGTCTGGGATCCCGTATTTGTTTTGGCATACAACCACACAGTTGTCGGACAACTTCTCCTCAACAGGCAGCCAATCTTCCGCGACTTCCCAGAGATTGAGGGCTCCACCGTCGGACAAGTGGTTATCTTAGGTGCATGAGATTAGGCCGCGTTTAGAGTGGATAGATGAGGTTTATAGATCTCAAACTCGCCAGGAGGCGGAGATCCGAAACAGAAGGAATGCATCAAGAAAATGATGCAGATGCAAGTCGACATGATGATGATGATTATTATTATTATGTTTGCTACAGGAAACCCGTCGACCCCCATCCAGAGACATAATGAAAACATCAGCTGACCGCCTAGCGAGAACAGGAATGAAGAAAATCGGGGAGGGCGTCAAAACCAAACCCAGAACAAAGACAACAACAAATATTAGACAAATTTCCATTCATTTGTCAATTTTATATTCGTATATTTTAGTAACTACTAAATTTTAATTTCTAAATTACAATAAAAATTACTAAATTTGTAATTATTTCAAAATTTGTACACAAATGTCAATTTAATTGAATTATAAATGTTTTTTTGTTAATTTCAAAGGACAGATGACGGAATGTGAGTGGATTTAAACAGTGATGGAGTTTTAACGGAACGTGAGTGGAACTAAAATGTCACGGAATTTTGTAGAAAAACCCACGGTAGAAGGTGATAATGGGAGAGCAACGGACTAACGACGGAAATATGGCACGACGAAACTACAACGTAAGACCGACGGAACACGGCGATGATGGGAGAGAGGCAGACTGTTGACGTAATTTCCGCAACTACGGATTTTCAACGGAATGTTGGTGAAAATACTTAAAAACAAACTTTCGACGGACTACAGACGGAGTTTAGATGTGTGGCTACGTGACGGAAAATTACCGGAAATTATACGGAGATAGTGGAAACGGAAAATAGCTGATATTGAGACGGAATAACTGGAGACTCAAAATCGGAAACGCGGAATCAAACGTACCAGTAAAAACCCTAGAGAGTGTAGTCGAGGTCGAAGATGACGAGGCGAGGCATAGTACGGTGAAGATCGATTATTCTCTAAGCTTCGGGTCTAACTTTCTCGTCGTCGTCGCTGCCGCCTTCCGCCATCTTCTCTCTGCCCTAACACGACGGCGTTATAGGCGACGAGAAATCTTTGACTTCTCATAAATTTCATTGGAACGACGTCGTATGAGTGACACGGCATTGATGCATTCGACATGGCTTTCGATAAATTTCAACCATATATTTGATTTTGATGGCTGCTTTAATTAGCCTTCAACAATATTTTCATCTCCCATCAAAAAAAATTTCATCGAGAATGATGAAAATAAAAGACATTATTGATAAATAAATATATATAAGGCATAAACAATATATTAAAGGGTATTATGAATATTATAACAATTATTCTCATGTGACGATAATATAACTCACGAAGCAGCTCATATAGTCTGGTGCATTGATTAACCTTGCTTTAACTTTATAAAACGAATGAGAAAACATTATTCCTTGAATGAAATATTGATGATGAAATCTACATAGATTTAATCAGAGCATTTTATAGCGTCAAGATGAATCCCTAGTAGAGACTTGTTGAGCCTCTTACTCTACACTAACAAAATCTATAATAATAATAATGGGAGTGACATTTTTGTAATGTTTAGAATTTCAATGGACTGATGAGATTGGAGATCCCAGTTGAGTTCCAAGCCGTCAGACGTGTAGTCGCCATTGGAGCATGATTCGAGCTGCTGCCAAAACCAACACCACTACAAACGATGCATTATGCATCGATTCTTTTTAACATTATGCATCGGTTCCATACCCGATGCATAATCAACCGTTGCATAATGTTCGAACCTTATGACAACGCATATGACGGACGCAAACGCACAAAAATACATAAGCCCTTTTTCGTACTCCTGACTCAACCTATTAGCGGACACCCACTCTCGATTCATTATAAATCCACTACATGAAATATGTAACTATTATTGTTAGAATAAGATTATATCAAATATGATATAATTACCATTCTCATATTGCATAACTCAAAAACTTAAAAGAACTCAAAGAAATTTTTTTAGCTTAGTTACATACTACTTATTTACACCAACAAATAATTACATTTGAGTGAATTACAATCACTCCAACAATTAAAAAGTATTAAATGAGTTACATAGCGCGGTTTACCTTACAGTTGAAGCTCTCGCAAAAAACAATCAAAGGGTGAATGCAACGTAGGATCTAAAGTTATACACAACAAAAACAATTAGTAAATGAAGAAAGAAAATCAAATTTCTAATATGAATGGAAACATAAGTAGTGAATTAGTTAATCGTGCGGTTTACCTTGGAATAGAAGCTCACGAAGAATAAACAACACAAAGAAATTATTAAACAAGGAAAAATCAATTTAAACTTCATGTTAATAGGAAAACAAGAAAGAATGATAACCATCAAATACCAGGAAATGAAGAAGCGAAGAACAACCAAAGGGAGGGGGATGTAATGATGTTCGGAGGATAAAGTTGGAGAGGAGAAGCTTTCTCTTGCAAATCGACTAACAATGACTACAAGTAGTTAACGAACACAAGTTAGAAATTAAGAACAAATGGTTTCAACAACATGTTACTATAAATGCGTATTACATATTATTAACCATATAAGCAAAGAAACATGCTTCTTCAACATCAAAAAAAAAATCCAAAATCCCTTTTTCGTACTGTACACTTAACCTACTACCGGACACTCAGGCTCGATTTATTATAAATCCACTACATAAAAAAATCATATAGTGAACGAATAACAAGGACCACAAGTAGTGAACGAATACAAGTAAGAAATTGAGAACAAATCGATTCAATAATATGTTACTATAAATTCACCTTCATATAGCCAAACAATCACAATGCCAAAACTGAATGAAATATACAATGACTGGTTTTGAAAAATAAGGCTATACAACTGAAAAATATTCCTAACAATTACATACTAAAATTTTAAAACGGAAAGAGACATGGCGGAAATTGAGAACACTAACCTGCTGAAACAGAAAGAGACATGGCGTCCAGTAGCTTCCTGTCGAGTGGCCTCAATCCGTCGAGCATGTATTCAACGATCAGTTTATCAGATAGTCCGAGATTGCAGCAGCTATGCTCTAGGGCGTTGAACTTCTCCAAGTAGTCGTACATTGTCTCGTTTGGACCCTGTCTGAGATCTTGCAGCTGCCTGCGGACCTGCATTGCCCTGCGCGCTGGGTGGTATTTGTTAAGGAACTTCTTCATCATCTGGTCCCATGTCTGGATACTACCTGAAGGCAAAGACAAGAACCAATCATTAGCAGCATCTATAAGAGAAAAATAAAAGGCCTTCAGCTTGAAGTCCTCTACTTCGACTCTGTATGGCCTGAGATTTTGGCAAATGCCATGGTAGCGCTAGAGATGTGTTGTGGCCGATTCTCCTTGACGGCCCGAGAACTTGGGCAGATAGTGCACGACTGCCGAGTTGATGACTATTCCTTCAAGCTCCGATCCTTCGTAGATGCACCACGGTTGATTTTGGAAGTTCGGTGCACACAGCTCCCCCATGGTGGACTCTCGGTAGTAGTGCTCTCCTTGGTACTCTTCCCTGATGAGCTGTTGTGGCGGTAGTGGAGGCTGTAGAGGCGGTGGAAGATGTTGTAGTGGAGGAGGCGGTTGCCTCGGTGGTGGAATGTCTTGGTTGACCTCATTATCGTCTATGTTGTCACCGAAGTGGCTTCCTGCAAGAGACATGGCAATAAAAAGCAAAGGAGAAACCTAATTTGAAATTTTCTAAAAACGGAAAATTTCTAAAAACACTAAAAATTCAAAATAAAATAGTAAACGATCTTGGATGGCCAAAAACACCCTATGACACAGCATAACAGTTATTTCTGATCTTCTCGTTGTTCCGCTCAGAACAAGGTATTATGGGCTGAAATCGGACACCTGTAGCTCGAATCCTACTATTTCGCTGTTCTGCTCAGAAAATGGCTAAATTAAGACAAAAAATAGAAACAAACAAAAAGAACAACTTCACCGATGCGTAGCTCCCCGGCAACGGCACCAAAATTTGACTGGCGTCGTCAGACCTCTCAAATTTAAATTTATATTTTCCTTACTCTTGGCTAGTATAGCGGCAAGCAAGGGTCGAACCCTAGAGAGCTAGTGAGGTTACTTGTTATTCTGTAAGAAAGCAATTGGGGGTTTGTGAGTGATTTGGATACAAGTGCAGAAGAGCAAATTAAACGAGAGTAATTCAATCAGAGGAAATATTCAGTCTAGGGTTTCTCTTTGTAATACGTTTATCATCGATATCCAATGATCAATTCTATATTTTGAAGTGTGGTTGTCTCGACAAAAGTAACAACCTAAGTATCCCGACAAAGGTGATAGCCACAACCTAACCCGACAAAGGTGTTACACTTCTAGTTCTCTCCTAAATCAAACAACCCGACAAAGGTGTTATTTAACCTAGGTGTTACTATCTACCTTTGCGACAAAGCATCCAGTAAATATTAACGATAAGAATTATTCGATCAACAAAGTTTTACGACAAAACATCCACCTAGTCTAGCAAATTAATTCATGGGAATGAGCACAAGAACTAGCGAAAGATAAAATAGCATTCAGTATGAGAATCTCAAAACGTGTTCACAAATATGAAACCCTAAACTGAATAGAAGGTTTAGCTACACACGCTGGAAATAAAAGACATAATGAAAGTAGAAATTCTTCTCTATGCCGAAGGAAGAAACTAGAGAGAGAAGCTCTGGCCGAATTGAGATGTGTTGCTCGATTGCTGAATGTTGTATCTCCGAATTGATGATTTGAATGGCTCGGGAGAGGTCTTATTTATAGAGAAAAGTCTAGGGCTTCAAAACCGAATTTGCTTGGCTTGCAAGCTAAATTGGCCTGCAAGTTAACTTGGCCAACAAGTTACTTGGCTGCCACTCCATGTTGCACCGACCTGCCTTAGACGAGATTAGGAAACTCCTAAACCGCCATGCTCGAGCTCCACCGACTTGGCCCAGCGCCCGGGGCCTTTTTGCAGTTTGGCATCGTTTTGTCCATCCCGGCCATTCCACTCGTGAATTTTGTCTGGGAAGTGAGATCGTCCAACTTTTTGGGTATTTCGAACAACTTGGTCGAGCTGGATTTTCCAGATTCGCCTGTCTGGTTGAGAAACTTGGTTTCGGTGCCTATCAGCTTGCGCAGGACCTTTGGAATTGGGCCAACTGTCAATCTGCTCATGCGTTCTCCTTGATTTAGTGACATCGTCCGACTTATCTGCTATTTTGATCAACTTGCTAGAGTCAGAATTATCAGATCAACTTGTTTACCCGAGCGACTTGATTTTGGTGCTACACTGCTCGGTTGGGGCCTCAAACTGCTCAGGCGCGGCCTGTGGTTTCTCGGGCGCGGCCTGGTCCTGCTCGGGCCGGAGTGGCCAAAACTGCCTTGTGATATTTTTTCTGCATAAAATGTCATCTTTAATGCGCGTTTCCTCCTAGAGCTTCCAAAACATCTGTAATGCAAAACAACACTAACAAGTAACTTGTTCGCATAATAAAGTGTTGGAATTGGTGAGATTTGTTGACTCGATGAGTCGTATAAATTCGGCTCATCAAGTACCCTCACCACCTATCCCTCGATTGCCTTTGCCAACTCCTAGTGCCGCTCCCACTACTTCCCTTTTGCCCGTCGTTGCGAGATATGGGCCATTGGAAGGTCCACTACCATCTCCTATTCCTTATCCCTTTTTCGAGCCCCTCACGTTCACGAACGCCAAGCACATGGAAAATTATGAACGCATCAAGGAGAAGGGAAAGGTAGCCATAGCGACTCTTTACCCCGATATTGGTATCCTTGAGAGGAGGTGGCCAACGAGGTACGTACGAAATTGCTTCGTAGTGGACTTGAATTCTTATTTTTGGATGATCAGGGATCCTACCAAAAAGTAGTGGAGGAGTTTTTATGCTCATTTGAGAGATGTCGAGATGTGGAGGGTTATAAGGTTTGGAAGTTTTTATTGGGAGGTAAGGAATTCCAAATTAAGGAGAACATGGTGCGAGATTGGCTCCATTTCCCAGTTCATTGTGATGAAAGTCATCGGTACACCGAGCACCAAAAGGCAAGGTTTTGGAAGATGATTTCATGGCGACAAGAGTGGTTTACTCCTTCCTATAACTCCTCCACGATCACAGCTCCGGTTTGGAAGGTTATCCACCACATTATTTCCATCGGGTTTAATACCCATAAGGAGTTAGCTCGTTCGGTAAGCTACCCCGACCTCGACTTGATGAAGGACATTGAGAATAGATTCACTCGTGATTGGCTCGACGTCCTCGCCTCCCGATTCGAGAGCATTATTAAGGAGTCCTCGTGGAATCTTTCTTTGGGAGGAGGTTCTTTGATTACTTTGATTGCCATGGGGTGTAACGTCACCTTTGGCCATGAGGGATGCCCCAAGTAATCCAAGAGGATCCTTGATTTACTGACCATGAAAACTATGCACCTTTTCAAGGCGGATGGAGTTACTTGGGAGGAGGACAAGAGGCCTCACAATGAAGAGCTTCGAACTGCGGCAAAGAAGAAGAGAGAGGCCTACAAATTGAAGAACAGTCGCTACTGCCGACTCAACCTCACACCATCCCTCCTTCCTCCCCTATCACTTCCCCTCCACCGACCACCGAGCATGAGGCACCCGCTGATGAGGAGTTACCTCCCGCAGAGCCTGCTGTTGAGAGTGCTCCTCCTGCCACAGATGATTGGGCAGTGTGGCGAGAGCGAGTCTCCTCCGATATTATTGATTTGAGGAGCGGGCTAGCTAGTCTTGAGGCCTTTACTAGAGCCGAGGCGCAGAGAGCTCGCCAGGAGTCGAAGTGGCTCCGGTCTACACTGTTATCTATGGTTAGAGGTCCACGTGGTCCAGTAGCTTCTCCTCCAATTGATCCAGGGTTTTCTGTCCCTCGTGACGCCTCCCCATTGCCTACCACGCCAGCTTCTAGACCTGGGGAGGTGGGCACACCACTCCATGGTGCCATGGTAGAGTGGATTGGATCTACTAGAGAGGCGATCACACCACCTTCTGGTGCCACGGTGGAATGGGTTGGAGATTCTACTAGAGGGGCCACTCCGGGAGCGGACGAGGCTACATCTTGAGCTTGTATTGCATTTTGATCTTACTTGTGTCTATGTATTGATGCCTTCTTGCTTAGATCATGTACTTGGATATTAAGTCGCCTTTTGGCGCAATTTTGGATGATGTATGCCATTTTGAGTGATATACTCTTGACTTGTCTTTGGTTGTTTGCT
The DNA here is from genome assembly GCA_033675215.1 of Rhodiola kirilowii. NCBI lineage: Eukaryota > Viridiplantae > Streptophyta > Magnoliopsida > Saxifragales > Crassulaceae > Rhodiola > Rhodiola kirilowii. The sequence continues at coordinate 29,453,382 of CM066200.1, forward strand.
ACATTTCTTATGATATTGAAGGTGTTTACCATTTATGCCGTTCACTCTACAGGATATACATCTACATATTATTCTCATGTCCAAAATTCACCTTCTTTGTCTACATTTGCAACCAAAAGGCTATTTCTCACTCCCAAGAGTTATGTCACCGGTTCTACAAACGAGGGGAGTTCCTATGCACCTTTGCCTTTATTTTATCATACTTTGCGCTTAGGGACTAAGCTTGAATTAAGTGTAGAGTGGTTTAATGCGCATAGTTCACATGCTTTCATGCCATACATATCATTTTTAGATGGACACTTGCATCTTTTGCACCTTATCCCTAACATGAGAGTGTTTTTAATCACTTAGGCTTGTGACTATCGATTCTAAATCCCTATAAATCACATCTAGCCTACTTTTCACATTTATTGGATCTTGAACTTAGAACCGACCTAGTCCATTGAATGTGTATTCTTGAGAACCAATGTCATTGCTATCTCTCGTCTATCTAATTCTCTAAGTATTTTCGTTGAAATACCTTGGATCAAGTTATAGCAAGCATTTTTAAAATCTTCGCGAAAAACTTTGACCCTTTGAATTCTCCTTGGTGACTTGAGTTCTCTAACACAGTGTCTGGTTCATGTTTGTTCCCGCACATTCCATACACTTTTTGAACATATTGTCAAGTTTTAAGTGTGGAGTCAAAAAAAATGTTTTTGGTCAAAGAGGGCAAAGCCTCGACTAAAAACTTTCTCAAGTGCACGAGAAGTTTTGCTCCAAAACATATAAATGTCGGGGGTTAGGAAGAAAAGTTCCCCCTCGAAAGCATTTGTAGGCCAGAGGCCATTTCAAAAAGAAAATAAGAAACACTTAAAACTTGACTCTATGTTTTCCTCCATTCTTCATTTGTGCGGGATTCATCATTTGCATTGTGTGCTAATTCGAATGACTCTTGGACGATCCATGTGCTTGCACGGGAGCTATCATTTGGTCTATGCTTGTTTATTAAGAACTCTTATGTCGAACTCCTCTTCCCTTATGGATTACGGCTTAAGCGCCTAAAACTTGGGAATGAGTTCCATGTCGCAAACCCATGGACTAGCCATAGCTAGCATAGGTGAGCGATTGACATTTCTTTTTGTGCAAACTAAAAGCTTTACTTCTATTGTATTGCCTTGAAAATGAGTAGACTTTTGGATGAGACGATTGATACATCTAGTATTGATGATCTTGAATACACAACCTCATGGGTACTCAAATGGTTCGAAAGTTATTTTGATGATATTGTGATGGTAGTCCTAGCTTGGGGTGAGGAATTTGTTTTGAGAAATCCAAGCCTCGGTTGAACACTCTTGAATTCATTCTCATGGGATAGGTGCATTTGGGATTTGTGAGTATCCCTTGAAATCCAAGCCTATAACTCGTGAAATCCAAGACTATAACTCGTCCACTAGGGTAGCCTAGGGGTTTAAAGGCTTAATTCATATGCTAAATGCATTCATAACGCCTACGAAAAGGAGCTAATTAGGTTGTATATACTTTCATTTAGTTTTCAATAACATGTTTAGCAATAATGATCGAGACCTTGTGAGAGCTAGTGAGGCAATTAGACAAAAAACATAGCACAACTAGCATTTCTCCATTTGCATGACCATGACATATTTGAATACTTTGTTCGGGACGATCAAAGCTTAAGTGTGGAGTGTTGATCAGTCGAGTTTTTAACTGATTAATAGCGGTTTTTCACTATAGCTTTAATTCATTTCCGACGATATTTTGATGTCATTTGACCTCTTACCCTACATTTCAGGTAGAAAAACAAGACCCTCTCAATGTCAAAGCCTAAATATGAAAACTCGGGGAAAACCGAAGATTTGGAGCGAAAAGTGGACAAAAGGCATTCCAGCCGACCGACTGGGAAATTCCCCTGCACCAGCCGACCGGCTGGATGAATGATCTAGACTTATTAGGAATCGGCTACTCTCAGCCGACTGGCTGAGGACCCAGCCGACCAGCTGGCTAAAAGTTCAAAGATGGATGCAATCGGCCACTTTCAGCCAACCGGCTGCACATCGAGCCGCCCGGCTGGATCCTGCGCTTCACAATCAATGCAATCGGTCACTTTCAGCCGACCGGCTGAACATCGAGCCACCCGGCTGGATCCATGCCCTACACAATTGACTCAATCAGCCAAGTTCACCCGACCGGCTGGATCGCCACCTTCAGCTCAGTCGGCCGGCTGAGATCTACTACAGTGCATTTTTCACCCGAGGCTATAAATAGAAAGAGGGGTTTTTGACCTAAGGGGTTGGCATCTTGGGGGAAATTTCCAGAAGAAGAGATCAAATCAAGGTCATCAATCATCATCCAACCAAGGAGAAGTGAAGATCAAAGGGAGACATTAGGATTAACCATCCTCCTTCTATCCTTCTTCTACTCTCTTTGTTGTTGCCATAAACTCTACTCACACCATGTTGTCTTACATGATGTGTGAGTTGTCCCCTTGTGTTTTGAGGGTTTTACAATGCTCTTTGGTACTCTATGATCATATATACGCATTGAATATATAATCTATGGTGTTGATTTCATTTTTACCAAATGCTCTATTTATGACATGTTACCAAGTGTTTGATAAAATGCCTAAGTGACATGTTAGTCTTAGAATTTGACTTAAGCATTGAAAATGCTTAGTGATGATTTGGATATGGTGGAAATGATCTCATCTAGTGTTTATGAGAGTAAATGCACGGATGTGAGGTTAACAAAGAAGGGCCAATCTTCAAGGCAAATGGACAAAGGCTTAAACACTATTTTTGTGAAACTCGGGATGAGCGTGGCGCACATTATTCCTTAACCGACCCATAAAAATGCTATAAGTCCGCTTGAGGAGAGATCCTAGCAAAGGACTCCTCAAGTGTGTTTCTTTGAAAGAAGATTTCGCGTGTTCTTTGCCAAGACGTTAAACTAGGCCCTCACAGGAGGTTACCCGGTTTGTAAGTTGTCCATCTATGCGTAAGATAATGCATATGTTGGCATGCATCTATTGAAATTTGATTGTGGACTTTAATGTATGGACGATTAAAATGTTTGGTTGTAGATGTACTTTGAGTGAATGATGCATGAGCATGCTTCCCTAGTGGTATGCGATATCTTATGTGTGGAGTGTATGATCCTAGCTTGCGTTAGTTGGCAATCATATATGCTAGTGATTCCTTCAGGGTGAAACTTGCTTTGAGTTTTGGATTGAGTTTTTGTTGTGAATTTGAGTGATGCTTGTTCATTTTAAGGAGTGTGGAAATTTTTATTTGTGGAAGTTGGGTTCAAGCAGGAATCGAAGGATCTTTGCAATCAAAACATGGAAAAATTACTGAAATCCTATGTCCAGCCGGTCAAGTGGCCATTTCACCAGTTCTCAGCCGACCGAATGACTATTCTTATTGAAACCATCCTTCTCGCTCAGTTTCAGCTTGTCGCTGGAGTCCCAACCGACCGGTTTAACCCTTTCCATTGATTTCAATCCCTCTCGCACCATTTCAATCGGTCAGCTGAAACCCGAACCGACCAGCGCGTACCACCACTCGAACTTCATCCCTCTTGCCCAGTTTCAATTGGTCGGCTAGACTCCCAACCGAACGGTTGGAATCTGTTTATCCAAAACCCCAACTTCATTTTTGAATCTCATTTCTTTTAACCCCAATCTCCATCCGACCAAGTTGCAGCTCAGATGCCTCCACTCCCAGGCATCTCATCACCATCGACCAAGCTCCACCTCCGTCCGAACTCACTACGACTATCTGCCGCACCCCTTGAATGCCGTCCGACCTTCCCAAACCACCAGTCGTACCATCCTCAACTGCATCTCGTCTGCCGGAACCCCAAATCGCCCAAGCCTGATCTCCTCATTCCTCCATCAATACCCTCCATTCCACTTCTCAATCCACTCCATATCCATCCTGAATCAAACCTTGACAGGCGTCGTTTGACCTACAAATTTAAATTTATATTTTTTTTCCTTGCGAGAGACTAGCGTAGTGGCAAGCAAGGGTCGAACCCTAGAGAGCTGGTGTTGGTGAAGTCGTTCTGTAAACAAAATTGATTGGGATTTGTATGTGAGCAAATATTAAAAAGCACAAGAGAGTAATATCGAGGGATTCAATCAGCGAGAAAATTCAGTCTAGGGTTTCTATTGTGACACGTTTATCGTAGATATCTAATGATCAATTTTATATTTCAAGGCGTGGTTATTCCGGGAAAGGCTCTAACCCAAAGTATTCCGTTTCAGGCAATACACCACAATCTAATCCGGGTAAGGCATTAGACTTCTAGTTCTCCTAAATCTAATAATCCGGGTAGGGCAATATTAAACCTAGGTGTTCTTACTCGTCTTTACGAGTAAGTCTCAAACGAGTATTAACGATTAGAACTGAATTATTCGGCTAAGCTTTACGGGTAAGTCTCAGCTTAGCTTCACAATTCAATCCTTAATATCAGGCACAAGAACTAGTGAAATATGAAATAGCATTAAGAACGAAAATCTCAAAACGTGTTCACAACGTACGAAACCCTAAACTGAAACAGAAATTTAGCTACTCATATCCATGAAAGAATAAACAAATATTTGGATGAAAGTAGAAATTCTCTTCTCTCTTGTTGAACGCTTGATCTTCTCTCGAGCCGTGTCTTCTCAATTCCGGGAATTATCGTGTGTGTCTGGGAATGATGATGTCGAACCCTAATTCTTGAGAAAGTTTCTAATTTTTGTTTTGCGCCAGATTTCCAAATCCCGGTTTGCTGACATCAGCCGCGGACGCTGCACATTTTAGCGCCGCGGACAATGAACATATTAACGTCCGCGGAAGACCCTCTTAATCTTGCCTGCATCCGCGACCTGGTCTGAGGTGCATTTCCTCTTCTGCTCGTCAGTCTTGACTTTGGCTCTCGATTCGACTCCATGAACTCCACGTGATGATTTTAGCATCGAAATGCCGTCTTTAAGCGCATATTCCTTCCAGAGCTTCCGAAACACCTGAGATGCAAAACAACACTGAAAAGTAACTCTTCGCATAAAAAAGTGTCGAAATAGATGGGATTAGTTGATTCGACGAGTCGTATAAATACGACTCCTAAAACCACCCCACACTTAAACTTGTTCGTCCCGAACAAGAACTAAGTCATAGAAGGAACAAAGAAAAAATCACACTCGTTCTTCGATGTCTTGAATAAATGAACATGAATATGAGTTGCTAGTCTAGACTTGCTTTTCTACGCATAGCTCAATCATTACTCAAATCATCATGCTCAATCATGGAATTAACTTAATACATGTTACCTCAGAGCTGAAATCCAAATTAATTCGGATGTCTGGGAGATAGTCCTTTTTAGACCCATGAACCGCACTCTTGGTTCCGAACTCTTGCTATATGGTTACGCTTCATTGCTTCTTCTTGCACGTGATTGATTCGAGCATCAAGGTGTTTGAGTTCTTTTCAGACAGCTTATAGTGATTCGGTTTGAAGTATCAATGGGGCACTTCACTTTGTTGCGGTGTAAGATTTCACAATGGAATGAATTTGTTTCCTTGTGCTGCGGATTGTGATTGCTCGAACCTACTTGCTCTCACTCATCCTCGTCCTTTTGACGCGAGTCAAGCCAAGGGTCGCTTGACTATTTTCCCGGCTACTTGGACTAGAGTTTGGACGGTGTGATGTATTCCCGTCCCAACCAACCGCAAAAGTACCGCAGTGGCGGAGCATACTCGTAACCATGTCGCCTCGAAGTGCTAGCCTCCATGAAATCCACATAACCATATAACTCGAATTTGGTCCTTTGAATGTTCTGTCAGGTCTCTCTAGGATGTTTCTATCAACTCCACATCCCTGTTTATCTCAGCTCAGAAGACACGTAATGGGTTAAATTCACAAGTAAAAGCATAATTCGAATTTCACGAGAGAAGTGCATTTAATCAGGTCATCTATTTCACATCAACATTCAATACGGCATATTCAAGAACAGAAGAGAGATTTCATGCTTTCAATTTTTTTTCTTTTTTTTAATGAAACGTGCTGACACAGTGCATATGCAAGGAAAATAAACGTGCTGACACAACTGACTAACTCTCCCACCCCACACTTTTGAACCAAGCCGTGTCCTCACGGTACAACTTTAGTTCAAAGACAAACAAACAAATGCAGACACAACAAAACAGGGAAAGAAAATAGAAATAAAGAACAGCAGGACTCCCCTAGTCTGCGTCTGAAGATGGCGACTGCGGTGCAATCATGTACGCTGGGGGAATAAGCTGATCCGGTGTCCATCCTGGTGGGGCTGGGACTGGCTGAGCTCCGGGCATCACGTGGTACATCACTCTATAAGTGTTGAACGCTATGTCCAACTGTTCCTGTGGAAGCTGTGCTGGCTGGGGAGCGAGCTGTGGCTGAGGCTGCTCTTGAGTACGGCGACGACGAGGTGCAGAAGGACCTACCTCGTGTGCATGGCTGCGACGCCTCTCAACAGGTAACGGCTGACGATACTCAGCCACTACATGGTATGTCCAGGTGAACTGATCCGGGACGGTGGGTCTCTTCTTGATCGCCTTCATGGAAGTGAAGGCCTTCATGTCTAGAAATGCTGGTGGAATGATCTGGTGGTCCAGAGCGGGCTGCCCGTGCAGACGGCGCAGCAAATATGTGATCAAACCACCACAGACGACCGGCCCAGCAGTCGGGCGGTGCTCCCAGAAATAGCACATCAAATGGCAGTAGTCGACACGCCTCCCCTGATCCATAGCACTGAGGCAAATCATGCCACTGTAGGTGAACTTGTCGATCCCATTCACCCAAGCAAATATAGTGTTCCCCAACAGCTTCTGAATGTAGAACATCACTGGGTCCTGAAGGAAGTTCACCCTCGTCTTGCTTGGCGTGAATGTGCCTCCACCGGGAATTCTGAGCCTGGCCCAGGCATCTACAAGAGCGAACTCATCACGAATCCACTCTCCTCCTTCTTGCCATCCAAATACTTCTCGAATCTGAGGAGGAGTGATGGTGTGCCACTCTCCTCGGTGTCTGTAGGTGATTTCCTTGTGATCGACGTAGCGAAAGGAGGCCAGAAATTCACATGTGTCCTCTACATCGGTCTCACTCTGGAGGGTCAGGAGTCCTGGCCAACCACTGACCGTCAGCAGCTCTCGAACTCGATCCTCGAATCCGGTAAGTTGCAGAAAGTCTGCATCCACGAACCTACTCGCTGCATGTTTGCGAGCCATCAGTCTCGCGTAAAGTTCTTCGAATGTAAGTGCTGGAGGCGCCATGACACTGCAAATAATAAACACGGAAACAATTAGAATATCAGTAGGAAATTAAGCCAAAAAATTGAACCGGTCAACGCTAGTCAACGGGAGCCGCGGGTCATGCACACTTTAAGTGTGCCATCCGCGGATGTAAAGTGCAAGTCATCCGCGACCATAAAATGTGCATTACCCGCGGTCTGGAAATCTCACCGTCGATCGATTCCTTCGATCGAATCCTGCAATTCAACTTCAAATCGGCTACTGAGAAAACACGAGCATCTCAAGAGGATCCAAATACAGCAAAATCGAACGCCAGTTGTCTATGAGACGAAGTAATCCATGCGATTTGAGTAACCTAAAATTTCGACGAGGAAATACCCAAAATACCTCGACTCCGGACGGTTTGGGTGTGAATCGGGCAAGAATGGGGTTCGAGCGACGCCCCGATGGTGGTGGATGTCGGCGGAATGGAGGCGGAAGGCTGTGGAGGTCGTCGGTTGTGAGAGCGGCGGCTGAAGGTGTGTTGGGGAGGAATAGGAGAGAAGCGTGAGAGATTTGGGGTTTAGGGTTTCGAGTCAATAACAGGCCACGGATCAAGACCATTTTAAGTCCCGCGGTCAACTCATAAAGTGTTCTTCGTCCGTGGATTTAATATTCGAATGGTCCGCGATCCCGTCTGAGGAAGGCCAGTCTGTTTGGTCAATGCATGTGCCGCGGACGATCCGTATTTTATTGGCGCGGTCAACGGTTAACATCTTCATAGTCCGCGGTTTTAATGTCTGCTTCACCCGCGATCCCGTCTGAGTAATACGCCTCTTCCTGCGCAAAATAGATTTCTTTCCCAAGACTATGTAAAATGCGACTCAAGACTCAAATAAAATAGAAAAATGAAATAAAAACGAAAAAGGAAAGAAAGAAATTGCCGGGCTACCTCCCTGCGAGCGCCTTTGTTTTACGTCGTTGGCTCGACGGTACCTCATTTATGTTTCAGTAGGAGGTTTGAGTTCACACTGCTGAACGGGTAGGTCGATTTCTCCTTGATAGTGCTTCACCCGTTGTTAAGTGCTCCTTGATATTGCTGAATGGGTAGGTCGATTTCTGGTTGCCGGGTCCTCGAGCTCAAGTGCTCCGTAGCTAAAAACCGTCATCACCATGTAGGGACCTGTCCATCTAGAACGCAATTTGCCAGGCATTAATCGTAAACGTGATGAAAATAAAAGTACCTGCTGGCCAATCTCGAATGTGCGTCGTAAGATGAACTTGTCATGGTACAGCTTGGTCCGCGCCTTGTAGTCCGATTGGCTCTCATAAGCCTCTAGGCGTAGCTCCTCTAGCTCACATAGCTGTAATTTCCGATCCAATCCGGCAGCCTTCAAGTCCACGTTGCACGTCTTAAGCGCCCAAAACGCCTTGTGCTCTAGCTCGACCGGGAGGTGACATGCCTTCCCATACACCAACCGAAAAGGTGAGGTGCCTATCGGTGTCTTGTAGGCTGTCCTGTAGGCCCATAGTGCCTCATCTAACCTCTGGCTCTAGTCCTTCCCGGACGGTTTCACCATCTTCTCGAGAATCCCCTTAATCTCTCGGTTAGAGATCTCTGCTTGTCCAATTGTCTGGGGTGATAAGCTGTGGAAGTGCGGTGATGAACGTGGTAGTGCTTCAAAGTTGCGGCCATCATCTTGTTGCAGAAGTGTGTCCCCTGATCACTGATTATGGCTTTAGGCACTCCGTATCTGCAAAATATGTTAGTGCGAAGAAAATCCACAACAGTCTTAGCATCATCACATCTAGTAGCCTTAGCCTCTACCCATTTAGACACATAATCTACTGCAACAAGAATATATAAATAGCCAAACGATGCAGGAAAAGGACCCATAAAATCAATCCCCCATATGTCAAAAACATCATTAACCAAAATAGGCACTTGGGGCATCTCGTTCCTAGCAGAAATATTACCTACCCTCTGACATTTATCGCATTTCTTACAATGATTGTAGGCATCTCTAAACACATGTGGCCAGAAAAAACCACAATCCAAAATTTTTCTACTAGTCCTCTTGGGGCCAAAATGACCACCACAGGCATGCTCATGACAGAAACTAAGCACAGAAACAACCTCATCATCAGGAATACACCGCCTAAGTATTTGGTCTGCGCCAATTTTCCATAAATACGGGTCATCCCACACATAGTATTTCGAAGCATGCTTAAGTTTCAGACACTGAGCTCTCGAGTAAGAGGGTGGAAATTTACCTCCGACCAGGTAGTTCACTGATGAGCCGTATTTATACGACTCATTGAATCATTAAATCCCACCAATTCCAGCACTTTATTATACGAACAGTTACTTCTTAGTGTTGTTTCATGTTTCAGGTGATTTGGAAGCTCTAGGAGGAATCGCGCTTAAAAGACGGCATTTTCATGCCAGAAACATCGCAGTTGAAGAACAGACCCAAAGGAGGGCCGTGAACAGTGTTTTCGGCTCGTAAACAGTAACTCCGGTGTGAACAGTACTCCGGCGTGAACAGTCTCCGGTGTGACCAGTACTCCGCGCGTGAATAGTGATTTCGGCCGAGTCCAGCCCAGTTCGTCCGGCCCAAAAGCAATGTGAAATTAGGGCAACATACAAGCTAGGGTTTTGGAACATTCTGGAAGGTTCATGATGGCTTAATTATCAAGCAAAGGAGTAGCTTGGAGATAAAGCAAGAAAGATATGGAAATATTGCCTAAATTATCTTTTGGATTATTTAGGCAATTCAAGGTCTTTCGCAACCTTATAAATAGAGGAGCTCACAAGGCCAAATAATCATCCCTCAACTCACACGAGTTCCCTCTCTCAAAGCTCTCGGCCAAGCCTTGCTCCGCCTCCTCTCCTCCGCCTAGCTCCACCGTGCGCCGCCCAGCTCAGCCGTGTCCCACGGCCGGTTCTTCTTCTCTCCTCGGAATAGTGAAGTTACTTCGTTTTTATTACTCTTGCATTATTCACATGGCTATGTGTAACTAAACCCGTTATTCGGGCTAGGGTTTGAATAATTGTGACGAATGTTTTGATATTCAGTTCTTAATTATTGTTCTTGCATTCTATTAGTTCTTGTGCAATTATATCAGTTCGAATTATTAGGTTAAGGGGAGATCCGAAAGGGTACAACTTAACCTAGTAATACTTACTATCTTTATCCTGCTTATTTGATACTGACCCGTTAGAATAAGTAGATGCACTAACCTAATATAACCTGACCAGGAGTATTAGGTTGCTAGAATTAAACGTCTATAACCTGACCAGGAGTAGATCGTGGCGTAGTGACTTAACGGTCCTACCTTAGGTTATAACCAGACCAGGAGTAACCACACTTAAGAAAGCAAGAATAAAACACCTAGAAATCAAGGATAAACTAAGTCACAATTGAAGAACCCTAGCCTGAATATCTTCTCTGATCGATACACATCAGCTTATTTCGTTTATTGCACTGTTTCATAATCAATTACTCTCACCCAACTGTTTCTTTCTATCTCTTACAGAACAAAGTAGTAACCATCTAGCTCTCTAGGGTTCGACCCCTTACTTACAGCTATACTAAGCCAAGAGTAAGCGGACATTATAAATTTAGATTTGCAGGTACAACGACGACCTGTCATTCACTATGGGAGCATACCATGGTACTTTACCTGTAAGAGCATACAAGTGCTCGTCTGGGAAGGTCTTTGTGATGTGCACCGCATCCTCTTCTCGTACTAATCGGCTCAAGTGGTCAGCTACAGTGTTCTCTATCCCCTTCTTATCCTTGATTTCTAGGTCGAATTCCTGTAGCAGCAAAATCCATCTAATCAGCCGCGGCTTGGCCTCCTTCTTCGTCATCAGATACCTGATAGCTGCATGATCAGAGAAAACAACTACTTTAGTACCAAGCAAATAAGACCGAAATTTCTCCAAGCCAAAAACTACTGCTAATAATTCTTTCTCAGTGGTCGAGTAGTTTCACTGAGCCGCATCCAGCGTTCTTGAAGCGTAGTAAATCACTACAGGCTTTTTATCCACTCTCTGGCCTAGTACAGCTCCCACAGCATAGTCGCTGGCATCGCACATAATCTCAAATGGCTGGTCCCAGAGTGGTGCTGGAAGGATAGGCGTGCTGGTAAGTGCCTGTTTCAGCTCGTCGAAGGCCTCCCTGCATGAATCTGTAAACTCAAAAGGAACATCTTTCTGCAAAAGGTTAGATAAAGGCAGAGCCTTCTTCGAGAAATCCTTAATAAATCGACGGTAAAAACCAGCGTGCCCAAGAAAAGATTTTATATCACGCACCGTAGAAGGATAAGGCAGAGTAAGAATTAAGTCAATTTTCGCTTTGTCTACCTTAATACCTTTGTGTGAAACAATATGACCAAGGACCACACCATGAGTAACCATAAAATGACACTTCTCATAATTGAGCACCAAATTCATAGAAACGCAACGCTCTAGTACTCTACTCAAGTTATCCAAACATGCATCGAAAGTGTCACCATAAATAGTGAAATCATCCATAAACACCTCAATAAAAACACCTATCATGTCAGAAAAAATGCTAGTAACCACCCGCTGAAAAGTACCGAGTGCGTTACACAAGCCGAAAGACATACGTCGAAAAGCAAACGTACCGAATGGACATGTGAAGGTGGTCTTTTCCTGGTCCTCAGGTGCAATGGGAATTTGATTATAACTAGAAAATCCATCGAGAAAACAAAAATAAGGCTTACCTGCCAGCCTGTCAAGCATCTTGTCAATAAACGGAAGAGGAAAGTGATCCTTACGCGTCACGGCATTCAGCTTCCTGTAGTCGATGCACATGCGCCATCCATTCTTGACTCTCGTAGTCACCAACTCACCCGCAGCATTCTTCTCAACTGTAATCCCTGTCTTCTTCGGGACTACGTGAACTGGGCTCACCCACTGACTGTATGAGATCGGGTAAATCACGTCAGCATCCAGCAGTTTCTGGATTTCTTTCTGCACAACCTCCATCATAATCGGGTTTAGCCTCCTCTGAGGCTCTCTGGAAGTCTTAGCTCCATCCTCTAGCAAGATACGGTGCATGCACACAGTTGGGCTGATTCCTCTGATGTTTGCAAGCGTCCATCCAATAGCGAGCTTGTGGCTACTTAGCACCTCGATCAATCGCCTCTCCTGGTCTGTTTCTAGCCCATTTTTGATGATGACCGACAGCGTGTTATTCTCCCCCAAAAATGCATATTTCAGGTGCTCATGTAGAGGTTTCAGTTCCAGTTTCGGTGACTGCACAGTAGAAGGCAGAAACACGTTAGTTTTAAATAGACGAACCTCGTTAACTTCATACCTGGGTGAGAGAGGTCTCACGATCTCCAGCTGAGATAGCACATCAAGAATTGTCTCAGCGAACTCGTAGGAGTCCTCATGTGAGTAAACCGCATTTTCTAGTGTGAGCTCGAGTGGGTCTGCTCCTTTTTTCCGGTTGATGGACCACAATTATACGAATCAAAAACATAGTAAAACCCACCAAATTAGACTGTTGGTCTATTTAACTTCTGCTTGTTAGTCCTGATTTATTTCTACAGGGTATTTTGGCGCTTAGAGAGAAAACACGCTAAGGAGAGGATTTTACACTGAAAAGATGATAAGAGCCAATCCAAGGTCAAGATCAGACGCTGAACGAAGAAATATCAAGATCCTGACCAAGAATTACTCAAATTAAATTTAACCGAGGAACAACCAAAGTCAGACCGGAGAAAAATTGGATTGATAGTTTTGTGAAAAGACTGCACAAAACTGTCAAAACTCATCCATAGACCAAGTGACCGGCGGCTAGTGTGAAATGGATGACTCATGGGTGGCCAAAATCCTCCTCCCCTCCTCCATGACCGGTGGCTTTGGCAAGAGGTGGCCAAAGCCACAAGCCCTCCTCCTTGGACAACCTCCAATCGGCGGCTTTTGGAGCTCCCTCCTCCTCCATGGATGGCTTGCCACATGCATCCATCTTAACCCTCCATTCCTCCTCCTTATGGCTATAAATACAAGCCTCCTCCTCCTCATTTCAATCATCCACAAAATCCACAAAATTGTAAAACACTTATCTCTCTAAGTTTTGGTTACTTGTAAGTTTGGTTTTGGAAATAATACTCCTGTTTGTACTTGAGTATTATACGCTTTGAAATTATAATACTCCTGTCGGTTCTTGAGTATTATAATACTGTAGAGAATACTCCTGTTGGTTCTTGAGTATTCAGTAGGAAATTGGGAATACTCCTGTTGGTTCTTGAGTATTCCACCCCTTTCCCTCTTACTATTTTCAAAAACCCCTGAGTATTTAGTTATGATGTCCTTTTCCATGGACAGTCGTAGCTAAACTCCTCATTCGGTCGAAGGTACTTTCTTGTATTATATAATGTTTTAATTTCTTTTAGTTTCATTTCTCTGTATTCAAAACTTGTTCTATGTGCCATTTATAGTCAGAGTTTCCAAGGTTGAGTGAACCATTTGTAACTGGACCAAAGGGACCAAATGGGCAAGCTCTTCCGTGGGAATTCGTGATCATACTCGGTAAGTGGAAGCTGTAACAAGCAAAACTTATCGAGGAGTTCGACTTATCTTAAAAAACCATTTGGAAACTGGACCAAAGAATTCAAATGGATGCACAAAAGGCTAAGATACTTCGAAAGGAGGAATTAGTCTGAAGTAGAACAAGTGTTGCTTTAAACGATGTTGCAAGTCTTGAGCTACGAAAGGGCCTCGATTCATCTTTGAATACTTAGAAAGGTTACTAGCGGTTATTAATAAACATGTTATAATACAAGGTACCTGAAACCGAATACTTTCCCTTGAATTACAAAAACCCCCTGTATTTACTTTTATAAACTGCTCGATCAACTACAACCATCAACCACTCATCTACCGGAGGAATCGCAATCACGCATCACCCACTGTAAGTCTTCTTCCCTTAACTCTTTTACTTTCAGTCATTTAATTTCAGTATTTATTTTCTGTAATTTACTTTTCCGCACTCAAAACCAAAAAAACCAAAAACAGTAGCTTAGTTAATCGCGCTAAAATCTCAATCCACTTAAAACACGCTCCCTCGCTGTACAAATCCCCCAAAGAACAACTATCCCTCTAATTCCCTTGGGTTCGACCCCTACTTATCACTTACTACCCAGTTGTGTAGTCACGAGTAGCGGAAAATATAAATTTATTTGTACAGAGAACATTGCACCTTAACGACAGTGCAGTGGGCTCCGTCACCGGTCTCACCTCCTGGACTAGATCATCCAGTGTATCTAGAGCGTGTATCGATGCAAAATCTGGTGGGTGCTTCATGGCCTGAAAAATGTCGAAGCGAATCACTTCACCCTCCACCTCCATAGAGAGTGTGCCACTGTCGCTGTCGATCTTCATCTTTGAAGTCTTTAAGAATGGGCGGCCTAATAAAATTGGAGCATGATCCGTCGGGTCGTTGCTGTCCATCTTAAGCACGTAGAAATCAGCAGGGAACACCAGTTCCCCTACCTGCACTAGTACATCCTCGATTTTACCTTCTGGTTGCTTGCATGATCTGTCTTCCAGCTGTATGATAAGTCCTGCAGGTTCTAACGGACCAATACGAAGACAAGAATATATCGAATATGGCAAGACATTAATCGATGCACCAAGATCGAGCATGCAATTGTCAATGCGAATATTACCAATAGTGCAAGGGATGGTGTAAGTACCAGGGTCACCGCATTTAGGAAGTACCTTTCGCTGAATAACAGCTGAGACGTTCTTACTCAGTAGTTCCTGGTCAATGCCAGTGGAACGTCTCCGGTTGATGCACAGCTCCTTTAAGAACTTCGCGTAGCGTGGAATTTGGTTGATCGGCTCGAGGAGTGGGATGTTGATTTCCACCTTGCTAAATAGTTCCCAAACTTCTCGATCAATCATATGTTTCTTTGAAGCTCGGACCTGCACAGGAAACGGAAGAGAACGATCAGAATTAGAATTTTTGACAGATGGGGTCGCGGACGGTGCACCTTTTAGGTGTCCCATCCGCGGACCGTTAACCTCTTCATGGTCCGCGCCTTTAACTTGTTCTGCGTCCGCGGAAATCTGCTAAACCGCGGGCTCTTCGTAGTTAATATCCGTGGGTGATGGACATTTTATCCGACCGCGGACAGCATTAAACTGATCTTTGTCAGCAATCCGGTCTGAGGCATGCTCCTTGGTTGCTTCATTCAAATCTTTTCCGCTCCGCAATGTGACTGCATTAACGTTTCCTCTCGGGTTGGGTATGGTCTGTGATGGTAGCCGTCCTGGATCATTTTTCAGCTCAGAAACTGTGGTGGCTATCTGGGACATCTGCTTAGACAGATCGGAGATTGCTCCATTGGTTTTGACCTGAAATTGGTGCACCGAAGCAGTGAGATCCTTTACGATGTCTTCTAGAGATTTGCTTTGCTGACTCGGGCCTGCCTGGTTCGGATACTGTGCTCGCTGCTGATATTGAGGTGGTCCGTTGTGTCCTCCCTGTTGCTAGCGGTACGGAGGACGATAGTAACTGGACTGCTGAGCTTGAAGAGGGGCTATCTACTGTGCTGGTTCCCTCGGCGCATGGTTATCATTCCTCCAGCCTTGACCGTTGGCTCCTTGCCCGTACTGTCTGTTCGGTCCAGTCTGGTTGCCATAGCTCTGGTAGTCGCCCACTGCATTGACTTCGCGCTGGTCAATGCAGTGGGCGACTACCAGAGCCAAGTTCATCCCCAAACTGAGGTAATTCCCAATTCGCAGTCCGTTTCTTCGGTTTCTGCAAATATCTCTGTTGAAAAGATTGTGGTGGACGGAGTTGTGAGTGTGAATGGTGAAGCCAGTAGGGCTGTTGGTAGGGAAGCCAGTAGGGTTGTGGTTGGTGATGAAGCTAGTAGGGCAGCTATTGAGCATGAAACTACCAAGATTGTGAAAGAAGGAGAGCCCAGCATCTCTGTGTCTAAAGGTGCTGGTGGATCAGGAGTATGGAGGGAGAAAATCCATGCGTCTGGGTATGTTCGTCCGGGAGGTTTACGAAGGAAGAAGGGGACTCGCCAAGTTATTTCTCCATGACAATGTCTGGCCAATATTAGTTCAATTAGAGGAAAGCTCATTGCAATGTCTGATGAGGAGATAGAGAAGTGTCTTGATTCCTCAAGAAAGAGTAAATTGGTGATTAATGAGGCATCTGACGACGACTCTGAGGAGAAGCTTGAAGGAATTAGTGATGAACGTCCAAGTGAGCATTCTGAGACTGTGATAGAGGAGATTAATCCATCACAGAAGACAGATGTGTTCAAAAAGGCCATACAAGAAGAATCTGACCCTACAGAAAAGGATGAAGAGTTGGAGAAGCTATTCAAAGATATTGATAATGTCATGGAAGATTTGGAAAAGGAGAATAATCTGGGAATGGAAAATTCAGAGGAACCTCTTTGTGCCCAGGGTGGTGAGGTTGAAGAGTCTGTTGCTGAGAAACCTGCCGGTGTTCCCACTATGGAACCAAGTGTGCAGACTGAAGGTGGGACAGTTGATGCTCCAGAGGAAATTGCTGCTAAGGAATCCATAGCTATCCCAGTTGTTTCTCAAGATGATCTTCGTAGTGATCATATGGAGGAGGATGGTGCTTCAGTTCGTAAGGATACTGTGAAGCCAGTGTCAAAGGAAGTTACTCTTTCAGAAGACGACTAGGACCTTGTTCCTCTTGTCAATCTAAAAAGGGCAAAGAAGGACAAGGAAAAGAAGAAGGTAGCATTTGAAAGATCTGCTGAGGGGTCAGGACAAGAGGTTACAAAGGTGGGCAACTTGACAGGGGGAGCTGATTCATCTAAGAAAAGAAAACACGAAGCTCCGGTCCCTGTTCAGAGGATGCTGGAAGATGTGAAGTCCCATCTGTTGATTCTGACTCTGTTCCAGTAGGCCTGGTCAAGAAAGGAGTGTGGTTTGTCAATAGAGATGCTGCGAAGAAGTGGTCATGTGTTCAGAAAAGAAAAATCATACCAGAGAGATTGCTAGAGGAGTCCCGGTACAAGGGAAAGGAAGTCATCAAGGTTCTTAAGGAATCTGATCTGTTCTGGACGTTGGACAGATGCAAACCGTTCAACGAACAGCTGGTTCGAGAGGCCATGACAAACCTTCCCCCTCGGTTTGGGGTCATTGGAGAAGCAGAGTATGGTGTCTTCTTCGTCAGGGGAAGGTAGATCAAGATTGACCCTGAGCTTAACAATATTTACTTCTCCATGGATGATCCAGTTGCTGATGAAGAAGAATCAGATTTTGAAAAGGTGATAGAGACCATTACTGCAGGCTCAGTTCGGTGGAGGACTGACACTGTTGTGTATACAGCTGATCTCTCCACGTTCTATTCAATGCTTTTCTTCATTGCGGTGTTCAACTGGAGACCCTCGACTCACCGTTCAACGGTTAACCGGAACATGACCTAATTAATCTATCAGATAGGGAATAAGCTGAAGTTCAACCTGGGAAGAGTTATGTTCAAACAGATCGCTGATCATGCTACTTCAAAGAGAACTCTTCATCAGATTTGCTTCCCGTCCCTGATATATGAGTTGATAATCCATCAAGCTCCAGATTTGAAGGCCTCGACTGACCATCTCTCAAAGGCACCCAGCAAGTTCATCGTTGACCACAAGCTGTTTAAAGAGCGTCACGTGAACGATCTCAAGGAAGGGAACCAGAAAGGAAAAGATGTTGCAGAGTCGAGTCGAGGGGGAGCCAGGATGGGCCGTGATGAGAGGAGCAAGCTGCTCAAGGACTTGCATGCCACCATTGCTACCGATAAGGAACAGCGCAGATGGATCAACAAGCTTGCTCGTGCCCTCAGCTACCCAAGTGACGATGAGTCTGATGATGCAAATTCTGAGGACGACTCTGATGAAGAGTCGTCTGCATAAAGGTCCCCCGACAAAACTATCTCTCTGAACTCAGTTTTATTAAACTTTCATATTTTTGTGTGCTTGTTCTGGCACAGTTTAATTTGATGTTCGAACTAGATCGGACCCCTTGCCATTTTGTGGCAAAAAGGGGGAGTATTTTGAGTGGGTGACAATTTTTGTTCCCTCATGGTTGTCTACTATCTAGATAAGATAGATAGACTTAGTTATCTAGTAGATCTGGTTTTCCCAAAATGCCAAGGGGGAGATTGATGTTCCCGTGAGTGGCATGTATTTGGCAAAACGTAGTTAGACAGTTTGAGCAGGAGTTCAGGGGGAGTTCGGACATATCCTAGCACTCATGTACAGCGTGGAACAGACGCAAGGATATTTCCCAGAAGATATTGGACAGCGAAGATCTCATCGATTTGAAGTCGGCAAGCGAATTATTTGAACAACAGATATTCGAATGAATATCTACATTGAAGGCGGCGTAGCTGACTTGGGCAAGAGATCTCCATATATTCTTCCAATCCATTTGTGAAAGATATACATCAAATATCTAGGAATATTTCCTAAATATTTGATGGGATTATCTTGTGCATATTAGGGTTTCGTCCAAGCATATAAATACATTGCTAGGGCATCCTTATTTCGTATCGCTTTCAAAGATCAAATATACACGACCAAACCCTACCGATTGGAGAAGAAGAAAGCGACGGCCGGTTGTGTTTCCCCACTGGAAACTCATCGGTGGAAAGAGCAGTCTCATCACGTTCAACTCAGACTGCCTGGAAGCGATCAAATTGCCACACACAACAAAGGTGAACAAGCTTTCGTTAGAAAGCATCCGAGCTTCAAGAGAAGGTCGAGAACGTTTGGACTGCAGGTTTAGACAAAGGGGATCGAGGTTCACTGCTGTAAACCTCGGTTGCAAATCTGAGAGACGCAGTGTTAGAGGCTAGGCAATTACAAGGTGTAAGTGTAAGTCCACGTACAAGCTCTAACTCGTAATAAAGATTTGTTGTCCCTTTTCGGGTGTGGGAAACCCCCCAGAGTAGGCGTGGCCGAACTGGGTTATCATTCTGTGCGTGCTCATATTATTTGCTTTGTCTGCTGAACTGTTGTGATACGAGTTCAAGGTCTGTCGCAACTTTACCTTGAACTGTCTGCTAAACTGTTGTGAAAAGAGTTCAAGGTCTGTCACAACTGTATCTTGGACACAAGCTTGAACAGGGGATATAATTTCAGGATCACACTCTACAAACGAGGCGAGTTCCTATGCGCATTTGCCTTTATTTATCATTCTTTGCGCTTAGGGACTAAACTTGAATTAAGTGTGGAGTGGGTCATAGCCCATAGTTCACATATTTTCATGGCATGCATCTCATTCTTATATGGACACCTGCATCTTTTGCATCATATCCCTAACATGAGAGTTTTTTTAACCACATAGGCTTGTGATTATCAATTCTAAATACCTATAAATCACATCTAGCCTACTTGTCACAATTATTTGATCTTGAACTTAGAACCAACATAGGGTGCGTCCACTATGACTGAAAGTTAACTTAACTTAATTGATCTTAACTGATATTAACTTATCTTAAATGATCTTAACTGATCTTAAATGATCTTAACTGATCTTAACTTAACTGAAACTATAGTGATTTATATTAACTTAACTTAACTTAACAGAAGGGCCCCACCACCACCACTACCATCGGACCACCGCCGGACACCGCCGGACAACGCCGCGGTCAACGCCGGTCTAACGCCGGCGGCGGTCCGGCGGTGGGTGACGGTGGTCCGGCAGTGGTCCGGCGGCGGTCCGACGGCGGTGGTGGTGGTGGTGGGGGGTGGTCCAACTAACTTAACTTCACTTGACTGAAAATTACTTAACTTATCTTAACTTATCTTAATTGATCTTAACTGATAGTGCATGATATTAACTTATCCTAACTTACAAGTCAAAAAATCAAGTCAAAGTGGACAGGGCCTTAGTCCTTTGAGCGTGCATTCTTCTGAATCAATATCATTGCTATCATTTACCTATCTAATTCTCTAAGTATTTTCATTGCATGCCTTGGACTTAATTTTAGCAAGCACTTTTTAAAAAAATCATGCAAAACTTAGACCTTTTGAATGCCCCTTGGTGACTTGAGTTTTCTAATTTAGTGCCTTGCTTGTGATTGTTTCCCGCACATTCCATACATTCTTTGAGCATATTGTCAAGTTTTAAGTGTGGAGTCAAAGGAGGGCAAAAAATAGGCCCCAATAAAAAATGCTTTACTTTCATGGTCAAAGAGGGTAAAGCCCCGACTAAAAACTTACTAAAAGTACAAGAGAAATTTTGCTTCAAAAATATACAAATGTCGGGGGTTAGTGATCAGTCGATATTTTGACTAGTTATATGCTCCATACGATGAATGATATCACTCATTCTCCTAACAAATTGTCATTATTTTACGTCTTTTCTTGAGCGTTTCAGGTTAAAAGCAGCTATCCAACAAAACCATGGACTAAGACCAAGACTCAAAGAAAAACCACACTTTTGGAGTGAAAAAGCACGCAAGGGAAATCCAACCGACCGGTTTGACAAATTGGCCCAAAACCAGCCGATCGGCTGGAATGGAAACCAGAAGAGGGAAAAGAGCTGAAGTCTGGAACCGGCCGGTTCCCACCTCAACCGCCCAGATCAGACCATCCGAGAGTTTGTGTCTTTTGAAGACCGCCAAACCGACCGGTTCACACCAGGCCAACAATCTCAACCGGACAGTTGAGAAGCTCAGTCTGAAGTCAGCCCTTATGAAGCTCGAGACAGCTGACTGGCTGGGATTTCTTCACTCAGCCAGTCTACCGGCTGGCCGTTAAAGGCAGTATGTTTGGACTTATTTCCTAATTTCGTTTTTGGGCTTTTTGACCCTTTTTGGTGAGCTATAAAGAGGAAATCGACTGATTGAAGAGAGTGTGGATGATACGAGGGTTTGACGCTTGATTTTTGGAGAACCCTAACTTGGAGAAGAAGACACCACATCACGAGAGATTGAGGATTAAACGAGCTACATCGTCTACACGGTTTCCTCGTCCTTAATTTCTATTTCTACACTATTTTTGGTTAACTTACCATGAATAGTGAGTAGTCTTCTTTATTCTGGGATCCTACGGATTCCGTGCCATGTACCCAACTCTTCGTGTGATAATTTGAACATTTTTCATTAATGCAATTCGAATATTCAATTTCATTGTGCTTAATTTTATCGTTCTTGCAAGTTTTACATTGAATGAGATGTTTGCATGCTAGAACGTATTTAGGTTAATTACCAAAAGATGAATGGGTCTTAGTTATTAACCAGATTATATGAAATTGTTATTATGTCATGGTAGCTACAATGGTAGTACATGAATTAATAGGAAAGTTGACTTTTGTTTGAAAAACCCTAAGTTTAACTAATCAAAATTGTTGATAATCTGTGGATGAGGGCGTTCAACGATTGAGATTAATCTGGACAATGATCTGTGGATGGGCGGCTTGTCTAGTGTTATTTTGGTTTATTTCCATATTCTATAGCATGATGAATTTACGTGATATTGTTGCATGATTTGTGGGTTGGCACGGGTGAAGTTTGATCCTGGGATTCTTTCTCTGATCAAGCCAAAAGCTTTATTTTTCTGCATTTAATTTCTGCTATTTGTTTCACACCAAAACCTTTAATTGTTCGGAATATCTAAATAGGTCATTCGTTAGTTAGTATTCACACATGTTGTTCCTTGGATCGACCCCTTGGCTTAACAAGGTTTATAAATTGTTTTTACTACAATTTGACCCCTAAAACATATAACTTGACAACTATAAAGGGTTAAAAATATGCTTGTCAAAATGGTGCCGTTGGCGGGGAACAGCGCATAGTGTGATATTAGATTTAACATGTGTAGTTTAGACTATTGCACCTTGTTTGTTGCTTGACTCTTTCTGTCTCTTTTGCTTCACTCACGGTGTTTTTTGTCTCTCGCAGGAACTGACTAGTTCATGCCAAAGAAAACACCCAGACGGAAGAAGAAGAAGGTTCAGGTGTCAGACGAGGACTCACCGGACCAACGAAGAACTCTTTGTCAGGTCAAAAACGAAGCTCGACAAACTCGAGCACAAAATCACGGATTCAGAGCACTCAACATGAATCTCCCTGCACTACCTGGGCTGGTCAGCGTCCCGCGCAACAGCCAGTTCGCAGGACTCCCGGAGACTACACTACTCCACAAGTCTAAGGATTTTAGTCCTCCATTTCACCGCCTGGCGTGGACAATAACAACTGGGAGATTAAAACTGGACTTATTCAGATGGTGCAGAACAATCAATTCTTGAGAAGGATGAATGAGGACCCTCACCAACACCTTAAATACTTCGTACAGATGTGCAACACAGAAAAGACTAATGGTGTTCCTCCTAAATCCTCTACCTGCGGCAGTTTCCAATATCTTTCTCTGACAAGGCTCGTAGGTGGCTAGACAGTCATGCAAAGGGCACCTTCACTACTTGGGATAAATTAGCTGTAGCTTTTCTGAAACAATACTTCCCGCCATCAAAGACATCACATTTCAGGAACAAGATCATATCGTCCGTTCTATGGATGGTGAGACTCTCTATAAGGCTTGGGAGAGATACAAAGAGCTTATAAGACCGTGCCCCAACCACAACCAGGAGATGTGGCAGATCATGGACACCTTCGATCAGGGAATCGACCAAGGGATGGCACCTTGATAAATCAAAAAGATGGTTAAGGAATTACTGGCAACGATCCAGATCTTCGACACATGCAAACTGAATCAGTATCTTCCTTCCCTCCATTGGTATTACTTTGATGAAAGCGATACCTTCCAATCTCATTTCCTTCTCAATCGATTCGCTTAACTTGATGATTTTCAGATCTGCCACTAGCGATTTGTGAGCCCAAATCTCGTATTCTAGAAATGCCTCCATATTGACTCTTCTACTTTTACTATAATGACCTTTACTTGCGTCGTTGACCGCCTTTCTCGCATCGGAGCTCTGGTCTATACCGACTAGCTTCGGCCTCCAAACTGACACTACGCCACCCTTTCTTCGAACTCCTTCTGGTGGGGGGAGGGTTGCTTTCCTCCTATCAAGCGGAGTCCCTGCTCTTGGTTTGCCTCAGCTATCCACCAACGAGACCAGCAGCTTTGCCTCCCCAACGTTAGCTCTGTTCCATCTACGAATAGAAGCCATCGCCTCCCCTAGGGTTTTGTATCGGACAAACCCGAACCTACTATTCGTCGCCCTCCTTCCCCTTGCTGGGATGAACACATCCATCGATTTACCATCTTGGCTAAACAAAGCTCTAACCCAAGCTTCATCCTTATCTATTGGAATGTTATCGATAAAGATACTGAATAGCTCCTTCCTCAGTGTTTGATACTCTGCTCCTCTGTTTCTCTGTTGGTAGTTTCTCTGTTGGTAATTCCTCTGTTGGTAATTTCTACCTCTAAGGAGTGTTTCTCTCTCCATACCTCTGTTGGTAATTTATGACAAACACCTTTTTACATGGAAAACTAGATGAGGATGTATATATGTCTCTTTCACCATGTTTCTACAAATGTGAAAAAGCTCAAGGCAAAGTTTGCAAGCTTCTCAAAAGTCTATATGGTTTAAAACAGGCTCCAAGACAATGGTTCTCAAGGTTTAGTGATTCTGTAATCAGCTTTGGCTTTACTAAAAGCCTTAATACTACTCTCTTTTCACTTACAACAAAGATGGAGTTTTTCTGACACTTCTAGTGTACGTGGATGATGTTATTCTGACAATCACTTCTTCAACTCTCATTCAGACTGTCAAGACATTTTTCCATGATCTGTTTAGAATCAAAGATCTTGGATAGTTGACGTACTTTCTTGGGTTTGAGGTACAAAGATCCTATGAAGGTCTATTTCTAAATTAAAGGAAGTATGCCTTGGACCTCGTTTCAGAAACTGGTTTACTTGCTTGCAAGCCCTCATACATGCCTATGGATACTAAAGACAAGCTTGGACTGTCCAAAGCTCCCCTGCTCCCTGATCCAAATCCTTATAGAAGACTGGTTGAATAGCTAATCTATCTCACAAATACCAAGCCAGATCTAGCATATTCTGTCCATGTTATCAGCCGGTTTATGAATCAACTTATTGAGGATCATCTACAAGCGGGTCACAGGGTACTCAGGTACTTGAAAAATACTCCCTCAGAAGGCATTTTCTATCCAAGTAACCAACAGTTACAACTTAAGGCCTACTGTGATGCTGATTGGGGGCATGTCCACTAACAAGAAAATCAGTATCTGGGTATGCAGTGATCTTAGGAGGTGCTTTGATATCTTGGAAAATAAAGAAGCAAGCTATTATATCCAGATCATGACCTGAGGCTGAGTACAGATCAATGGCACATGTATGTTGTGAGGTGGCCTGGTTAGTAAGGCTTTTAGCATATCTACATGCTCAAATTCCCACACCTGTTGCCTTGTACTGTGACAACACTACTCAATACATATTGCCAAGAACCCAATATTTCATGAGTGTACAAAACATGTGGAATTTGACTGTCATGTTGTAAGACAACACCTTACATCTGGCTTCATCAGTCCCCGATTTGTGTCCACCTCTGAACAACCTGCTGACTTGTTCACTAAACCTCTATGCGCTGAGCGTCTTCTGCATCTATGTGGCAAGCTTACCATCTTAAACAAGCTCCATACGTTGAGCTTGAGGGGGTATTGAGGTAGAAAACCATGAATCAAGCTCAAAGCTTCAGGCGCCAATTTGATCTTATTTTGAATATGGGATTCTTATGTAATTGTTAAAACTTCAGGGATATGTATGTATTTTCTCGTTTGAATTTTGTAATGGTTCAGGGTTCTTTGTGTACATTGTAAAACTTGCAAACGTCTGTTATAATAGACTTTTGCGCCTCTTCTTCTTGCTTAATGAAAATATTAGGGTTAGTAAAATCTCTCTCTGATTCTTGATTCTTCGCTCTCCGATCTCCTCCATGAGTTGCTTCGTCGTCAATCAGAATTCAATTATGCACTCTACGTTAAAACTTAGTGGTATGAATAATCTTATGCAATTTCTGGTTGATTACATTTGCGAGCTTATCTTTTGAGTAATTGGTCCTACAATAGTAAGATATTTGTTAAAACAAGTAAGAAATTCATAAAAAAAACATATATTGTTCAAAACGACTCAAAATTCATAAGAAGTGGAGAAAATAATTATGGAAATTTGATAGGTCAAATGTGGTAAAATCATCTTAGTGAATATCTTATGAAAGATGAATACATTTACAATGTAATTTGTCCATGTCTTTTTGTTTTGAAGACACCAGAATTATATATTCCATCATCAAAGTTTGTGTTGATATACCAATATTGATCTGATCAAGTTTTTGGGACTCTTGATGAACTTTTTGAGGCGATTGCTTAGATAATTTTGAAATGAAAGACTTCAGAAAAACGAAATAAACTTTTCGATGCAAATTGATTGTTTATCAAATGAATATTTTATTCATCGGTCAATAATCTATATTTGTAATATTTTTTTTGAGTTTATACAATGATTGTCTCATAACTTAAGCGGCAAAGGATCCATTTCGCTATCGGGAAAAGGATGAAAAAACGTTTTGATCGCAAAGTAACACATCTTAGTGATATTGTAGTACCCATCACCGCAATTTTTTAGATTTTTTCCGTCCAAAAATTCCGTCGAAAATACGCCGACGGTTACGGCACCGGAAAATAATCCGTCCTTTTTTCGGCGCTTTTCTGTCTACAATGTTGTAATAAAAAAAATCGTTGCATCTCCAGCAACATTCTATCAAAAAAAATTCCATCGCGAACAGTTGCTCGGATTGTCAACGGAATTCTTGTAACGAAATGTTGATGGAGAGGTCGCGAAATTATTATTCTCTAAAATTCCGTCGAATTTCAGTTGGTTTATACCTTTGGCAAATTCCGTCAACATTACATCCCCATGACACATTAAAAAATATTTTCATTTCGTCTGCCACTATTCCGTAACCAGAAAACCATTTTTAATCTGATAAACATTATTAAGTTTGTTACCGTTTTTTAGTGTCCGTTGTTTACAAATTATTCTGCCAGTATACTGTCTGTATTTCATAAGTGAAATAAAATACAAATTTGGTGTACTGACGTTCCGCAAAATTTCCCTCACTATTCCGTCACCCGATGGCTATAATTGAAATATAATAAACATTAATTTTTTGGTTACCGTTATTTATTGACCGATGTTTAATTCCAATTGTTCCATCATTATTACATGTGTTCACCGTCAACGGAAACGTGAGAGAATTGCAATGGATTAACAAATACAGATGGATTTTAGTTTTGCCCTATATATGATAACTCTTTACATCATTCAACACACAACATTCATTTACAACATACTTCCTTCGAATTGAATATTCTCAACATGTCTCTTTCATTTGATCTTGTTGGTTTCGGTGACAATCCACGTGACGTCGATCCGAGAGTGCATATTACACCAGTTGGAAGAGACTGGTAAGAATTCATTTGTACGGTTGATATTGATGGTTTTGTTAAATCCCACCATTATGTGATCCCCAATTTTGTAACAGTTTCGAACCATCCGATATTCATCGAAGGATCGAAACAGAATCCATCTTGAAATACTGGGATACAACGTGGACATCGTGGAACATGATCCCAGAAAGCGCTAAGCTATTGTGGTACAAGGAGTTTCAGGTACAAAGCGTTAAGTCATCAAAAGTAATTAATTCAATTTGTGAGTATATTGTTGACAAACGTTAATGGCAATTAATATTGATTTTCTTGTAGAGTATAGCAATTTGGGATGCACAACAAGATAGACACATTTGCCGTAATTTTATGAACAGATGGAATCTGATTGTCATCGACGGAATGTATATGCTAAGGAGGGGAAGGATTTCACGATTGTCATGGTCAATCCACCCGTGAAATGGCATAAGGGTGAACGAATCAAAATGTTTTCAATAAATGAGTAATTACTTTTTATTCCCTGAATTAAATAAATTGTTGATTTACAACGGCTTACAATTTTTTTCAATAATTTTTATATTATATTTGTGTTTTCAAAGTGAAATTGTAACGCAAATTGACAACATTACTCTGTAATTTCATGGTTTAAGTATTTTGGAAAAAATACTTGTCAAATAAACTTTTTAAAAATTTACCAAATTAATAAAAATGTTAGACAAAGCAAAACTGATGGAATGTTGGCGGAAAATCATATATTCTGAAAATTCATATTGGTTAACGGATCACGGACGGAATGTTAACTGAAAATTCAATATTCATTGAACCAATTGTGTTATTATTTGCCCGACGGACTATTAACGGAAATATGACGGAACGTGTCATCCTTCACCCTATAAATACATGTACAACAATTTCACAACGAAAGCCATGGTGAAGAGAGGAACACGGTGAACTGTAATGTTTACGTGAAGGGAACAAATGGTATACACTACCACGGGGCGATAGAAGAAATAATTCATATGACATGCAGGACCAACCATCGGCTAAAGGTTGTGTTGTTCAAGTGCCGTTGGTACGACCCTCGGTTTGTTAAGTCATACCCGTCTAACGGCATTGTCATCGTGAACACTCATAGACCCTACCCCTTTACGACCCTTACATTCTTGCCCAGCAAGCGGTTCAAGTTTCCTATGTTCCGTTTCCGGGATTAGCAGGACAAAATAATCAGGGTTGGGTTGCAACTTGTCCTGTAAAACAAACAAATGCCATCGACATGGAATTGGAGTGTGTCTAGCTTTGCCGGAAGGTCTTTTCGATGGCTATGTGCCTGATTCCATTGTTTTGGTTAAAATAAAGCTTGGATGTGGTTCAGTGCGGCAAATGGCACTAGCCAGAAAAGTTGCCGGTGCCAGCTGCTGGAAATTCCTATGATGAAGATGAATCTCATTAGTGAGTTCAGTCAGTAAGTTGACTCACTGTTAATTTTGTTTTCAATGTCATTGTAAATTTTGGGGTATTGTAATCTCATTGTTAATTTTACCGGATAAGTTGACTTGAGTCACTGAGTTGAATCTCATTGTTAATTTTGGGTATTGAAAATTGATTTCAATTTAAAATTTGTGTAAACAAAATTTATGTGTGTTTGTCAGTATTGTGTTACCAATAAACATATTGACTGAGCGTTAATAATAATATTTTGCCTAAATCCGGTTTACTAGTTTCAACTTCAAATTATTTCAGGTGCTATGGCACCACTTACACGTAATGTATCCGGCAAGTGCAACGACAATACTGGTAGAGGTTCAGATCGTTCTTCACAGCCCAGCCTCACAGATATGCGTTCACCGAGACAGGAGAGGTAGGACACGCAATAGACACCAACCACCAACGCCAACATACGGCAACCACCGGACGTGTATAGGCCTTCGATGCCTATAGCGGAGCCTCCTTCTGTCCCTATAGTTGAGGACACAAACTTCGCATAGGTTAATGAGTACTCTATCTACGAACTAATGAATTACAATCACAAGTCGTTTGTGGAGGACTCGCAGCAAAATAGGGAGGCTCAGGCCAGATACGACCCGAGCAACTCTAGGGGATAGACTCCACTCTGCGATCACCAGAGTCGACAAGTTTCAGATGATGATGATGATGATGATGATGATGATGATGATGATGATGATGATGAGGCCAATTACGACAGACCTCCAGTAGATTTTGTCAGAGGAGGGACTTCGGCCGGTGGTGGAATGGATGAGGAGACACCGGTGGATTTGATGTAGGAGGATGATCGGTCTCAGATCGTTCCAGCTGGGGATGACAAGTGAGTAGGATAACAAAAAATACTACTTGTATTAGTATCATTTTTCATATTTGTTTATTCTATTTTAGTTAGTAAAAATGGATTAGTCAATTTGAAAATTTTGCAATTTCGACCCGCCGCCTGCTGTTAAAAAGATTGGGATGCAATGGATTGCGCCTGGTTTCAAGGTTGGTTGGACGTCACTCGGGACGTGTGATCCAGACGCCCCATTGAAGTGGTTTAAACACTTTAAGGTAAAAACTATTATTTGATTTGATTGCGTTGTGATTTGCAGTACATTTTTCGTAACACAATTTTTTTTTGAACATGCAGAGCTTGTATTGGTGGGATCCAATGTACAAAGACCAAATCGAGGCTGATTTCAGGAAAAAGGCAGCAAAGATTCTCCAGGATGTCTGGAAAGTCATGCGAAAGGGGAAGACTAAAGGGCCTAAATGGTTGACGAGTGATCACAAGGAAGCAGGGCAAGCTCGTTTCGACACGGACAAAACGTTCAATGCCCGTAGTGAAAGGAATAAACGTAATCACTTGGCGCATCATTCCAGAAACGGACTAGCCCTGCACTCCTTTGGGTCGAGGCCAGCACATTATCACAAGGCGAAGATGGTAATACATATTAATAATAAATATTTCATTTTAAATACCATGTAGAATAACACCTTTATCACATATGTGCAGGAGAAGACATATCAAAGGCAAGTGTTACCGACAGACATGTTTGATAGGAAATTCAAGAGGAAAAATGGCACGTATTTGAAACCTGATGGGGAGAAGACAAGGGTATGTTATCAGTGTATTAATCATTAGAATTAACTTAATTTGTTAATACATTTAATTTATTATGATATTTAATGTATATTACATTTAGTTTCTTTATTTCTCTTACACTAATTGTTGTTCCCTTCGGCTAATTTAAAATGTCGTATCATTTACAATTGGTGCAGAAGGAGCTCAAAGATGCTGAAGCAGTGGTCTTAAGCAAACACGAAGGAGAGGAAAGGGTACCGGAGGAGGAACTAGTGGAGGCTTCTGCTACTATCATGGGGGTTAACCCGTGGTCTGGGATCCCGTATTTGTTTTGGCATACAACCACACAGTTGTCGGACAACTTCTCCTCAACAGGCAGCCAATCTTCCGCGACTTCCCAGAGATTGAGGGCTCCACCGTCGGACAAGTGGTTATCTTAGGTGCATGAGATTAGGCCGCGTTTAGAGTGGATAGATGAGGTTTATAGATCTCAAACTCGCCAGGAGGCGGAGATCCGAAACAGAAGGAATGCATCAAGAAAATGATGCAGATGCAAGTCGACATGATGATGATGATGATTATTATTATGTTTGCTACAGGAAACCCGTCGACCCCCATCCAGAGACATAATGAAAACATCAGCTGACCGCCTAGCGAGAACAGGAATGAAGAAAATCGGGGAGGGCGTCAAAACCAAACCCAGAACAAAGACAACAACAAATATTAGACAAATTTCCATTCATTTGTCAATTTTATATTCGTATATTTTAGTAACTACTAAACTTTAATTTCTAAATTACAATAAAAATTACTAAATTTGTAATTATTTCAAAATTTGTACACAAATGTCAATTTAATTGAATTATAAATGTTTTTTTGTTAATTTCAAAGGACAGATGACGGAATGTGAGTGGATTTAAACAGTGATGGAGTTTTAACGGAACGTGAGTGGAACTAAAATGTCACGGAATTTTGTAGGAAAACCCACGGTAGAAGGTGATAATGGGAGAGCAACGGACTAACGACGGAAATATGGCACGACGAAACTACAACGTAAGACCGACGGAACACGGCGATGATGGGAGAGAGGCAGACTGTTGACGTAATTTCCGCAACTACGGATTTTCAACGGAATGTTGGTGAAAATACTTAAAAACAAACTTTCGACGGACTACAGACGGAGTTTAGATGTGTGGCTACGTGACGGAAAATTACCGGAAATTATACGGAGATAGTGGAAACGGAAAATAGCTGATATTGAGACGGAATAACTGGAGACTCAAAATCGGAAACGCGGAATCAAACGTACCAGTAAAAACCCTAGAGAGTGTAGTCGAGGTCGAAGATGACGAGGCGAGGCATAGTACGGTGAAGATCGATTATTCTCTAAGCTTCGAGTCTAACTTTCTCGTCGTCGTCGCTGCCGCCTTCCGCCATCTTCTCTCTGCCCTAACACGACGGCGTTATAGGCGACGAGAAATCTTTGACTGCTCATAAATTTCATTGGAATGACGTCGTATGAGTGACACGGCATTGATGCATTCGACATGGCTTTCGATAAATTTCAACCATATATTTGATTTTGATGGCTGCTTTAATTAGCCTTCAACAATATTTTCATCTCCCATAAAAAAAATTTTCATCGAGAATGATGAAAATAAAAGACATTATTGATAAATAAATATATATAAGGCGCATAAACAATATATTAAAGGGTATGAGTTCGGTTCCGGTGAGAAGTGTATGTTACGGTGAGAAATGAGAACTAATCTCATCCATTCATATTTGTAATCAATGACTACGATTAATAAGAATTAAATACATTATTCGTAGCTTTTCATTTACTACGAATAATGTATTTAATGCATAATCCTTTAAAAAGATACGAATAATATATTTAATTCTATTTAATCATAGTCATTGATTACAAAATATGAATGGATGAGATTAGTTCTCATTTCTCACCGTAACATACACTTCTCATGTGATCTTTACTCTAAAGGGTATTATGAATATTATAACAATTATTCTCATGTGACGATAATATAACTCACGAAGCAGCTCATATAGTCTGGTGCATTGATTAACCTTGCTTTAACTTTATAAAACGAATGAGAAAACATTATTCCTTGAATGAAATATTGATGATGAAATCTACATAGATTTCAGAGCATTTTATAGCGTCAAGATGAATCCCTAGTAGAGACTTGTTGAGCCTCTTACTCTACACTAACAAAATCTATAATAATAATAATGGGAGTGACATTTTTGTAATGTTTAGAATTTCAATGGACTGATGAGATTGGAGATCCCAGTTGAGTTCCAAGCCGTCAGACGTGTAGTCGCCATTGGAGCATGATTCGAGCTGCTGCAAAAACCAACACCACTACAAACGATGCATTATGCATCGATTCTTTTTAACATTATGCATCGGTTCCATACCCGATGCATAATCAACCATTGCATAATGTTCGAACCTTATGACAACGCATATGACGATGCAAACGCACAAAAATACATAAGCCCTTTTTCGTACTCCTGACTCAACCTATTAGCGGACACCCACTCTCGATTCATTATAAATCCACTACATGAAATATGTAACTATTATTGTTAGAATAAGATTATATCAAATATGATATAATTACCATTCTCATATTGCATAACTCAAAAACTTAAAAGAACTCAAATAAATTTTTTTAGCTTAGTTACATACTACTTATTTACACCAACAAACAATTACATTTGAGTGAATTACAATCACTCCAACAATTAAAAAGTATTAAATGAGTTACATAGCGCGGTTTACCTTACAGTTGAAACTCTCGCAAAAAACAATCAAAGGGTGAATGCAACGTAGGATCTAAAGTTATACACAACAAAAACAATTAGTAAATGAAGAAAGAAAATCAAATTTCTAATATGAATGGAAACATAAGTAGTGAATTAGTTAATCGTGCGGTTTACCTTGGAATAGAAGCTCGCGAAGAATAACCTTAATGGTGGGTGTGCAACAAGTACAAACTAGAGCTATAAACAACACAAAGAAATTATTAAACAAGGAAAAATCAATTTAAACTTCATATTAATAGGAAAATAAGAAAGAATGATAACCATCAAATACCAGGAAATGAAGAAGCGAAGAACAACCAAAGGGAGGGGGATGTAATGATGTTCGGAGGATAAAGTTGGAGAGGAGAAGCTTTCTCTGCAAATCGACTAACAATGACTACAAGTAGTTAACGAACACAAGTTAGAAATTAAGAACAAATGGTTTCAACAACATGTTACTATAAATGCGTATTACATATTATTAACCATATAAGCAAAGAAACATGCTTCTTCAACATCAAAAAAAAAAATCCAAAATCCCTTTTTCGTACTGTACACTTAACCTACTACCGGACACTCAGGCTCGATTTATTATAAATCCACTACATAAAAAATCATATAGTGAACGAATAACAAGGACCACAAGTAGTGAACGAATACAAGTAAGAAATTGAGAACAAATCGATTCAATAATATGTTACTATAAATTCACCTTCATATAGCCAAACAATCACAATGCCAAAACTGAATGAAATATACAATGACTGGTTTTGAAAAATAAGGCTATACAACTGAAAAATATTCCTAACAATTACATACTAAAATTTTAAAACGGAAAGAGACATGGCGGAAATTGAGAACACTAACCTGCTGAAACAGAAAGAGACATGGCGTCCAGTAGCTTCCTGTCGAGTGGCCTCAATCCGTCGAGCTTGTATTCAACGATCAGTTTATCAGATAGTCCGAGATTGCAGCAGCTATGCTCTAGGGCGTTGAACTTCTCCAAGTAGTCGTACATTGTCTCGTTTGGACCCTGTCTGAGATCTTGCAGCTGCCTGCGGACCTGCATTGCCCTGCGCGCTGGGTGGTATTTGTTAAGGAACTTCTTCATCATCTGGTCCCATGTCTGGATACTACCTGAAGGCAAAGACAAGAACCAATCATTAGCAGCATCTATAAGAGAAAAATAAAAGGCCTTCTGCTTGAAGTCCTCTACTTCGACTCCGTATGGCCTGAGATTTTGGCAAATGCCATGGTAGCGCTAGAGATGTGTTGTGGCCGATTCTCCTTGACGGCCCGAGAACTTGGGCAGATAGTGCACGACTGCCGAGTTGATGACTATTCCTTCAAGCTCCGATCCTTCGTAGATGCACCACGGTTGATTTTGGAAGTTCGGTGCACACAGCTCCCCCATGGTGGGCTCTCGGTAGTAGTGCTCTCCTTGGTACTCTTCCCTGATGAGCTGTTGTGGCGGTAGTGGAGGCTGTAGAGGCGGTGGAAGATGTTGTAGTGGAGGAGGCGGTTGCCTCGGTGGTGGAATGTCTTGGTTGACCTCATTATCGTCTATGTTGTCACCGAAGTGGCTTCCTGCAAGAGACATGGCAATAAAAAGCAAAGGAGAAACCTAATTTGAAATTTTCTAAAAACACTAAAAATTCAAAATAAAATAGTAAACGATCTTGGATGGCCAAAAAACACCCTATGACACAGCATAACAGTGATTTCTGATCTTCTCGTTGTTCCGCTCAGAACAAGGTATTATGGGCTGAAATCGGACACCTGTAGCTCGAATCCTACTATTTCGCTGTTCTGCTCAGAAAATGGCTAAATTAAGACAAAAAATAGAAACAAACAAAAAGAACAACTTCACCGATGCGTAGCTCCCCGGCAACGGCACCAAAATTTGACTGGCATCGTCAGACCTCTCAAATTTAAATTTATATTTTCCTTACTCTTGGCTAGTATAGCGGCAAGCAAGGGTCGAACCCTAGAGAGCTAGTGAGGTTACTTGTTGTTCGGTAAGAAAGCAATTGGGGGTTTGTGAGTGATTTGGAAACAAGTGCAGAAGAGCAAATTAAACGAGAGTAATTCAATCAGAGGAAATATTCAGTCTAGGGTTTCTCTTTGTAATACGTTTATCATCGATATCCAATGATCAATTCTATATTTTGAAGTGTGGTTGTCTCGACAAAAGTAACAACCTAAGTATCCCGACAAAGGTGATAGCCACAACCTAACCCGACAAAGGTGTTACACTTCTAGTTCTCTCCTAAATCAAACAACCCGACAAAGGTGTTATTTAACCTAGGTGTTACTATCTACCTTTGCGACAAAGCATCCAGTAAATATTAACGATAGGAATTATTCGATCAACAAAGTTTTACGACAAAACATCCACCTAGTCTAGCAAATTAATTCATGGGAATGAGCACAAGAACTAGCGAAAGATAAAATAGCATTAAGTATGAGAATCTCAAAACGTGTTCACAAATATGAAACCCTAAACTGAATAGAAGGTTTAGCTACACATGCTGGAAATAAAAGACATAATGAAAGTAGAAATTCTTCTCTATGCCGAAGGAAGAAACTAGAGAGAGAAGCTCTGGCCGAATTGAGATGTGTTGCTCGATTGCTGGATGTTGTATCTCCGAATTGATGATTTGAATGGCTCGGGAGAGGTCTTATTTATAGAGAAAAGTCTAGGGCTTCGAAACCGAATTTGCTTGGCTTGCAAGCTAACTTGGCCTGCAAGTTAACTTGGCCAACAAGTTACTTGGCTGCCACTCCATGTTGCACCGACCTGCCTTAGACGAGATTAGGAAACTCCTAAACCGCCATGCTCGAGCTCCACCGACTTGGCCCAGCGCCCGGGGCCTTTTTGCAGTTTGGCATCGTTTTGTCCATCCCGGCCATTCCACTCGTGAATTTTGTCTGGGAAGTGAGGTCGTCCAACTTTTTGGGTATTTCGAACAACTTGGTCGAGCCGGATTTTCCAGATTCGCCTGTCTGGTTGAGAAACTTGGTTTCGGTGCCTATCAGCTTGCGCAGGACCTTTGGAATTGGGCCAACTGTCAATCTGCTCATGCGTTCTCCTTGATTTAGTGACATCGTCCGACTTATCTGCTATTTTGATCAACTTGCTAGAGTCAGAATTATCAGATCAACTTGTTTACCCGAGCGACTTGATTTTGGTGCTAGACTGCTCGGTTGGGGCCTCAAACTGCTCGGGCGCGGACTGTGGTTTCTCGGGCGCGGCCTGGTCCTGCTCGGGCCGGAGTGGCCAAAACTGCCTTGTGATATTTTTTCTGCATAAAATGCCATCTTTAATGCGCGTTTCCTCCTAGAGCTTCCAAAACATCTGTAATGCAAAACAACACTAACAAGTAACTTGTTCGCATAATAAAGTGTTGGAATTGGTGAGATTTGTTGACTCGATGAGTCGTATAAATTCGCCTCATCAAGTACCCTCACCACCTATCCCTCGATTGCCTTTGCCAACTCCTATTGCCGCTCCCACTACTTCCCTTTTGCCCGTCGTTGCGAGATATGGGCCATTGGAAGGTCCACTACCATCTCCTATTCCTTATCCCTTTTTCGAGCCCCTCACGTTCACGAACGCCAAGCACATGGAAAATTATGAACGCATCAAGGAGAAGGGAAAGGTAGCCATAGCGACTCTTTACCCCGATATGGGTATCCTTGGAGAGGAGGTGGCCAACGAGGTACGTACGAAATTGCTTCGTAGTGGACTTGAATTCTTATTTTTTGGATGATCAGGGATCCTACCAAAAAGTAGTGGAGGAGTTTTTATGCTCATTTGAGAGATGTCGAGATGTGGAGGGTTATAAGGTTTGGAAGTTTTTATTGGGAGGTAAGGAATTCCAAATTAAGGAGAACATGGTGCGAGATTGGCTCCATTTCCCAGTTCATTGTGATGAAAGTCATCGGTACACCGAGCACCAAAAGGCAAGGTTTTGGAAGATGATTTCATGGCGACAAGAGTGGTTTACTCCTTCCTATAACTCCTCCGCGATCACAGCTTCGGTTTGGAAGGTTATCCACCACATTATTTCCATCGGGTTTAATACCCATAAGGAGTTAGCTCGTTCGGTAAGCTACCCCGACCTCGACTTGATGAAGGACATTGAGAATAGATTCACTCGTGATTGGCTCGACGTCCTCGCCTCCCGATTCGAGAGCATTATTAAGGAGTCCTCGTGGAATCTTTCTTTGGGAGGAGGTTCTTTGATTACTTTGATTGCCATGGGGTGTAACGTCACCTTTGGCCATGAGGGATGCCCCTAGTAATCCAAGAGGATCCTTGATTTACTGACCATGAAAACTATGCACCTTTTCAAGGCGGATGGAGTTACTTGGGAGGAGGACAAGAGGCCTCACAATGAAGAGCTTCGAACTGCGGCAAAGAAGAAGAGAGAGGCCTACAAATTGAAGAACAGTCGCTACTGCCGACTCAACCTCACACCATCCCTCCTTCCTCCCCTATCACTTCCTCTCCACCGACCACCGAGCATGAGGCACCCGCTGATGAGGAGTTACCTCCCGCAGAGCCTGCTGTTGAGAGTGCTCCTCCTGCCACAGATGATTGGGCAGTGTGGCGAGAGCGAGTCTCCTCCGATATTATTGATTTGAGGAGCGGGCTAGCTAGTCTTGAGGCCTTTACTAGAGCCGAGGCGCAGAGAGCTCGCCAGGAGTCGGAGTGGCTCCGGTCTACACTGTTATCTATGGTTAGAGGTCCACGTGGTCCAGTAGCTTCTCCTCCAATTGATCCAGGGTTTTCTGTCCCTCGTGACGCCTCCCCATTGCCTACCACGCCAGCTTCTAGACCTGGGGAGGTGGGCACACCACTCCATGGTGCCATGGTGGAGTGGATTGGATCTACTAGAGAGGGGATCACACCACCTTCTGGTGCCACGGTGGAATGGGTTGGAGATTCTACTAGAGGGGCCACTCCGGGAGCGGACGAGGCTACATCTTGAGCATGTATTGCATTTTGATCTTACTTGTGTCTATGTTTTGATGCCTTCTTGCTTAGATCATGTACTTGGATATTAAGTCGCCTTTTGGCGCAATTTTGGATGATGTATGCCATTTTGAGTGATATACTCTTGACTTGTCTTTGGTTGTTTGCTACATTTCTTATGATATTGAAGGTGTTTACCATTTATGCCGTTCACTCTACAGGATATACATCTACATATTATTCTCATGTCCAAAATTCACCTTCTTTGTCTACATTTGCAACCAAAAGGCTATTTCTCACTCCCAAGAGTTATGTCACCGGTTCTACAAACGAGGGGAGTTCCTATGCACCTTTGCCTTTATTTTATCATTCTTTGCGCTTAGGGACTAAGCTTGAATTAAGTGTGGAGTGGTTTAATGCGCATAGTTCACATGCTTTCATGCCATACATATCATTTTTAGATGGACACTTGCATCTTTTGCACCTTATCCCTAACATGAGAGTGTTTTTAATCACTTAGGCTTGTGACTATCGATTCTAAATCCCTATAAATCACATCTAGCCTACTTTTCACATTTATTGGATCTTGAACTTAGAACCGACCTAGTCCATTGAATGTGTATTCTTGAGAACCAATGTCATTGCTATCTCTCGTCTATCTAATTCTCTAAGTATTTTCGTTGAAATACCTTGGATCAAGTTATAGCAAGCATTTTTAAAATCTTCGCGAAAAACTTAGACCCTTTGAATGCTCCTTGGTGACTTGAGTTCTCTAACACGGTGTCTGGTTCATGTTTGTTCCCGCACATTCCATACACTTTTTGAACATATTGTCAAGTTTTAAGTGTGGAGTCAAAAAAAATGTTTTTGGTCAAAGAGGGCAAAGCCTCGACTAAAAACTTTCTCAAGTGCACGAGAAGTTTTGCTCCAAAACATATAAATGTCGGGGGTTAGGAAGAAAAGTCCCCCCTCGAAAGCATTTGTAGGCCAGAGGCCATTTCAAAAAGAAAATAAGAAACACTTAAAACTTGACTCTATGTTTTCCTCCATTCTTCATTTGTGCGGGATTCATCATTTGCATTGTGTGCTAATTCGAATGACTCTTGGACGATCCATGTGCTTGCACGGGAGCTATCATTTGGTCTATGCTTGTTTATTAAGAACTCTTATGTCGAACTCCTCTTCCCTTATGGATTACGGCTTAAGCGCATAAAACTTGGGAATGAGTTCCATGTCGCAAACCCATGGACTAGCCATAGCTAGCATAGGTGAGCGATTGACATTTCTTTTTGTGCAAACTAAAAGCTTTACTTCTATTGTATTGCCTTGAAAATGAGTAGACTTTTGGATGAGACGATTGATAGATCTAGTATTGATGATCTTGAATACACAACCTCATGGGTACTCAAATGGTTCGAAAGTTATTTTGATGATATTGTGATGGTAGTCCTAGCTTGGGGTGAGGAATTTGTTTTGAGAAATCCAAGCCTCGGTTGAACACTCTTGAATTCATTCTCATGGGATAGGTGCATTTGGGATTTGTGAGTATTCCCTTGAAATCCAAGCCTATAACTCGTGAAATCCAAGACTATAACTCGTCCACTAGGGTAGCCTAGGGGTTTAAAGGCTTAATTCATATGCTAAATGCATTCATAACGCCTACGAAAAGGAGCTAATTAGGTTGTATATACTTTCATTTACTTTTCAATAACATGTTTAGCAATAATGATCGAGACCTTGTGAGAGCTAGTGAGGCAATTAGACAAAAAACATAGCACAACTAGCATTTCTCCATTTGCATGACCATGACATATTAGAATACTTTGTTCGGGACGATCAAAGCTTAAGTGTGGAGTGTTGATCAGTCGAGTTTTTAACTGATTAATAGCGGTTTTTCACTATAGCTTTAATTCGTTTCCGACGATATTTTGATGTCATTTGACCTCTTACCCTACATTTCAGGTAGAAAAACAAGATCCTCTCAATGTCAAAGCCTAAATATGAAAACTCGGGGAAAACCGAAGATTTGGAGCGAAAAGTGGACAAAAGGCATTCCAGCCGACCGACTGGGAAATTCCCCTGCACCAGCCGACCGGCTGGATGAATGATCTAGACTTATTAGTAATCGGCTACTCTCAGCCGACTGGCTGAGGACCCAGCCGACCAGCTGGCTAAAAGTTCAAAGATGGATGCAATCGGCCACTTTCAGCCGACCGGCTGCACATCGAGCCGCCCGGCTGGATCCTGCGCTTCACAATCAATGCAATCGGTCACTTTCAGCCGACCGGCTGAACATCGAGCCACCCGGCTGGATCCATGCCCTACACAATTGACTCAATCAGCCAAGTTCACCCGACCGGCTGGATCGCCACCTTCAGCTCAGTCGGCCGGCTGAGATCTACTACAGTGCATTTTTCACCCGAGGCTATAAATAGAAAGAGGGGTTTTTGACCTAAGGGGTTGGCATCTTGGGGGAAATTTCCAGAAGAAGAGATCAAATCAAGGTCATCAATCATCATCCAACCAAGGAGAAGTGAAGATCAAAGGGAGACATTAGGATTAACCATCCTCCTTCTATCCTTCTTCTACTCTCTTTGTTGTTGCCATAAACTCTACTCACACCATGTTGTCTTACATGATGTGTGAGTAGTCCCCTTGTGTTTTGAGGGTTTTACAACCCTCTTTGGTACTCTATGATCATATATACGCATTGAATATATAATCTATGGTGTTGATTTCATTTTTACCAAATGCTCTATTTATGACATGTTACCAAGTGTTTGATAAAATGCCTAAGTGACATGTTAGTCTTAGAATTTGACTTAAGCATTGAAAATGCTTAGTGATGATTTGGATATGTTGGAAATGATCTCATCTAGTGTTTATGAGAGTAAATGCACGGATGTGAGGTTAACAAAGAAGGGCCAATCTTCAAGGCAAATGGACAAAGGCTTAAACACTATTTTTGTGAAACTCGGGATGAGCGTGGCGCACATTATTCCTTAACCGACCCATAAAAATGCTATAAGTCCGCTTGAGGAGAGATCCTAGCAAAGGACTCCTCAAGTGTGTTTCTTTGAAAGAAGATTTCGCGTGTTCTTTGCCAAGACGTTAAACTAGGCCCTCACATGAGGTTACCCGGTTTGTAAGTTGTCCATCTATGCGTAAGATAATGCATATGTTGGCATGCATCCATTGAAATTTGATTGTGGACTTTAATGTATGGACGATTAAAATGTTTGGTTGTAGATGTACTTTGAGTGAATGATGCATGAGCATGCTTCCCTAGTGGTATGCGATATCTTATGTGTGGAGTGTATGATCCTAGCTTGCGTTAGTTGGCAATCATATATGCTAGTGATTCCTTCAGGGTGAAACTTGCTTTGAGTTTTCGATTGAGTTTTTGTTGTGAATTTGAGTGATGCTTGTTCATTTTAAGGAGTGTGGAAATTTTTATTTGTGGAAGTTGGGTTCAAGCAGGAATCGAAGGATCTTTGGAATCAAAACATGGAAAAATTACTGAAATCCTATGTCCAGCCGGTCAAGTGGCCATTTCACCAGTTCTCAGCCAACCGAATGACTATTCTTATTGAAACCATCCTTCTCGCTCAGTTTCAGCTTGTCGCTGGAGTCCCAACCGACCGGTTCAACCCTTTCCATTGATTTCAATCCTTCTCGCACCATTTCAATCGATCGGCTGAAACCCGAACCGACCAGCGCGTACCACCACTCGAACTTCATCCCTCTTGCTCAGTTTCAATTGGTCGGCTAGACTCCCAACCGAACGGTTGGAATCTGTTTATCCAAAACCCCAACTTCATTTTTGAATCTCATTTCTTTTAACCCCAATCTCCATCCGACCAAGTTGCAGCTCAGATGCCTCCACTCCCAGGCATCTCATCACCATCGACCAAGCTCCACCTCCGCCCGAACTCACTACGACTATCTGCCGCACCCCTTGAATGCCGTCCGACCTTCCCAAACCACCAGTCGTACCATCCTCAACTGCATCTCGTCTGCCGGAACCCCAAATCGCCCAAGCCTGATCTCCTCATTCCTCCATCAATACCCTCCATTCCACTTCTCAATCCACTCCATATCCATCCTGAATCAAACCTTGACAGGCATCGTTTGACCTACAAATTTAAATTTATATTTTTTTTCCTTGCGAGAGACTAGCGTAGTGGCAAGCAAGGGTCGAACCCTAGAGAGCTGGTGTTGGTGAAGTCGTTCTGTAAACAAAATTGATTGGGATTTGTATGTGAGCAAATATTAAAAAGCACAAGAGAGTAATATCGAGGGATTCAATCAGCGAGAAAATTCAGTCTAGGGTTTCTATTGTGACACGTTTATCGTAGATATCTAATGATCAATTTTATATTTCAAGGCGTGGTTATTCCGGGAAAGGCTCTAACCCAAAGTATTCTGTTTCAGGCAATACACCACAATCTAATCCGGGTAAGGCATTAGACTTCTAGTTCTCCTAAATCTAATAATCCGGGTAGGGCAATATTAAACCTAGGTGTTCTTACTCGTCTTTACGGGTAAGTCTCAAACGAGTATTAACGATTAGAACTGAATTATTCGGCTAAGCTTTACGGGTAAGTCTCAGCTTAGCTTCACAATTCAATCCTTAATATCAGGCACAAGAACTAGTGAAATATGAAATAGCATTAAGAACGAAAATCTCAAAACGTGTTCACAACGTACGAAACCCTAAACTGAAACAGAAATTTAGCTACTCATATCCATGAAAGAATAAACAAATATTTGGATGAAAGTAGAAATTCTCTTCTCTCTTGTTGAACGCTTGATCTTCTCTCGAGCCGTGTCTTCTCAATTCTGGGAATTATCGTGTGTGTCTGGGAATGATGATGTCGAACCCTAATTCTTGAGAAAGTTTCTAATTTTTGTTTTGCGCCAGATTTCCAAATCCCGGTTTGCTGACGTCAGTCATGGACGCTGCACATTTTAGCGCCGCGGACAATGAACATATTAACGTCCGCGGAAGACCCTCTTAATCTTGCCTGCATCCGCGACCTGGTCTGAGGTGCATTTCCTCTTCTGCTCGTCAGTCTTGACTTTGGCTCTCGATTCAACTCCATGAACTCCACGTGATGATTTTAGCATCGAAATGCCGTCTTTAAGCGCATATTCCTTCCAGAGCTTCCGAAACACCTGAGATGCAAAACAACACTGAAAAGTAACTCTTCTCATAAAAAAGTGTCGAAATAGATGGGATTAGTTGATTCGACGAGTCGTATAAATACGACTCCTCAAACCACCCCACACTTAAACTTGTTCGTCCCGAACAAGAACTAAGTCATAGAAGGAACAAAGAAAAAATCACACTCGTTCTTCGATGTCTTGAATAAATGAACATGAATATGAGTTGCTAGTCTAGACTTGCTTTTCTACGCATAGCTCAATCATTACTCAAATCATCATGCTCAATCATGGAATTAACTTAATACATGTTACCTCAGAGCTGAAATCCAAATTAATTCGGATGTCTGGGAGATAGTTCTTTTTAGACCCATGAACCGCACTCTTGGTTCCGAACTCTTGCTATATGGTTACGCTTCATTGCTTCTTCTTGCACGTGATTGATTCGAGCATCAAGGTGTTTGAGTTCTTTTCAGACAGCATATAGTGATTCGGTTTGAAGTATCAATGGGGCACTTCACTTTGTTGCGGTGTAAGATTTCACAATGGAATGAATTTGTTTCCTTGTGCTGCGGATTGTGATTGCTCGAACCTACTTGCTCTCACTCATCCTCGTCCTTTTGACGCGAGTCAAGCCAAGGGTCGCTTGACTATTTTCCCGGCTACTTGGACTAGAGTTTGGACGGTGTGATGTATTCCCGTCCCAACCAACCACAAAAGTACCGCAGTGGCGGAGCATACTCGTAACCATGTTGCCTCGAAGTGCTAGCCTCCACGAAATCCACATAACCATATAACTCGAATTTGGTCCTTTGAATGTTCTGTCAGGTCTCTCTAGGACGTTTCTATCAACTCCACATCCCTGTTTATCTCAGCTCAGAAGACACGTAATGGGTTAAATTCACAAGTAAAAGCATAATTCAAATTTCACGAGAGAAGTGCATTTAATCAGCTCATCTATTTCACATCAACATTCAATACTGCATATTCAAGAACAGAAGAGAGATTTCATGCTTTCAATTTTTTTTCTTTTTTTTAATGAAACGTGCTGACACAGTGCATATGCAAGGAAAATAAACGTGCTGACACAACTGACTAACTCTCCCACCCCACACTTTTGAACCAAGCCGTGTCCTCACGGTACAACTTTAGTTCAAAGACAAACAAACAAATGCAGACACAACAAAACAGGGAAAGAAAATAGAAATAAAGAACAGCAGGACTCCCCTAGTCTGCGTCTGAAGATGGCGACTGCGGTGCAATCATGTACGCTGGGGGAATAAGCTGATCCGGTGTCCATCCTGGTGGGGCTGGGACTGGCTGAGCTCCGGGCATCACGTGGTACATCACTCTATAA
Organism: Rhodiola kirilowii; assembly: GCA_033675215.1. Classification (NCBI taxonomy): domain Eukaryota; kingdom Viridiplantae; phylum Streptophyta; class Magnoliopsida; order Saxifragales; family Crassulaceae; genus Rhodiola; species Rhodiola kirilowii. The sequence continues at coordinate 29,497,503 of CM066200.1, forward strand.
GTGTTGAACGCTATGTCCAACTGTTCCTGTGGAAGCTGTGCTGGCTGGGGAGCGAGCCGTGGCTGAGGCTGCTCTTGAGTACGGCGACGACGAGGTGCAGAAGGACCTACCTTGTGTGCATGGCTGCGACGCCTCTCAACAGGTAACGGCTGACGATACTCAGCCACTACATGGTATGTCCAGGTGAACTGATCCGGGACGGTGTGTCTCTTCTTGATCGCCTTCATGGAAGTGAAGGCCTTCATGTCTAGAAATGCTGGTGGAATGATCTGGTGGTCCAGAGCGGGCTGCCCGTGCAGACGGGGCAAAAAATATTAGATCAAACCACCATAGACGACCGGCCCAGCAGTCGGGCGGTGCTCCCAGAAATAGCACATCAAATGGCAGTAGTCGACACGCCTCCCCTGATCCATAGCACTGAGGCAAATCATGCCACTATAGATGAACTTGTCGATCCCATTCACCCAAGCAAATATAGTGTTCCCCAACAGCTTCTGAATGTAGAACATCACTGGGTCCTGAAGGAAGTTCACCCTCGTCTTGCTTGGCGTGAATGTGCCTCCACCGGGAATTCTGAGCCTGGCCCAGGCATCTACCAGAGCGAACTCATCACGAATCCACTCTCCTCCTTCTTGCCATCCAAATACTTCTCGAATCTGAGGAGGAGTGATGGTGTGCCACTCTCCTCGGTGTCTGTAGGTGATTTCCTTGTGATCGACGTAGCGAAAGGAGGCCAGAAATTCACATGTGTCCTCTACATTGGTCTCACTCTGGAGGGTCAGGAGTCCTGGCCAACCACTGACCGTCAGCAGCTCTCGAACTCGATCCTCGAATCCGGTAAGTTGCAGAAAGTCTGCATCCACGAACCTACTCGCTGCATGTTTGCGAGCCATCAGTCTCGCGTAAAGTTCTTCGAATGTAAGTGCTGGAGGCGCCATGACACTGCAAATAATAAACACGGAAACAATTAGAATATCAGTAGGAAAATAAGCCAAAAAATTGAACCGGTCAACGCTAGTCAACGGGGGCCGCGGGTCATGCACACTTTAAGTGTGCCATCCGCGGATGTAAAGTGCAAGTCATCCGCGACCATAAAATGTGCATTACCCGCGGTCTGGAAATCTCACCGTCGATCGATTCCTTCGATCGAATCCTGCAATTCAACTTCAAATCGGCTACTGAGAAAACACGAGCATCTCAAGAGGATCCAAATACAGCAAAATTGAACGCCAGTTGTCTATGAGACGAAGTAATCCATGCGATTTGAGTAACCTAAAATTTCGACGAGGAAATACCCAAAATACCTCGACTCCGGACGGTTTGGGTGTGAATCGGGCAAGGATGGGGTTCGAGCGACGCCCCGATGGTGGTGGATGTCGGCGGAATGGAGGCGGAAGGCTGCGGAGGTCGTCGGTTGTGAGAGCGGCGGCTGAAGGTGTGTTGGGGAGGAATAGGAGAGAAGCGTGAGAGATTTGGGGTTTAGGGTTTCCAGTCAATAACAGGCCACGGATCAAGACCATTTTAAGTCCCGCGGTCAACTCATGAAGTGTTCTTCGTCTGTGGATTTAATATTCGAATGGTCCGTGATCCCGTTTGAGAAAGGCCAGTCTGTTTGGTCAATGCATGTGCCGCGGACAATCCGTATTTTATTAGCGCGGTCAATGGTTAACATCTTCATAGTCCGCGGTTTTAATGTCTGCTTCACCCGCGATCCCGTCTGAGTAATACGCCTCTTCCTGCGCAAAATAGATTTCTTTCCCAAGACTATGTAAAATGCGACTCAAGACTCAAATAAAATAGAAAAATGAAATAAAAACGAAAAAGGAAAGAAAAAAAATTGCCGGGCTACCTCCCTGCGAGCGCCTTTGTTTTACGTCGTTGGCTCGACGGTACCTCATTTATGTTTCAGTAGGAGGTTTGAGTTCACACTGCTGAACGGGTAGGTCGATTTCTCCTTGATAGTGCTTCACCCGTTGTTAAGTGCTCCTTGATAGTGCTGAATGGGTAGGTCGATTTCCGGTTGCCGGGTCTTCGAGCTCAAGTGCTCCGTAGCTAAAAACCGTCATCACCATGTAGGGACCTGTCCATCTAGAACGCAATTTGCCAGGCATTAATCGTAAACGTGATGAAAATAAAAGTACCTGCTGGCCAATCTCGAATGTGCGTCGTAAGATGAACTTGTCATGGTACAGCTTGGTCCGCGCCTTGTAGTCCGATTGGCTCTCATAAGCCTCTAGGCGTAGCTCCTCTAGCTCACATAGCTGTAATTTCCGATCCAATCCGGCAGCCTTCAAGTCCACGTTGCACGTCTTAAGCGCCCAAAACGCCTTGTGCTCTAGCTCGACCGGGAGGTGACATGCCTTCCCATACACCAACCGAAAAGGTGAGGTGCCTATCGGTGTCTTGTAGGCTGTCCTGTAGGCCCATAGTGCCTCATCAAACCTCTGGCTCTAGTCCTTCCCGGACGGTTTCACCATCTTCTCGAGAATCCCGTTAATCTCTCGGTTAGAGATCTCTGCTTGTCCATTCGTCTGGGGTGATAAGCTGTGGAAGTGCGGTGATGAACGTGGTAGTGCTTCAAAGTTGCGGCCATCATCTTGTTGCAGAAGTGTGTCCCCTGATCACTGATTATGGCTTTAGGCACTCCGTATCTGCAAAATATGTTAGTGCGAAGAAAATCCACAACAGTCTTAGCATCATCACATCTAGTAGCCTTAGCCTCTACCCATTTAGACACATAATCTACTGCAACAAGAATATATAAATAGCCAAACGACGCAGGAAAAGGACCCATAAAATCAATCCCCCATATGTCAAAAACATCATTAACCAAAATAGGCACTTGGGGCATCTCGTTCCTAGCAGAAATATTACCTACCCTCTGACATTTATCGCATTTCTTACAATGATCGTAGGCATCTCTAAACACATGTGGCCAGAAAAAACCACAATCCAAAATTTTTCTACTAGTCCTCTTGGGGCCAAAATGACCACCACAGGCATGCTCATGACAGAAACTAAGCACAGAAACAACCTCATCATCAGGAATACACCGCCTAAGTATTTGGTCTGCGCCAATTTTCCATAAATACGGGTCATCCCACACATAGTATTTTGAATCATGCTTAAGTTTCAGACACTGAGCTCTCGAGTAAGAGGGTGGAAATTTACCTCCGACCAGGTAGTTCACTGATGAGCCGTATTTATACGACTCATTGAATCATTAAATCCCACCAATTCCAGCACTTTATTATACGAACAGTTACTTCTTAGTGTTGTTTCGTGTTTCAGGTGATTTGGAAGCTCTAGGAGGAATCGCGCTTAAAAGACGGCATTTTCATGCCAGAAACATCGCAGTTGAAGAACAGACCCAAAGGAGGGCCGTGAACAGTGTTTTCGGCTCGTAAACAGTAACTCCGGCGTGAACAGTAACTCCGGCGTGAACAGTAACTCCTGCGTGAACAGTACTCCGGCGTGAACAGTCTCCGGTGTGACCAGTACTCCGTGCGTGAATAGTGATTTCGGCCGAGTCCAGCCCAGTTCGTCCGGCCCAAAAGCAATGTGAAATTAGGGCAACATACAAGCTAGGGTTTTGGAACATTCTGGAAGGTTCATGATGGCTTAATTATCAAGCAAAGGAGTAGCTTGGAGATAAAGCAAGAAAGATATGGAAATATTGCCTAAATTATCTTTTGGATTATTTAGGCAATTCTAGGTCTTTCGCAACCTTATAAATAGAGGAGCTTACAAGGCCAAATAATCATCCCTCAACTCACACGAGTTCCCTCTCTCAAAGCTCTCGGCCAAGCCTTGCTCCGCCTCCTCTCCTCCGCCTAGCTCCACCGTGCGCCGCCCAGCTCAGCCGTGTCCCACGGCCGGTTCTTCTTCTCTCCTCAGAATAGTGAAGTTACTTCGTTTTTATTACTCTTGCATTATTCACATGGCTATGTGTAACTAAACCCGTTATTCGGGCTAGGGTTTGAATAATTGTGACGAATGTTTGATATTCAGTTCTTAATTATTGTTCTTGCATTCTATTAGTTCTTGTGCAATTATATCAGTTTGAATTATTAGGTTAAGGGGAGATCCGAAAGGGTACAACTTAACCTAGTAATACTTACTATCTTTATCCTGCTTATTTGATACTGACCCGTTAGAATAAGTAGATGCACTAACCTAATATAACCTGACCAGGAGTATTAGGTTGCTAGAATTAAAAGTCTATAACCTGACCAGGAGTAGATCGTGGCGTAGTGACTTAACGGTCCTACCTTAGGTTATAACCAGACCAGGAGTAACCACACTTAAGAAAGCAAGAATAAAACACCTAGAAATCAAGGATAAACTAAGTCACAATTGAAGAACCCTAGCCTGAATATCTTCTCTGATCGATACACATCAGCTTATTTCGTTTATTGCACTGTTTCATAATCAATTACTCTCACCCAACTGTTTCTTTCTATCTCTTACAGAACAAAGTAGTAACCATCTAGCTCTCTAGGGTTCGACCCCTTACTTACAGCTATACTAAGCCAAGAGTAAGCGGACATTATAAATTTAGATTTGCAGGTACAACGACGACCTGTCATTCACGATGGGAGCATACCATGGTACTTTACCTGTAAGAGCATACAAGTGCTCGTCTGGGAAGGTCTTTGTGATGTGCACCGCATCCTCTTCTCGTACTAATCGGCTCAAGTGGTCAGCTACAGTGTTCTCTATCCCATTCTTATCCTTGATTTCTAGGTCAAATTCCTGTAGCAGCAAAACCCATCTAATCAGCCGTGGCTTGGCCTCCTTCTTCGTCATCAGATACCTGATAGCTGCATGACCAGAGAAAACAACTACTTTAGTACCAAGCAAATAAGACCGAAATTTCTCCAAGCCGAAAACTACTGCTAATAATTCTTTCTCAGTGGTCGAGTAGTTTCGCTGAGCCGCATCCAGCGTTCTTGAAGCGTAGTAAATCACTACAGGCTTTTTATCCACTCTCTGGCCTAGTACAGCTCCCACAGCATAGTCGCTGGCATCGCACATAATCTCAAATGGCTGGTCCCAGAGTGGTGCTCGAAGGATAGGCGTGCTGGTAAGTGCCTGTTTCAGCTCGTCGAAGGCCTCCCTGCATGAATCTGTAAACTCAAAAGGAACATCTTTCTGCAAAAGGTTAGATAAAGGCAGAGCCTTCTTCGAGAAATCCTTAATAAATCGACGGTAAAAACCAGCGTGCCCAAGAAAAGATTTTATATCACGCACCGTAGAAGGATAAGGCAGAGTAAGAATTAAGTCAATTTTTGCTTTGTCTACCTTAATACCTTTGTGTGAAACAATATGACCAAGGACCACACCATGAGTAACCATAAAATGACACTTCTCATAATTGAGCACCAAATTCATAGAAACGCAACGCTCTAGTACTCTACTCAAGTTATCCAAACATGCATCGAAAGTGTCACCATAAATAGTGAAATCATCCATAAACACCTCAATAAAAACACCTATCATGTCAGAAAAAATGCTAGTAACCACCCGCTGAAAAGTACCGAGTGCGTTACACAAGCCGAAAGACATACGTCGAAAAGCAAACGTACCGAATGGACATGTGAAGGTGGTCTTTTCCTGGTCCTCAGGTGCAATGGGAATTTGATTATAACCAGAAAATCCATCGAGAAAACAAAAATAAGGCTTACCTGCCAGCCTGTCAAGCATCTTGTCAATAAACGGAAGAGGAAAGTGATCCTTACGCGTCACGGCATTCAGCTTCCTGTAGTCGATGCACATGCGCCATCCGTTCTTGACTCTCGTAGTCACCAACTCACCCGCAGCATTCTTCTCAACTGTAATCCCTGTCTTCTTCGGGACTACGTGAACTGGGCTCACCCACTGACTGTCTGAGATCGGGTAAATCACGTCAGCATCCAGCAGTTTCTGGATTTCTTTCTGCACAACCTCCATCATAATCGGGTTTAGCCTCCTCTGAGGCTCTTTGGAAGTCTTAGCTCCATCCTCTAGCAAGATACGGTGCATGCACACAGTTGGGCTGATTCCTCTGATGTTTGCAAGCGTCCATCCAATAGCGAGCTTGTGGCTACTTAGCACCTCGATCAATCGCCTCTCCTGGTCTGTTTCTAGCCCATTTTTGATGATGACCGACAGCGTGTTATTCTCCCCCAAAAATGCATATTTCAGGTGCTCATGTAGAGGTTTCAGTTCCAGTTTCGGTGCCTGCACAGTAGAAGGCAGAAACACGTTAGTTTTAAATAGACAAACCTCGTTAACTTCATACCTGGGTGAGAGAGGTCTCGCGATCTCCAGCTGAGATAGCACATCAAGAATTGTCTCAGCGAACTCGTAGGAGTCCTCATGTGAGTAAAACGCATTTTCTAGTGTGAGCTCGAGTGGTCTGCTCCCCTTTTCCGGTTGATGGACCACAATTATACGAATCAAAAACACAGTAAAACCCACCAAATTAGACTGTTGGTCTATTTAACTTCTGCTTGTTAGTCCTGATTTATTTCTACAGGGTATTTTGGCGCTTAGAGAGAAAACACGCTAAGGAGAGGATTTTACACTGAAAAGATGATAAGAGTCAATCCAAGGTCAATATCAGACGCTGAACGAAGAAATATCAAGATCCTGACCAAGAATTACTCAAATTAAATTTAACCGAGGAACAACCAAAGTCAAACCGGAGAAAAATTGGATTGATAGTTTTGTGAAAAGACTGCACAAAACTATCAAAACTCATCCATAGACCAAGTGACCGGCGGCTAGTGTGAAATGGATGACTGGCCAAAATCCTCCTCCCCTCCTCCATGACCGGTGGCTTTGGCAAGAGGTGGCCAAAGCCACAAGCCCTCCTCCTTGGACAACCTCCAATCGGCGGCTTTTGGAGCTCCCTCCTCCTCCATGGATGGGCTTGCCACATGCATCCATCTTAACCCTCCATTCCTCCTCCTTATGGCTATAAATACAAGCCTCCTCCTCCTCATTTCAATCATCCACAAAATCCACAAAATTGTAAAACACTTATCTCTCTAAGTTTTGGTTAATTGTAAGTTTGGTTTTGGAAATAATACTCCTGTTTGTACTTGAGTATTATACGCTTTGAAATTATAATACTCCTGTCGGTTCTTGAGTATTATAATACTGTAGAGAATACTCCTGTTGGTTCTTGAGTATTCAGTAGGAAATTGGGAATACTCCTGTTGGTTCTTGAGTATTCCACCCCTTTCCCTCTTACTGTTTTCAAAAACCCCTGAGTATTTAGTTATGATGTCCTTTTCCATGGACAGTCGTAGCTAAACTCCTCATTCGGTCGAAGGTACTTTCTTGTATTATATAATGTTTTAATTTCTTTTAGTTTCATTTCTCTGTATTCAAAACTTGTTCTATGTGCCATTTATAGTCAGAGTTTCCAAGGTTGAGTGAACCATTTGTAACTGGACCAAAGGGACCAAATGGGCAAGCTCTTCCGTGGGAATTCATGATCATACTCGGTAAGTGGAAGCTGTAACAAGCAAAACTTATCGAGGAGTTCGACTTATCTTAAAAAGCCATTTGGAAACTGGACCAAAGAATTAAAATGGATGCACAAAAGGCTAAGATACTTCGAAAGGAGGAATTAGTCTGAAGTAGAACAAGTGTTGCTTTAAACGATGTTGCAAGTCTTGAGCTACGAAAGGGCCTCGATTCATCTTTGAATACTTAGAAAGGTTACTAGCGGTTATTAATAAACATGTTATAATACAAGGTACCTGAAACCGAATACTTTCCCTTGAATTACAAAAACCCCCTGTATTTATTTTTATAAACTGCCCGATCAACTACAACCATCAACCACTCATCTACCGGAGGAATCGCAATCACGCATCACCCACTGTAAGTCTTCTTCCCTTAACTCTTTTACTTTCAGTCATTTAATTTCAGTATTTATTTTCTGTAATTTACTTTTCCGCACTCAAAACCAAAAAAACCAAAAATAGTAGCTTAGTTAATCGCGCTAAAATCTCAATCCACTTAAAACACGCTCCCTCGCTGTACAAATCCCCCAAAGAACAACTATCCCTCTAATTCCCTTGGGTTCGACCCCTACTTATCACTTACTACCCAGTTGTGTAGTCACGAGTAGCGGAAAATATAAATTTATTTGTACAGAGAACATTGCACCTTAACGACAGTGCAGTGGGCTCCGTCACCGGTCTCACCTCCTGGACTAGATCATCCAGTGTATCTAGAGCGTGTACCGATGCAAAATCTGGTGGGTGCTTCATGGCCTGAAAAATGTCGAAGCAAATCACTTCACCGTCCACCTCCATAGAGAGTGTGCCACTGTCGCAGTCGATCTTCATCTTTGAAGTCTTTAAGAATGGGCGGCCTAATAAAATTGGAGCATGATCCGTCGGGTCGTTGCTGTCCATCTTAAGCACGTAGAAATCAGCAGGGAACACCAGTTCCCCCACCTGCACTAGTACATCCTCAATTTTACCTTCTGGTTGCTTGCATGATCTGTCTTCCAGCTGTATGGTAAGTCCTGCAGGTTCTAACGGACCAATACGAAGACAAGAATATATCGAATATGGCAAGACATTAATCGATGCACCAAGATCGAGCATGCAATTGTCAATGCGAATATTACCAATAGTGCAAGGGATGGTGTAAGTACCAGGGTCACCGCATTTAGGAGGTACCTTTCGCTGAATAACAGCTGAGACGTTCTTACTCAGTTGTTCCTGGTCAATGCCAGTGGAACGTCTCCGGTTGATGCACAGCTCCTTTAAGAACTTCGCGTAGCGTGGAATTTGGTTGATCGCCTCGAGGAGTGGGATGTTGATTTCCACCTTGCTAAATAGTTCCCAAACTTCTCGATCAATCATATGTTTCTTTGAAGCTCTGACCTGCACAGGAAACGGAAGAGAACGATCAGAACTAGAATTTTTGACAGACGGGGTCGCGGACGGTGCACCTTTTAGGTGTCCCATCCGCGGACCGTTAACCTCTTCATGGTCCGCGCCTTTAACTTGTTCTGCGTCCGCGGAAATCTGTTCAACCGCGGGCTCTTCGTAGTTAATATCCGCGGGTGATGGACATTTTATCCGACCGTGGACAGCATTAAACTGATCTTTGTCAGCGATCCGGTCTGAGGCATGCTCCTTGGTTGCTTCATTCAAATCTTTTCCGCTCCGCAATGTGACTGCATTAACGTTTCCTCTCGGGTTGGGTATGGTCTGTGATGGTAGCCGTCCTAGATCATTTTTCAGCTCAGAAACTGTGGTGGCTATCTGGGACATCTGCTTAGACAGATCGGAGATCGCTCCATTGGTTTTGACCTGAAATTGGTGCACCGAAGCAGTGAGATCCTTTACGATGTCTTCTAGAGATTTGCTTTGCTGACACGGGCCTGCCTGGTTCTGATACTGTGCTCGCTGCTGATATTGAGGTGGTCCGTTGTGTCCTCCCTGTTGCTGGCGGTACGAAGGACGGTAGTAACTGGACTGCAGAGCTTGAAGAGGGGCTATCTACTGTGCTGGTTCCCTCGGCGCATGGTTATCATTCCTCCAGCCTTGACCGTTGGCTCCTTGCCCGTACTGTCTGTTCGGTCCAGTCTGGTTGCCATAGCTCTGGTAGTCGCCCACTGCATTGACTTCACCCTGGTCAATGCAGTGGGCGACTACCAGAGCCAAGTTCATCCCCAAACTGAGGTAATTCCCAATTCGTAGTCCATTTCTTCAGTTTCTGCAAATATCTCTGTTGAAAAGATTGTGGTGGACGGAGTTGTGAGTGTGAATGGTGAAGCCAGTAGGGCTGTTGGTAGGGGAGCAAGTAGGGTTGTGGTTGGTGATGAAGCTAGTAGGGCAGCTATTGAGCATGAAACTGCCAAGATTGTGAAAGAAGGAGAGCCCAGCATCTCTGTGTCTAAAGGTGCTGGTGGATCAGGAGTATGGAGGGAGAAAATCCATGCGTCTGGGTATGTTCGTCCGGGAGGTTTACGAAGGAAAAAGGGGACTCGCCAAGTTATTTCTCCAAGACAATGTCTGGCCAATATTAGTTCAATTAGAGGAAAGCTCATTGCAATGTCTGATGAGGAGATAGAGAAGTGTCTTGATTCCTCAAGAAAGAGTAAATTGGTGATTAATGACGCATCTGACGACGACTCTGAGGAGAAGCTTGAAGGAATTAGTGATGAACGTCCAAGTGAGCATTCTGAGACTGTGATAGAGGAGATTAATCCATCACAGAAGACAGATGTGTTCAAAAAGGCCATACAAGAAGAATCTGACCCTACAGAAAAGGATGAAGAGTTGGAGAAGCTATTCAAAGACATTGATAATGTCATGGAAGATTTGGAAAAGGAGAATAATCTGGGAATGGAAAATTCAGAGGAACCTCTTTGTGCCCAGGGTGGTGAGGTTGAAGAGTCTGTTGCTGAGAAACCTGCTGGTGTTCCCACTATGGAACCAAGTGTGCAGACTGAAGGTGGGACAGTTAATGCTCCAGAGGAAATTGCTGCTAAGGAATCCATAGCTATCCCAGTTGTTTCTCAAGATGATCTTCGTAGTGATCATATGGAGGAGGATGGTGCTTCAGTTCGTAAGGATACTGTGAAGCCAGTGTCAAAGGAAGTTACTCTTTCAGAAGACGACTAGGACCTTGTTCCTCTTGTCAATCTAAAAAGGGCAAAGAAGGACAAGGAAAAGAAGAAGGTAGCATTTGAAAGATCTGCTGAGGGGTCAGGACAAGAGGTTACAAAGGTGGGCAACTTGACAGGGGGAGCTGATTCATCTAAGAAAAGAAAACACGAAGCTCCGGTCCCTGTTCAGAGGATGCTGGAAGATGTGAAGTCCCATCTGTTGATTCTGACTCTGTTCCAGTAGGCCTGGTCAAGAAAGGAGTGTGGTTTGTCAATAGAGATGCTGCGAAGAAGTGGTCATGTGTTCAGAAAAGAAAAATCATACCAGAGAGATTGCTAGAGGAGTCCCGGTACAAGGGAAAGGAAGTCATCAAGGTTCTTAAGGAATCTGATCTGTTCTGGACGTTGGACAGATGCAAACCGTTAAACGAACAGCTGGTTCGAGAGGCCATGACAAACCTTCCCCCTCGGTTTGGGGTCATTGGAGAAGCAGAGTATGGTGTCTTCTTCGTCAGGGGAAGGTAGATCAAGATTGATCCTGAGCTTATCAATATTTACTTCTCCATGGATGATCCAGTTGCTGATGAAGAAGAATCAGATTTTGAAAAGGTGATGGAGACCATCACTGCAGGCTCAGTTCGGTGGAGGACTGACACTGTTGTGCATACAGCTGATCTCTCCACGTTCTATTCAATGCTTTTCTTCATTGCGGTGTTCAACTGGAGACCCTCGACTCACCGTTCAACGGTTAACCGGAACATGACCTAATTAATCTATCAGATAGGGAATAAGCTGAAGTTCAACCTGGGAAGAGTTATGTTCAAACAGATCGCTGATCATGCTACTTCAAAGAGAACTCTTCATCAGATTTGCTTCCCGTCCCTGATATATGAGTTGATAATCCATCAAGCTCCAGATTTGAAGGCCTCGACTGACCATCTCTCAAAGGCACCGAGCAAGTTCATCGTTGACCACAAGCTGTTTAAAGAGCGTCACGTGAACGATCTCAAGGAAGGGAACCAGAAAGGAAAAGATGTTGCAGAGTCGAGTCGAGGGGGAGCCAGGATGGGCCGTGATGAGAGGAGCAAGCTGCTCAAGGACTTGCATGCCACCATTGCTACCGATAAGGAACAGCGCAGATGGATCAACAAGCTTGCTCGTGCCCTCAGCTACCCAAGTGACGATGAGTCTGATGATGCAAATTCTGAGGACGACTCTGATGAAGAGTCGTCTGCATAAAGGTCCCCCAACAAAACTATCTCTCTGAACTCAGTTTTATTAAACTTTCATATTTTTGTGAGCTTGTTCTGGCACAGTTTAATTTGCTGTTCGAACTAGATCGGACCCCTTGCCATTTTGTGGCAAAAAGGGGGAGTATTTTGAGTGGGTGACAATTTTTGTTCCCTCATGGTTGTCTACTGTCTAGATAAGATAGATAGACTTAGTTATCTAGTAGATCTGGTTTTCCCAAAATGCCAAGGGGGAGATTGATGTTCCTGTGAGTGGCATGTATTTGGCAAAACGTAGTTAGACAGTTTGAGCAGGAGTTCAGGGGGAGTTCGGACATATCCTAGCACTCATGTACAGCGTGGAACAGACGCAAGGATATTTCTCGGAAGATATTGGACAGCGAAGATCTCATCGATTTGAAGTCGGCAAGCGAATTATTTGAACAACAGATATTCGAATGAATATCTACATTGAAGGCGGCGTAGCTGACTTGGGCAAGAGATCTCCATATATTCTTCCAATCCATTTATGAAAGATATACATCAAATATCTAGAAATATTTCCTAAATATTTGATGGGATTATCTTGTGCAGATTAAGGTTTCGTCCAAGCATATAAATACATTGCTAGGGCATCCTTATTTCGTATCGCTTTCAAAGATCAAATATACACGACCAAACCCTACCGATTGGAGAAGAAGAAAGCGACGGCCGGTTGTGTTTCCCCACTGGAAACTCATCGGTGGAAAGAGCAGTCTCATCACGTTCAACTCAGATTGCCTGGAAGCGATCAAACTGCCACACACAACAAAGGTGAACAAGCTTTCGTGAGAAAGCATCCGAGCTTCAAGAGAAGGTCGAGAACGTTTGGACTGCAGGTTCAGACAAAGGGGATCGAGGTTAACTGCTGTAAACCTCGGTTGCAAATCTGGGAGACGCAGTGTTAGAGGCTAGGCAATTACAAGGTGTAAGTGTAAGTCCACGTACAAGCTCTAACTCGTAATAAAGATTTGTTGTCCCTTTTCGGGTGTGGGAAACCCCCCAGAGTAGGCGTGGCCGAACTGGGTTATCATTCTGTGCGTGCTCATATTATTTGCTTTGTCTGCTGAACTATTGTGATACGAGTTCAAGGTCTGTCGCAACTGTACCTTGAACTGTCTGCTAAACTGTTGTGAAAAGAGTTCAAGGTCTGTCACAACTGTATCTTGGACACAAGCTTGAACAGGGGATATAATTTCAGGATCACACTCTACAAACGAGGGGAGTTCCTATGCGCATTTGCCTTTATTTATCATTCTTTGCGCTTAGGGACTAAACTTGAATTAAGTGTGGAGTGGGTCATAGCCCATAGTTCACATATTTTCATGGCATGCATCTCATTCTTAGATGGACACCTGCATCTTTTGCATCATATCCCTAACATGAGAGTTTTTTTAACCACATAGGCTTGTGATTATCAATTCTAAATACCTATAAATCACATCTAGCCTGCTTGTCACAATTATTTGATCTTGAACTTAGAACCAACTTAGGGTGCGTCCACTATGACTGAAAGTTAACTTAACTTAATTGATCTTAACTGATATTAACTTATCTTAAATGATCTTAACTGATCTTAAATGATCTTAACTGATCTTACCTTAACTGAAACTATAGTGATTTATATTAACTTAACTTAACTTAACAGAAGGGCCCCACCACCACCACTACCGTCGGACCACCGCCGGACACCGCCGGACCACCGCCGGACAACGCCGGACAACGCCGTGGTCAACGCCGGTCAACGCTGGTCAACGCCGGCGGCGGTCCGGCGGCGGGTGACGGTGGTCCGGCAGTGGTCCGGCGGCGGTCCGACGGCGGTCGTGGTGGTGGTGGGGGGTGGTCCAACTAACTTAACTTAACTTGACTGAAAATAACTTAACTTATCTTAACTTATCTTAATTGATCTTAACTGATAGTGCATGATATTAACTTATCCTAACTTACAAGTCAAAAAATCAAGTCAAAGTGGACAGGGCCTTAGTCCTTTGAGCGTGCATTCTTCTGAATCAATATCATTGCTATCATTTACCTATCTAATTCTCTAAGTATTTTCATTGCATGCCTTGGACTTAATTTTAGCAAGCACTTTTAAAAAAAATCATGCAAAACTTAGACCTTTTGAATGCCCCTTGGTGACTTGAGTTTTCTAATTTAGTGCCTTGCTTGTGATTGTTTCCCGCACATTCCATACATTCTTTGAGCATATTGTCAAGTTTTAAGTGTGGAGTCAAAGGAGGGCAAAAAATAGGCCCCCATAAAAAATGCTTTACTTTCATGGTCAAAGAGGGTAAAGCCCCGACTAAAAACTTACTAAAAGTACAAGAGAAATTTTGCTTCAAAAATATACAAATGTCGGGGGTTAGTGATCAGTCGATATTTTGACTAGTTATATGCTCTATACGATGAATGATATCACTCATTCTCCTAACAAATTGTCATTATTTTACGTCTTTTCTTGAGCGTTTCAGGTTAAAAGTAGCTATCCAACAAAACCATGGACTAAGACATGGACTCAAAGAAAAACCACACTTTTGGAGTGAAAAAGCACGCAAGGGAAATCCAACCGACCGGCTGGACAAATTGGCCCAAAACCAGCCGATCGGCTGGAATGGAAACCAGAAGAGGGAAAAGAGCTGAAGTCTGGAACCGGCCGGTTCCCACCTCAACCGCCCAGATCAGACCATCCGAGAGTTTGTGTCTTTTGAAGCCTGCCAAACCGACCGGTTCACACCAGGCCAACAATCTCAACCGGACAGTTGAGAAGCTCAGTCTGAAGTCAGCCCTTATGAAGCTCGAGCCAGCTGACTGGCTGGGATTTCTTCACTCAGCCAGCCTACCGGCTGGCCGTTAAAGGCAGTATGTTTGGACTTATTTCCTAATTTCGTTTTTGGGCTTTTTGACCCTTTTTGGTGAGCTATAAAGAGGCAATCGACTGATTGAAGAGAGTGTGGATGATACGAGGGTTTGACGCTTGATTTTTGGAGAACCCTAACTTGGAGAAGAAGACACCACATCACGATAGATTGAGGATTAAACGAGCTACATCGTCTACACGGTTTCCTCGTCCTTAATTTCTATTTCTACACTATTTTTGGTTAACTTACCATGAATAGTGAGTAGTCTTCTTTATTCTGGGATCCTACGGATTCCCTGCCATGTACCCAACTCTTCGTGTGATAATTTGAACATTTTTCATTAATGCAATTCGAATATTCAATTTCATTGTGCTTAATTTTATCGTTCTTGCAAGTTTTACATTGAATGAGATGTTTGCATGCTAGAATGTATTTAGGTTAATTACCAAAAGATGAATGGGTCTTAGGTATTAACCAGATTATATGAAATTGTTATTATGTCATGGTAGCTACAATGGTAGTACATGAATTAATAGGAAAGTTGACTTTTGTTTGAAAAACCCTAAGTTTAACTAATCAAAATTGTTGATAATCTGTGGATGGGGGCGTTCAACGATTGAGATTAATCTGGACAATGATCTGTGGATGGGCGGCTTGTCTAATGTTATTTTGGTTTATTTCCATATTCTATAGCATGATGAATTTACGTGATATTGTTGCATGATTTGTGGGTTGGCACGGGTGAAGTTTGATCCTGGGATTCTTTCTCTGATCAAGCCAAAAGCTTTATTTTTCTGCATTTAATTTCTGCTATTTGTTTCACACCAAAACATTTAATTGTTCGAAATATCTAAATAGGTCATTCGTTAGTTAGTATTCACACATGTTGTTCCTTGGATCGACCCCTTGGCTTAACAAGGTTTATAAATTGTTTTACTACAATTTGACCCCTAAAACATATAACTTGACAACTATAAAGGGTTAAAAATATGCTTGTCAAAATGGTGCCGTTGGCGGGGAACAGCGCATAGTGTGATATTAGATTTAACATGTGTAGTTTAGACTATTGCACCTTGTTTGTTGCTTGACTCTTTCTGTCTCTTTTGCTTCACTCACAGTGTTTTTTGTCTCTCGCAGGAACTGACTAGTTCATGCCAAAGAAAACACCCAGACAGAAGAAGAAGAAGGTTCAGGTGTCAGACGAGGACTCACCGGACCAACGAAGAACTCTTTGTCAGGTCAAAAACGAAGCTCGACAAACTCGAGCACAAAATCACGGATTCGGAGCACTCAACATGAATCTCCCTGCAGTACCTGGGCTGGTCAGCGTCCCGCGCAACAGCCAGTTCGCAGGACTCCCGGAGACTACACTACTCCACAAGTCTCAGGATTTTAGTCCTCCATTGCACCGTCTGGCGTGGACAATAACAACTGGGAGATTAAAACTGGACTTATTCAGATGGTGCAGAACAATCAATTCTTGAGAAGGATGAATGAGGACCCTCACCAACACCTTAAATACTTCGTACAGATGTGCAACACAGAAAAGACTAATGGTGTTCCTCCTAAATCCTCTACCTGCGGCAGTTTCCAATATCTTTCTCTGACAAGGCTCGTAGGTGGCTAGACAGTCATGCAAAGGGCACCTTCACTACTTGGGATAAATTAGCTGTAGCTTTTCTGAAACAATACTTCCCGCCATCAAAGACATCACATTTCAGGAACAAGATCATATCGTCCGTTCTATGGATGGTGAGACTCTCTATAAGGCTTGGGAGAGATACAAAGAGCTTATAAGACCGTGCCCCAACCACAACCAGGAGATGTGGCAGATCATGGACACCTTCGATCAGGGAATCGACCAAGGGATGGCACCTTGATAAATCAAAAAGATGGTTAAGGAATTACTGGCAACGATCCAGATCTTCGACACATGCAAACTGAATCAGTATCTTCCTTCCCTCCATTGGTATTACTTTGATGAAAGCGATACCTTCCAATCTCATTTCCTTCTCAATCGACTCGCTTAACTTGATGATTTTCAGATCTGCCACTAGCGATTTGTGAGCCCAAATCTCGTATTCTAGAAATGCCTCCATATTGACTCTTCTACTTTTACTATAATGACCTTTACTTGCGTCGTTGACCGCCTTTCTCGCATCGGAGCTCTGGTCTATACCGACTAGCTTCGGCCTCCAAACTGACACTACGCCACCCTTTCTTCGAACTCCTTCTGGTGGGGGGAGGGTTGCTTTCCTCCTATCAAGCGGAGTCCCTGCTCTTGGTTTGCCTCAGCTATCCACCAACGAGACCAGCAGCTTTGCCTCCCCAACGTTAGCTCTGTTCCATCTACGAATAGAAGCCATCGCCTCCCCTAGGGTTTTTTATCGGACAAACCCGAACCTACTATTCGTCGCCCTCCTTCCCCTTGCTGGGATGAACACATCCATCGATTTACCATCTTGGCTAAACAAAGCTCTAACCCAAGCTTCATCCTTATCTATTGGAATGTTATCGATAAAGATACTGAATAGCTCCTTCCTCAGTGTTTGATACTCTGCTCCTCTGTTTCTCTGTTGGTAGTTTCTCTGTTGGTAATTCCTCTGTTGATAATTTCTACCTCTAAGGAGTGTTTCTCTCTCCATACCTCTGTTGGTAATTTCTGACAAACACCTTTTTACATGGAAAACTAGATGAGGATGTATATATGTCTCTTTCACCATGTTTCTAGAAATGTGAAAAAGCTCAAGGCAAAGTTTGCAAGCTTCTCAAAAGTCTATATGGTTTAAAACAGGCTCCAAGACAATGGTTCTCAAGGTTTAGTGATTATGTAATCAGCTTTGGCTTTACTAAAAGCCTTAATACTACTCTCTTTTCACTTACAACAAAGATGGAGTTTTTCTGACACTTCTAGTGTACGTGGATGATGTTATTCTGACAGTCACTTCTTCAAATCTCATTCAGACTGTCAAGACATTTTTCCATGATCTGTTTAGAATCAAAGATCTTGGATAGTTGACGTACTTTCTTGGGTTTGAGGTAGAAAGATCCTATGAAGGTCTATTTCTAAATTAAAGGAAGTATGCCTTGGACCTCGTTTCAGAAACTGGTTTACTTGCTTTCAAGCCCTCATACATGCCTATGGATACTAAAGACAAGCTTGGACTGTCCAAAGCTCCCCTGCTCCCTGATCCAAATCCTTATAGAAGACTGGTTGAATAGCTAATCTATCTCACAAATACCAAGCCAGATCTAGCATATTCTGTCCATGTTATCAGCCGGTTTATGAATCAACTTATTGAGGATCATCTACAAGCGGGTCACAGGGTACTCAGGTACTTGAAAAATACTCCCTCAGAAGGCATTTTCTATCCAAGTAACCAATAGTTACAACTTAAGGCCTACTGTGATGCTGATTGGGGGCATGTCCACTAACAAGAAAATCAGTATCTGGGTATGCAGTGATCTTAGGAGGTGCTTTGATATCTTGGAAAATAAAGAAGCAAGCTATTATATCCAGATCATGACCTGAGGCTGAGTACAGATCAATGGCACATGTATGTTGTGAGGTTGCCTGGTTAGTAAGGCTTTTAGCATATCTACATGCTCAAATTCCCACACCTGTTGCCTTGTACTGTGACAACACTACTCAATACATATTGCCAAGAACCCAATATTTCATGAGTGTACAAAACATGTGGAATTTGACTGTCATGTTGTAAGACAACACCTTACATCTGGCTTCATTAGTCCCCGATTTGTGTCCACCTCTGAACAACCTGCTGACTTGTTCACTAAACCTCTATGCGCTGAGCGTCTTCTGCATCTATGTGGCAAGGTTACCATCTTAAACAAGCTCCATACGTTGAGCTTGAGGGGGTATTGAGGTAGAAAACCATGGATCAAGCTCAAAGCTTCAGGCGCCAATTTGATCTTATTTTGAATATGGGATTCTTATGTAATTGTTAAAACTTCAGGGATATGTATGTATTTTCTCGTTTGAATTTTGTAATGGTTCAGGGTTCTTTGTGTACATTGTAAAACTTGCAAACGTCTGTTATAATAGACTTTTGCGCCTCTTCTTCTTGCTTAATGAAAATATTAGGGTTAGTAAAATCTCTCTCTGATTCTTGATTCTTCGCTCTCCGATCTCCTCCATGATTTGCTTCGTCGTCAATCAGAATTCAATTATGCACTCTACGTTAAAACTTAGTGGTATGAATAATCTTATGCAATTTCTGGTTGATTACATTTGCGAGCTTATCTTTTGAGTAATTGGTCCTACAATAGTAAGATATTTGTTAAAACAAGTAAGAAATTCACAAAAAAAAACATATATTGTTCAAAACGACTCAAAATTCATAAGAAGTGGAGAAAATAATTATGGAAATTTGATAGGTCAAATGTGGTAAAATCATCTTAGTGAATATCTTATGAAAGATGAATACATTTACAATGTAATTTGTCCATGTCTTTTTGTTTTGAAGACACCAGAATTATATATTCCATCATCAAAGTTTGTGTTGATATACCAATATTGATCTGATCAAGTTTTTGGGACTCTTGATGAACTTTTTGAGGCGATTTCTTAGATAATTTTGAAATGAAAGACTTCAGAAAAACAAAATAAACTTTTCGATGCAAATTGATTGTTTATCAAATGAATATTTTATTCATCGGTCAATAATCTATATTTGTAATATTTTTTTTTGAGTTTATACAATGATTGTCTCATAACTTAAGCGGCAAAGGATCCATTTCGCTATCGGGAAAAGGATGAAAAAACGTTTTGATCGCAAAGTAACACATCTTAGTGATATTGTAGTACCCATCACCGCAATTTTTTAGATTTTTTCCGTCGAAAAATTCCGTCGAAAATACGCCGACGGTTACGGCACCAGAAAATAATCCGTCCTTTTTTCGGCGCTTTTCTGTCTACAATGTTGTAATAAAAAAATCGTTGCATCTCCAGCAACATTCTGTCAAAAAAAATTCCATCGCGAACAGTTGCTCGGATTGTCAACGGAATTCTTGTAACGAAATGTTGATGGAGAGGTCGCGAAATTATTATTCGCTAAAATTCCGTCGAATTTCAGTTGGTTTATACCTTTGGCAAATTCCGTCAACATTACATCCCCATGACACATTAAAAAAATATTTTCATTTCGTCTGCCACTATTCCGTAACCAGAAAACCATTTTTAATCTGATAAACATTATTAAGTTTGTTACCATTTTTTAGTGACCGTTGTTTACAAATTATTCTGCCAGTATACTGTCTGTATTCCATAAGTGAAATAAAATACAAATTTGGTGTACTGACGTTCCGCAAAATTTCCCTCACTATTCCGTCACCCGATGGCTATATTTGAAATATAATAAACATTAATTTTTTGGTTACCGTTATTTATTGACCGATGTTTAATTCCAATTGTTCCATCATTATTACATGTGTTCACCGTCAACGGAAACGTGAGAGAATTGCAATGGATTAACAAATACAGATGGATTTTAGTTTTGCCCTATATATGATAACTCTTTACATCATTCAACACACAACATTCATTTACAACATACTTCCTTCGAATTGAATATTCTCAACATGTCTCTTTCATTTGATCTTGTTGGTTTCGGTGACAATCCACGTGACGTCGATCCGAGAGTGCATATTACACCAGTTGGAAGAGACTGGTAAGAATTCATTTGTACGGTTGATATTGATGGTTTTGTTAAATCCCACCATTATGTGATCCCCAATTTTGTAACAGTTTCGAACCATCCGATATTCATCGAAGGATCGAAACAGAATCCATCTTGAAATACTGGGATACAACGTGGACATCGTGGAACATGATCCCAGAAAGCGCTAAGCTATTGTGGTACAAGGAGTTTCAGGTACAAAGCGTTAAGTCATCAAAAGTAATTAATTCAATTTGTGAGTATATTGTTGACAAACGTTAATGGCAATTAATATTGATTTTCTTGTAGAGTATAGCAATTTGGGATGCACAACAAGATAGACACATTTGCCGTAATTTTATGAACAGATGGAATTTGATTGTCATCGACGGAATGTATATGATAAGGAGGGGAAGGATTTCACGATTGTCATGGTCAATCCACCCGTGAAATGGCATAAGGGTGAACGAATCAAAATGTTTTCAATAAATAAGTAATTACTTTTTATTCCCTGAATTAAATAAATTGTTGATTTACAACGGCTTACAATTTTTTTCAATAATTTTTATATTATATTTGTGTTTTGAAAGTGAAATTGTAACACAAATTGACAACATTACTCTGTAATTTCATGGTTTAAGTATTTTGGAAAAAATACTTGTCAAATAAACTTTTTAAAAATTTACCAAATTAATAAAAATGTTAGACAAAGCAAAACTGATGGAATGTTGGCGGAAAATCATATATTCTGAAAATTCATATTGGTTAACGGATCACGGACGGAATGTTAACTGAAAATTCAATATTCATTGAACCAATTGTGTTATTATTTGCCCGACGGACTATTAACGGAAATATGACGGAACGTGTCATCCTTCACCCTATAAATACATGTACAACAATTTCACAACGAAAGCCATGGTGAAGAGAGGAACACGGTGAACTGTAATGTTTACGTGAAGGGAACAAATGGTATACACTACCACGGGGCGATAGAAGAAATAATTCATATGACATGCAGGACCAACCATCGGCTAAAGGTTGTGTTGTTCAAGTGCCGTTGGTACAACCCTCGGTTTGTTAAGTCATACCCGTCTAATGGCATTGTCATCGTGAACACTCATAGACCCTACCCCTTTACGACCCTTACATTCTTGCCCAGCAAGCGGTTCAAGTTTCCTATGTTCCGTTTCCGGGATTAGCAGGACAAAATAATCAGGGTTGGGTTGCAACTTGTCCTGTAAAACCAACAAATGCCATCGACATGGAATTGGAGTGTGTCTAGCTTTGCCGGAAGGTCTTTTCGATGGCTATGTGCCTGATTCCATTGTTTATTACACTGTTTTGGTTAAAATAAAGCGTGGATGTGGTTCAGTGCGGCAAATTAGCCAGAAAAGTTGCCGGTGCCAGCTGCTGGAAATTCCTATGATGAAGATGAATCTCATTAGTGAGTTCAGTCACTAAGTTGACTCACTGTTAATTTTGTTTTCAATGTCATTGTAAATTTTGGGGTATTGTAATCTCATTGTTAATTTTACCGGATAAGTTGACTTGAGTCACTGAGTTGAATCTCATTGTTAATTTTGGGTATTGAAAATTGATTTCAATTTAAAATTTGTGTAAACAAAATTTATGTGTGTTTGTCAGTATTGTGTTACCAATAAACATATTGACTGAGCGTTAATAATAATATTTTGCCTAAATCCGGTTTACTAGTTTCAACTTCAAATTATTTCAGGTGCTATGGCACCACTTACACGTAATGTATCCGGCAAGTGCAACGACAATACTGGTAGAGGTTCAGATCGTTCTTCACAGCCCAGCCTCACAGATATGCGTTCACCGAGACAGGAGAGGTAGGACACGCAATAGACACCAACCACCAACGCCAACATACGGCAACCACCGGACGTGTACAGGCCTTCGATGCCTATAGCGGAGCCTCCTTCTGTCCCTATAGTTGAGGACACAAACTTCGCATAGGTTAATGAGTACTCTATCTACGAACTAATGAATTACAATCACAAGTCGTTTGTGGAGGACTCGCAGCAAAATAGGGAGGCTCAGGCCAGATACGACCCGAGCAACTCTAGGGGATAGACTCCACTCTGCGATCACCAGAGTCGACAAGTTTCAGATGATGATGATGATGATGATGATGATGATGATGATGATGATGATGATGATGATGATGATGATGATGATGATGATGATGATGATGATGATGATGATGATGATGATGATGATGATGATGATGATGATGATGATGATGATGATGATGAGGCCAATTACGACAGACCTCCAGTAGATTTTGTCAGAGGAGGGACTTTGGCCGGTGGTGGAATGGATGAGGAGACACCGGTGGATTTGATGTCGGAGGATGATCGGTCTCAGATCGTTCCAGCTGGGGATGACAAGTGAGTAGGATAACAAAAAATACTACTTGTATTAGTATCATTTTTCATATTTGTTTATTCTATTTTAGTTAGTAAAAATGGATTAGTCAATTTGAAAATTTTGCAATTTCGACCCGCCGCCTGCTGTTAAAAAGATTGGGATGCAATGGATTGCGCCTGGTTTCAAGGTTGGTTGGACGTCACTCGGGACGTGTGATCCAGACGCCCCATTGAAGTGGTTTAAACACTTTAAGGTAAAAACTATTATTTGATTTGATTGCGTTGTGATTTGCAGTACATTTTTCGTAACACAATTTTTTTTGAACATGCAGAGCTTGTATTGGTGGGATCCAATGTACAACGACCAAATCGAGGCTGATTTCAGGAAAAAGGCAGCAAAGATTCTCCAGGATGTCTGGAAAGTCATGCGAAAGGGGAAGACTAAAGGGCCTAAATGGTTGACGAGTGATCACAAGGAAGCAGGGCAAGCTCGTTTCGACACGGACAAAACGTTCAAAGCCCGTAGTGAAAGGAATAAACGTAATCACTTGGCGCATCATTCCAGAAACGGACTAGCCCTGCACTCCTTTGGGTCGAGACCAGCACATTATCACAAGGCGAAGATGGTAATACATATTAATAATAAATATTTCATTTTAAATACCATGTAGAATAACACCTTTATCACATATGTGCAGGAGAAGACATATCAAAGGCAAGTGTTACCGACAGACATGTTTGATAGGAAATTCAAGAGGAAAAATGGCACGTATTTGAAACTTGATGGGGAGAAGACAAGGGTATGTTATCAGTGTATTAATCATTAGAATTAACTTAATTTGTTAATACATTTAATTTATTATGATATTTAATGTATATTACATTTAGTTTCTTTATTTCTCTTACACTAATTGTTGTTCCCTTCGGCTAATTTAAAATGTCGTATCATTTACAATTGGTGCAGAAGGAGCTCAAAGATGGTGAAGCAGTGGTCTTAAGCAAACACGAAGGAGAGGAAAGGGTACCGGAGGAGGAACTAGTGGAGGCTTCTGCTACTATCATGGGGGTTAACCCGTGGTCTGGGATCCCGTATTTGTTTTGGCATACAACCACACAGTTGTCGGACAACTTCTCCTCAACAGGCAGCCAATCTTCCGCGACTTCCCAGAGATTGAGGGCTCCACCGTCGGACAAGTGGTTATCTTAGGTGCATGAGATTAGGCCGCGTTTAGAGTGGATAGATGAGGTTTATAGATCTCAAACTCGCCAGGAGGCGGAGATCCGAAACAGAAGGAATGCATCAAGAAAATGATGAAGATGCAAGTCGACATGATGATGATGATTATTATTATTATGTTTGCTACAGGAAACCCGTCGACCCCCATCCAGAGACATAATGAAAACATCAGCTGACCGCCTAGCGAGAACAGGAATGAAGAAAATCGGGGAGGGCGTCAAAACCAAACCCAGAACAAAGACAACAACAAATATTAGACAAATTTCCATTCATTTGTCAATTTTATATTCGTATATTTTAGTAACTACTAAATTTTAATTTCTAAATTACAATAAAAATTACTAAATTTGTAATTATTTCAAAATTTGTACACAAATGTCAATTTAATTGAATTATAAATGTTTTTTTGTTAATTTCAAAGGACAGATGACGGAATGTGAGTGGATTTAAACAGTGATTGAGTTTTAACGGAACGTGAGTGGAACTAAAATGTCACGGAATTTTGTAGGAAAACCCACGGTAGAAGGTGATAATGGGAGAGCAACGGACTAACGACGGAAATATGGCACGACGAAACTACAACGTAAGACCGACGGAACACGGCGATGATGGGAGAAAGGCAGACTGTTGACGTAATTTCCGCAACTACGGATTTTCAACTGAATGTTGGTGAAAATACTTAGAAACAAACTTTCGACGGACTACAGACGGAGTTTAGATGTGTGGCTACGTGACGGAAAATTACCGGAAATTATACGGAGATAGTGGAAACGGAAAATAGCTGATATTGAGACGGAATAACTGGAGACTCAAAATCGGAAACGCGGAATCAAACGTACCAGTAAAAAACCTAGAGAGTGTGGTCGAGGTCGAAGATGACGAGGCGAGGCATAGTACGGTGAAGATCGATTATTCTCTAAGCTTCGGGTCTAACTTTCTCGTCGTCGTCGCTGCCGCCTTCCGCCATCTTCTCTCTGCCCTAACACGACGGCGTTATAGGCGACGAGAAATCTTTGACTTCTCATAAATTTCATTGGAACGACGTCGTATGAATGACACGGCATTGATGCATTCGACATGGCTTTCGATAAATTTCAACCATATATTTGATTTTGATGGCTGCTTTAATTAGCCTTCAACAATATTTTCATCTCCCATCAAAAAAAATTTCATCGAGAATGATGAAAATAAAAGACATTATTGATAAATAAATATATATAAGGCATAAACAATATATTAAAGGGTATTATGAATATTATAACAATTATTCTCATGTGACGATAATATAACTCACGAAGCAGCTCATATAGTCTGGTGCATTGATTAACCTTGCTTTAACTTTATAAAACGAATGAGAAAACATTATTCCTTGAATGAAATATTGATGATGAAATCTACATAGATTTAATCAGAGCATTTTATAGCGTCAAGATGAATCCCTAGTAGAGACTTGTTGAGCCTCTTACTCTACACTAACAAAATCTATAATAATAATAATGGGAGTGACATTTTTGTAATGTTTAGAATTTCAATGGACTGATGAGATTGGAGATCCCAGTTGAGTTCCAAGCCGTCAGACGTGTAGTCGCCATTGGAGCATGATTCGAGCTGCTGCCAAAACCAACACCACTACAAACGATGCATTATGCATCGATTCTTTTTAACATTATGCATCGGTTCCATACCCGATGCATAATCAACCGTTGCATAATGTTCGAACCTTATGACAACGCATATGACGGACGCAAACGCACAAAAATACATAAGCCCTTTTTCGTACTCCTGACTCAACCTATTAGCGGACACCCACTCTCGATTCATTATAAATCCACTACATGAAATATGTAACTATTATTGTTAGAATAAGATTATATCAAATATGATATAATTACCATTCTCATATTGCATAACTCAAAAACTTAAAAGAACTCAAAGAAATTTTTTTAGCTTAGTTACATACTACTTATTTACACCAACAAACAATTACATTTGAGTAAATTACAATCACTCCAACAATTAAAAAGTATTAAATGAGTTACATAGCGCGGTTTACCTTACAGTTGAAGCTCTCGCAAAAAACAATCAAAGGGTGAATGCAACGTAGGATCTAAAGTTATACACAACAAAAACAATTAGTAAATGAAGAAAGAAAATCAAATTTCTAATATGAATGGAAACATAAGTAGTGAATTAGTTAATCGTGCGGTTTACCTTGGAATAGAAGCTCGCGAAGAATAACCTTAATGGTGGGTGTGCAACAAGTACGAACTAGAGCTATAAACAACACAAAGAAATTATTAAACAAGGAAAAATCAATTTAAACTTCATGTTAATAGGAAAATAAGAAAGAATGATAACCATCAAATACCAGGAAATGAAGAAGCGAAGAACAACCAAAGGGAGGGGGATGTAATGATGTTCGGAGGATAAAGTTGGAGAGGAGAAGCTTTCTCTTGCAAATCGACTAACAATGACTACAAGTAGTTAACGAACACAAGTTAGAAATTAAGAACAAATGGTTTCAACAACATGTTACTATAAATGCGTATTACATATTATTAACCATATAAGCAAAGAAACATGCTTCTTCAACATCAAAAAAAAATCCAAAATCCCTTTTTCGTACTGTACACTTAACCTACTACCGGACACTCAGGCTCGATTTATTATAAATCCACTACATAAAAAATCATATAGTGAACGAATAACAAGGACCACAAGTAGTGAACGAATACAAGTAAGAAATTGAGAACAAATCGATTCAATAATATGTTACTATAAATTCACCTTCATATATCCAAACAATCACAATGCCAAAACTGAATGAAATATACAATGACTGGTTTTGAAAAATAAGGCTATACAACTGAAAAATATTCCTAACAATTACATACTAAAATTTTAAAACGGAAAGAGACATGGCGGAAATTGAGAACACTAACCTGCTGAAACAGAAAGAGACATGGCGTCCAGTAGCTTCCTGTCGAGTGGCCTCAATCCGTCGAGCATGTATTCAATGATCAGTTTATCAGATAGTCCGAGATTGCAGCAGCTATGCTCTAGGGCGTTGAACTTCTCCAAGTAGTCGTACATTGTCTCGTTTGGACCCTGTCTGAGATCTTGCAGCTGCCTGCGGACCTGCATTGCCCTGCGCGCTGGGTGGTATTTGTTAAGGAACTTCTTCATCATCTGGTCCCATGTCTGGATACTACCTGAAGGCAAAGACAAGAACCAATCATTAGCAGCATCTATAAGAGAAAAATAAAAGGCCTTCAGCTTGAAGTCCTCTACTTCGACTCCATATGGCCTAAGATTTTGGCAAATGCCATGGTAGCGCTAGAGATGTGTTGTGGCCGATTCTCCTTGACGGCCCGAGAACTTGGGCAGATAGTGCACGACTGCCGAGTTGATGACTATTCCTTCAAGCTCCGATCCTTCATAGATGCACCACGGTTGATTTTGGAAGTTCGGTGCACACAGCTCCCCCATGGTGGGCTCTCGATAGTAGTGCTCTCCTTGGTACTCTTCCCTGATGAGCTGTTGTGGCGGTAGTGGAGGCTGTAGAGGCGGTGGAAGATGCTGTAGTGGAGGAGGCGGTTGCCTCGGTGGTGGAATGTCTTGGTTGACCTCATTATCGTCTATGTTGTCACCGAAGTGGCTTCCTGCATGAGACATGGCAATAGAAAGCAAAGGAGAAACCTAATTTGAAATTTTCTAAAAACGGAAAATTTCTAAAAACACTAAAAATTCAAAATAAAATAGTAAACGATCTTGGATGGCCAAAAAACACCCTATGACACAGCATAACAGTGATTTCTGATCTTCTCGTTGTTCCGCTCAGAACAAGGTATTATGGGCTGAAATCGGACACCTGTAGCTCGAATCCTACTATTTCGCTGTTCTGCTCAGAAAATGGCTAAATTAAGACAAAAAATAGAAACAAACAAAAAGAACAACTTCACCGATGCGTAGCTCCCCGGCAACGGCACCAAAATTTGACTGGCGTCGTCAGACCTCTCAAATTTAAATTTATATTTTCCTTACTCTTGGCTAGTATAGCGGCAAGCAAGGGTCGAACCCTAGAGAGCTAGTGAGGTTACTTGTTATTCTGTAAGAAAGCAATTGGGGGTTTGTGAGTGATTTGGAAACAAGTGCAGAAGAGCAAATTAAACGAGAGTAATTCAATCAGAGGAAATATTCAGTCTAGGGTTTCTCTTTGTAATACGTTTATCATCGATATCCAATGATCAATTTTATATTTTGAAGTGTGGTTGTCTCGACAAAAGTAACAACCTAAGTATCCCGACAAAGGTGATAGCCACAACCTAACCCGACAAAGGTGTTACACTTCTAGTTCTCTCCTAAATCAAACAACCCGACAAAGGTGTTATTTAACCTAGGTGTTACTATCTACCTTTGCGACAAAGCATCCAGTAAATATTAACGATAAGAATTATTCGATCAACGAAGTTTTACGACAAAACATCCACCTAGTCTAGCAAATTAATTCATGGGAATGAGCACAAGAACTAGCGAAAGATAAAATAGCATTAAGTATGAGAATCTCAAAGCGTGTTCACAAATATGAAACCCTAAACTGAATAGAAGGTTTAGCTACACACGCTGGAAATAAAAGACATAATGAAAGTAGAAATTCTTCTCTATGCCTAAGGAAGAAACTAGAGAGAGAAGCTCTGGCCGAATTGAGATGTGTTGCTCGATTGCTGAATGTTGTATCTCCGAATTGATGATTTGAATGGCTCGGGAGAGGTCTTATTTATAGAGAAAAGTCTAGGGCTTCAAAACCGAATTTGCTTGGCTTGCAAGCTAACTTGGCCTGCAAGTTAACTTGGCCAACAAGTTACTTGGCTGCCACTCCATGTTGCACCGACCTGCCTTAGCCGAGATTAGGAAACTCCTAAACCGCCATGCTCGAGCTCCACCGACTTGGCCCAGCGCCCGGGGCCTTTTTGCAGTTTGGCATCGTTTTGTCCATCCCGGCCATTCCACTCGTGAATTTTATCTGGGAAGTGAGATCGTCCAACTTTTTGGGTATTTCGAACAACTTGGTCGAGCCGGATTTTCCAGATTCGCCTGTCTGGTTGAGAAACTTGGTTTCGGTGCCTATCAGCTTGCGCAGGACCTTTGGAATTGGGCCAACTGTCAATCTGCTCATGCGTTCTCCTTGATTTAGTGACATCGTCCGACTTATCTGCTATTTTGATCAACTTGCTAGAGTCAGAATTATCAGATCAACTTGTTTACCCGAGCGACTTGATTTTGGTGCTAGACTGCTCGGTTGGGGCCTCAAACTGCTCGGGCGCGGCCTGTGGTTTCTCGGGCGCGGCCTGGTCCTGCTCGGGCCGGAGTGGCCAAAACTGCCTTGTGATATTTTTTCTGCATAAAATGTCATCTTTAATGCGCGTTTCCTCCTAGAGCTTCCAAAACATCTGTTATGCAAAACAACACTAACAAGTAACTTGTTCGCATAATAAAGTGTTGGAATTGGTGAGATTTGTTGACTCGATGAGTCGTATAAATTCGGCTCATCAAGTACCCTCACCACCTATCCCTCGATTGCCTTTGCCAACTCCTAGTGCCGCTCCCACTACTTCCCTTTTGCCCGTCGTTGCGAGATATGGGCCATTGGAAGGTCCACTACCATCTCCTATTCCTTATCCCTTTTTCGAGCCCCTCACGTTCACGAACGCCAAGCACATGGAAAATTATGAACGCATCAAGGAGAAGGGAAAGGTAGCCATAGCGACTCTTTACCCCGATATGGGTATCCTTGGAGAGGAGGTGGCCAACGAGGTACGTACGAAATTGCTTCGTAGTGGACTTGAATTCTTATTTTTTGGATGATCAGGGATCCTACCAAAAAGTAGTGGAGGAGTTTTTATGCTCATTTGAGAGATGTCGAGATGTGGAGGGTTATAAGGTTTGGAAGTTTTTATTGGGAGGTAAGGAATTCCAAATTAAGGAGAACATGGTGCGAGATTGGCTCCATTTCCCAGTTCATTGTGATGAAAGTCATCGGTACACCGAGCACCAAAAGGCAAGGTTTTGGAAGATGATTTCATGGCGACAAGAGTGGTTTACTCCTTCCTATAACTCCTCCGCGATCACAGCTCCGGTTTGGAAGGTTATCCACCACATTATTTCCATCGGGTTTAATACCCATAAGGAGTTAGCTCGTTCGGTAAGCTACCCCGACCTCGACTTGATGAAGGACATTGAGAATAGATTCATTCGTGATTGGCTCGACGTCCTCGCCTCCCGATTCGAGAGCATTATTAAGGAGTCCTCGTGGAATCTTTCTTTGGGAGGAGGTTCTTTGATTACTTTGATTGCCATGGGGTGTAACGTCACCTTTGGCCATGAGGGATGCCCCAAGTAATCCAAGAGGATCCTTGATTTACTGACCATGAAAACTATGCACCTTTTCAAGGCGGATGGAGTTACTTGGGAGGAGGACAAGAGGCCTCACAATGAAGAGCTTCGAACTGCGGCAAAGAAGAAGAGAGAGGCCTACAAATTGAAGAACAGTCGCTACTGCCGACTCAACCTCACACCATCCCTCCTTCCTCCCCTATCACTTCCCCTCCACCGACCACCGAGCATGAGGCACCCGCTGATGAGGAGTTACCTCCCGCAGAGCCTGCTGTTGAGAGTGCTCCTCCTGCCACAGATGATTGGGCAGTGTGGCGAGAGCGAGTCTCCTCCGATATTATTGATTTGAGGAGCGGGCTAGCTAGTCTTGAGGCCTTTACTAGAGCTGAGGCGAGGAGAGCTCGCCAGGAGTCGGAGTGGCTCCGGTCTACACTGTTATCTATGGTTAGAGGTCCACGTGGTCCAGTAGCTTCTCCTCCAATTGATCCAGGGTTTTCTGTCCCTCGTGACGCCTCCCCATTGCCTACCACGCCAGCTTCTAGACATGGGGAGGTGGGCACACCACTCCATGGTGCCATGGTGGAGTGGATTGGATCTACTAGAGAGGCGATCACACCACCTTCTGGTGCCACGGTGGAATGCGTTGGAGATTCTACTAGAGGGGCCACTCCGGGAGCGGACGAGGCTACATCTTGAGCTTGTATTGCATTTTGATCTTACTTGTGTCTATGTTTTGATGCCTTCTTGATTAGATCATGTACTTGGATATTAAGTCGCCTTTTGGCGCAATTTTGGATGATGTATGCCATTTTGAGTGATATACTCTTGACTTGTCTTTGGTTGTTTGCTACATTTCTTATGATATTGAAGGTGTTTACCATTTATGTCGTTCACTCTACAGGATATACATCTACATATTATTCTCATGTCCAAAATTCACCTTCTTTGTCTACATTTGCAACCAAAAGGCTATTTCTCACTCCCAAGAGTTATGTCACCGGTTCTACAAACGAGGGGAGTTCCTATGCACCTTTGCCTTTATTTTATCATTCTTTGCGCTTAGGGACTAAGCTTGAATTAAGTGTGGAGTGGTTTAATGCGCATAGTTCACATGCTTTCATGCCATACATATCATTTTTAGATGGACACTTGCATCTTTTGCACCTTATCCCTAACATGAGAGTGTTTTTAATCACTTAGGCTTGTGACTATCGATTCTAAATCCCTATAAATCACATCTAGCCTACTTTTCACATTTATTGGATCTTGAACTTAGAACCGACCTAGTCCATTGAATGTGTATTCTTGAGAACCAATGTCATTGCTATCTCTCGTCTATCTAATTCTCTAAGTATTTTCGTTGAAATACCTTGGATCAAGTTATAGCAAGCATTTTTAAAATCTTCGCGAAAAACTTAGACCCTTTGAATGCTCCTTGGTGACTTGAGTTCTCTAACACAGTGTCTGGTTCATGTTTGTTCCCGCACATTCCATACACTTTTTGAACATATTGTCAAGTTTTAAGTGTGGAGTCAAAAAAAATGTTTTTGGTCAAAGAGGGCAAAGCCTCGACTAAAATCTTTCTCAAGTGCACGAGAAGTTTTGCTCCAAAACATATAAATGTCGGGGGTTAGGAAGAAAAGTTCCCCCTCGAAAGCATTTGTAGGCCAGAGGCCATTTCAAAAAGAAAATAAGAAACACTTAAAACTTGACTCTATGTTTTCCTCCATTCTTCATTTGTGCGGGATTCATCATTTGCATTGTGTGCTAATTCGAATGACTCTTGGACGATCCATGTGCTTGCACGGGAGCTATCATTTGGTCTATGCTTGTTTATTAAGAACTCTTATGTCGAACTCCTCTTCCCTTATGGATTACGGCTTAAGCGCCTAAAACTTGGGAATGAGTTCCATGTCGCAAACCCATGGACTAGCCATAGCTAGCATAGGTGAGCGATTGACATTTCTTTTTGTGCAAACTAAAAGCTTTACTTCTATTGTATTGCCTTGAAAATGAGTAGACTTTTGGATGAGACGATTGATAGATCTAGTATTGATGATCTTGAATACACAACCTCATGGGTACTCAAATGGTTCGAAAGTTATTTTGATGATATTGTGATGGTAGTCCTAGCTTGGGGTGAGGAATTTGTTTTGAGAAATCCAAGCCTCGGTTGAACACTCTTGAATTCATTCTCATGGGATAGGTGCATTTGGGATTTGTGAGTATTCCCTTGAAATCCAAGCCTATAACTCGTGAAATCCAAGACTATAACTCGTCCACTAGGGTAGCCTAGGGGTTTAAAGGCTTAATTCATATGCTAAATGCATTCATAACGCCTACGAAAAGGAGCTAATTAGGTTGTATATACTTTCATTTACTTTTCAATAACATGTTTAGCAATAATGATCGAGACCTTGTGAGAGCTAGTGAGGCAATTAGACAAAAAACATAGCACAACTAGCATTTCTCCATTTGCATGACCATGACATATTTGAATACTTTGTTCGGGACGATCAAAGCTTAAGTGTGGAGTGTTGATCAGTCGAGTTTTTAACTGATTAATAGCAGTTTTTCACTATAGCTTTAATTCGTTTCCGACGATATTTTGATGTCATTTGACCTCTTACCCTACATTTCAGGTAGAAAAACAAGACCCTCTCAATGTCAAAGCCTAAATATGAAAACTCGGGGAAAACCGAAGATTTGGAGCGAAAAGTGGACAAAAGGCATTCCAGCCGACCGACTGGGAAATTACCCTGCACCAGCCGACCGGCTGGATGAATGATCTAGACTTATTAGTAATCGGCTACTCTCAGCCGACTGGCTGAGGACCCAGCCGACCAGCTGGCTAAAAGTTCAAAGATGGATGCAATCGGCCACTTTCAGCCGACCGGCTGCACATCGAGCCGCCCGGCTGGATCCTGCGCTTCACAATCAATGCAATCGGTCACTTTCAGCCAGCCGGCTGAACATCGAGCCACCCGGCTGGATCCATGCCCTACACAATTGACTCAATCAGCCAAGTTCACCCGACCGGCTGGATCGCCACTTCAGCTCAGTCGGCCGGCTGAGATCTACTACAGTGCATTTTTCACCCGAGGCTATAAATAGAAAGAGGGGTTTTTGACCTAAGGGGTTGGCATCTTGGGGGAAATTTCCAGAAGAAGAGATCAAATCAAGGTCATCAATCATCATCCAACCAAGGAGAAGTGAAGATCAAAGGGAGACATTAGGATTAACCATCCTCCTTCTATCCTTCTTCTACTCTCTTTGTTGTTGCCATAAACTCTACTCACACCATGTTGTCTTACATGATGTGTGAGTAGTCCCCTTGTGTTTTGAGGGTTTTACAACCCTCTTTGGTACTCTATGATCATATATACGCATTGAATATATAATCTATGGTGTTGATTTCATTTTTACCAAATGCTCTATTTATGACATGTTACCAAGTGTTTGATAAAATGCCTAAGTGACATGTTAGTCTTAGAATTTGACTTAAGCATTGAAAATGCTTAGTGATGATTTGGATATGGTGGAAATGATCTCATCTAGTGTTTATGAGAGTAAATGCACGGATGTGAGGTTAACAAAGAAGGGCCAATCTTCAAGGCAAATGGACAAAGGCTTAAACACTATTTTTGTGAAACTCGGGATGAGCGTGGCGCACATTATTCCTTAACCGACCCATAAAAATGCTATAAGTCCGCTTGAGGAGAGATCCTAGCAAAGGACTCCTCAAGTGTGTTTCTTTGAAAGAAGATTTCGCGTGTTCTTTGCCAAGACGTTAAACTAGGCCCTCACAGGAGGTTACCCGGTTTGTAAGTTGTCCATCTATGCGTAAGATAATGCATATGTTGGCATGCATCCATTGAAATTTGATTGTGGACTTTAATGTATGGACGATTAAAATGTTTGGTTGTAGATGTACTTTGAGTGAATGATGCATGAGCATGCTTCCCTAGTGGTATGCGATATCTTATGTGTGGAGTGTATGATCCTAGCTTGCGTTAGTTGGCAATCATATATGCTAGTGATTCCTTCAGGGTGAAACTTGATTTGAGTTTTGGATTGAGTTTTTGTTGTGAATTTGAGTGATGCTTGTTCATTTTAAGGAGTGTGGAAATTTTTATTTGTGGAAGTTGGGTTCAAGAAGGAATCGAAGGATCTTTGCAATCAAAACATGGAAAAATTACTGAAATCCTATGTCCAGCCGGTCAAGTGGCCATTTCACCAGTTCTCAGCCGACCGAATGACTATTCTTATTGAAACCATCCTTCTCGCTCAGTTTCAGCTTGTCGCTGGAGTCCCAACCGACCGGTTCAACCCTTTCCATTGATTTCAATCCCTCTCGCTCCATTTCAATCGGTCAGCTGAAACCCGAACCGACCAGCGCGTACCACCACTCGAACTTCATCCCTCTTGCTCAGTTTCAATTGGTCGGCTAGACTCCCAACCGAACGGTTGGAATCTGTTTATCCAAAACCCCAACATCATTTTTGAATCTCATTTCTTTTAACCCCAATCTCCATCCGACCAAGTTGCAGCTCAGATGCCTCCACTCCCAGGCATCTCATCACCATCGACCAAGCTCCACCTCTGTCCGAACTCACTACGACTATCTAACGCACCCCTTGAATGCCGTCCGACCTTCCCAAACCACCAGTCGTACCATCCTCAACTGCATCTCGTCTGCCGGAACCCCAAATCGCCCAAGCCTGATCTCCTCATTCCTCCATCAATACCCTCCATTCCACTTCTCAATCCACTCCATATCCATCCTGAATCAAACCTTGACAGGCGTCGTTTGACCTACAAATTTAAATTTATATTTTTTTTCCTTGCGAGAGACTAGCGTAGTGGCAAGCAAGGGTCGAACCCTAGAGAGCTGGTGTTGGTGAAGTCGTTCTGTAAACAAAATTGATTGGGATTTGTATGTGAGCAAATATTAAAAAGCACAAGAGAGTAATATCGAGGGATTCAATCAGCGAGAAAATTCAGTCTAGGGTTTCTATTGTGACACGTTTATCATAGATATCTAATGATCAATTTTATATTTCAAGGCGTGGTTATTCCGGGAAAGGCTCTAACCCAAAGTATTCCGTTTCAGGCAATACACCACAATCTAATCCGGGTAAGGCATTAGACTTCTAGTTCTCCTAAATCTAATAATCCGGGTAGGGCAATATTAAACCTAGGTGTTCTTACTCGTCTTTACGGGTAAGTCTCAAACGAGTATTAACGATTAGAACTGAATTATTTGGCTAAGCTTTACGGGTAAGTCTCAGCTTAGCTTCACAATTCAATCCTTAATATCAGGCACAAGAACTAGTGAAATATGAAATAGTATTAAGAACGAAAATCTCAAAACGTGTTCACAACGTACGAAACCCTAAACTGAAACAGAAATTTAGCTACTCATATCCATGAAAGAATAAACAAATATTTGGATGAAAGTAGAAATTCTCTTCTCTCTTGTTGAACGCTTGATCTTCTCTCGAGCCGTGTCTTCTCAATTCTGGGAATTATCGTGTGTGTCTAGGAATGATGATGTCAAACCCTAATTCTTGAGAAAGTTTCTAATTTTTGTTTTGCGCCAGATTTCCAAATCCCGGTTTGCTGACATCAGCCGCGGACGCTGCACATTTTAGCGCTGCGGACAATGAACATATTAACGTCCGCGGAAGACCCTCTTAATCTTGCCTGCGTCCGCGACCTGGTCTGAGGTGCATTTCCTCTTCTGCTCGTCAGTCTTGACTTTGGCTCTCGATTCGACTCCATGAACTCCACGTGATGATTTTAGCATCGAAATGCCGTCTTTAAGCGCATATTCCTTCCAGAGCTTCCGAAACACCTGAGATGCAAAACAACACTGAAAAGTAACTCTTCGCATAAAAAAGTGTCGAAATAGATGGGATTAGTTGATTCGACGAGTCGTATAAATACGACTCTTCGAACCACCCCACACTTAAACTTGTTCGTCCCGAACAAGAACTAAGTCATAGAAGGAACAAAGAAAAAATCACACTCGTTCTTCGATGTCTTGAATAAATGAACATGAATATGAGTTGCTAGTCTAGACTTGCTTTTCTACGCATAGCTCAATCATTACTCAAATCATCATGCTCAATCATGGAATTAACTTAATACATGTTACCTCAGAGCTGAAATCCAAATTAATTCGGATGTCTGGGAGATAGTCCTTTTTATACCCATGAACCGCACTCTTGGTTCCGAACTCTTGCTATATGGTTACGCTTCATTGCTTCTTCTTGCACGTGATTGATTCGAGCATCAAGGTGTTTGAGTTCTTTTCAGACAGCTTATAGTGATTCGGTTTGAAGTATCAATGGGGCACTTCACTTTGTTGCGGTGTAAGATTTCACAATGGAATGGATTGTGATTGCTCGAACCTACTTGCTCTCACTCATCCTCGTCCTTTTGACGCGAGTCAAGCCAAGGGTCGCTTGACTATTTTCCCGGCTACTTGGACTAGAGTTTGGACGGTGTGATGTATTCCCGTCCCAACCAACCGCAAAAGTACTGCAGTGGCGGAGCATACTCGTAACCATGTCGCCTCGAAGTGCTAGCCTCCACGAAATCCACATAACCATATAACTCAAATTTGGTCCTTTGAATGTTCTGTCAGGTCTCTCTAGGACGTTTCTATCAACTCCACATCCCTGTTTATCTCAGCTCCGAAGACACGTAATGGGTTAAATTCACAAGTAAAAGCATAATTCGAATTTCACGAGAGAAGTGCATTTAATCAGCTCATCTATTTCACATCAACATTCAATACTGCATATTCAAGAACAGAAGAGAGATTTCATGCTTTCAATTTTTTTTTCTTTTTTTTAATGAAACGTGCTGACACAGTGCATATGTAAGGAAAATAAACGTGCTGACACAACTGACTAACTCTCCCACCCCACACTTTTGAACCAAGCCGTGTCCTCACGGTACAACTTTAGTTCAAAGACAAACAAACAAATGCAGACACAACAAAACAGGGAAAGAAAATAGAAATAAAGAACAGCAGGACTCCCCTAGTCTGCGTCTGAAGATGGCGACTGCGGTGCAATCATGTACGCTGGGGGAATAAGCTGATCCAGTGTCCATCCTGGTGGGGCTGGGACTGGCTGAGCTCCGGGCATCACGTGGTACATCACTCTATAAGTGTTGAACGCTATGTCCAACTGTTCCTGTGGAAGCTGTGCTGGCTGGGGAGCGAGCTGTGGCTGAGGCTGCTCTTGAGTACGGCGATGACGAGGTGCAGAAGGACCTGCCTCGTGTGCATGGCTGCGACGCCTCTCAACAGGTAACGGCTGACGATACTCAGCCACTACATGGTATGTCCAGGTGAACTGATCCGGGACGGTGGGTCTCTTCTTGATCGCCTTCATGGAAGTGAAGGCCTTCATGTCTAGAAATGCTGGTGGAATGATCTGGTGGTCCAGAGCGGGCTGCCCGTGCAGACGGCGCAGCAAATATGTGATCAAACCACCACAGACGACCGACCCAGCAGTCGGGCGGTGCTCCCAGAAATAGCACATCAAATGGAAGTAGTCGACACGCCTCCCCTGATCCATAGCACTGAGGCAAATCATGCCACTGTAGGTGAACTTGTTGATCCCATTCACCCAAGCAAATATAGTGTTCCCCAACAGCTTCTGAATGTAGAACATCACTGGGTCCTGAAGGAAGTTCACCCTCGTCTTGCTTGGCGTGAATGTGCCTCCACCGGGAATTCTGAGCCTGGCCCAGGCATCTACCAGAGCGAACTCATCACGAATCCACTCTCCTCCTTCTTGCCATCCAAATACTTCTCGAATCTGAGGAGGAGTGATGGTGTGCCACTCTCCTCGGTGTCTGTAGGTGATTTCCTTGTGATCGACGTAGCGAAAGGAGGCCAGAAATTCACATGTGTCCTCTACATCGGTCTCACTCTGGAGGGTCAGGAGTCCTGGCCAACCACTGACCGTCAGCAGCTCTCGAGCTCGATCCTCGAATCCGGTAAGTTGCAGAAAGTCTGCATCCACGAACCTACTCGCTGCATGTTTGCGAGCCATCAGTCTCGCGTACAGTTCTTCGAATGTAAGTGCTGGAGGCGCCATAACACTGCAAATAATAAACACGGAAACAATTAGAATATCAGTAGGAAATTAAGCCAAAAAATTGAACCGGTCAACGCTAGTCAACGGGAGCCGCGGGTCATGCACATTTTAAGTGTGCCATCCGCGGATGTAAAGTGCAAGTCATCCGCGACTATAAAATGTGCATTACCCGCGGTCTGGAAATCTCACCGTCGATCGATTCCTTCGATCGAATCCTGCAGTTCAACTTCAAATTGGCTACTGAGAAAACACGAGCATCTCAAGAGGATCCTAATACAGCAAAATCGAACGCCAGTTGTCTATGAGACGAAGTAATCCATGCGATTTGAGTAACCTAAAATTTCGACGAGGAAATACCCAAAATACCTCGACTCCGGACGGTTTGGGTGTGAATCGGGCAAGGATGGGGTTCGAGCGACGCCCCGATGGTGGTGGATGTCGGCGGAATGGAGGCGGAAGGCTGCGGAGGTCGTCGGTTGTGAGAGCGGCGGCTGAAGGTGTGTTGGGGAGGAATAGGAGAGAAGCGTGAGAGATTTGGGGTTTAGGGTTTCGAGTCAATAACAGGCCACGGATCAGGACCATTTTAAGTCCCGCGGTCAACTCATAAAGTGTTCTTCGTCCGTGGATTTAATATTCGAATGGTCCGCGATCCCGTCTGAGAAAGGCCAGTCTGTTTGGTCAATGCATGTGCCGCGGACAATCCGTATTTTATTGGCGCAGTCAACGGTTAACATCTTCGTAGTCCGTGGTTTTAAATACGCCTCTTCCTGCGTAAAATAGATTTCTTTCCCAAGACTATGTAAAATGTGACTCAAGACTCAAATAAAATAGAAAAATGAAATAAAAATGAAAAAGGAAAGAAAAAAATTGCCGGGCTACCTCCCTGCGAGCGCCTTTGTTTTACGTCGTTGGCTCGACGGTACCTCATTTATGTTTCAGTAGGAGGTTTGAGTTCACACTGCTGAACGGGTAGGTCGATTTCTCCTTGATAGTGCTTCACCCGTTGTTAAGTGCTCCTTGATAGTGCTGAATGGGTAGGTCGATTTCCGGTTGCCGGGTCCTCGAGCTCAAGTGCTCCGTAGCTAAAAAACGTCGTCACCATGTAGGGACCAGTCCATCTAGAACGCAATTTGCCAGGCATTAATCGTAAACGTGATGAAAATAAAAGTACCTGCTGGCCAATCTCGAATGTGCGTCGTAAGATGAACTTGTCATGGTACAGCTTGGTCCGCGCCTTGTAGTCCGATTGGCTCTCATAAGCCTCTAGGCGTAGCTCCTCTAGCTCACATAGCTGTAATTTCCGATCCAATCCGGCAGCCTTCAAGTCCACGTTGCACGTCTTAAGCGCCCAAAACGCCTTGTGCTCTAGCTCGACCGGGAGGTGACATGCCTTCCCATACACCAACCGAAAAGGTGAGGTGCCTATCGGTGTCTTGTAGGCTGTCCTGTAGGCCCATAGTGCCTCATCTAACCTCTGGCTCTAGTCCTTCCCGGACGGTTTCACCATCTTCTCGAGAATCCCCTTAATCTCTCGGTTAGAGATCTCTGCTTGTCCATTCTTCTGGGGTGATAAGCTGTGGAAGTGCGGTGATGAACGTGGTAGTGCTTCAAAGTTGCGGCCATCATCTTGTTGCAGAAGTGTGTCCCCTGATCACTGATTATGGCTTTAGGCACTCCGTATCTGCAAAATATGTTAGTGCGAAGAAAATCCACAACAGTCTTAGCATCATCACATCTAGTAGCCTTAGCCTCTACCCATTTAGACACATAATCTACTGCAACAAGAATATATAAATAGCCAAACGATGCAGGAAAAGGACCCATAAAATCAATCCCCCATATGTCAAAAACATCATTAACCAAAATAGGCACTTGGGGCATCTCGTTCCTAGCAGAAATATTACCTACCCTCTGACATTTATCGCATTTCTTACAATGATCGTAGGCATCTCTAAACACATGTGGCCAGAAAAAACCACAATCCAAAATTTTGCTACTAGTCCTCTTGGGGCCAAAATGACCACCACAGGCATGCTCATGACAGAAACTAAGCACAGAAACAACCTCATCATCAGGAATACACCGCCTAAGTATTTGGTCTGCGCCAATTTTCCATAAATACGGGTCATCCCACACATAGTATTTTGAATCATGCTTAAGTTTCAGACACTGAGCTCTCGAGTAAGAGGGTGGAAATTCACCTCCGACCAGGTAGTTCACTGATGAGTCGTATTTATACGACTCATTGAATCATTAAATCCCACCAATTCCAGCACTTTATTATACGAACAGTTACTTCTTAGTGTTGTTTCGTGTTTCAGGTGATTTGGAAGCTCTAGGAGGAATCGCGCTTAAAAGACGGCATTTTCATGCCAGAAACATCGCAGTTGAAGAACAGACCCAAAGGAGGGCCGTGAACAGTGTTTTTGGCTCGTAAACAGTAACTCCGGTGTGAACAGTAACTCCGGCGTGAACAGTCTCCGGTGTGACCAGTACTCCGCACGTGAATAGTGATTTCGGCCGAGTCCAGCCCAGTTCGTCCGGCCCAAAAGCAATGTGAAATTAGGGCAACATACAAGCTAGGGTTTTGGAACATTCTGGAAGGTTCAAGATGGCTTAATTATCAAGCAAAGGAGTAGCTTGGAGATAAAGCAAGAAAGATATGGAAATATTGCCTAAATTATCTTTTGGATTATTTAGGCAATTCTAGGTCTTTCGCAACCTTATAAATAGAGGAGCTCACAAGGCCAAATAATCATCCCTCAACTCACACGAGTTCCCTCTCTCAAAGCTCTCGGCCAAGCCTTGCTCCGCCTCCTCTCCTCCGCCTAGCTCCACCGTGCGCCGCCCAGCCCAGCCGTGTCCCACGGCCGGTTCTTCTTCTCTCCTCGGAATAGTGAAGTTACTTCGTTTTTATTACTCTTGCATTATTCACATGGCTATGTGTAACTAAACCCGTTATTCGGGCTAGGGTTTGAATAATTGTGACGAATGTTTTGATATTCAGTTCTTAATTATTGTTCTTGCATTCTATTAGTTCTTGTGCAATTATATCAGTTCGAATTATTAGGTTAAGGGGAGATCCGAAAGGGTACAACTTAACCTAGTAATACTTACTATCTTTATCCTGCTTATTTGATACTGACCCGTTAGAATAAGTAGATGCACTAACCTAATATAACCTGACCAGGAGTATTAGGTTGCTAGAATTAAAAGTCTATAACCTGACCAGGAGTAGATCGTGGCGTAGTGACTTAACGGTCCTACCTTAGGTTATAACCAGACCAGGAGTAACCACACTTAAGAAAGCAAGAATAAAACACCTAGAAATTAAGGATAAACTAAGTCACAATTGAAGAACCCTAGCCTGAATATCTTCTCTGATCGATACACATCAGCTTATTTCGTTTATTGCACTGTTTCATAATCAATTACTCTCACCCAACTGTTTCTTTCTATCTCTTACAGAACAAATTAGTAACCATCTAGCTCTCTAGGGTTCGACCCCTTACTTACAGCTATACTAAGCCAAGAGTAAGCGGACATTATAAATTTAGATTTGCAGGTACAACGACGACCTGTCATTCACGATGGGAGCATACCATGGTACTTTACCTGTAAGAGCATACAAGTGCTCGTCTGGGAAGGTCTTTGTGATGTGCACCGCATCCTCTTCTCGTACTAATCGGCTCAAGTGGTCAGCTACAGTGTTCTCTATCCCCTTCTTATCCTTGATTTCTAGGTCGAATTCCTGTAGCAGCAAAATCCATCTAATCAGCCGCGGCTTGGCCTCCTTCTTCGTCATCAGATACCTGATAGCTGCATGATCAGAGAAAACAACTATTTTAGTACCAAGCAAATAAGACCGAAATTTCTCCAAGGCGAAAACTACTGCTAATAATTCTTTCTCAGTGGTCGAGTAGTTTCGCTGAGCCGCATCCAGCGTTCTTGAAGCGTAGTAAATCACTACAGGCTTTTTATCCACTCTCTGGCCTAGTACAGCTCCCACAGCATAGTCGCTGGCATCGCACATAATCTCAAATGGCTGGTCCCAGAGTGGTGCTCGAAGGATAGGCGTGCTGGTAAGTGCCTGTTTCAGCTCGTCGAAGGCCTCCCTGCATGAATCTGTAAACTCAAAAGGAACATCTTTCTGCAAAAGGTTAGATAAAGGCAGAGCCTTCTTCGAGAAATCCTTAATAAATCGACGGTAAAAACCAGCGTGCCCAAGAAAAGATTTTATATCACGCACCGTAGAAGGATAAGGTAGAGTAAGAATTAAGTCAATTTTCGCTTTGTCTACCTTAATACCTTTGTGTGAAACAATATGACCAAGGACCACACCATGAGTAACCATAAAATGACACTTCTCATAATTAAGCACCAAATTCATAGAAACGCAACGCTCTAGTACTCTACTCAAGTTATCCAAACATGCATCGAAAGTGTCACCATAAATAGTGAAATCATCCATAAACACCTCAATAAAAACACCTATCATGTCAGAAAAAATGCTAGTAACCACCCGCTGAAAAGTACCGAGTGCGTTACACAAGCCGAAAGACATACGTCGAAAAGCAAACGTACCGAATGGACATGTGAAGGTGGTCTTTTCTTGGTCCTCAGGTGCAATGGGAATTTG
This sequence comes from Rhodiola kirilowii, assembly GCA_033675215.1. NCBI lineage: Eukaryota > Viridiplantae > Streptophyta > Magnoliopsida > Saxifragales > Crassulaceae > Rhodiola > Rhodiola kirilowii. The sequence goes on from CM066200.1 coordinate 29,540,719, forward strand.
ATTATAACCAGAAAATCCATCGAGAAAACAAAAATAAGGCTTACCTGCCAGCCTGTCAAGCATCTTGTCAATAAACGGAAGAGGAAAGTGATCCTTACGCGTCACGGCATTCAGCTTCCTGTAGTCGATGCACATGCGCCATCCGTTCTTGACTCTCGTAGTCACCAACTCACCCGCAGCATTCTTCTCAACTGTAATCCCTGTCTTCTTCGGGACTACGTGAACTGGGCTCACCCACTGACTGTCTGAGATTGGGTAAATCACGTCAGCATCCAGCAGTTTCTGGATTTCTTTCTGCACAACCTCCATCATAATCGGGTTTAGCCTCCTCTGAGGCTCTCTGGAAGTCTTAGCTCCATCCTCTAGCAAGATACGGTGCATGCACACAGTTGGGCTGATTCCTCTGATGTTTGCAAGCGTCCATCCAATAGCGAGCTTGTGGCTACTTAGCACCTCGATCAATCGCCTCTCCTGGTCTGTTTCTAGCCCATTTTTGATGATGACCGACAGCGTGTTATTCTCCCCCAAAAATGCATATTTCAGGTGCTCATGTAGAGGTTTCAGTTCCAGTTTCGGTGCCTGCACAGTAGAAGGCAGAAACACGTTAGTTTTAAATAGACGAACCTCGTTAACTTCATACCTGGGTGAGAGAGGTCTCGCGATCTCCAGCTGAGATAGCACATCAAGAATTGTCTCAGCGAACTCGTAGGAGTCCTCATGTGAGTAAACCGCATTTTCTAGTGTGAGCTCCAGTGGATCTGCTCCCCTTTTCCGGTTGATGGACCACAATTATACGAATCAAAAACACAGTAAAACCCACCAAATTAGACTGTTGGTCTATTTAACTTCTGCTTGTTAGTCCTGATTTATTTCTACAGGGTATTTTGGCGCTTAGAGAGAAAACACGCTAAGGAGAGGATTTTACACTGAAAAGATGATAAGAGTCAATCCAAGGTCAAGATCAGACGCTGAACGAAGAAATATCAAGATCCTGACCAAGAATTACTCAAATTAAATTTAACCGAGGAACAACCAAAGTCAGACCGGAGAAAAATTGGATTGATAGTTTTGTGAAAAGACTGCACAAAACTGTCAAAACTCATCCATAGACCAAGTGACCGGCGGCTAGTGTGAAATGGATGACTCATGGGTGGCCAAAATCCTCCTCCCCTCCTCCATGACCGGTGGCTTTGGCAAGAGGTGGCCAAAGCCACAAGCCCTCCTCCTTGGACAACCTCCATCCGGCGACTTTTGGAGCTCCCTCCTCCTCCAAGGATGGCTTGCCACATGCATCCATCTTAACCCTCCATTCCTCCTCCTTATGGCTATAAATACAAGCCTCCTCCTCCTCCTCATTTCAATCATCCACAAAATCCACAAAATTGTAAAACACTTATCTCTCTAAGTTTTGGTTACTTGTAAGTTTGGTTTTGGAAATAATACTCCTGTTTGTACTTGAGTATTATACGCTTTGAAATTATAATACTCATGTCGGTTCTTGAGTATTATAATACTGTAGAGAATACTCCTGTTGGTTCTTGAGTATTCAGTAGGAAATTGGGAATACTCCTGTTGGTTCTTGAGTATTCCACCCCTTTCCCTCTTACTGTTTTCAAAAACCCCTGAGTATTTAGTTATGATGTCCTTTTCCATGGACAGTCGTAGCTAAACTCCTCATTCGGTCGAAGGTACTTTCTTGTATTATATAATGTTTTAATTTCTTTTAGTTTCATTTCTCTGTATTCAAAACTTGTTCTATGTGCCATTTATAGTCAGAGTTTCCAAGGTTGAGTGAACCATTTGTAACTGGACCAAAGGGACCAAATGGGCAAGCTCTTCCGTGGGAATTCGTGATCATACTCGGTAAGTGGAAGCTGTAACAAGCAAAACTTATCGAGGAATTCGACTTATCTTAAAAAACCATTTGGAAACTGGACCAAAGAATTCAAATGGATGCACAAAAGGCTAAGATACTTCGAAAGGAGGAATTAGTCTGAAGTAGAACAAGTGTTGCTTTAAACGATGTTGCAAGTCTTGAGCTACGAAAGGGCCTCGATTCATCTTTGAATACTTAGAAAGGTTACTAGTGGTTATTAATAAACATGTTATAATACAAGGTACCTGAAACCGAATACTTTCCCTTGAATTACAAAAACCCCCTGTATTTACTTTTATAAACTGCTCGATCAACTACAACCATCAACCACTCATCTACCGGAGGAATCGCAATCACGCATCACCCACTGTAAGTCTTCTTCCCTTAACTCTTCTACTTTCAGTCATTTAATTTCAGTATTTATTTTCTGTAATTTACTTTTCCGCACTCAAAACCAAAAAAACCAAAAACAGTAGCTTAGTTAATCGCGCTAAAATCTCAATCCACTTAAAACACGCTCCCTCGCTGTACAAATCCCCCAAAGAACAACTATCCCTCTAATTCCCTTGGGTTCGACTCCTACTTATCACTTACTACCCAGTTGTGTAGTCACGAGTAGCGGAAAATATAAATTTATTTGTACAGAGAACATTGCACCTTAACGACAGTGCAGTGGGCTCCGTCACCGGTCTCACCTCCTGGACTAGATCATCCAGTGTATCTAGAGCGTGTATCGATGCAAAATCTGGTGGGTGCTTCATGGCCTGAAAAATGTCGAAGCGAATCACTTCACCCTCCACCTCCATAGAGAGTGTGCCACTGTCGCAGTCGATCTTCATCTTTGAAGTCTTTAAGAATGGGCGGCCTAATAAAATTGGAGCATGATCCGTCGGGTCGTTGCTGTCCATCTTAAGCACGTAGAAATCAGCAGGGAACACCAGTTCCCCCACCTGCACTAGTACATCCTCGATTTTACCTTCTGGTTGCTTGCATGATCTGTCTTCCAGCTGTATGATAAGTCCTGCAGGTTCTAACGGACCAATACGAAGACAAGAATATATCGAATATAGCAAGACATTAATCGATGCACCAAGATCGAGCATGCAATTGTCAATGCGAATATTACCAATAGTGCAAGGGATGGTGTAAGTACCAGGGTCACCGCATTTAGGAAGTACCTTTCGCTGAATAACAGCTGAGACGTTCTTACTCAGTAGTTCCTGGTCAATGCCAGTGGAACGTCTCCGGTTGATGCACAGCTCCTTTAAGAACTTCGCGTAGCGTGGAATTTGGTTGATCACCTCGAGGAGTGGGATGTTGATTTCCACCTTGCTAAATAGTTCCCAAACTTCTCGATCAATCATATGTTTCTTTGAAGCTCTGACCTGCACAGGAAACGGAAGAGAACGATCAGAATTAGAATTTTTGACAGACGGGGTCGCGGACGGTGCACCTTTTAGGTGTCCCATCCGCGGACCGTTAACCTCTTCATGGTCCGCGCCTTTAACTTGTTCTGCGTCCGTGGAAATCTGTTCAACCGCGGGCTCTTCGTAGTTAATATCCGCGGGTGATGGACATTTTATCCGACCGCGGACAGCATTAAACTGATCTTTGTCAGCGATCCGGTCTGAGGCATGCTCCTTGGTTGCTTCATTCAAATCTTTTCCGCTCCGCAATGTGACTGCATTAACGTTTCCTCTCGGGTTGGGTATGGTCTGTGATGGTAGCCGTCCTGGATCATTTTTCAGCTCAGAAACTGTGGTGGCTATCTGGGACATCTGCTTAGACAGATCGGAGATCGCTCCATTGGTTTTGACCTGAAATTGGTGCACCGAAGCAGTGAGATCCTTTACGATGTCTTCTAGAGATTTGCTTTGCTGACTCGGGCCTGCCTGGTTCTGATGCTGTGCTCGCTGCTGATATTGAGGTGGTCCGTTGTGTCCTCCCTGTTGCTGGCGGTACGGAGGACGGTAGTAACTGGACTGCTGAGCTTGAAGAGGGGCTATCTACTGTGCTGGTTCCCTCGGCGCATGGTTATCATTCCTCCAGCCTTGACCGTTGGCTCCTTGCCCGTACTGTCTGTTCGGTCCAGTCTGGTTGCCATAGCTCTGGTAGTCACCCACTGCATTGACTTCGCCCTGGTCAATGCAGTGGGCGACTACCAGAGCCAAGTTCATCCCCAAACTGAGGTAATTCCCAATTCGCAGTCCGTTTCTTCGGTTTCTGCAAATATCTCTGTTGAAAAGATTGTGGTGGACGGAGTTGTGAGTGTGAATGGTGAAGCCAGTAGGGCTGTTGGTAGGGGAGCCAGTAGGGTTGTGGTTGGTGATGAAGCTAGTAGGGCAGCTATTGAGCATGAAACTGCCAAGATTGTGAAAGAAGGAGAGCCCAGCATCTCTGTGTCTAAAGGTGCTGGTGGATCAGGAGTATGGAGGGAGAAAATCCATGCGTCTGGGTATGTTCGTCCGGGAGGTTTACGAAGGAAGAAGGGGACTCGCCAAGTTGTTTCTCCAAGACAATGTCTGGCCAATATTAGTTCAATTAGAGGAAAGCTCATTGCAATGTCTGATGAGGAGATAGAGAAGTGTCTTGATTCCTCAAGAAAGAGTAAATTGGTGATTAATGAGGCATCTGACGACGACTCTGAGGAGAAGCTTGAAGGAATTAGTGATGAACGTCCAAGTGAGCATTCTGAGACTGTGATAGAGGAGATTAATCCATCACAGAAGACAGATGTGTTCAAAAAGGCCATACAAGAAGAATCTAACCCTACAGAAAAGGATGAAGAGTTGGAGAAGCTATTCAAAGACATTGATAATGTCATGGAAGATTTGGAAAAGGAGAATAATCTGGGAATGGAAAATTCAGAGGAACCTCTTTGTGCCAAGGGTGGTGAGGTTGAAGAGTCTGTTGCTGAGAAACCTGCTGGTGTTCCCACTATGGAACCAAGTGTGCAGACTGAAGGTCGGACAGTTGATGCTCCAGAGGAAATTGCTGCTAAGGAATCCATAGCTATCCCAGTTGTTTCTCAAGATGATCTTCGTAGTGATCATATGGAGGAGGATGGTGCTTCAGTTCGTAAGGATACTATGAAGCCAGTGTCAAAGGAAGTTACTCTTTCAGAAGACGACTAGGACCTTGTTCCTCTTGTCAATCTAAAAAGGGCAAAGAAGGACAAGGAAAAGAAGAAGGTAGCATTTGAAAGATCTGCTGAGGGGTCAGGACAAGAGGTTACAAAGGTGGGCAACTTGACAGGGGGAGCTGATTCATCTAAGAAAAGAAAACACGAAGCTCCGGTCCCTGTTCAGAGGATGCTGGAAGATGTGAAGTCCCATCTGTTGATTCTGACTCTGTTCCAGTAGGCCTGGTCAAGAAAGGAGTGTGGTTTGTCAATAGAGATGCTGCGAAGAAGTGGTCATGTGTTCAGAAAAGAAAAATCATACCAGAGAGATTGCTAGAGGAGTCTCGGTACAAGGGAAAGGAAGTCATCAAGGTTCTTAAGGAATCTGATCTGTTCTGGACGTTGGACAGATGCAAACCGTTCAACGAACAGCTGGTTCGAGAGGCCATGACAAACCTTCCCCCTCGGTTTGGGGTCATTGGAGAAGCAGAGTATGGTGTCTTCTTCGTCAGGGGAAGGTAGATCAAGATTGATCCTGAGCTTATTAATGTTTACTTCTCCATGGATGATCCAGTTGCTGATGAAGAAGAATCAGATTTTGAAAAGGTGATAGAGACCATCACTGCAGGCTCAGTTCGGTGGAGGACTGACACTGTTGTGCATACAGCTGATCTCTCCACGTTCTATTCAATGCTTTTCTTCATTGCGGTGTTCAACTGGAGACCCTCGACTCACCGTTCAACGGTTAACCGGAACATGACCTAATTAATCTATCAGATAGGGAATAAGCTGAAGTTCAACCTGGGAAGAGTTATGTTCAAACAGATCGCTGATCATGCTACTTCAAAGAGAACTCTTCATCAGATTTGCTTCCCGTCCCTGATATATGAGTTGATAATCCATCAAGCTCCAGATTTGAAGGCCTCGACTGACCATCTCTCAAAGGCACCGAGCAAGTTCATCGTTGACCACAAGCTGTTTAAAGAGCGTCACGTGAACGATCTCAAGGAAGGGAACCAGAAAGGAGAAGATGTTGCAGAGTCGAGTCGAGGGGGAGCCAGGATGGGCCGTGATGAGAGGAGCAAGCTGCTCAAGGACTTGCATGCCACCATTGCTACCGATAAGGAACAGCGCAGATGGATCAACAAGCTTGCTCCTGCCCTCAGCTACCCAAGTGACGATGAGTCTGATGATGCAAATTCTGAGGACGACTCTGATGAAGAGTCGTCCGCATAAAGGTCCCCCGACAAAACTATCTCTCTGAACTCAGTTTTATTAAACTTTCATATTTTTGTGTGCTTGTTCTGGCACAGTTTAATTTGCTGTTTGAACTAGATCGGACCCCTTGCCATTTTGTGGCAAAAAGGGGGAGTATTTGAGTGGGTGACAATTTTTGTTCCCTCATGGTTGTCTACTGTCTAGATAAGATAGATAGACTTAGTTATCTAGTAGATCTGGTTTTCCCGAAATGCCAAGGGGGAGATTGATGTTCCCGTGAGTAGCATGTATTTGGCAAAACTTAGTTATACAGTTTGAGCAGGAGTTCAGGGGGAGTTCGGACATATCCTAGCACTCATGTACAGCGTGGAACAGACGCAAGGATATTTCCCGGAAGATACTGGACAGCGAAGATCTCATCGATTTGAAGTCGGCAAGCGAATTATTTGAACAACAGATATTCGAATGAATATCTACATTGAAGGCGGCGTAGCTGACTTGGGCAAGAGATCTCCATATATTCTTCCAATCCATTTGTGAAAGATATACATCAACTATCTAGGAATATTTCCTAAATATTTGATGGGATTATCTTGTGCAGATTAGGGTTTCGTCCAAGCATATAAATACATTGCTAGGGCATCCTTATTTCGTATCGCTTTCAAAGATCAAATATACACGACCAAACCCTACCGATTGGAGAAGAAGAAAGCGACGGCCGGTTGTGTTTCCCCACTGGAAACTCATCGGTGGAAAGAGCAGTCTCATCACGTTCAACTCAGACTGCCTGGAAGCGATCAAACTGCCACACACAACAAAGGTGAACAAGCTTTCGTGAGAAAGCATCCGAGCTTCAAGAGAAGGTCGAGAACGTTTGGACTGCAGGTTCAGACAAAGGGGATCGAGGTTAACTGCTGTAAACCTCGGTTGCAAATCTGAGAGACGCAGTGTTAGAGGCTAGGCAATTACAAGGTGTAAGTGTAAGTCCACGTACAAGCTCTAACTCGTAATAAAGATTTGTTGTCCCTTTTCGGGTGTGGGAAACCCCCCAGAGTAGGCGTGGCCGAACTGGGTTATCATTCTGTGCGTGCTCATATTATTTGCTTTGTCTGCTGAACTGTTGTGATACGAGTTCAAGGTCTGTCGCAACTGTACCTTGAACTGTCTGCTAAACTGTTGTGAAAAGAGTTCAAGGTCTGTCACAACTGTATCTTGGACACAAGCTTGAACAGGGGATATAATTTCAGGATCACACTCTACAAACGAGGGGAGTTCCTATGCGCATTTGCCTTTATTTATCATTCTCTGCGCTTAGGGACTAAACTTGAATTAAGTGTGGAGTGGGTCATAGCCCATAGTTCACATATTTTCATGGCATGCATCTCTTTCTTAGATGGACACCTGCATCTTTTGCATCATATCCCTAACATGAGAGTTTTTTTAACCACATAGGCTTGTGATTATCAATTCTAAACACCTATAAATCACATCTAGCCTACTTGTCACAATTAATTGATCTTGAACTTAGAACCAACTTAGGGTGCGTCCACTATGACTGAAAGTTAACTTAACTTAATTGATCTTAACTGATATTAACTTATCTTAAATGATCTTAACTGATCTTAAATGATCTTAACTGATCTTAACTTAACTGAAACTATAGTGATTTATATTAACTTAACTTAACTTAACAGAAGGGCCCCACCACCACCACTACCGTCGGACCACCGCCGGACACCGCCGGACCACCGCCGGACCACCGCCGGACAACGTCGCGGTCAACGCCGGTCAAACGCTGGTCAACGCCGGTCAACGCCGGCGGCGATCCGGCGGCGGGCGACGGTGGTCCGGCAGTGGTCCGACGGCGGTGGTGGTGGTGGGGGGGGGGGTGGTCCAACTAACTTAACTTAATTTGACTGAAAATAACTTAACTTATCTTAACTTATCTTAATTGATCTTAACTGATAGTGCATGATATTAACTTATCCTAACTTACAAGTCAAAAAATCAAGTCAAAGTGGACAGGGCCTTAGTCCTTTGAGCGTGCATTCTTCTGAATCAATATCATTGCTATCATTTACCTATCTAATTCTCTAAGTATTTTCATTGCATGCCTTGGACTTAATTTTAGCAAGCACTTTTAAAAAAATCATGCAAAACTTAGACCTTTTGAATGCCCCTTGGTGACTTGAGTTTTCTAATTTAGTGCCTTTCTTGTGATTGTTTCCCGCACATTCCATACATTCTTTGAGCATATTGTCAAGTTTTAAGTGTGGAGTCAAAGGAGGGCAAAAAATAGGCCCCAATAAAAAATGCTTTACTTTCAAGGTCAAAGAGGGCAAAGCCCCGACTAAAAACTTACTAAAAGTACAAGAGAAATTTTGCTTCAAAAATATACAAATGTCGGGGGTTAGTGATCAGTCGATATTTTGACTAGTTATATGCTCCATACGATGAATGATATCACTCATTCTCCTAACAAATTGTCATTATTTTATGTCTTTTCTTGAGCGTTTCAGGTTAAAAGCAGCTATCCAACAAAACCATGGACTAAGACCAAGACTCAAAGAAAAACCACACTTTTGGAGTGAAAAAGCACGCAAGGGAAATCCAACCGACCGGCTGGACAAATTGGCCCAAAACCAGCCGATCGGCTGGAATGAAAACCAGAAGAGGGAAAAGAGCTGAAGTCTGGAACCGGCCGGTTCCCACCTCAACCGCCCAGATCAGACCATCCGAGAGTTTGTGTCTTTTGAAGCCCGCCAAACCGACCGGTTCACACCAGGCCAACAATCTCAACCGGACAGTTGAGAAGCTCAGTCTGAAGTCAGCCCTTATGAAGCTCGAGCCAGCTGACTGGCTGGGATTTCTTCACTCAGCCAGCCTACCGGCTGGCCGTTAAAGGCAGTATGTTTGGACTTATTTCCTAATTTCGTTTTTGGGCATTTTGACCCTTTTTGGTGAGCTATAAAGAGGCAATCGACTGATTGAAGAGAGTGTGGATGATACGAGGGTTTGACGCTTGATTTTTGGAGAACCCTAACTTGGAGAAGAAGACACCACATCACGAGAGATTGAGGATTAAACGAGCTACATCGTCTACACGGTTTCCTCGTCCTTAATTTCTATTTCTACACTATTTTTGGTTAACTTACCATGAATAGTGAGTAGTCTTCTTTATTCTGGGATCCTACGGATTCCGTGCCATGTACCCAACTCTTCGTGTGATAATTTGAACATTTTTCATTAATGCAATTCGAATATTCAATTTCATTGTGCTTAATTTTATCGTTCTTGCAAGTTTTACATTGAATGAGATGTTTGCATGCTAGAACGTATTTAGGTTAATTACCAAAAGATGAATGGGTCTTAGGTATTAACCAGATTATATGAAATTGTTATTATGTCATGGTAGCTACAATGGTAGTACATGAATTAATAGGAAAGTTGACTTTTGTTTGAAAAACCCTAAGTTTAACTAATCAAAATTGTTGATAATCTGTGGATGGGGGCGTTCAACGATTGAGATTAATCTGGACAATGATCTGTGGATGGGCGGCTTGTCTAGTGTTATTTTTGTTTATTTCCATATTTTATAGCATGATGAATTTACGTGATATTGTTGCATGATTTGTGGGTTGGCACGGGTGAAGTTTGATCCTGGGATTCTTTCTTTGATCAAGCCAAAAGCTTTATTTTTCTGCATTTAATTTCTGCTATTTGTTTCACACCAAAACCTTTAATTGTTCGGAATATCTAAATAGGTCATTCGTTAGTTAGTATTCACACATGTTGTTCCTTGGATCGACCCCCTGGCTTAACAAGGTTTATAAATTGTTTTTACTACAATTTGACCCCTAAAACATATAACTTGACAACTATAAAGGGTTAAAAATATGCTTGTCAAAATGGTGCGTTGGCGGGGAACAGCGCATAGTGTGATATTAGATTTAACATGTGTAGTTTAGACTATTGCACCTTGTTTGTTGCTTGACTCTTTCTGTCTCTTTTGCTTCACTCACGGTGTTTTTTGTCTCTCGCAGGAACTGACTAGTTCATGCCAAAGAAAACACCCAGACAGAAGAAGAAGAAGGTTCAGGTGTCAGACGAGGACTCACCGGACCAACGAAGAACTCTTTGTCAGGTCAAAAACGAAGCTCGACAAACTCGAGCACAAAATCATGGATTCGGAGCACTCAACATGAATCTCCCTGCACTACCTGGGCTGGTCAGCGTCCCGCGCAATAGCCAGTTCGCAGGACTCCCGGAGACTACACTACTCCACAAGTCTCAGGATTTTAGTCCTCCATTGCACCGCCTGGCGTGGACAATAACAACTGGGAGATTAAAACTGGACTTATTCAGATGGTGCAGAACAATCAATTCTTGAGAAGGATGAATGAGGACCCTCACCAACACCTTAAATACTTCGTACAGATGTGCAACACAGAAAAGACTAATGGTGTTCCTCCTAAATCCTCTACCTGCGGCAGTTTCCAATATCTTTCTCTGACAAGGCTCGTAGGTGACTAGACAGTCATGCAAAGGGCACCTTCACTACTTGGGATAAATTAGTTGTAGCTTTTCTGAAACAATACTTCCCGCCATCAAAGACATCACATTTCAGGAACAAGATCATATCGTCCGTTCTATGGATGGTGAGACTCTCTATAAGGCTTGGGAGAGATACAAAGAGCTTATAAGACCGTGCCCCAACCACAACCAGGAGATGTGGCAGATCATGGACACCTTCGATCAGGGAATCGACCAAGGGATGGCACCTTGATAAATCAAAAAGATGGTTAAGGAATTACTGGAGTTCCCCTGGAAGAGACCTATGCTATCGTAGAGAAAGCAGCTCAAGATTACCACCTTTGGACGAGTGATCGAGATAATCCTAAGGACAAGAAGGGTGTGCAAGAACTTTACCTCGCTAATGGAACTAATGATATTGCTGAGTTGACCACCACAGTGAAGATGCTAGCAGCTAAAATCAAAAATTTGAAGACAGACTCCTCTATGAAGTCATCTGTTGTTGCTAATGTGGTTGTCTACTATCAGATATGTGACTCTCCCTCTCATTTCACGGGTGGCTATCCGGTGATGAGACAAGAAGCAACAGTGCAAATCAGGAGGACGCCAAATTTGTAGGGTGCAACAATCAAGGAAACGGTTTATCCTTCGGTTCAGGCATAAACAAGTGGGATAACCCGAACGGGAACAACCCCAACCTCTCATACAAGCCGCAGAACCAATCATCGCCAAGCTTCCCATACACGCAGCAGCATAGCAATGCACCGTACCAGCCAAGGAACCAGTATAACAACCAGTCCCAATAATAGTAAAATTTAAATTCAGGGCAATACAACTACCAGTTGCAGCAACCCAAGCACCAAGAGTCTGGCAGCTCATCTAACATTGAATCCCTGCTGAGGAGTTTCATGGTTGAGTAGGATAGGGGAATGAAAGGAGTTTAGCAGACACTCGAGAAGCTCCCCATCCAGAATAAGATGCTGGAAAATCAAATAGCTCAACAAGCAAATTCAGCCGGTAGAGAACCAAGGAATCTCCCATCAAAGCCGGATCCAAATCCTAGGGCATCAGTGAAGAGCTAAGGTCTGGAAATGGCCGGTTCACACCTCAATCGCTCAGTTCAGACCATCAGAGAGTTCGTGTCTTTTGAAGCCCCACCAAATTGGCCGGTTCACACTAGGCCAACAATCTCAGCCGGCCGGTTGAGAAGCTCAGTCTGAAACCAGCCCTTGTGAAGCTCGAGCCAGCTGACCGGCTGGCCGTTAAAGGTAGTACTTTTGGACTTATTTCCTTATTACGTTTTTGGGCTTTTCGGCCCTTTTTTCGTGAGCTATAAGGTGGCGATCGACTGATTGAAGAGAGTGTGGATGATATGAGAGTTTGACGCTTGATTTTTGGAGAACCCTAACTTGGAGAAGAAGACAGAGCACCACATCACGAGAGATTGAGGATTGAACGAGCTACATCGTCTACACGGTTTCCTCGTCCTTAATTTCTATTTCTACACTATTTTTGGTTAACTTACCATGAATAGTGAGTAGTCTTCTTTATTCTGGGATCCTACGGATTCCGTGCCATGTACCCAACTCTTCGTGTGATAATTTGAACATTTTTCATTAATGCAATTCGAATATTCAATTTCATTGTGCTTAATTTTATCGTTCTTGCAAGTTTTACATTGAATGAGATGTTTGCATGCTAGAACGTATTTAGGTTAATTACCAAAAGATGAATGGGTCTTAGGTATTAACCAGATTATATGAAATTGTTATTATGTCATGGTAGCTACAATGGTAGTACATGAATTAATAGGAAAGTTGACTTTTGTTTGAAAAACCCTAAGTTTAACTAATCAAAATTGTTGATAATCTGTGGATGGGGGCGTTCAACGATTGAGATTAATCTGGACAATGATCTGTGGATGGGCGGCTTGTCTAGTGTTATTTTTGTTTATTTCCATATTTTATAGCATGATGAATTTACGTGATATTGTTGCATGATTTGTGGGTTGGCACGGGTGAAGTTTGATCCTGGGATTCTTTCTTTGATCAAGCCAAAAGCTTTATTTTTCTGCATTTAATTTCTGCTATTTGTTTCACACCAAAACCTTTAATTGTTCGGAATATCTAAATAGGTCATTCGTTAGTTAGTATTCACACATGTTGTTCCTTGGATCGACCCCCTGGCTTAACAAGGTTTATAAATTGTTTTTACTACAATTTGACCCCTAAAACATATAACTTGACAACTATAAAGGGTTAAAAATATGCTTGTCAAAATGGTGCGTTGGCGGGGAACAGCGCATAGTGTGATATTAGATTTAACATGTGTAGTTTAGACTATTGCACCTTGTTTGTTGCTTGACTCTTTCTGTCTCTTTTGCTTCACTCACGGTGTTTTTTGTCTCTCGCAGGAACTGACTAGTTCATGCCAAAGAAAACACCCAGACAGAAGAAGAAGAAGGTTCAGGTGTCAGACGAGGACTCACCGGACCAACGAAGAACTCTTTGTCAGGTCAAAAACGAAGCTCGACAAACTCGAGCACAAAATCACGGATTCGGAGCACTCAACATGAATCTCCCTGCACTACCTGGGCTGGTCAGCGTCCCGCGCAATAGCCAGTTCGCAGGACTCCCGGAGACTACACTACTCCACAAGTCTCAGGATTTTAGTCCTCCATTGCACCGCCTGGCGTGGACAATAACAACTGGGAGATTAAAACTGGACTTATTCAGATGGTGCAGAACAATCAATTCTTGAGAAGGATGAATGAGGACCCTCACCAACACCTTAAATACTTCGTACAGATGTGCAACACAGAAAAGACTAATGGTGTTCCTCCTAAATCCTCTACCTGCGGCAGTTTCCAATATCTTTCTCTGACAAGGCTCGTAGGTGACTAGACAGTCATGCAAAGGGCACCTTCACTACTTGGGATAAATTAGTTGTAGCTTTTCTGAAACAATACTTCCCGCCATCAAAGACATCACATTTCAGGAACAAGATCATATCGTCCGTTCTATGGATGGTGAGACTCTCTATAAGGCTTGGGAGAGATACAAAGAGCTTATAAGACCGTGCCCCAACCACAACCAGGAGATGTGGCAGATCATGGACACCTTCGATCAGGGAATCGACCAAGGGATGGCACCTTGATAAATCAAAAAGATGGTTAAGGAATTACTGGAGTTCCCCTGGAAGAGACCTATGCTATCGTAGAGAAAGCAGCTCAAGATTACCACCTTTGGACGAGTGATCGAGATAATCCTAAGGACAAGAAGGGTGTGCAAGAACTTTACCTCGCTAATGGAACTAATGATATTGCTGAGTTGACCACCACAGTGAAGATGCTAGCAGCTAAAATCAAAAATTTGAAGACAGACTCCTCTATGAAGTCATCTGTTGTTGCTAATGTGGTTGTCTACTATCAGATATGTGACTCTCCCTCTCATTTCACGGGTGGCTATCCGGTGATGAGACAAGAAGCAACAGTGCAAATCAGGAGGACGCCAAATTTGTAGGGTGCAACAATCAAGGAAACGGTTTATCCTTCGGTTCAGGCATAAACAAGTGGGATAACCCGAACGGGAACAACCCCAACCTCTCATACAAGCCGCAGAACCAATCATCGCCAAGCTTCCCATACACGCAGCAGCATAGCAATGCACCGTACCAGCCAAGGAACCAGTATAACAACCAGTCCCAATAATAGTAAAATTTAAATTCAGGGCAATACAACTACCAGTTGCAGCAACCCAAGCACCAAGAGTCTGGCAGCTCATCTAACATTGAATCCCTGCTGAGGAGTTTCATGGTTGAGTAGGATAGGGGAATGAAAGGAGTTTAGCAGACACTCGAGAAGCTCCCCATCCAGAATAAGATGCTGGAAAATCAAATAGCTCAACAAGCAAATTCAGCCGGTAGAGAACCAAGGAATCTCCCATCAAAGCCGGATCCAAATCCTAGGGCATCAGTGAAGAGCTAAGGTCTGGAAATGGCCGGTTCACACCTCAATCGCTCAGTTCAGACCATCAGAGAGTTCGTGTCTTTTGAAGCCCCACCAAATTGGCCGGTTCACACTAGGCCAACAATCTCAGCCGGCCGGTTGAGAAGCTCAGTCTGAAACCAGCCCTTGTGAAGCTCGAGCCAGCTGACCGGCTGGCCGTTAAAGGTAGTACTTTTGGACTTATTTCCTTATTACGTTTTTGGGCTTTTCGGCCCTTTTTTCGTGAGCTATAAGGTGGCGATCGACTGATTGAAGAGAGTGTGGATGATATGAGAGTTTGACGCTTGATTTTTGGAGAACCCTAACTTGGAGAAGAAGACAGAGCACCACATCACGAGAGATTGAGGATTGAACGAGCTACATCGTCTACACGGTTTCCTCGTCCTTAATTTCTATTTCTACACTATTTTTGGTTAACTTACCATGAATAGTGAGTAGTCTTCTTTATTCTGGGATCCTACGGATTCCGTGCCATGTACCCAACTCTTCGTGTGATAATTTGAACATTTTTCATTAATGCAATTCGAATATTCAATTTCATTGTGCTTAATTTTATCGTTCTTGCAAGTTTTACATTAAATGGGATGTTTACATGCTAGAACGTATTTAGGTTAACTACCAAAAGATGAATGGGTCCTAGGTATTAACAAGATCATATGAAATTGATATTAGGGCATGGTAGCTACAATGGTAGTACATGAATTAATAGGAAAGTTGACTTTTGTCTGAAAAACTCAAAGTTTAACTAATCGAAATCGTTGATAATCCATGGATGGGTGGCATTCAACGATTGAGGTTATTCTAGAAAATGATCAGTGATTGTGCGGCTTGTCTGGTGTTATTTTGGTTTATTTCCATATTCGATAGCATGATGAATTTACGTGATATTGTTGCATGATTTGTGGGTTGGCACGGGTGAAGTTTGATCCTGGGATTCACACCAAAACCTTTTTATTATTCTGCATTTAATTTATGTGATTTGTTTCACACCAAAACCTTTAATTGTTTGGAATAGCTAAGTAGGTCATTCGTTAGCTAGTATTCTCACACGTTGTTCTTTGGATCGACCCTTGGCTTACCAAGGTTTATAAATTGTTTTTTACTACAATTTGACCCCTAAAACATATAACTTGACAACTATAAAGGGTTAAAAATACGCTTGTCAGTTAGGTAGAAAAGTTCCCCCTCAAAAGCATTTGTAGGCCAAAGGCTATTTGAAGAGAAATTAAAAAGTACTTACAAATTGACTATATGTTCTTCCATATTCTACATTTGCGCGAGTGCATCGTTTGTATTGTGTGCTATTTAGATTAACTCTTAGACGATTGTTGTGCTTGCACGGGATTTTTCGTTTGATTTATGCTTGTTCCCTAAGAACTCTAGTGTCGAACTCCTCTTTCCTTATAGATTATGGCTTAAGCGCCTAAGACTTGGGAATGAGTTCCGTGTCGCAAACCAATGGACTAGCCCTAGCTAGCATAGGTATGCTATTGACACCCTTTTGTGCAAACTACTAACTTCGATTAAATTTTAATGCCTTGAAAATGAGTAGATTGATGGATTAGACGTTTTATTACTCTAGTAATGATGATCTTGAATGCACGATCTCTTAGGCACTTAAATGGTTTGAAAAATCTTTTGATGATATTATGTGATGTTCGTCTTATTTGGGATGAGGAATTTGTTTTGAGAAGTCCTAGCCTTGGTTGAACACCCTTGCTTGCGTTCTTATGGGATAGGTGCATTAGGGAATTGTGAGTATTCTCTTTTCTGAAAACTCTCACGAGACTATAACTCGTCCGCTAGGGTAGTCTAGAGTTTAAAGGCTTAGTTCACGCACTAAATGCATTCGTAACGCCTACGAAAAGGAGCTAGATAGAATGTATATACTTTCATGTGTCTTTCATTGACATGTTTAAAAATAATTGAGACCTTGTGAAAACTAGTAAGGGAAATATACGAAAAACATAGCACCACTAGCATTTCGCTATTTGCATGACCTTGACATATTTGCATACTGTTTGGGACGAACAAAGCTTAAGTGTGGAGTGTTGATAAGCCGAATTTTCGACTTATGAATAGCCATTTTTCACTATAGCTTTAAGTCGTTTCTAACTTTATTTGATGTCATTTGACCTCTATCTCTACATTTCATGTAGAAAACAACTCTCCCTCAAGGTCAAAGCCTAGAACTGAACACTTGAAGAAAAAAAACCAAAGTTTTAGAGAAAAAGGTAGGTAAAAGGTTCCCAGCCAACCGATTCAAAAAATTGCCCTGAACCAGCTAATTGGCTGGGTGGAAGGATCAACCTTGGGATCCCTCGCTCACCATAAGTCGTCGGATGGCCATGCCAGCCGACTAGCTGGATTAATAACTTCAGCAAGCTCACTCTCACCCACTTTGAGTCGGTCGGTTGGCCAACCAACCGGTCGGCTAGAGAAGAGCTATCCAAAGGCTTACCCTCGCACATAATGAATCGGTCGACTCAAATGACCAATTGGTCGGTTGAACTCAGGGGAATTCCAAGCTTCCTCTCGCCAACTTTGAGTCGGTCGCTTGGCCATTCCAACCGGTTGACTGGCCTATGCCCTCTTAATGCAATGCTCTGGTTCAGTTTGAATCAGTCGATTGGCCACTCAAACCGATCGGCTAAAGACTAGCACAATCCACCAGCCGACCGACTGGATTTCGCACACATGTCTACCGGTCGACTGGATTTCGCACACATGCCAGCCGGTCGACTGGACCTGCTATTATAGGATTTTTGACCCGAGGTTTTAAATAGAAAAATGGGGTTTTGACCAAGTGTGTTGATTTTTTGGGAGAAAAACACCAGAAAAGAGGCTCAATCAAGGTCATCATCAAGGATTCAATCAAGGAGAAGAAGAGAATATTCAAGAGAGATTCTAGCCTAATCAACCTACTTCCTCTACAATCTCTTCATTCTACTTATTGTATTCTATGAACTTTACTCATCCTATATTGTCTTACATGATATGTGAGTAGTCTCCTTGTGTTTTGAGGGTCTTACAACCCTCCTTGGTACTCTATGATCATGTACACACATTTGTAACTATAATACATGGTGTTAAATTCATTTTCACTAAGTGCTTCATATTTAACATGTTACCAAGTATTTGATGAAAAGCCTAGTAACATGTTAACCTTAAAACTTGATCTAAGTATTGAAAGAGCGTAGTGATGTTTTTGATATATTGAAAATGATCATATCTAGTGTTTATGAAAGCGAATGCATGGATTGAAGTTAACTAGCACTTCATGTCTATTTAATTTATTACTTTGGGAGATGTTCCAAGGCTAATAAAGGTTATAGAGTGAATCAACACCTTGAAAGAGTGAGATTCTATTTAAGACAGCTTGACTAGTAATAGGTTCACATGAAAATTTGTTCTATCTCAGTCTAAGCTAGGTTGTATACTATTTAACACCTTATAAATGCTTAATTCTTGTGTATGTGATAATTTGGGAAAAGCCAAGGAGGGGAGTAACCCCTCGAAACGCCTTTTAGTTTAAGTTTAAACCCTTGAAACTTGCACATTGTTAGTTTTTAATTAAAATCACCTCAAACTCAAATTGTTAGAAGTAGCCAAGTAAAATATACAAATTGTCTTAGCGCATAATCGCATTTTGCTCCTTAGGGTTCGACTTGGTCTTACCAAAAATATAAATTTTGAAGTGTTTCAGCTACACCCTTAAAAGTGTATACGAAAAACTGCAACGTCAGTCAGAGCCTTCTCTTTCTCTATGTTGATGATATGCTCATTACTGGTGATGATCCTCACTATATCACATTTGTGAAGGAGAAGTTGGGTATTCAGTTTCTCATGAATGATCTAGGTCATATTCATTCCTTTCTTGGGATTGAAATTTCTTCCACTTTTGAGGGTTTCTTTATATCCCAAGAGAAGTATATCCGAGATCTGCTTGATCGTGCCTCTCTTATAGATCAGCATACTGCCGACACTCCAATGGAACTTAATGTCCATCTTCGCCATACTGATGGTGAGCCTCTTGAGGATCCTACTCGATATCGTCACCTAGTTGGTAGCATCGTGTATCTAGGCGTCACCCGTCCTGACATATCTTATCCAGTTCATATCTTGAGTCAGTTTGTCTCTGCTCCCACTCAGCTTCACTATAGTCACCTTCTATGTGTTCTGTGTTATCTTCGTGGCACCATCACTCGTCGCTTTTTCATTCCGCGATCGAGCTCTCTTCACCTTAAGGCTTAATCTGCCGCTACTTGGGCCAGTGATCCCTCTGATCGGAGGTCTCTATCCTCCTACTATATGTTTTTGGGTGGTTCTCTCATTGCTTAGAAGAGTAAGAAACAGACAGCGGTCTCTCGTTCTAGTGGTGAGGCCGAACTACGTGCTATGGCTTTATTGACAATCGAGGTTACTTGATTTTGCTGGTTACTTAAGGATTTTGGCGTCTCTGTGTCTGCACCTACTCTACATTTGTCTGACAGTCCAGAGGCTATCATTATCCCTCGGGATCCGGTGAAGCATGAGCTCACCAAGCATATTGGTGTGGATGCTTCTTATGTCAGGTCTCAGGTACAGGATCGGGTTATTGCTCTTCTGTTTGTTCCGTCAAAGCTTCAGTTGGCAAACTTCTTCACGAAGGCACAGACCAGATCACAACATACATTTCATCTCTCCAAACTCAGTGTTGTTGACCCATCAGGAGTTTGAGGGGGTGTTAGAGATATATTCGACATATTCAGTTACTATACTCTGTTTAGATATTGTAGGGTGTATATTTGATTTTCATTCCTACTTATCTCTTGTATAATATATATATATATATATATATATATATGTCATTGGCCTCACATCAATAAGACGCTCGATTCTTATATTCATAACAACAATCACTTCTTTAAATCATGTTGGATTACTAACCCTTCACGAAGAGTCTTGAATGTGAATGGTTGAGTCTCCTATTAATCCATCGTATTCTATAGTCTTGTGAGTTTTCAATTTATGACAAAGTACTATTATCTTATTTGAAGATAATGCAACTTGTATAACTCAAATTAAAGGAGGCTACATCAAGAGACAGAAAGTTCTACATTTTCCCAAAGTCCTTTACTTATGAACTTCATAAAATAGGAGAAATTGATATTTGTTTGATTCTTTCTTGTGAAAATCTAACAAATTTATTTACAAAGACACTTCCTATAATTTCCTTTGAGAAATTGGTTTACGAGGATCAGCATGTGAAAGCTCATAATAGATATATGTTGAAGGCAACGGATATATTACAATGGTGAGAAACACACGTTACACTATTTTCCTTGTTCTAGGTTGTATCCATATGTATTTCCCTTACAATATTTTTTATTAGGTAACTTCTACGCATATTGTACTCTATACATATTATATACTCCCTCTGTCCCCATTTGTTTGTCCACTTTCCTTTTTTGGTGTCCCCTAATGTTTGTCCACTTTCCTTTTATATACATAACTCAATAATCAAATCAATCTTCTCTTTCCTACCAAAAAAATTATTTTAATTAAGAAAATTGTACTTTCCTTCACTTTCTCTCTCTTATTATCATTTATTTACTGTACGGGACCCACATTCACATACACTCTCCTCCACTTTTTCTCTATCATTGTCCTTTATTTACTTTTCTTAATTCCCGTGTCCATTGTCCTTTTGGACAAACAAATGGGGACGGAGGGAGTACTACTTTTCTTCTAACAAGGATTTCTTCATAAGATTTTTCCTAGTTAGCTTTTAGTACGGAATACTTTTTTTATAATGGGGTATAACTGTTGGGTTAATTTTGTAAATTAATCAATTATGTGGGGTCACACATGTAAATAAAATGAATGTATATGCTATCATTTAAATAAGCCTAACAAAAGTGATCTAATTGTGATTTATATTGGCTTATGGGTATAATGTCATGAGGGTTATTGTGTAGATATCATTTGGTAATTATCTTTCTATGAGAGGCGGAATGATAATTATGACAATAGTGGTTGCCCTAGCACACCACTATTTATATGGGTTATGGTCCCCGGTCCACCAAATCGAATGACGATCGCTTTTCTTACCATCTCGGTGAAAAAGTATGAGAGGACTCTGGTGGCAGGACCGGAAGAACTAATACAGTGTACTCATATACATGTCTACTTTAGAGATTCGCTTCCGCATATTGAAGATGAAAATGGTATGTTCTCTTTAATCTGAATTGAGTTTTTGATCCAGAGCATATTACTGTTGTTTCACTAATTTATTTTTAACAAGTGGTATCAGACGCCCTCAATTTCGGATTATTGAGAATGGATTTCACTAATCGATGTGTGTTATTATTTTAATGCATGTACACTGGATTGATACAATTCTCCATACGGGTTGAATCTGTGCACATGGAGGTCGTCGAATCAAACTGTGGTTCCCAAGGGTTTCGAAGGAGATTCTAACAATAGGCCGAAGATGGCTCGTTACGGTGGCTACTTCCGTGTGTGTTTATGCAACCCTGATTTTTGGTCGGCTAATGGACCGTTGAAGGAGATGAACCAGTTCGATTTAAATTAAACGAACGGGTTCAATGAAGATGATATCAATGCACACCGATTTTGAGATTTGTATGACGTTGACTGGTCGGATTTCATATGATGATGTTTGGGTAAGGAAATCGAAGAAGTCAACTTTGGCTTCTCGGTTAGTGTGGCGATGTCGACACTGCAGAAGAGATGGGTGTGAATGTAATAATGTATTGAGAGCTTGGTGTGACTCAATTCTCATTCACCGAGTGGGCTCATTGACCAAAGCCAACAGATGATGAACACATTTGTTTATGTGGCTATCAAATGAAGGCGATAACCCTCCATATCACAACAGTTTATTGGTTTCGGTTCAATCCATTATTTGGGGTTGACGGCTTGACGCGACTAAGCTTGGGAAGCTTAAGGTGCTGATTGAGATCAAATGCATGCTCGACAGAGTTTGACCCGATGAAAATGGATATCCAAGCACCGGTTCAGTTGAGCAATGAATCCCTAATTTGAGATCGTCGAGCGTTTTGAATCGAACCTCTTCAGTTCAATCAGGTTCGATTTACATTGAATTTCAAATTTCATTTTTGATTTATATTATTTTGTGGATTCAATTATGTTTAATTGATCATAATTGAGATGGATTCAGCTTGTTGAATCGTGTTGGTGAAATTCCAGTTTAATTGATTGATTAAATGCGGTTAATTCCGATTTGGTGAATCAATCAACATTAATATTGAATTTGGATTGATTCAGTGAGTTTTATTCCATTCGTGAGAATCAATAAATTTTGATATTGAACCAATTTGGTGAAATTCCAGTTTGATTGATTGATTCAATGCGGTTAATTCCGATTTGGTGAATTAATCAATTTTGATATTGAACCGTTATGGTTGGATTGATTCAGTGCACTTGTGCATGTTGGTTGAATCAATCCATTTGGATATTGAACCATTGTGTTTTGGATTGATTTAATACGGTTTATTCCGGTTTGATAAATCAATCAAAAGTGACTATTGGACTGATACAGTTTAAAAGCTTCAGTTCATACCGATTCAATTTATTGATTTTTTGATCCTATTCAAAATTCGGTGGATCGGTTCAGTATGGATTTTGGTTCAGGTAAATTGGTTTAATACGAGTTTTTTATCATCTCGAGAAACCAATCTAGTCTGACATGAATCCTGGTTCAATTAGATTGGTTTACTACGATTTTATATCGTCTTATGAAACCAATCTAGTGTGATATTTACTATCGATTCAATGAGATTGGTTTAACTCGGTTTTATACCGACTTTCGAAACTAATCTAGAGTGATATTGAATTTCTGTTCAATGTGGTTAGTTTAATACGATTACGCATCGTCTTGAGAAACCAATCTAGTTTGACATAAATTTTGGATTAATGGGATTGGTTGAATTCGTTTTTTTTACCGACTTAAGAAACCAATGTCATATGATATGGAATTTTGGTTCAATACAGTTGATCAAATTCGGTGAACTGTTGGTCAACTATAGTTGAATTTTTGACACAGATCAACTTATGTTCAACTTTAGTTGAAATATTGACTTCGGTCAACTTGTGGTCCACTTTAGTTGAAATATGACTTTGTCAGCTTGAGTCAACTTAAGTTGAGTTTTTGACATTTGGTCAACTTATGGTCAACTTTAGTTGAAATTTGACTTCGGTCCAATTTGATCAACTTTGGTTGAATTTGACGTGATCAATTACATTTGAGATTTGACCGTAGTCAACTTGGGTCAAATGTAGTTGAGATTGGATCTCTGTCACTTATGGCTCAGATGAGAAATTGTATATTGATGCAATTTCAGTTTGATCTAATTTAGATCGGTCAAATTTTGGTTCAATTGAATATCAGATCAATTGAAACCTGGTTGACAAATTGTATGCTGGTTCAATTTGATTTATTACCAATTGATTGAAGTTGGTCTCACTTTCTTAGTTCAGGCCGATTCAGTTGTTTATGGTTCAATTTTGCTGGCTTCGACTGGTCTCTTGTTTGGAACCATAACTGAGAGGAACCAACATTACAATTGAGACTTTACATTCATGATAAGACATTCGATATTTGGGCTGACATAACAAAGGGGTTGATTGAAACGGAATACATGATCACCTCCGTGGCATATACGTGGAGACTGCCTTATTTCTTATGTTAGGATACATGTATGCATTTTACAAGGATACTAATTTAGGACTCTGCACATTAGTATTCAGCGTGGCTGCATGCATACCTGTGGTGATAAATGTGTGACGATCTTTAGTCTTTTGATGTGAATAGTAAACCATCCTCCGATGGTTTATTATTTGACATCCCTTATCATCAATGTTTGATCACGGAACAAGATGCCCTTGCAATTAATACCATAGTCCTCCGACGTGCTATTAATGGTGCTCGGTATCTTGTGAATGTCGTTATCTGCTTTTAAAGTTTTGGTTTATGTAATGCTTCATTTAAATCGACAGACTTGTCTCTTTTGATCCTGTTCTATCCTATTGTTTGGAACCATGAACTCTTTAGGAAACCCAACACCACTTGATATTTAGTCTCTAAATTTGACATTCCTACTGTGGACCGATATTTTACATCTGTCTGTTGAAATGGAAAACACGATCACCTCTGTGACGTATCCGCGTAAGTTGGCACGGTCTATTATATCAGATGTGTATAGCTTGTTTGAATATTGATAGACCCTCCGGAAAGTCAATATTTAATGTAGTTGCACACGTACTTAGTGATAAATAGTTGATGACCTTTAGTTTTCGATGTGAATAATAAATCCATCCTCCAATGGTTTATTATTTGATATTACCTTATCGTCAATATTTATTCACTGGAACAAGATATTACTTACAGTTAATATCACTGTCCTCCGACTTGCTATTAATGTGTGCTGATATCTTGTGAATGTCATGATATGCTTTTAAAGCTTATTTTATTTAATGCATAGTCTATGACATGCATCATGGTGTTGGTGAGCATGTTTATTGGTTTGACTTGTTCTCTGTTTGAGAAATATCTGCGATATTTTGGTGCTGCATTACACAATTGTGGCTGAATTTCCTTGCGAGTCTTAAATTCTATATATGCTATGTGGAATTTGAAGACATTGAAGTTCATACTTTCGTTGGTGAGATTTTGAATCTCATAATTCTTGAGGAAATTGAGTTTGGGGGGAGATATGGTTGATGTATAGTCATTGAAGAGAAACTTGTCTCTTATTACAGCGTGATTGATTAAATTTGCATGCATGCTCGGGATAATCAATCACAAGACAATGTCTATTTGTTCTCCAGTCATGATACTGATTATTTCAGTAGGACAAACTCAACTACCTCAAGAATATATATTATGACTTCCGAGTCAGATACAATTTGGTGTATGCTTTTAGTTGATGATATTCATGTTTATTGTGTTGTCATCTTGCTTGTTGGGGATGAAACACAAATTATGGCTGGTGTGTATATCACGGTTCAGTGGGAGTGAGATATGATTTTCTTACATTATGGAACTTGTGGTACACACATTCGCAATCGAGACATGTGTGGTCTCATTTACTTGTTTAAGTATATATGCACTCGGAAGTTACATACATGTTAATGTCGTGCAGATATTTGAGGAATTCACTAT
The DNA here is from genome assembly GCA_033675215.1 of Rhodiola kirilowii. Classification (NCBI taxonomy): domain Eukaryota; kingdom Viridiplantae; phylum Streptophyta; class Magnoliopsida; order Saxifragales; family Crassulaceae; genus Rhodiola; species Rhodiola kirilowii. The sequence goes on from CM066200.1 coordinate 29,565,662, forward strand.
TGAATTCATTATCTAAACAACATGTGACGAATATGCTCATGTATTGGATGTCAGACTTTGCTAGAGATCACTTTTGTTTCTGACTCCAACGTGATGCCTAATACGATTATGATTAATCTAATTATTGCTATGTCAGTTTTGAATAGCATATTTGAGGCATTAATTAAAGAATATGGTTTGTATTTATTGTCACTATAAAACTTCCGATTTCGTGTTACGAAAGACCGTTTATATTGATATGTGACAAATTTGATTATACCATATTCTGTTGGCAACTAGAGGTAGTCAATGTGATAACATTGATATCGGTATGCTAGTTGCAATTAAGAGATACAGAGTGAACATATAGGGCATTTTGTAACAAACTCCGTTGCAGATCCGTTTAATAAAAGGGATTACTATCCCAGGTCTTTCAGTGGCATACTGATCATATGCCAGTTACCTTATTTGAGGATATTCATATTCAGTGGGAGTTTGTTGTGTGCGCTACTCTATGTTGGATATAGATTTTATCTAAACTATCGATTTATGTTCTACAAAACTTTTTGTTGCTAGTATGCACTCTGTGTAATGTTGTTGATCTTGCTTTAGGGACCAGTTGGAAATAGACATGTGAGATCACAATTCATGTAATTTCCATGCTGCACACTCATGATGAATCCATTTCGTTTAATTATGTTGGCATCCGTGACAAGCTCGGTCAAGTATCGATGATGCATACGAAGGCCGCCTTGATCCCATGTCAGCATAGTTAATGGACAGGAAGGGGATATACCTTTGTGATATGATAGCAGTTTTTTGAGCTCACTTTTGTTATACATTTATTATTTACACATGTGACCCAGTGGGAGATTGTTGGGTTAATTTTGTAAATTAACCAATTATGTGGGGTCACGCATGTAAATAAAATAAATGTATGCTATCATTTAAATAAACCTAACAAAAGTGATCTAGTTGTGATTTATATTGGCTTATGGGTATAATGTCATGAGGGTTATTGTGTAGATACCATTTGGTAATTATCTTTCTATGAGAGGCGGAATGATAATTATGACAATAGCGGTTGCCCTAGCACACCACTATTTATGTGGGTTATGGTCCCCTGTCCACCACATCAAATGACGATCGCTTTTCTTGCCCTCTCGGTGGAAAAGTATGAGAGGACTCTGGTGGCAGGACTGGAAGACTTAATCTGGTGTACCCATATACATGTCTACTTCAGAGATTCACTTCCGCATATTGAAGATGAAGACGGTATGTTCTCTTTAATCTGAATTGAGTTTTTCGATCCTGGGCATATTACTGTTGTTTCAGTCATTTATTTCTAACAATAACAACTCGGAATATTATAATGCATATGATACATTTCTCCAATTCTGAAGCACATGCATCTACCCCAAATCATCATCGGTACATTCTTCGACACTTGTAGCTCAGGCCACCACGGTACATTCTTCGACACTTGGAGCTCAGGCCACCTTGGGAACATTTACCGTTGTAAGACACGACACGTCCATTTTGACGGCTGGAGGGACCATCCACGATGGATGTAGGAAGCATCACGCGCGAGGCAGGACAAAGAAGAGGAAGAGAAAATTCTCACAAAATTGTGAGAAAAGTGTCATGGGTGAGATTTAAACCCTCAAATTTGTGAAAGCAAGGTTGAAATTCTTCCACTATACCACATCCTTGTTGACGTACGCAATACTATTTGTATGAATCATCTAAATAGGGAGTATTGTAAATATAGTGGCATTAATCGGATGATGTTTGACAATTTGTGTATATTGTCGTATTTAAGTATTCTTATTTATTTTTCTTAAATGTTTGTCCGTTCATTTTCCTATATGTTAATATGTGTCGTCTTGCATTGAGAGTTCGATATAGTGATTGTGGAGTTATGGAACTGAATGTTGTGGACGTTGATACATCCATACAAGTCTGAAATTATGATGGGAAAAGAAGCCTATTATGAGACTTGCATTTCGATTCATAAATAAGTTGAATAGATAGAGCTAAAATGTATTGATTCTGTATCGACGTGTAATAAACCCATCAACACTGGATCTGTTATGCAAAACATTAATTACAAGTTCGATGTTAGGAATTTTGTTCCCACTACGAATCATACAAGTTGTACTACGAATATTAGGTACTTGGACTTATTCAATGACGAATAGTTGTTAGTATGAATTTTTACTAGTACTCTACGCATTTTAAAATCAAGGTTCATGTGGTATGAATTTTGGCTACTATACTACGAATTATAAACTGAAGTCTTCATGATTCGTGAATTATGTAAAATACTACGAATTATGTTAATTTGACTACGAATTATGTGAATAACACTACGCATTAGTAAAATTCGTAATTTGAATACTAATTTCTAATTAGTATAATTGGTAGACTAAAAGAGAAAATTTTGTAGCGAATAATAAAGCTTGTGGATATTCGAGTATGTGATGTCACTGATCTTACACAATGACGGTTACGCATTTCGTTCATAAGTGTTACGCATTTTAGACACATTGACTGTTTCGATTTTTTTAGTTAAAGTTGGTCGGTGCCAGCAACTTTATTGATAAATAAAGGTTTAAACAACCTGAACCGTGGCTACAAAAGATGGTCCTCAAGTGCCAGGAGGTAGTAATAAGACCTGGCTCCTTAAAAACATCGAACAGACTAGCAAAAGGAAAGATAACGAAAATAGCAACAAGTAAAAAACAATTAAGTACGATAAGGGGCATGGTAGGGGCAGGCATGGCACGGGGTAGGAAGGCCCAACCGGTCGGCTTTGAGGGCTAGCTTAAACGTGTCAGAGGAGGGAGTGTTGTTAGTGGACGCAAGTGTTGGAAAAATGTGTATTAAGGGTGAAGAAAATTAAGCTAAGTAATGGCTTAATTGTACATTAGTGTAACTAATGTGACACCTGATGGGCAGAGGTAATTAAATAGTTAAATACTGATTTAATTATTTAATTAATATTATTATCATCCCACGATGGGCTGATTTTAATAAGTGGGCCCATTATTGGTGGACTCAATAACGTAGGTTTTCTTATATAAAGAAAACACAGTGCGTTATTTGAGACAGAGAAAAAAGAAAACCCTAAATACTTTTCCAGCTTTCCTGGCATGAAGGTTTAAGCCGGCCGGCATGTTTGTAAAAGGTTTTTCTTCGCGTGTGTACGGTGATAGTTGAAGGCCAGAAAGGTTCGATCGACAAAGCTTGGTGCTAAGTTGTTGTCGAGGATCGTTTTATCCTGGGAAGCATACTGCCAGCGAGTCCCAAGCACAGTAGGGCGGCAATCTTGCTTTAAGGACAACGTCCAACGTGACTCGATCCACTTCGGTTTGCAATTGTTTCAATTCACTTTCATACTGTTTATGTTATTCTATTGAATTGAATCTGTGCGTAAATTTATATTGCATACTGTTCTGTGTAATCGCATCTCATTATTCTGTATCTGATATTCAGTAATTTCGTATATCCGCCTGTATAATTCAGCAACATTGCCAACAATCTTAAAGCAAGATTGGTTATTGTTTAACCATGTTGAAGTTACTGATGAAAATTGGATGTTGAAAGATAGATACAGATCCGATGGGAAAAGGATGAGAAGATCAGATCAGAAAGTCGATGCTTGGAAGTGGCAGAGGGAGCCGGACAGGTCGCTGACCCAGCCGGTGCGACCGTAGACAAGGAACCTGAGGAATGGTTACGATGAGATGAATCTCATTTCGACGATGCACTGATGAGCTCGGATCCAAAGTTTGGGAGGAGACTTGTGTTCCTACTGAAGCCGACGAGAAAGCAGTCGGTGGGATTCGTGATCTATAGGGATTTGGAAGATGAAACCCTAACTGGTGTTATTGGTTCATTAGATTGAACCGCTCCAATTTCACAATATATTGTGTTTGGTCTGTTCGGGAATAACTTGATTGATTACAGGTTTGGAGAGCTTTGGTAGAGCTCATTGTGTTTAAGAATTGGTTGGTTGCGGCGGCTTCATCTCAAGACGAAACCCTACAAATTTGTGGATGGGCTCATATAATTTCAACATAACCTTATGTTGTTTCAGCCCATTAGTTTTATTGACTATTACTACTGACTTGTTTAAATTTGGACAGCCACAATTTGGGCCATGATGAGGTCCACGGGTGGGTTTGTAAATCCAAATAAAGAAGCTGAAATGTTGGGAGCTCAGGATGATGGGGTGGTGAAGCCCTTGAACCGAGCTCAAGATGATGGGGTGGAGAACCGAGCATTGGAAAACAAAGCTATGCTGCAAGTTTGAGTCGAATGGTTTCTGTTCCTTTGGAGACAATTGTGGACTTGCATTTGGGCTGACAATCCTGTCAATCGACAAAACCAAGTTCACAGTAGTGGCACTCATGGTGTTTGAAAACCAGCCATATTAGGCCCACCTGTATTGGATTAGTAGTGAAGTTCCCGAAGATGGAATTTGGTTTGGTCCAATTTCAATTTGGTCCTATCAGGTATGACAAAATCATTTAGTACAAACTATTTTGGTCATATGGTTATGTGATTTAATCTCTTTTGGTCGTATTGAGATTAAATTTGGTCTAATTAGACTATTAAACGGTTGATTAATTACTATGTATTTGGTAAATCAATCGCAAGTGATAATTGAACCGCTATGGCTAAGTTTATGTTCTATTTAACTTGCTTGACTTGATTGGTTCTATTCAGTGCAAATTAACCATATGTAATTTGGTTTGAATTGCATGATTGCATGAGGAATGGATCGAGATGAATAACGGTTCAATGAGACACGGAGAATCTGGACAAGGAACCTGGTGTTAACATTCCAGTGGATCTCAATGTGGGGGCAGCACCTACTGTAACAAGATGTTGTACCACCTTGATGCTGGCTACGGTCAGGAACAGACTTGCGAGTCTGGTTCCAGGGATAGACATGTGAGTCTAGTTCCGGGAATATACCTGAGGGTATAGTTCCAACTGTTTGAGTGGCACGAGTGCCTATCATAGTGCTTGATGAATTTTGGATTGTATATCAAAATATCATCTTGAAAGCACAAAGAGAGTTCGATTCGTTGTGTCGGAACTCTCTGATCAGATCTGATCCGGTGACTCAACTTTCAAATGTTGTTAGACGTACGAGTCTAATTACAGGAGTATACATGCGAGTATAGCTCCAAAAGTTATGCAACACGAAAATGGGCTGCGAGATGATGGTCCATCTGAGAAGGGATCTTCTGTGAAGATCTTGTGAAAATAAGTAAGGTTATCCTTATGGTGGATTCAGATTGTGCTATCTGCACACCAAAACAATAACACAACAAGAAGTGTCAAAGTTTTGATGGAGGCAGATGATGGCCGCGGGCCACACAAGCTGAATTGTAGTAGGCTAAGCAGTGCCCATCAGGTCAATCATAATTGGATCGTTTATGGATGGATCAAGTGTGGGTAGACAAAGATCAATTAAGGGGAGATCAGATAGGTTGACCATGTTGGCAACTACCAAACCTAAGTTGAGTTTTGGTTCAAGGGAGCGAACCTGTTTGAGTTGATACAGACTTGTTTCCAATGTGGGGCATACATGATGAATTGTGATGTTACATCTCTTGACGTTAGATACAATGAGGAACAAATTTGCGAGTTTGGTTTCAGAAATATATCTGCGGATATAGTTTCAATTTGTTGAGTGACATGGTTGTCTGCCGTAGTACTTGACGAAGTTGGATAGTGTATCCAAGTGTTATTTTGATTTAAAAGCACAAACGTAAAATTTGCGTTGAAGCGAATGTGATAATAAATCCTTTCATAGGACTGAAAGTGATGTGAACCCCTTGAGTCAATCCATAGTGAGCTATGTGATTTATGGGGTGGTAACACGTAATTTGTGACTTTCATCGATGATAGTACAAAATATTGTTATAAATATTTGCTCAATAGCAAAGCTGTGACAGTTGAGGAAAAAACATGTCATGTGAAGTTGAATATTAACTTCAGAGGTTGAGTAGCAACTTGATGAGTTGAGAAAAGTGATATTGGAAGTGAACATGATCACTCCATCATATTCTCTTAAATCGAACAGTGTTTCGAAACGGAAAAAGTTGTACTTTGAAAGCGATGATTAATGTAATGATGGTAAGCTCTGTGTTATCCTAAGGAATGTGGGGGAGGCCATCCTATCATCAAAGTATCCTTTGAGTAAGATACCTCGTAAAGAGTATAAGTCTCTTTATAAGTCATTTAAGGAAACGATGTCTTCCTATAAATACTTGCAAGTGTGGGGTGCCTAGCTATGGTAATGGCCCATGGTCCTAAGAGGATGAGGATGGGAATAAGACCAAAAACCATCGATAATGATTTCATTGGGTATGCGCAAAATAGTAATGCGTATAGATTGATTGTGTATGAATTGGAAAATTCAAATATACACAAGAATACTATAATGAAATCAAAGAACGCGCCGTTCTTCGAGAATGTATTTCTTTATAAGAATAAGGAAGGTGTGTCGGGTTCTTCTCAGTCAATTGAGGATATTGAAGAAATATAGAACAAGAGAATGAGGAAGGACCTGAACATGAGATCGATTCGGAAAAAATCGAGACAAATTAAGCGAGGAAGGATAGATAAATCATATGCATTTGATTTTCTAACCTACATGCTTGAGACCGAACCTCAAACGTATAAACAGGTCGTCAGTTTAGTGAAGGGTCTCTTATGAAAGAAACCATAAGATGTGATTGACTCCATCCTTGAAAACCATACTTGAGAGTTGGTTAAACCACTTGGTTCAAAGTGGATCTTCAAAAGGAAGATGAATGCAGATGGATTTGCATCGATATACAAGATGAGACTTGTAATAAAAGAATATAGATAAAAGAAATGTTTATACTACTTTGATACTCATTCTCTAGTGACGAGAATAACATCAAAAATGATAGTGATCATTGCTGCTTTGCGCAATCTGGAAAGTCGCCAGATGGAGGTAAAGACATGCTTCCTCAATGGAAAGTTGAGGAAGAGATTTACACTGAAAAACCTGAGGGTCTAGTAGTTATTGCTGGGCAAGAGAACAAAGATTGTCAATCTCTCAGTAGCCTGAAGCAAGAGCCAAAGCAGTGGCGTTTGAAATTAGACAACGTATAATGATGTCTAATAGCTTTAAGATTAACAAGTGTGACAAATGTGTATACATTAAGAACATTGAACACGGATACAAGACTGTGTGTCTTAATGTTGATGACATTTTCATTGTGGGGAGAATGAGAATACACCAAGGCCAACAAGTCATTATTGAACTGGAAGTTTGATATGAAGGCTTTGAGACTTGCCGAAGTAATTTTAGGCATTAAAATTACACGAAGGTTAAAGGGACTCGTATTAAGTCAGTCACACTACGTTGACAAACTCTTAGACAAATCTGAAGAAGACAGTCGAGGACTGTCTAGAATACCTGTTGACGTGAATCAACACATGTCTAAGAATAAACATGAATGCATCTCCCAAGTGGAATATGTCAAAGTGATAAGCAGTCTAATGTACTTGATGAATTGTACTATATCAGACAATGCTTACACTGTGAGTAGATTAGCAAGATACACGAGTAATCCAGGAAGTGCACACTGGAAGGGTATCATGAGAGTACTGAAGTACTTACGATTTACTCGTAATGATAGTCTACATTATATATGATATCTGGAGGTCATTGAGAGTTTCACTGACGCGTGTTGGATGTGTGATATACAAGATTCCAAGGCCACGAGTGGCTATGGGTTCATTGTGGGAGAGGCAAATGTGTCTTGGAAATCCTTTAAACAGACTGTGTTAGTCAAGGTCGACTATATGCTGAGTTCTTCGCATTAGATAAATGTGAGAAGATGCTAAGTAGTCAAGGAATTTAGAGGAGAATATTCCTGAATGGACACAACTTGTGCCAACAATGTGTTTACATTATGAGAATCAATTATTGATTTCTAGGGCACATAGTGTTATGTATAACGGTTAGTCTCGACATATACATTGACGACATAATACCATTAAACAACTTCTCTGCACCTGAGTCATATTGACTATATGAGGTCCAAAGAGAATAATGCGGATCCGCTAACCAAAGGGAAGCAAGGACCTAATAGAGAAGTTGTCCAAGGGAATGGGTCTGAAGCCTTTTGATTGTTAATATCAAAACATAGGCTTAAGCCCTTATGGAAATAAAGTCGAGGCAACGGAAAACCCTACCATGATGACTGGAGATCCCAAGAACTTGGTTCAAAGGGACCACCTAACTGCTAAGACTATGAGGTCACTGTGGGGGTAACACCCCAGTCCTATTCCCTGATAAACAGTGACTCCCGCACGAGGCTAAGCTTGGAGCTTTTAATGATTCTAGTAATTTGAATAGTGAGATTCAAATGGGTAACGCGGGATTATTTGAAAGAATCACCTATGTGAGAGAGAAGTGGGGCCGCTTCAAAGGAGAATCCAAAGGGCTTAATTCTTTAGAAACTCTTGCAGAACTAGGAACGGGGTATCAAGGCCAAAAATGAGCCCACCAGTAAGAACTGAATAATGGTCAGGAAGATATCTGTGGGAGACATGGCTTTCGTTTACATTATAAGACGAACAGTTCAAAGACAATCACGTCTACTTAATAGTCAGTAAAGAAAACATGTTTTCTCAAGGGAAGGTTCAAGGGCGCTGCCTACCTATCCTATGCAGATATTAACCGTAGAAACTATCACCGCATTGAGTCGAGTTTTGATTTTTATTACTTGATTTTCTTCATGTGGGGGATTGTTGGAAAAATGTGTATTAAGGGTGAAGAAAATTAAGCTAAGTAATGGCTTAATTGTACATTAGTGTAACTAATGTGACACCTGATGGGCAGAGGTAATTAAATAGTTAAATACTGATTTAATTATTTAATTAATATTATTATCATCCCACGATGGGCTGATTTTAATAAGTGGGCCCATTATTGGTGGACTCAATAACGTAGGTTTTCTTATATAAAGAAAACACAGTGCGTTATTTGAGACAGAGAAAAAAGAAAACCCTAAATACTTTTCCAGCTTTCCTGGCATGAAGGTTTAAGCCGGCCAGCATGTTTGTAAAAGGTTTTTCTTCGCGTGTGTACGGTGATAGTTGAAGGCCAGAAAGGTTCGATCGACAAAGCTTGGTGCTAAGTTGTTGTCGAGGATCGTTTTATCCTGGGAAGCATACTGCCAGCGAGTCCCAAGCACAGTAGGGCGGCAATCTTGCTTTAAGGACAACGTCCAACGTGACTCGATCCACTTCGGTTTGCAATTGTTTCAATTCACTTTCATACTGTTTATGTTATTCTATTGAATTGAATCTGTGCGTAAATTTATATTGCATACTGTTCTGTGTAATCGCATCTCATTATTCTGTATCTGATATTCAGTAATTTCGTATATCCGCCTGTATAATTCAGCAACATTGCCAACAGCAAGGATGGAAGTAGGGTTGTTCGCTGCTCTACAGATTTTCACTAGCTTGATGCCACTTAAGCTTTGGGAGTAACATTATTTGATTGCAGGTCAACAATACTGGGATGGCAGGACTGGTACGTAGAGATGGTAAGGCCCTGCATGCGAAGCTGGCAGACAGTGAGACAGAGAGCTGTAAGGGGAGGAAGGTCGTTGATGATATTGCAGTAAATAGCTGCGCCCAGTCTATCCCGAAGGATGAAGGCACCTTGCACCCTGTCAACATGAGTCCAAGCTGCATTAAGGGTGAGCCCATTAGGGGAAGGACTCCATTTTTTCCAACGAGACTTAGGAAAATAAGGAGTCGGGAGGTGAAGGGCTCTAAGGATGGAAGCGTGCAGGAGACAATGCGAGAGCAGAAGTGGAATATTTGGGGCAAGCTTTTGAATCCAACTCCGGATACTGAGAATAATGTCCCTTTATTTCCCATCATGCATGCGAGTGTTGCGGAGGGTCCAGAGTTCCCATAACGTGCAGGAAACCCAGGCGATCCGCAGTCCATCAATGTAGCTGGTATTGTGGGAGAGACTGCGGAGCATGTTCCAAATCATATAAAGAGTGAGAGGGGCCGAGATGTCAAGCAGCACCCGCCCAGCATCTCAGGCACGCGTGGCAGCTTCACTAAGGAAGAACAAGTGTGTGACGGTTTCTTCCATAGGTTGCAGGCAATACCGACACATTGAAGCTAGCAAAATGCCACACTGCTTAATTTGATCATCCAGGGGAACAGCACGATGTCTATGCTTCCAGAGAGAGCAACTGATCTTGGGAGGGAGCCATTTCTGCCATATGTTTTGGAAGAGCTTGTCGTGCTTGGGCATGCTTTGCGTGAGATAGAACTCCTTGGTAGAGAAAAAGCCAGAAGAGCTGCGGTTCCAGCATAAGGTGTCAGGATTGGTAGAGATGGTGGCGTGACGAAGGTCTTGTTGAGCATGAGCTGGGAGATGCTGCATCAGAGTGTTCAACAAGTCCGGCCTGGAGATCACCTACTGTATGGAGATGAAACGAAGAGGCTCGGGGGGGTTGAGCCATAAACCCAGTAGAAGTCCCTTACCGTTATGGTACCCTGACCAATGTTCCAGCAGCATTGCTCGTGGAGGTGAGGCAGAACTTTGCTAACATACGTCCAAATGTGAGACCCATCCTTGCCCAAGGAGTAGGCAGAGCGGACAAAGTTTCCCCACAAGGAGTTGGGGTCCATGCAATGCCAAGCCATTTTGTAGTGGAGGGCGCATCTGATATCCTTTAGATGTTTAATCCCAAGGCCACCACTTCCCTTGCTCCTGCAGATAGTATCCCAAGCCACCCAATGACGACGTCTTTGGCCCACACTGTCCCAGATGAAATTAGATAAGAGCCTAGTGATGCGGTGAAGGACCCCAGTAGGGGTGGGAAGACTAGACAAGATGTGAATAGCCATAGAGTTGAGAACCGAATCTACCAAAACCAGGCGTCCTCCCAGGGACAGCATATTGCGCATCCAGCTCGTGATCTTCTCCCGAATCTTATCCTCCAGCTTTTGAAAATACTCGCACTTGACCCTGCCAGGGAAGAGGGGGCACCAAGGTAATAGGTGGGGAACTGCCTTTCCAGGGACTGTTTCGAATTATAACTCTTGAACAACTGCACATTTTGATTCAAATACTACGAATATTATTCTACGCATTATGATTCAATTACTACAAATATTATCCTACGCATTTTGATTCAATTACTACAAATATTATCCTACTCATTTTGATTCAGTTACTACAAATATTATGCTACGCATTTTGATTCAGTTACTACGAATATTATGATATGAGATGTGACACTGAAGGTACCTTGTTGATATATCATAAAAACACTGAATGTATATTTATTAGGATATGAGATGTTACACAAAATACAAGCAAAGAGTTCCATAATGGTTCCACAAAATATATGTACAAGCTGTTGTGGCTCAGGAGCAGGTTCAGTACTCAGGTTATGTATTGAGAAATGTCTGTCAAAACTTCTAATCTAGGACAACAATTAAGGCTGCTCCATTGCCAGTCATTATGCAGTGCATAGTTCGCCAATAAATCAGCAGCAACATTTACCTCTCTCCGAATCAAGAGCACATTCCAACTAACATGAGCATCAAGTATGGATGAGCATTCTTTATACCATGAACTGGATTTAATGACTTCATCAGGGACAATGTTCAGCCATTTAACCACTTTCGCACAATCTGTTTCAATGACAACCCTTTCCAGATTCATCTCTGTCGCCATTTTCAGACTCTCCAAGACTGCATATCTTTCACAATCAGAACTACTCCCAACTTGAAAATCTGATACAGCTCTAAGACCCAAAATAACACCATTACTATCTCTAACATACTTATCATTAATTATTGATTCGGTAGAAACTCGTCGGAAAAGAAATCAGAAAACTAGAAAGCACCATTTAATTCGTTGCTTCAGCAGGAGTAGCTTCAGTTGGTTTTTGTTCTTCATCTTTACCCTCATCCACAGCAATCAGTTCTCATCTCATCGCGTCTCCAATCGTTTCATCCTCATCCGCATCAAATAACTGGAGAGATCTGAATACCATAATAGAACGAGAAAATAAGATCTGAAAATACTTCAATGACAATCGTGCCCTTATTTCCATATTTAACATTAATTGATATGCAAAATATTCCGTTAATTATGAGCCGTATGATCTTCAATCGGACGGTTAAGGAAAATTCTCATTTCTCATGATTTTGACAATTTTTCATATGATCCTAATCGTAGTCTCTTATTCTTATGGTATATACTATTTTATTAATATTCTCTAGACTTTCATTCCCGTTTTTATTTTAGGTACAAACTTTTATACATTATCAAACTTGAAATACAAGAGATACGGGGCTTGTAGTTGCTGGGTCACCTTCGTCTTCACTTTTACAGCAACAAGATTTGGCAGGGTGTTCAATGGCAGCTGTGAATGTCTTCTGAATGTGGCTGACTTCAATTGCAATAAAATAGTCGCTCGGATATCTAGTAGGATCGCGTAGTTTCGCTTTCCGAAATCGATATTTCCACCATATACGCTTTTGCCTTGGGTTGCAGGAAACTCGAAGTGGGATAATCCTATAGAAAACACTGTAATTTCTGGCAGAGAAAATACAGCAGGCTTTAGGGTTTGAGATGATTTGAGAATCAAAGGAGTTGGTGTTTATGCAATTGTTATGGATATTTTTCAGTATCCACCACGAACGAAAACGACCGCTATTTATAACAAGGCATTCAGACACGAACAGGAGTTGTGACTTTCGGCCGAACAGCTGCGTGTCGCGTGCCCAACGCAGACTTTAGTGCGCCGCGCCCAGTTAAGATATTACGTTAATGTCTACGCTGGACGCACCCAGACTTAATGTCTTCTCTGGGCGTGATCCGCACTGATCCAGTCTCCCAACATCGCTCGATTTCATCCTGTTTTGACTTAATTCTTTTATAACATAATGTTCAAATGGTTTAGAGCATGTTTCCAAGCTCAAAAACCCTAAAGTCATCAACAATCCTCCCCCATTTTTGGGTTTTTCCTTTGATCCACAAAGCACCTTTGTTTTTAAATAAAACATGCATAAACGGAAATGTCGAAAACGATTTAATTTCCGCGTAGTGTAGTCACGCATACAATATACCCGAAAAGCATGGTGCTCGTAAACGTTTGAACCAATCAATCCATTTGGGTACATGACGGTGACACGCGCATGTGTTACTTCACAAAGAGTTATGCTAACTTGACCCTTAATGGCCCTTGAGTCCTTATCCATTCATAAACGTATTGAGATTAAGCCCAATATCTCATGAAGCGACCAGAAACTTCACGTTTATATAGGTAGATTCTATAGTGGGTCACACCGCCCGATTGTGCTCCTACAATTAGCACTTTTTCAAAGAGTCCCTCTTCAACCTAACACTTGTAGGTCATGAACACATACTTGGGGATGCACATTTGTGTTCATCAAGTTTCTAGGAATGGGCTTTCCATATTGAATTCAGCTCCAACGCTAGTTGGATGTGAATTGGGTGTCCAACGACTAGAAAATTTATATGGGTTTTAGTCCCATCCCCTTCACAGACTTAGAGACCAAATCTCTAGCTAATCCCTTCGTCAAGTGATCGGCTAAATTTTATTGTGACCTTACAAAATCCACAGATATCATCCCGTGTGTAATGAGCTCTCTTACTGCACTATGTCTAACACCTAAGTGTCTAGACTTCCCATTGTATACATGGCTATATGCTTTACCCAATGTTGCAGAGCTATCACAATGAATCGATATGGGTGATATCTGTCTCTCCCACAATGGAATTGCATGTATCATGTTCTTTAACCATTCCACTTCTTTTGAAGCTGCGGCTAGAGCAACAAATTCAGATTCCATCGTAGAACTAGTGATGCAAGTTTGTTTCTTAGATGTCCATGAAATGGCACCTCCCCCAATTAGAAACACCCATCCATTTGTAGAAGAATGATCTTCTTCGTTTGAGATTTAACTTGCATCCGAAAATCCTTCAATGACCGAAGGAAATTTAGAATACATAAGACCTAGGTTCATCGTTCCCTTAAGTTATCGTAGTACCCTATGAACCGCTTGCCAATGATCCACACTGGGATTACTAGTATATCGACTTAGCTTGCCCACCGCAAAAGCTATGTCGGGTCTTATACTTGTTGTCGCATACATTAAACTTCCAATGACCCTTGAATATTCAAGTTGTGACACGGGGTCTTCTTATTGGGAAGTATGTGTTTAGAAGAATCAAAAGGAGTAGTCACCGGATGACAATCCAAATACTTGAACTTCTTTAATACTTTCTCAATATAATGGTATTGTGTCAAAGCTAGACCTCCCTCTATTCTTTTTATTCTTATACCAAGAATAATTTCCGTCTCCCCCATGTCCTTCATGGAAAATTTAGATGATAATAATTCCTTTGTTTGATTTATGCACTCTAGGTTATTGCCGAAAATCAACATATATTCTACATATAGACAAATGATAACTCCATTTCCGAAGTTGTCAAACTTGCTATACACGCATTTATCCGATTGATTTAAGATAAATCCATCGAAAAGCACCACCTCATCAAATTTTTGATGTTATTGCATCGGTGCCTGTTTAAGTCCATATAGTGACTTAACAAGCTTGCATACCTTATGCTCTTGTCCCGGTATAACAAAATCTTCCTGTTGCTTCATGTATATCTCTTCCTCTAAATCATCGTTTAGGAAAGTGGTCTTTACATCCATTTGATGTACTAGCAACTTATGAATAGATGCTAAGGCGATCAACAATCTAATTGTTGAAATTCTTGCAACCGGTGATTAAGTATCAAAGTAGTCCATACCATATTTCTGTCTAAAGCCTTGGATGACCAATCTTGCTTTAAATTTATCAATGGTACCGTCTACTTTCATCTTCTTTCTGAAAATACACTTGTTTCCCAAAGGTCTATGCCCCGGTGGTAAATCTACCAAAATCCAAGTATTATTTCCTATTATAGAGTCCATTTCATCATTTATTGCCTCTTTCCAAAATGATACATCTTGGGATTTCATGGCTTCATCAAATATCTTAGGATCATTTTCAATGACATGACAGTACAGATGTTGTGAGCCAATCTCTTCCCTAGTTTCTTCCACTAGGTACATTTGAAAATCATTATCAAATGATTTTTCTTTCCAAGCCCTTTTACTCCTAATTTCAGAAATATGGGTGTCATTTGATTCTTGAATTGTACTAGGCGCAAGAATCAAATCGTTAGGCATGCTAATTGATGAAAATCTCTTTTCATCGAATATGGCATCTCTCAATTCAATGATAGTATGAATCGATACGTGCTTATTAGGTTCTATAACATAGAATCTATAAGCCAACGAGTGTTTGGCAGATCCTACGAATATGCATTCAACTCTTTTTTCTCCTAAAGTTTTGAGTTTAGGTAAAGGTACTCTCACTACCGCCCTACAACCCCAAACTCTAACATTTTCCAAATTTGGCTTCTTATTATGCCAAATTCATAAGGAGTAAGGTTGCATCTACTATTAGGAACCCTATTCAATAAGTAGCAAGCCGTTAACATGGCTTCTCCACAAAATCCATCATTTAGACCTGAGTTAGAAAGCATGGCATTAACCATCTCTTTCAAAGCTCTATTTTTCCTCACTAATACACCATTTTGTTGTGGTGTGTAGGGAGTCGTGGCTTCATGAATGATACCAACACTTTGTAAATAACTAGGATTGAAGTATTCCCCACCTCTATCGGTGCGTGACGAGCGTCGTCGGTCAAGTCAAATTTGAATTTATAATTCCCTGTAAGAAACTTAGTAAAGTCGCAAGCAGGGGTCGAACCCTAGAGAGTTGGTGTGGTTCAGTTGTCCTGTAACAAATTGATTGGGGTTTGTGTGAGTAATTGTTACAAAATGTAAGAGAAAATAAACGAAGGAGTAATTCACCCAGAGAGAAATATTCGGTCTAGGATTTTCTATTGTGACTTCGTTTATCATTGATTTCTAATTATCTGATCTTATGTTCTTAAGTGTGGTTACTCCGTTTCAGGTTATAACCTAAGGTAAGGCCGTTTCAAGCACTTACGCCACAATCTACTCCATTTCAGGTTATAAAATTCAAGTTCTATCAAACCTAGTACTCCATTATTTCAGGTTATATTAGATTAAGTGCAAACTACTTGTTTTAACAGTTTAGTATCAAACAAGCAGCAAACATGGGGCTGAATTGCTCGGCTAAGCTTTACCGTTGCAGGTCTCCACTTAGCTTCACAATTCAGTCCGAGATAAGAATGCACAAGAACTAGTAGAACACAAGTTAGCACTAAGCAAAGAATCTCAAAACTACGTCACAATATATTAAAACCTTAAACCAAATAGAAGGTTTAGCTACTCATGTCCATGGGAATATAAGACAAAAATAATAAAGGTGAGAAAAGGAATTCTTCTCTATGCCGAATGAAAAACTAGAGAGAGGCTCTGGCCGTGGGATGAGGAATGCTTCGGATGCTGATGGATGATGGATGTCGAATTGATGATTGAAAACCCTTGCCCTGAGGTCTTATTTATAGCAAAAGTCCTAGGGCTCCAAAGTCTGTTTTTGGAACGAGCCCAAAAATGAATTAGGAAACTCGTCAAAATATCTCAACCGACTTTGCTTGGTTTGCAAGCTAACTTGGCTTGCAAGTTTGCTTAACCTCCACGCCAAAGCACTGACTTGCCTTGAACAAGATTTGGAAAGTGGCTTAAACCGCCATGCTGAGGACGAGCCGAGGAATTACTGGGTTGCGCCTGGGCGCAGGCTGGAACGCATCTCGGGTGCAGGCTAGAGCGCGGCTCAGGCGCAGGCTAGAGCACGGCTCGGGTGGCCTCAGACGCAACTGGGCATTTCTCGGGCATGGGCTGGTTCCACTCGCGCGTTCTCCTTGGCTAGTGATGTCGTCCGCCTTATTTGCTATTTCGATCACTTTGCTCGAGGTGGATTCGTCGGCTGAACTGGTTTGCCCGAGCGACTTGATTTTAGCACTGGATAGCTTGGCTGGAGTGCTGGAACGCGGCCTGGAATGGCCTGGGACGCTGCTCAGGCGCTGCTTGGCCACAACTGTCTTGTGATGTTTTTGGCACTAAATGCCATCTTTAATGCGCGTTCCTCCTAGAGCTTCCAAAACACCTGAAATGCAAAACAACACTAACAAGTAACTTGTTCGCATAATAAAGTGTTGGAATTGGTGGGATTTGTTGACTCGATGAGTTGTATAAAGACGGCTCATCAGTGCGCAACTTCTTAATCGAAGTTCCCTTTTGAAGTTCAATTTCACTCTTATAAATTTTAAATTTATCAAGAGCTTCATCTTTGGAATGCAACAAATAAACATAGCAAAATCTAGAACAATCATCTATGTATGTTACTACATATTTCTTGTTTCCTAGAGATGGTGATGCATGAAAATCACATAAATCGCTATGTATTAAATCAAGTATGTTGCTTTCTCTTTTAACCTTATGAAATGGTTGCCTAGTAATTTTAGTAAGCATGCAAGTTCTACATTTATCAATATTCATGTTGAATGAAGGAATCAAATCATGCTTGGACATATTATGCAATCTTTTGTAGTGAACATGTCCTAAACATGCATGCCATAATGTAGAAATATCAACGTGTGAATTCATAGAATGAGTTGAAATTTCATGCTCACAATTCATGTAAAGAGAAGAAACAATTTTATTAATACTTAGCTTGAACATTCCATTACACAAGTATCCTTTACCGACAAATACACCACCCTTTGATTATACATAGTTATCGGCTTCATACACTTACCGATAACCTAGTTTATTCAAAACAGTACCCGACACAATATTTTTTTCTAATATTTGGTACAAACAGAACATTACTAAGAACAATAGTTTTTCCCGAAGAGAACTCTAATTCTACTCAGCCTAGTTGACAGATGCTTGTCGTCACAGCAAATGTGCAAATAAATTTATAGTCCGCTACTCGCGACTAGACTACTGGGTAGCAAGTGGTAAGTAGGAGTCGAACCCAAAGGAGTCAGTGTGGATTAGTTGTTTTTACGGGATTGTCACGAAAGTAAATACAGTTGGGGGTTGGGTTTGAGTGTTTTGGGAACTGAAAGTAAATTACAATAATTGATAATAGACTGTGAGGAAAGTATTCGGTTTTAGGGGCCTTGTATTATAATTGTTTATCATCGACCGCTAATGATCATACCAAGTGGTCAAAGATGAATTGAAACTATTTCTAGCGCAAGACATGATCATGCTAAGTATTCAAAGATGAATCGAGGCTATTTCTAGCGCAAGACTTGCAACACCATTTAAAACACTTGTTCTAAGCAAAACTAATTCCTCCTTTCGAAGTATCTTAGTCGTAAGTGCATCCATCTGGTCCGTCATTCCCGATCAAACCAGATGGTGTTTAAGGTGAGTCAAACTTCTCAAATAAGCTTAGCCATTCCAAGCATCCACTTATCAGTACAAGTTTACGAACCCCCATGGTGAGCTTTGCCATTCCAAGCGTCCCCTCAACCATGGACGTTCTGACTTAGTATATGGCACATAGAACAAGTATCGAATACAAAGGTATACTAAGAGTAAAGTCTAAAACATTTATAATACAAGTACGCCCCTTCTACCGAACTACTAGTTTAGCTACTATTCATCGCGCTAAACATTATTACTAAGGAAATAAAAGCAGTAAATAAATACGAAGAAATACTTACAACCGTTGAAGCGCCAAGGGAGCTATCCTTTATTTCCAAAGCGAAGAACAATTTTATTGAAAATGAAGAGAGGAGGGTTAAGCCCTCTCTCTCTCTCTCTAAAGTGTGTACAAGTATGGGATATGTTACAAATGAGGAGGGGAAGCCTCCTTTTATAGCCATGGGAGGAGACTTGGGAGCCAAGTTTTGGAGAATGGAGGGTGGAGATGGTGGGCATGTGGAGGAGCATCCAAGGGTGGAGGAGGAAGGGGAGGAGATGTGGAGGAGAAGCCTCCACATGTCATCATTTCCATGGAGGAGCTCTAGCCGCCGGCGGCTTTTGGAGGAGGGTGGTGGTTGTGACAAGTGGAGGGAGGAGAGTGGAGGAGCCACCATGTGAGGAGGAGCTTGTGGAAGCTTGTGGAAGCTTGTGGAAGCTTGTGGAAGCTTCCCTTGAGTCGCCGGAAAAAGCCAACCGTAATAGTGAACTTGGCCGGTGGTTCTGCCGGAATTCTTGCCGGAGTTGGCCTGGCCTTGGTCGGAGTTTCACCTGGTCGGATCTTCGCCGGAGGCTCGCCGGAGCTTGGCCGGAATTCTGGCCGGAAAATGAGCCGACGGTCCTTGGCATTTGAACAGCTGATTCTGAAAGTTGAAGCAATTCTAAGACTAATGGTCGAGACCGTTTTGTCAGAATTTGGCCGGAACTAGGTCTGGGCCTGATTTGAAGTTCAGCGTGCGCACAGGTCTCGGACTGGCTCTCGGCGCGGGCCTGGTTCTTCGGACGTGACTTGGTCTTCTCGGCCACTGATGAATCTACTCGGGCATTTTGTCTGGAATTTGAGATTCACCGAGTTATTGGGTGTTTTAAACACTTTAGTCGAGCCAGAATGTCCAGATTCTAAAGTTTGGTCGATCAATTTGGACTTGGTGCCTATGCGCGCGGGACCTTGCTTTGGAATTGGGCCAACTCTCAATCGGCTCGAGCTTTCTTCTTGGTTTCTCGACATTGTCCACCTTATTTGTCATTTGATATATTTTGGTCGAGGTGGATTCATTAAATAAGGTTGTTTGCTCGAGCGACTTGCTATTGGTCCTTGGTGGCTCGACTGGGGCCTAGGACTCTGCTAGGCGTGGCCAGGTCCTGCTTGGGCCAAAGTGGCCTGATTTGCCTTGTACTCCATTTTTGCCTCTAAGAACTCCTCCTTAGCTTGTATTTTCTCTATGCTCCAAAATACCCTGTAGAAATAAATCGGAACTAACAAGCAAAAGTTAAATAGACAAAGTGTCTAAATAAGGGGGTTATACTGTGTTTATGATTCGTATAATTATGGTCCATCAGATCACCCCACACTTTTAGTTGTTCGTCCCGAACAATGCTATTCAAGGGCGTGCACACAATCCATGTAAAAACTTTGAATATGAAAGTGAGACTATGAACTAGATTTATCCTAGTTCATGCATTACTACTTATTACTAAATTAAACTGTGTAAATAAGTAGAAGTAACTTGATACGTGTACCTTCGTGCCGAGATGCAAATTATATTGGATGTTTTGGGAGATAGCCCTTTTTAGGCTCCTGGACTGCAATCTTGGGATCGTCTCGCACTATATGGTTTTCTTGTAGCTTTCTCTAGCACGTGATTCGATTCGGGTTTCACTGGTTTGAGTACTTTGATTTTCTTTTGGCGAGGGACTGCTTTTTGTAGTGAATCGGCTTTTGGCCTTTGATTTGACGCTTTGAGTACTTCACTTTTGTTCGGTTAAAACCTTCACAATTTTGGGCCTTAGGCCTCTTGATTTGCTTCATTGAGCTTTTCGCCTTTTTGTGACTGCTAGTCCATTTTCTCGAGCCTTTTTGGGAGGTCCAATCATCGCCCGCAAGCCTATGGAAATACCTCCCCGCTCCTCTCGTTTTGCCGTTTTCGCGCGGGTCAAGGTGAGGGTCGCTCATCTATTTTCTCGGCTACTTTGACTGTTGTTTTCGCGCGGGTCAAGATGAGGGTCGCTCATCTATTTTCTCGGCTACTTTGACCGGAGATAGGACGGTCTGATTCCCGTCCTCGCCTTTTGCATTGCATGGCGGAGATGACTTCAATCTTCACTGAAACCCGAAGTGCAGCCTCCACTGACTTTGAAAACCATATAGTTTGATCTGATCCTTTGATTGCTTGCCAAGCCTCTCTAGGGCAGTTTATGTCAACTCCACATCCTTAGTTATCTCAGCACAAAGGACAATTGAAAAGTTACATTCTAAGTTTTTAAACAGTTGAATTTTCACAAGGTAAATGCATGAATTTCGGTCTATCTTTTTCACATTCTTAAGTTCATACTTTCAAAAAGATAATACTTATTAACTAATATATACAGGTGGTTCTCACCCCACACTTCTGAACGAAGGCATGCCTTTCAGCAAGACTTAGTTCAAAAGCCATGCAAGCAGATATTATATGAGAAGGAAATGATATTAAGGAAAAGGGAAGACAGAACTCCCTTTATTGTGTCGAATGACATGGCTTGAGGCTAGATAATCGAGGGAGTTCGGCTGGGGCCTTGAACTCTGAGCGTAGCCCTATCTGGCCTAATGTTGCACCCAAGTATGATTCCTGAATAGTCATTTCTTCTATGCACCAAGTGGGTGAGAGCAACTTATTGAAAAAACTAAATGACAGAAAATAAAAAGATAGAAAATAAAGTGTAGAAAGTAAGATAGTGTCGGGTTACCTCCCGACCAGTGCACTTGTTTAACGTCGTTGGCTCGACAGTACCTCAATCATGGATCATAAGGTCGGATCCCAAGGGTGAGTGAGGTCAAACTTTTTCTCGGCAGCCCTTTTGCTCCGAGAGGGTGAGGTTTCCTTGACCATAGCTGCTGGTCCAATGAGTCGTTCTTGTTTGTTGCTCCTTCCGGGTTTCCATTCTTTCGGCTCATGTCTTTGCTGCTTCTTCATGTTTGAATAGTTGGCACTTTCGTGAGTTTGGAAGTTAGGTTTTGTGCCTTCAAACATCGGCGACCACAGGCATGTTCCCATGTGAGGCCTCTTCTTGGTGGTAGCTACGAATGGTTGTCTTGGAATGATTGAGTTCCCGGGTGGTTTTTCTTGGCTTGTGACGAGAGAGAGTTCCTTTGTCGGATTTTTTGGCTCATGCTCGGCCTCCAACTCCCCTTGTACCGCATCATCATTGATTATATGATCTTCGGTGGTTATGATCGGCATGAAACGCGAAGGGTTAAGTTGAGGCACTTCGACCATGAGGACTAGGTCTGTTTCAGGTGCTCCGACAGTGAGGACTAGGTCTTTCTCGGACAGTTCGGCAATGAGGTTCGGGACTTCCTCGGGTGCTTCGAGCACAAGTACCGGGCCTGGCTTGATTTCTTCGGCCGCTTCAGCAGTGAGGTTCGGGACTTCTGTAGGCTCGGCAGTTAGGACATTGATTTCCTCGGATGGATTGGTGATAAGGACCGGGTCTGATTGGGGCAGTTCTTCTTCGGTCATTTGTGGGTCCTCATCCTCAGTCGGCTCCTCGGGTTCAGCCGTGAATTGGTGCATCAATGCACTCAATTGCTGCATGTCTACGGCCAATTACAGGGTGCTAGCTGCCAGCTCCTTTTCTGCCGCCCATAGTTCAGTTTTGTCCCTGATTTGTTGCATCGTGTTGTCCAATTGCTGGATGCTAGATGCCAGCTCCGTTATACCGTCCTTGATTGGCTCGGCCTGATCTTGGCTTGGTCTTGACCTTGCGGCCAAATCATTGATTAATATCCAAAGATCATCCTCGGTTAAGTCCCACATTGATCCTCCTGCTGCATTATTTAGCTGGTCCCACTCATGTGGAAACATTCCACAGAGAAACTTTGTTTGAAGATCGAAGTTGGTGAATCCATGGTGCGGGCAGCTCGTCACAATGGAATCGAAGTACCATAAGTACTCATCCAATGTTTCGTCCCGGGATTGCGTTATTTTGTTGATCTTCTCGCGGATTTCAAGTTCGAAGGGTGGTGGGGAAAACTCCGTATTGTTCCAAGGTTCCATTCCGTAGTAGTATGACTTGGTGAATTGCATGATAAAAGAAAAAAGAAAAAAGAAAAAAGAACAACTATTCATATGCACAACTCCCCGGCAACGGCGCCAATTTGACAGATGCTTGTCGTCACAGCAAATGTGCAAATAAATTTATAGTCCGCTACTCGCGACTAGACTACTGGGTAGCAAGTGGTAAGTAGGAGTCGAACCCAAAGGAGTCAGTGTGGATTAGTTTTTTTTACGGGATTGTCACGAAAGTAAATACAGTTGGGGGTTGGGTTTGAGTGTTTTGGGAACTGAAAGTAAATTACAATAATTGATAATAGACTGTGAGGAAAGTATTCGGTTTTAGGGGCCTTGTATTATAATTGTTTATCATCGACCGCTAATGATCATACCAAGTGGTCAAAGATGAATTGAAACTATTTCTAGCGCAAGACATGATCATGCTAAGTATTCAAAGATGAATCGAGGCTATTTCTAGCGCAAGACTTGCAACACCATTTAAAACACTTGTTCTAAGCAAAACTAATTCCTCCTTTCGAAGTATCTTAGTCGTAAGTGCATCCATCTGGTCCGTCATTCCCGATCAAACCAGATGGTGTTTAAGATGAGTCAAACTTCTCAAATAAGCTTAGCCATTCCAAGCATCCACTTATCAGTACAAGTTTACGAACCCCCATGGTGAGCTTTGCCATTCCAAGCGTCCCCTCAACCATGGACGTTCTGACTTAGTATATGGCACATAGAACAAGTATCGAATACAAAGGTATACTAAGAGTAAAGTCTAAAACATTTATAATACAAGTACGCACCTTCTACCGAACTACTAGTTTAGCTACTATTCATCGCGCTAAACATTATTACTAAGGAAATAAAAGCAGTAAATAAATACGAAGAAATACTTACAACCGTTGAAGCGCCAAGGGAGCTATCCTTTATTTCCAAAGCGAAGAACAATTTTATTGAAAATGAAGAGAGGAGGGTTAAGCCCTCTCTCTCTCTCTAAAGTGTGTACAAGTATGGGATATGTTACAAATGAGGAGGGGAAGCCTCCTTTTATAGCCATGGGAGGAGACTTGGGAGCCAAGTTTTGGAGAATGGAGGGTGGAGATGGTGGGCATGTGGAGGAGCATCCAAGGGTGGAGGAGGAAGGGGAGGAGATGTGGAGGAGAAGCCTCCACATGTCATCATTTCCATGGAGGAGCTCTAGCCGCCGCCGGCTTTTGGAGGAGGGTGGTGGTTGAGACAAGTGGAGGGAGGAGAGTGGAGGAGCCACCATGTGAGGAGGAGCTTGTGGAAGCTTCCCTTGAGTCGCCGGAAAAAGCCAACCGCAATAGTGAACTTGGCCGGTGGTTCTGCCGGAATTCTTGCCGGAGTTGGCCTGGCCTTGGTCGGAGTTTCACCTGGTCGGAGCTTCGCCGGAGGCTCGCCGTAGCTTGGCCGGAATTCTGGCCGGAAAATGAGCCGACGGTCCTTGGCATTTGAACAGCTGATTCTGAAAGTTGAAGCAATTCTAAGACTAATGGTCGAGACCGTTTTGTCATAATTTGGCCGGAACTAGGTCTGGGCCTGATTTGAAGTTCAGCGTGCGCACAGGTCTCGGACTGGCTCTCGGCGCGGGCCTGGTTCTTCGGACGGGACTTGGTCTTCTCGGCCACTGATGAATCTACTCGGGCATTTTGTCTGGAATTTGAGATTCACCAAGTTATTGGGTGTTTTAAACACTTTGGTCGAGCCAGAATGTCCAGATTCCAAAGTTTGGTCGATCAATTTGGACTTGGTGCCTATGCGCGCGGGACCTTGCTTTGGAATTGGGCCAACTCTCAATCGGCTCGAGATTTCTTCTTGGTTTCTCGACATTGTCCACCTTATTTGTCATTTGGAATATTTTGGTCGAGGTGGATTCATTAAATAAGGTCGTTTGCTCGAGCGACTTGCTATTGGTCCTTGGTGGCTCGACTGGGGCCTAGGACTCTGCTAGGCGTGGCCAGGTCCTGCTTGGGCCAAAGTGGCCTGATTTGCCTTGTACTCCATTTTTGCCTCTAAGAACTCATCCTTAGCTTGTATTTTCTCTATGCTCCAAAATACCCTGTAGAAATAAATCGGAACTAACAAGCAAAAGTTAAATAGACAAAGTGTCTAAATAAGGGGGTTATACTGGGTTTATGATTCGTATAATTATGGTCCATCACTAGTCCTAGAATAATGGCGGTCGACTCGTCTCCCATGTGAAGAACTCTTCCTTCACTTGTAGCGGCAAATGTCTTGAACATTCCTTTGTCTCTACAAACATGTGTCGTAGCACCGGAGTCAACCCACCATGAAATCTCATCATCCTGCATAGCAAATTTCATAAAAATTAGACATATAATCTACATTAGAATATGCATCTAACTTAATTTCTAAACTTGAAACTAAAATTTTCTGACCTTGAGATTTTTGCTCTTGGTTTTTAGAACAAAAGCATTGCCTTGAGCCTTCTCGCTCTTCCCCTTTCCTAAGCGGCAATCACGCTTGAAATGCCCCGCTTTTCCGCAAGTCCAACACATGTTTCCTTTCGAAGGATGCTTCTTGTTCAGACCGTTGCTAGCGTGACTATTTAGTCATTTCTTGCCCTTGTTTTTGTTCACCCTTTGAGAACTAGCATCCATCACATTTACCTTAGGTAAATTCGCATCTGCTTCCATCGTGTCGCTTTTCCGCGCACGAAGTTCCTCTTCCACTAGCAATTCTTTTTCAAGTTCCACAAGAAACATCTCCTCCTTTTTGTGCTTCAAGGAACGTCGGAAGTCCTTCAATGCCGGTGGTAACTTGTCAATTATACTTGACACCGATATGGACTCATCCATCTTCAAATTTCGTTGAGCAAATTGCCCAAAGATACGATGTATCTCATGGAACTGTTCCATCACTGGCCGATAATCCACCATCTTGTAGTTGTTGAAATTACTCACAAGAAATTTGACGCTCGAGGCGTCCTCAGCCATGTATTTGGATTCAAGCAAATCTCATAGTTCTTTTGCAGACTCAACATTTTGATAAACGTCAAATAAAAGGTCGGACATACCGTTAAGGATGTGTCCTCTAGCAATGTAGTCGTCGTTTTCCCACTTGCTTCGTTGACGGAAAGCGGCCATCGGTCCATCATCTCCAACTTCAGGGCATGGTGTAGACAGTACGTACACCACCTTCAAATTCGTTAATAGAAAGTGCATCTTCTTTCTCCAACGCCAGAAATCAATTCCTTCAAATTTGTCTAGCTTCTGGAACTGATGCATCATATCTCTCACGCTCACCATCGATTAGCAGAATATCGATTTCGTTTGTAGTTGTTGGGTCACCTTCGTCTTCACTTTTACAGCAACAAGATTTGGCAGGGTGTTCAATGGCAGCTGTGAATGTCTTCTAAATGTGGCTGACTTCAATTGTAGTAAAATAGTGTCTTGGATATCTAACAGGATCGCGTAGTTTCACTTTCCGAACTCGATATTTCCACCCTATACGATTTTGCCTTGGATTGCAGGAAACTCGAAGTGGGATGATCCTATAGAAAACACTGTAATTTGAGGCAGAGAATATACAACAGGCTTTAGGGTTTGAGATGATTTGAGAATCAAAGAAGGAGTTGGTGTTTATGCAATTGTTCTGGAGATTTTTCGGTATCCATCTCGAATGAAAACGGCCGCTATTTATAACAGGGCATTCGGACACGAACATGAGTTGCGACTTCCGGTCGAACAGTTGCGTGTCGCGCGCCCAGTGCAGACTTTAGTGCGCTGCGCCCAGTGAAGACATTAAGTTAATGTCTACGCTGGATTCGCCCAGACTCAATGTCTTCTCTGGGTGCGATCCGCACGGATCCAATCTCCCAACATCGCGCGATTTCATTCCGTTTTGACTTAATTCTTTTAGAACATAATGTTCTAATATTTTAGAGCATGTTTCCAAACTCAAAAACCCTAAAATCATCAACAAGACTGGGCCTCTATCATCTCAATTCCCAATCGCATCTTTATATACAGGAGGCCAAGAGATCAGTAGCTCTACCAAGGTTGGGCTGAGAGGAAACTTGAAATTAAAGTCTCCCACAATAATGACCTCATTGTTGCAACATTATTAAAGTTGAGATCAGGTCACAAAAAGCAGTGCCTTCAGATCACAACAACCAAAACATCTTTCCATCTCTTCTCATGATGTATATGTGAACCGCTGGTGCAAGTCCAGAGTCCCACAAAGATACTCTTTTTTTACACCACAAAACTGACCACCAACTATCAAAACACTCACTTTACCACGTTTTTTTTTTGATAACACTCACGTTACCAAGTTGATGCATATAACAGACACCTTATCTTAAAATGCGCTTGTTTTTATGTAGTGTACTGCTGCTGCTGTTTATTGGAGTATATTGTAAACTGCACTTCCACAGTCGTGTGCCTTTAAATTTGTGGTTTGCTAAGATTCAAAAAGCATATTCCGTTTCTCTGAGTCAAAAAAAAAAGCATATTCCGTTTCTCGATATTATTGCACCTTATATTAACTTTCTTCGTCATATATTTTTCTCTAAAACCTTTTTTTGTGTATATATATATATATATATATATACAAAGTGTCTGTTAAAATTTAAATTCATTCAATACCAGGCTGCCACCGCCACTGAGAGCGCTCAAATAAGAATTTTTTTCTCGAGAACTTGAGACAACAATTTCACCTTCCAAAATGTATCATCAAGTCATTGTGATCGTGACACATGTCACATGTGCACTTTCCAAGTTGTATTTAATGCAAAATTAAAGCCACTAACTTTAACTTTGTTTTTTGGACATGTGTCAAAAGCAGATTTAAAGATGCATCATGATCTAATGGTGAGATATTGGATGTCAAATTCTCCAATTTTAAATGGTTCTTAAGCGAACGCTCCCCGCAACCCACCAAGTTCAAAGGATTATTAAGAATGATCAGCTAGTATTATTTCAACAAATTAAATGTTTCAAATTAACAGAATAACAATAATAAGCCTATATATACAAGCTTCAAACCAGTTGTTTCAAAAATTATTTTCTCAATCTAAAAATAGTAATCACAAAGGATTTTCATGTATTGTACACGAATTTTAATTGAGTTTATAAATACAGAGTTTATAAACTCCGCTCACTACTACATTCAGGACATTAGGCATCGGTTCTGGAATGGATTATGCATCGGTTCTGGTTCCGATGCATAATCGAGGGATGCCTAAAGTAGGACATTAGGCATCTGTTTTGTATCAGAACCGATGCCTAATGTATGAAAATTTTCTTTTTGCATTTTTGACCAGTAAATTGCTCAAATCTACCCAAAAATTTGTAAATAAATTTCATAAATACACTTGCTCATATTCAAATTTTAAAATACTTTTTATTCAAACAAAATATAACATTTCATACATGATGTCACTTTTAATGTACAACATTTATCAATACTACTCTACCCTTCTTTGGCTTCACTACTTTCTATATCCTTCTGCTTCTTCTTCCTTGAAGCTTTAAGATAACTACATCAGCAAGCCTCTACTCTAGGTAGAAATACTTTATACAACCTTGAATATAGCTGAGTTTGATGCGATGATGGGGTTGGTGAACAACGAAACCTGCAAAGCAAATAGCAGAAAAAATAAAATCATGGTCTACACTCGTAACTCATGATAGTTGTTAGATTTTATGGCATGTAGTTTGGCAAAACTCTGTGTAGTTGTTCAAGCTGTTGTACAAGAAAGAGTTCAAGGCCAGAGAGAGACAACAGGTGTGGAAGAAGTACATAGCAGCGAAAGTTTCCTAATCCAAATTAGGCAAGTCGGTGCTGTTACACATTGAAGATATGATGCAGATTTTGAAGCCGGTGGATTCAAATACAAGATGCATATCTACAAGTCGGTTGAGAGATCTTAGGAAATAATTGCGCTTGAAGATTACTTAGAGAAGAAGATAATCGAAGATCTACTTGAAGATATATTGAAGATTATCAAGTTATGGAAGCGCATGGTTTTAGTAAAGATTTCCTAAAAGGCTTAGGCGGTTGGACTAGATACACTAGGCAATCTTCCTATGTTCGGAGTCGTCCAACCACTATATAATGAGGGCTGACGTATTCGTTCTACTTAGCACTCCCGAAGATACTACTCACGCATATATTCTGATCGGGAGGCAGAGGTCATCGGCCAAGAACTTATTACTCTGATAAGCTCACGACGCTCGGAATCAGTCTATTTTAGTGCTCGACAGACTGATTGCAGAACAACTGAAGATACACGCACTGTTGCTATTACAGTGCATTCTGCGGAAAGCGCTGATCTTCGTAGAGGATCCTCTGGTTAAATTGGAGGCGAGACTCTGATTTAAGGGGAGATCGTAGTTAGAAATTACTAGAGTGTTAGAGGCTCAGGCAGTTTAAGAGGGATTCTGTAAACGTAAACTCCTGTACTCTAAACTCAACACTAGTGAATTGCTTTCCACCGGGCTGAGGATAAAGCCCCCTTGACGTAGGCTCGTTAACGCCGAACTGGGTAACCATATTGCGTGTCCTTGTTTTTTGCACTGCACTTAAGTTAGTTAAACTTAATATTATGCACGAGGTTTTCTAGTTCACGTCCAGAATACATCTCAACATACACGGAAGTCTTTCAATTGGTATCAAAGCAAACACTCAACACAGAGTGAGATCCGAAGGCTGTTGAGATGGATTTGAGGGAAGGGCAAAATATTTTACGACCAGCGCTGCTGGAAGGAGATAAGTATGTATACTGAAGGGTACGAATGAAGGCGTTCCTAAAGTCGCAGGATGAATCAGTCTTGGAAGCTGTTGAACAAGAGTGGACACATCCAGTGACTATCGACGAAGGTGGCAAACCTGTTCCTCTCGCTAAAATCAGATGGACTGAGGGACAAAAGAATGCTGAAGCCACAAACTCCAAAGCAATGAATGCTATATTCTTAGGAGTTGATGGGAAGAACTTTAAGATGATATCAACCTTTGAATTTGCTAAGACGGCTTGCGACATATTGCAAACAACTCATGAAGGTATAAAAAAGGTCAAAATATCCAGAATGTAGATGGTCATGTCAAAGTTTGAAAGTCTAAAGATGAAGGAGGATGAGACCATAGTTGACTTCAACACAAGGGTACTTGACATATCTAACGAATTGTTTGCACTTGGAGAGCCCATGAGCGAAGACAAGCTGGTGAGAAAGGTGCTAAGGTCACTACCGAAATGATATGCCATGAAGGCTCTCGCGGTCAAGGAAGCACAGGATGTGACGACTGTGAGGCTGGATGAACTTATGGGATCCCTACAGACTCATGAGATGGAGATGAATGAAGAGGAATAAAACATGAAAGGTAAGAGTGTTGGGCTGAAATTTGAAGTTACTGATGTTTAGGACAAAGGAGGGGAGATGTATGATGGACCATATTTATATGATTCATCAAGACAGTTAAACCCACTAAATTAGACGCTTTGTCTTAACAACTTTTACTTGTTAGTTTCACTTTTGTTCTACAGGCTATTTCGAGGATTAGAGATGAAACGAGCTAAAAAGGAATTCTTAAAGCTAAAAATGGATTACAAGTCATTCCAGGCCACGACCAGATTCCGGCTTTACAACCTTCATGAACCCAACGTGGAATCACTCAAACATGTCCCAATGACTTGTTCCAAACCTCAACAAAGATCAAGAACTCAAGTGAATGCCAAGTCTAGCCACCCATGTGCAAGGCTTGTGCCTTATCTTTTGATTGCAAACAAGAAGCAGCCATGATGCAACCAAGGTCTAACCGGAGATTGTGGGGGAACCAATGGCTTTTGAGAAACAAATATCACAACCCACTCACTTCCTCCTCCACCTCATGGCCGGCGGCTTTGCTTGGGATGATGCCACATGGCCGGCGGCTTTGGAAGGAGCTCCTCTCCCTTTGCCATGTGGTTGGACCTCCTCCTCCCCCTTGCCAATAAATACAACATCCCTTCTCCTTTGTTCAATGTCCCATAGTCCTAGTTTGAGTCCCATGTTCCATATTCTCTAGTCCTTGTAGAAAATCTCTCTAGATTTTAGGCACAATCCTTGTAAACACTTTACTTTGATATTGAAAGCTCTAAGTTTGTTCTAGAGTACTCTTGTTGGTTCTTGAGTACTCTTGTTGTTCCTGAGTTTACTCCTGTTGGTTCTTGAGTATTCTCCTCTTTACTTTCTTGTCTTTCAAAACCGAAACCCTCTTTGTTATTTTCCTTGTCTTTGATTTCAAAACCATTTACTTTTAAGCACTTAGCTATGATATCCTCTTCCATGGATAATCGTAGCTAAACCCTTCATTCGGTTGAAGGGGTGTGCTTGTATCATAAAACGTTTTAGACCCTTTTCTTAGTGTTTCTATTGTGTTCAAAACTTGTTCTATGTGCCATATAATAGGTTAGAACACTATTGGTTGAGTGGAGGCTCGAAAGAGCAAAGCTCTTCCATGGGGTTCGTGAACATACGTGGTTAAGTGGAGGCTCGAAAGAGCACAGCTTTTCTGTGGAGTTCAACTTCTTTTAAACACCATTTGGTTTATCGGAAATGATTGATCAAATGGATGCACATAAGCTAAGATACTTAGAAAGGAGGAATTAGCCCAAATAGAACAAGTGTTCTATGTCTTGAAAAGGACTAGACGATGTGGCAAGCCGAGTGCTAGAAATGGCCTTGATACATCTTTAAACACTTAGAACGATCATTAGAGGTCGATGATGAACGGACTATGATAAAAGGCCCCTAAAACCGAATCCTTCCATTAATCAATTCACAACCTGTCACCTTACTTTCAGTCCTATCATCAACTGTTTACTTTCAGTACATTTACTTTCAGTACTTCACTTTTCACACATTTACTTTTCAGTCATTTACTTTTCAGTCATTTACTTTTCAGTCATTTACTTTCAGTACGCTTACTACAGACGCTTTCACTATTAACCCAAAATATCTTTGGTACGCATTACGCTTATAGCGTGCGGCCAGTACCAAAAGTATATTGATCAGTTGATATTGAATTCGACTGTTCCAGCAATTTACTTTACGCACTTTACTTTTACGCCCTTATTTTCAGCACTTTATTTTCCGCACTTACTTTTCAGTATTTACTTTACGCACTTTATTTCCAGTCATTTACTTTTCAGTAATTTACTTTTCAGTACTAAAACCACAATCAACCCCAATCGCACTTACATTTCTGTACAAATTCCTCAAAGAACAACTATCCACTAATTCCCTTGGGTTCGACCCCTACTTACCGCTTTACTACCCAATAGTGAAGTCTCAAGTAGTGGACTTATAAATTAATCTTGCACATTGCCTCACGACAAGGCTGTGTGTCAATGTATAAACAACATGATGCGATGCTGGCAAAGAACTGCGGAAAGTTTATGAGAAGGCGGTACAAGAAAGGATCTGATCCAGGTCAGTCATCTAGCTCAAGATTCCAGAAGAATGAAAATTTTCAAAAGAAGAGTAAATCTAGAGACTTCCACCACGACAACAAAGGCAAGGGGATTCAATGCAGAGAATGTGAAGGCTACAGACATATTCAGGCAGAATGTGTTAACACACCTAAAAAGAAGAATGCATATGCCGTCAATTGGAGTGACAGTGAATTCGACGAAGAAAATCAGGAAGGTGAGTTCAATAACTTTGTGGCCCTAGCTAGCTATGTCAACCACGAAGGAGAAAGAAGTAAAGGTGTGGAGTCAAGCCATCCTCTGAGGATCCTACAGAGTACTCAAGCTATAGTGATGATGAAGAAATCATTGAAGAATGTATTACCGAAAAGTACAGAGAGTTGTTCAAGCCACGGATGAAGTTGAATGAAACAAGAAGCTCCGCTGAAATCTGGCAAATCTGAAAGAAGAAAAAGTTAAGCTAGGGGAAGAAGATGTTGTCCTAGTAGCTCAGAAGGTGGAACATCAACAGATAATCACTGATCTTAAAGCCCAGATGATAGAAGTGAAAGATGAACGAGCAGAACTTGTTACATAGAAGGCCAAGCTACTAGCAGTTGTGTCATCACTGAACATTCAGATTGAAAGGAGCCAAGGCGAACATCCAGGAATCATTAATGATCTAAAGAAGAAGAATGCTACTCTAAGATGAGGAGACGTAATTCTTCTTAATAGTGTGGATGCCCTGAAATGTGAAACTGAAAAAGACATACTTGTTCATGAGGAGACATTGGAAGAGCTGAAAACCCTTAAGAAGTCTGTCAAGATGCTCAATTCTGGAACAAAAGATCTTGACTCCATTCTAGGAGCTGAGAGGATGGGTGGCGATTACAAAGGGCTAGGGTTCACTGGTGCATCTGGCTTCGGAAAGACAATGTTTGTAAAAGCTGAGCCACAATCTTACAATGTACCAGATAAACATCACTCACGAAGAAGAACAACATGGTATCACGCAAGAAGGCAAGACAGACGAAGGTGATTTTATTGCAACCGAGTGGGACACATCAAACCAAGATGTCAAAAATTCCATAAGTTTCTCAGAAAGATGGATCAAGTGCAAAAACCACGGGTGAAGCAAGTCTGGAGAGTTAAGCAAAGGAGTGAGGTATGCCATGTTGCTTTCAGTTCCACTAGTCATCTGAAGAAGGAAAGATAGTACTTCGATAGTGGTTTTTCCAGACACATGACTGGCAATCCTGAGTTTCTAACCAATGTTGAGAAGTTCAACGGGAAGTCTGTGACATTTGGAGAAGGAGTAGAAGGAAGAGTGCTTAGAAAAAGAACACTAACCGTTCAAGGCTTACCTAGATTAAAAGAAATCCTTCTTGTCAAAGGATTGCAAGTGAATATAATCAGCATAAGTCAGTTGTGCGACGGAGAGCATCATATCCAGTTCACGCATGATGAGTGTGTTGTGCTGAACAACAAGAATGAACCAGTTCTCACTGGAAGAAGGTCCTCGAACAACTACTACTTGCTGAACCTTGGTCGACCCACTACTGAAACAACATGCCTGTTGAGCAAAAATGAAGAGATGAATTTGTGGCATTAGCGGATGGGACAGATGAATCTAAGGACACTAAAGAAGGTTGCCACTAATGGTCTAGTCCATGGTATCCCTAAAGTACATGGCGACATGATTATTGTATGCGGAGATTGCCAGATTGGGAAGCAGATCAAAGTCCCTCACAAGGGCACCACTCAGATCAACACGAGGAGACCCCTGGAGCTGTTACACATAGATCTGATGGGGCCTATGCAAGTAGAAAGCTATTGTGGGAAGAGGTACGCTCTAGTATGTATTGATGACTTTTCACGCTTCACCTGGTCAAGTTTTCTGCGAGAAAAAGCAGATGTTGTTCAAGCATTTGTTTAACTATGCACACTATTGGAGCGAGAAAGAGAAGATAACGGTGAGCATAAAGTGGGAGTTCGGAGTGATCAGGGAAAGGAGTTCGAGAACACTGCTCTTGCAGATTTCTGCATACAAAAGGGGATAGCTCAACAATTCTCATCTTCGATCACCCCTCAGCAGAATGGAGTTGTCGAAAGAAAGAATCGAACCTAAGGAGATGGCCCGAGTAATGCTTCATGCAAAGAAGGTGCCATTAAAGTTCTGGGTTGACGCCATGAACACAGCTTGTTATGTCATTAACAGAGTGATGATTCGGTCCGACATAGAGAAGATGTGCTATGAATTGTGGAAAGGTAAGAAGCCGACGGTGAAGTGCTTCCATATCTTTGGAAGCCAATGCTACATCCTCAGAGACCGGGAGTATCTACAGAAGTTGGACCCTAAAAGTGATGAAGGAGTCTTTCTGGGTTACTCTAGTAACAGCCGTGCTTACCGACTCTACAACAAGCGAACTGGAGTCATTATGAAATCTATCTATTTTATCGGGAAAGATGTTGTGACAGATGCTCTTGAGACAAGTACGATGGATGATGATGATGTTGCAGCTCACCCGGAACAACAGGTTACTCCCACACCGAATCCAGAAGTTGTTCCGGACAAGGCCTCAAAACATCTTGCTAAAAAAGATGACCAAACTGACGAGGAAGCTGAATTGGAGACACCACCTACTCCCACTCGGGTCCTTAACCTTCGAGAACTATTAAGAATAATCATCCCATTACTGAGGTGATTGGTGAACCGACTGAAGGCATGAAGACTTGAGGTATATAAGTAAACTTTTGAGAATTGGCTGGTTTACATGTTTTATGTCCACAGTGGAGCCCAAGAATATCAAGGAGGCTATCAATGACGAATACTGGGTGGTGGCTATGCAAGAAGAACTTGGTGAGTTTCAATGAAATGATGTTTGAGATCTTGTTCCACGACCTGATGATGTGAATGTTATTGGAACAAAGTTGATCTTCAAGAACAAGTCTGACAAATAAGGGAACATCACTAGAAACAAGGCGAGGCTTGTTTCTCAAGGCTATACTCAAATTGAAGGAGTGGATTTTGAGTAGGCTAGAAGCCATACGATTACTATTGGCTCTTGCTTGTCATCTGAAGTTCAAGTTATTCCCGATGGATGTTAAGAGCGCTTTTCTGAATGGACTGCTAAAGGAAGAAGTCTATGTGGCACAACCTAAGGGTTTTCGAAGATCCTCATCATCCTGACCATGTGTATCAACTAAAGAAAGCTCTATATGGACTCAAGCAGGCGCCCAGTGCATGGTACGAACATCTTACTGAATTCTTAATCAACCATGGCTATGTTCGAGGGGCGTATACAAAATGCTTTTCGTCAAACACACAAGGCAGACTTTATCATTGCTCAAATTTATGTGGATGACATTGTGTTCGGCTCTAGCAATCACAAGATGGTGGAAAAGTTTGTAGAACAAATGCAGAGTGAATTCAAGATTAGCATGGTAGGAGAGATGTGTTACTTCCTTGGATTACAAGTAAAGTAGAAAGTGGACGGTATCTTCATATCCCAGAGCAAATACGTTAGGAACTTAATCAAGAAGTTTGATCTGGAGAAAGCAGCACATAAGAGAACCCCCGCTGCAACTCATGTAAAGATCACCAAGGCTGAAGTTGGTACAAGTGTGGATCAAACCTTGTACAGAAGTATGACTGGGAGTTTACTGTACCTGACGGCCAGTAGACTAGACATTGCCCATGCAGTTGAAGTTAATGCCAGATATCAAGCTAATCCCAAGGAGAGCCACCTGATGAATGTAAAGAGAATTATCAAATATGTCTGTGGAACAGCAAACTATGGATTGTGGTACACACTAAGGATACTAATTCGTGTTTGGTAGGCTATTGCGATGCAGATAGGGCTGGGAATGCTGAGGATCGTAAAAGCACATCTAGAGGATGCTTCTTTCTGGGCAACAACCTGGTGTCATGGTTTAGCAAGAAGCAGAACATCATATCCTTATCTACAGCTGAAGCAGAATATATCGCCGCTGGAAGTTGTTGTACCCAGATGTTGTGGATGAAGCAGATGCTGGAAGAATATGGAGTAGACTAAGATATGATGACACTCTACTGTGACAATATGAGCGCTATCAATATATCCAAGAATCATGTTTAGTAATCCAGAACAAAGCATATCGATATCTGGCATCACTTCATTCGAGAGCTAGTTGGGAAGAAGGTAATTACACTGAAGCACGTATTTACTGAGAAGTAGCTAGCAGACATCTTCATTCAACCCTTGGATAGCTTACAATTCGAGACACTTAGATCCTCTCTGGGTCTATGTGTCGTTGACAACTAAGTTTGTCAGCCGGAGCTTGAACGAGATATGTTGTAAGGGCTGATGTGGAAGGAGGATAGAAGATTTCAAATACTAGTGCGAGAAGTGACGATTAGACTACCAAAGATATTCAAATATTTTAAACGGCTCGAAGTGTCGTGGTGTCTTGAGAAAATACAAGTAGATATATGGCTTTCCAAAAGAGTTTGTGTTTACAAAATTCAAATTTTTTGTCTTTGTTATTCTCTCCCGACGAAACCATAGATGAAACTTGTGAAGAATATCAACCATGGTGGACACGAGAAAGAACAAGGTGGCTAAGGCGATGACTACTGAGACATCTTCAAAGGCAAATTGTGAATCGAAGGTTGCTCAAGCAAACCCTAAATCGATAGTCGACAAGACAAATGCAGCAAAACCAGAATCAACTGTTGTAGAGAAGGTGTCTGTGCCGGAGATTGCTGCAGAGAAAATAGTAACAGAGC
The DNA here is from genome assembly GCA_033675215.1 of Rhodiola kirilowii. Classification (NCBI taxonomy): domain Eukaryota; kingdom Viridiplantae; phylum Streptophyta; class Magnoliopsida; order Saxifragales; family Crassulaceae; genus Rhodiola; species Rhodiola kirilowii. The sequence goes on from CM066200.1 coordinate 29,602,654, forward strand.
CGACTGCTGCAGAGAAACCAGTAACGGAGAAACCTGTGAAGGAGGTGGCGACTAACAATCTGGCGAAGGAGAAACCTAGTTCTAAAATTGTTCCTGCTCAAAACCCTAAGAAGCTGACTGCTTCAAAACCTACATCAGAAAAGGAACCCTCGATGAAGACTGAACAAGAGGTAATCTCCCAAACCTCTAAATCTATTAATGTGCGTAGTCTTGTTATGCCAAGTGAATCTGTGTAGGGTTTGAAGAAAGTGGTAGAGAAACCAAAAGTAGTGGCGTCGGTGCAGAGGGAGTGTACTCCTAAGGAAAAAGGAACAAGAGTCAAGGTTGTAGCAACAAAGAAAACAACTCCAGAAAAGGAAAAGTTTATAGTAGTTAAACGCAGAGTAGTTGTTTCTGAGTCAGACGAGGTTGTAGATGATGTTGCTGAGAAGGTGGCTGTAGAACAGCATGATGAAGTGTCCAGCAAAGCTAATTCAAAGAAGACTGATAATGTGTAGGAGAATTCTGATGAGATTAAGGAATCTGAAGAGTCAGATGATGAATCTGAAGAGTCAGATGATGAATCTGAAGAAAGAGTGTTTAATTCTAGTGATGAGGAAGAATATGAACCAGAAGAAGATGAAGGTAGTGATGCAGAGGAGCAGGCTGAGTCCTCTGAGGAGAGCATGGCTAAGCAAACAGGAGAAATAGAAACATAAGTAGAGACTGACTCATTACAAGATCTTTTTGATGTTGTTGAATAATATGTAGAAGAAGAGAGGCCTTCTAAAGTTGCGACTAAAGGAAGGGAAGCTAGTAAGGTAGATAATTCACATGAAGATGCCGAAATGAACGAGCAAGCGTATGTTTCAGAAGAAGAAGCTTAAAATTCATTTGAGAAGTTGGACAAGGAGGTTCCAGTCAGTAGGGAACAAGTGGTCAAGCCAAAGTCACCTGCTAAGACAAAGAAAACTGAGCTGAAGCAAAGTGCTAATCAGGAAGCTCCATCAGATGCAGAGAAAAATGTGTCAAAGAAGAGAAAAGCTTCTACCTCTGGTCCTGTAGAGAAGAATGTTGAGAATGAAGCTACTAGTCAAAAGAAGACTGAAACACCTGTTGCAAAGAAAGCCAAAACAAGTTTTGTTACTGGCAAGGCTAAAGTAAATAAAAAGGGAAGAACGTACATTTTGAAACATGAGTTGTGGTTGGTGGAGTCTGGTTTGTGTCAGACAAGCATGCTGATAATTGGGAAGCAGTGAAAAAGAGAACGATAGTGGCAGAACGTAAATTGAAGGCTGAAAAGTATGGTGTCAAGAAGACTGTAAGCTTACTTAAGGAGCTAGACCTATGAACTTCAGTGACAATGGCCAAACCGTTTGTGGCTAGTATAACAATAGAGGTAATTGTGAATCTACCAGGTGATTTTGCTGATGATACAAATGAAGACTATGACAGGGTGAGAGTTCGAGGAAGAGAAGTGGTGAGTACTCCCGAAGCACTCAATGACAATTTCGGAGTGGAAAGTAGAGAGGTTTGCATCGATGACCCAAACTGACACAAGGTTGCAGAAGCTATATGATGTTCCCTTGAGTGGCATGTATTTGGCAAAACATAGTTAGACAGTTCGAGCAGGAGTTCAGGGGGAGTTCGAACATATCCTAGCACTCATGAACAGCGTGGAACAGATGCAAGGATATTTCCCGGAAGGATATTGGACAGCGAAGATATCGTCAAGTTAAAGTCGGCCAGCGACTTATTCAAACATGAGATATTCGAATGAATATCTACATTGAAGGCGGCGTAGCTTACTTGGGCAAGAAGACTTCGTATATTCTTCCAACCGATTTGAGAAAGATATACATCAAATATCTAGGAATATTTCCTAAATATTTTATGGGATTATCTTGTGCAGATTAGGGTTTCGTCCAAGCATATAAATACATTGCTAGGGCATCCTTATTTCGTATCGCTTTCAAAGATCAAATATACACGACCAAACCCTACCGATTGGAGAAGAAGAAAGCGACGGCCGGTTGTGTTTCCCCACTGGAAACTCATCGGTGGAAAGAGCAGTCTCATCACGTTCAACTCAGACTGCCTGGAAGCGATCAAACTGCCACACACAACAAAGGTGAACAAGCTTTCGTGAGAAAGCATCCGA